>CM067540.1:41592814-43070314 GCA_034509755.1 Anisodus tanguticus | reverse complement strand
ATACAAGAGTCGAAAGTTTTACGAGTATCACACCAGTATTAGGCAGGGGCAAATGTGCTATTAATATTACCGTTCATGTTAATCAAAATTAGTTAATTTGGCTTCAATATAATTTTGATGGGTGTATGCTTATTTCATTCACTTAGAATAAGAAATACAATAACCGACAATCCCCATAAAAAAAATGACTGCAGATATGATCTAAAACGAAAAAAAGCTAGTAATTCAGAAGAACTGGAAAAGAAACTGTACACAAACTTTAATTGTGAACATTGTGCAAGATTAGTCAAATCTAATAACTTTTTAAAAATAAAAATCACAATAACTGTTGGATATGTAAAGCGATACGGGAAGTAAATAAATATTACAAGTGCTCGAAAGGATAAACAAATAGGCAATTGTCAGAACTGCCGCAAGCTTGTTGAGTCTTGAATCTTGATAACCTGAAATCAAGAAACACTAAATCTGGATTGTTATAACTGTGGCTGAGTCGAGATATGACTCTCTGTCTGTAAGACAAGATTGCCCCGTATATATGCTTTTACGTTAACGGACAATAGTCTTCCAAGATAAAATAACAACTAATCAACACTACAAAGCAAATAGGTTGATTCTGACGAAGAAAACAAACACGAAACGACTTGTTGAATAATGGAAAAGGAAGGAAGAGTTTTCTGATTTTGTCCCAACATTTCTGCTCACGTTTTGGACTTTCTGTTTCTCTTCTGTGTATATATGTTGTCTCGTTTTTCTGTCTCACATTCTGTGTCACTCAATTGAGCCAAAAGGTTCCAATATATAGCATAAGGGAGGAACTCCTCAACTGCCAAAATAATGGTTGTTAATGGAGGGAGTAATTCAGTCATTACTAGTCAAGTAATGGTTGTTTAAGGTCATTGAAGGAGGGCTGTTTATGGAGGAGTTAATCAGGCAGAAACTTTCTGCCTTCCGTCGTTCCCAAATTCACCTTTTCAGAAACTTCAGGGACCAAACTGTAAATATTAAATAATTTGGGGTCTATCATAAGAAGCCCGTGACCTGTGACCTGAACCCGAGCCCGGACGTGACGGGACGGGCGGGCTTAGCCTTGAACCCAAGCACATCTAGGTCCTCCCTCCTTCAAACACATGGGTTACCCCTTGGGGTCCCAAACCCTTAGCTAATTTTGAGACTTTTAAAGAGAACAATTCTCCCTTTTCCCACCGATGTGGTAGATTTGTCACACTCCATATTTTCATGCCTCAAACACCTTACTTCGTGGACCAATATCTCTTTCATTTCTCAATGAAATTTGACGATTCTTGGCCCTATGGTCATCTACTCACTTAGTAGATTATGCACGTGTAAAGAGATAAAACCTCCAACATGCGGAATCCTAGTGTTTAAGTCATTAAATACGGGTGGACGCACCTCCCCACCAAAGGCAAATTTCCAACAATAACAATATAAATTAATTAATACTACTTAGCATGAAAATGAAAAAAGAATTTTATGAAAATCTTGTTTTACTATCAAATTCATTCAAAAAAAGAAAAAAATTGTGTAGGCGGGTTGAATTCTTCACTGATTTATTTATGCGGGGTTGTCCCGCAACCGTCCCGCACAGCTTGCCATATGCAGAAAAAACAAAAGAGAAGAAAAGGACAAAAGCAATAAATGAGAAACACATAACTAAATGGACAAAAGCATGGGTGTCGTACAAAAGCAATAGGTAGTCAATTCGAGTAAAATTTTAGGCTTTTATGGCTATCTAGGGTAAATAGTTTATAGAGGGGCAAGTTCAAGTAAATATTTTAGTTTTAATGGCTGTTTTTGTTGTTTTCCCAATAATTTACTTGCTTACGGACAGGTCTATTGTCAATCGGGTTTCAAACCTGTGAGGATAATTGCGCTTGAATCAATTAATTATTAGGGGATTTCTCTGTTATTAGAGAAAGTAAGAACATATCCATTGGCAAGGGATAGAATCTCTAGATTTCTTAATAACTTTATTCATTAATATTGTTTCCCGGTGAAATCAGTGTTAATCAGAAATACAGTTAGAGATTTGTATTTTAGGTTTAAAGATAAGTGAGTTGTATCCGATCTAGAGAACTCCTCGATGAGTCTGGTGTGAGATTGTAAATATAAGAAATAAATAGACAAAATAAATAGATAACCAAAGATTTAGAATGGATAATGAACAATTGCTCCTTTCGGTATATTTTTTTGAGAAAAATAGAGCTTAAGTTACAAGTGTGAGCAAGAGGATGCAAGATGTGTCTTCTTCCCTTCTAAATCTTTCATATATAAGAAAAAACTAAACAGTTGTACCTCTCTAAAGTTATGACAACGTGAGCGTGATGATTTCATTGTACCCACGCGCGCCGCCGCGACGCTCTGATCTATGAAGATTGATTTGATGTGAGTTGTTGGGAGTGGAAGACAGCTGTTGGAAGCCTCCGAGTCGTTTGAATCTCCAGACACATCAATTCACCCGGAGGCGTTTTCACCCAATACAAATAGTTCTCCACTTTCCGGGCCCTTAATTTCATGAGCACAGGAAGTGGAAGAGTCTGTACATTTTTCAAAACTTTTGCGGGAATCAAAATGTCGCGTCCTTCACCCAAGATCAGACGTTTTGTCATATTGACATTTAATGCGTTCAGTCACTCATTCGACAACGCCCTTTTAGAGACACTGATTGGCACTCACTGATAGAGCACATCGCTTCGTTTTCCAAGGCTAATTATTACCTCAGTGGGGTATTTAAATCGATGGCCTCATTTGTATTTCTCCATCCTTGCTTTCATTTCACTCTTCCAACCAGACTCAACTTCTTACCTAATCACATCCCATTTTCATCATGTCTTCCTCTTCTACATCAACATCCTCTTCTTATGATCTCACTTTCCAGAATATGAGAGGAGTCAGGTACCACTTCGGCGGTCTCGGTTCGCCGACGACCTGCGTCTTCTGCTATCACAGGACGATAGCTCTGGGTTTCTCTGCATCTGAAATCATCCCTTCTAATTTCAATTTTGAGAGGGATTTTCGTCTTAATCTCCATTACGAGCTTGTGGAAGGCATTATGAGCTTTATTAATCATTCCACCATTCCCTAGGTTCGCATTGATTATCGAAGGGGGCTTGATGTCAATATATTTCCCCCTCCTGCTAATGCTAGCATCACCCAGTACATCCCGAGGATGTCTGTGATCTACACTTACCCTTGTACTATCAGGTTTGGCCTCCTAGTGCATCAAGTTATTGAGGCTTATTTGTCTGGGGAAACTGGCCCTTTAAACTTGGAGGATAGTCAGTTGCCTACAATATTTGGCGGATCTTGCCCATCCCCCCTTCACTCTGGATGACATGATCCATCTCTACTCCCCCGAGTGTTTCGCGGGGGAATGATAAACTTGGCTTTCTGAGGCTCTCGAGGCTTCATTACTAACGCTAAAGATGATCACAACCGAGGATGTTGTGATAGGTTCTTGATGATCCACACCAGCCGCCTCCATGATGCTGACTTTAACCCCCTATCGGAGTAATGGAATAGCATCCGTGAGTAACCAGATCTTTACTCCTTGTATTTTCTGTTCTTATTTCCTTGAATAACTCTATCGTTCTTATCCTTCTAGCGGCCCCTGTCGTACCCGAACCCTTGCCCGATACTTTTGGCTGGGTGATGGGCTTACTTCACACATTTGAAGGTGTTGAACGGACATGGAGAGGCATTTTCACCGATAGGTGGAGAGGGAAGAACCAGGCTGAGCTCATATCCCTTATATTTGTATCTTTATTAATTGAATCTCAAGATGTCATTCTGACTTTTTTTTCCTCTGAAAGGTCTTCCCGTTCGAGGGGGCTCGGCCAAGAAGGCGCCCTCCCGGGAGAAAGCCCGAGCTCGTATTGGCGAGGCGGCTGCGGAAGCGAGGGAGAGTAGAAAGCGTGCACTTCTAGATGTTATTAGGGCATCATTTTCCAGAATCGATTAGCGTGTATTAATGCGTCACCGATTCAACGAGTATTGGAGTGAGGAGATGCATAGGGTGGTCCATGTGGAGGATGATGAGGGAGAGGTCGCAGAGGCCGAGGATGCGAGGGCTTCTTCTACTGAGGCTATCATGGGACCTGGAGTTAAAAGGGTAGTGATGTGAGCACTGGCCCTTCGGTTCCACCACCTCTTACTACTAGTTCGGACTTCGGTTTGGAGGCTTCCTTGACCCATATGGTAGGTATTTTTCTTCAGGTAATCATGAATTTTTTTATTCCGTATTGTTTGTTCTTGGAGCGAACGTATGCACTAAGTTTGCCTTTTTTTGTCCTTTTTCGAGGGCCATGTTGTTGCTTCCTCCGCCATTAAGCTTTACGAGAGTATGACCTCGTTCTTCCGGGATGTGGAGAGGCTGACATAGGAAAACCAACGCCTCTGGAAGGATATTTCCCAGCTTTGGTCAGAAAATAGAGACCTTCAGAACTTAAGGAACACTTTGCGGCTTCAGCGGGAGAAGGTCAAGCAGGCTCTGGCGGCGTGGGAAGATACCTTTCGATCCATAACCATGGTCCGCTAGTTGATTGGGGAGAAAGTGGTCCGGGTTGAGGCCGAACGAGATGCTGCTCGGGGTGGGTTGCAAGCGCTTGAGGCTTTCCATTCCCGGCTCAGAGCCCGAAACTAGCGCTTGATACTTCGCCGATAGGCTGATCAAATGAGGGTCACCTTGCTTCGGGACTACAATGTTCTCCACACCCGATATGATGTTTTGTTGAGAGTCGTGGAGGGGAGGATTAATGTCTCCTCAGCCCTCATAAAGGCAGATATGGACGATTTACGTGATGAAACATCCCCTTCCTCTAATGCTTCTGCTGGCTACTCTGGTGGCGAGGATGACCCCCCCTCCGGCTTAGATTTGTAAGTCTTGAGCCTCTGGACATTGGTTTGGAGGCCTTACAAGGATTTGTTCCTGCGGTGATGATCAATAGTAATATCGGTGGTGGTGCTAATTATTTGGGAATATAACTAGCTTTTTAGCCTGGTGAATTTGCTATGGGCCTGCGTGCCCTTTTATGAATGCTTGTGTTATTACTCTGGCATGCGTGCCTTTTCTTGTGTTTGATGGATATTTCTGGGCTTGTGTGCCCTTTTAACCTTGGTTTTGAGCCCTTGTGCTCTGTTTTGTGGGATCCCTAGAGCATGTGTGCCCTCTAATGTTTTTGTATGAGTGTCTATGCTCTCTTTGCTCCTTAGTAAATGACAATTATTGGGTTGCCTTTAACCTTGACTTTTTACGCTTTGACATGCGCTTTATTTTTGCAACAATTGTGATCATAAAATGACATGTTGGCTTTTTTATTTGCACTTAACATTCGAGGTGTGACCACTATGCCCGTTTACCAGAACTATGCTAATATTCGAGAGTTTGTTATTTAAGTTGAGGTATGATGATCGGTGCACACTTATGTCATTTTGTGTTTAATGTTTGAGGTCATCATTCCTAATCCAATCAGGTAATGTCACTTTCGGGAACGCTTTTGCGATATTGGGTATCAGAACATCCAATTTGCAATAAGGGAGGCCCCTCATTTTCGGTGTTGATGATGAGGATGTCTCGACCCCATTTAATAGCACAACGGTTTATGGAACCTGCATGCCCGGAGGCTCTATGACCATGTCATTTGTTAGAAGCGATTTACAAGGCCATATGGCTTCCGAGTTCGATTTTCTCCCAAACGTTTTTCAATGTTAAGCTAAAGATGCCTTACCAGAAATAATTTAAAAATAAGTGGAGATTCTTATTTTGCTTCTGAGATTATGATGGACGACTCGTCCTATAGGTACATGATCTTCTTTCGGATTTTTGATAAAATGGCAACAAAAAGAAACTGGGCGAGTGTAGTGACTGCCAACAATCCCAGCCCGCGCGAGTTCTTCCTCAAGAGATCTCAAGCTCCGATCATTTGGATCCATTCTTCTACCCCGGTGTTCAGGCCCGAGGTCTCGAGGAGGTGAATGTCGGGATATGATCCGGTATGCTTTTGAGTTGTTACCTCATTAAAACCCTTGCCAGGAAAACCCAAATTGGGACAAAACCTTGACTAAGAAAAAGAGTACAACTCATACCCTTATTCTTCCCCCCGGGTGATGAGGAGACCTTGATTTTAAAGGTAGTCCATGTCAGAGAGGGATGAGCAATCTAACCGATGATAGATGATATTGTAGCTTAGATATATACATGTCATGCTTTCAAAGGTAGAATCTATTCAAGTGACTGACTTTTCAGATATTCTTCAGCTCATTTCCAGACTCGTCTTTGATCATGTAGGACCATTTTCCTGCGATCCCTACAATTTGATACGAGCCTTCCCAATTGGCTCCTAGCTTACCCACGAGGGGATCCCTGATCGCGAACGTGACCTTTCGAAGGATGTAGTCTCCGATTTTGAAATGTCTTAAATTTATTTTCCTGTTGAAGTACCTCTCAACTCTCTAGTTTTGTGCCGCCATACGTATGAGAGACAATTCTTTGCATTCTTCTAACAATTCCGATCCTACTACCATGGCTTCATTGTTGGATTCTTCAGTGGCTTTGGGTATACCGAAGGCTAGGCTCCCCGACTTCTACGGGTATCAGAGCTTCAACCCCATATACTAAAGAGAATGGGGTTTCCCCGATACTTGTTTTGGTTGTGGTTTTGTAAGCCCATAATACTCCAGGCAACTCTTCCGGTCATTCCCCATTGGTATTTTCTAACCTTTTCTTGACGTTCTGGATTAATGTGTTGGTCGATTCTGCTTGTCCATTTGCGCACGGATGGTAAGGTGATAAAGTGACCCTTTTGATATTCAGCCCTTCCAGGAACTCGGTGACCATTTTACTCATGCATTGTCGACCGTTGTCGCAGGAGATCTCCGTTGGTATCCTAAATCGACAGATGATTTGGTCCTAGATGAAGTTTATAACCTGCCTCTCTCGGACCTTTTTGTATGCTTTGGCATCCACCAATTTTGAGAAATAGTCTGTCAAGATCCACAAGAACCTAATCTTTCCCACAGCCCCTGGTAATGGCCCCTCGATGTCCATTCGTCATTTCAGAAACGGCCATAGGGCCACCACCGAGTGGAGTGGCTCGGCGGGATGGTGTATCATGGGAGAGTGCTACTAGCATTTCTCATATTTTTAAATATAGGCCTTGGCATCTTCCTCCATCCGAGACCAATAATATCCAGCCCTCACTATTGTTTTCACTAATGAGTCAAACCCGATATGATTTCCGCAACTACCTTCATTACGTACTCGGCCTCTGTTGGTCCCAAACACTTGGCCAGCGGACCAAGGTAAGATCTTCTGTATAGCTTACCCTCGTGCATGCAATACCGTGCCACTTTGGTCCTTAAGGCTCGTGCAGCCTTACTTTCCTCCAGAAGAGTCTCGGTCTGTATATAGTTGATGATGTCACTTCGCCAGTCCCATGTCAGACTGGTGGAATTTACTTCATGCAGGCCAGGATGAAAGATGGAATGTAGGAGGTGAATTATGGATTCCAACTCTCCCATAGTCACTCTGGACGAAGAACCCAGGTTAGCCAAGATGTCAACTTCGATGTTCATTTCTCGAGGAATTTTGACCACTTTCCACTTTCTGAAGTGGGCCAACAGAGCGATGACCTTGTTCAAGTATTCATGCATCCGATTGTCTTTGGACTCGTATTTGCTGAGGATTTAGTTGATGATCAGTTGAGAATCACTTTTAAGCTCTATGTTTTCAGCTCTGAGCCCTCGAGCCAATTCCAAACTTGTAATTACAACCTCATACTCAACCTCATTTTTAGTTAAAGACATATATTTAATAGCTTGTATGATCGTTGCCCCTGACGGGGTAATCATGATAATTCCTAACCTAGTTCCCGTCATGCTTGTGGCTCCGTCTGTGTACAGGACCCATTCCCCGAAAGTGTTCTCAATTTCCTGAATCACTTCCATATGAGCACAGGGCATCATTCCCATACTATGATCAGCCACGAAGTCGGCCAAGAATTAAGACCTAATAGTAGTTTAGGGTCGATAAGTAATGTTGTATCTGCTGATTTTGATTGACCAGTTCGCTAGCCTACCCGAGAGTTCGGGCTTGTGCAAGATGTTCCTCAGAGGGAAAGTTGTGATCACACATATGGGGTGACATTGAAAGAATGGTCTTAGCTTGCGAGACGCAACCACCAGGGCCAAAGCCAATTTTTCGAGGTGGAGATAGCGGATTTCGACCTCAGTCAAGGCCTTGCTAGTATAATATACAGGGAATTGCATACTTTTTTCTTCGCGAACGAGAACAACACTTACTGTAATCTCAGAGATAGCAAGATAAATTAGCAAAGGTTCCCCCACCTCTGGTCTTGCGAGCAGGGGCGGGTTTGTCAAATATCTTTTCAGGTCTTTCAGCGCATGTTGGCACACCGGGGTCCATTTGAAGTCTTTTTTTTCTTCAGCACGCTGAAGTTTTGACACCCCTATTTGATACTATGAATCCCATGAACTTCCCCGAGCCTGCCCCGAAGGCATATTTCTCCGGGTTTAGCTTAAGGTTGTAGTCATAGAGAATATCAAATGTTTCCTACAAATGTTTAATGTGTTCCTCTGTTTTCAGGGACTTAACGATTATATCATCTAAATAAACCTCCATGCTTTGACCTAACTGATGTTGGAACATCCATTGAGTCAACTCATGGAAAGTGGTCCCTACATTCTTTAAGTCGAAGGGCATAACACTATAACAGTAAGTCCCGTGCTTCGTTATGAACGAAGTCTTTTCCTGGTCCGCCGGGTTCAACCGTATTTGATGGAACCCTGAGGAGATATCCAGGAAATTAAGCAACTCGTGTCCGACCACAATGTCAACAATGTTGTCCAAACGAGGCATGTGGTACGAGTTCCTTAGGCATGCTTTATTTAAGTCTTTTAAATCTAAGAACATTTGGAAAGTATTAGGTTTTTTAGGGAGTACTACCGCATTTGCCAACCAGTCAGGATATTTTACCTCTCGAATTGCTCACAATTTCACTAGTCAAGCGACTTCTTTAACAAATTGGCTTCGTTCTGCTGACACTGAATACCTTTTTTGTTTGA
This sequence comes from Anisodus tanguticus, assembly GCA_034509755.1. Taxonomy (NCBI): domain Eukaryota; kingdom Viridiplantae; phylum Streptophyta; class Magnoliopsida; order Solanales; family Solanaceae; genus Anisodus; species Anisodus tanguticus. The sequence goes on along the minus strand of CM067540.1, from coordinate 43,061,215 downwards.
CGGGATGACATTCCGGGTTGACGCTTAGCTTGTGGATGACCAATTTCGGGGGCACACCTACAATATCTGACCCTGACCAAGTGAAGCTACGCATGTTGTCGGTTAAAAATTTGACTATTTTTTTCCCGGAACTCAAGGTTTAGACCCAAGCCCGGGTATACCTGTTCCTTGGGGGTAGTCAGGATGACAAGAGGTCAGCTCAAGATCTTCAACCATGGATTTCTCTGCATCTGATTCTTCCGGCGCGATGAATCCTCGAGGTACCCGATCTGACGGATAAAAGTTTCTCGCCGGTTCTTCTTTACACTCGACTAACATATTAGTCCCGGAATCGGGCGTCTATGATTGCTAGTTGTTGCTCTTAACCAGTCTATCTTTCTAAGCAACTAAAGTCACTTTCGCTCCATTAGGTTCCATATATCCCCATATTTCGCCTATTCCCCATGGTGATGGGAATTTCATGACCTGGTGAAAGGTAGATGGGACCGCCTTTATGGCAAGTTGCCAAGGCCTCCCAATTACCAGATTGTAAGGCATTTCTCCTTCGATAATATCGAACAAGGCTTTCAACGAAACTCTCTTTACGTGGGTGATTAGCTCGATTTTCCCTCAGGTTGTTTCACAGGATAGGTTGAACCCGATCAAGATTTTTATTACTGGGATCATCCGCTCAGTCAAATGCATCTCCTTGATTACGTGGAGTTGCACTATGTTAACAATGCTACCTGGATCAACAAGCACACGCCTAACGTTAAATTGAATAATTTGGATAGATATTACCAGTGCATCTGCATATGGGTCCTTGATGCTTTTCCTTTCTATTCTGCTGAATGTGATGGGGTCTTGGGCTCGTCCCTTCTCTTTTTTCTAGATGGGGATGGTTCTTTATTATGTCGCCTTAGGGATACTACCGTAACTTTTTCTCCTTCTATGATCATGTTGACCATCCTCGGCTGTGTTGGATGCTCCCTCGAAGTCTCAGTTCCCTTCTCTCGGGCATACTTGGATTGGCTACTAAAAAACTCTTTTAGGTGTCTCATCCTTAGTAGGTCTGACACCTTGTACCATAAGGGTTTGTTGTTTTTAGTTGAATGTCCCAAAATTTCATGAAACTCACACAAAAGCTCCACACTCGTGCCCCATTTATTCGGGTTGGATCGTGTTGCTACCGGGAACAGAGCTTCCTTCATATTCTTTATTTCTATGACCAGTTCCACCACATCCACGTTAAATTTATAAGATGCCACACTCGGTGGACCCGAGTCATTCACAGGCTTTCTCTGTTGTATTTCTCTGTCTCTGTTGGGTTGACCCTAATCATACCTTGCCCTATTCAACCTACCTTCATTTATTGGTGATGGTCGAGTCGAATAGGGTTCGTATCAGCTTCTAAGATCCCTCTGTCTGAATGGGGGGATATTTCGAGGCTTGCCCTGCGATCCACCCCTGATTTCCGCTCGGGCATCGGCCCTATGGTCATCATCTATCCTCATTTTAGTTGTGTATATGTTTTTACCTCATTCCAGGACTTGACCAGGAACTCACTTAAGCTCTTTTTCAACTTTCTGGAGGCATCAGAACTGTTGACATCCAGGTCGTCAGTGAATGATGCGGCGGCCCAATCCTCGGGAATAGCAGGCAACAACATCCTTTCCTGTTGGAATCGTTCTATGAAATTGCGAAGCAGCTCATCCTTTCTCTATTTTACGATGAAAATATCTTCTTTGTGGGTTTCGACCCTTTGGGCCCCCGTATGGCCTTCACGAACGCATCTGCAAAAGAGTCAATAGAATTTTCAGGTAAAAGAGTATACCAAGAAAGTGCTCCATTTGTGAGTGTTTGGCTTAATTTCTTCAGCATGACATATTTGATTTGGTGTTGCTGCAGATCGTGTCCGGTGACAGCTGCCTCGAAAGTTACAATATGCTCGTTTGGATTCGTGGTACAATCATACTTGGGTATGTCAGACATTTTGAACTTTATCAGGATGGGTTCGGGAGCCGCATCCTCCATGTAGGGTATCTTTTCATAATTCCTTGTCCCGATCCTTTTTAAGACAAGAGGGCTCTTGGTATCTGTCTCATTCGCTCATGGAGCTCCTTCTCTAGCGCGGCGAATCTTGCTAAGTTTGCTTCCAGTACTGTAGGCTCTGTCCTCTCCGCATCTGCTGTGAAGGTCCCAGGTGCTTTAACGGCTTCCGGGTTAGTCGTTGGGTGGTTACCCGGTGATGTCTCGGACAACGAGTTTAAAAAAATTTCCATGTGATCTATTATGGCAATGTTGGATGCCAAGATCGAGGCCAGGGCCACCTCTGAAGGAGATCCTTCTTCTTTGAACATTCCTTCTACCTTTGAGTGTTGGCGTCTTTTTCTTTTCTTAGGGTAATACTGTCTAAGTCATACCTCCTTGCTTTCTACCGAATGGCTTCGCTCGTCCTCTCTAACCAAGGGTTTGTTTGGGACCTCTTTTGGGAGCGTCATTGCCTATTCCCTTTGATTTTATGCCACCAGCTCCGGGTGGTTCTCCCTGTTAAAGCTCAAAAAATATGTTGACCACGACCTTTGTGGGTCCTTTTCTTTGGACGAAATGCTCATTCCTAATACGTTCCTGGTTTGGTTAGCCGTAACTGAAATTTTGCACAATAAGTCGATTCAGTATGTACGTCTGAGAGCTTCAAGTGATGAATTAGGACAATACCACAACTGTCTATCCCCACAGACGACGCCAAATTATTTCCCGGTTAAATCAGTTTTAATAAAAAACACAGTTAGAGATTTATATTTTAGGGGTTAAAGACAAGTGAGTTGTATTCGATCAGGATAACCCCTCGATAAGGCTGGTGTTAGATTGTAAATATAAGAAATAAATAGACAAAATAAATAAATAGGCTAAGATTTAGAACGGATAATGAACAAGTGCTTCTTTTGGTATATTGCTTTTTGAGAAAAAATAGAGCTTAGGATACAAGAGTGAGCAAGAGGATACAAGATGTGTCTTCTTCCCTTTTAAATCTTTCATATATAAGCAAAAACTAGACAGTTGTACCCCTGTAAAGTTATGACGACGTGAGCGTACTGATGTAATAGTACCTATGCGTGCCGCGACGCTCTGATCTAGGAAGATTGATTTGATGGGAGTTATTGGGAGTGAAAGACAACTGTTGGAAGCCTCCGAGTCATTTAAATCTCCGGACACATTAATTTACCCGGAGGCGTTTTCACCCAATACAAATATGAATCCAAATGTTATCGTGGTCGGTTGGTTATATAAAATATCTTTACAATGCAACATTTGATCTACAAATGCAACTGATTGCAAATTGACTTCAGATACTACATCCACGACTCGTATATAATTAATGAGGATTATCTAATTATGTGTTATGCATAGAGTTAGTTAAGATTCTTAAGAAGATGAGGATTAATATAGCTTGTGTCTAAGAGACTAAATGGGTAGGACCTAAGGCTAAAGAGGTAGACGGTTATAAGTTATGGTTCTCGGGTAGGTCAAAGTATAGGAATGGGGTAGGCATTTTTGTAGACATCGAGCTAAGGGATCAGGTGGTAGAAGTGAGGACGGTCAATGACAGGATGATGGCGATTAAGTTGGTAGTTAGAGGGTTTACTATGAACATTATTAGTGCTTATACGCCGCAAGCGGGCTTGGACAAGGAGGAGAAAAATGATTTTGGGAGGATTTGGATAAAGTGGTGGGAGGTATATCACCCACTGAGAAGTTATTTGTAGGAAGGGATTCAATGGACATATTGGGTCTCTTCCGTGGGGTTATGACGACGTGAATGGAGGCTTTGGACTCGGGGACAGGAACGACGGAAGTGTCTCACTTTTGGAGTTAGCTAGAGCTTGTGGGATGGTGATAGTCAATTCGAGGTTCCTGAGGGAGGAACACTTGGTGACTTTTCGTAGTTCGGTGGCTAAGACTCAGATAGACTTTTTGCTCTTTAGGAAGCTTGACAAATGCCTTTGTAAAGACTGCAAGGTTATTTAGAGGGAGGATCTTACAACCCGACATAAGCTTTTGGTGATGGATTTGGAGATCAAGATGGAGAAGAAGAAGAGGGTTGTGGTTGACAAGTTAAGAATCAAATGAGGGAGCTTGACCATGGCGAGTGCAAAAGAGATGGGGGAGAGGTTGATGGCCAAAGGGGCTTGGGGGAGTAGTGGGGATGCGATCGATATGTGGGACAGGACGACCAGTTACATTCGGGAGGTAGCTAGAGAAGTGTTAGGGGTCTCGCGGGGTAACCGTGGTGGGAATCAAGGGGACTGGTGGTGGAATGGTAAAGTTCAAGAGAAGGCGAAAGCGAAGAAAACGGCGTATGCAAAATTGGTAGAAAGCAAGGATAAGGTGGAGAAGTTGACGAATTGGATACTATATAAGATGGTGAGGAAGGAGGCAAAACAAGTGGTTACGGCCGCGAAAACGGCGACTTTTGAACGCTTGTATGTGGAATTAGAGGAGAAATGCGGGGATAAGAAGTTGTACAGACTGGCCAAGGCAAGGGAGATGAGGGCCCGTTACTTGGATGACGTGAGGTGCATCAAGGACGAGGACGGCAAAGTACCGGTGGAGGACGCGCATATTAGGCGATGGTGGCAGTCTTACTTCCATAAACTCTTTAATGAAAAAGGTGATGGAGACATTGTGCTGGGAGATCTGAAGCATTCTGGTAGGTACCGAGATTTTGGGTATTGTAGAAGCGTTAAGGTTGAAGAGGTTAAGGGTGTTGTTCGCATGATGCGCAGGTGACGAGCGACTGAGCCCGATGAGATCACAGTTGAATTTTGGAAGAGCGCAAGTAGGGTAGGTTTGGAGTGGCTGACTGAGGTGTTTAACGTCATTTTTAAGACTGCAAGAATGACCGAAGAATGACGGTGGAGTACAATGATTCCCTTGTAGAAAAACAAAGGTGATATCCAGAGTTGCAACAACTATAGGGGTATCAAGTTGTTGAGCCACACTATGAATGATTGGGAAAGGGTCGTGGAGATGAGGGTGAGGAGAGACGTGTCTATTTCTGAGAACCAGTTTGAATTAAGGCTGGCCAGTGGGCCGAATTGGCCCGGTCCCGCCCCGAACCCGACTTTTAAAAAAAATTGTGGTATCGGGACTCAAATCGGGACGGGACATGGTCTCGTCCTGACCCAGCCCGGCCCGCCCCAATCCCGACAGGCCTGACCCGGTCCCGGTCCCGGTCCCGGTCTCGTCCCAGTCCCAGTCCCGCCCCGGTCCCGCCTGAAGCCCCCCATTGCAAAAATAATTGTTGCACCAACGACCATTTTATATTTTGGCCGTTGTGCAACGACCATTTTTGGCCTCCCCCTACCCTTTTAATATTTATTTTTAACCCATAAGTTATTATATTTATAGTTTAACCCGATTTTCTTTCTCACAAATCTTCCTACAATCTCTCTAATATCTCAATCTATCTCTCTACAAGTCTACATTGTCTACTAAATATTCAATTTTATTTATTCATTTGTGAGTGAAGTTGACAACTAGCTTGAGGATCTTCCATCGAGCAAAGTTTCAATTTTCAACCTCTCGATTACACGTCAACGTTACGTCGGCGTTTGGTACATTCGTTCCTTCATTAAATTATTATTGTCTGTTTATACTTTATTTTATTTAGCGCACTTAATTTTGTTTACTTTAATTATTTATTAGTATAAGTATAAATTTATAATGAAAGGATTTAAACGTATGCTTACGGATAGAGGTCATGCTTCTTCTAGTAGGGGCAACAAGGGCAAGGGTCCTATTTCTAGATAGAATCCTATTCCTACACATGATGATTTTGTTGATACTGAACATTTTCCTACAATACCATTTGATTTAGACGATGAGCTATTTATGGAACTCAAGAAGACTTTAATTTATACGGTGATCTAGATGATACACCCACTAATGTAGATGACAACACACCCACTAGTGCACCTTCAACTGAAATGTCTCTTATTCCCCCTAGTATGAGACGAGGTCTAGCAAAACGAACATTAAAATCAGATGCATGAACATTTTTTTATAGGGACGTAGAGAATCAAGTAGCTAGATGTAAAATTTGTAAAGATGTTTTAAAATTTAAAACTGAAAAGGTCACAGTGGGACGGGGGTTTTAATGAGACACGTAGCACGGGCTCATCCAGCTAGATATGCCCAATACGATGCTTCAAAACCGGGTGTGCAAACGTCCGCTCCATCGGGGCAAGATTCACATACTGTCCCTGACCAAGTACAGGGTCAAATTAACCCTATGACGGGGGGAATTGTAGGCCCTAAATACGATAAACATAGAGATAGGGAAGCAATAGCAAAATTAGTTGTTGTGGAGGGTTTGCCTTTTTCATTTCCTTCATCTCTCGATTTTATTCATTACATTAGAGATATGTATAATCCTGCTTTTAACGATTTTCCTAGATCAACTGTTAAGAGAGATGTATTTAAATTCGCACATGAATATCAACAGTATTTACGTTATTCATTATATCATTTTAATGGAAAAGTGGTTATCACTTCTAATATAGGCCGTAGTACTAAAGGCCATGATTATTTAATGGTAACCTGTCATTAGATAGATTATAAATGGTCTATGCAAAAATGTATCTTAACGTATAGATATATAGATGATAGGCACACTGGTACTTTTATTGCAGAAAATATTTATCAAGTGTGCGATTATTACGGAATAACTGATAAAATTATGACTATTACATTAGATAGCGCTTCTTCTAACAATTACGCTATTACAATTTTAAAAAATAGTTTAACTCAATCTTTCCATATCATTTTCATATAAAATGTGCATGCCATATAAATAGCTTAATTGTAAAGGATGATTTATAACTTTTTGAAAACATTCTTAGTAAAATACAATTTGCTATAAACTTTGTTTTTAAAAATAATAGAATACAACGAAGAAAAGAATATAAAAAAAATTGTCACGGTTGTCAACTACCTTATAGAAAAATTCCAGAAAAAGTACCCACTAGGTGGAATTCTTTATACGAGCAACTACTTGTTGCTTATGATTATAGAAAACCTATAACTTTATTTTTTAACTCTCATAATCAAAATCCAGCTGATATGGTTGTAGATAGCGATTGGGAAATTTTTTTTGAACTTATAGTATTTTTAGAGAAATTTTTTCAAGCAACAAAATAATTTTCCGGTATATATTATCCTATTATTTCAACTATGTTGTTTTATATAGCTCTAATATTTTTACTGCTTAATGAATATATGGATAAACCAGCTTATAAGGCAGCTATTAAAAAATGTTTATCAAAATAAAAAAATATTTTATTCTTATTCCCACTATTTATATTATTGGTGTTGTATTAAATCCGACTATTAAAATAGACGGTACTAAATCACTTATTGAAACTATTTACGATTGTATAGCAATACTACCACCTCCAAGTCCCAAAAATCCAAATCACCCACCACATATTGAACAAACTAAAGAAGAAGTGTTGTCTAGTGTAGAAGACGAATGCAAAAAAAAATATAGGTTTTACCAACAAGAAAGTGCTAGCAACCTACCGGCTTCCATACTATCTTCTTCTTCTTCAACACAACCTCACAAAAGACATGTTGTTTCTGCGGCTAGTATTGAAAGTCTCAGAAATAGAATGTGCGGCGGTCGTACCGCTACTAACCAAATTAGCGAGTTTGATATTTTTGTTTTGCAGGGTTCTGTACCGTACCAAGCAGTTCTCAATGAAGAAGGACGTGAAGACTTGCTGAAATACTGGAGGAAGAATGAGAAGACCTTTCCGACACTTTCAATGATGACCCGAGATGTTTTGAACATTCAAGCGTTATCAACGGCGTCTGAAAGCGCTTTTTCTGCCGACAAATATCAAATAGTAGAGCGCAGACACTCATTAGCCGGAGACAGCTTAGAGATTGTAGTATTATTCAGAGATTGGATACGAGCGGAGTGGAGAAGGTGCGGTCAACCGGAGATCAACGAAGAAGAAGACGAAAACTACAACGAAATCTTATTCGAAGGTGGTGGAAGCGACGCGAATCAATTTGACCAACAAATACCAATTCCAACCGAAGAACCACAAGAAATTATAAAGAAACTAGAACAAGGTTTTTTCAAAATGTAATTTTTTTAATTGCAATTTTACTATGTAATCTGCAACTTTTGAACAACACCACAAAGTTGCAATTTTGACAATTGTATTTGCATTATAAAAAAAATCATATGTCTATTAAATAATATAAGAGGCACAAAAACAGCCTTGTGATGTTTTTATTATACTATATTATTTAATTATTGAGTTTTTTATTTATATGTTATTTTTTAAATTAAGTGCCAAAAAAAAACGCCCCGGATCCCGAACCCGCCCTGCCCCGACCCGATCCCGCCAAACCCGGCCCAACAATCTCGAGCCCGGCCCACTAGCCACACTTAGTTTGAATTCATGCAGGGGCGTTCGACTACTGAATCCATTCATCTTATTAGGAGGTTGGTGGAGCAGTATAGGGAGAGGAAGAGAGACTTGCATATGGTTTTCATCGACCTCGAGAAGGCATACGACAAAGTCTCTAGGGAGGTTCTATGGAGATGTTTGGAGGTTAAAGGTGTACTGGTGGTGTACACTAGGGCGATTAAAGATATATATGATGGAGTCAAGACCACGGTACAGACAGTAGGAAGAGATTCGGAGCACTTCCCAGTGACGATGGGGCTGCACTAGGGTTAGCCCATTCTTATTTGTCTTGGTGATGGATGGACTGACGCGACAAATTCAAGGGGAGGTGTCATGGTGTATGTTATTCGCATATGACATAGTCCTGATTGATGAAACTTGCAGCGGAGTGAACGCTAAGCTAGAGGTTTGGAGACAGACTCTAAAGTCTAAAAGGTTCAGGCTAAGTAGAACCAAGACAGAATACTTAGAGTGCAAGTTCAGTAAAGGGAGCGACCTGGAGACAGGCGTGGAGGTGAGGCTTGGTTGGTCATTCCAAAGAAAGGAAGCTTCAAGTACCTCGGGTCTATTATCTAAGGGAATGGAGAGATTGATGACGATGTCACACATCGTATTGGGGCAGGGTGGATGAAATGGAGGCTCGCATCTGGAGTCTTGTGCGACAAAAAAGTTCCACCAAAACTTAAAGGCAAGTTCTATAGGGCGGTGGTTAGACCGACTATGTTGTATGAGGCGAGTGTTGGCCAGTCAAGACTTCGCACATCCAAAAAATGAAAGTTGCGGAGATGAGGATGCCGAGATGAATGTGTGGGCATACAAGGAAAGATAAGATTAGAAATGATGATATCCGGGACATAGTGGGAGTGGTCTCGGTGGAGGATAAGATGCGGAAAGTGAGGTTGATGGTTTGGGCATGTGCAGAAGAGAGATACAGATGCCCCAGTGCGGAGGTGTGAGAGGTTGGCTATGGACGAGTTCAGGAGGGGTAGAGGTAGGCTGAAAAAGTATTGGGAAAAGGTGATTAAACTGGATATGGCGCAGGTGCAACTTACTGAGGACATGACCTTGCATATGATTTCTGTTGCTATGTGTTCTTTAGTGTACTTTGTTTATCTTATTTATTTGCGTTAGCTACTGCTTCCTTTTGTCAAAATGCGCTACCATGACATTCAATTTTGTTATCAACATGTTCATACTGCTTTAATTTCTTGTCTGGGTCTGATTGTTTCTCTTACTTTGCTTTGCTTGTGATTATGCTTTGTCTTGAGCCGAGGGTCTCCCGGAAACAGTCGCTCTACCTACTAAGGTAGAAGTAAGACCTGCGTACACTCTACCCTCCCTAAACCCATGTAGGATTTCACTGGGTATGTTGTTGTGATATGCATTGTGCATTCCGTGATAACAATAACAAAAATAAGTTCAGCAATAAGTTAAAATAAGTTCAGCAGTAAGTTAAAATAAGTTCAGCAGTAAGTTAAAGTGTGTGTTTGATTTCGACCTTAGGTTTTACTATTCTATTACACATCCTTTTTCTCCCAAACCCCTTTTTAAATTTCCATGGGCAATAACTATCAGTAGTTACGTATGTACGCTATATGAACTAGTATTATTACCATACACTAGTGTTTGGAAGACTATACAAACCTGAAACCACCTATCAATAAAAGTAGACCGTATCACTAGTAACAATGTGAGTTCGAGTAACAGAGAATGCCACGGCCATGAGTATCGAACCAAAGTTTTCCTTGGTGGCTTTCTACCAGACCCAGGGGAAATATAGCACGGATAACAAGAAAGATAAGAAAGCTAGGAATAACAGCACCTACAGGTCAATATGTTGTTAGGTTCTTTTTTTTATTGTCTAAGAAAACAAGGGAGAAATAAGAAAATGTTTGACCAAATCTCATTTTGCTGAACACACAACAGCTTTTGGGTTTTTAATGTTCTTGTACTGACATGTAATTTTAATATTCTAGAACTCAAAGGTGACCGGAAAGACAAGTATTATACCCTTGAATCATCACATAATTGAAAAGAGATGTAATACTTCTCATACCGGTACAACACAGGAACTCCCAAGGCTCGAGATCAGCAAAATTTCTTTTGTACATAAATGAGTCTCAGCTTTTGATGAAGGGCGTGTATACAGTTTGCTACAACATTAGAAGCGGAGCACAAGCACCCCAAGGAACCAACGTCAAATCTTCACACTCTTTGATTAGCCTTCACCCGTTGGTCTTGAAGAATGGATCAAGAGAGACACTTCTGATTGCTGTGAAACAGGCTGCTGCTAATGAACACGGCCTTGCAAGCCTTTAACCCTGCGAGCAATCTGCAATGTCGAGGTTGCTTCACTGGAAATATTACTCTGCAGATCTCATCTTTTTCCTCCACAACGATGACTTGCCCGCAAAAGCAGTAGTTATACAGATCCTCCACAAGGAGACTTTGCCAACAAAAGTAGTTATAATGATCAATCACACTTTTCCACCATATTGGAAATGGATCTTGTAATCATGTTGCAAACTAGCAAGGGTGTTTCTGCAGGGTCCCTCTATAAAAATAAAAAAGATTAAATAGTGAGGCAACAAATAGCTCAATATTCTTTCACACTTCAGAGCAAGTTCAGATTGCTCACCTCCAAATACTGTGTGAAGACGTTGAAGATCATCTGCCGAACAAGCATCTATTAACGCATAGACACCAGGTCTTAAAGCTTCATCAATTTCCCTTTGGAGTTGAAAAAAATCGTTAAAATTGGAGAACACAAATAAAAAATGCAAATCACATTGTGCCTCTAACATGAAATCAAAATTGAATACAACAAAAAGTTACCGGATGATTCCATTTCTAAGCCGACCATATCCACAGTAAACCCATATATAGCAAGATAGGAATTGAAAACAATTGTCACCGAAGACATCTTTGTGCTGCCTAATCTGCAATGTTGAAAGGGGGCAGTCATTGTATGAAAGACATAAGAAAGAAATCTAAAGGATTTATGTGAATGGACAAACTGAACAGAACTAATGCATTGATGTCCCAAAATTGAAACTTGCACTAGTACCCTTCTAACAAAGTAATTGAGACAAGAAACCAACTTTGTCAAATTATCTTTAAATCAAAAGAGTGGACCTAGTTTCAAAAAAAAAATCAACAGAGTGGACCAATAATATGCCCTCCTATGTTTTCTAGTTTCAACAATATCAGAACTTTTCTTTTGATAACTAAATTGAAATTTTATTAATGACATTTAATACCAACTACCAAGCTAGTAAACGAATCAAGAAAAAACATTCAGTACCAATCTAGTAATGAATGGGAACAACCTCAGAACTGACTGATGACAAAAACAAGCTTAGAAATAACATGTTCAAAGTCCAAAAATAAGGATGGAGCTCAAAGCAAGTTCATCCAAGTAGAGCACTGTTTATATTACATTCGACTTTTGCCAGGGCCATGAATTTTAAAACATAAGCACTCATCAGTCTAAGCATATCAGTATCCAGAAGCAACCTGTAAAGCCCTAAATCCATCTGCCTTTTACTCCCATTTTTTCAGAAGTGCAAAAAGGCAACTATATATGATGCAGGCAGGAAGTATTTGGGTCATGTTAACCCAAACTTTGAGTATTTGAAAGTTCCATTACTAAGGGTAGGTTATAATGTACAAGTAACCTTACCTCTTCATACACCCTTCGAAGAAAACTGGCGCACTTCACTCCTCCTTGCACTTCCCATCCAAAATAATCTCCTCCAACTGGACTGGTGCATACCATCTCCAAACAATTAAGAAGCCTGCCAACTGAATCTTCCAGAAGCGCGATGCAGCGCTGTGTCTCACTACATATTAGAGCGAAAACCAAATAATAAATCAGGACTTATAAGAGACAATTTGCTCAACATCCACACATCTATAATGTGTCTTTATCTCTTTTAAAGTTCCCCAGGAATCCTCATAAATTGCCACTGGAAAACACAAGGGAAAAGGCCACAAATATTCTGAGTTGAAGGAAACAAGAACAAAGGAGGTAGCAAACCTTCTGTGATGCTTAAGAACAGTACACAGCATTCGGCAGCATGCAGCATATAGCTTTATGCAAAATTGTCTATCCACAGCACTTCCTTTGCTTCCAGGAACCTCAGTTTCTCCGGAAATCAGGTCTCCTGTATAACTAGAACAAAGAGGAACTTTGGATGTCCAGAGCTGGAAAACACTCTGAAATATTGCAGCAGGCATATGCAATAACTGCCCAATATGGCATGCTTCCAATTGGAAGAAAGCGTGTTTGGCAGAAATTTTTGTCAGCACTGAAATGCACATAAGACAGACAGCGCCAGGGTCGGGTTGAGAAAAATCTTTCCTGAACTTAAGATTTCTGAAAAATATCTTGGGACCTTGCAAGTGCAGGACTACATTGAGTAGAGATGATACTAAGTTCTGGATATGCCTTTTGACCACAGACAACTTCTTATGCCCTATAAAAAAGAAAACAAAGGACATACAAAACCCCGCGTTACGCACAAATCTGATGAAGTTAAGTATATGGCAAAAGTATCGGGATATTTTGCAACTTAATATGAAGAACAATCAGCTTCCTAGACCATCCGACAGACAAATGAATAAAATCACAGCTTCCAGAGAGAGCTCACACATAAATAGAGATCTTCGCAAGGACTACTTTGCCTCTGAACACACATTAATAAATTCCTAAACTGATGTCGTCTTAGCCTCTTTACATGCGATGAGCAAAGCCAAGGAAATTATTGTTCCTTTTGATTAATTTTGTGTTCTGAAAAGTGAACCTCCCAGTCAAAAGATTCTATAAGAAAAAGCGAGAAATCATGGACAAAAAGAATCCAAAGTCCCCCTTTTTCAGGGAGACAAAATGCTATTTTCTTCCTTCCACTCAAACCGCTCCTCTTGTGATTTATGACTTAAAGTTACTCATCTGTCCAAACCAGAGCTTTCATATTTCATGTTAATGCAGCATCTGGGATAATTAGAAACCATTTAAACAGCCGTGCTCCTACTCAAATATATCCATTCAAACCGTTAGGATTCTATTTTTCACATCCAACCCACTAGTAATAGCATAATGAGCATCTGATTGATAGAGCTATTCAGTTAATTTCATGTTGACAAGACCACAACAACCAGTGTTTTCTTATCTTTCACAAGGTAAAAAACTGAAAGAAATACATCATCTCTTGATCTTTCTTGCAATCCAAAGAGCTTAACTTCTCTCGCTTATTTTAAAATGTGGACAAAATTATGCAATATATGTGAGAAAAATAAGGTAATCATTTGTGGAGTTCAAATGAAAACAAATCTTGCATTTTTCTCTTGGCATTTGAAAGTAAACCTTGGATATAAAATAGTACCTGACACAGATTCAAGAATCAAATCCAAGCAATCAATGCCTGCAGCAACATTAGCAGAGACCCTTGTTCCATGTGAACTTCCAGTAGTTACTTCATAGTTAATAATGCAGTGTTCCTGCACACCAACTAATGCTCTTTCAATAGCCTGAATAGCAGACAATAAATGCAATTCAGAAGCTCTGCTGACATAATTTGCGAATGACATCCTCAATCTGGATTTTAACTCATCCAAGTGGTTTAGCCAATGGGAGTTGGATAGGTCATGATCTGGCAGACCACTTAGCATCTTGGTACTTGATTCTATCTCTCGTGATGCTAGAGTAGCGTCCTTCCCCTGTAAAGATATGCACTTCCCCATGGCCCTCAAATGCAATTCTATTTGCTTGACAAATAAGTCTCTTGAAGACAAAGGATTAAGCAGCAGAAATATTTTTCCCAGCTCTCCAATGAACTTCGCAACACCATCTAACCAAATAAAAGAGAACTGTTCAAGTGACCCACTATGGTTGGCAAACTCAGAAAGCAAGCCTTGGGAGACACAAATTAGTACGGAAAGAAGATTCGGCGGCAAGGAAGTAGACTTGGTATGCAACGAAAATTTTAGAATGGCTGAAGAAGCACCGAAAATCTGCTTCAGACAAAATGCTGCTTCAAGATTTTCTCCTTTGATAAGTCCTTGGAATAAAGATTTTCTCAAATATTGTTGCCCAAAGTCCACATTGGACAAAAGAGACTCAATACCTCCGAACTTTTGGGAGTCATCGGAGGAGCCAGCGGAACCAGAATGGTGTTCTTCCTTATTCACATTATCAACCTCATTAGCAGAGTCCCTAGATTGATGAGTTCCCATTACCAATAGTTCATTGCAACATTCTGTCTCCATAGAAGTGTGGGTACTGGACAAACCTTGAGGGCATTGATCGCCCCCAAGAAATAACAAATGCAAAACGGAGTTTAACAAGTATGCACATGTCTCTATACATGGTTTTATTTTGAGGTTGCATCTTGTTGATTCTATAAGAGTACTGCTACTTTTATTATCCAAACTGTCCATTGCAGAAGCTAGACCACATAAGAAGCCCTGAAAGCAGGAGACTACAGATGAGACTTTATACATTTCCTGAAGCCCAGCTAAATCACCCACTTTTCTGTTAACAGCCGTTACATTTAGGGAGTCCAGCAAGTTCTGTGCATGTCCCGTTAAGGTGCCAGCTACAGATGAAACACTTCTCCATGCATCACTATTATCAGAGAAATCTGAACATGGACCGTTTCCTTTCAGAACAGTCTCTTTGTCACCATCAGCAGAACTGAGAGCTCCTCCATAAGACTTCCCAGCAGTCAAACCAAGAATAGCTTTAAATTGATCTTTGAACAGAGTCAAAAGGATGAAAGATGTGTGATCCATCAACGAGAAAATCATATGTTTCAATTGAGGAGAAGTCTCTTGAGAAAATCCACTCTGAAAACCAGTTATTGCAGACAATGACTTCAGAAGCCAAAAAACAGGAGAGTTCTCAGACAACAAGCAAGCTAGCAAGGAATGATGACCTTTCTTCCTTTCGCATGATGCCATTAATAGATTTTTAAAGGTTCTCCGACAGGTCACAAGCAACCTCAAGAGCTCAAAACGGTCGCACAAAGCTACTGACCCATGCTGATCAAACAGGCAGCTGACTACAAGCCTGAAATATTCAATCCTTTTTAGCAAACCAACATTACAGTTTACTAGCTTGAAGTTGTCAAGTCAATTTTAAAAGCTTTCCAACAGCTAATACTAAAGGCATTTCATGTCTGACAAGAACAACAAAAAGGGGAAAGGAGTGATATTTTTTTTTTTGATAAGGAAAGAATGGATCCGATTGATAGATCGGGGGATAGGGGAAAGGAGTGATATTACCTGTCGATATTGAGAATGCTAGTCGCATAAAGTGAGAATGATTTTGAACTAAGATGTCCTTTTGGTATCCAGCTCAAAAGGTTGAGAAATGTCTGGCATCTGGTGATTTCTGTGTTAAAAGTAGGACTTAGTTCCTTTTTACAAGGCTCAGCAGGTATGTCATTTAGTAATGTGTCATTATCCTGTGGATAATAAAGTCTGGAAAATGTTGTGGACAACTTTTCAAGCACATGTATAGCATTCTCCCAATCAGGTGAACTATCTAGATCAACTTCTCCAACATATGAAAATATTGACGACACAGACTTCTTCAAGATTTGGCAAAATCTGGATGCCATGTGCCTGCAAATGGGCTACAATAACATACAGTTAGAACACCACAACAAACTACCATTTCCAAGAGAACTCAATAAGGCAACCGGACAGCACAATAAACCAAATGATAATTTAAACTAGCAAGGGGTAAGTGGAATAGGAATATCCAATCTAATACACCTGGACTTGAGAAGTGTCCAAAGTCACGATAACTCTGTGATGATAATGGGATCCCTTATGCAATTGACAGTCTGACACATAGAGACCTAAGCAATTCAGCTTTAGGTGATCTACCTGCAACCCATACTGGTCCTTGAAATCAATTGATCATTCTTAATAGACTACTCAAACTTGCCTCCCGGAGGACTCAAACTTGAGTCTCAAATTGTAGCAGGCATTAACTGCTCCATAAGTCCAGTTTGCATATCAGGATAGATTCAACATATAAATATGTTTCTGTGGGCCTCTCTTTAACTAGATGAAATTCTACTTCAGTTCACATATCAAAATGTGCAAGTTATACCCATGAAACCTGCAGTTGAACCAAAGAGATCACTTGTCCTATCATTCTTTGGCTGAGATTTTCTTAATTAAGGGATTAATAAGTAACTTTTACATGGATTCATCAAAAGGTTCTTTCACAAAGTTGTGACATGTGATGCATAAAGATTTGATGGTCATTAGTAAGATAAAACTGTGCTAAATGTATGTACTGTAGAAGCTATCCAAGAACTTACTCTTTGTTCATATAGAATGGTGTTGCTCAGAAGTTCCACTGAGACCGAATGTCGGTTGACTCCTGTCACGTAGCCAGATTTCTCTATATGATTCCTGAGCTCACTCACATTCGTATTTAAACAAGGAAGGGAGTTCTGAAGCAAACCTAAAAGAAACTTCTTCAAGTCTTTTTTAGAAGCATGAGGGCACCAGATATCAACATTTTGGCAAATAATCCACCACAAAGCAGATGGAAACAGCTTCTCATCTATAGAGCCAGTACCAAGATCCCATACCTTGGTTTCATACAGATGATTGAGATATGTATCCTTACTGCTTACTTGGTGAACTGAGGAGTTAGATATCCTATCTTCAGTCACTAATGAGAGATATCTCATCATGAATTCTGTGAGGCCTGCTGCTTCTTTCCTCAGAGTTGAGACATGCTTTTTCCACTTTTTAGTATCCTTGGGGTATGATAACAGACCAGCATCATTATCTAACCTAGCCTGGACTAGATTATCATTCCTCTGAAGCAAGTAATCAATGGACTTCATTTGCCTATTTAAATCAACAAGTCTTTGAAGAGCCATGACATTCAATACATAGATAAGGGGACAGCAACATATAACAGTGTGCTGATGACAAAACTCAGCAATAATATGTATAACAACAGGAAGAGGAGCTGAAGGTTGGACAACCCAAGAAAAATAACTTTCGTCTTCCCAAACAGTCCTCTCCAACCAGTCCTTCGCAGAATAAGCGGCAAAAGAATCAGCAAGAGCTCTTGACATCTTCTTTGATGCATCTGGGGGCATCAGGCTGATGGCTTGTCTTTGCAAGCTTTTGCAAGACATATATAAACGAAAGAAAAAAACCACAATCCAGCATACCGAGAGAATGCCATTCCCAAGTGCAGCTGCCTTACTGAATGCTCTGCCCGTTACCAAAGGAAAGAACACGTTAAGAACATCTGGATCTTGCGAGACCAGAGTACTCAAACCAGGGCGGATAACAGCCATCAAATCTTTCACAGAAAGAGCAACGAGGTTGCTATTACCGGTAGTAATAGTCATTGAGTCGAGAATAAGGGTATACAGTTCAGTCAAACTTTTCCCCAAAAGCTCGGCCTTTAGATCAAAGCAAAGCGTGCCACAATTACTGAAACATGGTTCTGAAAAATCGCTCTCAGCAGGCAACTGATACTCGGATTTTATCCATTCTAGAGATTCCACAACATCTACAATCAACTGGCGGATGCATCCACTTGCTTGGCCCTCAGGAATGGACTTGACAGCATTTCTGATGGAAAGTCTGAATTCTGGAGAGCACAATAACATGCTCAGAGAATTAGCAAATGAGTGACAGAGAAATGAAGATCTGAATGCTTCGTTGCTGCTGAATGCTGATACTACTTCTCTAACAGCTTTGCTTAGTGTGAATATGGCAATGTTAACCTATAAAATTCAGGATAATAAAGGACCACAAAATGGTTCAATCCCCAAATAAGTTAACAACAGTAAATCATGAAATTAAAAGTTAGCTCACCCATTATCACTAGCAAAAAGGGTGCAGAAGAAGGTGGATAGTGGTTCATGAAGCTAAGGTGTTATTTATAGGTGTCATACCTTTCTAAAAATTTTAAGATCCCTCTATAATTCAAAGTAACTGTCTGCAAACTAATCAAAGAAACTCCACAAACCTGTCGAAGTTCACTGTAGAGGTGAACCAATCTGCATCCAAGCTTAAGTACCTCTGAAGTCAACAAATGCTGATCTGAAGCGTTCATCAGAGAGTGACTACTGGCTGTAAGAGCAAGTATTATAGCCCATAGTTTTTCTAGATCATCCCCAACAACCTCATATTCAATATCCACTAAATAATGAATAGCAAGAAAAAATTCCTTGGCTACTTGAATCAACAATTGCCCGGGTATTCTTTCTTCTGAAGAGCCAAATGATTGTAGTAACTGATTCATTTGGGCAGTAAGCGACATGATCGCATCATAAATTAACTTCAAAAAATTAAAGCAAGCCCCTTGTGAGGTATCTTCAGTTCTTATATATACCTTTTCATGTACACAAGTTGCAAGCAACTTATTGATAGATCTTAATGTGCTAACATCCAAATACAGAGACTCAGCTTCCAGTTTGGCTTGTGAGTGAGTATTTATTTCTGATAAGAAAAGTTCCATAATCTCTACGAAAAAATCAAAAACTGATTTTCGTGCTTCTGCATCCAGACCATAATAAGGAGGACTTTTTGAAATTGCAGAACTGTTGGACGAGTTCTTGAAAAGGGCAGTAGAGGTGCCCTCCTGGTGCCTAAATGCTTCCGCACCAACTAAACCCCCAATTTTCATATAAATACAATTAATGAACAGGCGAAGCAGCTCTCCAGCACCACTGAGTGCTGATGCATTCTTCCCAGTTATAATCTTCCCCAACTTATCAAATAAGTGTCTATGGTAACTTTTTATGAATGTTTTCTCCTCTTTTGATTTTTTATCATCAGAATGCCTATACTTGGATGTACTTTGGAGGCTTAAAAACCCATCAATATGAGTTGGATGGAACAACGCCTGTGATAAAACTTCTTCTATCAACACCGATACATTTCTTTTCCATTCTGGATCGCTTTCACAGCCATTGACATCTAACGCATCCCACAAAACCACCAAATCTTCAAAAAGCTTATCTATAAACTCGCGGAAACCATTTTTACGAGTTGGATGGACCTTTAGAAACTTAACAAATGGCTCAAACAAATAGCACGACAACTGCTTGGCAAAAATACCTGCCTTCGTGCCATCAAGCTTATCATTGAGAACCTTTTGGACAAACTCAAGCACTACACTAATCAATGAAATCCATAAGTCTAGATTTTCATTAGAAATACCCCCGTGAGAGGAGAAGACCAAGGATATGCAATCAAGCACAACCCCGTGTAACTCCAATTCTTCACTAACCTTAGGCTCATCACCAAAACGTATCAATGCATCCCTTAAAATGTATTGGATGACACGTAACAAGTCCCTTAAGAAGTGTAATGAAACACCCAACTTTTTCGATTCCTCCAAGCAGAACCTAAAAATCACCCAACATCTGTAATCTAAATATGACCCTGCAATTTCCATCCCGTGCTTGTCTCCTTCCACCCTAATTTTCTTTTCAGAAGAAACCAGTATCCTCTGAACCCAATTATTAAAGAAAACTATCACTCTCGAAAAGCTTACTGTCTGAATTTCCTCCTTGCTTTCACCAGCCCCTTCTGTTCTTGATTTCACATAATTATATGCCAGCTCCAATTTTCTGCACTAGAATTAGTTTGTTAGAAGAAAATCATCAAATGTGAGAACACTTCTGTTTCGACATGAAAATAATAGGTGGCATTTGGTTAAAAAGATTGAAGAAGAATCTATGCAACAAAAAAAAACAGTATTTTTTTTTGCAAAAACTGCTCTCAACCGAAAGCTAGAAAAGGAAAAAAATCAGTTAGCTTTGGTTGAAAAACTGCCTGTGTGAACTTCACAATAGATGGGCATAAGTTTTTCTTACTTTTTTCAAACATATTTTGAAAACATTGTTTGGTTATAAAAAGTGACCAGTTTTTGGGCAGTTTTTTGAAGATGAATTTTAAGTTTCAAAAAATGGTTTAGACTAGTTTTTGAAGTTTTTACTCACAAAATTTCAACCTACATAATCATTTCCGCCAAGACAAATCTGACTTTCTTTCAAACACCTTATCCTCATGGATCTATCTAATTAGTCGTACTTCCTTAGCGAAAGCTAATTAAAGTTTCAACTTTCTTGTTACTCCTACATTGAAGATAAATGGTGCCACCTGACCACCCCACCTCCAAAGGCCAAGCATGGTGAGTAACAATGTCATTTTCCTTCTTCTTTTTCAATTATTTTTAACTCAGATTCACTAATTTTTTTCTCGTCCTTCATTTTCCAGCTTTTGTACTACAGGTTTACCCAGCGATATCATCATCTAATTTGAAGATATGACCTTCCATCTTCAAAAGGTCAGTTACAACTACCTGTTGAATGAATATATTCTGAAGTAAAATTTATGTCCAAACACCAGCTAAAATATAGCAACATGGACAGTGATTATTCATCATATAGCCGACCCCAACTAACTTGGATTGAGAGTAATTGTTTAAAAGACAAAATAAAATGACCAAACAAAAACACAAAAGACAAGTTTCTTTTCCAACTAATACCAAAATCAAAACTTGCTAATTAAAAATAAAAAAAAGGGCAGCCAGGGCCGGACCATAGGGTATATTGTACGCAGTCTTAATTCACATTTCTGCGAGAGGCTGTTTACACAGCTTGAAATCATGACTTCTGGTCACATAAAACATTTCCAAAATAATAGTAACAGTTTTCTAGTATAATTACAAAATATAGCAGAAAAGTGAATAAGTAAAGTAGTACTGACTCTTGGAGAGGAATAGAGTTATTCTGAAGGGACAAAATCAAATGTAGATTTCTCCATGGCGAATTATTCCTTGTTTCCGACACTATTGTAGACTGCTGGTCGGTGCGATGGGATTTTGAAGGTCTGTTACAACCTTCTTCTTTGTCGATGCTATGTTGTTGCTTTCGTTTCTTCTGTTGTGATTTCGACTCACAATCCGCCATTGTTAGGGTTTTAGGAGCAAGTTCACCAGTGTTGTCAATACTCAATACAACGCGGCTTGGGGTCTTCTTTCTTAATACAGGGAGGCTGGCTACAAGGGTAGAGGTCGAAAAGTTACGCTCCTGAATACATGGTGTTTTAGAGTGGGTTATGAAAATGTTTTTCAATTTTTTCATATTTGATTAATCAAAATATCTTTAAAATATTTTGAAAAATAAGTTTTGAAAAATGACTTCTAAAAAAAAAAAAAAAAAAAAGTGATATTTCAAGTTTATTGTCTCATCCCCATCCACCCAACGTCCCCCACTCCTTCACCATCTCAATCCCCACCACCCCAAACACCCACTCTCCACTCATCCTACCCATAGTATTTTGATAAATTACATTTTATCTTAGAATAATATTTTTTTTGTTTAAACCAAACATAAAAAAAAATAAGTAAGAAACCCACTTGTTTTTCAAAAAAAATATTTTATAGGAAAACATTTTCCTTCATACCAAACACACTATTAGACTTTTCATTTTATTTCAAAAGACGTAGTGCTTTTGGATTCAAAAAGAAATTGACTTTATTCTTCCAAAATTACCCTTATTTATTAAGAATCATTAAATAGTTTTTTTTTTAAAAAAATATTAATTAAGGATAAGTTAGTAAAAATACTCATAATTTTCTAGGAGTGAGCAATTTCTTAAGGGGTGTGCATAAGCTAAAAATACCACTTATTATGAAACGGATGGAGTAAAAAAAAGAGCAGAAAAGGTTCACTTTATTTATGAACTTATTTCCCCTTCTAATACCCAATACACAAATATACCAAAATAAATTCATTTTTCTTGAATTTTTTGAAGCTGGAGTTGTGCTTGGCTATAGTTTTTACAAATAATATTTGATTGTTGGAATGTATTATTTTTAATTATGAATTATGATTTATACCCCAATTTTTAAAAACTAGCAAAATCATCCAAAACAATTACAGTAATAAACATAACGAGTGTTTAAACACTGGCTATCAATCATTTCCTACTAAATTCAGCATGATTTATATGGACTTTTTAATATGATGATATAATCAAGTTCACAATAATTCATCTTCAACAAGTATCGTCATTAGACCAAACATCTCTTAGTATTTCATAGTTCAAAATCGCCACTTGCTTTCTTCCTCTTCCCTTTTCTACGAAATTATTTTTCATCTCCCAATTGTTGATTTCAATCATCAATTTTCTTAGACAATAAATTTGGAGTTCATCAATGTTGTCTACTACTATGTATATCCAACTTAAACAAGAAAATCATGTTATATGTAATATTCCTCTTAAAACAAGAAAATGACACTCAAAGTTCTTACTGTCCTTGACTCAGCAAGAACACAATACTATACTTCAAGGCGATAACAATCACATGCATGAGCTTGTTCACTCATTGCATACGAGCAACAAAACTAAAATGACTCAGGGCGTTTCTTTTCGCGTACGAGCTACTATATACTATATTACACTTCGTAAGTTCTAAATATTATTACAAAGATTCATTAGTACTAAAAACAACAATAATAGTAATATAGGAAAATATAAAATCGACTTACCTCGGCCAGCTATTCGGTCAATCCGAAAGTCGGCCGATTTTTCCTTATTTTTAAATAGTATATTTTAGTAGTCACCGTTAGTTTTTAAGTTCATTTTATTAGTTGGACCAAAGATGTTATAATCTAACACACTTAAGAGACTAAAAACGCTTAGCGTTATATTTAAAGAATCAAAATAGACTTATCCCATAAATAAGCGATAATTTTGACTAAAAACTTATCTTTGACGCATTCGAAATCCCCCTCCCCCCCTCTTCTAATACCCTTTTTTTTTGGTCCGGAAGAAACATATTACATTAAGTTAAAGATTAATCATACAAGGAGTTGAAGTAAGCAATTCTAAAAATAAATGTTGCCTATCCAAAACATTCTGTAGGGCGTCCAGAAATGACCTGGAGCAATAGGGAAATTTCAATTCATTGGCCCTTTCGGGGTTACAAAAAGTGATTGCTGCAGCCGATCATGTTGGAGCTTTTCACGAACAAAAGTTGGAGGGTAGTCAAAAAGTATGGTATAGTCCATCCTGCTAGCACATTCAAAATTCGTTAGTTCGTCTGCTATTATATTAGTCTCCCTGTATGTGTGTAGGATTGTTGGCTCATCCAATTGCTTCATTAAGTTCCAAACTTCTGTTTGGATTATCTTTTGAAAGAAAAATTAAAACATTATTTTGGTTATATTTTAGTATTTGGGTAATGATAAGACCCAAATAATATTTTAATCTTTCTTTAAAAAATAATCCAAACGGAAGTTTAAAACTTCAATCTAAAAATATTTTGCAATACTAATTTTTTTAAAACTAAGTTAAATTAAGGAGTAGTAATAATTTTAGGATAAAAATGTGAGCTACTTTATTTCAAGTTTGGTTGATTTTTTGACTTTGGGATTGACAATCCCATGATAGTTATACCATAATTGTCGTATTATTTTTAAAACACAAAAATAATATATATGCCCTTCTCCAAAACTTTTATGTCAAGTCCTTTAAATATGTAAGGTTAAAATAGAAATTAAAGGTTTATCTCAACTTATGTAATGTAACATCAAATGCATGTCTTATATTATATCGTATATCTCTTTTTTAATTTACCGAATCAAACATAAATCAATAAAAATATATTCACTAAATAATCTCATCATTATTTAGTTGGAAATGGTACTTGAAAGTTGAAGTTGTGAAAATGCTTTACTTTAAAAAAGAAAAGTTGAAATTTTGGGAGTGAAAAAAAATCATAAGCAAATTTTCAAACTTGAAAAAACCCATCTTCTTAACTAATCAAAATATAAATCCAATATATATAACAATAACACACCCATTATAATCCCACAAGTGGGATCAATCCAATATATAACTAAAAATATAAATAATTTTTCTTTTTAAAAATCTATGTCCAAATGACTCCTTTGTTTACTAGCTCCAAATCTTAATTTAGGTGATTTGACAATTTAGGGGAAATTTTCAACTGGAAACACTTAAAAATACATGATCTTAAATCATGTATTTAATCTAAAACTAGTCTTCGATATCATAAAGGGTGAAATACGTAGCTTAGAGCTCCTAAAACTTGATAAAGAAATTTGTATGTCACAGCACTCGTAAGCTTTCTAATGTATTCGTTTTTTTTTAGTCCTCATTTGATAAGGAAATATCTGTTGGGATACAATTATTGCAGAAAACGGGAAGTAAGTAACTATTACAATAGTAAGAAATGATAAACTAAATATTACAATAAATTGGAAATCAAGAACTTAACAAACTGCTTGTGTGATTTGCTAAGTCGATGACACTCTGTCTTTAAGACAAGATTGCCCCGTATATCTCATTTTACGGTGTTGAGCAATAGTCTCCCAAAATACAACAGCAACTTAACATCCGACACTAATGTTTTGTCCGTTGTGGTCGTAGACACTTCTTGGATTCTTAAGTGCGTTCATTTGAGGTGTCCTGTCCTTGCACTTAAATAGGTGATCTCCTACAAGGTATCCTGCTATACCCCACTTTACAAGTGTTAGGAACCATTAAAAGTTTTCCCAAACCTAACCTCAACCGGTGAGGACCATTAAAGGCTTTGGAAACGTAACCTTCACCCACACTGCAGATAGCACTTATTGTCTATCGCGGGAACGACTTTGGATTTGGTGTTTCTTCACAGAAATCACTATCTAAAGTGCTCATGCTTCCATCGAAGCGATCAACTGAACCTTTACAGCTTAGTTTTCTCATTAAACCTAATTCCCGGGATCTCTAGTCAGTAAGGTTGGGTTACCACCGTATTGGTCCTTATACTTTGAGTTTTAAGCCCATTTCCCTAGACAGACAGAACATATTATCCTTGGGTAATCCCTTTGTCAGTGGGTCTGCTATGTTATCCTTTGATTTTATGTAATCAATGGATATTATACCCGTGGTGATCAGCTGCCTAACAGTCTTATGTTTCCATCGAGTATGATGAGACTTGTTGTTGTACATAGAATTACGTGCCCTTCCTAAAGCTGACTGGACGTCGTAGTGGATCATTACAGAAGGTACGGGTTTGTTCCAGCAAAGAACATCCTCTAAGAAGTCGTGAAGCCACTCAGATTTTTCTCCTACTTTGTCTAAAGCGATAAACTCTGATTCCATCGTGGATCGGGTGATGCAAGTTTGCTTAAAGGATTTCCAAGACACAACTCCACCACCAATTGTAAATACATACACACTGGTGGACTTGGTGTTCTTTATATCAGATATCCAGTTTGCATCATTGTACCCCTCTAGTACAGTTGGACATCTCGAATAATGCAACCCGTAAGTTAGCGTGTATTTCAGGCATTATAGTACCCGATTCAACACCTTCCAATGATCATTACTCGAATTACGGGTAAATCTAGCCAACTTGTTGACTGCATAAGCAATATCAGGTCGGATGCAGTTTGCTATGTACATCAAACTACTAATCACTTGTGCATATTGCTCCTGGCATATGGGTGCACCACGATTTTTATCAAGCTTTTTATTTCTATCCATTGGTGACTTTATAGGCGAACTGTCAAACATCTCAAACTTTCTCAAAACATCCTCGATGTAGTGAGACTGAGATAAGACCAGTCCGTCAGACGTCTTAGAGATTTTTATACCTAAGATGACATCTGCGATACCCATATTCTTCATGTCGAAGCATTGTTTCAACATGTTCTTAGTCTCTAGAATTATGCTAGGACTGCTTCCTGTGATCAACATGTTATCTACATACATGCATATCATAACGAATGAGTCAGAGGTACTTTTCATATAGACACATTTTTCACACTCATTAATGGCGAAACCCTTCGATAGTAGAGTAAAAATTATCAAATTTTTCGTGTCATTGCTTCGGGGCTTGTTTCAACCTGTACAGAGATTTGACAAGCCGACAGACTTTCTTCTCTTGCCATGGAACCACATACCCCTCGGGTTGTTCCATATAGATTTCTTCTTCCAAATCACCATTTAGGAAGGCTGTCTTGACATCCATTTGATGTATCTCAAGGTCACACAACGCTCCGATCGCAATGAATACTCGTATGGACGTCATCCTAGACACCGGGGAGTAGGGCTGGCAATGGATCGGAGGTGGATCGGGTGGAGCTAAATCCGCCTCCACCCGCCAACCATTCATCCACCACCCGACCCATCCATCATCCTATTTTTTCTTCATCCACATCCAATCCACCCATCATCCACGAGTGAATTGGGTGGATCGGGTGTTTCGCGGATGAAAATTATAGCACAATCAGTTTGGTACTTTTGGTTTATTTTCCAATTTTTATACTATCTTGCTTTTCATACTATATTTCTTTACTATTATAATTTGATCTTGATCCCATTGTAATATTCCTCAACCTATTATATTGCTAATAGTTATAGTCATATATAGAGTGATGTTCAACATAGAAAATGTCAATTATGTATAACGTAGTACAAAAGTAACATTTTTGATACTAGAAATCATCGTTATTGTCATGTTGAAATTGAAAAAGAATTTCCGTTCACTTTAGAAAAATAAAGACAACTATTGGAAATAAAACCAAGTACTAGTAACGACATAAGTCAGGGGTATGTTATCACTGAACTACACAAAAAATAACTAATTTATAAACGGGTTGATGGATGGGTCGGGTGGTGGGTTGGATGTATGTCCACCCGAATCCGACCCGATCCGTCACCCAATTAAAATCCATGTTTTGTCGGTTTATCATCCATATAATCGGGTCGTGTGGATGGATATCTATCGGGTTAGGGTGAAATTGTCAGCCCTACCGGAGAGTACATGTCAAAGTAGTCAAGGCCTTCCTTTTGCCGATAGCTCTTGACTACCAACCTGGCATTGTATCAACCAACTTCCAATTATGGTTATGCAGAATGGAGCATATTTCACTCTCAATAGCTTCTTTCCAGAGCGGTACCTCTGGAGTTGACAATGCTTCAGCAATTGTCCTTGGTTCATCATCAACCATATAAGCTACAAAATTAGGACCGATGGATTTATCCTTCCTGGTCCTTTTACTTCGCCTTAGTTCCATCTCTGGAGTCTCCAAGTTCTGAGAATCTGGAACACTACATTTCGGATATTCAGCCACTTCTAGATCCACTAGATCTAAACCATCTATATCCGGGCTGTCAACGACTCCCGGTTCCTAAGAGCTTTGTTCATAACTTCGTTTACGAGAGGTTATGTCTTTTTCCTTTCTCGGAAAGATTTCTTCAAAGAATTGTGCATTCTTTGATTCCATAATTGTACCCCCGCGGATATCTGGAATATATGAATTATGCACTAAGAAGCGATAAGCACTACTGTGCATATCCGATGAATATGCAATCTACAGTCTTAGGCCCAATCTTGACTTGCTTTGGCTTGGGTACTTTGACCTTTGCCAAACAACCCCACACCATTAAATATTTTATAGGTGGGTTTCTTTCCTTTCCATGATTCATATGGAGTTTGGTCCTTACCCTTATGTGGGACTCTGTTGAGAATCATATTAGCGGTAAGGACAGCTTATCCCCACATATTTTAGGGAAGACCGGAATTGATGAGCAAGGCATTCATCATTTCCTTCAATGTGCGGTTCTTATGTTCCGCCATACTGTTCGATTGAGGTGAGTATAGAGCCATCGTTTGATGAACAATGCCTGATTGGGCACAATATTCCTCAAATGGCGCTACATATATTCTCCCCCTCTATCGCTACGAATGGATTTAATCTGCATGCTTAGTTGGTTCTCAACTTCTTCTTTGTAACGTCGGAACGCTTCAAAGGCTTCATACTTACTTTTCAACAAGTAAATGTAACAATACCTTGTGCTATCATCAATGAATGTCACAAAGTACTTGTTCCCCCCCTCTAGTTTGTGCAAACTTCAAATCACATATATCTGTGTGAATAAGTTCTAGAGGAGCGGTATTACTTTCGATGGATCGAAAAGGAAGCTTTGTGAGTTTTGCCTCTACGTACACCTCACACTTATGTTGAGGGTTTATGTCGATAGACGGCAACAACTCCAACTTTACCAACGTTTGGATGGACTTGTAGTTGACATGTCCTAATCTATGATGCCATAAATTAGAGGACTCAAGCAAGTAAGAAAAAGCTTCAATATTATTGCTTGTCCGTAATACAAACATGACGTTAACTTTGAAGAGGCCTTCACAGACGAATCCTCTTCCCACAAACGTTTCCTAATGCCATAATAGACTTTGTTAGTTCAACCAAAGATCGAACCAATCAATTGCCTCTGCCTTCATAGCCCATATCAGCGGTACATTCCGATAATAGTAAAGTCCATCTCGATGCTCACCCTTTCCAATCAGCTTCTTCGTGGTGGAGTCCAGTATAGCACACATAATTTTATTAAATATCACATCACAATCTAAATAATCAACTAGTTGTGATAACAACAATAACAACAACAACATACCTAGTAAAATCCCATAATGTGGGGTCTGAAGAGGGAAAAGAGTGTACGCAGACCTTACCTCTACCTTGGTAGGTAGATCGGTTGTTTCCGAGAGACCCTCAGCTCAAGATAGAGCATAAGCATAAGCAAAGAAAAGCAAAAGCAAAAGCAAAGCAAGAGAAACGGTCAGACCCGGTCAAACAAATTTAAAACAGTATGAAAATCCTGGTATCAAAAGCGAATAAGACATTATATCGCATTCAACCATATCCAATCATTCATCCTAATTGTTCCTTCTTTTGTAGCCACCGAGCTACTTCCGTCTGTAAGATCAACCAGACACTTAGGAATGTCTCGCTTATTGCTCAGTTTCTCTGGATTACCTGTCACATGGTCTGTAGCTCCGGAGTATATGATTCAGGATTAGTTTCAGTCTTACTGTCCATCTTTCCATTCGGGTTTATTCTCTAGGAATTCAACATATGAATCACAGTCTTCCGGATCTCATCGCTCAAATTGTGAAGTCCTGTGCCACCTGTGTTTACCGATCCTCTCTCCCCATGAGTTCGTTCTTTGATAACCACTGTGTTATCCCAATAGTTGCCTCTTCCACAATAGGATCCCGGTCCATCCCTCTGCTATTGTTGTTGTCCTCGTCTTCTTCTTCCAATTTTCTCATCTTATTTTTTATTTCCTAGCCACCAATACAGATAACCAATGAGTCAAAAAACATTTGTCTACAACGTGTTCGGATCTCTTGCAATGTGTGCAAAATGCACCATTATTTTTTCCTTTACCTTGGTCATGACAAGGGTTTCTTTCCTGTATGGAAAAAACCATGGTTTCACTCTGGTCCTCTATTTTCCGTGTGACTTCTCTCACACACTCTTCTTGCACCAACTTTGAATATACCTTGTTTAATGATGGCAACGGTTCCTGGGCCAGTAGGTTTGACCTCACCGTTCTATACGTCCCCTCATCCAAACTCATGAGGAAAGATGCATTTTTTCTTCTTCTCATTTGGCTTCTAGGACCATTCCTAGATTACACGTGCACTTTCCGTACGTACAAGTTGGGATCCGTTCGTAATTCGCCAATTCCTCCCACAACTTAGTGAGTTTTTCATACTAATCCACTATGGTCCTTCCCTTTTACTTGCACTCCGCTCATTCCGCCTTTAGTTGTTGCATTCGCAGGCCGTTAATAACGGTGATCCGCTCTCGGATGCTCGTCCATAATTCTACCGTTTCCTCTTTATGTGTAATTGTTGAGCGAAGCGTCGGTTCTATGGTGTTGCGAATCCACGACATCAACAACGAGTTTATAGTCCACCAATCTTTCAAGTCCGACAACTCTTCGTCCGGTTTTTTGATTGTACTGTCGATGAAGCCGAACTTCTTTCTTGCTCTTAGGGTTGTCCTCATGGATCTAGCCCATCCTTCATAATTTCCCCCCTTCAATTGGACTTGTGTCACCATAATTCGAAGGTTATCATTTGACGTAATGTCGTAGGGAGAGATTGTTTTTCTTTGAATTTTGTTTTCTTCACCGGCAATTCCTTTACTGGTATTGTCAGTTTCTTTACCATCACCTGTCATTATTTTAGGGTTTTTGTGTTCTTTTTAGCGTTCCTATGATACTATGTTAAAATCGAGACAAGGATGAGAATTTAGAGATACAAGAATAATAGAAGTATTATTTCTGCTTTTCGTTCATCATATTAACCTCTAAGGTAAGATTCTCCTTTTCCTAGTCTGATAGGGTAAAGAGTAAACTACAAATTCTATATAACCATAACCACCTGAAAGAAATAATCCCCTTGATTATTTTCATTGATTGAATAGATATATATACAAGTTACAAAATAGGAGAATCATATTCCTAATCTATTCCTAAAACCTTATTCTACCATAACTCTAACTATACAATTATGGTAGGTGTATAACTCTAATTATGGTAATCATTATACTACAATATTACATCAATATATACTCCTAATATACACTAAAACACTAAGGAGGGGTGCTTCCCTGTTTGGCCGAAAGCCTACGGAATTTCACCGAATACGGCCGAAAGCCCAAGCCCATTTCGCTTTTCTCCTTTGGAGTGGTGAAAGCCCATCGCTTTGCTAGCCATATATATGTGATATACACTGCTATATATTCGGTGTATATCACATGTATATGGCTCGTTTAACACACCCCGCGATCATAGCGGGCGGTTTCCGAACGCTAAGGCTGTCCCTAAAATCTTCAAAGAGAACCCTGGTAGACCCTTTGTAAAGATGTCGCAATTTGATAACGAGACGGGACATGGCATACACGAACTTGACCCTTTGCAACCTTTTCACGGACAAAATGAATGTCCATTTCGATATGCTTAGTGCGTTGGTGCTTCGAATCGGATTACCCGACGGGTAGATGGCACTAATGTTATCGCAGTATACCAAGGTTGCCTTCTGAATGGGATAATGAAGCTCCAAAAGCAAATTACGTAGCCAACATGATTCGGAGACCACATTCGCCACCCCTCGATATTCTACCTCGGCACTTGAGCGTGATAAAGTTGCCTGACGTTTGGCTGACCAGGAGACCAAGTTGTTGCCAAGGAACATACAGTAGCCAGAAGTCGACCGTCTGGTGTCGGGACACCCACCCCAATCAGCATCCGTGTAAGAGACAAGTGTGGATGTAGAGGACGGATACAAGTGCAACCCATAGTCTAGTGTCCCCTGAATATACCGGATAATGCGTTTGATTGCATTCATGTGCTCAACTCTGGGATCATGCATGAATAAACACACCTGCTGAACTGCATACGTAATATCTGGTCTGGTGAAGGTAAGATACTGGAGGGCCCCTGCAAGACTGCGATAGCGGGTCGGGTCCTCGTATGGTGCACCTGCTGTGGCACTTAGCTTTGGGTTTGCATCAACTGGCGTGGAAGTGGACTTACAGGATGACATCCCAGCCCTCTCTATGATCTCAGCAGCATACTTCCGTTGAGACAGAAACAAGCCACCTGAATGACGTTTGACGGCAATCCCCAAAAAATAACTCAACGGCCCTAAGTCCTTCATAGCAAATTCGGGCCCGAGCATGGCCATGATAGGGCGACGCAAAGCATCGGAGGAGGCGGTCAAGATGATATCATCCACATATAACGAGAATATAAGCCAATGACGAACCACGGCGGTAGACGAACAAAGAATTATCTGACCTGCTATGAGTGAACCCAATAGTCGAAACAAAATCAGCAAATCGTGTATACCAGGCACGTGGAGACTGCTTAAGCCCATATAATGACTTCTTCAACAAACAGACATGATGAGGGCGGTTGGGATCCCACGAAACTCAACGGCTGATGCATATAGATCTGTTTCCTTGAGATCTCCATGTAGAAAAGCATTCTTGACATCCAACCGATGAATCGCCAAGTCTTTGAAAGAGCCAAGCTAAGCACGGTGCGAATGGTAGCCGGTTTGACCACCGGACTAAACGTCTCACCACAATCAATTCCAACCGCTCGAGTCTTACCATCACCAACAAGTCGCGCCTTATGTCGAGCAAAGGACCCATCGGAATTCTCCTTGTGAGCAAAAATCCACATAGACACGATAACATTAATACCATATGGACGGGGCACCAACTCCCACGTCTTATTCTCAATAAGAGCATTATATTCATCGGTCATAGCAATTTTCCAATTAGGGTCATTTAATGCGGACACGGGATTGCGGGGCAAGGGGGATTTAGAGACATCGAGAATGTAAATTAAAATGTCTTTTAGGTGTAAAAATACCCCGCCGACTACGAGTGACCGGTCTATGACTCAAGGAAGAATTAAGGGAATTTTGGGAATTTTTACGGGCTCGGGACGGACTGGCGGCGGGCGGTGGGCTGCCGGCCCAAATCGGTAAAGGGTCGGCTCGGTTTACGGACCGGTTCCAGAAGGTGGGTGGACAGCCCAATTCTTTGGAAGCTGTTCCGGTGGCGGCTAAACCTTTGGATGTGGCGTGCTTGTGGGGCCGGCGGGCGGTGGGCCCGGCGGAGGATTTTGGGTACGGGAGATGTCTGAAAAATTCCGAATAATATACGGGGATATTTGGTCATCCAAAAAATTATATGACTTAGGTTCGGGAGTATGGATTTTCGTAAAAGGGAATTGAGTTTCATCAAAAATGACATGGCGATTGATTATGATTTTCTTGGAGGATAAATCAAAACACTTATAACCACGATGATTTGACGGATAACCCAAAAACACACACGGGGTAGACCAAGCCTGAAGTTTGTTAATTGTGGTGGATGGGAATAACGGATAACACAAGCACCCAAAAATCCGAAGGTGAGAATAAGAAGGGTTCTTATTATATAAGATTTTGAGAGGGGAAGAATATGTCAGACCTTTAGACGGAATTATGTTAAGAAGGTAAGTGGCCATTTGTAGAGCATGAGGCCAAAAATATGGAGGTATGGAGGCATGGATTAGGAGAGTTCGGACAATGTTATTTATGGAACGAATTTTGCGTTCGGCTTTCCCATTTTGTGAAGATGTATGAGGACATGAAAAATGAAAATTTATCCCATGAGTAGCACAAAATTCTCGAAAGTCCCTATTGTCATACTCTTTCCCATTATCACATTGAATATTTTTTATTTCTCTTTCGAATTGAGTACGAATGAACGCTCTAAATTTTATGAAGACGGAAAACACTTGTGATTTATTCGCAATTGGAAACGTCCACAAAAATCTAGAATAATCATCTAAAAAGAGAACATAATATCGATGACCCATTGAACTAAGAACAGGAGATGTCCATAAGTCGCTATGAATAATGTCAAATGGCATAGAAGTATGAGAATTGGAGTCTACAAATGGCAACTTAACAATTTTTCCTAATGAACAAGACTGACAAATTGGAGTACGACTCGTACCCTTACAAGAAATAAAGCTATTTTTATCTAAAATCGATAAAATAGAAGATCCTGGATGACCCAAACGAGCATGCCACATGGAAGGAGAGATGGTGCAAAAGGCGATGGCAAGGTGGACTCGATGGGTGAAACCGGGCATGATAGGATATAGATCCCCCTACTATCACACCTCATGAGATGACTCCCCGTCTTGAAATCCTTCACAGAGAAACCGAAAGGATCAAATTCAACGAAACGTAATTGTCATTTGTGAATTTTCGGACAGACACTAAATTTTTAATCAATTTAGGAGCATGTAAAGTATTTTTCAAGAGAAGTGGTGGATTGGGAGGAGACAACGTTTTCTGACCATACCCTAGAATTGGAATTGAACTGCCATTACCAACAATTATTCCCGAGGGGTGCTCAAATTGTAATAAGATGAGAGAGTACCGATTCGGAAGTCATGTGAGTAGTGGCCCGGTGTCCATGTACCAATTTGGGTCCGGTTGAGTTAATCCCAACGTGTGCATCGCGGCCTCGATATCGGTCTGAGTGGGGCCTGCTGCATGATGGGCTTGCGGAGGACGGGGCCCAAGGACTCTGGCCGTCTTTGGAACCGGGCGTTACCGCCGTGGGGGCCATTGCGGGGCCGCGGCCGGTGGGCCGCCAATCGGGTATTGGGCTCTTTGGACCGGCCAGCCCCACCGGCCGGCCGGCGCGGCCGCTTTGGAGGGTGCGGGTGCCACTGCCACTGGCCCCACTGCTGGGCCCACGGTGGTGGCGGCCCATTGTACCCCGAATGGGACCCACCACCTGCTTGTTGCTCACCGAAACTGCCACCAGAACCACCTCGTTTGCCCCCGCGGTTTTTGTTATTTTTGCGATTATTCTTGCCGCCACCATTATTATGGTTTTGGCCCGAATTATTAACAAAACCCGAAGAACTAGGAGAGGATGCCACCATGACAACCGGGCTTGCTCCGTAGCCGCCTTTTTAGCCAAACCGGCTTCTTCCAACGTCGCATGGAGCGGGCTTGATGAAAGTCGGGAAGAGGGTTGCTTTGGCGAAGGAGAGTTCCAACACCATTATAGGCCTCCGAAAGCGGCAACCAACCGTAGAACTAGACGATTATTTGTCCTTTGGTGTGCCAACATTACGGAGTTGATCCGCCAATTCCTTTAGTTTCTTGCAATATGCGAAACGTTCGGAAATACGTCCATTCGAACGAGAGAGAATTTCTGCTCGAGTGTGACGATACGGGAATGTTGGTTGTCTTGGAATATGTCACGCAATCTATTCCATGCGGCCATAGCCGTGGTATCGGGCTCCATAATCGTCGTAGAAGGTCCACCGAAATAGTGGCGTATATCCACCGAAGAACGGTAGCATCAAGTGTAATCCACACCTCGGGATCCTCCGCGGGGAAGGGGTCTAGCGGGAGGAATTATGTGATGAAGAACTTGATAAGAGATAGCGTGAATTTTAAACAACTCCGCCCACGTTGCATATTGAACGTTTTCCATCTCAAGGACAATAGGGACACCGAGCTTGATATTGGAAACCGTGAGGGCGGGGTGAAAATTGTTCTTAGACATATTTGAAAGAACAAAGAAGGAGGATAAATTTAAGAGAGCTTTTTGAGAGCGGAAGACGAGATATTTGGAGAGAAAAACCCGAGGGGGGGGGGGGGGTTCTCGGCCAAAGAGGCAAAAGTTTGAGAGAAGAAAACTTTTGGTTTAGACCTAGTCTCTTGATACCATGAAAGAAATAATCCCCTTGATTATTTTCATTGATTGAATAGATATATATACAAGTTACAAAATAGGAGAATCCTATTCCTAATCTATTCCTAAAACCTTATTCTACCATAACTCTAACTATACAATTATGGTAGGTGTATAACTCTAATTATGGTAATCATTATACTACAATATTACATCAATATATACTCCTAATATACACTAAAACACTAAGGAGGGCTGCTTCCCTGTTTGGCCGAAAGCCTACTGGAATTTCACTGAATCTGGCCGAAAGCCCAAGCCCACTGCTTTGCTCCTTTGGACTGGCTGAAAGCCCACTGCTTTGCTAGCCATATATATGTGATATACACTGCTATATATTCAGTGTATATCACATGTATATGGCTCTGTTTAACACCACCAAATTCTATATTATCATAAATAGAACTATTTAACCTATTCTAATATGTTTCATTTGAGATATTGGTGACGGCAACGGCCTATCGGCTGCCTCATATGGTATGTCGTGTGTTCTTCTTACATTAAGCTGTCTGGTTGCTTATTTGTTAACAAGGTTGTCAGTAATGCATCCGCTCTGCAGGTTATGGGGGACAGATCAGGAAACATACGTTGGTGGGATGCTACTACTGGACAGTCGTCCTTATTTAGTATCCATATGGAAGGATCCGTAGAATCAAGTTCCCACCAGTTGTACCTAGAGATCGTAGCCGTGGGTAAATTTCCGTTTTGTTTTATGATAATACATTCTCGGTGTTTGATCTGGTAAGTGAGAAATTCCCCATGTTGATTTAATTGCATGTGTCTCAATATTCTCAGTGCTGGTGTCCTACAATTCTATGGAAGTCGAGACACATGTATTTGTATAGTTTTATCTATCTTAGAAATACAAATCTCTATGGTTTTGCGTTGCTGATTAAGAGTATATATTTGCATGATTAAGACACATGTATTTCCAGTAGATTTCTTATCTGTAGTTGTATCTTATTTAGATCCATAAAGCTTGAATAACTGAACTTTCCCGTTACCCTTCCTTCAAGTTCTTTGCATGGGTTTCGCAAAAAGTGTAATTGGCTGTTCAAAGGTTACCTAAAAGTCTGGCACAAAGTTCTAATTGCTTCTAAACTATATCACATTCCTCATTTGCAGGACTCACTCGATCCATTAGCCAATTAACTTTTACAACCTCAATTTCCTGGAACTCTCGTATTGAAGCTCGATTGGTTGCCTTTGCGATCATATAAGAATGATCCACTGGTGTTATGTATTGCTGGAGCTGATAGCAGCTTTCGCCTTGTTGAAGTCAATATTGTATGTCCAAACAACTGTTATGTTTCATTATCTGTTTTCCCAGGTTAAAAATAAAAATATTAAGTAAAGATTGAAATGTACAAACCTGCTGGAGAAGGAAGCAACTTGCGTATTCTAGACTCTGGAATAATTGATGTGTAGGTCAGTCAAATTTCTTGTCCTGCTCCTAGATGCGTATTACAGATAAAGTAATGCTTATCTGGAACCTTGAAAAGTAGGAATTGCTAGTCCCTATAACACACAGGGAGAACAACTTAAGTGCATGCTGGGTTGTGTCTGATATTGAGCATTTTTTACTCTTAGACGCGGAATTATTATGGTTGCATTAGGAATTGAAATATTTTAACTTGATGCAATTTCTTTTACTTTCTCCAATTACCCAAAATAATATCTCATTTGTTCTACTTCAGACATTTGTCTATTCTATATAGATTTGTTCCCAGAGTTCCTGTTTATTTTGCTTATGCATAAGTGACAATGAGATGGTTCATGGTCCTCAAGGGCCTAGCTCGACCACTCAGAGAAAGATTTCGACCAGAAAGATGTTTCAGCCTTTGTGTTCTCCCATATTACTACCCACAGCACATGCCCTGGTAACTTTGCTTTTCCTTTTCTCCACAAAGCATGCTAAACTAACATAGTTAGGATTGCTTTATTGAGAAAAATTGTAATACTCCGTAACTTCGTATTAGGTGTGAATGGGTTAAATAAGTGTTAAGGTGAAATTTTAGCCTTATGAAGTCCCATCGGGATGAGTTTGGGCCGAAGTAGTTGTTTTGAAATCAAGATGGATAGTGGGGTGCATAAGATTCGACAGAGTCGACTATGTTTTCGATAAGTCTGTCTTCCAGCCTGATTTAGTGATAATCTATTACGAATTTGAGCAAACCTAAAACATGAAAGTTGTATCCCTTTGGAATACCTTTCTATACATATATGGTGGAGTGCGAACGGATCTCTTTACAAAAGGTTAAGTATGTTTTACTAAAGAGATATCAGCGGTGCTCATCCAAGGGCTCGCGACGCGAGCAGCCTGCCATCCCAAGGCCATGTCGCGCGTGTTCGGGAAGCCAAGTGAGGTCCATTGTGTTCACGAGCGCAAGCACAGTCATGCACAGGCAAGGCAGCGCACGCTGCTGGGCACACAACACATCCTCCATGGCGTGCGACCCCTGCAACCTTTTTAAGTACGTTGTTTTCCTGATTTTTCATTCTATTCTTCATCTCTTCAAACCCCACCACGAATTTTCTCTCCTCTCCTCATCCCCACATCAAGGTAAGTCCCTCCTAAATATTTCTAAGTAATTATAATGATTATACATGGATTATTAATAAGATTCTACTCTACAATCTTAGGATTTTC
This sequence comes from Anisodus tanguticus, assembly GCA_034509755.1. Lineage (NCBI taxonomy): Eukaryota > Viridiplantae > Streptophyta > Magnoliopsida > Solanales > Solanaceae > Anisodus > Anisodus tanguticus. Next base: position 43,022,927 of record CM067540.1, on the reverse strand, counting down.
AAGAAAACCCTTCTCAAAGATTCTAGTTCAGATTTTTGGGATTCATTTTCAATGTTTGGATTCTTCTTTGGGTATTTTGGAGCAATTAAGGTATGTAGGACTTCTATCCACGTGTGGGAACATCTTTGTTCTTCCCCACGATACGTCTGATTCATGAACCATGTTTTTCCTCAAATTTCTAAGGTGTTTGGTCTCAATTCATGATAAACCCTAGATACATGTTTTTATGAACTTATATACAGTATATGTCAGGCTCAACCATGTTTCAGTATTTATATTCATGAAAGTTATTTTGATTTCCATGAATCTTTGTATAATCCATGTATGCTCGTGTTATCTTTTCCATGAGCTCTCAGATACCAGTTATGAACTTAGATTGTTCCATTATATGGATTTTCACTTATTTTCATGTCTCAAGAATTATATACATATACTTATACAATTTTTTTTTATGAAAAACTATGTTATGTCTACATGTTATAAACTATATTATGAATCATGTTTTGAAAACCATGGGCTCATATGTCACTTATATTCATGTTCATATTTTTGGGAGTAACATAGGTTTATCGAGAAGATCTAGATTACCTGAAACTACGTATGCTACCGTAGGGTAAGGATCGCTCTGCCCATTTAGGATGATACCTTCAGACTATTGATTGGATCATTTCATGTCATGTTTATGTCCCATATCCCCGCAAGATATTGGATTGCTCTGCTGGTCGGAACAGGTATCAGACTCGACGTACTTACGTGGTGGTTTCATGTTGTCGGTTATACTAAGGCTCTCCCACTTAAAAATAGTTTACTCATGTTACAACTAGATCATGCAGATCATAATCATGTCCAGATTTTAGTTTCAGCTTACAGTTTACAGTATTAAGGTACAATATACAATTCATAGCTTCAGTTACATTCTACATTTACAGTTACAATTTCGTATTACTTCATGTATCCATGTTATTGATTTGGGTTGCCCACTCCCCAAGCACCCCACTTACTATTATTTCATTCAATTGCTTTACATACAAGTACAATTCCAGTGTACTTATGTCCCTATTGCCCGGGGCCTGCATTTCATGATGCATGCATTGATTTACAGGACGACGGATCTGCTCATTAGAACTTCATCGTATCAGCTATTTGGCGAGCCCCACTTCTTTCGGGGCATTGTCATTACATTCAGTAGTTATGTCATGTTAGACAGTCAGGTATGCTGGGGCCTTGTCCTAGAACCACTTCAGTATTCAAACTCATGTAAGAGGTTTCATAGATTAGTCAGTGTGTCATGATCAGTATTTAGTAACGTTTAGCCTTGTGGGCTACACAACTATGTTTTGCAAACTATATCCGCACTTATGTCTTTAAAATAGTATTTTCAATATTATTATGAAGTTATATGTTTTATTCATACTTTTCATATTTTAACTCACAATCTGCATTAGTACATGTCTTATGTTGATTCAGCAAGCTATGTGGTTTGCTTGGTCACTAATTCATGTGTGATACTACAGGGTGCATCATTACCAACATATCGAATTGCCCTAATATGTGAAGTGCCACTTAGGTGAATGCTACATGAGACTCGAGATATGCTACCGTTGAGGTAAGAAAGGCCATAAACAGACCAAGTGCCCCAAGTTAGGCCATGGGACTTACCACTCATCTTCATATCACAAGAACACCCTTGAATGTTTCGTTTGTAGAAGATTGGGACATTTATAAAATGAATTCCCCCAATTTCATAACCGTATATGTTTTAAGTTTCAACAACATCCTCTTTGTAGTAAATATAGCAAAAGACATGCAAGAGAGTGTCATATGGGTATGGATGTGTGTTATAATTATTGTCTCTGAAGCCACATGCAAAGAGAGTGTCGTTCGGCCAGATATAGTAATGCCAACATAGGTGGTGGTGCAGTTCATTCCACTGGATCAGCCGTAGCCATTTCAACAACACCTTCACAGCTCGTGGAACTCGTGCACCAGCATGTCGAGGCACAAGTAGGGGTGAAATATTAGGATCAAGTGGGGGTCAAACACATTATCATGATATAGTAGGTCGCTAGGATTCAGAGGTGTCACCACATGTTATCGTAGGTATGCCGATAATTTTTCCTTCTTGATATGTATGATATTGTATGCCCCTAGATCTACTGTGTCTTATGTGGTTATCGTGCGATCGAAAGTTCAGAGTAGAGTATTTTGATTTTCCCTTCAAGGATGTAGACATACTTTAGTGTGACTGTGTACATGGCTAAAAATAGGTAGTGTTCGACCAGAAGATATGATCAGATGATGTCGAGTCTCTTGACATAGTTCTAATTTGTTAAAGTGGTTTAATCTGAATTAGAGGACATGGTGTTAGTATGTTTCCATAAGAATAGTATTTTAATGGGTAATAGAGAAGGTAGGTAAGAAAATAAAAAAACAAGTTTTATGGTGATAGTCTTAGAGACAGAATGAAATTAAGAGAAAATTAACAGAATGATTAGATGATCACTTATCGCTAAACTTAAGGTATCTATAGGCTTTAAACGTCATCTTTTGAACTAAGGGGGAGATCATACGATAAGTGCCGATATATATTGTGTATTTTATAAATTGATAAGCGTCAAGAAATATTATGGTAGATGATCACTGTTTCATGTAACTATGGTAAGGTATATGTGGAGAATTCGTCTTTTTTCATGCATGTTGAGATCTAGTATTGGATAAATATGCATAAAAAAGGTAAAGATGTCATGAAATTAACTTTCAGAGCTAGAAAGAAAAGTTTGAAGTGGTGTTATGTTTCCAGTTCCAGAGTAACTCGTGTACTATGTGGTACTTATGCCAGACGTACTCTACTCATACTTTACGTACATATATCATGCCCAAGTTAGAGCTTTACACTCCAAGTTTAAGATTCAAGAATTAAGACTCCATATGATAGTAGGCTATGTAAAAGAAATATTCTTTCATGTTTCGCACATTAGGTTGTGCTCATGACTAAAGTTAAAAAACCATATTCATGTCCCACGTATCTATTGTGCTTTTATACCCATGTTCATGTTCTATTTTCCAAGTGCTTTCCGAATATGATGTGGATTTGATAATGATCGAGGAGAAGGTAATGTAAGTGTTTAAAAACTAAAAATCATATAGAGTGCACACATATTCCTCGAATAAGAGGAGAATGCCTAAGGTAAATGTCTTATTTTGACTCCAATGTTATTCTATCTATGTTTTCACGTACTCGTGCCCACGATCCATTTCTTCAAGCATCCACTTATAGCGATATCATAGCAATAATGTTGATAGTCAATGGCGAAAGTTAGTCGAGATGGATATCCAACCCACGATTCTATGTAATTCGTGCTTATGTTCCTCTGGCTAATGTTTTACGATTATGATGACAATAATCAATTATGAGGGTAGGTTATGAGTAAAGGCGATGTTGGGCTAATGATGAGTTTCCTCTCCAAGGAAATTTTTGAAACTATCTCGTAACTTGGCACAAAGGATGCCCTTTTATTTCACTAAGTATCTATGCCCTTTTTATGTTCAAAGTGACTTTCTACTCATGTCTTAGGTGCTTGATGAATGAAGTATTCATGCCTATGATTTTTTCCTTCATGAGCTTTATTTTATGAAGATGGTGTCGACTTACAGTGATAAGAGTAAGCTATACTGAACTATGTCCCATTAGTTTGGTATATCTATGTTCTAAAGGTAATGCTTTATTTACGACATACGTCTCTAAGTACCCAAAAGTGAAGCCTACAATTGTACTCCATGCAAGTCACACTTATGCCTTATTCCTACTTCAATACTCATGAACTCATGTCCAAACGTCAGGGTATGCAACTTTGATTTACTCATGTAGATGTCATGTTGCTTATGTCCCCATGCCCCATGTCATGCTATTCACATATTCATGTTTTATGTCATATTAATCATGTTTCTATGTACTCATATTCCATGTTACGTCCTCCAGGTTCAATGTACCCATGTCACGTCTATGCTCTAACGAAGTGTCTCATATGATTCGTACCTATGATTTCTTTTTCTCTTAATCCTTTATGATCTGCTCACAGGAATAAGCAAGATGAGCCAAGGTATTTATATCTATGTGTCAGAGCAAACAAGGTAAGGCCTGAAGTAAGGTGCATTCCAATTTCAAAGGGAGATCCTTTCATGTACCTTGTGGTACTTATTTCAGAAATATTCTACTCAAATTCGACATATCCATGTAATGACTGTGCTAAACCAACATGCTAGGATCATATTCCTATTCTATGACTCATGTATGTCTCATTCACACCGAGTTGGCTTACATTAAAAGCCTAAGTTGTACTCTTATCTCATATGTCTATCATGGTGATATTCAAACATCTATGATCAAGTCTCTAAGTGTTCAGACCCCATCTCCGCTCAACATCCAGATATCCTATTGTAATATGGATGTTTTCAGCATTCAGATCTCATGTTATGAAATCCAAGTTTTCACATATTCAGATCTCATGTCAGTTCAACACTTGTGTATCCATGTTAGCCAATATTCATGTATTGATGTCAGTACAACACTCAGGTTCTATTTCATGCTCCTTAGATCCATGTACTTGTGTTTCCGTACTTATGTTGTCTGTGCCTACAAATTCTTTTCCAAATCCCATGTATAGTATTTATGTACTCATTCAGTATTCCTGTTAGTCACGTCAATGTTTCAGTTACCACGTTATGTCATGCATATTTTGATACCATGTGAGGCTTGTATTGTGCTCTGGTTAGCTGACATATGTTTGAGAAATGTTAGGATAGTCCTATCTACAAAGGAAACTCTGTCGAAACTTTTGTGTAATTCCAGAGTTAGTCTCACTTCTAGCCACGACCACCATTCGGCTCGAATGATGGTCCCAAGGGGGCGATAATGTAACACCCCATACCTTTAGGGTAAGGTTTGACCTGTAAGATGGGGACATAATGGAACCAATATGAGGAGTGTAGGAAGTGTTTGAAAACTAATCAAGGTATATGAAGAGTTTTTGGGCATATTGTAGTCAGAAGCTGCCATACGGAGCATGTTTTCAAGTGATGTTTTCACCAGATCTCACTTAAAGTGGATATACGAAAAAATATATAAGGAATTTGAGAAAACTTAAAACATGAAACTTGTAGCCTTTGAAATACATTTCCATCCATTTACGGTAGAGACCAAATGGAGCTATGTGCTAGAAGTTATAACCATTTTACGGAACGCTGAAAATATAGCAGTACGTGATGCAGGCTGAGATGCGGGCCGCACCGCGCCAGGCCAAATTTCTAGGTATTGGAAGAAAAATTGATCCATGCCAAAGGTATACCATGCGTAACGTGAGCCGTGACGCGCCAGGCCATTTGATGCATGAAACGACCTTTTTTGAATTTTAAGTACCTCTAACTTCATAAAACTCTTCCCACTTCGTCCAACAAACCCTTAGTAGCCGATTTTCCTCTCCTCTCAACCTCCTACATCAAGGTAAGAAAATATCTATCATTCTTAATCAATGCTAGCACTAAATACATGATTCTTAACGTGATTCTTAAATAAAAACATAAGATTTTCAAGGTAATCCTTCTCAAGTAATTCAAGCTAGGATTTTGGGTGTTCTTCGTTAGAAATCAAACTAGTTCATTGGATTGAAGTGTTTACAGGTATGTAGGGCTTCTATCCACATGTGGGAACATCATTGTTCTTCCCCACACAATGTTAATTTATGACAAAACCTATTGCTCCTCAGAGTTAGAGAATCATGTTTCAATTCTGAAATACGTCAGATAAAAGTTAATTATATATATGTATGTCATGCTCAATCATATTTTAGATAATTGTATTCATGTATATTATTACGATTGTCATGAACCTGTCCATAATCCATGTATGCTCGTGTTATCTTTTCTATGAGCTCTCAGTTATTAGTTATGAACTCAGGTTGTTTCACTCCATGGATTTTTACATGTTTCAGGAATTATATACATATATATTTATATAGATTTTCATGTAAAACTATTTGCAAACCATGTTTATGAAATTTATGAGCTTTTAAGCCAACCATGTACATATTCAGTAGGGTAAGGATCGCTCCGCCTAGTTAGGACGATACATTCAGACTATTTATTGGATCTATTCATGTCATGTTCATGTCTCATACCCCGATAAGGTATAGGATTGCTCTACTGGTCTCTACGTATTTATGTGGTGATTTCATGTTGTTAAGTCTCTCCACTTAAAAATATTTTATTCATGTTACAACTTGATCACGCAGATCATGATCATGTTCAGGTTTCAATTTAGATTACAGTATTCAATTACAGTTTGCAGTCAACTTCAGTTACAATTTACATTTACAGTTTCAGATTCGTATTACTTCATGTACCCATGTTATTGATTTGGTCTGCACATTCCCCAAGCACCCCACTTACTATTCTTTCATTAATTTGCTTTACATACAAGTACAATTCTAGTGTACTTACATCCCTATTACCAGGGCCTGCATTTCATGATGCAGACATTGATTTACATGACGATGGATTTGCTCGTTAGGATTTCATCGTATCAGCTATTTGGTGAGCCCTACTTCCTTCAGGGCATTGTCATTACTTTCTAAGAGTCATGTCATGTTAGACAATCAGGTATGTTGGGGCCTTGTCCCAGCAACAATTCAGTATTTCAGTCTCGTGTAAGAGGTTTCATAGACTAGTCAGTATGTCATGTTGGGTTTATGTTCCGCCTTGTGGGCCACACTATCATGTTCTCAGACTATTTCCACACTTATTTTTTAAACTAGTATTTTCAGTATTATTATGATGCTCAAATATTTTATCCAGATTATTCATGTTTTAAATTATATTCCACATCAGGACATGTCCGATGTTGATTCAAAAAGCCATGTAGTTCCTCAGTCACATGCAGCAAGGCACCGAGTGTCTTGTTACGTTCAGTCTCAGGTTCGGAACGTGACAAAGATTGATATCGGAGCACTATGTTCAAGTGTCTTAGGGAGTCTATGAAACTGTGTCTAGTATAGTCCTACATATGGGTGTGAAGCACGTCACACTTATAATTGGGAGGCTACAGGGCATCTAGGAAATGTTAACATTCTTTCAACTCTAGATCGTGCCATAGAGTTATGCCGTAACAAACCGTTCATGCGTTGTTCCCTTTATACTGAATATACCTCGTCTCTAAAGGAATGAGATGCAAAGCTAATCATTATCGATGTGTTGCTTTCATATGGAGTCGTAATAGAGCAAGTTGCACAGGAACTCGTGGAGAGACCTTGGTGCATTTGAAGCTCTTGTTTCGAGGGGATATGTTGTTATTCCCCCTTTTGGTAGTGCAACTCTAATCCCGACTCCTAATAGCGTCGCTCATACAACAAAAAGACAAAAGAGGGTCTCTTTTACCAACATACCGTTATGGTAAGAGGGGCCACAAGTAGACCAAGTGCCCCAAGTTAGGCTGTGGGAATTACCACTCAGCTCCCTATCACAAGGACGTCCCTTCGCTGGGGCATTGCATCTTTTCATGGATGCAAGTATTGATAACTAAGACGGTGTAGACCCTCGCTAGGCACCTCTTTTATCCTTCGGTCTTTCGGTGAGCAACATTCTACGCTTAGGGCATTCTTTTGATAATACAAACATTTGTATTCTTTTGGGTATAGCCAAAGCATTATCACCGACATTTTCTTTATTAGTATTGTCATAGAGGCTCCCTAGACATAGTGAGTCATGTTATATCTCTTGTCATTCTAGTGAGGTCTCATATGACATGTATGAATAATTATTTAGTATTTACAGTTTTACAAGTTTATGAAAAAGTGTCAATCTGATCACAATATAGTTGACATGGTTACAGCTAGAACTAGTTTTTGCTCTCCGCGATGATGCTCTGCTCCTTGCGATCATAGGCATCTACCCCAGGAAAATAGCGGCCACTTTCTCGCAATTGCAGTGCCTTGCCACTTGGTTCTTTAGCACGATTCCCCATAGTGCAGCGCGATCGCGTAGGGCTCTCATTTGTTCAGAAACCGTAGCTCGGTAACATCTTCTATTGTTCATTTTGGACCTTTAGAAGCACCCAAAAGCCTTGTTGTCTACATGTATGGTTTGCATAATGTAAGGGATAGACCGGAAGTTAAATAATTTTTCTTTTACAGTAATATTTTAAATTGATAATTATTGTGACTTATTGTACTTATATAGTTTTCATATATATAAATTTTATTTCAAAAGATTTAAAGACTCCATGCTCTCAAATTCACGATCAAAGTTAAAATTCACTTTTCAAATTTGAGGTGTACCATATAAATTGAGACAAAGAGAATAATAATTTCATTAAAGATCCGTTTGACCATGACAATTATTTCCTTTTTTCGTTATCTTTTCCACTATATTTGAAAATCAACATTAGGCTATGAAAATTTCAAAAATATCTAAAAATTTGTTCTCACTTCTTTCTTTTTTCCAGAAACTATTACCAAATTGTATCTTTCACTCCAACTTTAAAAATTCTAAAAATTTGAAAAACATCTAAAATCCTGTATTTTCACTTTCAGTACATTCAAATAACCAAATATAATTTTATAAAAATTATAATCAAACACAACTCTATTTTCAACTCTAATTTTAAAAAATTCAAATAAAATTTAAAAATTAATTTTTATTATCAAACGACTATTAAATAAAATAAAAAAATATTTAATTTTTATGATCAAATCTTACGTAGTGTCGCAGTCCTAAAGGAAAACCGAAAACAAGTTTAAGGTAAGTTACAAACACATGTATGATGTACTCCATATTCCTAAGAATTTAAGAAAAAGGAAATAAGGTGTCTCTCTCTCTCTCTATATATATTCATCAACATTTACGAACGCTCCAATTTTGAATTAGCACATGATCAAGAATAGCACAGTATGAAGGCACCGAGGAGGGCGATCCACGCCGTATCAACATGGGTTCGACGGCAACTGCCGAAAGTAAAGTCTTTTCTGGCTGCTGTAGCCGGGTATGGCTGCTCTAGTGTTGCTACGTGCCATTGTACACGATCACAACAACCTTTTCGTTGCTGCCGAGGCTGTTCACGCCATCGGAATCTCCGTCCTTATCTATAAACTCATGAAAGAAAAAACTTGTGCTGGTAATTAACAATCCCCACCATTCTATTTTTTTTTTGCATATGTATGCTTGCTTGTATAGTGCCCATGTCCCAATTTATATGACACTTTTTGGATTTCAAGATTCAAACAAGTTTCTTTGTTTACCTAATTTTGAATTGTATATGTAAATTTTGTTTTAAAAAATTTAAAAATTAATGTGTGCCAATTTGCACATAAATTGGGAGAGTATTAGAAATGCTTTTTGATTATTGTCAAACAAAGGAAGCAGAAAAATTGGTGTTTTTAAAGGAATTTAAGAGATCTGTTTTCTCAACTATGTATCAGATTGATTCTTCTACTTGTATTGATTGTAAATTTAGAACCTTTTTGGACAAAGAAAGTACTCCCTCCCTCTCAATTTATGTAAAGTGTATGATTGGGCACATAGTTGAAGAATGAAAGATAGACTTTCGAAACTTGTGGTCCAAAATAAGTAGTAGATAATTGTGTGACTATAAATTATCTCATAAAGAGTAGAACGAGAAGCTTAAAGTCAAATTGTTGGTAAATATAGAAAAGTGTCATTCTTTTTTGGAGAGTATCACATAAATTAGGACGGAGGGAGTACTAATTTTATCAATCAATCAATTTAACCTTGATTCTGAACTAGTGGGATTAGCCGTATGAATCATCTGAACTCATTGTGTTATATTTAGACTACTATTAGGATTTGTCATCGTTAGACTGTATATGCTTAGCAAAGCTCACATAGGGAAATTTTATGGTCTTCTATGAATTTGTTTAATGTGTTTTTACATTGTATCTTGTTAATTTTAGTTGTATACCATGGCATTTATAGTATTGCTGTATTGGATTAAAGTACTGATTTTGTGGAGTTTTTGATGCAATGAATGTGATTGTTGAATCTATGGTACTAGTTTCTTAGTTGGATTATACAAAAAAGGGGTGTTTCCTATAAGATAAGAATTGGGTTACTTGAAAGAAAAATAAGAAAGATTAAAGACTAGAAAATAAGTTAGACGAAATTCGGGAAATAAATTCCCATATTTTAAAAGTAATGATTAAGAACCCTAATTGATTGTAATAAACCTTATTGGCGGGTTAGGGCTAATCATGATTACTAGTAGATTCAATATAAGAACTTAGCTGAAGTGATCCAGACCCCTAATTGAATAATTAAAGATAATAATTAGTATAAAAACTAATTACTTTCTTTAATTAATCGAGTAAAATTCGAAGATATCAAGCAAAAAATTATCTTACCTCTTAGAAGAATTATTCTTGTAAGGTTGTAAGATAATCTTAAGTAACCAATACACAAAGGTATAAAGAAAAGAACTCTCAATAATATTAATAATGTTGTTGTAAAAAAAAATAAAAAAATCACCCCTATATATAGGGAAAAATTGTGCACCCCTTTCCCAAATTGCATGTGATTCGAGTTCTACTTTTATGAAAATAATAAGTAGTAAAATCTAACTAAGAAACTTTAAACTAGGAAAACAAGTAAAAGTTAATGTAACACTTCTTCCCAAAATTACCTAACAAAAAGAAAAGAAGTGACACTTTTAGAACCAAAAAAATACCGAAAGAAATAATCCCTTGATTATTTTCATTAATTGAAAGAGTATATATACAATTTACATATTTCTATAATAGGAAAATCCTATTCCTATTCTACTCCTAAAACCTTATTCTACTTAGACACTAACTATACAATTATGGTAAGTGTACAATACTAATTAATGTAATATTTACCCTAAACTAATACAACAAACCTTACCAAATTAATGCCCAAACCGTGGGCATCCTATATACACCAAACCGAGACCCAGGTACATAAGTATACCGTGTATACTTATGTATTATTTAACACACCCCCGCAGTCGTAGCGGGCGGTCTTCGTAAGCTGAGACTGTCTCGAAAATCTTCAAAAAGGACCGAGGGAAGACCTTTTGTAAAGATGTCTGCAATTTTATACCTGAAAGTAGGGATGGCAACGGATCGGATCTGGACCGGATCCTACTAGATCCAGATCCATTTTTCATACCTGAATCCAGATCCATCGGGTCCATAAAAATCATATCCAAATCCGGATCCACGGATCGGATCTGGATCCACATGTAAATTTTTTTGCCTTGCTAAAAATGTAACCTTGCTAAATTTTTTTTTTGAACTGACAAACGATTTATACTTAGCTAACAGTTTACTGTGTTCCAATTTTGAAATGTTCATATGAGATATTTTGTTCGTTGTCTCGTTTTGATTATGAGCTATTAATTGAAAATGTTGGACAATGACAATAGTTGTGAAAAATGCTGACTAGTATTTCCACAATGTAGAACTTGCATGTGCTTGGAATCTTCACAAATGAAGTGAATATAATTTTAACTACTTGTCTATGGAGATGTTAGTCATTCACTAATATAACATTGATTTTATTATCGAAGTTACCTCTTTATTTTTTTGTTTTTGAGTTAACGCGGTGATAAATTAAACTTGTTTTGAGAATTAAACTTGCAAGGATGTGCTTAGCAATTTTAAGAAAATACTTATAAAATTACATTCTAGGTTATGAATATATTTAATAAAAAATGAATCCACGGGTCGGATCTGGACCAGATACGGATCTCAAATACAAGATCCACATCCAGATCCGATCCGTCAGAAATGGATCCGGGTCCTATCCGGATCCGGCAGTTCCAAATTTTGAAGATCCATATCCTATAAAATGGATCTGGATCCACCGGATCCGGACCGAGTCTAGGATCCACTGCCATCTCTACCTGGAAGGGACATGACAGACGCATACTTCTCCATGGGCTACCTTTTCTCGAACAAAGTGAATGTCCATCTCGATATGTTTAGTGCGCTGGTGCTGAACCGGATTACCAGAAAGGTAGATGACACTAACATTATCACAATAAACCAACGTAGCTTTCTGAATAGGACAATGAAGCTCTAAAAGAAGATAACGTAACCAACAGGATTCAGAGACCACATTGGCTACCCCTCGATACTCAGCCTCTGCACTAGAGCGGGACAATGTCGACTGACGCTTAGCAGACCAGGAGACCAAGTTATTACCAAGGAACATGCAATCGCCAGAGCATCTGGTGTCTAGACAGCCACCCCAATCAGCATCTGTATACGAGACAAGTGTAGATGTCGATAATGGATATAAATGTAAGCCAAAGTTAAGTGTCCCCTGGATATATCGAATAATACGTTTGAGCGCATTCATGTGCTCAACCCTGGGATCATGCATAAACAAACACACCTGTTGTACGGCATACGTAATATCTGATCTCGTGAAAGTAAGATACTGAAGTGCCCCTGCAAGACTGCGATAACGGGTCAGATCCTCGTAGGGGTAGCCAGCCGCAACACCCAATTTGGGTTTAGTATCAACTGGAGTAGAAGTGGACTTACAGGATGACATCCCAGCCCGCTCAATGATCTCGGCTGCATACTTCCTTTGTGATAAGAACAACCCACTTGTATGACGAGTGACAACAATCACCAAAAAGTAACTCAAGGACCCCAAGTCTTTCATAGCAAACTCAGAACTCAGCATGGTCATGATAGACTGGCGTAATGCATCGGAAGAGGCAGTCAAGATAATGTCATTCACATATAATAATATATAAGCTAGGAAAGAACCACGACGATATATAACAATAAATTATCAGACCTGCTGTGAGAGAACCCAATAGTCGAAACATAGTCTGCAAACCTCTTATACCAAGCCCGCGGGGACTTCTTAAGCCCATACAAGGACTTCTTCAATAAACATACATGATGAGGATATTTGAGATCCCTGAACCCCAAGGGCTGATGCATATAGACTGTCTCCTTGAGATCACCATGTAAGAAAGCATTCTTCATATTTAACTGATGTATGGGCCATGCTTTCGAAAGAGCCAAGCTAAGCACTGTACGAATGGTAGCCGGCTTGACCACCGGACTAAATGTCTCACCACAATCCACACCAACCTGCTGAGTCTTACCATCACCTACAAGACGGATGCCTCGCAAACGAACCATCAGAGTTGTCTTTATGAGCAAAAATCCACATAGACCGAATAATATTAACACTAGATGGACAGGGCACCAACTCCCACGTCTTATTATCAATAAGAGCATTATATTCGTCGGTCATAGCAATTTTCCAATTCGGGTCATTTAAAGCAGACACAGGATTACGGGGTAGGGGTGATCAAAGAACATTATAATTTAAATTAAAATATCTTTTTGGTTTAACAATACCCCGTTGACTACGAGTGACTGGTCTATGACTCGGGGGAGAATTGGGTGAATTTTGAGAAATAACGGGACCAGTAACGGACTGGCCAGTAGGCAGTGAGCATGCTGGCCCAACATAAGAACTGGGGACAGAGGCCGACGTCGAACCAGGGATGAGAACTGGGCCAAAACTGTGCTGGGAGGCGGCCCAGTTGCTGGACCCATGACGGAAAGCAGTGGCGGTACTGTAGAACCAGCGGGCAGTGGGCCCGCTGGCGGATTCGGGGTGCGGGACATGTCCAATAAATGGTGGATAATATACGGAGATATACCATCATCCAAAAAATTATACAAATTAGGCACGGGATTACTTACCTTATTAAACGAAAATTGGGATTTATCAAAAATTACATGGCGACTAATGATGATTTTATTAGAGGATAAATCAAAACATTTGTAACCACGATGATTTGACGGATAACCCAAAAACACACAAGGGGTAGACCGGGCCTGAAGTTTGTTAATTGTGGTGGACGAAAACAACGGATAACATAAGACCCAAAGACCCTAAGATGTGAATACGAAGGAGTCTTATTATATAAAATTTGAAGAGGGGACGAATATGTCAAACCTTTGATAGGAAGAATGTTAAGAAGATAGGTAGCCATGTGTAGAGCATGATGCCAAAACGAAGGGGGTACGGAAGCATGAAGCAATAAAGTTCGGACAGTTTTATTTATGGTACGAATTTTGCGTTCGACTTTCCCTTTTTGTGAAGACGTATGAGGACAAGAAAAACAAAAATTTATCCCATTATTAGCACAAAATTCCTGAAACACCCCATTATCATATTCTTTGCCATTATCACATTGAATGTTTTTATTTCTCGTTCAAATTGGGTTTTAATGAATTCTCATTTTAGGAAAGTGGAAAAACTTGGGATTTTTTCGCTATCAGACAAGTCCATAAAAAGTTAGAATAATCATCCAAAAAGAGAACATAATAACGATGACCCAAAGAACTGAGAACAGGAGATGTCCATAAATCGCTATGAATAATATCAAATGGCATTGAAGTATGAGAATTAGAGTTGACAAATGGCAACCTAACAATTTTTCCTAAAGAACAAGAATGACAATTCGGAGTACTACGCGTACCCTTACAAGAAATACAATTATTTTTATCTAAGTAAGGCAAAATAAACGACCCCGGATAACCTAGACAAGCATGCCACAAGGAAGGAGCGAGGGCTGCAAAAGTTGATGGCAAGGCTTGACTTGAGAGATCGGAACTTTGCGTGATAGGATAAAGATCTCCCATACTATCACACCTCATGAGAGGACTCCCCGTCTTAAAATCCTTCACAGAAAACCCAAACGGCTCAAATTCAAAACAAATGAAATTATCAGTGGTGAATTTACGGACATACACCAAAATTTTAATCAATTTAAGGGCATGAAGGGTATTTTTCAAGATGAGGGGTGGATTGGGAGACAGTTTTATGACCATAACCACGAATCGGAATAGAATTAACATTACCAATAATTATGCCACGAGGGTTGCTCAAATTGGAATAAGACGAGAGAGTACCTTGATCGGATGTCATGTGGGTAGTGGCTCCGGTGTCCATGTACCAATTTGTGTCTGGAGGATTCAATCCAAGTGTGTGCATTGCGGCTTTAATGTCGGTTTGTGTGGGGCCTGCTGCATGGTGGGCCTGCGGAGGCCGAGGCCCAAGAATACATGCATTCTGGCCGGGCCCATAACTATGGCGATATCCACTGTTGGGCCGAGAAAACTGCTGGGCCTAAAACATGGCAGCTCAGTTTGTCGGTACCGGAACAATAGCTAGACCGTAGGGGCTGTTGGGCCACTGCCCACTGGCCTAGGCCCACTGCCCACTGGCCTAGGCCCACTGCCAGGGGGCCAGGGCTGGGACCAGTGGGACGGTGGCCCACTGTTGACTGGACGGGGCCCACTACTGGTATTTTGGCCACTGCCACCACTGCCGGAATTGCCGCGTTTGCCCCCGCGGTTTTTGCCATTATTTTTCCGAGTATTCTTGCTGCCGCCGTGAGCACGGTGTTGGCCCGAATTATCAACAAAAATCGGAGATTTAGTGGAGGACGTCATCATGACTACGGGACCAGCACCTGTAGCCGCCTTCTTGGCCAGGCCGGCTTCTTCGAGTGTAAGCATAGAACGAGCTTGATAAAATTGAGGAAGAGGACTACTCTGACGAAGAAGCGTGCCAACACCACTATAGGCCTACAACCATTTGGAGGACCAAACGATCATTTGTAATGGGCGCGCCAACGTTGCGGAGTTGGTCTGCCAATTCTTTCAACCTTTTGCAATATGCTGAAACGTTGGGGAAATCTTCCATGTTGACGTGGGAGAATTCTTGCTCAAGGGTAACAACACGTGAATTTTGATTATCTTGGAATATATCACGTATTCTATTCCATGTCGCCATCGTCGTAGCGTCCGGTTCGATAATCATTTGCAAGAGGTCAGTAGAAATGTTGGAGTAAATCCACTGAAGAACGGTAGCATCAATGGTCGTCCATAACTTAGTATCATCCTCGGGTTTGGGCACCCCCGTATCCGATGGAGCCGCGGGGATAATATGCTGGAGAACTTGATGCGAGCATGCATGAACTTTGAACAATTCTGCCCACGTCGCATATTGGACGTTTTCTATTTCAAGAATGATAGGGATGTGATTCTTGATATTAGAAACAGTGAGGGCAGGGTGAAACGTGTTCTTAGCCATAATAGCAACGCAAGACGTGATGTAGGGATTAGGAAGAATTTTTTTTGGAAGAGATGAGGAACCGTCGTACACGAATTTAGAGAAAAGAGGCTTGAAATCGGAGGGATTGTCGACGGATTTTTGAGAAAATTGGAGAGAGGAATTTAAGACCTAGACTTCTAATACCATGAAAGAAATAATCCCTTGATTATTTTCATTAATTGAAAGAGTATATATACAATTTACATATTTCCATAATAGGAAAATCCTATTCCTATTCTACTCCTAAAACCTTATTCTACTTGGACACTAACTATACAATTATGGTAAGTGTACAATACTAATTAATGTAATATTTACCCTAAACTAATACAACAAACCTTACCAAATTAATGCCCAAACCGTGGGCATCCTATATACACCAAACCGAGAACCACGGTATACTTATGTATTATTTAACAAGTACACTTCAATTTGGCATGCTTTCCTGCCCTTTTTGGGCGTGTGATTCGATCTATCTTGGGCTTGACTTTTAAACATGCAAATCAACCGTTGTTAGGTATGCAAATCAACTCCGTTGGGTTCTCCTTTGGGGCTCCATGTAGGCCCCAATCTTCCTCCTCTTGAGCTTGGACTTGGACTATGAAATATGTGTAGCACTTAGCCACTCGTCGCAACATCCATTAGTCATAACTCATAAGCAACGATAGTACGAGTAAACTAAGATAGTGACTATGTGTCCACTTAACCCAATTAAGCCTAGCATGTACAAATACACCCTTATAAAGCATGTTGACAACATCATTCCAATAGAAACTTTTCCTAGTTATATAAGCGTAACAAAGTTCTCACCTAGATGAAACAAGGAATAATACATGCAACTCTAATTTAGTTCTATTAATAAAGTATTTCAATGGGCATCGCAAAGACGACACAAGATCAAAATAAGGCCTATGAGCTTCAATGAGAGATTAAGAAGGTGCTTACCGTGGAAGAAGAGCCCAGAATGAGCTCAAGAACTGTGGGGATAAGTAGTTAAGTGCTACACATATTTCATGGTCCAAGTCTAAGTCCAAGAAGTGGAAGATTGGGGCCCACTTGGAGCCCCAAAGGAGAACCTAAAGGAGATGATTTGCATGCCCAACAAGGGCTGATTTGCATGATTAAAAGTGCTGGAACAGATGGGCTGAATCCACACCCAAAAGGGCTGGAAAGCATGCCAAATTACCGTGTACTTATTTGTTTTGGTTCTAAAGTGCCACTTCTTTCCCTTTTTGCTAGGTAGTCTTGGGAAGAAGCGTGACATTAATTTTTACTTGTTTTCCTAGTTAGATTTTACTAAGTATTTCCAAAAAAGTAGGATTCAAATTTCATGTAAGAAGGATGCATGATTTCTCCCCCTATATATAGGGGTGGATTTTCTTCTTTTTGATAACAATATTATTGAGAGATATTTTTTTTACACCTTTGTGTATTAGTTACTTTGGATTTATCTTACACGAACGATTCTTCTGAGAGGTAAGAAATTCTTTGCTTGACATCTACGGTTCTTACTTGATTAAACGAAGAAGGTAATTAGGCTTACACTAATTATTGTTTTTAATTATTCAATTAGGGTCCAGATCACTTCATCTAAGTTCTTGAATTTAATCGGCTAGTAATCATGATTAGCCCTAATCCGCTAATTAGGTTTACTGATCAATTAGGGTTCTTAGTCATTACTTTTGAGATTTGAGAATTTATTTCTCGAATTTCGCCTATCTAGTTTTTAATCTTAGTATTTTCCGTTTCCGTATTATTTTCTTGTTTCTCTTTCAAGTATCCTGATTCTTATCACTATACCTTCATTAACTTTTCTGTTCATGTTTTTTCCTTAAAGTATTGGCTACTTTTGGTGGTTGGCTGAAGTAGCGAAGTCAAGAATCATTTGCATTAGTCATAAGGTGTATTGGAGACTGTGTTTGCTGCAGCTACCTTAACGGCCAGCAGTCTGGCATCTTGTGGTTATTAGAATTGATGGTGGGAAAATGATTGATTGATTCTTCTCACACAATTTGTCCTCTATATTCTTTTTAAATAAACATAATGTAGGTGAAGACGAGGTTGAGCATTTGCTTTCTGGCTCTTTGGTAGCGACAGTCTGTTAGGATGAGAGTCCTAAAGTAATTATTTTTCTAAAGAAGTATAAGTACCTGAACAGTATTTACTTGCCTTCAGTTTCTTTATCTAATCACACAACTTGGCATTGGTCGATCAATTATGCCTCAACGCCAAACTAGTTGGGGTTGGCTTGATGATCCTTTGTGTCCATTTTACTCTATTCATGCCCATTTATTTCAAATGCTAAATGATTGATCTTTTAAGGCAAATCAAGAGTTCTCTAAAACTAGAGATTCTCTAGATTCCATATTTACATGGACATGCAAGTGGCTAACCAGCATAAAAAGACCAGATCTGTGTAAGAATAACAAGAACAACTGAGCCTTAATCTCAATTAGTTGGATTTCCTATTTGGATGTTTGCTTCTGTTGTAATATGTTCTTAGCTAAATCCATGTTAATTTCGATTGTATGCTTTCTGTGACAATTTTCCTCCCTGAGATTTTAGGTCTACCTCGTTATATCACCTTCAACTATCATAGTGTCGTCCCTGCATAAGTATGCTACATAAGGACATAACTAGGTGATCTGATTCGAACTTCTCAGATTTTATCATTCATATGAAATACGACCAGTTATAGTCTTTGCCAATCTTGTATAACCGCTTTTCCATCTTAACATTTGATTTATGCAAAAGTCATTTTGTGGTTTTGTTGGGCCTTGGAAGTGCAACATTGATTCCATATAACATTGTTGGTGTCACGACTCTTCTCTAAAATTTAGCTTTCACTTTGTTAGGTCTTCTGCTATTGCATAAAAATCCCATAACATTCATCTATTTATCTATCTTATTTTAGTTCTCATGTCATTCTCTTGGACGACTGAACCTAGATGTGTGATTCTCTACATTAGACTCAACAATCTTGTCTAATCCCGATTCACAATCAATCTTTTTATGAGGCTAAACTTGGCCTCTGGATATAACCTCAAAATTCGTTTTGATGTATGGCAACATGGATGGTGAGAGTATTTTTTCTTGTTTTACATTCAAAATAACTTCCACAAATGATAGTATTCTTTTTCACAATTTCTTTGTTATCTATCGCATTATGGTGTTTTATTTAATTCATGCATGTTGAAAAATCAGTATGCCAATTGAGATGGGTTATGCAAGGCAACAGTGGTAGCATTGTTGATAAAATACTGTAACCTTGTTAGGGTCGTAGGATTTGGTCTTGTTAGAGAACTTCTAATAATATTATTATTACTATTAATAAATATTTAACTTATTTTTGCACTTTTATTTTTATTTGGTATGATGATGACATGAGTTGAGCTTAAAGGGAGAAGTGATGTAGCTGGTCCAACTTGTTTGTAATTGAGGCATAGTTCCTGTTGCTATTGCCTATTGTGGCCTTATTAGTTTGCACATGAGATAGCAATTATCTTATTGTTAATTGGGCAGGCCGGTGCACTAAGCTCCCGCTATGCGTGGGATCCGGAGAAGGGCCGGACCACAAGGGTCTGTTGTACGCAGCCTTACCTTGCATTTCTGCCAGAGGTGGTTTCTGCGGCTTAAACTCATGACTTCCTGGTCACATGACATCAACTTTACCAGTTACTCCAAGGCTCCCCTTCAATTATCTTATTGTTAATTCTTTGGAAAATTTGCTCTGTACTCTTCTGTAGATCTGTTAATTATAGTTCTTGAGTTTTTCCCTTTTATCCTTATAAATTTGAATGTTTTTTCTAACAAAATAGGAATCTATTTCTGAATTCTATCCCGAGTCAATCCTATGCCTAAGTTTTCTTGATTGCATTGTAAGTCTTTGTTTTTTATGTGCCCACATCATTTATAACTCTTTATATGATTTCAGGGCTTTCACTCAAATCTCAGGAGCTCACTGCTCTGTTTTTGGCTGTCAGACTGTATTGTAGTTTTGTCATGGAATATGATATACACACCTTACTTGATTTAGCTACATTGGCTACAACCTTGTGGGTTATTTATATGATCCGATTTAATCTTAAATCAAGTTACATGGAGGACAAAGACAATTGTGCAATTTATTATGTGGTAAGTCTTCAAACAACCTCACTTATATATGTAAGGTCTAGATTAGGGGGCATATTTGAGAACTTCTTCTAATTTTTGTAGTCCATACATTGATTTAATGATTTTTGATAGGTGTAGCTACTACCTACCGCTTTTACATGTACTAGTGATAAAGGAGAGCTAGACGGTATTTGTAATTGATGTTGAATAATAATTTCAATTCAGTTCAGTTTTACTTGGTTACTGACGGATGAAAAAGATGGAAAAAACTAGGAATTTGATTAGAGAAGATCCATGTGTGTTGATATCTCTCTATAAAACTCGGTAAGATCAAATTATCTTGTGATTTGACTAAAGCGGATTTGTAAGATGATTAAGTTTCTTTTTATAAGAATGCATTTGAGTAGATATGAAGGTTCAAGGAAAGAAATTTCATTCTCTCTTTGGATGATGTATAATTTATGTCGAGTTATGTAAAACTTCAACTAGAAATGATCTCAAATGCTTACTTTATCCAAAAGAAAGTGATCTGAAATGTTTGGCTTATTCAATGAAAAAAAAACATCTCCAATATTTGGAAATTGGAAAATATTTTTATTAAGTCTTGTAATGGTACATGAGCGAAGTCACCAGAAATCTCTTTATCATCATAAATGTAGAAGCTTCCTTTCAGTTCCATATATCTTTAGGGTTATCAAAAAGATATATCTTTAGCATTTCGTGACAAGATTATTTTGTTACAATTTAATTGTCTTTGAGTTCTGAGTAGTCTCAGCCAGGGGCGAATTTTTTCCTTCTTTTTTTTTTATAAAAAGGTAACTGTTGGTCTATATATTCACAGGTATACTACATCAAAATATGTAGCCCCCCTTCAAAAGTGTTACATCTTACATATTGCCCTCCTATATTTCACTAGGTTACAACCAATCTAAAGCTGTAAAACTATCTTCTGATTGACCTAACACCTCCTGTTTACACCAAAAGTAATACAGAGCTATACAATTCATCTTAAGTTCCTCATGCTACTCTGCTTGTCTTCATAACATCTCTGATTTCTCCCCTTCCACACTGTCCACCAGATACTTGCTGGGACAATCTTCCATCTCTCCTCCTCCTTTGCTGCAGCGCCATCCCTGTTCCAGCTCCTCATCACTCCTTTTATGCATCCTGGTTTCACCCATTTGATCTTCCTCATGTTGACAAAAATTTGCCAAAGCTGCTGGTCTGTCCACTTGCAGTGTAAAAAGAGATGGTGAACTGTCTCTGCTTGCTCTCCACATAAGTAACATCTTGAACAAAATTGAAATCCTCTTTTGTTCAAATTCATGAGTCAACACTGCTTCCTTAGCCAAACGCCAATAAAAACAGTTCACCTTGTAACGAATTTTTGTTTTCCATATCATCCTCCATGGCCACCCTTCCTCCTGTATTCCTGTTGACTTCAGACTCTTGTATGCAGAATTAACAGTGAAGCTTCCTTTACTCTCAAATTTCTATTCCAAAGTATCACTTTCCCCTACTACATTATTGAACTGTGCAACTGTTTCAAAAAAGGCTGCACCCATGTTCTATAAATCCTAGATTCGTCTCTAGTCTCAGCCTATGTTGCTTGGACTCGTCAAAAATGTTGCTTGGTGGGTGCATGTCGGATCCGACATGGGTGCGTCAACATTTTTGGAGAGTCCGAGCAACATAGGTCTAAGCTCTGCTCATATGAGGCTTTTTTAAAGGTACGTAGACATTTGAGAAATGTTAATTCCTTAGCTTCAGATAAGTAACTGGATATCCTTATTGTTCTTTGTTTTTTTGTTTCTAGATTTTGGTTGCATGACTCTTTGTGATGCACACTGTATAGAGTTTTTCTCTGGCTTATCTTTTAGAAGTAAATTTTTTTTAACACACTTTTTTCCAGGCGATCCCTTGTGCTGCCTCAGCCTTGCTAATTCATCCATCAACATCACATCACATCACTTCATCAATAGAATCTTCTGGGCTTTCTGTGTTTTACTTGGAGGCAGTTTCTGTGCTTCCTCAACTTCATGTCATGCAAAACAATAAGGTATAATTACTGATTATCGTTGATGAACATGCAGATTTTGCTCTCCTAACACTTTTGTTCTGGCTAGGGAATTGGATCAAATGTTCTTGTAAGCTTTGACAACCTACTTGGTATATTGTCTACAGATAGTTGAACCCTTCACAGCTCATTATGTATTTGCATTGGGTGTTGCGAGGTTCTTAAGCTGCGCTCATTGGGTTCTCCAGGTTTGATTTGCAAACTTCAAAATGACACATATCACATAAATAAATTCTCAATGAAATTTTTTTCATTCTTCATATTTGGTATAGAGACGGTATCTTATTTGGCTGAATTTTTCTACTGATCTACTTTAATGGTTCGAACTAGCATGGATTTTAATAGTCTTAATTGAAGAAAAAATGAATAGATTATGTGGTGCTTTAGTTGCTATTCCTTTGTCCTAGATTTTGATAAGTGGCTTATGATGCCTGTCTTAGCGTCACTTTCATTAGTTCACGCAAAATCAGGTTGTGCACCAAGTACCGACTACATTGTATGAAACTGATGAAGGGGTTCTAAAAACATCTTCAGTTTGTTGAGCAATTATATGTTTTGGTGTGATAGGTGGTAATTTGAGATTCTTAATTGGTTGGAGCGATTTCATATATGAGGTTTTTTTTCAGTGGCTTAAGCTTACGATAGATTGAAGAATATTGTCATTCTTTTAGATCCATTATTGCATGCATGCTATTCAATTATACTAACCTTCTGATTTTTCTTTTGGTCTGACGACAGGTTTTGGACAGTCGTGGCCATCTACTAGTAGCACTCGGTCATGGTCTATGGCCTTCAATGGTTCTTGTATCTGAAATTGTTCAGACATTCATCTTAGCACACTTCTGTTACTACTATGTTAAAAGGTTGATCAATCTTCACATGTCCATCTGTTTCTTGACTATGGGCATCCCATGCCTCTCTTACTTTTTACAATGATTCTCTATTGACCATAGCCTTCTCATTTTGTGAACGTATATTGCAGTGTTTTCGTAGGACAGCTGGTTTTGCGCCTTCCTTCCGGGGTCGTGTAACTGAAGTTTGTGCCCAAGTGATGGACAAATTTTGCGTACCTCCGCTTGCCTTGTGTTTGCTTATTTTTTGTATATACACAAGTCCAATTTGGTCTAGGTTCTCCAGGGACAAGAATCAAAGAGTGGATGTTCTTGTAAAGCTAAATGAAGTAGTTGATTTTAGTGGCAATCATAGTTTTTCCTTTTTCTTTATGAGCTCTAATTTTACGGCTTCAGAAAGTTAGTTACATCTGTAGTTCTCATGAACTAAGTTGAATGATTGATGATGCTGGTTCTGACATAAGCTATAGTGCCTGTTTGATTACAATACTAACAACTTGAAAGTAAAAAGGGCCTTTTTCCTACAAGTACAAAAATAGTATAGTATTGGTCCGCTTCAGCTTGATCTTTGGGTTTTCAAAAAGTAGCGAGTTTTTTAAAATAAAATATATACATATTCGGTCAAAACATAAGACTTAAATATTCGTTGTATAGAATTCGGTCAAAACATACAACTTGTACATAGAGGTTCCATACAAAATTTTTGTTGTATATAATTTCGGTCAAAACATATAACTTACATATAGTTTGTATACAATTTGCATATAGCTTATTTATGTCTTCCTTTTCGAGTTCCAATATGAAATTTCAACAAAAAATAACTTTAATCTTCACCGAACTCCCTCAAAATTGAGATATAAATTTCAAAGAATATTCTCAGTTGTTTGCAATAACATTTAATCCAAACAAATAACAATTTCCCTAAATTCGATTTTCAGATCCAAAAGCTTCAAACCTTTTTAGTGGCTGTCCATAAAACTTGTAATGGGGTTTATAGCTTTTTAATCGTTTCTTAATTACAACCATGTTTAACAATAGGGGAATCACCATATGACTAGAATAGATGACCAACCCAATCCGTCCCATTGAGGTTGATATGTCTCTATAATGGGTGCATCTTGAAATTGACAAGAATAACATAAAGCTCTTTTATCACCAGTTGTTAGGTATATTAATCCGCATAAGGTAAATATCCGACCATCAAAATGATGGAAGGATCATTCATTATAAGATGATCAATAGTTGTTGTTTTGTATTGCTTGTAAGGTACAAATCAGCCAATAATTGCTAGTTGTTGTGGATACTTGTAAATGCTGAACATTAGAGGCTAACTCCTTACTTTGTATATAATTGATAAATATAACCATGTTACGTAATTAAACGAATACCTCTCTAATGAAAATTTGTTAGCGGAAACGTAATAGAAACAACACAAGATTTAACGTGGTTCAGATCAAAATGATCCTACGTCCACCAGAAAATAGTTGCCTTTATATTATTAACAAAGGAAAGGGAGATTTCCCAATTACACCTAAGAGAATTGCTCTCTCAACTCTTTTCTCACTACAATGTATTGGATGATTTTTTTGGGGGATTAATTCTACAAGAGAAGGAGTGCATCTATTTATAGGGGTAAAACCTCCTCTTTATGTCATTGGTGACATCAAAGGAAGCAAGCATCAATTTTGCTTCTACCTCCTCTTGATGTCTTGGGTGATATCAAAAGAGGATGTTACATCCCACATTTTCATACGTTAAAGTGTGTCGTAATTTAGTCTACATAAGCTCGGAGATCAAGACCATTCTCAAGTTCATGAGTGTTTAAAATCATGTATAGCACATGTTGAAAGGTTTAGAAGTTAAACGAATCGAAGAAAATAAGTTTCGTCGAAAGTCGACAAGTTGGGAATGTTATAACCCGTACTTTTGGGGTAAGACTAGGAGTATTTAACATGCTAAGAAGGTCATATTATGAGGTATGTGAATCGTATAATAGTCATGTGTTAAGTTTTGAAGTCGAGTGGTTGTAAAACAAAGTCGGAAAAAGTTTTCGCAAGTTACGTTCATAAATTAATTGATAATTTGGGTCCAATGCTGCAGAGCTTTTATCCAAATATATTTGGAATTACGGGGTGATCCACCAACGAAATTGAAGGTCTACGAGTCTAGTTTCTAATTCATTAAACCATTCATCAATAAAACATCGAAGTAGAGAGATATTTGCATTTTTGCGAGACTACGCAGGCTGCCAGTTTGGGGCCCACTTGAGGCGGTGGCCGACCTTTGGCCCTTTAAATTGACTTGTAGACTTCATTTTTATCATTTTATTCACCAAAATTTATTCACAAAATCCCCAAAACCCTTCTATACATATCTACAAGGTTTTAAAGCCAAATTTAAGAGAAATCAATCCAATCTTTCATCAAAGTATTGGAAACCACAAAGAACAACAAGTATATGGTATTGTGATGTGATTCAGGGTTATGTGAGCTGAACCAGTCATGGGTTTTGAGTTATATCTACTTCTTAAGGTAATTTTAATATCCCTTTGGTCTTGCTTAAGCTTAATTCCATGTTGGTGAAGTTGTTTGAAGCAGAATACTACAAGATAGCATTGAAATAGCCTAAGATATGGTTACTGTTTTGCTGGACTATTTTGAGATTATGAACATGGTTTCTAATGGCTGGAAATTATGGAATATAATCTGGTTATATTGTAGTTATTGTTGTTAAGGCTATCCATGTATTAATTAAGTGAAATGGAGGAGAAAACATATAAAAACTACGAATTGAAAGTGAAGGTTGAAGTGTAGGCGTGTGGACTGTCTTAAGGGTTGTTATTAGGATGTTATGGGTTGAAAATGATAATGGTAAGCATAAGTATGATGTTATGAATATTGTAGACTGACTTATGGAACAAGAATTGAATTCAAATTATGTTTTTTACTCGTAAATTGAGCTTGTCGCTCAATATGATTGTTAAAATAATCACAAAGCTTATATTGGATTGTGTTGTTATTGTTGGTGTGTTTGATGACCCTTTGCATTCCTTGGGATATAGTATAAACAGGGGAGATGCTTCCCGTTTTTCCATAGGTTATATGAGTAGCAAATATGATAGTTTCGACACTAAATAATGAAAATAATATCATGTTTACTTAATGTAGATGCAAGAGGATTCTGTTGAATTTGGTTGTGCATTGAGGAGGAAATTATACAGGTATGTGAGGCTATCCCTTACCTTCATTTGCTCAACTCTAATGAACATAACGTAACAAACGAGCTTCCAAAATATACTCTACTCTTAAAATATAGAATTGATTGTATTGTTTCATTCTAATGAGGAGTACTCAGGTTCCATTTATGTTCTCATGCTAGCTTCTTATGGAATTGTTGATGATGATGTTGATTCTTATTATTCTTATGTTATTATATATTGTTGGTATTTCCTGATTCTTATAAGGTTCATGATGACGACTTAGCTCTAATAACGTATTCGGAGGTTTGCCGACCTTACGTCACTCCGAAAAGTTTAGATTGTTATTCCATGAGTCTATCATGCATTATATATATGTATCTATTTTCCACCAAGCCGCGCTATAGTCAGCCGGGTATGACACCTATTATACACACCACTGCAGTTGGGTACGATATGATGATGTTTGCCCCAAAGAGTGGCTTGATGATGATGATACATCCCCATAGTGTGGCTTATATATATGTATATGTTTTTAAATGAAAGCATGCATGTCATACACCCTCAGTGGCATTTCAGAGTTACATGTTATCTCTCCTCATCTCTATTTACATTACTGCTTTTAAGTATGTTCCTGCCTTACATACTCAGTAGTTTATTCGTACTGACATTTGTATTTTGTGGACGCTGTATGTCATGCTGCAGGTCCAGATAGACAGGTTGATGGCTATCTAGTAGGCCTCCAGATTCAGCGGCTGGTTGGTGAGGTCCACTTCTCCGGACTCACCTGCATGTTTCCTTATGCATATGTATATACAGATGATAATGGGTATGTTGGTGCCCTATCCCGACTTATGATGGTTATGTATTCTTAGAGGCTCAAAAACATGTTGTCTTGTGTTCATCATGAGAATAACTTTGATGTCTTACAGTATGATGCATATGACATTAATGGCTCATATATTTACATATGTTATGTCATTGATGTTTCATTGTTGAGTTTTCATGTAAGGGATTACTATCTATGTTGGCCTTAACGACCTTTATAAGTAATACAAAAGATTAGTATGATGTATGCATCGGTACTCGACCATCTAGGTTCGGGTGCCAGTCATGGCCCTCTTGATTGGGTCGTGACAAACTTGGTATCAAAGCAGGTTTGTCCTAGGGTTATATATTAGTCGTGTCTAGTAGAATCTTAATTATGGGTGTGTTGCACGCCATATTTATAATCGGGAGGCTACAGGACATTTAGGGTTGCTACCTTCATTTGAAATATAGATCGTGCAATAGAGCGGAGTTGTAAGTATTCAATTTTCGATTCTCACCCATGTTTTTCTTTTTCAGAGATACCTACGTCAAGGAAGACTACAACTAGTAGAAGAGTAAGTATGGTTGCGGGAGGGGGTATAAGCTTGATACCACCCGCTAATAAGGGTCCAAGGACTACAATAGTATCAAAATGAGGCATAAGTTATTCTATTGAGGAAGACCCATATGAGATTATATATTCCATCGAAGAGGAACCATCGTATTCTATTGAGGAGGATCCATTTGAGATCCCAAGTGAGTCGCCCTTTCGTGTACCATCGACCCCATTGTTACTGCCAGATTGGAGAATATCTCGGACATCACCAAGGTCGTCAGTTCCATTAACGACACCCATTGACCAAGATATAAGGGGAATGGTACAAGTATAAACACCACCGGTTATTTTCCAAGTTTGGGGTCATATTCGAGCACCCATAGATGTTAAACCTTTTGAAAGACCAGGGAGTCCACAGTTATGGGAATTCGTTAATTGGGGCTCGCCAATAGCTAGTAGATACGAGAAAGAGTTAACTAGTAGTCGGATTGAGAGTTTTAGAGCAGTTGAAGGTGATAGTAGGTTACTGCTATAGAATATATCCGATTGGAGTTCTTTAGTAGAGCCAATGATAGAATCGCAGATATCAGGCCCCCAAGGACAGGAACACGAGGACATTGAGGGTGGTAGGTCGCCTTCATTAGGTTGTCATCAGTGTGGATGAGAACATGTTGGGCCATGTCAAGCCGGTACTAGAGAGTGTTTCTGGTGCGGAAGTAGGGATCATAGGATGCGTAGGTGTCCAAGACTCAACCGAAGAGGGTGCTAGGCTCAGACAATATTCAGAGTTACGAGATTAATGAAGGTATATCACTAGTTTTATTAGAAATGCTTATACATATACTTATGAAATGATAACGGTTTGTCGTTTGTTATATGAAAGCATGATATTACAATAAAGGTAGGCTTGTAATCCAAAGGTAAAAGTCGGAAAGAAATAAGTGGAACTACAATAAGGTCCAACAAGCTAATAAGGCATAAAACTTCATAGACGAGTAAATCCACTACCCAATTTTCC
Organism: Anisodus tanguticus; assembly: GCA_034509755.1. Taxonomy (NCBI): domain Eukaryota; kingdom Viridiplantae; phylum Streptophyta; class Magnoliopsida; order Solanales; family Solanaceae; genus Anisodus; species Anisodus tanguticus. Next base: position 42,994,121 of record CM067540.1, on the reverse strand, counting down.
CTTAGCCAAGTTCATACTTATCTTCCTCCAAACTTATATTTCATACGTTACTGGATTATAAGAGTGTATAGATGGGTGATATCAGATTTTATGATCAAGCTATCGTGTGCTTATGGATAATGGAAAGAGGTGTAACAGAAGAAGTACGCAAAGGCAAAAAAATACAAAAATAGATAACGATGATAAGATTACTAAGTTGATGAATTGAGAAGACATGAAATTATACTAATGCAATGACGAATATATATGGCCAATTTTCTCCTGTGGCATTCACACTAAGTAATCCCCAAAAAACTATGTTAGTATAAGAGGAACATAGAGAGGTCAGTCGCAACTCTTATAAAGAGATAACAATATACATATATGAATAGAAAACAATGACTGCGATAGAGATAGTGAGGAAGAGAAATAAGATAAAGTAAGGAGGTACGTCGTAAATGCTATAAATAAGATTCCAGTCGACTGAAGCACATAAAACAGTAATATAAGAAAAATTGTAAATACAACAAAAATAGAGGGTAAGAGAATTCCTAGGGAAGATTTCTAGAACAAACAGGGAGCGTAAGTTAATAGGGGACTGAAGAAAAGACAAATAGAATGTGGTATGCTAAGACAAGGAAACTAAGAAAGGAGAAGACGACGATAAGACTTGAAGGTGAGCTCGAATCGTGTACAAATTTTTTTACCTTACTAACTCACTGACCAGAGAACAAGCTTGGGCTGGCCGGACGTAATAAGGGAATTGCCTTAAATCACCGGTAAGAAAGTGAAGTGACCATTTTAAATAGAACTTATCAAAGGTGGATATCCCAAAGACGTAATGGTACCAACGTTAGCAAGTACCTTAAGGAAAGTCCTAGACTTAGGAAGTTTAGACGGAACTTAGTAATGTTATAATCATAGAAGTGGACGATTGCATATAAAAGGACAAGCAATAGGGAGATGCCCGTGGTGAGTTAATCAAAGTTAAAGTTTTCACGATGAAGCTTTATATTATAACACATATTTGTCAAAGTCTAACGTATCAAACAAAGATATACCACCCCATACGTATGAACAACACGCGGATTGCCTCAACAATAGGAGTATACTTTGGAAAGAATTAAGTCGCCAAGAAAGAAGAATCGTAATACGATGTGAGGGTAGCAATTTGACCTATAAATGAGCAGAATGCTAAAACGCTAGTGTTAGTTACGCCCCTAAAGGGGGGAGATCAACACAGTAGAATGCCTAGAAGAAGTGTGATCAGCTTGAGGAGTACAATAAAAATATAATAAGACTATAAGCAAGTAAGGCAAGAATGCGCGGCAGTTTAAGAGGAGCACGTAGATATGGATGAAGAATTAGCTAAAAGGAAGCCAATGGGCAGAAGTACAATCTAAAACTTTACGTAAATAAATGAGCATGGATATGATGGAATTACAACGATTAAGGGATAAGGATAAACAGATAAGAAAAGCAGCAACAAGCTAAAATGACCCAGCTATAACAAGGTAAAGAGCCATAGAAGTGTCGACAAGGTAGCAGAATGACATATAATATTTGATTTCACGTCTGCACAGTTACAACCTTTATAGAGTACGTTCATCGGATAAAGCTAAGACCTAGAGAGTGAAACGAGCTCCAACCAGAGACTATAGAACTCGGATATGAAAAGAAATATAAGTGGCACTCCCAGTAAAGACGTGGGGAACAACCGCGAAAAATGGACTAAATAGGTTGATAAGGGTTTGACAAGGAGACAAATCATCGATTTAACAACCACCAGGCACGTTAGCTAAGGAATGAAGCAAAAATGATGTTGGGATCATACACGTAAGGAACTATAAGACATGTAAGAGCTAAGGCATATCTAGCAGCCAAGGAAGGAGATCGCTTAACCAAATATGCTGAGGAAGTTAGAGGAACTCCACCCCTTAACGCATATAACCACAATGACGTGAATACCTCATACATAAAGGACGACCATGTAGTAAGTACATCAAAAACTGCAAGTAAGCCAGCTCTATTACTTTTAAACAGGTGGGAACACAATGATAATAAAGACAATGGCGTAACCCATCCAAGGGTTATAAGTAAGCATCCTTCAACATCAAACTAAGATCGAGGTTGTGAACGACACCCTAAAACAACAACAGGAGACAGAGGAAACTAGGTTAAGTTAAGTTGTCCCAAGCCCAAATTATAGAATCCCGAGAAGAGTAAAAGCAAAACTCAGATAATACCAACATGATCACTGGTAGGAAGGATGAGTAAAAGTAACATTACAAATCGAAGCCCAAAGGAAACCCAATAAGAGAGGAAGTAGCAATAAGAGACCATAAATATATGAGAATGGTATGTAAGTCATGCGATATTGAAAGTCTAATGGACTGACTTGACGACGTAGATAATCTCCGCAATAGTCTTCTATTTAACATACGGTATAAGCACGATGGAAACGGGAGGGATAAAAAATTTTAATAAAAAAGAATATCGAATGGTGGATCCACAAAAATATATAATAAGCACATGTGAGTGACATTAAGTGAAGTACATGGAATAAGAGGAATCTAATCACTATAATGGATATTCACCTACCTTAAGGTTACCAATTTAAATATTCCAACAACTCTGTATGGAATACAACACAGACATAAGTGAAGCACTTCAAGGGACCCTTAGGATTTAAGCTAACCCCCTCAGCTACTAAGAAAGCAAGGCTAATATTCAGGCAACTTAGGATCGACGGAGACTTTACCCAAAAGTAAACAACAAGAATTAATGAGATAATCGTGGCCAGACGTAACCTTTATTCACGGATCTATATGCATATGTATATAAACCGGTAGAAAGATAAGATAAAACCACGACAAATCGAGATGTATGAAATCCCTAAGTGACGGGTAAAAGGAATGTTAAACAGAGGTCATATACATGTGATATACACTGAATATACAATAGTATATCACATGTATACAAAGCAGTGGACTGGGCAGCAGTGGGAAGCAGTGGGCCTCGGCAGTGGGCTCTCGGCCAGTCCAGCAGATTTGTTCCAGCAGAATTGGGCCTAGGCAGTGGGCCTCTCGGCCAGTTCTGCAGATCCAAGTGACAATAGGATATTGTATATATGGTATATATATTTTTAGTATATTGTAATGTAAAGGTTACCTTAATTAGTGTTATACACTTACCATAATTGTATAGTTAGAATTATGATAGAATAAGGATTTAGAAGTAGAATAGGAATAGAATTTTCCTATTATGAAAATATGTAACTTATATATATAGCCTTTCAATTAATGAAAATAATCAAGGGGATTATTTCTTTCAAAGAAGTTCAAAAAGTATAGAAATATCCCGCCAAGGACATTTTACCAAGGAGAGGATCGTAAGAAGAAAAGTCATTTGTGATGTCATGTCGACACCTGACTCGTAATTTGAGGACGGAAGATAACGTTGTGTCAAGTGTTATAGAGAACAAGACCACCGAAGAAATTACTGAGTAGAGGAAATGAATGAAGTATAATTAACCATACAAGGTAAACAACTGCCCCTAAAGATTCCTTGAGACACTACAACGGTGTGAGATCCAATAAACGGGTATAATGATGGTATAGCTTTGTAAGGCTCATAGGGTAGTGTGGATTGTTGCAAACTTGGCAGGTATAAATTTTTATAAGGAAAAAAATTGAGAGTTAATTTTCCCCTGCGATTATTTTTACATTCGAGGATGAATGTTCTTAAGGAGGGGAGGATGTTACATCCCACATTTTATACGTTAAAAGTGTCATAATTCATGCGACATAAGCTTGGAGAGCAAGACAATTTTCAAGTTTATGAGTGTTTAAAATCATGTATAGCACACGTTGGAAGGTTTAGAAGTTAAACGAATCGAAGAAAATAAGTTTCATCGAAAGTCGCAAGTTGGGAATGTTATAACTCATACTTTTAGGGTAAGACTAGGAATATTTAACATGATAAAAAGGTCATGTTATGAGGTATGTGAATCGTATAATAGTTCTGTTTAGGTTTGAAGTCGAGCAAGTTGTAAAACAAAAGTCGAAAAACATATTCGCAAGTTACGTTCATAAATTAACTGATAATTTGGGTCTAATGTTGCAGAGATTTTCTCTAAATATATTTGGAATTACAGGGTGATCCACCCATGAAATTGAAGGTCTAAGAGTCTAGTTTCCAAATCATTAAACCATTTGTCAATACGACGTTAGAGTAGAGAGATATTGGCGATTTTGTGACACTGAGTAGGCAACCAATTTGGGGCCCACTTGAAGCAGTAAATAAAGTTGTAGATTTCATTTTTATAATTTCGTCCACAGACTCCCCAAAACCCTTCTCTATATATCTACAAGGTTTTAAAGACAAATTGTAGAGAAATCAATCCAATCTTTCATCAAAGTATTGGAAACCACAAAGAACAACAAGTCTATGATATTGTGATGTGATTAAGGGTTATGTGAGTTGAACCAGCCGTGGGTTGTAATATCTACTAATTAAGGTATGTTTAATATCCCTTTGGTCTTGATTGAGCTTAATTTCATGTTGGTGAAGTTGTTTGAAGCAAAATACTACAAGATAACATTGAAATAGCCTAAGATATGGCTATTGTTTTGTTGGATTGTTTTGAGATTATAAACATGGTTTCTAATGGCTAGAAATTATGGAATATAATCTGGTTATGTTGTGGTTATTGTTGTTAAGTCTATCCATGTATTAATGAAGTGAAATGGAGGAGAAAACATCAAAAACTATGAATTGAAAGTGAAGGTTGAAGTGTAGGCATGTGGACTGTCTTGAGGGTTGTTACTAGGATGTTTTGGATTGAAAATGATATGGTTGTTACACCCCGCACTTTATATGTCGACGTCATAGTAAGCTAGATAACGTAAGCCGAAAATGTGATGACACCCTTATAAGGTTAATGAAGGTTGTTATCAAGTGTACTATAAGGTTTCGAGGTCAAACGAATCAAAGAAATTAAGTTCGTCAAAATTTGGGGAAAGGCAGGCAGAATTTTGGATAAGCTTTTTGACCTAACTTGGCAAGGGCATATCACCCCATTTATAACGTGGAATGAGGTGAATAACCTATCTATGTTCTGGTTCATAGAGTCTTCTTTCCAACTCAATAAACCGTTCGTCCATACAACATTAGAGATGAAAGATATTCATGATTTTGTTAGACTGTACAACTGCTGGCAAACTGGTCGAGGGCGAGCTCCATATCGAGACTTTGCTCTCCATAGGCTTCGCCCAGCGAGCTAGGGTGACAAAAATGATGCTGTGGGATTTTATTTAAGTCCCCAAGTCCAATCCTTAGATCATATCACCTCATTTTCAAATCATATATGCCCTAGAATTCTCCCACTCTCTCAAAGGAGTTCTCCATCATTGAAGATCAATTCTCAAGTTAGCAAAGTGATTTTTCTTCCTTCAAAGGCCTAAGATCATCTTGTTGATCTCTTCATCTTTTTGACTAAGCTAAGGAGTTACTTAGAGCTTGAATGAAAGATGTGGTAGAGGTGTTCTTCCTGCTAAGGTAAGGCCCTATCACTCCTATGATGTCTTCTAATCCCTCTACACCAAGTTAGCAAGTTGATGAAGAAAAATTGTAAGTTATAGAAGCGTTGTAAACAAAGAAACTTATGAAGTGGTTCTTGAAAGAACTTAGTTATTGTTGTATAGTTGTGGGATTGGAGCTAGATATTAGTATCATATTGCTGGTTGTTGTTGATTGTAGTATGAAGAAGTTAAGAAGGTTAAGTTGAGTTGAAGGGGGTTCTTGAATTATTAACCACCATTGTTAAGAGTGGTACAAGTTATATGCACTCAAGGTGGTTGTTAAAATGTCTAAGAGAACTACTTCTAGTTATTGATATGAATTTGATCAGAGTCATTCGTATAATGTAGGTAATCGTTCGTAGAGCGTACAAGGACTCGTGGGACTCAAATAGATGCAATGATAAGGTATGTAAGATCTATCCTTCTTTTGTTTTGGCATGAATCCATAGATGTGTCCTTTTTATTAGAAGCCGAAGGGGGCTAGTTTGCCCCTACGTTCCTTCATGATGGATTGAGATAGTCTAAGAGTTAAGGAGTCGACTTGAGTAGAGTTCATGTGTAAGTCCTAAGAAGCAGAGTTAGTAACACCTCCAAGATATTCATAAGCTATCTACATATAATCTAAGAGTTCCGAATAGAGAGAGACCCGAAGAAACAAGCTAAGGAGTTAGTAGCAGAACATAAGTAAACAAATGATGAGGTTATACTAGCTAAAAGATGGGATCGTAATAGCATAGGAAGAGAAGCGTGTACACATATTCAAAGAGGACTAATAGACTCCCTAAATCCATAAGAAATAGAGTACGAGGTACGACATAATGAGTCAATTAAAAGGATATAGAATATGAGTATATAAGGTACTCCTCAGACATAAGAAAGGTAGAGATGTGCGAGTTATAAGAGCAATGAATTGAGTAGCGTAACGAGATAGTCAGACAAACGCTAAGATAGTACAAGACTCCCTAAAGCTAATAGAGTAGCTCACGAGATAGTAAGTATGGATCATAGGTTATAGAAAGTGCTAGATGAGATATGAGTTATAGACACAAGTACTTAGCTATAGATTGTTTGCTTGTTGTGTGTGTATGCACTTGCCTTAGGGGCTATGATTGTTCCTTCAGTGGCTATGGACACCACATTCGGGGCTATGATACAGATTGCCTTCAGAGATATATAGATATACGCATTACCCTCAGGGATATATAGAATTTCCTTTAGGGTATTAGCCATACAGATTCCTATGGGGCTATACAGACGCATGCTTGCCTTCGGGGCTATACATATAAAGATTGCCTTCAGGGCTATTGGCCATATAGATTGCCTACGGGGCTATACAAACATGTGTTTGCCTTCGGGGTTATTGGTCATACAAATTGCCTACAGGTCTATACATACACGTGCTTGCCTTCAGGCTATACAAATATAGATTGCCTTTAGGGCTATATAAATATAGATTGCCTTTAGGGCTATATAAATATAGATTGCCTTTGGGGCTATATAAATATAGATTGCCTTTGGGACTATTCATATACACTTTCCTTCGGGGACATATACTCACACACCTGATCCCTTGTGAAGCCAGAATATTGTGTTCAAATTATTTGCTAGATAATATTGTAATAGAGACAAAAATCATAGATAGTAAGGATAGTACATAGAGCCGAAATAGAATATATTATATAGATAAAAAGAGGGGCCAAGTAGTCCAAACGGCGGTGACCAGGTAAGTTTACCGAGAGGTTGTGGTCAATCCACTCCCGTCCCTTCCTTTCAGTAATGACTTCCAGTATATTTACTCATGTTCTTCAACTTCAGAGTTTATATATATTCAAAATATTTTCTGCCTTACATACTTGGTATATTTATTTATACTTATGTTTCGTTACTAGAGCACTACATTTTATGCCTGCAAGCATAAGTAATCTGTTTAACAGGTTCTCCCAGCAGAGAAGATTGGGATTCAGCGAAGGATTGGTAAGACTCCATCTCTTCCGGAGTGCAGTCGAGTCTAGAAGTCAAGTAGCACATATTTTATACAGACTATGGGTATGTCGAGGCCCTATAATAATCACGTTTGATATCAGTTATCTATAGAGGCTTCGTAGATGCAAGTTTAGTATGTACAGTTGTTAGTGGCCTGATCGACCCTCGTTGTATGTTTTATTTACCCAGTATAAGTGTTTGCAGAGGCTTTATTGGTCCACAGTAGTGTATAGTAAGAACAAGTTCAGCCTTGTCGGCCTAAGTTGAGATTGCTTTTATAGTATGGCCTCAAGGGCCTAGTTTTCCTTCAAGGCTTAAATTGAGAGTTTAGCTTGGTATGCTCGGGCCTTGCCAGGCACTGCGTGCCAGCCACCCCCATAGGTTGGGGTGTGATAATGGTAAGCATAAGTATGATGTTATGAATGTTATAGACTGACTTCTGGAACAAGAATTGAATTCAAATTATGTTTTTTACTCGTAAATTGAGCTTGTCGCTCAATATGATTGTTAAAATAATCACAAAGCTTATATTGGATTGTGTTGTTATTGTTGGTTTGTTTGATGACCCTTTGCAGTCCTTGGGATATAGTATAAACAGGGGAGATGCTTCCCGTTTTTCCATAGGTTATATGAGTAGCAAATATGATAGTTTCGACACTAAATAATGAAAATAATATCATGTTTACTTAATGTAGATGCAAGAGGATTCTGTTGAATTTGGTTGTGCATTGAGGTGGAAATTATACAGGTATGTGAGGCTATCCCTTACCTTCATTTGCTCAACTCTAATGAACATAACGTAACAAACGAGCTTCCAAAATATACTCTACTCTTAAAATATAGAATTGATTGTATTGTTTCATTCTAATGAGGAGTACTCAGGTTCCATTTATTTTCTCATGTTAGCTTCTTATGGAACTGTTGATGATGATGTTGATTCTTATTATTCTCATGTTATCTTATAATGTTGGTATTTCCTAATTCTTATAAGGTTCATGATGACGACATAGCTCTAATAACATATTCGGAGATTTGCCGACCTTACGTCACTCCGAAAGGTTCAGATTGTCATTCCATAAGTCTATCATGCATATATATATATATTCCACCAAGCCGCGCTATAGTCAGTCGGATATGACACCTATTGTACATACCACTATAGTTGGACACTATATGATGATGTTTGCCCCAAAGAGCGGCTTGATGATGATGATACATCCCCATAGTGTGGCTTATATATATGTAGATGTTTTTAAATGAAAGCATGCATGTCATACACCTTCAGTGGCATTTTAGAGTTATATGTTATTTCTCCTCATCTCTATTTACATTACTTCTTTTACTTATGTTTCCTGTCTTACATAATCAGTAGTTTATTCGTACTGACATTTTTATTTTGTGGATGACGTATGTCATGCTGTAGGTCCAGATAGACAGGTTGATGGATATCCAGTAGGCCTCCAGATTCAGCGGTTGGTCGGTGAGGTCTACTTCTCCGGACTTACATGCATGTGTCATTATCCATATGTATATACAGATGATGATGGGTATGACGGGGCCCTATCCCGACTTATGATGGTTATGTATTATTAGAGGCTCATAGACATATTGTCCTGTGTTCAGCATGAGTACAACTTTGATATCTTACAGTATGATGCATATGGCATTAACGGCCCGTATATTTACATATGTTATGTCACTAATGTTTCATTATTAAGTTGTCATGTAAGGGATTACTGTCTATGTTGTCCTTATCGGCCCTTGTGAGCAATACAAAAGATTAGTATGATGTGTACGTCGGTACTCGGTCAGCTAGGTCTGGGTGCTAGTCATGGCCCTCCATATTAGGTTGTGACAGAGGAAAGCATCCTAGCAGCCACACAACTTTTCCTCTTGTCTTTTTCTCTCTTTTCGCACCAACTTTTCCAATTGGCATGACATTGTTGATTAAACCCAAAAACCAACCTTTTCAATCTCCACCTTCATTTACATTTGAGTGTGCGTGTGAACAACTCTGACCAAAACTTCTAAGCTTACTAGGCAACCCCGTTGTAAGAAACAAGAAGGATCAAGCCCTTATTGAACATACCACATCCACCTAACAACTGTTCTATTTGGAGTTGCATCAATTGATGTGTTCTCCTGCAAAGTCCTTGCAGTGTGCAAACATAGCAAGCAGGACTATACCGGTCAACATATCTACAATGTTATCGTCTGTGACAACCTTCACGACCTTGATAGTTCCCTCTTTAACCATATTTCGAATAAAATGGAACCTGACATCAATGTGTTTAATGCGCTTATGAAATTTCTGATTTTTAATCAAATGAATAGCACTTTGGCTATACATCTAAGAGTTGATTCTTGATGAACCAAACTCAATTATGCCACTAAACCTTTAAACCACATAACTTCTTTAATGCCTCCGTTGCTGTAATGTATTTTGCTTCTGTTGTAAACAAAGTGATAATCGATTGTAGAGTCGACTTCCAACTAACATCACTACCAACAAGAGTGAAAATGTGTAGACCTCCTTCTATGAAGATCCCCAACATAGTCATAATCTACATAACCGAGAACAGAAATACCTCCAACACTTTTTGGAAAGGTTAGACCAACATCAGAATCTCCCTTGAGATATCTCAATATCCACTTGACAACTTCCCAATGCATCTTTCCTGGATTGGACATATATCTACTTACAGACTGAGAAATATCTAGACATGTACACACTATAGCATACATAATGCTACCAACTGTGCTGGCATAAGAAACCTTTGACATATGCTCCACCTCATCCTCAGCCTGAGGCATTTGTAACTCTGAAAATTTAAAATGAGGAGCTAACAGTGTACTTACAGGCTTGCACATATGCATATTGAATCTCTCGAGAATACTTTCAATGTACCTCTTCTGAGAAAGGTTCACAACACCGTCTTCTCTTGAAATCTCCATACCAAGGATTTTCTTTGCAGCTCCTGAATCCTTCATGTCAGATTCCTTACTCAATAGTTTCTTCAAAGCATTTATCTCTATAATGTTGTTAGCAACAATAAGCATATCATCAACATACAACAGTAAATAAATCATTGAGTTACCAGACATATTTTTGTGATACACACAACTATTAAATGCACTCTTAGAGAATTCATGTGTAGTCATGAATGCATCAAATGTCAAGTACCACTGTCTATGGGATTGCTTCAAACCATACAAAGACTTCTTCAGTTGGCATACATGATCTTCTTTTCCCTTAGCTAGGAAACCTTCAGACTGATCCATATAGATTGTCTCTTTTAGATCACCATGTAAGAAAGCAGTTTTGACATCAAGTTGCTGAAGCTCCAAGTAAAATTGTGCAACCAATGCTAGTAGCATGCGAATTGAGCTATGTTTCAGGACTGGAATTAAAATCTCATTGTAGTTAATTTCCTCCTTCTGACTGAAACCCTTTTCAATCAATCTCACCTTGAACCTAGCATCTTCTACTTTAGGAATTTCCTCTTTCTTTCTGTAGACCCATTTGCATCCAACTGTGCTCTTCCCCTTTAGTCTTTACACTAAGACCCATGTCTGATTCTTGTGTTGAGACTCCATCTCTTCAGTCATAGCTAACCGCCATTGTGCTGCATCCTTGCAATAAGTTGCTTCAACATACGAGGAGGGCTCAAGATCTTTAATCTCTTCTTATGCAGCTACGAACGCATATGCAATCAGATTTGCTTGATCTATAAGGCATTCCGGTCTTTGTGTCTTCATCTTCTCCCTCGACTTTTTCTTGGACTTTGACGTTGGACAATCTCGTTCAAATGACCCTTCTTGCCGCCGCCCCAAAAATATGCATTATTCTTGTTCACACGAGACTTTGATCTGTGCTTTGATTTGCTCCTTCCCTGTTGGCTAGTCCGGCCTCTCACAAAGAGCACACTTGCCTGATCATCTCTGTCTCCTTCAAAAACGTAAAATGAAGAACACAAGTTTTGACGTGGTTCGGATCAAAATGATCCTACCACCAGAGAAAAGTTGCATGTATATTATTAACAAAGAAAGGGGAGATTTCCCAGTTACACCTAAAAAAATTGCTCTCGTACCACTGTGCCTTTATGTGATGTATTTTGATTGGACACAGAATTTAAGAAATAAAGAAAACTTTTGAATCTTGTGATCTAAAAGAAGCTAAATATATTTAGTAATTCCACAGTTTTCAAATGACAAAACAATCTTCAGATAGTACCAATGAGAAGTTTAAAAACAAGACTAAAAAAAGTATATGAAGGTTTTGGCTCGACTAAAAACAAGCTAAAAATATTGACTTCTTTTATTCGAAAATTCAAGTATACACACTTTTGTTCTATGTAGGACTATATGCAGGTATGCACAAATCTCCGTTCTTGCAAGGTTAAATTCTAATGTTGATTTACCTTAAAAGTGTTTGCAATATAAAAGTGGCAATTGATATAATAATCTACGAAAATAATATTTTATTATCTATGTTTATTGACTTAACCAAATTACATGGGTTACTTCTTTTTAATATACCTAGTACTATGATAATATATTACTCTACTGGGCAAACATCATATACCTAGTAATAGGCAGTAACTTATGGATATATGATTATCTACTGATATCTCGAAAATTCTTTTGTCAATCATAGTTTTAAGTAGTGATTCTCACGTGGTCTAGCCTTTTAGCAACTTTTAAATCAATGTATATCTGTTGTTTTTAGTTTATTCCAGAAGGCTCGTTATGACTAAATATTATAGCTATAATCACCTGAAATGGTATTATTTTTATATGCATGCCTCAATTTTCTCTTGAAGTAGCAACTTCTTAAAAGAGTTTGTAAGCTATCATAATTTAATGTGGTTAAGGACACACTTAGATGATTATGTTCCATTCCCGAAGAATGAAAACTTTTGATAAATGTTATAAATACAGATTCTTTCCCTGAAGTGAATGTGATAGTATATAGTAAAGCTTATAAATACGGACGTGTATTTGGTTGTGAAGATATCACGACTCATCTTCAGAAGAGGTAGAATAATTTAGTAGAAATATTTTGAATATTAAATACTTTACACCCGAAGTAAACTCAGAAATCTGCTCCCGAAGTAGCAAACTTTGAACTCTACTCCCGAAATAGTAGAACTTGGAACTTTACTTCCAAAGTAATAGAACTTTGAACTCTACTCCCGAAGTAGTACAAAATTGAACTCTACTCTCGAAGTAATAGAAAATTTAAATTTACTCCTGAAATAGTAAGACCTTGAAATCTACTCCTTGAGTATTAAGACTTTCAAATTTACTCTCGAAGTAGTAAACATTGAAACTACCGAAACGGTCGTAGAACTCAAAAACTTTACTCCAGAAGAAGAAAGAATTGGTAAAATGTCTTCTTGTGCTTGAGCAAAATAATGAGCTATAGATGAACGTTGTATATCAAGAACTTTCCTCTTGGAGAGATAGATAAATATTAATCATGTGGTATAAAAGTTATTGCACTACCTATCTATCGTACGTAGAAATATATTGGTTAATTTTATAACATGTGGTTGAATTCTCCCATGGAGTACCTTATGACAGATTGGTTGAGTAATCACATTAAGATTTGAATTCCTTTCTTTTATTTCTTTAGTCTCACAGACAAGAACTTTAACTTTTGGTTACTTGACAATGCTGAAATTACTGTATGGATCAATCCAACGTTTGAAATGTGCTAGCTTGAATCATATAATTTTTTTTTTGAAGGAAGTGAGAACTATACAGTTGTCGTTTTTCTAAAAAAAATAGATATTAATTGGTCTCGCTGAAAAAGACGTTTAAAATACTGAAGTTTAGAACTTAACATTTACTTTTCGTTTTTTATAAATTTACAATTGTTTTTAAATATTCATTTGATTATTGTTTTCTTTCATGACACCAGCAATGTCTAATTAAATTTTCCTTTCATGACACCAACAGTGTCTAAGAAATATTTGATAGTACAAAATCAATTAAGGGCTCCAGAAGAGCTAACTATTTATCTAGAAGATCATGTCACTACTAGTGTCCAAACAATATGTGATTACGGAGAATAGATTAAAGGCTCATGAAGAGCTTATATACTATTATGTCATTCGTTCTAGATTATAATATACAAAGTTGTTATGATCGAAACACAAGTTATAGTAAATCCGAAGTTTACTAAAGTAAATGACTATCATATTGAAGCTATATATGATTGGAGGATTAAATATCTACAAAATCATAGTGAGTAAAAAATATATATGTGAATGGTTACCCTCTTTATTCTTCAAATTGCACTACAGAAATATAAGCATGATGAAATCACATGTCATGGTAAACCAGAAGTTTATTGGTATAAAAAATAATAATTCATGTCATCGTAAATCAGAAGTTTACTAAAACAAATAGCACATGTCGTAGTAAACTTGAAGCTTACTAGTATAAATAATTTTATTAGTCAACATGAGTGATTTGGCCATTCCGATTCAAATATGATGTGCATATTGAGTATTTGACATATATTGAAGACCTAAAAGGTTCTTTAAGAATTTATTTTTGTTACTTGTTCTCATGATAAGTTGGTTATACTGGCAAATGTTAGGATTGAATTCCCTAAATTTGAAATAAATATAAAAGATGAATATGTGTTCGTTCACTTGTTATGTGATGTCTTAAATAGATGCATGGATAAGACGGTCACATGTGTGTTTATTGCAAACTCGTAGTTTGACATATACACAGTTACTTGCTCAAAATAATTGAGTTGAGATCACAATTTTTAGATTATGTAATCAAGATAATTCATTTTGTTAATGCTGGTTTATATCCAAATTGGTTTAGCATTGAATGTCTCCGATAAATAGCTAAACCATTGCTAATGAGAACAAAATTTCATGTGTTGATCTGAAATATGATATATTGCGTACAACATCACTTATATGCTTCAAATCAATAAATTATGATAAATTCTCCCTCACAATTGGTTCAGGGTCAGAAACCAGATATTTCCATCTAATAATTTTTTATGTGTGGTATATCATTAATTAATCTACGACGATGTACAAAAATGGATTCCCCTAAAGAAGATGAAATATATGTTAGTTTTTCTAACATAAGGGGGAGAAAATTAGCGGCTAGGAAATATGTTGTGATTTATCATTAGTATGATCCTCATTCAAAAGTTAATTCGAGTTAAATTCTAGAAGCATTTGCTGAAATTCAAGTTAAATGCTAGAAGCATTTGCTGACCCAAAACTAATATCATATTTCAGCTGGAAAATGCTCCTATTGATATTAATGTCCCTGAAGGATAGAGTCTACGACATGCATGAAGCATGGTAGACCAATCGATTTCAAAGGCAATAATCCTTGAAAAAGAAAAGGAGCAAATGATCAAAATGGAGGCAATGTGCTTTGAAAAGCCTACGACATAACACCTCATGAAATCTCATGAGAGGTTAAGTTACCTAAGAATAATGGAAGTGATGAGATCTCAATATGTTATGTCCTAATTGAGAACTGATACAAGATAATATATCGTTGACGATATCTTTAATACAATATTACGCGCAATATTGTAAAAGATTGTGAGGATCTAAATTCTATGTCTGTTAAAGCATGTTGACATAGAAATAATTACCAAGTAAAATGACACATCTTGGTAAGCGTAAAGCTTATTAGACCTGCAGTCCAGACAACAGAGAAGGTCACCCATTTAAATATTAATGAATATTGTCACTTGACAAAATTTATATGCAAATTCTTAAAGAAGTATAAATGCCTGAAGCATATACATGTTTTAAAAATCCGTTCTTAATTCTTATATGGATTAAATCAAGCAAAGTGAATGCGATTATATCATAATGAATATTCATTGACTAAGGGTACACATGATTCTATTATCCTTACATTTTTATGAGTGTAAATTGATTACTTGAATATTATTCGAACTCTTGAAGAGTTTTCAAAAGAAATAGATTATCTGCTGAAAGAAGTTGAATTGAGAAACTCGCAGAACTCTTTGGTCCTGGAGTGCCATATCTTTATGCAATTGATGCATTTATATATTTTGATATCCCTATGAGGGATTACATCGATGTTGTTCTACATGACAGTCAAATCATATAAAGATAACATCTATTTATAAAGAAAGTGAGGAATGTACTTGGAGTGATTTAAATAATATTATATGCCAATGCATCTCTATTCAAAGACTGAAGACGCAACAACATACATAGCCTAAAAATAAATGGATGATTCACAAAAGGAGATAGAACAAATCATGTTTTACCAAAGTTTTTCTTCACACGAGCTCCAAAAGAAAGATGATATCAACATGTAAAAGAATTGTTCGAGTGATAATATGACTGATTTATTCACCAAGTCTCTACTAACTGCAACTTTCGAGAAGATCGCGCACAAGATTGAGATGTGAAGATTCAAGTTTTTGGATTGAAGTTCTCATCAGGGGAGTTAATACGCGTTGCATTCTTTTTTTTTCCTTTCAAGGTGTTTGTCCCACTGAATTTTCCTTGTAAGATTTTTAATGAGGCAACCAAATGACGTATTATTAAAAATGTGTACTCTTTTTCCTTTACTAGAATTCTTCCCACTGGATTTTTTCTAGTAAGATTTTAACGAGACACATTATCTATCAAATAGACATCCAAGGAGGAGTGTTATATATATTATATATTATTATGGATGTCTATATTTAGGGAAAAAGCTAGGGTTTGTGACTTTGGAACCAAACTATTTTTTCCCTTATAAATAGAGGGGTTCTCTTCATTATATTTACATCATTCAAGAGAAATAAAGAACTCTCCTCTCTTCTTTATTTCTCCACAATATTCTTGTTCCAACGCTCAAAGGGAAGTATGAAAACTATGGATCTGGAACTAAGACTAAGGTGTGTTTTTTCCTGCTTTTGGCCTCTCGTCGAGACGAGTTGATGAGCGGAGAAAAGAATTGCTGAGAGAGGTCTCGCATTCTATTTCGTCTGTTAGTGTATAAAGACTCAGTCTGCTTGGTTCTTTGCACCTAGTTTTGGTGTAGCAGCTATATTTCGATTCATCCTCTTTTTTCAAGGGTTTCATAATTGGACCTCGAAATTTTATTATTTCATAACATAAACAAAGAAGATTGAGAAGAAGAATATGTCAATCAATGATATAAAATATAATATTGTAATCTCTTGGGACTAGTTTTCCAAGTAGAAGTAGATTGTTGACTTTTTAAGTAATTTTTTTGTTCTAATCTTAGAAGGACGATATTTTTATTAGGAAAGTGACACATACAAGAGTGCTTGTAAAGTCAAAATTTTAGCCAGTGAAAATCAAAATATAGAAAAATAAATACAAAAAAATTAAGAAATTCAATAATATAGTATATGTACATAAAAATATAATATAATTTTTCAATGAGGGAGTGCAAATTGACATGTACCTTTTTGAACAAGGTGGCTTTGCCTCTGTAAGAGAGTATTTCGACAGTTTATTAAAATGAAAACACAAGAACCGTAATGTATAGGTATTGATCTAAAATCTCTATTTTGGAGGTCAATATAATGTTACGAACTCTACTTTTCTTTCGCATCAACCACTTGAACAGAAGGGTTCAAAGGACATGAGTCGAATTTTGAAAAATAATTGAGCATACAACTCATGCAAATGGATGCAGATTCTTCAAGGTTGTCTAACGCCAAGAAACAAAGTGATACTGTTAAAGTTCTCATTTTCAAATGAGAGGGCTAAGAATTATATTAATTTCAGCAGAGATTGAACATGCCCGATACCTTTGAAAAGATGTTCCTTTAATTAAACAAATATGGGAGTCCACTTGACTACAATATCTTCTAATCATAAATGCTTTTACACCGCAATGCCACAAACGGATTCAAGATTTAAGTTTTATATATTCAATCGATAAGGTTCTTAATATAAAATTTATTGTATTTTTAAAATTATAAGTTCAAACCTATCATTTATTATAATTTTAGTGAATTTTCATACATAAATTTATGCTCTACATTATAAGTACTCTGTTCAAATGAACCTAGTGTCTGCATATTGCATCTGCCACTGTGCAATGCATGTAACCGAATTAATATGGCGTTGTGAACCTTTGATATTTTTACACTGCATGGACTCATCCAAAATCTATTTATGACAATTCTCCCACTTTTATCAGCATTCCCATTTAATGCCGATGAAGTGTTGAGTTTAGCCTTTTCTATCCAACACAATGTCCCCATATATATATCTTAATTTTAAAAAGACAAGGGGTAATAGTACTTATTGAAATGTCAAGGGACACTTACGCGGTGTGCTCAAACGGTCAAAAAAATATTACACAGATATGTACATTAAAAAAATACTCCATTGCACACTTCATACCTTTCAAAAATAAATGTATATACTATAATACAATGTTATTCTACTTGCTGTCCCAATTTATATTATACATTTTTTTTAGTCCGTCCAAAAAAGAATGATATATTTTTTTATTTTGCAACAATTTAACTTTAACATATACCTTTTACACTTAATGAGATGATTTATAACCACACAAATATTTTTGTTTTATACCATAAGATTCGAAAGTTTTTCTTTATTTCTTAAACATCGTATTGAATCAAACTATATCACATAAATTGGGATGGAGGGAGTATACCTCAAAAGTATGCAATGTACACCGGATGATTTTTGTCCCATCTGAATAATAATGAAAAATCCCCCAAATGTTAAGGGGTTTCAATTTTTTCAAAACGGATATTTTTGGGGGTTGTTACCAGAAAAGCAAAAGAAAGAAAAACCTAACCAATGCTAAAATGGAAACACAACTATATATTAATGCTCATTAATTAGAATCATAAAATCTACTACCTGTTATATTTCTAGTTGCAACTACAAACTTTCTTTTAACAGAAAAAGATAAATATACTTCTACAAAAGTTTGTCCAAAAAGTTATCCGAACACTATTAAATTTGTTAGAGTAGTACCACAAGCTGTTCTCTTTATGTTTCTCAAAAAGCTTTGACTTTTGAGTATTATGTTTGATACTTCCATAAGAGGAAAAAAGAAAAAAGGAAAGACCATTACAATTTGAAAAAGAAAAAAAATCCGTCCTCACAATTATCGCCTGTCTATCTCAATTGTTGCTCCGCTTCATATTACTTACTATTACTCTGTCCCAATTTATGAAATATAATTTGACTAGGCACGAAATTTAAAAAAGAAAATGAGATTTTTAAAATTTATGATCTAAAATAGTCGAGCAATGCAACAACATCAACACACTCACACACATTGTGTGAAGGCTGTTAAGTTTGTTAGAAGTGGTTAGTAAAGTTTGTTAGTTTATTAGAGTTTGTTAGAGGCTGTTAAGTTTGTTAGAAGTGGTTAGGGAGTTTGTTTGTTATGTATAGATATTAGTATAAATGTAGAGCTACATCTTCATCGTAATAGATTAGAGAAAAAAATATATAAGAAAAGCTTCCACAAAACTTTTCATTCTTCTCCGATATCTTCTATTTTGCATCGAGTATGATCTGGATTGCACATGCAATCCAAAATTAGTTCAGATCGAGCAGTTTATCATGGTATCAGAGCCCATGCAAAGTGAATCGAGGAATTTTCTGTCGACATTGAAGCAGAAAATCGAGGAATTCACTGTGAAGGTCTGAACTCGTTTTCTGTATTTCTGAACTATTTCGAATTATTTTCTTTCAATTATGTGAGTAGTGTAAGCCAATTTTTGGTGTTGTATTGTTGTAAGATCATTTGATTGTGGAATTCATGGAGAATACATCAACAATTGCTTCGTTAGTTGCCGATGAGAGTTCAAATTCTGCTTCGAACATAGTTGATCATAATCATCCATTGTTTCTAAGTGCATCAGATACAATTGGTGCAGTGCATGTAGAGATTCAATTAGTAGGCATGGAGAATTACACATTATGGAGTCGAGCTATGAAATTGACTTTATTAACAAAGAATAAAATAGGATTCATTGGTGGATCAGTTAAGCGAGATACATATGGTCCTGATCAGATGAGGCAATGGGATTGATGTAATGCAATGGTTATTTCGTGGATTATGAGTAATGTTAATAAAAATCTGTTGAGTGGGACATTGTACATGTCTACTGCTCATGTAGTGTGGAAGGATTTAAAGGAGAGATTTGATAAAATTAACTTATCTAGAGTATATCAATTGAAGAAGGAGATTGCAATGCTGGTGTCTAGCTATTATTCAAGGATGAAGGATCTATAGGATGAAATTGAGTCAATCATTCCTCCACCAACATGTGATTGTGCCAGTCCTAGAGAGTATATAGAACACTTAGCTAATTAGAGACTGCTAGAGTTTCTGATGGGGTTAAATGATGGCTATAATCAGGCAAGGAGTCATATTCTTCTAATGTCCCCCACTCCAAGTGTAAACCAAGATTATGCAATGATTACACAAGATGAGAGCCAGAAACACATAACAGGAGGGTACACATCTATGGGAGAAGCTACTGCGAATATAGCTTTGATCAACAAGATTCCTCAACACAAACAGAAGAAGCCATACAATTCATATGCATTATGTGATCATTGTCATATAAAAGGACATACTAGAGAAGGATGTTATAAATTAATGTATTGTGATTACTGTAAAAATAAGGGGCGTGTTAGGGCTACCTGTTATGGACTCATAGGCTATCCTTCAGACTTTAAAGGAAAGAAAAAAGTGAATGAAGTAATGGCAGGGATGTCACATGTAGAAGGACATAGCACAGTACAACATAATGCTAGTAGATGTGTGGAGTATTCAAATCAGAAGAATTTGGGAAGCTGCAGGCAATTATCCTATGATCAACATGAATAGCTCAATCTTCTGTTGAAATCATGTACTCTAGATAAGTTTGAGAATGTGATGGCCATGCTGAATCCGAATACAACAGATGTTGGTGCACAATGTGGTAATACAACAATTCCTAAAGTTCATATGGCAGGTAGACATGTATTCAATAAGGAAAGCAGTAATACTTGGATAGTTTATTCAAGTGCAACTAATCACATGGTAAGTGATAAAAATATGATTGAAAAACATGATTTGTTAGAGAATGCAAGGCAAGTTCAATTGCCTACTGGTGACACTGTAATAATTACTCAGATAGGGAATTGTAGGTTGATAGAAGGTGATCTTATAAAACATGTGTTGTGTGTACCAAGTTTCAAGTTTAATCTTCTTTCAGTTTCAAAGCTAACAAGGGAGTTAAACTGTAGTGCAAGGTTCTTTCCTGACTTCTTTGTCCTACATGATCTCTTCACTGGGAAGGTGAAATAGATTGGTAAGTAGGTAGATGGATTGTACATGTTGGAGTCAAAAGGAAGATGTCCTAAATAGATGTAGACATGTGCACATATGTCAATGGTTACAGCAGATGAGTTGCAAGCAAAACTTTGGCACAGGAAACTGGGACATGTACCAATGAGTGTTCTCAGAAAAATAGATATTTTTAATAATAAGCCTAGTTTTACAATACATCATTGTAAAGTTTGTCCCATGGCAAGACAAACTAGGGAGCCATTTCCAGTTAGTAGTAGTAGAACTGATTTTTCTTTTCAATTGTTGCATCTTGATGTATTGGGACCATACAGGACCCTTACTTATACTGGTATGAGATATTTTATCATAGTTAATGATCACACCAGATGGACCTGGGTATTTCTCCTGCATGTTAAATCTGATGTTGCTACTGTTCTTAAGAACGTATGTGCACTGATCAAAACTCAGTTTAATATAGTTGTTAAATGTGTTAGATCAGATAATGGTTCAGACTTTTTTAATAGCTCCTGTAATGAGTTATTTGCCCAGCTTGGAATTGTCCATCAAAGATTTTGTCCATATACTCCACATCAGAATGGATTAGTAGAGAGGAGACACATGCACATATTGGAGATTGCCAGAGCCATTAAATTTCAAAGTCATTTTCCAGCAAGATTTTAGGGAGATTGTGTAGAAATAACTATGTATGTGATCAACATGATTCCTTCTATAGTGATAGAAAATGTTTCACCTTATGAAAAACTTTACAAAAGAGCTCCAGCTTTGTCTCATATGAGAGTCATAGGATGTCTATGTTATGCCACCAATCTAGTAAAGAAGTACAAATTTGAAGCTAGGGCCGCAAAATTAGTGTTAGTTGGTTATGCTTCCAGGCTAAAGGAATACAAATCATTGGATTGGATCTAGTTAACATGACTATTTTGTAAGCATGGATGTATCTTTTTATGAAGATATATTTCCTTTTAGGCAGCACATGTAGTGTGATGTTGAGTCACATACTTCAGACACAAACATAAATCATTTTCCTATTTCTGAGAAATATGTTGATGCTGTAACAGATGAAAGTGTGCTTCAACATATTGCTGAGTCAAATGTAGCAAGAGGATCAATAGTTGATGAAGGCATGCCTGATGCACTGGAGCTGATGCATCATGAAGATACAATCAATGTTGTAGATCCTCATCAATCTGAGGTCATGATATCTCCACAAGATATGCCTATCAATCAGGCACCTTTGAAGGTAAGAAAGTCTGTCAGAAATAGGAAACCACCTACATGGATGAAGGATTTCATTTAGCCTACAACGGATTCAAGAAGCATGCAGACATGTCTGTATCTATTATCAGATACACTTAGTTATGTTGGGCTATCATCGTCTTATTAGCGTTTTATAGTCAAAATTGCATAGGAATGTGAACTACAGTCATATTTTGAGGTAGCAAAAGACAAGAGGTAGATAGAAGACATGAATGCTGAAATCCAAGCTTTGGAAGATAATAACACTTGGGAGATAGTTGACATGCCAAGTCATAAAAAAGCAATTGGGTGCAAGTGGGTGTACAAGATCAAATACAAGGCAACTGGTGAGATTGTAAGGTTTAAGGCAAGGCTGGTGGCAAAGGGATACAACTAAAATAAAAGAATTAATTATCAAGATACTTTTTCACCAGTAGTAAAGATGGTGACTATGAGATTAGTGATCTCAGTTGTTGCTGCAAAAGGATCGATTGTGCATCAAATAGATGTATTCAATGCATTCTTGCAAGGAGATCTTAATGAAGAAGTCTATATGAGTTTGCCTCAAGGTTTTACACATAAACAAGGGAAGGTATGCATGTTGCTAAAGTCTTTATATGGGCTGAAATATGTTTCAAGATAGTGGAACATTAAGCTGACCACTACCTTGATATCCTCAGATTTTGTACAAAGTCATTTTGACTACTCTCTTCTTACAAAGAAGGATTAGGACATGATGGTTGTAGTTCTTATCTATGTGGATGGTTTTCTTATAACTGGAAATGATGAGAACCTCATTAAAGAGACTAAGACTATATTACAACAACATTTCAAGATCAAGGACTTGGGAGAGCTACGATATTTCTTGGGTTTTGAATTTTCCAGGAACAACAGTGGCATTGTAATGCATCAGATGAAGTATGCACTTGAACTGATAACTAATTTGGGATTGACAGAAGCCAAAACAGTTGGATCACCAATGGAATTAAATGTAAAGTTGACTTCAGTTGTTTATGATAAGAAGATAAATAATGATGCAATGGCTGATGGAATTGGAAATGTGATCAGTGATCCCTTGTTAGATGATCCAGCTAGTTATCAAAGTTTGATTGGTAGACTTCTATACTTGACCAACAACAGACCAGACATAACCTTTGATGTCCAGTGTTTGAGCCAATTTATGCAAGCACCTAAAACCTCTTATCTAATGGCAACTAATAGGGTGGTCAGGTATATCAACCAAGCACCAGAGTTGGGCATTTTTATGCCAGTAGGAGAGTCTGAGTGTCTGTCTGCATATTGTGATGCTGATTGGGCATCTTGCCCCAACACCAGGAAATCCGTCACTAGGTATATGATGTTCTTTGGTCCTTCTCTTATTTCTTGGAAGTATAAGAAGCAGCCAATAATAACCAAAAGCTCAGCATATGCTGAATATAAGAGTCTTGTTTCTACTGTGCAGAGGTGGTATGTATTTCTAGCCTATTTGCTGAACTGAATGTACAACTGCAGTTACATGTTCCTCTGCATTATGATAGGAAATATGCTATCCAGATAGCTGCCAACCCAGTGTTTCATGAACGTGCGAAACATATTGATATTGATTGCCATTTCATCAGAGAAAAGGTACAACAAGGACTGGTTTCTACTCTATATATTCCTACTGCTGATCAGCCTATAGATGTGCTGACCAAAAGCTTAACTCAGGGACACCATGGTTATTTGATATCCAATCTAGGTCTGAAAAACTTATTTCCAGTACCTAGCTTGCGGGGGGTGTCGAGCAATGTAACAACAGCAAAGCAGCTGCAACAGCAACACACTCACACACATTGTGTGAAGGCTGTTAAGTTTGTTAGAAGTTGTTAGTAAAGTTTGTTAGTTTGTTAGAGTTTGTTAGAGGCTGTTAAGTTTGTTAGAAGTGGTTAGGGAGTTTGTTTGTTATGTATAGATATTAGTATAAATGTAGAGCTACATCTTCATCGTAATAGATTAGAGAAAAAAATATATAAGAAAAGCTTCCACAAAACTTTTCATTCTTCTCCGATATCTTCTATTTTGCATCAAGTATGATCTTGATTGCACATGCAATCCAAAATTAGTTCTGATCAAGCATTTTATAAAAAATAAGTCATAGATATGTGTGGCTGTAAATTATGTCATTAAGGGTAAAAAAAAGTTTTAATTTTAATTATTTCTAAATATAGAAATGTATCATTCTTTTTGGGACAAACTAAAAATGAAAGTGTATCACATAAATTGAGACGGAGGGAATATCTATTTTTCAAAATTTCCACACAGCCGTCAGGAAAAACATTTAATACCTTTTAGTTATTACTCCCTTCATCTCAAATTTTGTTCGCTATATAATAAATAGATGTCTTCTTTTTCTTGTCTAGTTTGAAAAATATCACTTGGTTCCTAATACCCTTACTATTACCTATAATTATTGTCCAATACATTTCTCAAAATATTAAATTTATTATATTCAAAGAGTGATATAGTAAACTTATCATTTTATTAATTACTTCTTAAGGGGTGTGCCAAGTCAGACATGGACAAGTAAAAGTGACAGAGGGAGTATTTTTTTTTATTACATTTACTTTATTTGTGTGTCATCTACCTATAATTGAGATATTTGTAATCTTCAAGAACAATTACTATTCCCTTAATTTCAAAATAAGTGGTGTTTTTAGTTTTAAGAAAACTACTCATTCCTAAAAAGTAAGATGTATTTTTGCTAACTTACCCTTAATAAATACATTAAAAAATGTACTCCCTCTGTTTTAATTTAAGTGTCTTACTTTCCTTTTGTTCTGTCCGAAAAAGAGTATCTCTTTTTATATTTAGTAAATTTTCCAACCCAAGGCAAGTTTGAGATCACAAGATTTAAAGGACTCCACACATATTTAATTTAAGACCACGTGATTTAAAAGTCTTCTTTTATTTCTTTAACTTCGTGTTAAGTCAAACAAATACACTGGGACGGGGGAGTAACTCTTTAGTAGTTTCTTGGTTATATAAAAATCCCTTTATTATAAAGGTAATATTGGAAGAACATCATTAATGCCTTCTTAAATATGTGAAACACAATTTATTTTGAAACAAAATGAAAAAAGTAAAAACACCTCTTATTTTAAAATGGATGGAGTAATAAGGATAAAATGGAAGAAAAATAATGAAGTTCATTTTGAACTTCTAAAATGATAAATAATTTGAGACAACTATTTAGAAATTACTAAAAATAAGTTTTTGAAACGGAGGGGCTGGCGTATTTGTCTAAAATATCATTTATTGCTCCTTTAAAAGAAAAAAGTGCCTCTAATTCTAAATTGGTTGCAAACTAGTGCAAATATAATTATAATTCAAGAATTTTCAAGTATCCCAAGAAAGAATCAAAATAATTTCAACCATGTAAGTAATTCACAATACTGCAACTTTAGCACATATTTTACCACAATCCACAAACTTCATAAATGCATATATCTTAGACGATATTGAAGGTAGCAACTAGAGGAAGGATACTAAAATCCACAAACGCTAACAATTATTATATGGGAGTATATACTGGAACATCAGAAGATTCAATTTACATTATTTGATAAAATATTGAAGACCACTTAGAGAATACCATGCAAGAATTGGACCTGTGTAAGTGTGCCATGATCATCTTTTTATTTTCTCTTATTTTCTCTTTTATAAACATAAGATTACCCAATTCTTTCCACTCACAAAAACAAACATAATCACCAAAAATAAAAACAACTCATAATCTTAACAATATAATTATAATCATCATCCGTACAAAAATAAAACGTTACCCACTTATAAAACAAATTACTACATAATTTTTTTTATTCTTTCTCTCTGTGGCCTCACGAGTACCTTGGCCTAACCTTGTGGGTGGCGGTCCAAGTGACTTTAGACTAAGTAGCCTCACTGGCCCAATCCATTCGTGACTCTATTTCTAAATTTAAACACTAGATAATTAAGATCATTTGATTTTTTGGATGTCTACAAACTTTTTTACCTAAAAATTAATTAATGAATAATTTAAAAAATATGATAATTAAGCACTATATCCTCAAAACAATTTGTGATTTACAGTTTGATATAGCTTACTGTTGTGGGCACTAGCTTACTGTTTCGCACGTTTTTTTCTTTTTGTTTGTAAAACGGTTTAGAAACTACTACATTCTCGAAGACGAATTAATGCAAATTATGACTTAATTACATATGTAAAAATATAAAACCATAAATACAGCTCCTTAAACGAATTGTGTGGGACAACTTGATATAAATTGTCCTTGCAATATTTCAGCAAAGACTGTCACCACACGGATTCGAATCCGCGACGTCGGAGTGGTTGTACTCCAATCACCTTGCCACTTACCAACTCGTCTGTGCCCTGGGGCCTAAAGAAAAGAATTCGTCATTTGCTTTGTTGGGTTGTTGGAAAGGAAATTAGTCACACTCAATGCATATATTAAGTCTAGTTAATTTAAATATAGGAGTCAATAGTAAATAATTAGCAGACCTATTTTCATGTATACTAGACAACTGAAAAAAAGAGTTATACTTATATGTGTATAGGACAAAATTCGTATTATACAGTTGGGCGAATTATGTCATAACACGTGGCAAGTGGCGATAAGTCAGATCCAACTCAGCTTTCGGTGCAACCAGTTGAGCAGGAGTGGCACCGGAGGCATTGGAAGGTCGCGAGGTACCGGGAATCGGGAAGGTCTGGTGAGCAGTTCGAATTCCAACGAACAGCCGTTACTTGTCCGATTCCACACCTTCCAAAGGTGCATTAATTGCATTTATGGAGATACTAATTTTTCAATTATTACAACATTCATTTATTTGTATTAATAAGAGCATATATCATGGAATGTGTACCTGTGAGTCCGAGTATAAATAAGACTCGTTATCTCATTGTAAAGTACCATCTACAAGTTATTACAATACTACTTTTCGATAACACTCTTTGTCTCAGTATTTGTGCTTTCATACTAGTAAAACTCTCTATCCGGAAGTCTTACCAAAGAGATTCTAATAGGCTCAGGATAATTATCTCTTAACATCATCTTGTTATTACTTTTATACGTTATTTATCAGCTCTTATCTTTACCAAATCAGTCACTTGAGACCTATGTGTCCTTGATCAAGTGTACAAATTCAACTGTACTGTTTTACGGGAAAACTGTTTGGCACCCACCGTGGGCCTGGGCAGTAGTGGTGTCACAAGTGACCCCCTCTTCACTAATCTAATCTTTTCTTTAAGACTTGTTTTCATTTAAGCAAATAAATGACAGAAATGGAAGAACTCGGAGCTGGCCACAATACCGGGGATAATATTGACAATGTCCCAATCGGACCAGATGGACTTCCAATAGCAGAAAAGGAACCAGAAGATCCGATGGTTGCAGATGGAGCCACCTTTGGAGGTGGACAGACCCGGGGAGAGGATATTCCCAGTGATGAAACACCCAAGGAAGCCATGTAAATCCCAAGGGCACAGAATGTTGCGATGAGCGAACAACTGAATAGCCTAAAATGTTTCTTCTCTGAGTTCATATCCAATAATGCTGGCAGGACACCGGCGACTGCGACAACACTACCGGCAAACACCCCAAGTGCTGTAAGGAACGATCAAAATGGGCCAAGACATGATGATGCTTCAGGAAGTGAAACTGTTCCTGAAAATCCGTTCCAGGAGCACGTACTAAAATTAATGGAGGATATGACAAATAAAGTGGGTACTAACGCAAAGAAGGCAAAAAGAATGCCAAGAAGTTCTGGGACTGGTTAAATTAGATACCGGGGCCCCCTCTTGTGATCGAAGGACCGGATGTGAAGAAATACATACAATTGGCATATAAGTCAGAGGCTGCACCCGAACTGATTCCCAAGAGGTTTAAAATGTCGTTCATACCCAAATATGATGGAACTACGAATCGGCAAGAACATATGATGGCATATACTATGGCCGTAAAAGGGAACGATATGAAAGAACATAAGATAGAATCGGTCCTAATTAAAATGTTTGTTGAAACGCTTACTAAAGGGCCTTGACGTGGTATTCACTTCTCCCTGATCATTCTATTGGATCGTTCGCCATGTTTGCCGACATGTTCATAAAAACCAACGCGGGGCCATGAAAGGTGAAGACAAGAAAGACAGATATCTTTCGCATTGCGGAGGGAGCAACTGAACTCCTTAGGGACTTTGTCATATTATTCCAGAAGGAATGTATGCTGGTACCCGCGGTCACGGACGAATGGGCTGTAAAGGCTTTCACAAAGGGTTTGAACCCTTTGAGTTCAGATGCCTCACGGAAACTCAAAGAGAGAGAATCATGGAATTCCAAGCTACTTACTACCTTGGAAGACGTGCATAACCGGTATGAGTCAAAGATTCGAGTAGAAGATGACTTGTTGGTGACTCAGGCTGGAAGCATCTCTCGAAGATCAGATAAAGGAGTCGGGTTAAACCATAACTCCTCAAAAAATCATTTCCAACCTTATCCCACTCCCGAAAAACAAGGGGGCGGACAGGGTTTTCGTTCCTTTGAAAAGATAAATATCAAGGGAGTCTCTGGAAATAATAATCAAATACTGGTGAATTACAATAAAGGAAATTCATCTAAATCCTCTACAAAGGGACTCGAATACCCAAAATTATCCGAATACAACTTTAGCATCAATGAAGATCAAATGTTGGCGGTACTAAGAACTCATTTGGCATCTCGACCTCCAAAACCATTTCAGTCCGATCCAAATTCTAGAGATCAGTCCATTTGGTGTGATGTTTCATGGCACTCACAAATACCGAACTGCGGATTGCAGACACCTATGGGAAGATGTGGCAGGAATGTAAGTATGGGCCACCTATGAGAATATTTGAGCGAAAAAGCTTATAACAACTATGAGCAGGGACCTTTGGCTGAAGGAAAACCTAATTCGGATGCTCCACCACATATGAAACACATGATATTCGAAGGATCTATGATCGCCACTACATCCTTCACTACAGCTAAGAAAACAAAACTTTTAGTTACCTGGTAGAAAAGATTCTTGGAACTACCAGACGAAAACACTATTACTTTTACTAATGAAGATGATGTCAATGTTATCTTCCCCCATAATGACGCTCTGGTAACTACAGTGCCTATCAACTGTTTCCAGGTAAAAAGGATCTTGATCGATCCCAGAAGTTCTGCTAACATAATTCTGATAAAGGTGGTAGAGGAGATGAAGATGGCAAATAAAATTGTTCTGGCTGCCAGAACACTCTCGGGTTTCAATATGTCTAGTGAAACCACGAAGGGTGAGATTGACCTGTCAGTGGATGCTAAAGGAGTCATAAAAGTAACAAAGTTTTATGTCATCGACGATGATATGAGGGACAATGCTATATTCGGGAGACCTTGGATTCACGATATGAAGGCGGTTCCCTGTACGTTGCATCTGTTGGTAAAACTCTCCACACCGTATGTATTCTAGTAAATTAAGGGTGAAGAGTCTGCTGCCATGGAAATATATGCTATAGAGAAACCAGAGGCAGCGGCGGACCTAAAATAGCAATTACAGGAAGCGAAACCTGAGTTGGAAGATGTCCACTCGGCTCTGCCGACAAAAGAAGAACCAGCATATCTGGAGAAAACATTTTCAGATCGATATCGAGTGCCTAGATATTTTCAGGTACTGGATGACTCGAACGCCACCAAATCTACAACAGAAGGGTTCGAGCAGATAGCTCTGCAAAAGGAAACTCTTGACAGAAAGGTATACTTGGGCACGTGACTAGCTTCGGAGCTTAGGGATTTAATGCTTAATTATCTTACGGATAACAGTGATTGTTTTTCTTGGTCCCATAAAGACATAACATGCATCCCTCCAGAAGTCGCAACTCATAAGTTAGGCCTGGATCTTAGTTTTCCTCCTGTGCGGCATAAGAAATGGTCCATAGCCGAAGTCCGCAACAGGCTTAGTAAAGAAGAGGTAACTAGACTGCTTAATATAGGATCAATCCAGGAGATAAAATGTCCCGGATTGGTTAGCGAACGTAGTCGTAGTACCTTAGAAGGGGAAAAATTTAGAATGTGCATCGATTATAAGAATTTAAATAAAGAATGTTCGAAAGACTCGTTTCCACTGCCAAATATAGATCAAATGATTGATGCTACGGCCGAACACAAAATCATGAATTTTCTTGATATGTATTCCGGATATAACCAAATAAGAATGCACCCGGAAGACCAAGAGAAAACGTCATGTTTGACTAATTTTTGCATTTACTGTTATAATGTTATTCCTTTCAGATTAATAAATGTCAGAGCCACCTATCAAAGATTGATAAATAAAATGTTTGAAAAACAGATAGGAAAGTTATGTTTGTTAAGAGTATTCGTGCAGAAGACCATTTGATCTATTTGTAGGAAATGTTCGAGGTTCTGAGAAGATATAACATGAAGCTTAACCCCGAGAAATGAGCCATCGAGGTGGGCTTTGGGAAATTCTTAGGGTTTTTGATTTCTTAAACAGGAATCGAGATAAACCCCGACAAGATAAAATCCATCAAAGATATTCCGGACACATTAGAGGACATTAATACGGTACATCGGATGACCAGGCGAGTAGCAGCTCTCAGCAGGTTTATATCTTGATTATCAGAGAAATGTCATAGGTTTTTTTCACTCATAAAAAAGAAGAACGACTTCATATGGATGCCCAAATGTCAGCAGGATCTACGTAACCTGAAAACTTACTTATGTAGTCGTCCACTCATATCAAAGCCTAATGACGGGGAATAACTCCTTATATATCTTGCGGTCTCGGAGGTAGCAATAAGCGCAATCCTAGTACAGAAAGAAAAAGGTATGCAATTCCCTGTTTATTATGTAAGTAAAGTAATGTCAGAGGCCAAACTCCAGTACCCACTACTTGAAAGATTGGCTTTTGCTTTAGTTATGTCATTACGTAAGATTCAGTTGTATTTACAATGTCAGCCATTAGCTGTAGTAACTATATTTCCACTTAGAAACATGCTACATAAGCTCGAACTTTCAGGAAAATTATGGCTGATTTTTGTCTAGGAGTGACCCCTCAGGCGGAAAAGGAAGCCATTTTGGTTTCGAGGACTGCCTCTGGGGTTTGGATGCTTCACACTGATGGAGCATCCAATGTCAAATGGTCAGTTTAGGAATAGTATTACATACTCCCACCGGGGAAGTCTTAAGGTAGACAATTCATAGTTCTCATTTGACTAACAATGAAGTCGAGTATGAGGTTTTGATCGCAGGTTTGGAATTAACCTAAGGCTTAGGGTCTCAAATAATTGAAGTCAAATACGACTCGCTGCTGGTGGTGAACCAATTTCATGAAGTGTTTGAAGCCCAGGATGAACGTATGTCAAGGTACCTTGAGAATGTTCTGAAGTTGCTTGCCCGGTTCAAGGAGTAGACGGTGGTCCATATACCCCGAGAGGAAAATGTAGAGGCAGATGCACTTGCAAACTTGGGCTCTAGCACGAAAGCAGAAGGCCCTAAATCTGAGTCGGTTATTGAGCTTCTACACTCGGCCTTGGACATAAAATGGTATGATGAGGTTAACTCAACCAGCCTAAATTGGGATGTGAGGAATGAATTCTTAGACTATCTCGTAAATGCAAGGCTACTAGAGGACCCGAAAACATCCAGAGCTTTGAGGACCAAAGCGGCAAAATGTTGTGTTATCGATGGAAAACTTTACCGACAGTGTTATTATAGCCCTCGACTCAATGTGTAGCCTCCGAAGAAGCCGATTACATGATGAGGAAAGTGCGTGAAGGGATATGCGAAAACTATTCTGGAGAAAAATCCTTGATGAGAAAGCTCATGAGGGACGAATATTACCGGCCTCAAATCAAGGAAGATACAAAGGCCATCGTGAAAAAGTGTGACAAATGACAGCTTCACGCGCAACTACTACACCAACCTGTAGAGGAATTGCATCTGGTCGTATCTCAATGGCCATTCATGAAATGGAGAATGGATATTGTCGGACCTTTGCCTACAGCTCTGGGATAGGTATCACAAATTATATTTATGACTAATTATTTCTCTAAGTGGGTTAAAGTTGCAGCTTATATAAAGCTTCGGGAGAAAGAGGTGATCGACATTATCTGGAAGTATATCATTTTTTATTTTTGGCATCCCAAAAGAAATATCTTGTGACAACGGCCAGAATTCCATTGTGGCTAAAGTTACAAAGTTCCTTGATGACTTGAACATCAAACGCATCACCTCCACTCCCTATCATCCTAGTGTATATGGTCAATCAGAGTCAATGAACAAGAGTATAATCCAGATCTTGAAGAAGAAGTTGAAAGTAGCAAAAGGAAAATGGCCTTCCATGTTACTGGAGATACTATGTGCATACAGGACCACGACAAAAATGAGTACCGGAGAAACTTCCTTTTTCTTGATTTATGGCGCGGATGCATTGATCCCGGTAGAAGTTGGAACTCCAAGCTTGAGCTACCTCCGGATAGAGGAACATGCTAATTCAGAATCAATGTATGTACATCTAGACTTGCTCGAAGAACATTGAGATCTTGCATATGTTTGGATGGTGGCCTAGAAGCAACGAATAGAGCGATACTATAACATGTGAATAAATATCTGACACTTCAAACTCGGGGACTTGGTGATCTGGAGGGTGACTCAGAGCACGCGAGAACCTAATGCAGGAAAACTAGATCCAAACTGAGAAGGACCATATACAATCACCGGGATCAGCGACAAATGATCTTACCAATTGACAGATTAAGAAGGAAAAAAACTTCCTAGCAATATGTGAGTCACTAGAAGAAGTATTTATTTAGAAAAGTAAACATGTGTTGCACTCTTTTTCCCTCCCTTCGTTCGGTTTTTATCTCAATTGTGTTTTTCTGGCAAGGTTTTTAATGAGGCAGCATCAATAAAAGCATGTCAATAGTCTTTCTACAGAAGAATGTTATCTAGTGACTTGCTACAGAAGAATGTTAACTAGTGTCTTGCTACAGAAGAATGTTATCTAGTGGCTTGCTATAGAAGAATGTTATCTTGTAAATTTAAAGCTTCAAGGAAAAAGTATGTTTCACCGGGGAATTCCTGAATCACCAAATGTTACATAAATGTAATCGGACTAACCACACTAGACGACATCCGGATTATTCCTGCCCTTGTATTTACAATTGTGAGTTGAAGGAATCAATAAAATTTTCCTTTTTATGATTAAATAAATCCTTTACATCAAAAGTATAAAGCGTGTGTTGTTATAAATATATCAAAAATTTCATGCTATGATGAACGGAATACGTCCTTTTCTATAGCACCATTAAAAATAAGGGCACTCTCTTATTAAAAACTCTTAATAGAAAATAAAAGGTTAAAACTCCGGTTGCTCGAAGCACCAGAGTAAGAAGTTGATCGAGACCAAAGAAAGTCTGGGACCAACTACAAGGCCATGAGAAGCCTGAATGAAAGATACATCTTTCAAAATAAATCCAAGTCTGATTAGAAGTCATTAAAAGAAAATTCAAGACTTAGAATATTTAGTAAAGCAGTTCATAAGCTTCAATTTTTGCTTGTTCTGTTAAGATATGGTAAAGTTGTAACCAGAAGTTTAATTTATAGAAGGGGTGAAGACTTACTTCTATAAATAAAAACATGAAATGAAAATCTTGAGCAAATTTACGAGAAAGTTGAAATTCATTTGTTGATATACTACCGGGCAAAAGTTAACCCGGTTACTAAAGGTATTACTGGGCCCAAAAGTGACCCGATAATATATTAAAAAAGTAACAAAATAAAAACTCACGCGAAAGGTTACAATATGCCCGCTCCATGGTCCATCGGGGGTGTTTAAAAAAATATAGTAACCAAAAATAGTAGAAATCTTAAGAAGTTAGGGCTGAAGGAGGCAACTCAGAAGCTAATTCTATGGGGGAATTATCCGAGGCAGACGACATATTTGCTTGGGAAGGAGGAACTTTAGATTTCGGAATAGCTACATCTTCCGCTCCCTTCAGGATGATGCATTATCTTTATCCATAGGAAGGGGTTCATCGGGGCTCTCCGATGAAGCCTACTCCAACTGTCGAGCCTTGGTAATTTCTCCATCAATATCATTAACAATATTGGCCCTCACAAATTCTAAGGCTTTTCGCCGAATCATATAGTCATTTCTGACCATGGACAAAGTGTAACTGTCAACGGTAGCCTGGATTTCTTCTTATGCAGATCGGATGACACAAGTAAGCTCAACACTAGTTGAATGGAGAAGTTTGTTGTCCTGAGTCAATTTATCAATTGTCTCTCGTTGCTTTTCATTATGATCCATCATGGTAAATAGATGGGACCTTAAGGATTCATTCTCCTTCTTAAAGGCCTCGATCTTCATTTCTTTGATCTGGAGACGCTCAACAAAAGTTCCAATCATGGGCACAGTCCTCGTGGAGCGTAGCCGGTTGTCTATAGGCTTCCTTCTCCTCCTCCAGGTTTGTAAGCCTGCCTTCTAGCTCATTGACCATGGCCAGTTTGGCCTCGGCCATCGATAAATGGTGAACGACATTATCCCTCTCAGTCACTAGAAGGGCTTTCTCTTTAATCAGTCGTTGAAGCCCATCATAGCAGAATAATTTGGCTTGGACAGGGTTTCGTTGTTAGAGTTCAGAAGGGAAAATCTGGGAGCTAAAGGGAATAAAAAAAGATGAAAATTCGATACCTTGGCTACAACATGCATTCTTTCATTAATGGCACATTCCACTGATACCTTGTGAGCTTTTCTCCAATCCTTGTCCGAAGCCACATGCTTCATATAATTAGCCACACTGATGGTCTTGGACAAAAGATGATAGTCGAAACAAAGTTGGAAGGTTACAGACCGAAACTCTGCATGCTGTGCAACCAAAGCTGAGTATTCATTCACCAATTCCTCCCTTCGTGGAGAAGAAGCACAGCCAGGAGAAGGCGGGACATCTTGATAATCCTCTGGGACAAAACTTGGAAGAACTGAAGGCTTGGAATCTTCTAGATCCAGAGGAAGAAAGCAGGCGGCACCGACAAAGGCTGATGAATGGCAGTGCTTGGTCTAACCGGAGCAAATGAAGCATTAGTATAGCCGGCTCCGCGACTGGCAAATTCTATTTCTGTAAAAAGCAGAGGAGCTTATGTTCTTTTTCTTTCTAGTGACCACTCTTCTTCATCAGGACCCTCACTATCCAGGTCCACCATGGAAAGAGGCCAGCCATCGGACACATCATTGCAAGGCTACTAGGGGGTATAGTCACTTCGGTTCGAAATTCTTTTCCTTGAACGTTTAATGCCCGATCACGGACTGGCGGAAGATTCCCGATGGAGCCTTTTTCACTCCTGGATTTGTTGAATGATACATGCTGCCATGCCCAGATCCTCTAATTCCTCTATGAGATGAGCAGTAGGAACAAATTTGGAAAGACCTAAATGGAGTAGTGTGAGATAGGGATTTCTTGGGATATGCAAAAAAATAGAAGGAAGATGTGTCTTACCATAGTTACGGGGAGTCCAATTTTGGTAGTCAGTAAGTTTTTTCCACGTCCGGAGTTCCAGAGTAGATATATCAAGAATTTCTTAAACCTAACCTTTAAGATCGGGTATTTCCATAGGCTCTCAACGAGTGGCTAAAATGAAGGAGAGATTCTATTAAAGTACAGTGGAACGCATTCTCAAAAAACACAAAGTTGAAAAGGGTATAAAGATACTTATGGTGAATGTTCCATTGTTCCGGGATGGTACCACTACCAGGAGGAAGGATATCAGCGATCACAATAATAACATACCTTTCTATCCATACCCGGTCACGGTCAATGTCAAGGCTGGGAAGAATAGCTTTACTACCTCTCTGGTGCAGAATAGAGATCCCACCACAGAACATACATGGTGAATAGAGGTGGATGAGATAGTCCAAAGAAAAGGGAACACCGACCTCCTGAGCAAAATGCCTGAGGCATGCAACTGCCCTCCAAACCTGAGGGCCAACTTGAGCTAAACAAATTTTGTAGCGAGACCAAAATTATAAAATAATATCATCTATGGCTTCCCCGAATTTCACTGAAAATTGGTATGTGTAGACGAAAGAAAACTCTTATCTATATGAAGTTATCCTTTCATTATCCTCAAGAATAAGGACCTTAATTTTGGTCCAACGACAGTCAACCTTTACCATTGGTAGTAAATAGGCGGTGATTCTGTTCTTGTATTCCCCGGTGGGAGAATCTCGACCGCCGAGCAAGATCCTGAAGGTAGGTTTCTCTTGAAGATCATGATCAAATCACCATGTTTTCGACATGATTTATGAAGTTGAAGGATTTCGACTAGGTTGAGCCTCCTCCTGAGGGGTAGGGTTTCCCTTAGTGTTGGAAGGTGTGTTGTTACCGGTCGAAAGGTTCTACATTTTTTCAATGTGTGAAAGTAAGAAATCGCAAATTGAAAATTCTAGGATAAGCTTTTACAAATTGAGGATAAAGATAGCAAAGTGATCAAACCTTGTTGAAGGGACTGGTATTTATAAGTGTTGAGAGTCATGATTATGATAGGCAAATCGACGTGACAGATACCAATCGACAGTTGTTCATCAGAAAACACGTGTATGTCAGACTGAGTTTAATGAAGTGACACGCCTCATCATGACTTTGCAATTTTCCATTAATCAATAGAGTCGTATAGTTGTCGTCTTTTCGATATGATGATGATTGGCATAGCAAGATGAGTGGCTGGCATCTTTTGGGTTTCCCGTAAAAATGGGGAGTTTTAATTGGTTGTCAGCTTAAATTCACCTCTAGGCGCATGAAGACGCTCCCGGAAAGTGCGGGGACTATCTGTATAGGGCAAAATTCATATTATACAGTTGAGCTAATTATGTCATGAAATGTGGCAAGTGGCGATGAGTCAGATCCAACTCAACTTTCGGTGCTACCGGTTGAGCAGGAGTAGTACCGGAGGCATTGGAAGGTCGCGAGGTATCAAAAATAGGGAATGTCTGGTGAACAGTTTCAATTCCAACAGGCAGTCGTTACTTTTCTGATTTCACTCCTTCTAAAGGTGTATTAATGGCATTTATGGAGACACTAATTGTCCAATTATTACATCATTCATTTGTTTGTATTAAAAAATGCATAAATCGTGGAACATGTAACCGTGAGCCCAAGTATAAATAGGCCCAATGATCCCATTGTAAATCATCATATTCAAGTTATTACAACATTACTTCTCGGTTCATATTCATTTTCTAAATATTTGTGCTTTCATACTAGTTGAATACTCGATCTGGAAGTCTTATCAGGAAGCTTTTAGCAGGCTCACGCTAATTATTCCTTAATATTTTCTTGATATCATTAATTTTAATTATATATCAGCTAACATATTTGCCTAATCAGTCACTTGAGACTCACGTGTCCTTGACCACGTGTATAAATTCAGTTGTTCTGATTTACGGGTAAATAGTTTGGCACCCACCATAAGGCCTAGGCAATAGTGGTGTCATAAGTGACCCCATCTTCTCTAATCTAATCTTTTATTTAAGTCTTGGTTTTGTTTAAGAAAACAGATGACATGAATAGAAGAACTCAGAGGCAGCCGCATCCCCGGGAACAATGCTGAGAATGTCCAAATCAGACCAGATGGTCTTTTGGTCGCACACCACATATTAGAAGATCTGAAGACTGCAGGTGGAGCCATTTCTGGAGATGGATAGACTCGGGGTGAGGAGACTCCTAATGATGTAATGCCTAAGGAAGCCATGTAGATATTAAGGGCACATAATGCCATGATGAGCGAACAGTTGAGTAGCCTAAAGAGTTTCTTCTCTGAGTTCATATCCAACAATGCTGACAGCACTCCAGCGACTATGGAAACACTACCGGCAAATGCCCCAAGTGCTACAAGAAACGGTCAGAACTGGTCAAGACATGATGATGCTTCGGGAAGTGAGACCGTTCTCAAAAATCTGCTCCAAGAGCATGTTTTGAAATTCATGAAGGATATGATAAACAAAGTGGATACCAATGCTAAGGAGACAGAGAAACATGCCAAGGAGTTCCAACACCGGTTAAATCAAATAATGGGGGGCCCTCATGTGATTGAAGGACCGGATGTGAAGAGATACATTCAATTAGCATATAAGCCAGAAGCTATGCCCGAATTGATTTCTAAGACATTTGAAATATCATTTATACCCATATACGATGGAATAACGAACCCGCAAAAACACATAACGGCGTATACCACAGTTATAAAAGGAAACGATTTGAAGGAACACGAGATAGAGTCGGTCCTAATCAAAATGTTTGATGAAACGCTCACTAAGGGAGCCTTGACATGGTATTCACTTCTCCCTGAGCATTCTATTGGTTCATTCGCCATGCTAGCTGACATGTTCATAAAAGACCATGGGGGGCGCGGAAGGTGAAGATGAGAAAAATGAATATCTTTCACATTGCGCAGGAAGAAATCGAACTCCTCATGAACTTTGTTATGTGGTTCCAAAAGGAGTGTATGCTACTACCTGCGATCCCAGACGAATGGGCTGCAGAGGCTTTCACAAAGGGTTTGAATCCTTTGAGTTCGGATGCCTCACGGAAACATAAAGAATACTACCTGGGAAGATATACACAATCGGTATGAGTCAAATATTCAAGTGGAATACGACATGCTGGGGACTCAGGCCAGAAGCATCTCACGAAGATCAGACAAAGGAGCCGGATCAAATCGTAACTCCTCAAAGAATCATTTTCAACCTTATCCCGCTCCCGGGAAGTAAGGGGCGGACATAATTATCGATCCCTTGAAAAGCCAAATAACAAGGGACGCCCTGGAAGAAATAACCAAAGTCTAATGCATTATGACAAAGGAAATTCATCTAATTCCACTCCAAATAGACCCAAATATCCAAAATTATCCAAATATAACTTCAGCATCAACGAAGATCAGATAGTGGCGGTACTGAGAACTCATTTGGTATCTCGACCACCAAAGCCACTACGGTCTGATCAAATTTCAAAGATCAGACCACTTGGTGTAATTTTCATGGCACTCACGAACAAAAAACCATGGATTCCAGACACCTGCAGGAAGATGTGGCAAGAATGCTAAACAGGGGCACCTACGAGAGTACTTAAGTGAAAAAGCTCACAACAACTATGAATGGGGACCTACCGCTAAAGAAAAGCCTAATCCGGATGTTCCACCTCATGTGATAAATATGATATTCTGTTGGTCCATAATCGCCGCTACATCTTTCACAGCGGCTAAGAAAACAAAAAATCTCGCTTATCCGTGAGAAGAGGTTCCGGGAAGTACTAGACAAAAACACTATCAGTTTTACTGATAAAGACGTTGTCGGTGTCACTTTACCCTATAAATACGCTATGGTCTTTACGGTGTCCATCAATTATTTTTAGGTAAAAGGATCGTGATCGACTCCAGAAGTTTTGCTAACATCATCCGGCTAAAAGACGTAGAAGAAATAAAGATGTTAGACAAAATTGTTTTGGTCGCCAGAAAGCTCTCGGGTTTCAATGTGTCTAGTGAAACAACGAAGGGTGAGATCAACCTACCGGTGGACGCTCAGGGAGTCGTAACGGTAACTAAATTTTATTGTTATCGATGGTGACATGAAGTACAATGCTATATTTTATAGGCTTTGGATTAATGACATAAAGGCAGTTCCCTCTACGTTCCATCTGGTAAATTTTTTGACATCGGACAGAGTCCAACAAATTAAGGGAGAGCAGCCCACAGCTAGAGAAATATACGCCATAGAGGAACCAGAGGCAGTGACATACCTAAAATAGAAATTAAATGAAGCGGAGCCCGCATAAGATGATGTCCACCTGGCTCCGCCGACAGGTGCATAACCAGAAGAAGAGTTTTCAAACCAGCATTAGGTACCTAGATATTTTCAAGTACCGGACGAATCAGACGCCACCAAACCAACAGCTGAAGAGCTTGAACAAATAGCCTTGCAAGAGGAAACTCCCGATAGAAAGGTATATCTGGGCAACGGACTAACCCCAGAGCTCAGGGATTTAATTCTTAATTATCTTACGGCTAATAGTGATTGTTTTTATTGGTCGCATAAAGATATGATAGGCATCCCTCCAGAAGTAGCAACTCATAACTTAGACCTGGATCTTAGTTTCCCTCCTGTGCGATAGAAGAAATGGCCCATCGCCGAAGTCCGCAACAGGTTTGTGAAAGAAGAGGTAACTAGGCAACTTAATGTAGGGTCAATCCGGGAAGTAAAATATCCGGATTGGTTAGAAAATATAGTCGTAGTACCTAAAAAGGAGAACAAATTTAGGATGTATATTGATTATAAGGATTTAAATAAAACATGCCCCAAATACTCGTTTCCGCTGTCGAACATAGATCAAAAAATCGATGTATTTCCTCGATGCGTATTCCGAGTATAATCAAATAAGAATGCCACCCGGAAGACCAAGAGAAAACATTTTTTTGACTAATTTTGGCAATTACTGTTACAATGTTATGCCTTTCGGATTAAAAAACACCGGAGCCACGCATTGACACCCAATTTTGTCCCATCTTTTTCGATTTATTTACAATTTCAAATATTTTCAACACCTCAAAACTTTTTTTTTATATATATACATATAGACATATGTATACATATATATTATTATTCTCAATATCATTATTATTATTATTATTCATATTTCTACAACCATTTGCCTTTTTTTTTAAAGTCGTAATCATAATTCCCCTAATATTCTATGTTATGTTATTTTCGTAAAATTGCATCGCATTCCACTTTTATCAAGCATTAAACATCTCGCAACTATTGTGTTTTATTATTATCACATCGTTATAACTTATTTTAAATAATTTACATTTTTTCTTCAATGCTTTTTTTTTTAAACCCCTTTTATGTTTTTAGACCCATAACCCATTTCATTTCCCAACCCAAAACAATTTCTACCCAAACTAATTTCATTCCCACAAACTAGCCCAAACCTCTACCCAAATTCGCAACCCCCCCCCAATACAAAAGCCCAATCGGCCATACCCAGGAATCACCAAACACGTCGTGCTCCGCATTGACCCGCGGGTTAAAATCGGGCGCGATAACATGGCGACTCCACTGGGGAATTCAGGTTCTTTACCATAGCAAATTCAGGTTAATTATTATTGCATTTTACTTTTGCTCTCTATTCGTTTTAATGCTTTGATTTGTTTCCTTTGTGAAATTTTGCATGCATAATTGCTTTAATTGCTATGTTCTTTTATTGCTTTCCTTAAATTGGCATTCCACTCATATTTCTTCCACTATGGAAAATTGACACTATCACACATTACACGCGAGGTGTGTTTTGCGCACCCGTAAAATTTCTTTCAAATAACCAAATTTTAGGAGAGTTGGCATATGCGCGGAGTGTCCGGACCATCTGGTGGCCGCGTAGCCTTCTCACTCGAGTAGTCCGCTCGGGAACCTTAGTCTAGTCAGCCAAATCTTAGAAAATTTAGGGTAGAGCTATGCCACATTTATCTTAAGTCATGCATGCATACACCTTAGGTGGGTCGATCCTTGGCATCGACTCCATAATTAAGA
This sequence comes from Anisodus tanguticus, assembly GCA_034509755.1. Taxonomy (NCBI): domain Eukaryota; kingdom Viridiplantae; phylum Streptophyta; class Magnoliopsida; order Solanales; family Solanaceae; genus Anisodus; species Anisodus tanguticus. Next base: position 42,952,360 of record CM067540.1, on the reverse strand, counting down.
AATCCACCAAATTGTCGACGGGTCTCATAACCCAACGACAAATCAGCATATTATGTGTAGCGTGATAATGATAGATTGATCCAAGCCTAATCATGACATGTCGAAATTGGAAAATTTCAGCCTTTATTTCCAATGGAAAGCATTTCAATTTAGTGGATTGGATCAATCTATCGTAATCTCTCGTATTTGGCGTTTAGGCCCACCTCTGGCATAAGAGAGGCCCCATGTATATTAGGACGCGCATATAATTTCCATACAATCTGCTTGCTATTCTCTGTTGCTTTCCACGATGTGCATATTATTTGAATCAATAATTACTCACCTTATACTAATTTGGTTTTCTTCATTTTTCAGGAGGTTCATTCTGCCTTATTTATTTCCCCAAAGGTTGATTCGTGTTGACTTAAAAATGGCGGAGCACCCCATCTTTTATTCACCAAATCATGCCTACCCAAATTGTATTAGTACTTAATGAAACAACGCAATTTAAATTGAGGCCTGAATCGCATTTATGCATTTTAATGTATTTTGCCTTTACCTTTTGAAAGCTTAAAATGACAAATCCTCATTGCTTTTGCTATTTTAAAATCTGTTTTGTTTAATAATTTTCTTTTTCATCATGCAAACTAATAAATTTGTCAATAATATGTGACATATAGTGAAACAAGCAAACAAAATTCAAACAATGAACATGACTTCGAAGAGTATGAGGAAGACTCACAACCGGAAGAATTGGGGCATTTTTTTAGAATAAGCCAAAGCCAGTTTTAGAACAAGCATTGGCATGAACATTTGCCCTTTGTACTTTTGGGCTATCGCACTATAATCAGGACTTCTACTGGGGCAATGCTTTTAAATCCAAGTGGATACAGAATCATGTACGAAGAGACTGATTGACGAAAAGCAGATGAACATAGTTTGTCCGGGGCAACTTTATCGGAATAGAATGGCCAAAGCTTTTAAACAAGAAAGTAAAGCCAGGGACTTTAAGCCGGGGCAATTGGTGTCAAAACGCATATTCCTACACCAAGATGAAGCCAAAGGAAAATTCGAATTGGCAAGGGCCTTACACGGTTCACCAAATGCTAACTGGAAGGACACTAATCCTAGCTGAAATGGACGACAAGTTTGGCCAAAAGCTATCAACGCAGATGCGGTGAAAAGATACTACATTTAGGATTTTTCTATGTAATGCACTTCCTATGTTGTAAAAGTTGCGCTCCCTTGGCGGGATACGCAAAGAACTCATGTCGGGTCCCGTTTCTTTAGAGCACAAATTTCCCCAAAATTGCATTTTTTTACTTGTAACATGAACTACGTTATGACCTGATTCCCTCGGCGGGATACGTAGGTGGCCACATCAGCTTCGGTCCACTTTTTAGAAAATCTTTACAAATCTCTTTCACCAATGAACTACGTTATGACCTGATTCCCTCATGGGGATACGTAGGCGGCCTAAATCGGCTTCGGTCCCACCATTAGGAATTTTTTTCTCCATTATCTAACATATGAGAAAACGCACCCATCTGATCACCTTGATAGGATAGAAAAGCAACCCACACAGGACTCGGTTGTCCATTCGAAGGTTCAACATCCTCACATATCGGAAACTGGGGCAAAATTTTAAGGGATCACTGCAAGAAAACGCTGATAGACATAGAAAAGCATCGGCATGCTAAGTCTTCAGCCAGAAGGATTTCAGATAAGACGTTTGCTTTGTTTCACCACATGTCACTTCTCGACAGTCATTTGCATATTTGCATACTTTCTTATAAGCAAATTATTTTCAATAAATATTTTCATTAGAGTTCGACAAGAACTTTTTACTGATATGCATACTTTCTTATAAACAAATTGTTTTCAACAAATGTTTTCATTAGCGGTTGGCCAAGATTGGGAACCAGACAGGGGCTACAGGTCCGAATCAGCAGGACATGCAACTATCAAGAGCCGAAGCTACAAAGTCAACGTGAATCAACCGCCCCTCCCCCAAACTCACAAATTTTCTTTGAGTACATGTTCTTCAGGTTGAAAGAAGCAGGGAAGCCACATCACTTATGATCAACTTCACAAAGAATTTCCGCATCATGGCTCACCGCAAGGATCACGCTTCTATTTTGCATCTATACAAAGACATCGTCTTGACCTATAGGGGCCCAACCATTATGTCTGCATAAGGATGTTATTTCGAATCACAGGGAGCTTAAACACAGCAAACCGACGTGGAACCATCTATTATAGAAAACTGACGGCAATAACGTCATTTACATCAAACGACGACAAGGACGTCGCATCACATTTTCGTCTGTGCAAGGGCGACATTTCAATTCACAGTACACAGAAGTTTGAATCGGCAGAAGATTCAACACAACGTGGAGCTATATTTTATAGCAAAACAACATTACAATGATGTCAACAGCATTACAACGACGTCTTCAGCGCAATCACTATCTTTTACAGGAAAACAGCATTACAACGACGTCAACAACATTACAACGACTTCTTCAGCACAACAATTATATTTTACAGCACTACAACGACGTCAACAGCATTACAACGACGTCTTCAGCACAACAATTATCTTTTACAGCAAAACAGCATTACAACAACGTTGTCGACGTTACAGGCAGCACAACAACTGTCTTTTACATCATTACAACGACGTCAACAATATTACAACGACGTCTTCAACATAACACGTCAATCCAACGACGTCATTTCAGGCGCCCACCTCATAATGCGGGTATTTTAATTTCAGTCAGGCGCCCACCTCATAATGCGGGTATTTTAATTTCAGTCAGGCGCCCACCTCATAACGCGGGTATTTAATTTCAGTCAGGCGCCCACCTCATAATATGGGTATTTAATTCCAGTCAGGCACCCACCTCATAATACGTGTATTTAATTTCAGTCAGGCGCCCACCTCATAATACGGGTATTTCCAAGTCATATTCTCTACCATTTTTTCTCAGCAGTTATACACTAATTTTATCTTAAGCTTTAGTTTGCAGGAGCTTTAATTTGCAGGAACTTCATCACAACGTGGAACTATCTCTTACGACGAACCGAGGCAATTTTGGTGAGCAACCTACTCCGAACGTCGTTCTGCTCTTCCCCAAAAAATTTTCACATCTGCAACCAGTGTCATCATAACTCGACACTGGGGCAATATTTCTTGAATCTGCACCATATTTTGCAACTTCTCTCCTCCTGGGATTCTATTTCTACCCATGCATCCCTAATCTTCCTTCGAGTCCCGATGATCAGAACAAAATTGGCTACTCAGTCAACTTCTTTGTCCGAAAATTCTTTCATTGTTTCGGGCCAAAGAGGGGCATCTGTTAACACCCAATTTTGTCCCATCTTTTTCGATTTATTTGCAATTTTAAATATTTTCGACACCTCAAAACTTTTTTTATATATATATATATACATATAGACATATGTATACATATATATTATTATTCTCAATATCATTATTATTATTATTATTCATATTTCTACAACCATTTACCTTTTTTTTAAGTCCTAATCATAATTCCCCTAATATTCTATGTTATGTTATTTTCGTAAAATTGCATCGCATTCCACTTTTATCAAGCATTAAACATCTCGCAAATATTGTGTTTTATTATTATCACATCGTTATATCTTATTTTAAATAATTTACATTTTTTCTTCAATGCTTTTTTTTTTAACCCCTTTTATGTTTTTAGACCCATAACTCATTTCATTTCCCAACCCAAAACAATTTCTACCCAAACTAATTTCATTCCCACAAACTAGCCCAAACCTCTACCCAAATTCGCAACCCCCCCCAAAACAAAAGCCCAATCGGCCATACCCAGGAATCACCAAACACGTCGTGCTCCGCATTGACCCGTGGGTTAAAATCGGGCGCGACACCACGTATCAAAGATTAGTAAATAAAACATTTGAAAAATAAATTGGAAAAACTATTGAAGTATATATAGACGATATTCCTGTTAAAAGTATTCGTGTATAAGACCATTTGAGTCATTTGCAGGAAACATTTGATGTCCTAAGAAGGTACAACATGAAGCTTAACCTCGAAAAGTGTGCCTTCGGGGTAGGCTCCTAGATGTTCTTAGGGTTCCTGGTTTCTCAAAGAGGAATCGCGATAAACCCCGATAAGATAAAATCCATTGAGGATATCCTGGATACACTAGAAGACGTAAAGGAGGTACAACGACTGACCAGGCAAATAGCGGCTCTCAGCAGCTTTATCTCCCGATCATCGAGAAAATGCCATAAGTTCTTATCACTTCTAAAAAAGGAATAACAACTTTGAGTGGACACCCGAATGCCAGCAAGCCCTTCGAGACCTAAAATCTTACTTATCTAGTCCTCCGCTCGTGTCAAAGCCAGAGGACGGAGAATAACTTCTTATATATCTAGCAGTCTCGAAAGTAGCGGTAAGCGCAGTACTAGTATGGAAAGAAAAAGGTACGCAGTTCCCTATTTATTATGTGAGTAGAGTTATGTCATGGGCCGAAACCCGGTACTCGTTACTCGTAAGTTGGATTTTTCTTTGGTTATGTCATCATTTAAGCTTCGACCATATTTCCAATGTCACTTGATAGCTGTGGTAATTACGTTTCTACTTAGGAACGTGTTGCATAAACCAAAACTTTCAGAGGGATTGGTTAAGTGGGTGGTGGAATTAAGTGAATTCGATATTGAGTATAAACCCCAGACGGAGATAAAGTCACAAGTCCTCATGAATTTTGTGGTTGATTTCAGTCCGAGAGTAACCCCTTAGGTGGAAAGAAAACCGCTTTGGTCTCGGGGACTACCCGTGGGGTTTGGATGCTCCACACTGATGGAGCATCCAATGTTAAAGGAACCGGATTGGGAATAATGTTACATACTCTCATCGAGGAAATCTTAAGGCAAATAATTCATAGTTTACCTCTGACTAACAATGAAGCCGAGTATGAGGCTCTCATTGCAGGTTTGGAGTTACCCCGGGGCTTAAGGTCTCAAATAATTGAAGTAAAATGCAACTCCCCGCTGGTGGTGAACTAAGTTCATGGAGTGTTTGAAGCCAAGAAATAATGTATGTCAAGGTACCTCGAGAAGGTCCTGCAGCTACTTTCCTGATTCTAAGAATGGACGGTTCTGTATATACCCCGAGAGAAAATTATAGAGGCATATGCATTTGCGAACTTGGACTCCAGAGACGGAGGCAGAAGGCCTTAAGGCCGAATCGGTTGTTCAACTTCTACACTCGGCCTTGGACCCTGAAGGGTATGACGAAGTGAACTCAACAAGCTTGAATTGAAATTTAAGAAATGAATTCTTAGACTACCTCGTAAATGGAAGGCTGCCAGAAGACCCGAAATCATTTAGAGCTTTGAGGATTAAAGCTGCTCGGTACTGTGTTATCGATGGAAAAATTTATTCGTGATGTTATTAAGATCCTCTGGATCGATGCATAGGTCATGAAGAAGTCAATTATGTGATGAGGAAAGTGCAGGAAGGGATATACGGAAACAATTTTGGAGCAGAATTCCTGATGATAAAACTAATGAGGGCTGAATATTTATGGGCCACGGATTGAGGAAGATACGAAGGCGTTCGTAAGGAAGTGTGATAAGTGCCAACTTCACGCCCAGCTACTGCACCAACCTGGAGAAGAATTGCATCCGATTGTGTCCCCATTGTCATTCATGAAATGTGGAATGAATATAGTCAGAACTTTACCTACTGCCCAAGACATGTATCAAAAATAATAATTATGACTCATTATTTCTCTAAGTGGATTGAAGTTGAAGCTTATACATAGCTTCGGGAGAAGGAGGTGATCAATTTTATCTAGAAATATATCATTTGGCATTTTGGCATCTTGGCATCCCAAAGGAGATTGCTTGTGACAACGGCCGAAATTCTATTGGGGCCAAAGTCACGAAGTTCCTAAATGACTTGAACATCAAACGCATCACCTCTACTCCCTATCATCCCAGTGCAAATAGTCAGGCGGAGTCAACAAACAAGACTAAAATCCAGAATTTGAAGAAGAAACTGAAAGCTGCTAAAGAGAAATGTCCTTCCATGTTACCGGAGATATTATGGGCATACAGAACCACGACAAAGGACTTCGAGATCCCGCATACGTTCGGATGGTGTCCCAGAAGCAACAAATAGAGCAATGCTATAACCGACGTATGAATTTTTGGCACTTAAAACTCGGGGACTTGGTGCTCCGAAGGGTGACTCAGAGCACACTGGAATAAAATGCAGAAAAGTTAGGTCCGAACTGGGAAGGACCATATACATTCAACGGGATTTCTGGCAAATGCTCTTGCCAATTGACAGATCAAGAAGGAAATAAACTTCCTAGTAATTGGAATGTAAGTCACTTCAATAAGTAATACATTTAGCAACGCGAACATGCGCTGAACTCTTTTTCCCTTCGACCGATTTTTATCCCAATTGGGTTTTTCCGGCAAGTTTTTTAGTGAGGCAGTATTAATACAAACATGTTAAGAGTCTTGCTACAAATAATATTATCTAGTGTCTGAGTCTTCACAGTATGAACACCCAAACACTCGGGGGCCATATATACCCGCAACCAAGAGGTGACCAAGAGGTGATTCTTTCGAAAATAAGAAAGCGCACACCGGTACTATTAAATGCTTCAGAGGAAAAGCTTATGACGGTACTATAAAAGCTTCAAGGAAAAAACATTTATCACTAGAGACTTCCCGGGTCACTAATTATTACACATACGTAACCGAACTGACCACACTAGATGACAGCCGAATTGTTCTTACATTTGTCTTTACAATTGTAAGATATAGGAATCAATAAAAAATTTCTTTTATGATAAAATTCTTGCCTTTGAAAGCATAAGAATTATCAAAACATGTGTTGTTATAAACATATCAAAAATTTCGTGTCATAATGAACGGGAGACGTCTTTTTCTATAGCACTACTAAAAATAAGGGTCCTCTCTTATTAAAAAACCTTGACACAAAAGAAAAGGTTAGAACTTAGGTTTCTCAAAGCACCAAGTAAGAAGTTGTCCAGAACCAAAGAAAGTCTGGGACCAACTACAAGGCCACGAAAATCCCAAATAAAAGATACATTTTTTTTGAATAAATTCGAGTCTTATTGAAAGTCATCAAAAGAAACTTCAAGAATTAGAATATTTAGAAGCAGTTACTAAAACTCAAATTTTACTTAACCTATTAAGGTGTGGTAAAGTTGCAACTACAAGCTTAATTTATAGGAGGAATACAAATTTGCTTCTATAAATAAAGGCATGAAATAAAAACACTGAGCAAAAATTGCAAACAAAGGAAAAAGTTCATTCATATATCACCGGGCCTAAACTAACCCAATTACAAAAAATATTACATGCCCAAAAGTGACCCGATTGAAAAGAAAAAACAATAAAATAAAAACCCACACGAAAGGTTACGACATGCTCGCTCCATGGTCTGCTGGGGGTGTTTCTCATAGATCATTAAAACAACATATCAAAAAGTCAGGTGGGGGGCATCATCAACTTCCATATCCAAATCATTTCCATCTCTATGTAATTCTTCCAGTGATAACTCAGCCTCATGAAGGTCAATCTCTGCATTAAGGATTTCAGAAGGGATATCAATCAATGGCTTGCTGGCCTCTTCGAGTGTATCCTTGCAAGTCATTAATATAGCCAGATCCGTGCAGAGCTTCCACCTTTGATATTTGGCTTGAAGCTCAGTTACGGCATTCTCGACAGATATAAACTACTCCTAGACTATGGCCAAATTGGCTTCTAGCCTAGCAGTTTTTCCCTGTAAAGTCACGTATGAGGAAGTCAGGACTTGAAGGGAAATCTCTTGATCCCTCAATGAGTCAACGACATTCTGCATGGGTATTCTAACGGAGGCTTGAAGAGAGGCATAATTTTGAATATCGGCTCAAAGACTCTCAACCTCAGCTAGTAGATATTGAACTTCCTCTGATAGCTTATTTTCTTCCTGTGAGGTGGTCATAGCCTTAGCTAAATCCATCGTAGAAATAGCGGTGGCATTCCCCTGAAAATAAAAAAATGTGTCAACAAGGAGTTGTGCTTTTAAATTTTGCAAAGAGGAATCAAAATTTTACCTGGAGAAGCAAGTCTACAAGGTGTGAGAGGGAAGCTTCCAGAGTTACACTCGGGCACTTTTGTAGATAGGCGGCGGATGTCCCGGCCTCAGGACCGAAGGTAAGAATAGAGATATCCTTGGAAGAATGGGATATAGGGACTATCGTCTCATTTTCTAGAGCATCGGAGGGGACGTTCTTAGTATTCACATCTTTACCGGTCTCCTTATCCTCATAATCAATATAGATAACACTCGTTTGCACTTCTTTCCAGAGTTTCGTAAGCCTATGGCGAGTTCTAATCCTAAAACTAATCCCCGCTAGAATCTCAAGAGTACCTTTCTAGGATTTTCGCTTCCGGGTGCTGGAAATTGATTGGATTATATTGGCCAAGGAGGCTGCACGAGAAGGCACCTTATGAGCTGCAGGTTTTCTCACCAGAAGTCCTACGAGAGGTACGCAAGGAATGAGAAGGAATCTCAAAGGAAAAAAAACAATAAAATGTATCGAAATCAGTCTTACGGTGATATTTTCCCTTTCACAACTTGGAAGTTATGCTCTTCCATGCCCGGATGGTATTGGGGGATGCACAGAGGAGACTAACAACCCACTCAAAAATCTCATCGATTAGTTGTGGTTCGGCGAGGACAGTTGCAAAATAGATTATTTTTACATGAGTAAGGGGGTTCCATATTTACGATAAAGAGATAAGGTGTTGATTAAAAAGAAGAAACACTTACGAGTGGTATTCCATTCTTCCGGGAAAGGTTCAGTAGAAGGCTGGTAGACTTGGTCAGTACAGATCATCACAAACCTAGTTAGCCAACCCCAGTAAAAATTATCTTCAATATTGACGAGACTACGATTCCAACGAGGATATAAATTGATGATGCCACCCCGGAATAATCAAGGATAGTAAAGGATAAAAGAAAGGTCGATGGTGAATGACGCGTTGGCACGATTAGCTAACATTTCAATGCAATGCACCAGTCTTCAAATTTGAGGGGCAACTTGCCCCAAGAAACACAATATCGATGACAAATGTCTTCAATAATCTTTGGGACTTGGAGGTGAAAAATAATGGTGAATGGATATGTGTGGACCATCGAAAACCCTTCTACGTGATGATTCATTCTTGCAGTTGGACTTACTATCTTAACATCAGTGTTGGAATCAAAGTTGCAGTCCTTAATGACTTCAGAGAGGAGCTTTGTAGTTATCAGAGACTCTCTCTCCTCCACGGATTCGAAGTGTTCTTTAACGCAAAAATCTCCAGAAAAATCAAACCCTACGGGGAGAATTTCTGTGGCAAGAGAGTTCAAGTCTATTTCTTGACTTTTGGGGAAAGCCGGTTCTTGACGATGGCTCGGAGAAGAGTTGTCATTGTTCTTAGGAGAATGCGAAGGGAGAGATTTAGAGGATGACATTGTGGTAAGAAATAGTTAGAAAGCAAAAAAGAGAATTTTAAAGGGTTTGTAAGCTTTGAAAAGGAAGGAAACCTTAGTTGGACTTTGTGAAAAAATTTGGCCTCCTACTTATGGAAAGAAAAAGTAAGGATTGTAAACTGAAGATACATCTCTCAACATGTTTGCACAGCTTTACATCAATCAGAGTGACTGGATGACTGCCTCCATTTCAGAAACATTAAATGGATTGCGATGTTTGACGTTTGAAATCGAAGTAATCATTGCATTTCAATTTTCCCGCCAAGTAGTAGGGTTTTTGGCTTGTTCGATAATCATATCCACATTTTAGGCGCGCGGAAGACACGTCTAGAAGGTGCGGGGACTATCTGTATAGGGAAAAATTTATGTTATACGATTGGACGAATTATGTCATGATATGTGACAAGTGTCGTTGAGTTAGATCCAAATTAGCTTTCGGTGCTACCAGTTGAGTAATGGCACCGTAGATATCAAAAGGTCACGAGGTACCGAAAGATAGGAAGATCATGTGAAGCTTTCGAATTACAACGGACAACCATTACTTGTCCGATTCTACATCTTCTAAGGGTGCATTGATGATGTTTATGAAGACACCAATTATCCAATTATTACAACATTCATTTATTTGTATTAATAAGGACATAAATCGTGGCACGTGTACCCGTGATCCAAAATATAAATAGCTCTAATGATCCAATTGTAAATCATCATATTCAAGTTATTACAACATTACTTCTCGGTTCATATTCCTTATCTAAATATTTGTGCTTTCATACTAGTTGAATACTCGATCTGGAAGCCTTACCAGAAAGCTTCTAGCATGCTCAGGCTAATTATTCCTTAATCTTATCTTGTTATCCTTAATTTGCATTATATATCAGCTAACATATTTGCCTAATCAGTCACTTGAGACCGATGTTTCCTTGAACGCGTGTATAAATTCAACTATACTGATTTACAGGTAAACATCAAGATAAGACAATTTCTTTTTTTTCCGTTTTACCCATAGTATTAATTACTCATTTCAAATCATTTTTCAAATCTATTAAAACTATGCACCAATTAATATGAGCATCATGATAAATTATGCACTTCATTTATTATTTCTTAAGGGGTGTACAAAATCAATAATAGACAAGTAAAAGGAATGGATGGAGTAATAAATTAATATAATTTTGCACGATTTTGTCAATGCAATCATTAATTCACATGTTTTAAGTCATTCCTTCGGTCTCAAATATCAATTGTTTTGGCATTTACGATAATAATATATTCTGTGTAATTTCACAAGTGGGATTTGAGAATGATAGATTGTACGCAGATTTTACACCTATCTTTATGGGATAGAGAGATTATTTCGATAGACCCTCGTTTCAATATTTGACGTTTAAAAATTGTTTTTCGAACTCTCCCTTATTGCTCCACATATAGTAGATCACTTTCAGAGAGAGCTAAATGATATTCCCTCTGTTTCAATTTATGAAAAGGGGTTCTATATATCAGAGTTGAATTACTTAATTTTGATTATGAATTAGGATATAATATTTTTTTAAATTTTAAAAATAAAATTTATATATTTGAAGACAATATAATTAATGATTCAAAATATTTAACTATGATTCAAAATATTTTTAAAAAGTTTGAGAAACTTATATAGTAAAAGAAACAACTATGTAACTCCTCAAATTATAACTACTTCACTTAGATATGTTTCTTAAGTGTATATGAACACCTTAAATACTTTTACATTCTCGGGACTTGTAGATAATAAATAGGATGAAAAAGTAGTTGTTTCCTAATCATAAAAGGCCTAGTATTTTAATTAGGATATGTCGCATCCTTACATGTAGTAGCATTAGGTGTACATGGATTGGATCGGTTCCATTTTTTCTATTACCATATCAAACCAAAAGTATCGAATTTCTATATTTATAAATCAAATCAAAAGTATCGAATTTCTATATTTATAAATCAAATCAAATCAATAATAATCGAGTTTTTTAACCTCATGTTTCTCGGTTTTTTTTTTTTTTTTTGTGATTTGATGTGAATTATCTTACAAGCATCTTCTCCTGTTGTTGTGAAATATTTCTATGCTCCTGCATTCAGTTCAATCCAATTTTAGAGAATATGTCTGTTTGAAAGATAACTACTTCAAAAACATCCCCTCTCTCCACACACACTCTACGTGGCTAGAGAAAGAATGATTTTAAATTATAAGTGGTCAAACAAAATAGAAATCCAAGGCTAAAGACACAACGTAAAACATGCATCACAATTAGCTCAAGCAATATGGGCAAGATGTGAATTCATATTAGTGCTTTCATATAACATAATTTTAAACCCATGGTCCTTCAATTCAATAACATTTCGCCCAAGTGTGTGCTCTGTTGCTGGAGGGTTTTAATTTTTTTTTTAGCAGTTTGTTCATCTGTTGTTAATAATTAGGGATTTAGGGTGTAAATTCAGCTTTGATTTGGGCTTTTTCTAATTTGCTGGACATTTATAGGCAATATGGGTTAAAAATATAAGTCCAAACCTGATGTTAAAATATTATAGACAGGACTTGCTTCTTTTCTTATTTTTTTAATAACAAAACAAGAAAGGGAGTGAGCGTTATGCATGCACAAATTTTAGGGGAAACACATTAAAAGCTTAAGAAAGCAACTATCTTAGCTTCTCCCAAATAAGGCTTCCAATAATGTGTTAGGTGATGAAGAAAGCCAGCCTTTTGGTGGGACTAATAGAGTTCAACCTTTCTCTTCTACTCCAAAAAATAAGTTAAACTTATTAGGTACTTAATTTCTTGTTTGATTTATCTTTCCTTAATTTGTCCTAATTATGTACACTCCTTTTTTACTTGCCTTTAGCAGGACTATTGATGATGAGGGAAAGAAGCAAATTTCTCTCAGTGTCAAAGGCTTGGCATTCCTGACTTCTTTTCTTTGGATGTTAGTGCATTTCATCTCTTCTAATTGCCTTTAGAATAAATAAATTGACCAAGTCGTAATAATATTTTGATAGTCAATGCATAAAAATTAAACTTTTTTTTTTTGTGTGGGTGGATATAGGTATGGCGAGCATCAATGGGAGAACTCTTAGGCTCAGCGGTTCTTGTTTTCATGCTGGACACTATAGTGATCTCCACCTTCGAAAGTGACACTAAAATGCCAAATTTGATCATGTCAATTCTCATAGCAATTGTGATCACAGTCCTACTCCTCGCGGTTGTTCTGATTTCTGGAGGACACATCAACCCCGTTATCTCCTTCTCAGCCTGGCTAGTCGGAATTATATCCATGTCAAGAGCCATCATTTACATGGTGGCACAATGTATTGGTGCTATTTTAGGTGCACTAGCTCTAAAAGCGTTAGCTCAACCATTGCACAAACTTTCTCACTTGGTGGTTGCACCACTACAGTAATTGCACCAGGCCCAAATGGGCCCATTACAGTGGGCCTAGAAATGGCCCAAGCCCTGTGGCTAGAGATCTTTTGTACATTTGTTTTTTCTCTTTCTTCAATTTGGATGGCTTATGATCATCGACAAGCTAAGGCACTTGGCCATGTCACTATCTTGTCCATTGTTGGTCTAGTACTAGGTCTTTTAGTGTTCATCTCGACCATGGTCACCACGAAAAAGGGCTATGCCGGGGCCGAGGTGTTTTCGGGGCTGCTCTTGTTAGAGGAGGTCACCTTTGGGATGGACATTAGATATTTTGGGTTGGGCCTACTATTGCTTGTGTAGCCTTCTATGTCTACACAAAGATCATTCCACCACAGCATTTCCAGGCAGATTATGGATACAAGCATGATTTTGTTGGAGTTGTCAAGGCTTTGTTTGGGTCGGATGTATAAAGGCCCAGATGTAATAATGGGCCTATGGTGATGTATTTGGTTTTCCTTTATGGGTCCAGTCATGAGCCGATAATAAACTAATGTGTAATAGCTTAATAGGACTTGATGAGTAGTGTACTAAGTATATAGATAAATTTTCCAACTTGTAAAAAGTCGAAATTAGATATATGTTTGACACTAATGGGCTCTGTCACAAAGATTGTAACTAGATGATGAATTTGTGTCGGGAACAAAAATTGTTAGGGTGTATTTGGTCACTAATTAATCCGTCACGAACTGTGACATATTCCAGCAGGTAATACAATTTTATTGCTTGATAATCCTTCACAATATTTTTTTTTGTAATGCTCATATTTGTGACGGTTGTCAATCTGTCTTAAATTCATTACAAATTAATTTTTTGACACATTGGTCCATCTTAAGTAACGAATTTTCTTGTGGTGAGCTAAAAGTTGTCATAATTAAAGTGGAGGCCACAGCCTACAACCTTCAAACATTTCCTTGATTGTGAATTCTTTTTACCCCAAAAAATAAATATGAAAGAACACATTTCTGTTGCTGGACAATGGTCCGGAATCGCCCATGCTAGAGAATTAATGACAAGTATAAAAACAAGATTAAAAGAAGTATATGAAGGTTTTTCCTTGAATATCTTCAATTACGAGTTGATGTAAATTGAAACTTTTGTAGACTGGTCCAAAAGTGTATATAATTGAATTTTCGAACAAAAGCAGTCAACTCTCATTTATCAATGCTAGGTAAACTAAAGTAGTCGTGAAAGTGTTGAAAAAAATTAAAGAAAAAAAGTTAAACAAGGAAGATAAGAAGAATAATATGTCAATCAATGATATAATTAACGGATAATATTGGAGGCTCTTGGGACTAGTTTTCCAAGTAGAAGTAGATTGTTGACTTTTTAAGTAATTTTTTTGTTCTATTCTAAGAAGGGTGCTATTTTTATTTTTTTATTAGGAAAGTAACACATACAAGAGCGTTGGTGAAGCCAAAATTTTAGCCACTGAGAATCTAAATATAAAGAAATAAATATATTAAAAATTAACGAATTTAATAATATAATATATATATAAAATAATATAATTTCTCAGTGAATGGTGCAAATTGACATGTACTCTTTTGAGCAAGATGGCTCTGCCTCTGTACAAGATAGTATATCGACAACTTATTAAAAACACAAGAACTGAAATGTATATGTATTGATCCAAAAACTCTATTTTGGAGCTCAATATAATGTTACGAGCTTTACTTTTCTTTCCGGACCCATTCCACACTATGCCATACTTTTTACATCAATCACTTGAACAGAAGGGCTCAAAGGACACGAGTCAAATTTTGAAAAATAATTGAGCATACAATTAATGCAAATTCTTCAATTCTGTCTAACACCCAAGCAAAGCAAAGTGATACTATTAAATGTCGTCACATTTGTCAAATTAGAGGGCTAAGAATTATACTTCTTCCATCCCAATTTATGTAACAGTCATTTTTTTTAAGTTAGATCCAGAAAAAATGACATTTTTCTATTCAGACTTCAGTAACAATTTAATTTTAAGCTTTTTATTTTATTTTTAATGAGATAATTATTTATAACTATACAAATATGTGCGACTTATTTATATCACAAGTATCAAAAATCTTTCTTTTAAAAAAAAATTCGTGATCAGTCAAACAATAATATATAAATTGAGATGGAAAGAGTAGTAATTTCAACTGAGATTGGACATGCATGATATCTCTGATTGAAAAGATGTTCACTAATTTAACAAATATAGGGAGTAATCCACTTGATCGACCACAATATCTTATAATCATAAATGCTTCTACACTGCAATGCATGTGTGACCAAATTTATATGGCGTTGTGAATACCATTTTACACTGCATGGACTCATCCAAGTGTACCATTATAATTCATGACACTTCTCCCACTTTTATTAGCTTTCCTGTTTAATGCCATCAAAGAGTTGACTTTATGTAGCCTCTAACACCATGTCCCAATATCGTTGGAATAGTATTTTAAGTTCATTATTATTTATTTTCTGAGATACACAATTTCACCAAAAATGCTTTATTATACTTTTTTTTATTAGTCTTATTAAAAATTGACATAAAAAGATATGGAATTCATCAGTCAATTTACTTGGAACATTTATTTGATAGCACAAATTAGCCATTTTAGCAAACCAAATTCATTTCAAAATATTTGAAATGAAAGAAAAAAAATTATTTTAGAAAAATACTATAAGGATTAATTAAGCGAGATATAAAGAGAGGGGAAAATGATATTTTAGAGGATCATTCTAATAATTAAAGCTATTACTCCCTCCGTCCCATTATATATATATATATATATATATATATATATATATATATATATATATATATATATATAATATGAAGGTTTTTGACTTTGCATAAAGATTAAGAAATAAAAGCAGATTTTTTAAACTTGTGATCTAAAACAACTCATAAAAATTTGTATAGCTAGAAATCATTTCTTTTTGGGATTGACTAAAAATGAAAAAAGTGTCATATAAATTGAAACGGATGGGTAACTTTTTTTCTAACGGCGGTATGAAAATCTTGAAAAACATATAATATGAAGTAAAACAACCATTGATATAGGCACACATACCAAAGGATGTAGTGAACTGGATGTGGTTGTTTCTTCCTTAATTAAAACTCTCGGGTTCGACTCTTGGGTATGAAAAATATTTGGTAGGAAGCGCTTTCACACAGAAATGGGCCTTATCCGACCCGAATCCGGATATAGTCGGACACCAATGCGTAAATCGAACATCGGATGAGACAAAGAAAGAAAAGAGATAAGCACCCAATAATTGAGAGCATGGATATTTTTTTTTCTTTTTTCACAACTGTAATGGTCTTTCCCTTTATTTTTTCCTCTTATGGAAATGTTAAGGTAACATTCAAAAGTCAAAGCTTGTGTAGGTACTCTGACAAACTGGATACTGGGATAGTGTTCTGGATAACTTTTTGGACCAACTTTGTAAAAGTATTTTTGAAGACAAATTTATACAGCTAAAATTTAAAGTTAAGCTTTTTCTGTTTGTGCATGTAGTTTAGGAGTATTTAATAATGAAATAGGAAATTTGTAGTTGCAACTAGAAATATAAAAGGCAGATGTTATGATTCTAATCAATGAGCATGAAAATATAGTTGCCTCATTTTTAGCTCTGAAAATATAGTTGCCTCATTTTTAGCTCTGAAAATATAGTTGCTTCCTTAACAATTCAATAGGAAAAATATGTCATTGTTTACCTCTTTTAAAATGAAAAAGGGTCAAAATTGCCTCTGATTGGTTTGGTGTTAAAAAATATCTCTATTTACCTATTGGACCATAAATATTCTCACCGTTATTTTATGGTTCAAATATACCTCTTAACAATTAAAAAGGTTCAAAAATATCGACGTGGGAGTATATTTAGACAATTTTAGTTGCTTAGTGATATATTTACACCATTTTAATTGTTCAAGGATAATTTTCAAATTATTACATTTGTGCTAAATTTAAACATTGGATAAAAGATCATTTGGTCCTTGAATGTATATAATTTATTTTTATCTATAAACTAATCAAAATAGAATTAAAATAATATAATAGTTAAACACTATATCCGTAAATTGTACTTATTGACAGTTTTATACTTTTATTTAGCTTACTGTTGTGGAAACTACACTAGCTTGGTGTTTCGCACGTTCTTTTTTCTTTTAGATTGTAATGTAAAGCCGTTTAGAAATTACTCCCTTCATTCATTTTTACTTGTCTATTATTGACGTTGCACATCCCTTAAGAAATAAAATAATAAATAAAGTATATAATTTATCATGGTACTCATATTAATTAGTGCATAATTTTAATGGACTTGAAAAATGATTTGAAAAAAGTAATTAATACTATGGCTAAAATAGGAAAAATGAAATTGTCTTCTCTTGATATGCTAAAAGTAACAATTAAAAATAAAAATGTATTTTTAATATAGTGGACAAATAAAACTGAACGGGGGAAGTACATTCTTCGAGGAGAATTAATACAGATTCTGACTTAATTAGATATGTAAAAATATAAAACCATAAATACATGCTGCTCTTCTTGTTGGAACTATAGAATAGTGTAAATCTCCTTGAATGGTTCTCTTATTAATGTAATATATATATATATATATATATATATATATATAGTATACAATTGTAGTCATAATAGAATTAGGATATCTATTTTACATTAATTACCTTAATTACACTAAATATTAATTACAGAATATATTGTGAATATATATGAAATATATTCACTATCACACCCCCTCAGTCGGAGCGGGAGGAGGCCGGATGCTGAGACTAAATCTGAAGTCAAGGAACAGTTGCAGAGGGAACCTCTTTGTAAAGATATTTGTGTACTGATACGAAGAAGGAACAAGCAACACCCTAACGTGACCCATTGCAACCTTCTCACGAACAAAGTGAATATCCATCTCAATATGCTTGGTTCGCTGATGCTGAACCGGGTTATGAGACAAGTAGACAGCAAATACGTTATCACAATAAACCAAAGATGCCTTACGTAAGGGACAATGAAGCACAAGAATGAGATTTCGGAGCCAACATAGCTCGACAACAAAGTTCGCAACGCCTCGATATTATGCTTTTGCACTCGAACAGGAAAGCGTGGCTTGCCGCTTGGCCGACCATGAAATAACAATATCTCCTAAAATATGCAATAGCCGGACGTAGAGCGACGGTTTTCCGGACAACCTGCCCAATCGACGTTTGTGTAGGTGAGCAACATATTCGGTGCGGAGGGATATAAATATAGTCCATAATCAAGAGTACCCTTAACATACCGAATGATACGCTTAAAAACTGTAAAGTGAGGCTCCCTAGGAGCGTGCATGAACAAGCACACATGTTGAACAACATATGCAATATCTGGACGAGTGAAGGTGAGATACTGAAGAGCACTTGTGAGACGGCTATATAGAGAGGGATCGTTGACCAGATCCCCATCATCCGCACTGAGTTTGGACTTTGAGTCAACAAGAGTGGGCATGATCTTACAGTTAGCCATTTTAGCCCTGTAGACAATCTCCTCTGCATACTTACGCTGACACAAGAACATGGCATGTGCGGATTTGATCACTGATATCCCCAAAAAATAACTCAACTTACCCAAATTTGTCATAGCAAATTCGGAATTAAGCAAGGCAATGATCTCGTGTTTCAGAGTGTCAGAAGAAGTTGTCAGAACAATATCATCCACATATAAAAGAAGATAAGTTGTGTCAGTACCTCGATGAAATATGAACAGGGAATGATCACTCTCGCTACACACGAACCTTATTTGTATGATGTATATAGCAAACCGTTCATACCAAGCCCTAGGGGCTTTTTTCAAACCACAGAGTGACTTATGAAAACGGCAGACATAATGAGAACCTCCGGATGCACAAAGCCAGGCGGTTGATGCATATAAATGATTTCTTTCAAATCTCTATGTAAAAAAGCATTTTGACATCAAGTTGGTGAATAAGCCAATTTTCCCCATAGTTATGCTTAACACTGTGTGAATGGTGGCTAGTTTAACCACTGGACTAAAAGTCTCATCACAATCAACACCCTCAAGTCTTGCCTTATGGTGTTCAAGCTCTCCACAATCTCAGAATTTGGGACGATAAAGACACATATAATGAATCATATTCACCCCTTCTGGTTTCGGAACAAGATCCCAAGTGTGCTAATTGGTCAATGCATTAAACTCCACATGCATGGACACATTCCAATTTGAGTCAAGTTTGGCTAATTTTGAGTTTTTAAGAATGGGCGAGATGGTTTGAGTGGATAGGTTAAAGTGAACTTTTGGTTTGAAAATCCCGTGTTGTGCACGAGTTTCCATGCGGTGTATGGAGACGGTCACGAGTGGGGCAGGGGGCTAGGAGATGCCTAGCTGGACTGGGTAGTGCGGTTGATATTGGGCAGTGGTGATGGGCAGTGGGGCTGGGCGGTGGGATGGGATGGGTAGGGGCTGGGTGATGGATGGGCAGGGATAGTCACGGGTTGGGGTTGGGCAGTGGGATGGGCAGAGGCTGGTTGCTGGGTGGCAGGGACTGTTTGGGGCACTGTGCCTGGAGTATTTTCGGGCAGGAACGGGGCAGGATTCGGGCAGTTGGGTAGGGTCGACGAGACGGTTGGCGGGACGGCCTGAGGGTGCGAATTTTGTAGTGCATTTTGGACTAGAGGTAAGGTGTCCGAGTCATCAAGGAATTTGTAATCAGTGACTAGAAATTTTTGGATATTGTCAAATGGGAAAACATACTCAACAAACGTGACATGATGTAAGATTACAATTTTGTCAGTGGATAACTCATAGCAAAAGTACCCCATATAGTTCGATGGAAAACCTAGGAAGACGCACAGAGTTGAACGAGGTGCTAATTTGTAGGGACTGTTGAGGCAAGATTTGGGTAACACAGACAACCGAAAATTCGAAGGTGATCATAGAAAGGGATCCGACGGAAGAAAATTTCAGTGCGTGTACTATATTGGATCGTACGGGTAGGTAAGATATTAAGAATATGTTCTGCCATTTTTAATGCATATACCCAAAAGGGAAGGGGGAGAGACGCATGAAAAAGAAGGGTATGAGTCATATTGTTAATGGTGCAGAGAATTCTTTTGGCTTTACCATTTTGAGGAGAAGTATGGGGGCATGAGAAACGATAAACCATGTCATTAGCCGCACAAAAATTATGAAAAAGGGAGTTATTGAACTCACGACCATTATCACACTGAAACATTTTGATGTCTTTTTCAAATTGTGTTTTAACCAAGGTACGAAATTCAAAGAATTTGGAGTAAACTTGAGACTTAAGTTTAAGCGGATAGACCCAAAGGAAGTGAGAAAAGTCATCCAAAAATACAAAATAATATTTATGACCTAGGTTGCTAGTTATAGGGGACGTCCATAAATCCACATGAATGATATCAAAGGGAGAGAAAGTAATACTTAAAGAAGACGTAAATGGAAGTCTAACATGTTTTCCTAGATTACAATAGGAGAAACTATGAGAAAGTTTCCCTTTATTACAGTGGATTAAATTGCGGTTTCTAAGGGAATAAAAAACATGAGCTCCCGGATGACCAAATCTATTATGCCACGTTGATGGAGATATTACAGCTAAAGCAGTGGATGGAGTGACATGGGAAGTGGACGTGGATAGGAAATGATGTAGGTCCCCCACACTATTTCATCTCGTAAGAAGTCTCCCCGTACGTAGGTCATTTACAGAAAAACCAAATGGGTCGAAATCAATAGAGACGGAATTATCTGTGGCAAATTTTCTAACAGAGATTAGGTTCTTGATAATGTTAGGGGCATATAGTATTTTTTAAAGGGAGAAGTGGTGATGCGGTGGTGGAGTTAGTGTGTGGACAAACCATTGAATTAGAAAACAATGATCATTTCCGACAATAATAGATTATGGAGAATTTAAATTGCGCAGTTGAGGAAGATTACCAGAATTGTTGGTGAGGTGAGATGTGGCGCCTGTATTCATATACCATGTATCATCGTGCTGCTGTTGGGCCGCTGTGTAGTGGGTCTGGTGGCTAGACAGTGGGCCGCGGTAGTGTGTTGGGCCACTGGACTGTGGGATGTGGGCCTTGGCAGTGCCCCCCACCGTTTCGTGGGCATTTGTGTAGTGGGCCTGGTGGCTGGACAGCGGCCCAGAAGTGCTGGGCCACTAGGCAGTGGGCCTCAGCTGTCACGACCCAAACCGGAGGGCCGTGATGGGCACCCAGACCCTACCTGCCGGATACCACACTTCACATCACTAATCATACAATCAACACCCAATCATACTTAAACACGGACCACTAGAGCCGTCACCCAGTACTTTACTGACATATGACGATAATAAGAGAAAAAAGAGCCATGTAAAATCTTAACCCGAATGCCAAACTTATATATACATACTTTGGCCGACAAGGCCATACGCGACTACTATACACAGGACATCTGTCTATAAGCCTCTAAAAATACATGACATCACAAGGACGGGATAGGGCCCCGCCGTACCCATATGCATATGCAAAATATGATACCACAACTAGACTGCAACTCTGAAACAAATAGAGTGCTCTAATATCAGTTGAACCAATAACCTACTAGTGTGAACCGCCTGTCTACCTGAGCATGCAGGCATGAAACGCAGTGTCCCCCGACAAAAGGGACGTCAGTACGACTGATGTACTGAGTATGTCAGGCATGAAGAATAGCATAACAGGAATATAACAATAAACTGAAACAGAAACAACCGATAGAAATGGCTGACATCAACAGCCGACAGAAACGGCTGACCAGCAGTAAATGCCTCTGAGGACCCTAATATGCCTAAATATCATGCACAATGCAAATGCGGTATGCATATATATATTGGCATCACAAAGGCATCTTTTCCCCCATAACATATATATATATATATATATATATATATATATATGTATATTGGCCCTTTATTAGACATCTTCCTTTTCATAACAGCCTCTGTGGGCATCATATCATCCACATATCCCAACTGATATCAGGTGGTTTGCGTATCCCGTTTCCCATCCCCAATATATGGTCCAGGGTAATACATGAATGTAATGCATGAATGACAATAAAACATTCTGAACTTATCGGATGACATAACGTCCTTGTACCTTCGGTTAACATTATGAATATCAACATCTTTCCCATATACCTCAATAAGGATTTGGGAACATATTTAGACATGCTTTTAACATAGGAATGAATAACATGAACATTCTTAGATACTAAGAGTAGAGTAATTTATGGAACAATATTACGGTTACGTTTCGTTACATGGAACATGTCAAAAGAAGAAATGATTTGCCTTAACATACATCGATTCCATTAATTGTCTGAATCAAGAGAGTCATTGTTTTTGCTAATACTGTCCGAAAACACCAAAATGGATTCCAAATTGAATTATCAAAGCTAAAGTCGTTGCTGGTATTTTGCTCTTCAAATTGACTCCCAAATTTAAAGTTGCTGGATGTTCCCATTCTTGTGAACGTTCCTTTTCCTTTTTACCTATTAAAATCCACTTAGTCAAATGGTCTCTTATCCTACACAGTACACATTTATGCCCCTTTTAAATTAAAGATATGTTTAACTAACGAATTAAATGAAATGCTAAGTCTTAGCTTTACCTTTAAGTCCACACGTCCACTATGCACTTAATGTGCTGGACACCTAATTCATTGTCGCCAAATCCCTCTTGGTTTGCAGCCACGTAGTTGAATCATTTTAGCACTTATCCACAAAATCCTAATTAATACCATAATTAATCAATTAACCACTAATAATTACCCATGTCTTCCACTAATTCAACATACACTCAATTACACACATAATCAATTTCTCAGTCCCACTTCACTTAAATCTTGATGACTTATAAAATCTCCATATACTCAATGTCATAATCGTGAGATAGAGCACTAGTCCATAACCTTTTTTAGGACATACAACCATTATTCTCAATTCCCGTCGTCACACTTCTTAGGTCCTAAATTATTTCGGGACCGCATCCTTTTATATAATAAATTCTTCTTTTGCGTTCGTGAACATGACCAGAAAATTCTCCAACGCTCGGGTCTATTTACATACGCCTAGCGATTTTACATACGCCTAGTGACTCAAACCATGGCCCGAAAGTATGGGGTGTTTCATCGATCCATGTCACGTCGCCTGAAAACATAACTACCGCTTATGATTCTCTTGGAACCTCGGCATTGGCCTGAAATAGGTAAGGGTATTTGTGTCTCATCTCCTCTTCCGCCTCCTGTGTCATTTCTTCCATATTTTCATTTCGTCACAGAACTTTTTCGGAGGCTAGTTCCTTAGTCCTCAACTTGCGGACTTGTCGATCTAAGTTAGCAATAGGAACATCTTCATTTGATAGATCCTCTGTAACTTGCACATCATCAATTATCACAATTCGGAAAGGATCTCCAACACACACCTTTAACATTAAAACATAAAAACTGGATGAACAAACTCTAACTCCGAAGGAAAGTCTAATTCATAAACTACTTGACCGATTCATCGATTATGCGATATGGCCCAATATACCTTAGGCTGAGCCTTCATTTTTGCCCAAATTCCATTACACCCTTTATAGGAGAAATCTTCAAGAAGACCCAATCATCAACTTGGAACTCTAAGTCCCGATGCCGCACATCTTAATACGGTTTCTAATGACTCTAAGTGGTTAACAACTGTTCTTCGATAAGCTTCACCTTTTCTATAGCTTGGTGCACTACATCAAGACCCAAATAATTCTAATTCACCTACTTCGAACCATCCGATAGGAGGTCTACATTTTCGTTCCTAAAGAACCTCATATGGAGTCATTTTAATACGAATAGGATAGATGTTACTGTATGAAAATTCAATAAGGGGTAAATGATCATCCCAACTTCTCTTAAAGTTCAATATGCTAGCTCGTACCATGTCCTTAAACGTTTGAATCGTACGCTTGGCCTGCCCGTCTATTTGAGGGTAGAAAGTTATGCTAAGATTAACTTGAGTGTCCAAACCCTATCAGAAATGGTCTCCAGTAACTAGTTGTGAACTTCACATCTCGGTCAGATATAATAGAAATAGGCATATCATGAAGACGAACAATCTCCTTAACTTACAACTGTACGTAGTCCTCGGCTGGGTAAGTAGTTTTGACCGCTAGGAATTGAGCTGATTTGGTCAGTCTTAGCATCAATCACCCAAATAGAATCAAACTTATGATAAGAGCGAGGTAAACCTATAATGAAATCCATGTTAATTACTTCCCATTTCTACATTGGGACCTCAATGTTCTGAGTCACGCTACTGGGCTTTTGGTGTTCTATCTTTGCTTGTTGACCGTTAAGACACTGAGCTACAAACTTCACGATGTCCCTCTTCATGTCATTCCACCAGTACATACTCTTGAGATCATAATACACCTTAGTTGATCCATGGTAAATGGGATATCATGATCAATGGACCTCCGTCATAATCTTATCTCGTAATCCTTCTATATGGGGAATACTAAAATGGACCTCCCACATGGGGATCCCTCTCCCAATATATATTTGAAGGTTGCGATTCTCTTTTGCTAAATATCTTTCCCAATCTTCTCTAAAAATGAGATCTTCATCATGACGTTCCTCTTCTTCCAGTATGAGGGATGATCTTACTGTATTCTGAGTCATAGAGCTATCACTATCTGAATCCTCCAATCGGACACCCACTTAGTTAACTGATATGTTCCATCAGGTCAACTTCTCTCCTTAGCCCTTACATTAATCAAGTCGCTTGTGGGTGAATGATTCTATTGTCAACTTAGCTTTGTTTACCAGCTGGTGTGCTGAAAACTCTTATATTTGTTGTATCTCAATCGTGAATACTTTATGGACAATGTCATTGAATATGAAGTGCGCATATCATCGCAGTTAACTCTCATTCATGGTCTGAAAGAGATATTTTTTGTACTCTCTCAATACTCGTAATTATAACCAACTTTTTTTCTTTACTTCTCTTGACCACTCATTTTCTTACTCGTCGTACTCCTCTTAGTTCTAATATATTCGAGTATACATACATACTTTCAAACATTGCTCCTGATTCTAATCCTTGGTGTTACCAACCTTGAGGGATGAGTTGTTAATTTATTCCCTCATTCATCACGTGGAAGATTCTAAAGAATTTGCATTTCATGGCGTTGGCCTACTATATCCAAACCTGATCGTTATACTTAGATTTGAATGCCTTCACTTGACTCTTGGCTAAGACTTTCTGTCAATGGCGCTTTGGAAAATATTCCCTCGATCTTGTCAAGTTGTAAATCCATTACTCTATCTATCTCGTAGAACCTTTGGTCAGTTCACAAATGCTCATAGACATATGTATTTGCCTAACATTTTATCTTCATTATAATGTCGTTCTCTCTTGACATATACCTTTAATATCCACCTTTTATCCATAGGTGTCATTGGCCCCTTTCCACTTGTTTAGGCGCTAATCTCGAACTTTACTCACTGTTACTTCCATTTACATACTTTCTGAGATGTATGGTTGCATATGTTGTGGAACCGATGCTTCGTATATTTAGATCCACTTCACGGTGTTACATGATCCCATGACTTGTCAAGCTCTCTTGTCTTATCATTATTAGATCTTTTATTAACCAAGTGCTCATTCGTTTTACCTTTACATTTCCATTTCAAGTTGCCTTAGGGGGTATCTTATCTCAATGTGTTTCTCATAGTATCTTCCTAAACATCAGAGGTTCGTCACCTTTGGCCGAAGAGTTCTTACTGTCCTTCATCTACCATTGGTCCTTACACTGTTCTGGAGTAATCATACCTTTGTGAAACCTGCATAACTATAATCTTATTCACATTTATCCTTCTTGTCATAATTCTTCCTTCTACCCGTCATTAAACAAAAAATATTTCTGCCTTGATACTTGATCATACAATTCCATTCATACTTATTAATTGTTTTCATACTTCTTACAACCATTCTTCGATTTTTCCATAGTTCTCGTCCTCAATTGCCCCTAACAAGCTATTGTTATCCAGAGGTTATTTAAAATTGTAACATGCCGCACAATGAAGCTGAAGACCTTACCAGTCCAATACATATAGCATGTCTTAACCTACTATCATTGATACATGTAATGCTCACTAATACTCGGTCTAGCCCATTACGCACGGACGAGAGGCTCTTGTCCCCTTCCACTATCGTGGATAACTAGATCCTTATTTATGACTTGGGATCACTATTCTAGGTACGTCACTTTACGTGATCTTCTTAAATTTACTGATGATCACTCTTCAGACGATTCGATTGTAGCAATCCGTTCTCATTAATGATACCCCGGAACAATTTCCAATCTATTCTAGGTAAGACATCTCAATTTAGGTCACACATACATAACATATTCCCATATTCTAATAAGCATGAGTCACTGTAAAACATGTAGATTTTCATAACCTGCTAAACCTTTCAATTATGTCTTCTGCTTCCTATCTGTACAACTTATAACCATCTTATCCTTGCCTTTGCGCATCAACTTGAGACACTTTAGAATGTTGTGTCCATGGCTGCCACACTTAAACCAACCTCCTTGCGGCATAATTTGGTGTGCGCTCGACCACACTGACTACAAGACGGTCGGGCGGTCTCACTCAACCCTTACAACTTTGACCATGAGATATCGACATCTTTGCCCTTTTTAAATATCAGTTATTCCTGACTAATAAACTCCCTATGTTATAAGCTCTTTGACCCCTCAAGGACCTATCTCTATCAAATGCTCTTGGATGAAGTCGTACCTGGGAAAACAACTTACTCCTATCCTCCGAAGGATTTGTCTCAATGGAGAGCATACTACTCGTATTTACACTCACTCTAACTTCAATCTCCATGCTAATCATAACACTACTGGAAGAAGGCATTGCTGTAATCATAAACACAATAAGGTCTACAGAGAGAATCTTTACAATCCTTGCGTTTAGGTGCTTAATACTTCCTTTACTTTACTCTTCTTTTCCTTTTTTTCTCGTATCTCAAAGCAACTATTTTGCTTTTCAGGCTTGCATTAACTCTTCCGTAAATGAGCGAGACAATTCCTCACAATCTAATTTTTTTAACATAATACTGGCCTTGTAGCGTATCAATCGTCTGGTAGAAGTCACTGGCTACGATTATGAACTAACCAAAGTATTTTTAGTAACCTGCATTACCAAAACAGTAGCAGGCACGAGTTTAACTCGAATTCTTAAGACTCCGCTCTACTGCACGATCTATGATATGAAAGAATGGAAACCATCCCTAAATGCCTTGCAGCCTCATGTTTATAAGTGTGGCGCGCAACACACCCATAAACAAGACTCTACTAGACACGGCTTGTAGACTCCCTAGGACAGACCTGCTATGATACCAAGTTTGTCACGACCCAAACCATAGGGTCGTGATGGGCACCCGGACCCTACCTACCGGATACCACTCTTCACATCACTAATAATACAATCAACACCCAATCAAACTTAAACACGGGCCACTAGAGCCGTCACCCAGGACTTTACTGACATATGACGATATTAAGTGGGAAAAGAGCCATGTAAAATCCTAACCCGAATGCCAAACTTGTATATACATACCAAGGCCGACAAGGCCATACATGACTACTATACACAGGACATCTGTCTACAAGTCTCTAAAGAATACATGACATCACAAGGACAAAACAGGGCCCCGCCGTAACCATATGTATATGTAAAATATCATACCAAGACTAGACTGCAACTTTGGAACAAATAGAGTGCTCCAATATCAACTGAACTAACAACCTACTAGTGCGAACCGCCTGTCTACCTGAGCTTGCGGGCCTGAAACGCAGCGTCCCCCGATAAAAGGGATATCAATACGACTGTTGTACTGAGTATGTCAGGCATGAAGAATAGCATAACAGGAATATAACAATAAAGAGAAACAGAAACAGCCGATAGAATTAGCCGACCAGTAATAGCCGACAGAAATGGCTGACCAGTAGTAAATGCCTCTAAGGGACCTAATATGCCTAAATGTCATGCACAATGCAAATACGGTATACATATATTGGCCTCACAAGGGCATCTTCCTTCCCATAACATATATATATATATATATATATATATATATATATATATATATATATATTGGGTTAGCCCAGTGCCCAAACGGTTGCCAAAGATGTGGGTGGGTCCAATGAGTCGGGTACCGGGCCCACAATGGATAATTTATGACACCGGGTGTTGAGGCAGAAGCTACGTGGGCCGCGAGTGACACCATGAGGGTATCACAAATTTAGGAGAAAAATAGGGTGTATACCGTATGTATACTTGATGTATACGGGCGATAAAGATGGCTTCTTACGTGATATCTCTGGTGGTGTATGCCTATATACTTGATGTATACATGCTATAAAATAGGGAATAGGGGGCTAGGTGTTGTTTATATCGCGGTATATCAGTGGTATACAAGCTTGTTTTGAAAAGAAGGGGAGAGATGGGCGCTGTATATCATGATATATCTAGAGTATACGGGTTTGTAGATAGAGGAGAGGCAGTATATCACTGAGGAGCAGGGTATACAGACTATATATCATAAATGAGCAGTGGTATACAAGGCAGTATACTGTTGTTTTCCGCCGGAAGAGGGAGGCAGATGGGAAGAGAACGTCTGCCAAAATAGGGTTTAGGGTAGGGAGGTATTTTTGGCTCTTGATACTATGTAGAATAGTGTAAATATCCTTGAGAGAGTTCTCTTATTACAACAACAACAACATATCGAGTGAAATTCCACAATGTGGGGTCTGAGGAGGGTAGAGTGTACGCACACCTTACCTCTACCTTGGTAGGTAGAGCCGCTGTTTTCGAGAGACCCTCGGCTCAAGACAAAGCACAAACACAAGCAAAGTAAGACAAACCAATCGACTAAGCCATGATAGCGACTTCTGAAAAAAGAAGCAATAACTAATGTATGTAAATAAGACAAACAAAATATACATAGCAGCATAAATCAAACGACAATGGACTATAAAGCAATATTGTGCCTACTAGTATGATAGGTTACGCGAGCCTACAATAATAACACTACAACTACCAGTTTGTAAGCGTAGGTAGGACTACGCTGGACTACCTACTACCCTAATCTGTGTCCTCCATAACCCCCTATCTAAGGTCATGTCTTCAGTGAGTTGCACCTGCGCCATATTCCGTCTAATCACCTCTCCTCAATACTTCTTCGGTTTACCTCTATCACTCTTGTACCCGTCCATAGCCAACCTCTCACACTTGAGCATTTGTGTCTCTCCTCTGCAAGTGCCCGAAGAGAGTTCTCTGATTAATGTAATACATATAGAGTATATAATTGTTGTCCTAATAGAATTATGATCTCTATTTTACATTAATTACCTTAATTACACTAAATATTAATTATATAATATATATGGAATATATTGAAATTTGTGGGACAAGTTGCTATAAATTTGACCGGTTTAATTATTAATGAAGAATTAAAGAAGTCGAAAGCTTCGTGACCGGCCTAATAAATGACCCCAACCCAAAGATTGTTACTATAACTGCCTCTTATCTTTATTCTGCAATAAGTCTCAACAATAAAAAGATTGCCCCACCAGTATCTTTAAATACCATTCATTTGTAATTTTCTACGTCATCTTTTTTGTTTCTTTGATTGGTTTAGGAAGAAGAAAATATAATCAAGAAAAATAAGAAAAAAGAAATTCATCATTTGCTTTGTTGGATTGTTGGAAAGGAAATTAGTCACACTTAAATGAATTCTTTAAATGAATTCTTTAATTCATGTGCTCAAGCCTAAAATATCAATTATTTTGGATTGGAGAAGTAATAGTCAAACTTATAGATTTCCAAAATATAATTAATAAGGATAATTTAGTAACTACATCCCCAATAACTAATTTCTTAAGAGAATTATCAATTCAACAAATGCCAAATAAAATAAAACGAAGGAGTATATCATAAATTCATAATATCATCATCGTAATTGTTTGGTGCATGTATTACAGTATTAGTGCGAAAAGTATGCAGCACAAAAATCAAGAAGCTAGTAGCTATAGGAGGAATATTATTTTTAACACTGGAAACTTGAAGGAGCATATGGCTTCATTTATTACTTGTTTACATCAAAGTTCAAACCACATATCTTGGAGCCAGCAACGCAAATCCCAAATCTCCCGGCTGCTTATGCAAGAATGAGACTTCCATACGAACGAGGAAAAATAACACTCATCCAAAGTGTTTGGCCCAGTGGCCAATACATTAGGGTATTGCTGTCTGAGGTTTCGTGTTCGAGTCCTCCTCCGATCGGCGAGAGTGGGCTGTGTTCCCCAAAAAAATCCCTCCACACGCGTAGGGCCAAGCGGTGTATACTAATCCGTAGGGCCAGGCCGGAGGTGGGGTTTTTTGGGGTATGGGGCCGTAATGCGGTGGGACCAGTCACTTTAAAAAGTTTACCCTACCACAGTTTTATCCAAAGTGGTTGACCCGGTGGCCAATACATTAGGGTATTCTGTCATGTCGAGGTTCCGTGTTCGAGTCCTCTCGATCGGCGAGAGTGGGCCGTGTTCCCAAAAAAATCCCTCCATACGCGTAGGGCCAAGCGGTGTATACTAATCCGTAGGGCCGGGCGGGGGTGGGGTTTTTACGGGGTATGGGGCCGTAATGCGGTGGGACCGATCACTTTAAAAAGTTTACCCTACCACAGTTTTGATCCAAAGTGTTTGGCCCGGTGGCCAATACATTAGGGTATTGTTGTACGAGGTTCCGTGTTCGAGTCCTCTCGATCGGCGAGAGTGGAACCGTGTTCCCCCAAAAAAATCCCTCCATACGCGTAGGGCCAAGCGGTGTATACTAATCCGTAGGGCCGGGCCGGAGGTGGAGTTTTCTGGGGTATGGGGCCGTAATGCGGTGGGACCAGTCACTTCAAAACGTTTACCCTACCACAGTTTTGTCCTCCGGGGCATAGTCCAGTGGCAAAGCCTGGGCGCTATAAGGCGCTCTGGCATGGGACAACATGGGTTCGATTCCCCGCAAGCACGAAGAAACTCTGCATGTTGGGGAATTTGACCTTGTCTCATTGATCAGTTGTACGCTCCCAGAAAAACTGGCCACCGGAGCACATCCCGCGATTTACCTGGTAATAGTGTTGAAGGACCGGTGCTATTACCTCCAAGACGTCTGGGTAATACCAGTGAAGTAGTCAGGCGCAAGCCTGGAAACCTGGATTATCAAAAAAAAAAAAAAAAAAAAATAACACTCTATCAAATAAGTTACTTGATCTCCAACTCGATCATTGGATCTTTTCCTTTGAGTGTTTTTGTATACAATAATTTTGCACCTTCGTGCCAAATATTTTAAAAAGTTTGAGAAATTCTATTCAAAAGAAAAAGCTATTTGATTATGCAAATAGTAATTTCCTTTGCATATGATGGGACGAAAGAAATACTTTTAGAAAATATTTTTCTATTAAGACTATCAAATATCTTTCTGAAGTGGTGCGCAAATACCTTAAAGTACTGATTTCTAAACCGAAGATAGTACCGTCATCGTTCCAATGTATGTGACACTCTTTATTTTTTAGTCAGTCCCAAAAGGATGCATCTTTTTATAGTTAGTAACAATTTAATTTTAAACATTTTATTGTGTCCTTAAGGAGATGATTTATAACCTATACAAATATCTATAACTTATTTTACTTTGTGCCTATTCAAACACCTTTCACAGAAATTGGGACGGAGGGAGTGAAAGAAATAATCTATTGATTATTTTCATTAATGAAAAAATATATATATAATTTACAATCTCTAAATATGGTAAATTCCATTCCTACTATACAACTAATCTCCTAATTATACTTGTACAATAATACTACAATTATGGTAAAAGTGTACAACAAATATGGTAAGAGGAAAGGATGGAAACAGAGAGTTGGTATACATGGTATACATAGCTGGACAATGTATACCGTGTATACCCAATGTGTATATTTATCACACCCCCGCAGTCATAGCGGGCGGTCTTCGTACGCTGAGACTGTCCCTAAAATCTTCAAATAGAACCGAGGGAAGACCCTTCGTAAAGATGTCTGCAATTTGATACTTGGAAGGGATATGGCAGACGCGTACTTGTCCACGAGCTACCTTTTCGCGAACAAAGTGGATATCCATCTCTATATGTTTAGTGCGCTGATATTGAACCGGATTACCAGAATGATAGACGACACTAATATTATCACAATAAACTAAGGTAGCTTTTTGAATTGAACAATAAAGCTTCAAAAGAAGATTACGTAACCAACATGATTCAGATACCACATTGGCTACCCCTCGATATTCGGCCTCTACACTAGAGTGTGATAATGTAGATTGACGCTTTGCAGACCATGAGACCAAGTTATAACCAAGAAACACACAATAGCCAGACGTGGAGTGTCCGGTATCTGGAAAACCACCCCAATCAGCATCCGCGAGACAAGTGTGGACGTCGATGATGGATATAAATGTAAGCCAAAGTCAAGTGTTCCCTAGATGTATCGAATAATGCGTTTGAGCGCATTCATGTGCTCAACCCTGGGATCATGCATAAATAAAAACACCTGCTGTATGGCATACATAATATCTGGTCTCGTGAAGGTAAGATACTGAAGAGCCCCTGTAAGAATGCGATAGTGGGATTGATCCTCGTAAGGTGAGCCAGCCGCATCACATAGCTTAGGTTTAGTATCAATTGGAGTGGATGTGGACTTGCACGAGGACATACCAGCTCGCTCAATGATCTCAGCGGCATACTTCCTTTGTGATAAGAATAACCCACCTCATGATGAGTGACAACAATCCCCAAAAAATAACTCAAGGGCCCTAAGTCTTTCATAGGAAACTCAGAACTGAGTAGGGTCATGATTGACTTGCGTAAATCATCAGAAGAGGCTGTCAAAATAATGTCATCCACATACAAGAGAATATATGTCAAAGAAGTACCACGACGATATATGAACAGAGAATTATCAGACTTGTTGTGAGAAAACCCAATAGTAGATACATAGTCTGCAAATCTCTTATAACCAGGCACGTGGGGCCTACTTAAGCCCATATAAGGACTTCTTCAACAAACAGACATGATGCGGATATTTGGGGTCTCGAAAACCCAAGGGCTGATGCATGTAAACTGTTTTCTTAAAATCACCATGTAAGAAAGCATTCTTCACATCGAGCTGATGAATGGGCCATGCTTTCGAAAGAGCCAAGCTGAGAACAGTGCGAATGGTAGCCGGTTTGACCACCGGACTAAATGTCTCACCATAATCCACACTAACCTGCTGAGTCTTACCATCACCTATAAGACGAGCCTTATGTCGCGCAAAAGAACTATCATAATTATCTTTATGAGTAAAAATCCACATAGATCGAATAATATTAACACTAGAAGGACGGGGCACCAACTCCCATGTCTTATATGCAATAAAAGCATCATATTCGTCGTGCATAGCCAATTTCCAATTCAAGTCATGTAAGGCATACACTAGGTTACGAGGTAGAGGGGATTTAGAGACATTTGAATTTAAATAAAAATGTCTTTTCGGTTTAAAAATATCCCATTGACTACGGGTGACCGGTCTGTGACATGGGGGAGAATTGAGTGGATTTTGGGAAGAACTCAGATGAGGGACGGGCTGGCCAGCAGGCAGTGGGCCTGCTGGCCCAATACGGGAAACAGAAACTGAATCTGGACCCAGAGGACGAGCGAGGGGCGAATCGGGTGGATATTCGGCCCGATTCTTTGGACCCGTGACCGGAGACGAGATCTTGGAGGTCCAATGGCGTAGGCCCACTGGTGGATTTTGGGTGCGGAATAAGTCCGATAAATGGTGGATAATATAGGGGGAGACATCGTCATCTAAAAATTATACGAACTAGGCCCGAAACTACTTACTTTTGCAAACGGAAATTGGATTTCATCAAAAATAACATGGAGACTAATGATGATTTTATTAGACGATAAAGCAAACCACTTTAACCACGATGATTAGATGGATAACCCAAAAACACTCAAGGGGTAGAACGGGCTTGGAGTTTGTTAATTGTAGTTGACGGAAATAGTGGATAACATAAGCACCCAAAGACCCTAAGATGTGAATACGAAGAAGTCTTATTATATAAGATTTGAAGAGGGAAGGAATATGTCAAATCTTTGATAGGAAGTATGTTAAGAAAATAAATAACTATTTGTAGAGCATGATGCCAAAAGGAATATTTATTAGGATAGTGTATACTGTGTATACCGAATGTGTATATTTATCAGGGAGTAATATTTTACACTCTAGCTAGTATGCGCAGATAATTAAAGAGGGTGAAAAAGTAGGGGTTACTATTTGAAAATGATTACTTAATCATAGAAGGCCTAGTGTTTTTATTAGGACATATCGCATCATGTAGTAGTAGAAGTACTATATTTTAACAAAGACAATGAATAAAGAATTGACTCTTCTAATAAAATTGGCCAAGAGATCTCGTTGCTTGATATATACACGTAGACAGGACTTGCTTCTTTTCTTATTTTTTAATAACAAAACAAGAAAGGCAGTGAGCGTTGGAGTAGTATTTATAGCCCATATGCATGCACAAATTTTAGGGGAAACACATTAAAAGCTTAAGAAAGCAACTATCTTAGCTTCTCCCAAATATGGCTTCCAATAATGTGTTAGGTGATGAAGAAAGCCAGCTTTTTGGTGGGAGTGGGACTAATAGAGTTCAACATTTCTCTTCTACTCCAAAAAAGTAAGTTAAACTTATTAGGTACTTAATTTCTTGTTTGATTTATCTTTCCTTAATGTGTCCTAATTATGTACACTCCCTTTTGACTTACCTTTAGCAGGACTATTGATGATGAGGGAAAGAAGCAAACTTCTCTCTCAGTGTCTCAAAGGCTTGGCATTCCTGACTTCTTT
The DNA here is from genome assembly GCA_034509755.1 of Anisodus tanguticus. Lineage (NCBI taxonomy): Eukaryota > Viridiplantae > Streptophyta > Magnoliopsida > Solanales > Solanaceae > Anisodus > Anisodus tanguticus. Next base: position 42,917,347 of record CM067540.1, on the reverse strand, counting down.
TCTTTGGATGTTAGTACATTTCATCTCTTCTAATTGCCTTTAGAATAAATAAATTGACCAAGTCATAATAATATTTGGATAGTCAATGCATAAAAATTAAACTTTTTTTGTGTGTGTGGATATAGGTATGGCGAGCATCAATGGGAGAACTCATAGGCTCAGCGGTTCTTGTTTTCATGCTGGACACTATAGTGATCTCCACCTTCGAAAGTGACACTAAAATGCCAAATTTGATCATGTCAATTCTCATAGCGATTGTGATCACAATCCTACTCCTTGCGGTTGTTCCAATTTCTGGAGGCCACATCAACCCCGTTATCTCCTTCTCGGCCGGGCTAGTCGGAATTATATCCATGTCAAGAGCCATCATTTACATGGTGGCACAATGTCTTGGTGCTATTTTAGGTGCACTAGCTCTAAAAGCAGTGGTTAGCTCAACCATTGCACAAACTTTCTCACTTGGTGGTTGCACCATCTCAGTAATTGTACCGGGCCCAAATGGGCCCGTTACAATGGGCCTAGAAATGGCCCAAGCCTTGTGGCTAGAGATCTTTTGTACATTTGTTTTTCTCTTTGCTTCAATTTGGATGGCTTATGATCATCGACAAGCTAAGGCACTTGGCCATGTCACTGTCTTGTCCATTGTTGGTCTAGTACTAGGTCTTTTAGTGTTCATCTCGACCACGGTCACCACGAAAAAGGGCTATGCCGGGGCCGGGATGAATCCGGCTAGGTGTTTCGGGGCTGCTCTTGTTAGAGGAGGTCACCTTTGGGATGGACATTGGATATTTTGGGTTGGGCCTACTATTGCTTGTGTAGCCTTCTATGTGTACACAAAGATCATTCCACCACAGCATTTCCAGGCAGATTATGGATACAAGCATGATTTTGCTGGAGTTGTCAAGGCTTTGTTTGGGTCGGATGTATAAAGGCCCAGATGTAATAATGGGCCTATGGTGATGTATTTGGTTTTCCTTGTGGGTCCAGTCATGGGCCGATAATAAACTAATGTGTAATAGCCTAATTGGACTTGAGTACTAAGTAAATAGAACATCAAATCATATTATCCCAACTCACTATATGTAATTTAAACTTAAACTTATCAATGTTTCAACGAGTTTCTCTTTCTCTCTTTCCTATAAGGTCTACATGATTTAAATGTCTTTTATAGTTAACTATAATCAGCTTGTGGTACTTGATCTTCTGATGTAGTAGAATTTAAACTGTTATAGATAAATATGATCATTTTATGAATTCCAAAGCTTAAATTTATCAAACAGCGAAATTTGGTAGCTTATTGCATCTTGCATGTAAGACCTACTCCAAAGATTTACACGATAAAAGAAAAAGAAAATATCATTTTTATTTGACAAATTCAGTTAAGAGAAAAGTGGTCTTTGTCAACAAGTAATACCTCCACTTCTCTCTCACCTACGTATTTCGGGTCAGAAGCTTTGGTAAAAGTTCCACCAAGGTGGAAACGATCAAGAAAATATTGAGAAAATAACCAAACGTTAGACCGGATTCTCAACTACACACCTTACTATATGATGGTTCTAGTACCCTCTGAACATTTCGCTTCATCGACCTGAAAAGAAATAGAGCAGGGGCAGATTTATATGGAGGTGAGGGTGGTCACCCGAACACGCTCGGCAAAAAATTACAGTGTATATATAGGGTAAATTTTATGTGTTTATGTACATATATTAGCTTGAAAACACCCTAAACAAATACAAAATGTTAGTTCAAGTGGTCGGTGTTCAAAATTATCTCCAACATCTTAGGTTTGATTCTTAGGGACAACATTATTTTTATATTTAGCTTTTATTATTTTTTTCGAACACGCTAAGTGAAAATTCTGAATCCGTCACTGATCAGACTCCCTAGAAATTAAGAACCTTAATTTTTTTTATCAAATTTCCATAACACCCTGCAGAAACAAAAATCCTAATAAATGGATAAATAGACGCTTAACAGTACAAGAACCACAAAAATGAATAATGATTGTATCCGAGGCCAACAACGATGATCAACGTCGGTCTCCGAACAACCTTAACTATCAACAACACACTGGAATATAAAGAAATACTCCCTTCATCACAATTAATGTGGTTTGATTGGACACGAAGTTTTATTAAGAAAAAAAGAAGACTTTTGAAATTTATAGTCTAAAACAAACCATAGACATTTGTGTCACTAGAAATTATTTCATTAATGGCAAAGATAGTTTTAAAATTAAGTTTTTTTTTTAACAAAAAGGTTGACCTTATTTTTATTGTGAGCTTGAGATGAGGTAGAGGTAGGCCAAAAAATAATTGGGATGAGGTGATTAGGATGTTATTATATGTGTTCTAAAACAGTAATTAATAAACAGTTTATGTTTATTAATCAAAACAAGAAAGAATACTAGAACAGAAATGTAGAAGAAATAGAAAAAATCTTTCGAGCCCACAAGTTGCTTGTGTGTCCTTAAGGAATTATAACTCCATCACAGTTGCCAATGATCTGGGTTACTTTCTCCCAGGATAGAACGGAAGAACGTTTCTGTAGTAGCGGCAATGCAAACTACAGAACTCCGGTGACCTCAAACAGCAGAGCCAATCACACGACACTTACATTTTTGTTTGAAAACGATGCACTAAAAATGAAGAGAAGAAATTCAGAGTGTATGATTTCAGAAGTTCATATTTTTTGGTGTTGTGAAAATGAGGCGAAGCCTCTGGAATTTATAGCTAATCAGTTGAGTCTGAAGAGCTGTGAAAATGCTTGTTCACAAAGGCAATAACTGTTCGTTTGGAACATGACTGTTGGAAATGATTCCGCAAATTTAATTTAAATATTTCACGTAATTAATATTAGGAAACGAAAAATTAAGTAATAGAAAAGGAAATAAATTTGGTCCTAAAAATTTATCAACCAATCAGATCATTTGACCGAATCCGAAGCCAAAATTGAAGTCGAAGCCGAGTCGAGCGATGACGACGACGTGAGGGGAGATCCTCTTCTCAACTCTTTAAGAACCGAGCCGAGCGACGACGACAGTACAAGGGGGGATCCTCTTCTCAACCTTTTAAGAGCTAGAAAAAGTGTTTCTCTTTATAAGCACATTAGTATTGGTTTCTCTCACCAATGTGGGAGAAAGTGCATATGCACAATTGAACTTTTGTTCAAATATCATTTTCCCTCCATTTTATTTTCCTCCATTTTCCAATTCAATCTTTAATTTAATTTTAAAGACCAATCTTTAAAGCTTAAAGACCAGCAATCCCTTACATAAATGAGGAATGACTATAATGAAATTATGCATGAAAAACTGTGTGATTTTCAAATAAGGATTAATCACATCTGGATAAGTAGGTTTCCCTTTAAACTTTCTGTAGTGAACATATATCGGATATACTTGGCCAATCGATAGATTTGATATCTTTGAACCGTCGTGTTTTGGTGTATACCTAGACAATATATGTCACACAATTAAACCATAACCGTCTTTGGTTCTCATTGTTGTGTTCGTTTCATCCATGAACACCTCCTGGTTTCATAAGTGTGTATAAAATTGGCCTTACAAAACTCTCCTTGAAGCGGCTTCCACTCCACACTTTCATATGTGATTCCTAATTCTGTCATCCTATAAATACACTATTTGATAATCCCATATCAACCTTAGAAATTATTAAAAAGGTTTAATGCTTTATCATTGTTACAAAACATTATCTTCATCACAAGAATGGACCAAAGTTGTTGTTTTGACAATGTTGAACCGTCAACCATAACTTTATTTGTGATAATTCCACTACAGAGTAGTTGTCTAACGGTATTATGTCTTTGTCGTATGTGACGATATTTTTCGTTATACATAACGCTCACAGCCCTTCCTATTGCCGCTTAGATATCATAATGTATGCATATAGGTGCCAAAGGTTTGGACCAAAATGGAATGTCTTCTAAGAAATTCTGGAGACATTTATCTTCTACACCAGCTTTGTCCAAAGCTATGAATTCAGACTCCATGGTAGAGCGGGTGATGCATATCTGTTTAAATGACTTTCATGATACTGCTCCTCCACCAATGGTAAAAATATATCCACTTGTGGATTTAACTTCTGTTGAACCGGTGATCCAATTCACAACACTATATCCCTCAATTACTGTGGGATATTTATTATAGTGCAAAGCATAATCTTGGGTATATTGCAAATACCCAAAAACTCATTTTATTGTCATCCAATGAGTTTGGTCAGGATTGCTTGTGAATCGACTTAGTTTACTTATAGCACAAGATATAACAAGTCGTGTATAATTCATTTACATCAAACTTCCCAACACTCGTGCTAATCCCAGTTGAGACTTGCTAAATCTTGAGGAGTCATTTGAATTTTAATTCCTAGAATTAAATCAGCAACTCCCATGTCTTTCATGTCAAATTTGCTAGAAAGCATGCGCTTAGTAGCATTTATGTTGGCAATGTCTGTACTCATTATCAACATATCATCTACATATAAACAAACAATCACTATATGATTTGAAGTGTTTTTAATATAAACACATTTATCACACTCGTTAATGTTAAATCCGTTTGCAACATTATTTGGTCAAATTTGGCATGCCAATGTTTGGGTGCTTGTTTTAGTCCATAAAGTGACTTAACAAGTTGGCACACCTTCTTTTATTTTCCTGAGACTACAAACCCTTCGGGTTGTTCCATATAGATTTCTTCCTCCAAATCTCCATTTAAGAATGTCGTTTTAACATCCATTTGATGGATTTGAAGATTGTGCATGGCAACTAACACTATTAGCACCTGAATGAATGTAATTCTCATTACCGGCGAGTATGTATCAAAATAATCAAGACTTTCTCATTGTCTAAATTCTTTGACAAAAAGTCTCTCCTTATATTTGTCAATAGTGCCATCATCCTTCATTTTCTTTTTAAAAATTCATTTGGAACCTAAGGGTTTGTTTCCTGGAGGAAGATCAACCGGTTCCCAAGTATGGTTGTTTAATATGGATTTTATTCACTATTGATTGCCTCTTTTCAATATTGTACTTCAGAGGAAGACATAGCTTCTTTAAAGTCCGAGACTTATTTTCCAATAAAAATGTTAGAAAATCTGGTCCAAAGGATGTATATGTTCTTTGACGTTTGCTACGTCTTGGATTTTCCTCACTATGTGTAATACCCCGTACTTTTGGGTGATGGTTTGAATAACTAGACGTATGCAAGTAGACCCAAGCCTTGGAGGATTTATGTCATATTCACGTATGCTGATAAAGAGCTTAGTATATAAAAGGATACAGTCCCAAATTAGTTTAGGACTTAAAAGTGTGACGATGACGGTTGGGAATGATATTTGGTGTGTGCATAAAGAGGCTATGGACTAATGTTATACCCCAGGAGTATGACATTGAGTATAAGACATGATTATTATTTAAGTAAATATATGGTTAATTTTAAGGGGACAACATTCAGATGTGGGGCCCATTCCATAGTTATGGATATGATATATGTTTGGTGAATTATGTGTACAATTTTGGTCAAAAAAGCTTATGACTAATACAAGTGGTGTTCTAAGTAGTGTGCTATGTGTACAAGTGCTGGCCTATGTGTCTATCTAGCAACTCATGAGACCCAAATTAGGCCAGCAATCACTTTGCTTAGGCAATAAATTCATCTAAAAGGGAAAAAACACGATTCATCAATTTTCATTTCATTTCCTTTATGAAGAGCGACTTTTCAACCTTGGAAGAGTGAAAAACAAACATTGCTAGCACCTCATGTATAATTTGAATAGTCTACTGGAAGGAGTTGCTTATGGTTTGTGGTTCATTAAGAAGTTCTCGGTCAATTTCTCATTTCAACAAGAATTTTAGGAATTTTAAAGTGTAAACGAAGGTTTTCTTCACTTATCAAGATTAAGGCGTAGAGGAGGTTGTTTCAGACGTTATAATAAGAATTTGATGTTAAAGGTATGTTAAGACAAACTCTTTTTTCTTTTGGCATGTTCTAAGTACGAAACGTAAACGTAATACTGTCCCATAAGTGGTTTTACTCTTAGTAGTTAAGGATGTTCATGTTATTCATTCCTAATTTAAAAGCATGTCTAAATATGTTCCTAAATCCTTATTGAGGTATATGGAAAGATGTTAATGTTCATAATGTTAATCGGAGGTGCAATGACCTTACGTCACTTCGATAAACTCAGAGTGTCTTAGTATCATTCATGCATTATATTCATGTATATACCTTGACCTCAAAGGCGTTATATATGCTACTATATGTATTGATTATATATATGTAGGGGATGGGAAAAGGGATACACCATTATATATGCACCACCACCTGATCAGCTGGTATATGATGATGATTATGCCCACAGAGGCCTGTATGATATGATGGGATGCCCACAGAGGCTTGATGACGTTATATACACATATGTATATGTATGACCGCATTGTGCATGACACTTAGGCATATTATGTCTCTTAGAGGCATTCTGCACATGTATGACACTTAGGCATATTATGGCCCTCAGAGGCATTCTGCACAGGTATGACACTTAGGCATATTATGGCCCTCAGAGACATTCTCTACTGGATGGTTGTTTCTTGTCTCATGTTACTTTCTTGTCTCTATTATGCTATTCTTCATGCTTGACATACTCGGTACATTATTCGTACTGACGTCCCTTTTGTCGGAAGATGCTGCATTTCATGCCTGCAAGCTCAGGTAGACAAGGTGACGGTCCACGCTAGTAGGTTGCTGATTCAGCTGATATTGGGGCACTCCACTTATTTCAAAGTTGCGGTCTAATCCTGGTACGGTGTTTTGGATATGCATATGGGTATGGCAGGGCCCTGTCCCGACTATATGATATTACATCCTCTTTAGAGGTTTGTAGACAATTGTCCTGTGTATTGAAGTTATGTATGGCCTTGTCGGCTTAGTATGTATATGTACATAGGTTGGGTTCTTCTGTTAGCGGGGTTTTTTCATAGCACCTTTCCATTTTACTATTGCTATGTGTCAGCAAGTTACCTCATGGTGGCCCTCGTGGCCATGCTTAATTATGGTTAGGTGTTAAATATATGATTAGTGATACTCGGCAAGTAAGGTCTGGGTGCCCGTCATGACCCTCCACTTTGGGTCATGACAAACTTGGTATCATAACAGGTTTTTCCTAGGAAGTCTGCAAGCCTTGCCTAGTAGAGTCTTTTTTATGAGTGCGTTGTGCACCACACTTATAAACATGAGGTTACGAGGAATTTAGGATGTTTACTTCTCCTTTTTATTATAGATCATGCATTAGAGCTGAGTTATAAGCATTCCACTCCTAATCCGTTTCGTGTTTATGATTTCAGCAATGCCTACAATAAGGAAGAAGTTCCAGAGTATGAGAGCGTTGAATGCAGCTGTGCACGAGGGTACCAATCGAGTTCCACTTGCTAGTGAGGGACAGTGTGATGCCCACAGTGTGACTTCTTCGTATGATTCTCTGACTCTACCACCTTTAGAAGAGCTTAATGGGGCTGCAGTACCCCCAATTCCTCCACCTGATACTCCAGATGATGATCTTGATATGTGAAGTGATGTACAATTATTGACTTGATTGGTGTCCGTTCAGGTCCAATGTCAGACTATCGGTCCTTCTAATAGAGCAATTAGTGCAAGAGCTCAGGATTTCACCAATCTGGACCATCTTGTATTCACAAGATCAGACTTGAACGCGAACCCGTATAATTTTCTTGATCAGATGCAGTGCACCTTGCTGGTGATGGATGTCACCGTTATGGAGTCGGTATAGTTTGCTTCTTATAGATTGCGGAATGTCGCAGTGACCTGGTATGAGACATGAGAGCATTCTAGGGGACCTTATGCTCTACTAGCAGGATGGAAAGAGTTTTCAGAGGCTTTCTTACAACATTTTTACTGGTCGAGCTCCGAAGGGCCAGGCAGGATAAATTTTTACGTCTTGAGAAAGGTAACATGAGTGTTCGGGAATATAGCTTGCAGTTTAAATCGTTGGCCAGATATGCTCCTATGATCATAGCTGAGATGAGCGACCGGGTACATATGTTTGTTATTGGCTTGGGGCCGCACTTGGTCAATGATTGTACTACAACTTCTCTGAATCTGAATATGGATATTTCTCACAATCAGGCTTATTCACAGAACTTAAAGGATCGTAAGAGACAACAACATGTAAATCGAGAGCATGATAGGGGACAACACAAGAGGGCCTGATCCAAGGTAACATATGAGAGTTTAGAGGGGGACCTAGGCCACAGTTTTATAGGCGCCCATCCTACTTGGCAGCTAGTGCACCATCACCATTTTCGAGGTTAAGATTTTATCAGTTTGATAAATCTGGACCAGACCAGAGTTCACGAGCATCAGGGTCCTATTATAGGGGGGATTCTAGTCAGATGAGCCCATCGTTGACTCAATCCGAGCAGTGTGGTAAGGACCATTTGGGGGGTGCCGACGAGGATCATATGTGTATTATTCTTGTGGTGATCTCGGTCATATTATGTGAGAATGTGTGATGGGTGGCGGAGGTGTTAGGGCCCAACCGACCGGATCTGCAGCAGCTTCATCATCTTCAGTACGCCCGTCAGGGCAAACTCATCAGACATCAGCCGGTCGAGGCACAAGTAGGGGTGGAGAAACTAACTTCAGTGGTGGCCAGAACTGCATTTATGCATTGATGGGTCGACAGGATCAGGAGTCCTCACCTGATGTTATTACATGTACATTATCAGTCTTTTCACATAATGTATATGCGTTGTTAGATCCAGGCTCCAATCTATTATATGTCACCCCTTTCATTGCCTGTAAGTTTGGTATGGAGTCTGAGTTGATAAGACTGCAATTTGTGGTATCTACACCAGTTGATGAGTCGGTAGTAGCTAGGCGGGTCTATCGGGATTGTGTAGTGTTAATTTGTAACTATCACACCCTAGCGGATCTGGTAGAGTTTGAAATGGTTAATTTTGATATTATTATGGGCATGGAATGGTTGGAATCGTGCTACGCTAATGTGTATTGCCGAACAAAGATTGTTAGATTTCAGTTTCTAAGAGAGCCAGTCCTTGAATGGAAGGGTAATACTGCGACGCCAAAGGGTAGGTTTATTTCATACCTTAAGACAAGAAAAATGATTTCTAGAGGTTGTATATACCATTTTGTTCGGGCCAGAGATGCCAATGTTGAACCACCTATCCTACGTTCAATTCTGGTGGTTAATGAGTTTCATGATGTATTTCAATATGAACTTCTAGGCCTTCATCCCGAGAGGGATATTGAGTTCGGCATAAATGTGTTACCTGACACCCAGCCGATATCTATTCCTCCTTATAGAATGGCTCCAGCTGAATTGAGGGAATTAAAGGAGCAATTAAAGGATCTGCTTGAGAAGGGCTTTATTAGGCCCATTATATCCCCTTGGGGTGCACCGATATTATTTGTACGAAAGAAAGATGGCTCGTTACGAATGTGTATTGATTATCGGCAACTGAATAAAGTCACCATTAAGAACAAGTACCCTCTTCCCATAATTGATGACTTGTTTGATCAGTTATAGGGTGTAAAATGTAAAGATTGACCTAAGGTCAGGATACCATCAGCTAAGGGTAAAAAAGAAGGACATTCAGAAAATGGCTTTCAGAACAAGGTATGGGCACTTCGAGTTCTTTGTGATGTCATTCATGCTCACAAACGGGCTGACAACATTTATGGATCTAATGAACAACGTGTTTCGCCCATTTTTGGATATATTTGTGGTAGTATTTATAGATGATATTCTGGTTTATTCTCACTCGGAGGCGGAGCATGCGAATCACTTGCGGATAGTACTACAGATGGTCTGGGATCATAAGTTGTATGCTAAGCTCTCAAAGTGTGAATTTTGGTTGAATTTATTGGCTTTTCTTGGTCATATAGTGTCAGATGAATGTATAAGAGTTGACACTCAGAAGATAGAAGCGGTGAAGAATTGACCAAGGCCTACGACTCCATCAGAGGTTCGCAACTTTTTAGGCTTAGCCGGCTATTATAGGAGGTTTGTAGCCGGATTTTCTACCATATCAGCACCATTGACAAGATTGACACAAAAGGACATAAAGTTCCAGTAGGTCGATGCATGTGCGCAGAGTTTCCAAAAGTTAAAGGACATACTAACATCGGCACCAGTCCTTACTCTCCCAGAGGGTCCAGAAGGCTATGTGGTGTATTGTGATGCCCCGGGAGCAAGTTTAGGATGCGTGCTAATGCAACATGGTAAGGTAATTGCCTATGCTTCAAGGCAATTGAGGAAACATGAGAAAAACTATCCGACGCATGAATTGGAGTTGGTCGCGGTGGTCTATGCATTGAAAATTTAGCGGCACTACTTGTATGGTGTCCATGTAGACATTTTCACGGATCATAAAAGTCTGCAATACATATTTAAACAAAAAGAGTTAAACTTGAGACAAAAGATGTGGCTTGAATTATTGAAAGATTATGATGTGGACAGCTTATACCATCCTGGTAAAGCTAATATTGTAGCGGACACGCTCAATCGCAAGTCAATAGTCAGCTCGATGCCAGTACAGGTCGAGAGAAAGGAGTTGGTAAGAGAGATTCATATGTTAGCTAGTTTGGGAGTCCGATTAATGGGTTCAGAAGATAATGGATTGGTGATTCAGAATACGTCAGAGTCGTCCCTCGTATCTAAAGTTAAGGAACATTAGTGGGAAGACCCCATCTTAGGAAAAATCAGAGAGGGTATTCAACAAAATAAGACCACAGCCTTTGAGATTGACGGAAATGGGGTTCTCAGGAACCATGGCCGTTTGTGTGTTCCAAATGTAGCGGGATTATAAGACAAAATTATGACGAAGGTCCATTGCTCATGATATTTCATTCACCCTGGATATACCAAGTAAAAATAGATCACCAAAAACCGCCTGACTTGACTCAGAACATTGAGATTTTGACGTGGAAATGAGAAATGATTAATATGGACTTCATTACGGGTTTACCTCGCTTTTATCATAATTTTGATTCTATTTGGGTGATTGTTGATAGACTGACCAAATCAGTTTATTTCCTGGCGGGAAAAATTACCTACACAACCGAGGACTATGCGAAGTTGTACGTTAAGGAGATTGTTCGCCTTCGTGGTGTGCCTATTTCTATTATATCTGACCGGGGTGTGAATTTCACATAAAATTTCTGGAAATCATTTAAAAAAGGTTTGGGCACTCAAGTTAATCTTATCACAACTTTTCACCCTCAAACAGATGGGCAGGCTAAGCGTATGATTCAAATGCTTGAAGACATGCTACGAGCTTGTGTTTTGGACTTCAAGGGAAGTTAGGATGATCATTTACCCCTTATCGAATATGTACAATAACAGTTATCATGCTAGTGTCAAAATGGCTCTATATAAGGCTTTGTATGGACATAAATGTAAATCTCCTATCGGATGGTTTGAAATAGGTGAATCAGAATTATTTGGTCCTAACCTAGTGCACCAAGCCATAGAGAAAGTGAAGCTTATACAGGAATGGATGTTAACCGCTCACAGTCATCAGAAATCGTATTCATATGTGCGACGGCGAGACCTAGAGTTCCAAGTGAGTGATTGGTTCTTCTTGAAGATTTCTCTTATGAAGGGTGTAATGAGATTTGGGAGAAAGGAAAAGCTCAGCCCAAGGTATATTGGGCCATATCAAATAATTCGACGAATCAAACAAGTGGCTTACGAATTGGACTTGCCTCTCGAGTTAGAATTCGTTCACTCGGTCTTCCATATTTCTATTATGAGAGCGTGTGTTGGGGATCCTTCCTGGATTATACCGATTGACGATGTTAAAGTTACATAGGATATATCACATGAATATGTTCCTATTGCTATCTTAGATTGACAAATCCGCAAGTTGAGAACTAAATAAGTAGCCTCCCTGAAAGTTCTATATCGGAATAAGAATGTAAAATAAATGACATGGGAGGCGGAAGAGGAGATGAAACACAAATATCCTTACCTATTTCAGACCAATGCCGAGGTTCTGAGAGAAGCATAAAGTGAGTTTTATCTCAGATTATTATAATTAGTGCTTGATGACCATGAGAGGTCTGATATAATGATGTATGTTATATTATATGACCCCGTGAAGCGGTGGTTGTGTTTTCTGGCTACGTGACGGGGACTAGATATGTCATCGCAACATTCGAGGATGAATGTTCCTAAGGGAGAAATGATGTAATACCCCATACTTTCGGGCGATAGTTTGAACATCTGGACGTATGCAAGTAGACCCGAGGTTTGGAGGATTTGTGTCATATTCACGTATGCAGATAAAGAGCTTAGTATATAAAAGGATGCAGTCCCAAAATGATTTAGGACTTAAAAGTGTGACGATGACGGTTGAGAATGTTATTATACCCCATAAGTATGATATTGAGTATAGGATATGATAATTATTTAAGTAAATACATGGATAATTTTAGGGGGACAACATTCAGATGTGGGGCCCATTCCATATTTATGGATATTAGTGGATATATGTTTGGTGAATTATGTGTACAATTTTGGTCACAAAAGCTTATGACTGATACAAGTGGTGTGCTAAGTAGTGTACTATGTGTACAAGTGGTGGCCTACATGTCTCTCTAGCAACTCATGAGATCCAAATTAGGCCAGCAATCACTTTGCTTAGGGAATAAATTCATCTAAAAGGGCAAAAACACGATTCAACAATTTTTATTTCATTTTCTTTATGAAGAGCGACTTTTCAACCTTAGAAGAGTGAAAAAAAACAAACATTTCTAGCAGCTCATGTATAATTTGAATAGTCTACTGGAAGGAGTTGCTTATAGTTTGTGGTTCATTCGTAAGTTCTCGGTCAATTTCTCATTTCAACAAGAATTTTAGGAACTTTAAAGTGTAAACGAAGGTTTTCTTCACTTGTCAAGATTAAGGCACAAAGGAGGTTGTTTCAGACGTTATAATAAGAAGTTGATGTTAAAGGTATGTTAAGACAAACCCTTTTTTCTTTTGGCATGTTCTAAGTACGAAACGTAAACGTAATATTGTCCCATAAGTGGTTATACTCTTAGTAGTTAAGGATGTTCATGTTATTCATTCCTACTTTCAAAGCATGTCTAAATATGTTCCTAAATCCTTATTGAGGTATATGGGAAAGATGTTAATGTTCATAATATTAATCGGAGGTGCAATAACCATACATCAGTCCGATAAACTCAGAGTGTCTTAGTATCATTCATGCATTATATTCATGTATATATTTTGACCTCAAAGGTGTTATGTACGCTACTATATGTATTCATTAGATATATGTAGGGGATGGGAAAAGGGATACGTCATTAAATACGCACCACCACATGATCAACTGATATATGATGATTATGCCCACAAAGGCCTGTATGATATGATGGGATGCCCATAGAGGCTTGATGGCGTTATATACACATATATATATATATGTATGACCGCATTGTGCATAACACTTAGGCATATTATGGCCTTTAGAGGCATTCTACACAGGTTTGACACTTAGGCATATTATGTCCTTCAGATGCATTCTCTACTGGTTGGTTATTTCTTGTCTCATGTTACTTTCATGTCTATATTATTCTATTCTTCATGCCTGACATACTCGGAACATTATTCGTACTGACATCCCTTTGGTCGAGGGACGCTGCGTTTCATGCCCGCAAGCTCAGGTAGACAGGGTGACGGTCCACGCTAGTAGGTTGCTGATTCAAATGATATTGGAGTAGTCCACTTGTTCCGGAGTTGCTGTCTAATCCTGGTACGGTGTTTTGGATATGCATATGAGTACGGCGAGGTCCTGTCCAGACCTTATGATGTTATGTACTCTTTAGAGGCTTGTAGACAATTTTCCTGTGTATAGTAGTCTTGTATGGCCTTGTCGGCTTAGTATGTATATGTACATATGTTGGGTTCTTCTGTTAGCAGGGTTTTACGTAGCACCTTTCTAGTTTACTATTGTTATGTGTCAGCAAGTTACCTCGTGACGGTCCTCGTGGCCATGCTTAATTATGGTTAGGTGGTAAATATATGATTAGTGGTACTCTTCAAGTAAGGTCTGGGTGCCCGTCATGACCCTCCGATTTGGGTTGTGACACTGTGAATATTGTCATTTGCTTCTTCCCGAGGTCGCTTAAATGTTAAGCTCGACGTCTCACATTCATGTTTATACGGATATATATTTTCAAAGAATTCAATGTTGTCTTATTCAATTACCGTATTCACATGAATCTCAAGATTTTTTGATTTATGAACCAAAAATCGATATGATTTACTATTTGTTGCATATCCAATAAAACACAATCAACGGTTTTTGGTCCTATTTTTACCCTTTTGGGTTTAGGAACATGTACTTTCGCCAAACACCTCCGCACTTTGAAATAGTTCATGTTAGGATTTCTTCCTTTCCACTTTTCATATGGGATGGATTGCGTTTTGCTATGGGAAACTTGATTAAGTATTCTATTAGCAGTAAGAATAACTTCCCCCACAAGTTCTGGGGTAAACCAGAACTTATCAATGAGACATTCATCATTTCCTTTAAGGTTCTATTTTCCTTTCTGCAATCCCGTTGAATTGAGGCGAGTAAGGAGCAGTTGTTTGATGAATAATACCATATTTCAAACAAATTTCTTCATAAAGGCGATTCATATTCGCCACCCCTATCACTTCTGATCATTTTAATCTTTATATTTAGTTGTGTCTCAACTTCATTTTTGTATTGCTTGAATGCTATTGCTTCATCTTTACTATTAAGTAAATAAATATAGCAATATCTTGTGTTGTCGTCAATAAAAGTTATGAAATTCTTTTTCCCACCGCAAGATGGTATTGACTTCATGTTGTAAATATTCGTGTGAATTAAGTCTAAAGGATTTGAATTTTTTTTCAATTGACTTATAAGGATGTTTAACATGCTTTGATTCCACACATATTTGACACTTGGTTTTATTACATTCAAACTTAGACAATATTTCTAAATTAATCATTTTCCGCAATATTTTGAAGTTGACGTGACCCAAACGTTAGTGCCATAAAGAATTTGACTCAAGCAAATAAGAAGAAGCAACAACTTTATTCATTTCAATTGCTATTACATTAAGCTTGAAAAGACACTCATTAGGTAACTTTTTCCTACGTACATATCATTACTAATTACAATTTTTTCAAAAACAAAAACACACTTAAAGCCAATTTTAATAAGAAGTGTGATAGAAACTAAATTCTTGCGAATATCTGGAACATGGAGGACATTGTTGAGTGTTACCACTTTTCATGAAGTCATCTTCAAGCAGAATTTTCCAACTCCTTCGACTTTAGCAGTTGGCGAGTTTTCCATTAAGATAGTCTCGTCAGGACCTGCAGGAGCATAAGATGCAAACAATCCTTTGTTAGCACATACATGACGACTGGCTCCAGAATCAATCCACCATTGTTTGGAATTTCCTACCAAATTACATTCTGAGAGCATCACACATTAGTTCTCCACTTCCTCATTCGTTTCAATTATATTCGCTTGACACTTTTTTTTTCTTTCTTTGGAGCCCTGCATTCCGCTGCCTTGTGTCTAATTTTTCCGCAATTGTGGCAACTGCCTTTAAATTCCTTCTTAGGCAGAAAATTCTTAGGTCCGGACGACCTTTTTCTCTTTTTGTCATTCTTTGGTACCTCTTCAACAATATTTGCCCCCACAATTGTTGAACTTGACTACGACTTTTTTTCTGCAGCCTTATTGTCTTCTTCTATCCTTAGATGAACAATCAGATCTTCAAGGATCATTTCTTTTTGTTTGTGTTTCAACTAAGTTTTAAAATTTCTCCACAATGGTTTCGATAAAGGCTGCTACTTGAAATGAATCATTTATGACCATACCTTCAATAAATAATGAAAAATTAGTAACACAATCAACATATTTAATAAAAATATTAATTCCGATCATACATTCCGCAAGAAAATCATGGGTTATGACTTGTAGTTCTTGGACTTGTGACATAACGGATTTGTGTCCACCATTTTAAAGTCCAAGAATTTTACAGCCATGAATTTCTTTAATCCAGCGTCTTCTATTTTGTATTTCTTCTCAAGAGCGTTCCAAAGCTCTTTAGAAGTTTTACACATGCTAAGGACATTATACAAGCCATCATCTAAGCCGTTTAGGATATAATTTTTGCACAGAAAATCAGAATGTTTCCATGCCTCAAGTACCACAAATCTCTCATTATCAGGAGTTCCCTCAGCTAACACGAGAATGTTCTCGTTGATAAATCTTTGTAGACTGAGAGTGGTCAAGTAGAAAAACATTTTCTGCTGCCACCTTTTGAAGTCGATATCGGTAAATTTTCCCGGCTTCTCTGTCGTAGCCATTGCTGGTACCGGAGTCGTGCGACTTGATGATGCAGTAGCCGTTGCTGCAGTGGCGGTAGCATTCATAACAACATTAGTTTGTTGTTCTGTTCCAGTTGTCATTTTTCTGGAAAACAAATTGACACACAAAAATGATATTTAGTAAATCAGTGAAGTTTCTAATCTTCAAACGGAATACAAACGACTAAATTATCTCGATAAAGTTTTTAAATCTTCAAATCGAGTAACAATATGAGTAGAAAGCCACAAGGACTCTAATCTCAAAAATAGTATTTTTTACTTTAAAAAAGAATCACTTTTTACTTTCTTTTGTTTTGATCAGATTTGAAAAATACAGAAATAAAATTTTAATTCCTTAAGCTTGTTATTATCTGTGTTGTGAAACAGTAATTAATAAAATAGTTTATGTTTATTAATCAAAACTAGAAAGAATACTCAAACAGAAATGTAGAAGAAATAGAAAAAATCTTTCGAGCGCATACGTTTCTTGTGTGTCCTTAAGGAATTATAACCCCTCACAGTTGCCAGGTATCTGGGTTACTTCCCCAGGATAGAACGGAAGAACGTTTTTGTAGTAACGACAATGCAATTCCGGCGAACTCAAACAGCGGAGCAAATGCACATCATACGAACTTACAGTTCTGCTTGAAAACGATGCACTAAAAATGAAGAGAAGAATTTCAGAGTGTATGATTTCAGAAGTTCATATTTTTCGGTGTTGTGAAAATAAGGCGAAGCCTCTGGAATTTATAGCCAATCAGTTGAGTCTGAAGAGTTGCGAAATTGCTTGTTTCGCAAAGGCAGTGTCTGTTCGTTTGGAACATGACCGTGGGAAATAATTCCGCGAATTCAATTTAAATTTTCGCGTAATAAGTATTAGGAAAGGAAAAATTAATTAATAGAAAAGGAAATAAATTTGGTCCAAAATATTTATCAATCAATCAGATCATTTGACCGAATAAGAGCTTCGAAGCCGAAGCCGAGCGACGACGACTATGCGAGGGAAATCCTCTTCTCAACTCTATAAGAGCTAGAAGAAGTGCTTCTATTTATAAGCACATTAGTTTTGATTTCCCTCACCATTGTGGGAGAAAGTGTATATGCACAATTGAACTGTTGTTGAAATATCATTTTCGCTCCATTTTATTTCCCAATTCACTCTTCAATTTAACTTTAAAACTCAATCTTTAAAGCTTAAAGCCCAACATAGGAAGGACATGACACAACTTCAGTTCACCGAGGACATGACCCTTGATAGGAGGGTTTGGCGGACAAGAGGACATGACCCTTGATAGGAGGGCATAGCAGTCAAGAATTAGGATAGAAGGGCAGTCGGTAGTCAGGCATATGTCTTTTCCATTCCCGGAGTATTAGTATTATTCTTGTCATTTCACATTCTTTGTTTTCTATTACTACTTGTTATTTCTTTAGCCTCGATTGTTATTTTCTTAGATTTTTCTTAGAAATAATCTTGCGGTTGTTTATGCCTGTTGCTATTGCCTTTCTTTTTCATCTTTCTTTGAGTCGAGGGTTTATCGGAAACAAACTCTTTACCTTCTCAAAATAGGGTAAGGTCTCCATACACTCTACCCTCCCCAAACCCCACTTATGTAATTCACACTAGGTTGTTGTATAAAGGATTGGCATTTCTTTTGGTACAGACTAAAATGGGAAGTGTATTAAATTTGAGATAGAGAGAGTAGTTGATAAAAATATGAATCTGTGTCAAATGAAGAAAAATTTACCGCAAGTCTAGGGATTTGGGAAGCGGGATTAGAGTAGAGGGGGGACGAGGATGAGTTTGGGGCAGCCACTAGTGAACGTGTTTGGCTTTGCATTATTAAAACAAGAGTACAATGGCAAATAACATAATAACTCCAACAATATACTTCCTCTGTCCTAATTTATATGATATAGTTTGACTGGGCATGAACTTTATGAAATAAAGGAAGATTTTTGAATCTTGTGGTCTAAAACAAGTCAAAGATATTTGTGTGGTTATAGATCATCTTGTTAAGCGTAAAAGGTAATGTTTAAAGTTAAATTGCTGCCAAATAAGGAAGTGTGTCATTCTTTTTGGAACTGATTAAAAAGAAAAGTGTGTCATATACATTGGGACAGACGGAGTAGCTGCTCTGCGCGTGATGATATGTGCTTCAATTCCATTACTCAAAACTGGTGAAATATATTGCTTTGGTTCGAATTACTGCATTGTTCCAAGTGTTCAAATGATTGCTTACTATTTCTTTTTCCGCTCTGCAGGATTTTTCTTGCAACTGCTCATCGCATGCACATGACTTGGCAATGTAATTATGTAAAGCCGTTAGCCCGTTACTTGGTCTAGTGGTAGAATTGTACCCTGCCATAGTACAGACCTGGGTTCGATTCCCAGCTGGTGCATTCACCTTCTTACTGAAGGGGAGCATTGCTCTCTATGTGATCTATAGGTCACGAGTTCGAACCGTGGAAGCATCTACTAATGCTTGCATTAGGTTAGATTGTCTACTTCACACCCCTTGGGTGCGATCCTTCCCCGGACCCTGCTAACGTGGGATGCTCCTGGACCCCTTCACTAGACGGCCCTCAATATCAAAGCAAATATATTTTGTCTGCCTACCTGGTTAGTTAATCTTTACATCACTGCTGAATTATATATGCTTGAAATAGGATTTCAGTTTTCTGTATATTTTAGCTGGGTAAAGTTCTTACGAGACGATTTGTTTCTAACTAAAATTTCATGTCTGATTGAGATTGAGTAATGCAGTTTCAGTTCACAAGAAAGCATATAAGGAATAGAGAATAGTGCAGGAGAGTGTACTTGTGCTGTTGTGCAAATGTGGTTGCTTGGTAAAACACAAACATATATATCAAATATCATAGCAATAGAAGCTACATAGTAATAATTAAAATGAATATTTAAATCTTTAAAATCAGATATTCACTTGCAATCAAAAAAGGTATGGTTTCATGAACTAGAGATTCAGCTTATAGATTAGCATAATAAATCTCCAATTTCGCTAGCAAATGATTGATAAGATCCTGAATGAGTGACTTGATATAACAAATTAAGCAAAGTAAGTGCTTACCAAAAGCTAATATATGTCAAAATGTATGGGAAGTTACATATTTCTAAAGATTTTCTGCAAAGGCAAATTAATAGATAAGCACTAAATCCTTACTGAACTGACTGTTATTGCTCTCTCTATTGTTTCAATGTATATGGTATGTGTGCTTTTGTATTTCTATCTAGTGATGGTGCATATGCTCTTGAAATAAAGAAACAGAACCTCTATACCGCCTTGCTGCAATAATGATGTCCATGCACGTCAATTAGGAAAGCCGTGTAGAGCAACTACAGCAAAGTTGCTTGAAAAGAAATGGAAGCAAAGCTATATCATGTACTACAGAACCTGTTGTTACTTAACTAGTATTAGAGAATCAATGTTAGTGAGGATTTGTTGGCTTATACAGCTGTAATATTGTTCAAATGAATTGGGACCATATAGTTACGTATTTTAAAAGTGTAACATGATTGAAATTACAAGAAATATATTCAGTGTCTAGGTAAAGTCGGGACTGCTATAAACTAGTGAACTTCTAACTTACGAAGTATACATGATGGTAAAGATTGAATAACTAGAATTTTACACCTTTGTTAATTGGTAATCACATTCAAGTGAGAAGCGCCACAGAGATGCAGTCTCCCTACATGGGGTTGCCAGAGTTCATTGTATTTGTAGCAGCCGTTTCTGCTCAATAATGTAAGGTATAAGAACAATTAATTACAATATCACCTAACATGGGGTTTCCATAAGAATTAAGCCTATTGATAAGGGAGTGAAAATATGAGCTATGGGAATCTACTAACGTAAAGAATTTGCTGAAAGAGCAGAGTGTGGACTATGGATTAAGTGAACACAATGGAACATACTCCCTCCGGATAAAAAAAAGTGTCCACTTAGCCTTTTGTACACCTCTTACGAAAATACTAACTTCTAGACAAAATATATAATTTAACTAAAACACCCCTAATTAAATAGGTATTGGTATTTGGTTACCGAACACTTAATAAGGGCAAATATTAAAAAGTAAAGTTAGTTCTTTCTTGATTTGGTAAGTTGACACTCTTTTTTACTTTAAAAATAAATGCTAAGTGGATACTCTTTTTTATCGGAAGGGAGAAGTAGATTAATCTGTTAAATCTTTGCTTCCTCTTGGTAATATTCTGGCAATTAATTAGTTCCAAATGAATATAGGGAAGAATGATGATAACTTTTTCTGAAGAGGAAGCAACGCCGTCAACATTTGAATAATCATGTACTTCGAATCCAACATTCCTAGTCTTTGTTGCTCATTCAAATAAACATGGGAATCGTTCTGTACACGAAACGATTTTTTTTTAACTTATATACAATGACTATAGAGTTTTATACCATTAGTGTATTTTAACGTGTTGTGGCTGGTAATCTATTTTATTTTTGGTCATTAATACAATCTTTAATGAATAGTTATATGTAATTATCTTTTAGATGATACGATAGTGTAATTTTTTTTTAAACTAGCCATGCATGGACGTTAAACTCAAAGAAAAAGAGGAAGAAAAAGTAAGTCGACATCTAGCTTCCCAAGATCGCAAATCACTGTTTTGTCGTCCTCAGTCTGCAGTTGGACCTGTCAGCTTATTTACAACTCCACTCACCAGTTGTTCTCTAGTTCAAGAAATATCTCTATTTTGGGCCCTCAATTATTCAATAAAGATTGATTCTTTCGTGTTGTCACAATGAACGTAGTTGCATGTCATGACCTCCATAACTTCTCTACCAATTTGGGGATATCCATTTCCACGCTTTATCAAATGCACATGTAATCAAATGATTATTCTCTTTCATGATATCAGCAGTTTAGGGAAAACTTTTTTTCGCTAATTTTTTTTCCACCTTCCGGTGCCCTACCAGTGGCCGTCGGCCACCCTAATATCTCCCTTCGAAATTTTCTGTTTTCTTCCCAAAGTTTTTTCCAAATCCCTAATTCTCCTCATGTTCTTTCATTATGTCTACCTCAAAAACACGTTTCATACTGCCCTTACTGTCTCCAACATCAAGAACCACATTCCTATTGTTCTTGAGATGGAAAACGTCCAATACGTGACGTGGGCAGAATTATTAAAGTTCGCGCACTCTCGCATCAAGTCCTTCATCACATCATCCTCGCGTATACATGCAAGGAGAAGGTCCCTACCTCCGAAGATGACCCTGTGTTATGGACGACTCTCGATGCTACCGTTCTCCAGTGGATTTATTCCACTATCTCTACAGACATCTTGCAGACGATTATTGAACCTGACGTCACGACAATGGAAACTTGGAATAGGGTGCATGATATCTTCCAAGATAACAAAAATTCCCGTGTTGTCACTCTTGAACAGGAAATTTCCCATGTCCATATGGAGGATTTTCCGAATGTCTCAGCCTATTGTAAAAGGTTGAAAGAATTGGCAGATCAGCTCAAGAACGTTGGTGCACCCGTCACAAATGATCATCTTGTTCTTCTAATGGTTGCATGCCTATCCGAGGCTTATAATGGCGTTAGGACGCTTCTTCATCAAAGCAATCCTCTTCCACCATTCTACCAGGCACGTTCCATGCTCACGTTAGAAGAGGCTGGTTTGGCCAAAAAGACGGCTACTAGAGCTAATTCCATCATGATGATGGCCACGTTCGATGACCCTCACTCGTTCTCGGATAATTTGAGACAAAACCGTAACAACGGTGGCAGCAGAAAGGGTCAAAATCTGAAAAATAATGGCAAGAATTATTGCGGCGGCCGCAACAGTGGCGGTGGCAGTGGTGATGGTCGAGGCAGTGGCGGCTGTGGGCCGATTTGGCCACATCACCACTGGCCGCAGCCTTGGGCTAATGCAAACTGGCCATGGGGCTGCTGGGCCAGTGGCTAGTGGCCCAACTCGGCCTATCCTTTTTTTCTATGCTTTCCAGCGAACTGGGACACTGGCCGCATCCACCTCTAGTCTTAAAAAATATTCTTCATGCCCTCACTTAATTGAAAATCTAGTGTCTGTCTGAAAATTCACAACTAATAATTGAGTTTCTGTTAATTTTGACCTTTTTAGATTTCCTATGAAGGATTTCAAGATGGAGATACATCTAATGAGATGTAATAGTACGGGAGAGCTTTATCCAATCACCACCACCACCATTTCCATGAGTCAAGCCACGCCTTCAACGTTTGCCGCTCTTGCTCCTTCTTTGTGGCATGCACGTTTGGGTCATCCAGGGTCATCTATTATTTCTACTCTGCAAAATAATAATTTTATTGATTGTAAGGGTACGCGTAGTACTCCAATCTGTCCTTCTTGTCCATTAAGGAAACATGTTAGATTACCTTTTGTAGCTTCTACTTCTAGTGTGTCGATGCCTTTTGACATTATTCATAGTGATTTATGGACATCTCCCGTTTTATGTTCTTAGGGCCATCATTATTATGTTTTATTCTTGGATGATTTTTCTAATTTTTTGTGGACTTTTCCTTTGGCTAAAAAATCTCAAGTTTTTTCCACATTTTTAAAATTTGGAGCTTTCATCCGTACCCAATTTGAACGGGAAATTAAAAACATTCAATGTGATAATGGTAGGGAATATGATAATAGGCCATTTCGAGAATTTTTTGACACTTATGGCATATCTTTGTGATTTTCATGTCCTCATACGTCCTCACAAAATGGGATGGCCGAAAGAAAAATTCATTCTATTAATGAATTGTATGTACCTTACTAGCCCATGCTTCCTTACCTCCGTCTTTTTGGCATCATGCGTTACAAATGGCTACCTACCTCCTTAACATACTCCCTAACAAAGGCTTAGCATATCAATCCCCACTTAAAATCCTTTACAATAAAGATCCCTCGTATTCTCATCTTAGGGTGTTTGAGTGTTTATGCTATCCGCTTGTCACGACCC
Source organism: Anisodus tanguticus (assembly GCA_034509755.1). Lineage (NCBI taxonomy): Eukaryota > Viridiplantae > Streptophyta > Magnoliopsida > Solanales > Solanaceae > Anisodus > Anisodus tanguticus. Next base: position 42,893,950 of record CM067540.1, on the reverse strand, counting down.
AAATCGGAGGGCCGTGACGGGCACCCGGATCCCACTTGTCGGGTACCACCAATCGTACAGTCAACACCGTCATAATTAAATAAGGACAAATCCGAAAAGGATAATGTAAAATCAGGTAACCAACTTATATATATACATACCCATACCAAGGCCGTCAAGGCCATACAAAACTACTACACATAGGAAATCTGTCTACAAGCCTCTAAAGAGTATACAACATCAAAAGTTCGGGACAGGCCCCGCCATACCCACATATATGTAAAAATATATCGTACCGAAATAGACCGACACTTCGAAATAAGGGGAGTGCTCCAAAATCCACTGACTCCGCAACCTACTAATGTGGATCGTCTCTTTCCCTACGTGAACCTGCGGACATGAAACAGAGCGTCCCCCGATAAAAGGGACGTCAGTACGACTGATGTACTGAGTATGTCAGGCATGAATAATAGCATAACAAGAATATAATAATAACTGAAACTGAAACTGCCGACCGGCAGTAAATGCCTCTGAGGGCCCTAATACATATGTCTAAATGTTATGCACAATGCAAATGCGGTATACATATAAATATTGGCCACACAAAGGCATCTTCCTATCCATAACCGCCTCTGTGGACATAAGGTTATATCGTATTGGCCACACAAGGGCATCAATATTGGCCTCTTCGAGCTCTTTCGTGATAATCTGTACCAGCTGCAAGTGGTGTGCGTATATAACGTCTTTCCCTTTCCGCATATCCCGTACATATCATATCATATTTACCATATAGTAGTGTGCATAGCACAAGTGGGTCTAGGTTAATATATGAATATAATGCAAATGAAAATGCATGAATGATAATAAAACATCATGAGTGACATAATATCCTTGTACCTTCGGTTAACACTGTGAATATCAACATCTTTTCCATATGCCTCAATAAGGTCTTAGGAACATATTTAGACATTCTTTCAAAATAGGAATCAATAATATGAATATTCTTAACAACTAGGAGTAGAATAATTTATGGAATAATATCACAGTTATATTTCGTTACATGGAACATGCCAAAAGAATGAATAATTTTTCTTAACATACCTCGAATAATAACGGAACCAACCCCTTTTTACTAATTACCTACTAGAATGTTGCTTGAATTATATTTGCAGAATGCTTTGTTCAAAATCACTGCTGGACGTCTTCTCATCTTAATATGAAACCAAAATTGAATTGTAGAATAGAAATATACTGCTCATGTTTTGTTCACTCTTGTTGCCGTCTTACATTATTTCCAGGAATTGCTAGTTATGGTAAGCAAAAAAGGTTGTTATCTAAGTATAAAAATGAAACAGGTTGCTACTTTGTGAAGGTCTTAATCGACTTATTAATGAGCCACGATTTGCTCCCCTAATATATAGTAAATCCTATGCCCTGTTATCTCACAAGCTGATATGCACATGGTAATGCATGATTCTTGCCCCATAATGATTAGGACACATTAAATGCAATGCTTGCCACTTAAGATTATGGAAGTGTAATCGTGCAGCACTTCCTTTTTGTAACTAGATGCCACGACTTGAATCAAGGTTCATGCACTCTTTATTTTCTACACGTGTAATCCACCTCTTGGACTACCCTCCACATTTAACTAATCACACACATAATTAATTTCGTGATTCGAATTCACTTAAATCTTAATAACTTATAATACCTTCATATACTCAATGTCATAATTTTGTGATATGATACTAGTCCATCACCTCTTTATGCACACACCAAATTTATTTTTGATCCCCGTCATCATACTTGTTACGTCCAAAATTATTTTGGGGTTTTATCCTTTTATATTCTAAGCAATTTATTAGCATACGTAAATATAACATAAATTCCCCGAGACTCGGGTCTTACTTGCATACGTTAAGATGCTCAAACCATCGCCTAAAATTACGGGATGTTACACCACTTTTCTCGTATACTACAATTAACAAACTTCAAGCCCGTTCTACCGCTTGTGTGTTTTTGGGTTATCTGTCTAATCATCATGGTTACAAATGTTTTGATTTATCCTCTAACAAAATCATAATTAGTCGCCATGTTATTTTTGACGAAACCCAATTTCCGTTTGCTAAATTGTATAGTTCTGTGTCTAGTTCGTATAATTTTTTGGATGATGGGTGTCACGACCCAAACCAGAGGGTCATGACGGGCACCTGGACCTTACTTGCTGAGTACCACTAATCATATATTTAGCATATATCTGTATTTCGCATGGCCTACGAGGCCGTCACAAGATATCATGTTGATATACAAAAATAGTAGACTAGAAAGGAGCTACATAAAATTCCTGTAACCAGAAGGACCCAATCTCTATACATATACATACCAAGGCCGACGAGGCCATACATGACTACTATACAAAGGACATCTATCTACAAGCCTCTAAAGAGTACGTGACATCACAAGGACGGGACATGGCCTCGCCATACCCATATGCAAAATATCATACCACGACCAGAATGCAACTCTGAAATAAGTAAAGTGCTCCAACATCAGCTGAACCAGCAACCTACTAGCGCAAACTATCCCACTATCTACCTGAGTCTGCGGGAATAAAACGCAGTGTCCCCCGACAAAAGAGACGTCAATACGAATGATGTACTGAGTGTGTCAGGCATGAATAATAGCATAACAGTGATATAACAATAAATTGAGACAGAAACAACCGATAAAATTAGCCGATAGCAACTGCCGGCAGAAACATCCGACCAGTAGTAAATGCCTCTGAGAGCCCTAATATGCCTAAATGTCACGCACAATGCGGTATACATATATATATATATATATATATATATATTGGCTTCATCGGACATCTTCCTTCCCATAAAAGCCTCTGTGGGCATCATATCATACCGGCCTCTGTGTGGCCTTATTGGGCATCTTCCTTTTCGAGATATCTGTACCAGCTGCAAGTGTTATGCGTATATAACGCCATTCCCTTTTCCCATCCCCTAAATATATATAATGTGTACCATATAATAGTGTATATAACACATGTAGGTCCAGGGTAATACATAAATATAATGCAAATGCATGAATGACAATAAAACATTATGAACTTATCGGATGACATAATATCCTTGTACCTTCTGATAACATTGGAAATATTAACATCTTTCCCATATACCTCAATAAGGATTTAGGAACATATTTAGACATGCTTTTAACATAGGAATCAATAACAGGAACATCCTTGGCTACTAAGAGCAGAATAATTTATGGAACAATATTACGATTTACATTTCGTACTTAGAACATGCCAAAAGAAAAAAAAAATTTGCCTTAACATACCTTGGATAACGCCCATTCGATAGCTATTATAAATCATCTTGTCCAACATACATTAATCGTGAATAATTTTAAGATTAACGATAGTACCACGAGTTTTTAGCAACTAAATGAACATAGATCTTACTGCGATGACGAAAAACCATCGAGAGTGAAGTAGTGAGCGAAATCCCCTTTACTATTTTGTGAGAAGAGATCATATTGGACCCCTTAAAATGAAAAACATAGCTGCTGCTACAAGGAAAAAAATGAGTTCACGTTGCTGTATTAGTTTTCGAAGAAACAATGTCATTGTCCACTTCTTTAAACTCTTCTTTAAATAGCTAAATTAATGAAGCAACACCTACTCTTTAATGACTCATAATATGGACTTGCCAACTCATCCTTATAGATGCATAGTCATTAACTACAAACTCCCATGGTTCCACGTGGAATCCACTAAATTAAAATTATTCATAAATTACTAATTAGTACCATAATTAATCCTTTACTCTCCCACTTTATCCCAACATTTAATCACTTACACACATAATTAATTTCTAGATCTCAGTTCGCACAATATTGATCACTTTTAACATACTTCATATACTCATTATCATAATTAGGGGGTACAACTATAGTCCATGGCTTCTTTATACACACAAAATATTACTCCCAATCCCCATCATCACACTTGTTAAATCCTACATCATTTTGGGACTTTATCCTTTTATACACCAAGCTCTTGATGCGAATACTTAAATATAACAAAATTTCTCCAAGGCTCAGATCTACTTCCATATGTCTATCGACTCAAACCATGGTTCGAAGATACGGGATGTTACATTCTTCCCTCCTTAGAAATATTCGTCCTCGAATGTTGGGGTGACATCTATGATTCCCGTCACGTAACCAAAAAACTCGTCCACCGCTTCACGTGCCATATAATATAACATTTATCCTTATGTCGGACCTCACATGGTCATCAAGAAGTAATTATAATAATATGAAATAGAACTCACTTTATGATTCTCTCAAAACCTAGGCGTTGGTCTGAAATAGGTAGGGTTATTTGTGTTTCATCTCCTCTTCTGCCTCCCATGTCATTTCTTCTACATTCTTATTCCACCATAGAACTTTCACGGAGGCTACTTCTTTAGTCCTCAACTTGCGGACTTGACGATCTAAGATAGAAATTGGAACCTCTTCATATGATAGGTCATCTGTAACCTTCCCATCGTCAATCGGTACGATTCGGGAAGGATCTCCAATACACTCTCCCTACATAGAAACATGGAAAATTGGATGAACAAACTTTAACTCTGGAGGCAAGTCCAATTCGTAAGCCACTTAGTCGATTCGTCGAATTATGAGATATGTCCCAATGTACCTTGGATTGAGCTTTCCCATTTTTCCTAAATCTCATTGCACCATTCATAGGAGAGATTTTCAAAAAGACCCAATCATCCACTTGGAACGCTAAGTCCCGCCGCCGCACATCTGAATACGACTTCTGATGACTTTGAGCGGTTAACAACCATTCTTAGATAAGTTTCACATTCTCTATGGCTTGGCTCACTACGTCAGGCCCAAATAATTCCGATTTCCTACTTCGAACCATCTGATAGGAGATTTACATTTCAGTCCATACAAAGCCTCGTATGAAGCCATTTTAATGCTAGCATGATAACTGTTATTGTACGTAAATTCAGTAAGGAGAAATGATTATCCCTACTTCCATTGAAGTCCAATATGCGAGCTCATAGCATGTCTTCGAGCATTTGAATCATACGCTCGGCCTGCCCGTCTGTTGAGGGTGGAAAGTTGTGCTAAGATTAACTTGAGTGCCCAAACCTTTTTTGAAATGATCTCCAGAACTTAGCTGTGAACTGCGCACCTCGGTCAGATATAATAGAAATAAGCATACAATGAAGGAGACTCCTTAACGTACAACTTTGCGTAGTCCTCAGCTATGTATATAGTTTTGGCCGCTAGGAATTGAGGTGATTTGGTCAGTCTATCAACAATCACCCAAACAGAATCAAACTTATGATAAGGTGAGGTACATCCATAATGAAATCCATATTAATCATTTCCCATTTTCACATCGGGATCTCAATGTTCTGAGTTAAGCCGCCGGACATTTGGTGCTCTACTTTTACTTGCTAACAATTAGGACACTAAGCTACAAACTCCGCATTGTTCCTCTTCATGTCGTTCCACTAATACATACCTTTGGGATCATGATACCTCTTAGTAGATCCAGGGTGAATGGAATATCGTGAGCGATGGACTTCCGTCATAGTCTCGTCTCGTCTCGTAATCCTTTTACACTGGGAATACACAAATGGACATTCCACCTGGGGGTCCCTCTCCCATTAAACTCGAAGGTTACGGTTCTCTTTTGCTAAATATTTTTCCCAAACTTATCTAAAAATGGAATCTTCATCATGTCGTTCCTTTTCTTTAGTATGAGGGATGACCCTGCTGTATTCTGAGTCATAGGGATATCACTATCCGAATCCTCCAATCGGACTCCCGTTTAGCTAATTGATGTGTTCCTTCCCATCAACTTCTCTCCTTCGTCCTCACATTAGTCAAGCCGCTTGTGGGTGAATGATTCTTTTGTCAACTTAACTTTGTTCACTAACTGGTGTGCTAACAACTCTTATATTTGTAGCATCTCAATCGTAGACACTTTATGGACAATATCATTGAATCTGAAGTGCCCATATCATCACAGTTAACTTTTATTCATGGTCTGAAAGGAATCTTTTTTTTCATACTACTCGTAATTATAGACAACTTTCTTGCTTTACTTCTTTTGACACATATTCACTCACTTTCTTACTTGTCGTACTCTTCGTAGTTCCAAGATATTTTGGTATACGTACGTAATCTAAAACATCGCTCTTGATTCCAATTCTTGGCCTTACTATCCCTTAAAGGATGAGTTGTTAACTTATTCCCTTATTCTATATGTGAAAGATTATGAAGAATGTTGCCTTACATGACGTTGGCCTACTATATCCAAACCTGATCATTATACTTAGATTCGACTTCCTTTGTAATTCTATATTCTTTGAATATGTAACCTTCTTCTTCTACTCCTCAGGACACTATGAAAGTATTTAGAATTCTTATCTCTATCCCTGAACCATTGAGGTTTAGATTTTTGTCTCAGCAAAGAATCCTACATATTCAGCCACCTAGTGTTTTATGCATATCCTCTATTAAGATCTTCCCTTTCTTGTTCAGTGTTATGCATGATGTAAAGTTCTTCCAAAATTTCTATTTTGCCTCCCAATCATGAACTTGATCATGAATATCCCCAATATTATTCTTGAACCATTGACTAAGATCTCTACTAAGCCTTTTCAATTTGTTCTGGAGCCTCCACATAGGATTTCATTCACTTCTTCATCCCAAGAAGCTTGGACAATGTCTATGAAACCTGTCTGATCAACCCCAAAAATTTAAAAACTTGAAATACTTGATATGATTTTGTTGGTTACTGAAACATTTCAGAAGTAAAGGTCTATTGTTAGAACCAGACATATATAGATGTTTAACATTGTTATTTTGAAACTGTTGAGCCCATTCATCATTGATCAAAATTTTATCTAATCTCATCCCAATTCTTCTGATGGGCCTCCAATAATTGCACCAAGTGTAATTAGGACCAGTGAAACCAATACCACTAAGTCCACAAAATTTCACATAATTTATAAAATTCATGCTTTTCCTCATTCTGTGTGGTAAGCCTCCTATTTTTTTTATCAGGATCCATGATGACATTGAAGTCATCCCCATACATTATGAGCCATTAATCTAAACCTTTACATTAGCAATACTATCCCAAAGCTCTTCCCTTTCAACATGAGTACATTTAGCATACACTGCTGTCACAAAGATTACATCCTCATTTGGATTGTCTTTCATGTTGAGAGTGAGTTGTTTATTATTTGCAATAACCATAATGTGATCAAGACCTCTCCAGAAATACCATATCTGGCCATTTGTATTAGCCTTATAATGGTGGAATCCAAAATATCTCTTATAACCTTCAATCATGCTCATTAATGAAAAGCTCATAGATTACTACAAAAACCACTGTTGACAAGAGTTCTAAGTATGTAGAACGATTTTTGAGACCTGACCCCCCTAATATTCCAAAAAATTGCGTTGATCATAGAATAAATGGTGTGGGGGGGGGCACTTTGTCTTTGTCTGTTTCCATTTCCTTTAGGCTTGGAGTTAGACTTCTGTCTAATGGTTTTTATTTTATTTTTCTTGTTCCTTCTTTTTTCTCTTGAGTCAGTAGAAACCAAAATTCCTTGACTCTGAATGTAATCAGGATCATTATGTCTGCTAGTTTTGGACTCTTCAGAGACATTCCTTAAACTAGCACTTTGTTTTTGAAGCATTCTTCCTCTGAGTTATCACTTATGTTGTAGGGCTGACTGCTATCAGTACAAGTTTCACAAAGTTAGTCTTGGTACCCCTATTGTAATATTTCCTTGCCCTATTATTAGTGTTCTTATCAGATTCATCATTAACTTTTGGGTTTGTTTCACCATTTAGCTCTACAAATATTTTTATCCCAGGTTGATTTTTGATATAGAATGGAAGGCTAGAAGAGCTAGCAGCTTCTGTAGCAATGATCTCTCCCTCCTCAATTTCCTGATGCATATCCATGTTATCCCTCTGGTCATTTCTTTCACAATGTATTTCGTTTCCATGTTGATTTTCCACAGTATTACTCAGATGTGTTTGTTCTGTTGATTGTCCTTTGCTACCCTTTTCTGTGTTGTTCTCATTCTTCTGGTCACCATTCTGAGTTTGTGTACCATTCTTGCTATCCTCAATGTTCACCTAACTATGCTTGGGAAAATCAATAAAGAAACCAGGTTTCTTGTTCATTTTTCCTTCCTCCAGCAAAGATATAGACTTGACAACACCCTTTTTTTTAAATTTTTCTTGATCTTTTCTCTCCTATTACTCTTTCTTAGTTTCCTTTCCATCAAATCTTGGTGTTTTTCTTCCTCACCAGAACTTATCACGTTATTTTGGTACACCTTGTTGAGAATTTCATCCCTTTGGTTATAGTTATCATCAATAGCATTGTCATCAACATCTTTAATTTTTTTTCCATTATGATTCTGTCCTTTTTTTTTGCTGTTATTCTTTGTGCCAGCATTCTTCATTACATTATATTTAAGATTCTCATTAATGTTCACTCCTGATGAATCTCCAACCACAAGTTTTCCCTGCTAATCATAGCCCTATTGGAAGAAGGTATTGTTGTACTCTTAAACACGATAAGGTTTACAGAGAGAATTCTTACACTTAGCTTTATAGCATGATTCTAGATCAAGAAGGAAGGTAACCATTATCCTAAATGTCTTGTAGCCTCCTGTCTATAAGTGTGGTGCACAACACACCCATAAACCAAACTCTACTAGACACAGCTTGTTGACTCCCTAGGACATACCTGCTCTGATACCAAGTTAGTCACGACCCAAACCGGAGGGTCATGACGGGCACCCGGACCTTACTTTTTGAGTACCACTAATCATATATTTAGCATATATCCATAATTTTGCATGGCCCACGAGGCCGCCACGAGATATCCTGCTGATATACAAAAATAGTAGATTGGAAAGGAGCTATATAAAATTCCTGTAACCAGAATTTTAGTAGACTAGTATAAGAGGTTTGCCGACTATATGTCTACTATTGGGTTTTCTCACAGCAGGTCTGATCATTCGTTGTTCATATATCATTGTGGTACTTCTCTAGCATACATTATGTTATATGTGGAGGATATAATTTTGACTGCCTCATCTGATAACTTGCGCAAGTCTATCATGTCTCTTCGCAGTTCAGATTTTGCTATGAAAGACTTGGGGCCCTTGAGTTATTTTTTGGCCATAGCTATAACTCGTCATGCAGGTGGTCTATTTTTATCACAAAAGAAGTATACAGCTGAGATAATTGAGAGAGCTGGCATGTCATCTTGCAAGTCCTCTTCTACTCCGGTTGATACCAAACTGAAGCTGAGTGCTACTTCTAGCACAACATATGAGTATCACACCCACTATCGTAGTCTTGCAGGGGCTCTTCAGTATCTTACTTTTACGAGACCAAATATTACTTATGCAGTACAACATGTGTGTTTGTTTATGCATGATCTATGGATTAAGCACATGCATGCGCTCAAAAGCATTATACGATACATACAAATCACGCTAGATTATGGATTGCATTTATATCCATCCTCCGTCTCTACTCTCATGTCGTATACAGATGCTGATTGGGGTGGATGTCCAGATACCAGACGTTCAACATATGGTTACTGTATGTTTCTTGGTGATAACTTGGTCTCTTGATCGGCAAAACGCCAGGATACTTTATCGCGATCCAGTGCGGAGGCCGAGTATCTAGGAGTAGCCAATGTAGTGTCTGAGTCATGTTGGCTGCGAAATATTTTATTAGAGCTTCACTTTCCTATTCATAAAGCTACCTTGGTCTACTGTGATAATGTTAGTGCCGTCTATCTCTCTGGGAATTCGGTCCAACATCAGTGCACTAAGCATATTGAGATGGATATTCACTTTGTTCGCGAAAAGGTAGCTCGTAGACAAGTACATATCTTGCATGTCCCTTTAAGGTACCAAATTGCTGAAATCTTTACGAAGGGTCTTCCTTTGGTTCTGTTTGAAGATTTTAGGGACAGTCTCAGCGTACGACAACCGCCCGCTATGACTGCGGGGTGTGATAAAGGACGATATACACGGACAAACCGTGTATATCATATGTTGGTTGTTGTATATTATTTTACCATTTATGTAGAATCCTTGTACAAGAGTAATTATGATATTAGTCTTGTATTAGGAGAATTATAGTAGGAAAAGATAGAGTTATTTTTCATATTATGGAATTGTATATTTGTATATATAGACCTCTTTATTAATGAAAATAATCAAGGGATTATTCTCTTTCACGTAGTTGCATGTCATGACCTCCATAACTTCTCTACCAATTTGGGGATATCCATTTCTACGCTTTATCAAATGCACATGTCCTAATGGTGGAATTACATGTGACTGTGAGATCATTTTAGATTGTCTGAGCACTATTTGGTACATATTGTCATATTCGATCATTGATCATAACTCACAAGTTTGTCATTACCGTAGCTTATTTTTTTTAACTGTCCCATATGTCTTGGAAGACAAGTTTTTCATGCATTTACTCTTCTTGTTACTAAAGAGATTTGCTTCAGCTAGTTTTAAGATAAAGCATCACACGTTTTTATGTCTTCATTTGCTGTATGAGGTTAAGCTAGTTTTACTATTTATGTTTCCCCTCATTTCTATATCTACTGACAGAATATGGTTCGAGATTTTCTAACATAACTTGTGAAAATACACCGCCTTTTTAGCAAATGTGCTGAAGCAATATGGAAGAAGACGAAGAAGCTGTGCCTTCTTTAAGCTTAATAATTAACACCAGTTTTACTTCTGCTATTAAATAAAACAGTTGAATGCACATTCAAACGTCTCAACAGACTCTGATTTAAACTACAAAATACTAGAGACCCTCGACGGTCAAACAAAAGTTAGAAATTCTAAGCACATTGTAAGTGCTGATATTTTCTTAAACTTGCCCTAAGATGTGAATTAACAGATGGATTTCCATTCTGTTGTTCAGTCACAGTGCTTCATTCTGTTGACTGGTATGGTGCTGCACTATTGTCAGTAAATACTTCTAGCCTCTTGGTTATTGTCTGCACTTCCACAGTTGAATTTAAGTGCAAGTATTGATTGATAGAAAGATATGGAGCTTTGATTATTATTAGCGAATATTCTCCGAATATTCTCCGTATATTTTGTAATTATGATAGATGTATATTTAAGGTAACTTAGGATTCTAATTGTATTAGGAATCAACCTTTGTAAGGTAAGTTAGGATTCGTACCATATTAGGAATCAACATTTGTACAACTATATATATTGTGAATAATGAAAAGAATCCCCAAGGGAAATTATTCTATCCTACATGGTATCAGAGCCAGACCCATTCCAATTATTTGTTCGTCGATGTTGGGCCTCCAAATTATATTGTCCACGCTTTAGTTAACGAGGTCTGGGCGTGCGGGGGAGTGTTAAGTGTCCCACATCGGAGATGGAATGGGAACATGGACTCCGTATATGGACTTGGACAATACTCACCCTATAAGCTAGCTTTTGGGGTTGAGTTAGGCCTAAGATCCTTTATTTACATGGTATCAAGAGCCTAAAACCTAAACCCTACTCATCTCCCTTCTCTTTCTCTTTCTCGGAAAAAAACAAAAAAAACTGGTTTTTCCCTGGGCCAGAAATTTTTTTCTTGCTTTTCCCTCGGCCGAAACAGCATCAAGGCAGCCACCATGTCTTCCCCCACAAATTCCGGTTCCTCCACTAGCACTTTTGACAACCCCTCTCAACGTTCATCGTCTTCTTTTCACCCGGCGTTCGCCGTTACAAATATCAAGAATTCTATCCCTATAATTCTTGACCAAGAAGACTGTCAATATTCCATGTGGACAGAACTATTCTATATTCATGCATGTGCATACAACATGCTCGACCATATTGATGACTCCGTTCCTCGTCCCACCGATATTGCCGAACCAACATGGCGTCGCCTTGACGCCATCGTCAAACAGTGGATATACGGCACCATCTCAAAAGATTTATTGTGCACTATCATGAAAATAGGTGCCACAGCACGTGACCTTTGAGTACGGTTGGAAGAAATATTTCAGGACAACAAAAATACTCGGGCCGTGTATTTGGAGGAGCAATTCAACAATACGCGCCTCGAGAATTTCAACAACATGTCCGAATATTGCAAACAACTAAAACTCATAGCCGACCAACTTTCCAACGTCGGGACATCTGTTTCTGAAACCAAGATGGTACTCCAATTAGTTGTGGGTTTACCGAAAGGTGAATACGATACTCTTGCAACAATGATTCAACAGGTCGACCCACTACCAAGTTTCACCAAGGCACGGTCACAATTATTGTTGGAAGAAACCCGACGTGCCAAACAAGAGGAACATAATCAAAAGGCGTTAGCCGTTGACGGGATGGCACCACCGGCAACCAACACCACCCTGCCACCACCGCATGTCCACCAATAGCAGCAGTCCAACGGCGGAGGTCGTGGCGGCAGGGGTCGCAACAACAAAGGCAAGGACCGCGGCTAGGGCCAACGCAACCAGTGGACGAGACAACAAACAGGCCCAAACACTGGACAACAGCAATTCTGGAACCAGCAGCGGCAGTGGCCCAACCAGCAGAACTGGGCCTCGCCTGCATGCCCGTACCCGACCGTAGGGGCCTGGGTTCCAAAGAGGCTCGCATGGTCGACCAGCCTCTTGGGCCTTGTCCCGGCCACCGAGCAGCCCAAGAGTGACAGAGCCCACCCGGTTTCGATCCAAGAAGACAGCCCAGCCACTGCCCCGCCCGATTTGGGCCGGGCCTACAACACCGTAAACCTTCAACAGCCCGACGAAAATTGGTACATGGACACCGGAGCCACATCTCACCTCACCCGGTCGTCAGGTAACCTATCTCAACTATGTCGGTTAAAGTGTCCTCAATTTATTACTGTCGACAATGGTCATCGCATTCCAATTGAAGGTTACGGTAACACACACACCAAACATCCACACCCGCCTTTCTCCCTAAACCACGCCCTATACACACCTAACATCATTAAAACTTAATCTCTGTTAGAAAATTCACTAGCCATAACTCTGTGTCTGTCGAATTTGACCCTTTTGGTTTTTCTCTGAAGGAACTCAATACGGGGAAAATTCTTACACGCTGCAATAGTGTGGGAGATCTCTACCCATTCACTCAATCTTCCGCTGTCAGACCGCAAGCACCTCTATCCCTTACGGCGATTTCTCCCTCAACTTGGCACAACAGACTCGGACACCCCGGAGACCCAGTTTTTACTTTTCTTAGGACTTCTAAGCGTATTCAATGTAATAATGGGAAAATTGACCAACACTGTGTTTCTTGCCCACTAGGCAAACATACTCGTCTTCCATTTATGTCATCAAACAATGTTACTTTTTCTCCCTTTGATATTGTGCATGCTGATTTGTGGACATCTCCGATTGTTAGCTCTTTGGGTCATAAATTTTATCTAGTATTCTTGGATGGTTTTTCACATTTTGTCTGGATTTACCCACTCAAATTCAAATCTGAAGTTTCTGCAAAATTCCTCGAGTTTCAGAAATTCATATGGTTATGTCAACTGCTTACCTGTGCTCCTCCGCTTTGGCAATAGGTCTCCTCAATTTGCCTATGTTATCAAGGCTCACATGGATAAGCTTGGATAGCTCAGCTGGGGAAAAAGGTGCTAGAAGCTATCCTTAATTCATCTGACAAGGTAAAAAACGTCCACTTATCCCTATCAACTTACTGCATTTTGAGCTGCTACAATTATTTTTCTTGATGCCACAAGATAGGGGGTCGTACAGTGGAAATTTTACAGCAGATAATGTGATTGGTTTAATTTTAAAGAAAAATGCACTGCACGCTATGACACGGGCTTCAAATGCATGGTTCCAAAGTCCAAATGATTGCTTACAGGTTTTTATTCTGCAGGACTTTCATTGCAACTGCTCAAATGCATGTGACTTTGCAATGTAAAGTTGTTATTTCCACTTTTGATAATATTAACTAGTTGCATCAGATTAGTTATGACAAACCCCAATGTTAAGCAGAAAAAAGTTGTCCCTACGCAGTTGAGTAATGTTTACATCTCTGCAGAATTATGCTCGGCATAGGATTGTAGTTCGGTCTCTATTTAGTTCTAACTTTTCACGTTATTGAGAGATATAGTTTTATTCAACAGAGAGTACAGAAGGAATATGAACAGTAGAGGAGATTGTAATTGTGTAAAGGTGCTTGCTGGTAAAACACAACATATAAATAACAATGAGGTTGGTTATTAGGGGGTGTTTTCTAGGAGGAGGTGAGATGGAGGATGGGGGATTTGTGGGAGGAATCTTGTAATAGCTATAGAACCTACAAAGTAATAATAAAAATTAATATTAATCATTAAAATTGAATAATCACTTGCAATCAGAAGAAAGTAAGACTCCTATTAAGAGAAACACAGTTCAAATAATTACATATTAGCATAAACAATCTCCAATTACTCTTTGCAAGTGGTTAATAAGATATTAAAGATCCTAAATGAATGACTATAAATTACTTAGTTCTTAAGGATTATATTTGTCAACAATTATCAAATTGAAGTAGCATATTTCCTCACTCAACATGCTTCTCTCTCTCTCTCTCTCTCTCTTGTGTTAATGTATATATATTGTATCTGTGCTTTTGCATTTATATTTTGGTGATGGTTAATTCAAACTCTTGAAATAAAGAAACAGAATCTCCACACTAATAGGGCAATTAGTTAAGTAGCAAAAGCAGCTATGGTTAAGTTACTGGAAAAGAAATAGAAGAAAAGCCAATATATTATGTACTAATGCAGAATCCTTTGCTTCTTGGTAGTTGAGAATTGAAATTAGTGAGATGCTGAAAAGCAATGTTGGCTTAAACAGCTCTAGTAGTGTTTTACTGAATCAGAATCATACTAGTAGATGGCACTTCTGTAATCAATTAACTAGTAAACTTCCAACTTACAATAAACATGATATAATGATTTAGGAACTAGACTTGTATGCCTCCTATATTAGTTGCTAATAACATTCAAGTGAGAAGTGACACAGAGAAATGTAGTCTCACTACATGGTATAGTAAGGGCTCCAGTTGGATAATCAAATCTGTATTCTTCCTCTGCATGCCTCAACAAGTCTTGAAACAAAGGATGACTCAAGCAAGAGATGGGAACCACAAATCTATGCTTATTATTATGGCTCTCTCCAACATATACTGCCATGTGACCCTTGGGAATATCTGTTAACTTTGTTGATGCTGATAAACTAATTGTAGTTGATCTTTGGTGGACAATAATATTGTGTTTAGCATGATGAAAGATTGTCTTGAGATGATTCCTCATGATCAATGAACTTCTCTTTAACTTTTGGAGCTGCAAGAAATTGTAAACAAGCTTCAAGTGATATGTAGTGTGAAGAAAGAAACTTGCTTTTGCAAACGAGTTCTCGGACTTATATATATAGAGATTGGACTGAGAAGTTTGTTGATTTATCTGTAATAGCATCCAACAGTGTGGGACCAAAATTCACTCTAATCAAGCATGACAGTGGACTTGATTGATTTACATTATTGTGGCTGGGAGCAACAAATTGTAGCTGTAAGACGTAAGATTTTCTTGGTTTAACAATACATTTATGGCATAGAACATAGTTTCCTGCTCAAAACCGCGTACCTATACGTAGACTCAATTGTTTCTTTTCTATTGGATAAGTTATTGTTTTCGCTACTCTATCTTTTCAGGTTGAGGCATATTCGGGATCTTAGTTGTTTGGTTGTAGTACTTGAATGCAATCATTTTTTCCCCAGCTACTCCCTAATTTCTATTGTGCCAGAGTTCATTGTTTTTTCAGCAGCCATTGCTTACTAAGTTGCTCGGACTCGGGTGCGGGTATCCGATACGGGTACGTATCTGAGTGTCGGATTCAGCAAAATCTAAATTTTAAGATTGTGGGGTGCGGGATCCAGTTATGGATACAAATGCGGGGATTTGGCTAAGAAAATTCAAAATTATAAAAGAGCTATAAAGATATATCGCTGCTACTGTCTACCATCCAAACTCCGAGCACGACCTTGAATTCTTGGTTTCTTTGAACATGAAGCAGCAAAAATGAGACAAAAATACTATAATATTGAAGGTATGCCATTTCCACTTATCTTAAATCAATTTTATCTTTAATTTTGATAAATCAAATCTCAATTTTCCCTCCAAATTTTTGATGTACTCCTCTCAAAGTATCCGAAGTTGGTTGACCGTATCCCGCTCCCGCACCTATATCCTCCGTATCCCGACGGGGACGGCACCCAAAACGGAGAGTCCGAGCAACTTAGCTTCCTTGTCATTGATCGAAGTTTTAGATAAGCACAATACCGACTCACTTAATATGGGGTTTAGATAGTTCTCAAAATGTTTCGGATAGACTTAGAAGTCAACCAAATGAGATTGATCAATGGAATCCTGACCTTCCACAACTTTTTAGCAAATCAAACAATAATTGTTTTTGTACTGGAACCATACATAGCCCACCATGTAGCTGTAGTAGAGAGTAGAGAGGCAGGTATAGTTATAAACATCTGGTAGAAAAGGAGCATATATCTTGATAGAGGTGGAATAGAATGATATCTATTTGTTTCTAAAATAAAGAAAATATATCATTTCACTTTCAGTCTGTTCTTTTTCTCACTCAGTTGTGATAAGTTCGAAGTGGCTCCAGGTCACTGCTTCCAAATTGACTTTTCATTCTCCTCTTAACGAAGTCCAAAAATATGTGTATCAATCTGCCCCTCGGCTTTATTTACAAGTCCACTCACCACAGTTCTCTATTCAAATTTGTAAATTGTGAAATATCTGTTTTTAGAGCTCTATATAATTCAACTAAGATTGGTTCATTTCCTGCTGTCACGATGAATAATTCGTTTCTCATCCTGACATATCTTCCCTACCAATTCTGGTATGTCCTTTTCTAAATTTATTTTGAAGAGCAACATGTCATATAGCTACAAGTACATGTGATTATGAGATTGTTTTAAAATACCGGGGTACTATTTTGGTGCAGGTTGTTATATTCATCCAATACTCAATCATCGATAACGAGTTTGTCTTTCCTGTGGCTTTTTAATTAACTATCCACATCTGACTTTAAATGCATGTTATTCATGCATTTAATCTTGTATAGAGTGAAAAAGATTTTCTTTGTTTTGTCTTAAGATACAGCATCAGATTTTGATGCCTTAATTTGCCGGATGCCAGTTTAGCTACTAAAAAGTCTTCCCTCAGCTATTATTTCCCTGTGAGAAGAATATTGTGTTTAGCACGATGAAAGTTTGTTTTGAGATGAATCCTCATTATCAATGAATTTCTCTTCGACTTTTAGCTGGCCAAGAGTGGTGCAAGAAATTGAAAACAAGCTTTAAGTGATATGTAGCATTCAGAAAGAAGCTTATGGTCTTGCTAATGAGTTTCCTGATATGTATATAACATATAAGGATTGTGGCAGAGAGTTTTATTTTCTCCCCAACTTGTTGCTGTAGGATTGAAGATTTTATTAATTAACAATACATTTATGGCATAGCACATAGTTTCTGCGCGCTCAAACCCGCGTACTTCTATGTAGACTCGGTTTTTTCTGTTTGGTATTTTTGCCACTGTATCTTTAAGTCTTTAGACTGAAGAACATGTTCACATGAGGCATATTTGGGGCCTTTGTTATTTGGTTGTAGTGTTTGAGTGCAACTTTTTTTCCTTGCTGCTTCTCTAATCCCTGTTAGTGCCAGTGTTCGTTGCATTTGCAGCAGCTAGCAGCCCTTGTTGATCATTGATGGAAGATTCATATAAGCACAATACTGAGTCACTTGTAGTTACCAAAAGGTTTTGAAAAGACTTTGAAGTACCAATAAATGATATTGTCGACACGAGGCCTGACCTTTCTCAACCTTTTCAGCAAATCATGTCTTGGTCCTGGGACCACGCAAGCTCCACCATGTAGAAATAATAAACTGCATTTTTCTGATTAACAATGTAGCTATAGCAAAAAGGTGGGATTTACTATGAGAAAGCAGGAATAATTAGGAACATGGTTATTTACTGTCTTTTCAGTCCTGAGACGAAGATACATGTACCCAGTACTTAAGATCAGATATATACATGCGCTTGTTGTTTGGTTGTAATGAAAGTTCATGTTAGCATGATGGACATGATATTATAAATATTGGAAACATAAATAGAGATAAAATATACTTAGAGATATTTTATATTTATTGTAGAATATGGTGTCTCATTAACTATGGAATATTACGTAGAATATTTAGTAGGATTTACATTAAGTGTAGGATAATTTTTTGCCTTTTATATCTTACTCTTCTTGTGTATAAATACCTATGCAATATGATGTATTAGAGGAACAAATTGAGATAGTCATTCTTCAATTTCTCTCTTGTTTTTCTCTGTTCTTGACAGTTCATACTTCCGCCGGTGCTGCTCTAATTTCATTGTAGTTGCAGCAGCAATTGCTGCTCATTAATGTAAGCTTTATATACACAATTATGTGTATGAGTTAGTATGGGGTTTCCATAGGAACTAAGCCAATTGATGAAGAAGTGCAAATAAGAGTAATGGAAATCTATTGAGGTAAAGTATTTGCTGAAAAGTCGGGGAGGAACAATGGAGTTGCTGAATAAATGGAACGTAGTTGATTAATTAGTTACTATTTGCTTCCACTTGGTAATATTCCTATCAATTATTATGTGCGCAAGCTGCCCCAAACGCCACCATTGTAAAAAATATATTCTGTCAAATTAGGTGCAAATGAATATACGAAAGATCACTGCTTTGTCAATTAGTACCCCTCAATTGTGACATATCTATGTTTTGGGCCCTCACTGATTCAATCAAGATTGATTCTTTCCTGTTGTCACAATAATAGTTGTTTATTTTGACCTCCATATCTGCCCTACCAATTTGGATATATATTTTCTACCCTTCATCAAGAGCAAGCACATGCATGTTAGATTATCTGAGTACTATTTGCTGCATAATGCTATATGCATGAAAGAAATAACCCCCTTGATTATTTTCATTGATTGAATAGATATATATACAAGTTACAAACCTTCTTCTACCATAATTCTAACTATACAATATGGTAAGTGTATATCCTAATCTAGGTAACAAATATACTACAATATACACACAATATACTTTCCTTAATATACAAGATTTGTCCACTAATTTTACGCCCTAACTCCCGTGATGGGTCGGTACGGACGTATCGCCGCACCGCCGCTATCGCCGAGAGGCCCAACAGGGGTGGGCCGTTCTTTCGCACCGCTCGCACCGCTCGCTTAGCCCATCGCTTTCGGTCCATTGATATATATGTGATATACACCGCTACTTGTATATTCGGTGTATATCACATGTATATTGATCTCGTTTAACACACCCCCGTCATAACGGGCGGTTTTCGAACGCCGAGATCTGTCCCTAAAATCTTCAAAGAGAACCGTGGTAGACCCTTTGTAAAGATGTTCGCAATTTGATAACGAGACGGGACATGGCATACGCGAACTTGACCCTTTGCAACCTTTTCACGGACAAAGTGAATGTCCATTTCGATATGCTTGGTGCGTTGGTGTTGAACGGGGTTACCTGAAAGGTAGATGGCACTAACGTTATCGCAATATACCAAGGTTGCCTTCTGAATGGGACAATGAAGCTCCAAAAGCAAATTACGTAGCCAACATGATTCGGAGACCACATTCGCTACCCCTCGATATTCTGCCTCGGTACTTGAGCGTGATAGAGTTGCCTGACGTTTTGCTGACCAGGAGACCAAGTTGTTGCCAAGGAACATACAATAGCCAAAAGTCGACCGTCTGGTGTCGGGACAACCACCCCAATCAGCATCCGTGTAAGAGACAAGTGTGGATGTAGATGAAGGATACAAGTGCAACCCATAGTCTAGTGTCCCCTGAATATACCGAATGATGCGTTTGATTGCATTCATGTGCTCAACTCTAGGATCATGCATGAATAAACACACCTGTTTGAACCGCATATGTAATATCCGGTGCGGTAAAGGTAAGATATCTTGGAGGGCCCCCGCAAGGCTGCGATAGCGGGTCGGGTCCTCGTATGGTGCACCCTGCTGCGGCACTTAGCTTTGGGTTTGCATCAACTGGCGTGGAAGTGGACTTACAGGATGACATCCCAGCCCTCTCTATGATCTCAGCAGCATACTTTCGTTGAGACAAAAACAAACCACCTGAATGACGCTTGACGGCAATCCCCAAAAAATAACTCAAAGGCCCCAAGTCTTTCATAGCAAATTCAGAACTGAGCATGGCCATGATAGACTGGCGCAAAGTATCGGAGGAGGCAGTCAAGATGATATCATCCACATACAGCAGAATGTAGGCCAAGGACGAACCACGGCGGTAGATTAACAAGAAATTATCTGACCTGCTGTGAGTGAACCCAATAGTCGAAACAAAGTCAGCAAATCGTGTATACCAGGCCCGTGGAGACTGCTTAAACCCATATAATGATTTATTCAACAAACAGACATGATTAGGGCGGTTGGGATCCCTGAAACCCAACGGCTGATGCATATAGACTGTTTCCTTGAGATCACCATGTAGAAAAGCATTCTTGACATCCAACTGATGAATTGGCCAAGTCTTTGAAAGAGCCAAGCTAAGCACAGTGCGAATAGTAGCCGGTTTGACCACCGGACTAAACGTCTCACCACAATCAATTCCAACCTGCTGAGTCTTACCATCACCAACAAGTCGCGCCTTATGTCGAGCAAAGGACCCATCTGAATTTTCCTTATGAGCAAAAATCCACATAGACCTGATAACATTAATACCATATGGACGGGGCACCAACTCCCACGCCTTATTATCAATAAGAGCATTATATTCATCAGTCATAGCAATTTTCCAATTAGGGTCATTTAATGCGGACACATGATTGCGGGGCAAGGGGGATTTAGAGACATCCGAATGTAAATTAAAATGTCTTTTAGGTGTAAAAATACCCCGCTGACTACGAGTGACCGGTCTATGACTCGAGGAAGAATTGAGTGACTTTTGGGAATTTTCTGGGCTCGGGACGGACTGGCCAGCAGGCAGTGGGCCTGCTGGCCCAAATCGGTAACTGCTGGACTCTTTGGCTGGACCAGTTTCAGAATTGGGCTAGATTGGCCCAATTTCTGGAACTGTTCCAGTGGCTGGAATTACTGGGCGAGGCGGTACTGTGGGTCCAGCGGGCAGTGGGCCCGCTGGAGGATTTAGGGTGCGGGAGAGGTCCGAAAAATTCCGAAAGATATACGGGGATATTTGGTCATCCAAAAGATTATACGACTTAGGCTCGGGAGTATGAACTTTCGTAAAAGGGAATTGAGTTTCATCAAAAATGACATGGCGATTTATAATGATTTTCTTGGAGGATAAATCAAAACACTTATAACCACGATGATTCGACGGATAACCCAAAAATACACACAGTGGTAGATAGGCGAGCACGAAGTTTGTTAATTGTGGTGGATGGGAATAACGGATAACACAAGCACCCAAAAATCCGAAGATGAGAATAAGATGGGTTCTTATTATATAGGATTTTGAGGGGGGAAGAATATGTCAGACCTTTAGAAGGAATTATGTTAAGAAGATATGTGGCCATTTGTAGAGCATGATTCCAAAAATATGGAGGTATGGAGGCATGAATTAGGAGAGTGCGGACAATGTTATTGATGGAACGAATTTTGCGTTCGGCCTTCCCATTTTGTGAAGATGTATGAGGACACGAAAATCGAAAATTGATCCCATTTTTAGCACAGAAATCCCGGAACTCCCTATTGTCATACTCTTTCCCATTATCACATTGAATATTTTTTATTTCTCTTTCGAATTGAGTACGAATGAACGCTCTAAATTGGATGAAGACGGAAAACACTTGTGATTTATTCGCAATTGGAAACGTCCACAAAAATCTAGAATAATCATCTAAAAAAAACACATAATATCGATGACCCAATGAACTGAGAACAGGAGACGTCCATAAGTCGCTATGAATAATCTCAAATGGCATTGAAGTATGAGAATTGGAGTATACAAATGGCAACTTAACAATTTTTCCTAATGAACAAGACTGACAAAGTGGAGTACGACTCGTACCCTTACAGGAAATAAAGCTATTTTTCTCTAAAATTGATAAAATAGAAGATCCCGGATGACCCAGACGAGCATGCCACATGGAAGGAGAGATGGCTGCAAAGGCTGACGGCAAGGTTTGACTCGATGGACTGAAACCAGGCATGATAGGATACAGATCCCCCCTACTATCACACCTCATGAGATGACTCCCCGTCTTGAAATCCTTCATAGAAAAACCAAAAGGATCAAATTCAACGGAAACGGAATTGTCAGTAGTGAACTTCCGGACATACACTAAATTTTTAATCAATTTAGGAGCATGTAAAGTATTTTTCAAGAGAAGGGGTGGATTGGGGGGAGACAACGTTTTCTGACCATAACCCTGAATTGGAATAGAGTTGCCATTACCAACAATTATACCCCGATGGGTGCTCAAATTGGAATAAGAGGAGAGAGTACCTGATTCAGAAGTCATGTGAGTAGTTGCCCCGGTGTCCATGTACCAATTTGGGTCCGGTTGAGTCAACCCCAACGTGTGCATGGCGACCTCGATATCGCCCGAGTGGGGCCTCTTTGCATGATGGGCTGCGGTGGTCGGGGCCCAAGAACTCCTGTCCGTGGTGCACCTGGGCCGTAGCTGCTGTTGCTACCGCTGCTGGGCCACTGGCCAGTGGGCCGCCACTACTGGGTATTGGGCTTGGACTGTTGGCCAGCCCCACTGGCCGCTGGAAACTGTTCTTTGGATGGTACGGGTTCCCCGCCATGGGCCCCACCTTGGGCCCATGGTGGTGGTGGGCCACCTTGTACTCGGGCCGGGACCCACCGCCCGCTTGTTAACCACCGGAACCGCCACCAGAACCGCCGCGTTTGCCCCCGCGATTTTTGTTATTATTTTTGCGATTATTCTTGCCGCCACCATTATTATGGTTTTGGCCTGAATTATTCACAAAACCTGAAGAACTAGGAGAGGACACCACCATGACAACTGGGCTTGCTCCGGTAGCCGCCTTTTTAGCCAAACCGGCTTCTTCCAACGTAAGCATGGAGCGGGCTTGATGAAAGTGTGGAAGAGGGTTGCTTTGGCGAAGGAGAGTTCCAACACCATTATAGGCCTCCAAAAGACCGGCAACCAACTGTAGAACTAGAGGATTATTTGTTACTGGTCCGCAAACATTACGGAGTTGATCCGCCAACTCCTTTAGTTTCTTGCAATATGCAGAAACGTTTGGAAATTCGTCCATTCGAACGAGAGAGAATTCCTGCTCGAGTGTGACGACACGGGAATGTTGGTTGTCTTGGAATATGTCACGCAATCTATTCCATGCAGCCATAGCCGTGGTATCCGGCTCCATAATCGTCTGTAGAAGGTCCAGCGAAATAGTGGCGTATATCCACTGAAGAACGGTAGCATCAAGTGTAATCCATAACTCAGGATCCTCCGCGGGAAGGAGTCTAGCGGGAGGAATGATGTGATGAAGAACTTGATAAGATATAGCGTGAATTTTAAACAACTCCGCCCACGTCGCATATTGGACGTTTTCCATCTCAAGGACAATAGGGATACTGCTCTTGATATTGGAAACCGTGAGGGCAGGGTGAAAATTGTTCTTAGACATATTGAAAGAACAAAGAAGAAAGGGAAATTTAAGAGAGGTGTTTTTTGAGAGCGGAAGACGAAATTTGGAAGAGAAACCCGAGGAGGGGGGGGGGGTCTCGGCCAAAGGGAGGCAAAAGTTTGAGAGAAAAAATCTTTTGTTTAGACCTAGTCTCTTGATACCATGAAAGAAATAATCCCCTTGATTATTTTCATTGATTGAATAGATATATTTATCCAGTTACAAACCTTCTTCTACCATAATTCTAACTATATAATATGGTAAGTGTATATCCTAATTATGGTAAGTGTATATCCTAATCTAGGTAACAAATATACACACAATATACCTTCCTTAATATACAAGATTTGTCCACTGATTTTCTGCCCTAACTCCCGTGATGAAATTTTGGGTCGACGGGACATCGCCGCACCGCTCGCTATCGCCGAGAGGCCCAACAGGGGCTGGGCTGGACGTACTGCTGCACTGCTGCTTACTATCGAGAGGCCCAACAGGGGAAATTTGGGCCGTTCTTTGCATTCATTGCCGCACCGTCGCTTAGCCCATCTTCGGATCCATTGATATATATGTGATATACACTGCTGTATATTCAGTGTATATCACATGTATATTGCTCTGTTTAACAATGCATCTAATATTTAATCAATCATTAATCATAAGTTTTTCATTGTTGTGGCTTCTTTTAGACATGTTATTCAGGAATTTACTCTTGTAATCTTAAGTAATGAAGATTTGTCATACCGAACAAGTACTAAACAAATTTGTTTTAGCTAGTTTTAAGATAAAACATCAGACATTTTTGTATTCATTTGTTATATGAGGTTAAGCTAGTTTTACTACTTACATTTTGCCTCATTTCTTTATCTACTGACAGAATTTTACTTGGGATTTTCTAACGTAACTCTGGGAAAGACTGCTTTTTTAAAAGTTATGCAGAAGAAATATGGAAGAAGACGAAGAAGCTGTGCCTTCTTTAAGCTTGTTACAAACATAGATTCTTTCTTTAGTAGTGTACATAACCAGTATATAGTTTGTAGGGATCTCTTTTATTTCTTTTCTTAGTTAGCACCTGATGTACATGTATTTATATTGCTTACCTCTTTGAAAGATGCAACAATTTATTCTCATTGTTCATTGAACATGGAACCAGAGATCTTGCTTTGCCGGAGTTAGATCAGAAGACTCATCGGAACTTGCGGAGTTGGGCCAGTGTACTTGAAACGGGTTTTGAATATGAAATTTAGCAGCTGCAACCTAGGGAGGACCACCTTCCCGAATCTACAATACCCCAAATTTCGGTCGTCGGAGTAGAAGCGAGTGTCTCTCAGGCATCGGTGAAGCTGCCAGAGAGGCGGAGACAGCCCAGTTCGAGCCACGTGTGGAGGCGTGTGCGTGGACCAATATTGGTCCGGCTTTCTATTCTGACGTCGCCTTGACATTTTTGGTTGAATTGTGGCGGTGCCGTTATTATATGACCATGTTTGGAGTAGAAGATTTAGCTTTTCGTGTTGAGTTAGGCCCAAGTGACATATCTCATATGATTGTATGGGTCAACCTGTAGCATTTTTGGATCTAGGACTGTTAAACCAAACTCTTGTATTACCTTATCATCTGTATTAAGTATATCGAAGTTGTCCTTTAATTTGATTTATGTCAGTAAACTTACTAAAACCTCATTTGTTATATATTATTCTTCCCCGGTTATTGTGTGTTCCATGATCTTGAGACGAACCAGGTTATTAGTAAAGGACATGTATTTAGTGGACTCTACATCCTTGATAAATGGGAGCGCCTGTCTATTGCCAACTCCAGTATATTATCTCCTTTTAAAGCACTCTATTGACAAATGTTTCTTCATTGGATTGTGAGTCATGTCGACTTGAAAACACCATCGCAACAAGTCCAAGAGTTAATAAATGAGCTAAATTTGTTTTTGAGTTTGTTCACTCTAATGTTTGAGGACCATGCCCTGTTTTGTCCAATGGTGGGTATAAATATTTTAATACCTTTGTGGATGATTTTTCTAGGATGACATGGATATACATTATGAAAAACCGATCTGAAGTGTTTTCTCATTTTTGTGTCTTTTCTGCTGAAGTTAAGAGTCAATGTAATACTAATGTGTGCATATTAAGGAATGACAATGCTAAAAAAATACATGTATGAATCATTTTAGTCCTATATGAGACAAGATAGGATTCTCCACCACTCATCTTGTGTTGATACACCTTCTCGAAATGGAGTTGTTGAAAGAAAAAACAGGCATCCACTTGAGATGGCTTGGATCCTATTGTTCCAAACAAAGGTTCCTAAAAAATTTGAAGTCGATGCACTCTCTACGATTTTTTTTGATTAATCACATGCCATCTACTGTGCTTGCTGATTATGTACCTTATAGTGTTATCTTTCCAAACAAATCACTATTTTCGGTGGAACCTAAGTGTTTGGAAGCACATGTTATGTTCTATATGTCGGACCATCAATTACCAAATTGGACCTCAAGGCCTTTAAGTGTGTTTTCCTAGACTATTCTCGCCTTCAGAAAGGGGTTCCTTGTTATTCTACTGAACTTGGAAAATATCTTGTGTCAATTGATGTGTCCTTTTTGGAGAATACGTCATTCTTCTATGCACCTCCCATTTATACAAGTCATGGGTAGGAAGACGAATGGTTAGTCTACCAGGTTACTAGGGCCATGACAGAACGATCAAATAATGTTTCTCATGTATCGCTCAGTTCTTCAATTGAGCACCAATCGACTATTGTACTTGCAACACCACATCCACCTGCCCTAGCAACACTTCCAATTGTTCAAGCTACTCTAGGAGGCAGGATACTAATGACACATATCCTATACATGCTTTTTCGCCAGATCCTCCTCCACATCATCCTCAGGAAAACCTTGACCTTCCTATTGCTCTTTGCAAAGGTACATATACTTGAAAATTCACATATTTCAATGCTAATTTTGTTTCCTACATCCACTTATCTCTCATGTCTAGATATGTGATTATGTCTCTGGACTCCATCTCTACACCCAAAATAGTGAAGGAGACTTTGAATCATCCTGGACGGTCTGAAGCAATGCTTGATGAAATACATACCTTTGAGGAAAACCACACTTGGGTATTAATGGATTTACCTAGTGGAAAGAAATTGGGATGCAAATGGGTCTTCGTGGTGAAAGTTAATACAAATGGCTCTATGGTGAGACTTAAAACTAGACTTGTGGCCAAAGGGTATGTTCAGACTTATGGGGTAGACTATTTTGACACTTTTCCCAGTTGCCAAACTCAATTTTGTCCGCTTGTTCATTTCTCTAGCTACTTCTGAGAATTGACATTTCTATCAGTTGGATATCAAAAATGCATTCCTTCATGGTGATCTCCATAAATAGGTGTTTATGGAGCAACCACCCCGTTTTGTTTCTTAAGGGGAGTAGGGAAAGGTCTGTCATTTGAAGAAGTCCTTGTATGGCTTAAGCAGAGTCTCTAGGCTTAGGTTGGAAGACTTAGTGAGGTAGTTCAGGAGTTTGGACTGAAAAAGAGAAAATGTAATCATTTACTCTTCTATAGAAAATCAACTGGTGGAACTATTCTCCTTGTTGTATATGTCGATGATATTGTTATTACATGAAGTGATTATGCAAGAATCTCTTCTCTCGTGTTTTTCTTACATACTAAGTTTCACATGAAAGACTTGGGACAACTAAAATACTTCTCGAGAGCTAAAGTAGCTAGAAGCTAAGAAGAGAATATTTCTATCTCAGAGAAAGTATATTTTTGACCTACTTTCAGAAATTGGAAAGTTGGACTGCTGCAAGATGAATGTGATCGAATTTGATGATCTAGAGAGATACATGAGGTTAGTTGGGAGATTAAACTATCTTACTATGACTCATCCAAATATTGCTTGCATTAAGTGTGATTCACCTGCTTATGTCCACGCTCACATTCAACTCTTTCTTGTATCCACACTGCCTTGTTGCTAAAATGAAATGAAAGAAAAGTATATCATGTACTGCAACAAAATCTGTTGTTTCTCAGTATTAGGGATTTTTTTTTCAACCTCAATATTAACGAATTGAGGTTTTAGAGTCCTAGGTATGAAGTCGCCTTTGTTATGGAGCGTTTACCCCTCCAATATGGACTTCTTGCCACAAATTTGGATTTAATCGAACCCCAATGAAGGTACTGGATACCGGGTGGAAAACCATAAAAAATGGTTAGTGAAATGCTGATGCATTTGCATAAACAACTCTTGCATTATTATACTGAAACACTTGTAGAAGGTGTAACCTATTTGATATTACAAAACATATCCAACATCCAGGGAAAGTTAGGATTGCAGCATTTTATGAACTAGTAAATTAGCAACCTACCAATATACATGATGTAAATATTGAGGAACTAGACTTGTATGCCTCCTATATTAATTGGTAATAACATTCAAGTGAGAAGTGACAGAGAGAAATTCAGTCTCACTACATGGGATAGTAAGGGCTCATGTTGGATAATCAAATTTGTATTCTTCCTATGCATGCCTTAACAAGTCTTGAAACAAAGGATTATTCAAGCAAGAGATTGGAACTACAAATCTATGCTTATTGTAAGATTTTATTAATCTCCATGTGAGGAGCCTTTCTTATTAATACAATATATAAATAGGTGTATGGGCATATTATTAATGGTTCGGAGAATTCTTTCGGCTTTACCATTTTGCGGTAAGGTATATGGGCACGAAAAATGAAAAACCATGCTATTAGCCGCACAGAATTTATGGAATAAGGAATTATTAAACTCACGACCATTATCACATTGAAATGAGTCTGTCTTTTTCAAATTGCATTTTAACCAGTGTACGAAACTCAACAAATTTGGAGAACACTTGAGATTTAAGTTTGAGTGGGTATACCTAAAGAAAGTGAGAGAAATCATCCAAAAATACCTGATAATATGTGTGGCCTAAATTGGTAGTTATGGGAGATGTCCATAAATCAAAGTGAATAATAACAAAGGGAGAGAAAGTAGTACTCATAAAAGTCGTAAATGGTAGTCTAACATATTTCCCTAACTGACAAGAGAAACAACTCTGAGAAAGGTTCCCTTTGTTACATTGGATTAAATTTCCGTTTTGTCTCGACCCAAACCGGATGGTCATGACGGGCACTTGGACCTTACTTGCCGAGTACCACTAATCATACACTTAGCATATATCCGTAACCAATCATGGACCACGAGGGCGCCATGAGATACCCTGCTGACATATGAAAATAGTAAACTGGTAAGAAGCTATGTAAAATCCTGCAACCAGAATGACCCAACCCATATACACGACATCTGTCTACAAACCTCTAAAGAGTACGTAACATCATGAGGTCAGGACAGGGCCCCGTCATACCCCTCTGCATATCAAGAATATCGTACTACGACTAGACTACAACTATGGAACAAGTAGAGTGCTTCAATATCAGCTGAACCAGCAACCTACTAGTGCGGACCGTTACCTTGTTTACCTGAGCCTGCGGGCATGAAACGCAGCGTCCCCTGACAAAAGGGACGTCAATACGACTGATGTACCGAGTATGTCAGGTATGAAAAATAGCATAATAGAGATCTGAAAGTAACATGAGACAAGAAACAACCAACCAGTAGAGAATGCCTCTAAGGGCCATAATATGCCTAAATGTCATGCACAATGCAAATGCGGTCATTCATATACATATGCGTATACAACGTCATCAAGCCTCTGTGGGCATCCCATCATATCATATCGGCCTCTGTGGGCATAATTATTGTCGTGTATATCTGTACCAACTACAGGTGGTGAGCGTATATAACGCCTTTCCTTCTCCTATACCCCATACATATATAATACATACATATAGTAAAGTATATAACTCCTTTTGAGGTCAAGGTATGTACATGAATGTAATGCATGAATGACATGACAATAAGACACTATAAGTTTATCGGAGTGATGTAATATCGCTTTACCTCCGATTAACATTACGAATACTAACATCTTCCCCATATACCTCAATAAGGATTTAAGAATATATTTAGACATGCTTTGACAATAGGAATGAATAACATTAACATTCTTAACTACTAAGAGTAGAATCATTTATGAGACAATATTACATTTACGTTCCGTACTTAGAACATGCCAAAAGAAGAAATGATTTGCCTTAACATACCTTAGCCATTTTGTGTCCACAATACAACTAAAGCAGTCTGTAATGAACTTCAATCTTATTTTTCAAGAAACCCTTTCCTTCCATCTTACTTTACTTTGAAGAAATCTCAAATTTACTATCATCTGGAGGAAATCGACGTTATAAACATGAAATCGTTAGAGGAAGATCACTATACTTGATGGGGGAGAAATTTTGTTGCACTTCGTTGAAGAGAAAACATCCAACATCTTATTTTTCTTTCTATTTGAAACAAAGTGTATAGATATGACATAAAACTTATCCACAAATGAAGAAAAACGTACAACAACCTATTTGCTTCCTATAAGTAACATTTGGCTTATCTAAAATGAAGTAAATGACGTTTAATGAATCATACACTTACACGCGGGGGCCCTATTGCCATGTCTTATAATTAGTCACTAAAAAGTGACACCAAGCAGATCCTTTTTGCTATCACACTTTACCATTCACGTGCATATGTCCCCAATAATTTATGCACTAAATCCAATTAATGGGTTTATTTCCACTACAAATTCTCACTTAATTAGTTTCTTGATCCCAATCCACTTAAATCTTAATGACTTATAAAACTTTCATATACTCAATGTCATACTCATACGATATAGCACTAGTCCATAACCTCTTTTGGAACATACAACCATTATTTTCAATTTCCGTCGTCACACTTCTTAAGTCCTAAATTATTTCGGGACCGTATCCTTTTATATACTAAGCTCCTTTATTCGCATACGTGAACATGACCAAAAAAAATCCTCCAACGCTCGGGTCTATTTACATATGCCTAGCAATTCGAACCATGGCCCGAAAGTACGGGATGTTACAGGCTTCCCCCCTTAGAAACATTCATCCTCGAATGTTGGGGTGACATATCTAATTCCCGTCACATAGTCAGAAAACACATCCACCGCTTCACAAGCCATATAATATAATATTTATCTTTATGTCGGACCTCACATGGTCATCAAGCATTAATGATAATAGTCTGAAATAAAACTCACCTTATGCTTCTCTCGGAGTCTCGGCGTTGGCCTGAAATAGGTAAGGCTATTTGTGTCTCATCTCCTCTTCCGCCTCCCGTGTCATTTCTTCTAAATTTTTATTCCGCCATAAAACTTTCACGGAGGCTATTACTTTAGTCCTCAACTTGCGGACTTATCGATCTAAGATAGCAATAGGAATCTCTTCATATGATAGGTCCACTGTAACTTTCACATCATTAATTGGTACAATCCTCAAAGGATCCCCAACACACGTTCTTAACATAGAAACATGGAAAACTGGATGAACAAACTCTAACTCCAAAGGCATGTCCAAGTCATAAGCTACTTGACCGATTCATCGAATTATGCGATATGGCCCAATATACCTTGGGATGAGCTTTCCCTTTTTCCCAAACCTCATTACATCCTTCATAGGAGAGATCTTCAAGAAAACCCAATCATCCACTTGGAACTTTAAGTCCCGCCATCACACATCTAAATACAACTTCTGACAACTCTGAGCGGTTAACAGTCATTCCTGGATAAGCTTCACTTTCTCTATGGCTTGGTAGACTAGGTCAGGCCCAAATAATTCTGATTTGCCTACTTCGAACCATTCAATAGGAGATCTACATTTCCGTCCATACAAAGCCTCATATGGAGACATTTTAGTGCTAGCATGATAATTGTTATTGTATGCAAATTCAATAAGGGGTAAATGATCATCCCAACTTCCCTTAAAGTCCAATACACAAGTTCGTAGCATGTCCTTGAGCGTTTGAATCATACGCTCAACCTGTCTGTCTGAGGGTGGAAAGATGTGCTAAGATTAACTTGAGTGCCCAAACCTTTTTGAAATGATCTCTAGAAATTAGTCGTGAGGTGCACACCTCGATCAGATATAATAGAACTAGGCATACCATGAAGGCGAACCATCTCCTTAACGTACAACTTTGCGTAGTCCTCGGCTGTCTAGGTAGTTTTTACCGCCAGGAATTGAGCTGATTTTGTCAGTCTATCAACAATTACTCAAATAGAATCAAATTTATGATAAGAGCGAGGTAAACCCATATTGAAATCCATATTAATCATTTTCCATTTCCACATCGGAATTTCATTGTTTCGAGTCAAGCCGCCGGTCATTTGGCGCTCTACTTTTACTTGCTGACAATTAAGACACTAAGCTACAAACTCCGCAATGTTCCTCATTATATCATTCCACCAATACATACTCATAATTATAAACAACTTTCTTTCTTTACTTCTTTTGACACTTGTTCACTCATTTTCTTACTTGTCGTACTCTTCTTAATTCTAAAATATCATGGTATACGTACGTAATCTCAAACATTGCTCATGATTCCAATCCTTAGCGTTACTACCTCTTACAAGATGGGTTGTTAACTTATTCCCTTATTCAGTACGTGGAATATTCTGAAGAATTCGCATTACATGACGTTGGCCTACAATATCCAAACCTGATCGTTATACTTAGATTTGAATTCATTCACTTGCCTCATGGCTAAGAGTTCATGTGAATGGCACTTTGGGAAAAGAGTTCCTTGATCTCATTAAGATGTACACCCATTACTTTGTCTATCTCGTAGAACCTTTTGTCAGTTCAATAATGTTCATAGACATCTATATTTGCTTGATATTTTAAATGTCATTATATATTAACATATATCTTTAATGTCTACCTTGTATCCATAGGCATCATTGGCCCCTTTTCACCTGTTTAGGTGCTGATCTCGAGTTTTACTCACTGTTACTTCCGTTTACATACTATCTGAAAGGTATGAATGCATATGTTATGGAACCAATGCTTCGTATGATTAGATCTAATTCATGGCGTTACATGATCTAATGACTTGTCAAGCTTTCTTGTCTTATCATTATTAGATCTCCCATCGACCGAGTGCTCATTCGTCTTACCTTTATATTTCCATTTCAAGTTGCCTTGGGGGCTCTCTTATCTCAAAGTATTTCTCATATTATCTTCCTGAACATCAGAGGTTCGTCACCTTTGGCCGAAGAGTTCTTACTGTCCTTCCCTACCATTGGTCCTTATGTTGTTCTGGAGTAATCATACCTTTGTGAAACCTGCATAACTATAATCTCATTCACCTTTATCCTTCTTATCGTAATCCTCCCTTCTACTTGTCATTGAACGAGAAAATTTATTCCCTGCTACTTGATCCTACCATTCCATTCATACTTATTAACTGTTTTCATATTTCTTACAACCATTCTTTGATTGTTCTATAGTTTCCGTCCTCAATTGCCCCTATTGTTATCCAGAGGTTATTTAAAATTGTAACATGCTGCACAATGAAGCTGAAGACCTTACCAGTTCAGTACCTATAACATGCCTTAACTTACTAACATTGACACATGTAATTCTCAATAATACGCGGTATGGCCCGTTGCGCACGAACGAGAGGCTTATGTCCCCTTCCACTACTGTGGATAACTCGATCCTTATATATATGACTTGGGCTCACCATTTTGGGTACGTCACTTTACATAATCTTCTTAAATTTACCAATGGTCACTCTTCAGACGACTCGATTGTTGCAATTCATTCACGTTAATGATATCCTTGGAGAATTCCCAATCTATTCTAGGTACGACATTATAATTAGGTCGCACGTACATAACATATTCCCTCATTCTAATCAGCACGAGTCCCTGTAAAATATGTAGAGTTTCATAACCTACTAAACTTTCCAATTATGTCTTCTGCATTTCATCTGTACAACTCATAACCATCCTATCCTTACCTTTGCGCATCAACTTGGGATACTTAGGAACATTGTGACCATGGCTGCCACACTAAACAAACCCATTGTACCTTTGCGGCATAATCTGGCATGCGCTTGACCACACTGATTACAAGATGGTCGGAGCGGTCTCACTCGACCTTTACAACTTTGACCTTGAGATATTGACATCTTTGAATCCTTTAAATATGGGCGATCCATGACTAATAAACTCCCTAGATTATGAGCTCCGCCACCTCTTAAGGGCCTATCTCTATCGGATGCTCTAGGACGAAGTTGTTCTTGGGAGGCAATCAATTGATTCAATACTTGCACCGCTCTCCTTACATCCAATTAGATGGAGCCGGTGGTAGGACTGATGATACGGGAGCTTTCCTCAACTCCTCTGGTACTACTAAATTCTTCAATACCTGGGAAAGTAACTTACTCATATCCTCTGACGGATCTGTCCAAATAGAGAGCATACTACTCTCATTTATACACAATCCAACCTCAATCTCCCTGCTAATCATAGCCCTATTGGAAGAAGGCATTGTTGTAATCATAAACACGAGAAGGTTTACAGAGAGAATTCTTACAACTCAGCTCTATAGCACGATTCTAGATCAAGAAGGAAGGTAACTATTATCCTAGATGCCCTATAGCCTCCTGTCTATAAGTGTGGTGCACAACATACCAATAAATAAGACTCTACTAGAAACGGCTTGTAGACTCCCTAGGACAGACCTACTATGATACCAAGTTTGTCAAGACCCAAACCGGAGGGTCATGACGGGCACCTGGACCTTACTTGCTGAGTACCACTAATCATATATTTAGCATATATCCGTAACCAATCATGGGCCACGAGGGCGCCACGAGATACCCTACTGACATATGAAAATAGTAAACTAGTAAGAATCTATGTGAAATCCTGCAACTAGAAGGACCCAACCTATATACATATACATACCAAGGCCGATAAGGACATACATGAATACTATACACACGATATCTGTCTACAAACCTCTAAAGAGTACGGAACATCATGAGGTCGGGACAGGGCCCCGCCATACCTCTCTACATATCAAGAATATCATATCAGGACTAGACGGCAACTCTAGAACAAGTAGAGTGCTCTAATATCAGCTGAACCAGCAACCTACTAGTGTGGACCGTGACCCTGTTTATCTGAGCCTGCGGGCATGAAACGTAGCGTCCCCCGACAAAAGGGACATCAGTACGAATGATGTACCGAGTATGTCAGGTATAAAAAATAGTATAATTGAGACCTGAAAGTAACATGAGACAAGAAACAACCAACTAGTAGAGAATGCCTCTGAGGGCCATAATATGCCTAAGTACCATGTCTGTGTAGAATGCCTCTGAGGGCCATAATTATGCCTAAATGACATGCACAATGCAAATGCGGTCATTCATATACATATATGTATATAACGCCATCAAGCCTCTGTGGGCGTTCCATCATATCATATCGGCCTCTGTGGGCATAATCATTATCGTGTATATCTGTACCAACTGCAGGTGGTGTGCGTATATAACGTCTTCCC
Source organism: Anisodus tanguticus (assembly GCA_034509755.1). Classification (NCBI taxonomy): domain Eukaryota; kingdom Viridiplantae; phylum Streptophyta; class Magnoliopsida; order Solanales; family Solanaceae; genus Anisodus; species Anisodus tanguticus. The sequence goes on along the minus strand of CM067540.1, from coordinate 42,858,590 downwards.
TTCTCCCATACCCCATACATATATAATGCATACATATAATAGAGTATATAACTCCTTTTGAGGTCAAGGTATGTACGTGAATGTAATGCATAAATGATATGACAATAATACACTATAAGTTTGTCGGAGTGATGTAATATCACTTTACCTCCGATTAACATTATGAATACTAACATCTTTTCCATATACCTCATTAAGGATTTAGGAATATAGTTAGCCATGCTTTGACAATAGGAATGAATAACATGAACATTCTTAACTACTAAGAGTAGAATCATTTATGGGATAATATTACATTTACGTTTCGTACTTAGAACATGCCAAAAGAAAAAATGATTTGTCTTAACATACCTTAGCCATTTTGTGTCCACAATACAACTAAAATAGTCCGTAATGAACTTCAATCTTATTTGTCAAGAAACCCTCTCCTTCCACCTTACTTTACTTCAAAGAAATCTCAAATTTACTATCATCTGGAGGAAACCGACGTTTTAAACATGAAATCGTTAGAGGAAGATCACTATAGTTGATGGAGGAGAAATTTTGTTGCACTTCGCTGAAGAGAAAACATCCAGCATCTTATTTTTCTTTCTATTTGAAAGGAAGTGTATAGATATGACATAAAATTTATCCACAAATAAAAGAAAACGTACAACAACCTATTTGCTTCCTATAAGTAACATTTGGCTAATCTAAAATGAAGTAAATGACGTTTAATGAATCATAACACTTACACGTGGGGGCCCTATGGCCATGTATTATAATTAGTCACTAAAAAGTGACACCAAGCAGATCCTTTTTCTACCACACTTTACCATTCACGTGCGTATGTCCCCAATAATTTATGCACTAAATCCAATTAATGGGTTTATTTCCACTACAAATTCTCACTTAATTTCTTTCTTGATCCCAATCCACTTAAATCTTAATGACTTATAAAACCTTCATATACTCAATGTCATACTCATACGATATAACACTAGTCCATAACCTCCTTTGGAACATACAACCATTATTTTCAATTCCCGTCGTCACACTTCTTAAGTCCTAAATTATTTCGGGACTGTATCCTTTTATATACTAAGCTCCTTTATTTGCATATGTGAACATGACCAAAAAAAAAAATCCTCCAACGCTCGGGTCTATTTACATATGCGTAGTGATTCGAACCATGGCCCGAAAGTACGAGATGTTATAAGTTTCTAAGAAATAAAAAATGTGAGAACCCGGATGACCAAGTCTACTATGCCACGTTGAGGGAGATATGATAGTTAGAACGGTGAGAGGAGTGACACTAGCAGCGGATGTGGGTAGGAAAGGATATAGGTTCCCCTCACTATTGCATCTCGTAAGGAGTTTCCCGGTACGGAGGTCCATTACAGAAAATCCAAATGGATCAAAATTAATTGAGACAGAATTATCGGTGGCAAATTTTCTAACAGAAATAAGATTTTTGATGATGTGTGGGGAATAAAAGACATTTTTATGAGAGAAGTGGGGATGCGGTGGTGGGGTAAGGGTGTGGCCAAATCCTTGAATTGAAATGCGATGACCATTACCGACCATAATAGACTGCAGAGTATTTAAATTTCGCAGTTGAGTAAGATTACCAGAATTATTGGTGAGGTGAGAGGTGGCGCCTGTATCCATATATCACGCATTATCGGGCTGTTGAGGAGTCAATGTGGCGAAAGCCTGGCCCAAATTGGATTGGAGAGGGTCTGGAGCGGACTGATAGGCTCTAGGAAATTGGACCCAAAATTGATCTCCAGAATAAGACGGTGTGGGAGAAGTCAATATTGTGGATTATTTTTGGTGAAGAAAGAATAAAGAGGACAAAATTTGTCTTCTTGAATTAAGGAAAAGCACCAGAAGAAAAAGAATTTGTGCTTATGACAAGTTTGGCGAAAAACACTGTTTGTTTTCGGGTAAAGGACAGAATATATTTGTTCTCGGGTAATGGGATGTAGTGCACTGTTTCTTGAAACGATTTTATGTCAGAGACAAGAGTTATGAGGCAGAGGCCACTGTTTCAGCAGTGTTTTCTCGGGGAAAAAAATCTTTTATCGCAGAGATCGAGGGACTGCGGCGGCAGAGAAAAGAAGATAGGGTTTAGGTTTTGGCTTCTAATATCATGTAAGATTGTATTAATCTCCCTTTGAGGAGCCTTTCTCATTAATACAATATATATATATATAGGTGTTTAGCATGATGAAAGATGGTCTTGAGATGAATCCTCATGATCGATAAACTTCTCTTCAACTTTTAGCTGGTAGAGTGCTGCAAGAAATTGGAAACAAGCTTGAAGTGATATGTGCTGCAAGAAATTGCATTCTTTCAGCTTGGGCATATTTGGGGTCTTAGTTGTTTGGTTGTAGTATTTGAATGCAATCTTTTTTTTTTTGCAGCTACTCCCTAATTTTTACTGTGCCAGAGTTCATTGTTTTTTCAGCAGCCCTTGCTGATCACTAATGGATGTTTTAGATAAGCACAATACAGACTCACTTAATATGGGGTTTGGTAGTTCTCAAAGTGTTTCTAATAGACTTAGAAGTCAACCAAATGAGATTGATCAGTGGAATCCTGACCTTCCACAACTTGTTAGCAAATCAAACAATAATTGTCTTTGTCCTGGAACCATACATAGCTCACCATGTAGCTGTAGTAGAGAGGCAGGAATAGTTAGAAACATGGTGATAAGGTCACTGTAGCCAAGTTGTCTCTCGATTATCCTCTTAACTTAGTGCAAAAATATCTATATTACTATTTCACTGTCCCTCGGCTTATTTTACATGTCCACCCACTCACGGTTTTCTATTAAAATTCGGAAATGTGAAATATCTGTTTTTATCCCTCAACGTAACTAAATTAAAAGAATCATTCATTTACTTTTGTCACAATGACATATCTTCCCTACCAATTTGATTATGTCCTTTTCTACATTTCTTCTAAAAGCACATGTCCAATAGGTACAACTACATGTGAATATGAGGAGGTCATTTTAAATTATCCGGGTACTATTTTGGTGCAGGTAGCCATCGGGTGACTCGACATTGTGGTCAGAAGTTCGTTGCGTGATAGTAGCCGATGAATGTGGAGTAGAAGGAGGTGCAGGAGGGGAAGGTACCGAAGGAGGCAGATGGGTGAGGATTGCGACATCTGTAAGTTAAAAGGGGCTGGTTTTATTGTTGGAAATGGGTGGTTTGATCGTTTGAAGAGGGTGCAGGAGGATTGACTGAAATCAGAAAGGAAATCACAGCTTCATTAGATATAGAATTCTGAGGAGAGTTGAAGATAATACCTCAACTTTGAGATTGCTCTCTGCGTGTGGCGAATGGCATGGTCATACTTTGTGGGCAAGGTGCACAGAGGATATACAGGAGGAAGATCCACGTTTAAATTTTGAGTTTCACATAGACTCTAATCGTTTTCCTTTTCAATTATTTCCCATGATTTAATTTGGAATTTTGATAAATGAGAAAATATTTTTAAAAGGAAAATTATTCTCAAAAAATAAAACATCTCTGGATAAAAATATTTTTGAAGAAGTTGGGTCAAAGCACTGGTGGCAGTAATGTTTGTTAGAAAAACCCAGGTAAACACATGGAGTTGAACGAGGCTCGAGCTTATTTTTTGTGTATGGTCGAAGCCAATGATAGCATAAACTGTTGAGTTGAGAATTTTAGGCTTGTATTATGTTCATCCTAGTTTTCGCTATATAGACTAGGGCACCGTTTTTCTTTCTTTGAGGTCGAGCAAGAGAGAAAGTTGTATACTCAAACTCCCTATTTAATTATAGTAAAATCTGCAACGGCAAAGTGAACGTAGTTGTCGCATTGAGGGTGAACCACTATAAATCCATGTGTGTTATTTGTTCTTTTCTTATTTACTGTTTTTTATTAGGTAGGATTTGGGACTCAAATCTTAACATAATCAACTGAAAGTTCTTATGGAATCAAATTTTGGGGTGTCTTGAAAATGAATTTAATAAGGGTATTTATCTTTTAGGGTAGCTAAGGGTAATCTATTGATAAGATAAACTGCCTGATGGAAAGCAAAACTCCAAAATTTTGATGGAAGCGAGGCTTGATGAATTAAGGTTTTGGCTGTTTCAACATGTCTGTGGCGTCGTTCAACTACAGCTACACGTACAGGTGTATAAGGAGGTGAAACAAGATGTTCAATACCATGTGCTTTTAAATAGAAAGATAATCCTTCAAATTCACCACCACCATTAGTGTAAAATGAGAGAATTTTTGTGTAAAAGCGACGTTCAAGCAGCGGCTATAGACTTTTAAAAACATCTTGAACTTCACTTTTATTTTTCAGAGTATATATCCGCATATATTTCGAAAATTGATCAACAAACAGGGAATAATAACGCTTATGATCAATGGACAACACCGGGGAAGGTCTCCATAAATCGCTATAAATGATTTGCAATGGTCGTTGACTATGCAGTGTATTTTCAGAAAAAGGCAACCTGTGCATTTTATTTGAATTGCAAGAATTACAGACTGAAGAATTTTTTGAATCAGAAAATGGAATTGATAACTTCTCTAACAGTTTATTTAAAGTTTGAAGACTTGGGTCTCCTAATCGTCAATGCCACGGATCAATATGAAGACGATGAACTGCCAAATTTGATTGAGGTTGGGACATGTGTGTTGTCTCTTGCGGCCGCTCGTACAGCCCATGTCAATTCTGCCCGCACACCAGAGGCACCCCCGTAATCATATCCTTCACAAAAAAATGAAGAGGAAAGAATTCAATAGATGTTTTGTTGTCATGACAAAATTTAGAGACAGAGAAGTTTTCTTTTTATGGCTGGGGCACAAAGGGTATCATTTAATTTGAAGTTTTTATTTGATGCACATAAGTGAGTGTTACCAGTGTGAAAAATTGGAATGTTATTACCGTTTCCCATTGAGATCTCTTCAGTGTTGTGGTAGTCTTGAGAAGTGGCTAAGCTGCGAGCATCAGTTGTGATGTGATGGCTAGCCCCGGAATCAACAACCCATAGATCTTGTTTCTGATGGAACTGAGTAGCATAATTAGCATGAGCCTGAAGGTAGTTATGAGACTGAGATCTACACACTTTGGCAGAGTGACCGGAGCAATCACAGAGTTGACAATGAAGGAAATTGTCAAAGTTTTGTGGGTGCTGATTTCGATGAGAGCGCCATTGTTGGGTATTTGATGAGTCTCGGGCTGTCTGGGAACGCCATGGTTGGATACCTTGTGAAGTATTACCTCCTTGCTTTCGATTATTATTTTTCTTGCACGTGCTTGATTTTTCTCTAAGTAATTCCACCATCTACTGTTCCAGCGATTGCAAGTTCATCAGCAATGGAACGTATGCCATGTAGATAGTCAGTGACAGGCCTAGAATCTTTGGTAATACGAGCCAGTTGATCTTGGAGACTGATAATTCTAGTATGGGATTTATTGGCGAAGGCAGTGTGCAGGGATTCCCAAGCTTTATGTGCTGATGTAGCTGTTGCATTAGTAGATGCATGTGTAGGTTCTACCGATGCTAAATATCATTCTGAACAAGTTGATCTTTGCGAAACCAGTTCAGAGTATATACCACTAGTGTTATTAGGGTTTCGCCTGCCCTTTCTAATCCAAAATTCCGGTTCAGTCCGGGAAAGCGCTGGCAACAACTGAAAGGAAGGGGTCCATATAGTTGTTATGTCCGCCCCCTTCTTAGTCAATGAGGTTCTTTTGAGTGTGTAGTGGTCTTTGGAGTGTGTAGTGGTCTTTGGAGTATTTATATTCGTGACTATACATTGTAAAATTCCTTGCTGTAGTGATATCAGTTGCTTCTCTTGGCCCGTGGTTTTTCCTTTATTCAGAAGGGTTTCCACATAAAAATTCTCGATGTCATTATTGCTCTTTATTCTTGCTAATTAATCATAACTTAGTGTTCCACGTTTATCACTGAAGGGGTCTATGGAACAATAAAAACAAAAATGAAATAAACTTGAATGCCAATTCTGTTTCCGAATGTCGGAAATATGTCGTCCGACACCAGTAACAACACTTTAGCAAAACAGAAAACCTTGAAGAGTAAATGCAGCGGAAATTTAAAGAGCACAAAGGTTTTAAATTTTCATAAGTTATATATCAATGACCAAATGTATTGTATATATATTACATACAAATATATAAATTCATTTCTTTACAGATTTACAAGATAAAACGGAAAGGAATAAAAAGATGAAGTCGCAGATGACTTCTGCCTGAAAAATTTAACTAAGTAGACATAGACAACCACTTATTACAATCGTTCGATACAAAACTAATCTAGAATCTAAACATCAATTATAATGTTGGACAGAATGTTATCAACACACTTAGGCAACACTGGTGATCCATATTTCTGAGATGAAATCCCTAGAGCTCTTTTGGTATTTTTACTTTCTGGTTCTGGATATCGATTCTCTGCAGTAGCCTCTCTATTTATAATAGAAAGTCTTCCTTAAATTGCTCATCGATCAGTTGTGGAAGTTGAGGGAAAGGTGGACTGCTGGTGGGATTGGTTGGAGAAGATCTGGGAGTAATAATCTCAATAGCTTTGGCTTGGTCCTCAGGACAAGTAACAACTTTTTACCAGCTCTTTTTTTACCTTGCCAAGTCATTTTTACCTCATTGTAATATTTACACAAATATTAATGCATCGTGTGAAGTAAGGCAAAATTTGTTCAGAAAATGTTGGTCCGAATATTGTGCAACATTTTTCCCAACATACTTACACATTCATATCAATACTTAAGGAGATATGTTCGGTCAAATGTCACGACACCAAATCCAACATTAACAATCACTAATACCGTGAATATTATTTTTGTGGGTCTATTTTATTCCCAACAACAAGTTGGGGAGAAAACATAGCTAGTTGCCACAATAATGTAAAGAAATCGAGTCCCACACTGTTGGGATGCTACTACAGATAAATCAACAATCTTCTATGACCAATCCCTATATAAGAAATTCTGAGAACTCCTTTTCAAAAATGAGGAGATTGTTAATGTTTGATTAAGTGTTGGGTCAAAAATCACAACACTTAATCCAACATTAACAATCTCCTCATTTTTGCCTTTCTTCACAAAGCTCATTAAAATGTAAAGTTGACTTAGGATGTTGTCACAAATGTTGTACGACATCTGTGATCAACACTTTCAAGGTCATGCTCCCCCTTAACCTGTGATGGCATACAAGAAAACATGTGTATACTGATTCATAGGATTAGAAAAGAAAAAAACATGAGCACACATATCACATATCATCCAATATATATAAACCACAAATAGAAATATTCATTGTCAACAAATATCAATATCAATCTACTAAAGATCCCCGTACAACATCGACAACAACATCTCCGTCCTTGCTCATCATACAGCAACACCAGCTCCATAACAGTTTCAAATTCCTCCCCCCTGTATTAGCATTATCTCCCATTTTTTTGTGAAAAGTAGCATCATGAAATGGTCTCTAGCTTGTATTAGGGAATTTCTTGCAGCATCAACTTTAGAAATCTGTTGGTTGATTTTTCCAGTTTGATCCACAAGCCATTCTGGCAACATTTTCACTTTCAGCTTTCTTTTTCTAGGGCAGGTCGATCACTCTGTCCTTGCTCGGTGGAGGATAAGATGCGGGAAACGAGGTTGAGATGGTTCGGGCGTGTGCAGAGGAGAGACACAAATGCCCCAGTGCGGAGGTGTGAGAGGTTGGCTATGGAGGGTTCATGAGGGGTAGAGGTAGGCCGAAGAAGTATTGGGGAGAGGTGATTAGATGAGATATGACACAGGTGCAATTGACTAAGGACATGACCTTAGATAGGGGGTTGTGGAGGACACAGATTAAGATAGAATGGTAGTAGGTAGTTGAGCGTAGTCCTACTTACGCTTACAGACAAGTAGTTATAGTGTTATTACTGTAGGTCCGCTTAGCATATCATACGATGTAATGCTCAGGAGCCTTTCCTAAAGTGTCTTCTCTCTTAGACTCAAAGCCTTGGGTGGTTAATACTTTGTAGATCAGAGAGGGAAAGGAAAGGATTGAAGTTGATTCTTTTTCAGCCAAGTTGGCAATTTGATGAAATATCATTTTTCCCAAATAAACTTTCAAACCTTTCCCAATTTTACACAACAGAGTGGCTTGTTCAGATGTCACAATTGACTCATTCATTGAAAGAAGGCAATTGTGAATAGCAATTTTATGGATGGTGGAAAATAGGGTTGTTAGTTTGGAGGCTGGACAACTAGGGATCCACTTCTTCATCATACCTTCAGTGTGATATTCAATCACTTCATCCCTATTGTCCATCCTTAAAGAATTCTACGAAACCATATTCAACACAGGAAGCAATATCTAATACTTTCTCAGGTCTAATCACTCTATTCTTGTAACAGTCCCACATATCATAGTTAGTTTTAGAATAGAATTTATCTGAGTAAGTAGATATCTCAAAGTCTGAATCAGTGGATTCGGTACTGCTGGAGGATGTTGTAGCTTGTGCTTCTTCCAATGTTGGCTGAAATGTAGTCTGAGATGTTGTGGCATCATTGGCAACATTTGGAGCAGCACACGACTTTGCAGGTCTGGGAACTCCCTTTGGAAAGAATTGTTTTAAAGAGGAGTGTCGTCTGGGATTTCCCTTTCTTGAGGCACATTTGGCTGCACTGAAGCAGATGATTCTTCTTCACTCTCCTCTGTTGAAAGCACATAGTTTGTATCTTCACTTGCACTACTCAAGTAAGAGGGTATAGATGTTTCATATCTAGATTTTTTGTTACTCGGTCCTTCTTGGACTGTTTTCTCAGAAACTCTACTCGATCGACGAGTAGGGAAGGTAGAGGACTTTGGCCTTTTACCCAAAGATGAAAAATCAACAGTTTCATCAACATCTATAGGGTTATTATTATCTCCAGGATAGCTAATATCTAACGATTCATCAAAACCATTAAACACTATTGTTGTACATGAGTTTTCTGGGAGATTGGATGAAGAGGATGGATGTTCTGTTTGATGAATATTCACATGTTGTCCATCGACTATGCCTTTCGGCCTGATCTTAGGCCCTGACTCACCCTCCGTGGACGAACCTTGCGGAGGGATCATTGTGCTCAGAAGCCTCCATATTCATTGGAGGGCTTGTGCTCATTGGAGTGTTGGAGTGAATTTTGGATGACATTTGTTCTGAAATTGGTGATGTTTCCATTGGTGAAAATTTGGGAGAGGGTTTTGAGAAGTTAGAGTTTCTGATAGAGATTGGAGTTTGGTTTGGTGATTCCATCGGTTAGGTAGGCAGATGTATACCCGATGTGATTTTCCCTCCCTTTTTTATATTTTTATAGGAAAATCGGAAATGATAAAATAATAGCAAATAAGAGGAATATTTATATACATGACAAACCTTTTCTTAGCAACAAAAAATCGTTATTTTTAGGTGTTTCAATTTTACACAATAACTTACACCTAAAATATTGGGATATCTTATCATTTTAAATTCTGAAATTCCATTAAACAAGGCATATAATAGGGAGTAAAATCTGATATTTCAAAAATCAGATAAGAACAACATCCCAACACATATCACATTCTGAAAATGTCAACAACAATGTTAGCAACATTTTGGACAACACAAGTATTTTGATCCCACAAGAATTTTCAGATTTGGCAACAAACCAGACACAATTTATATGCACTTTATGAGTTTGACCACTGGACCAATATAACATTTTCTCATCGTGTCCTTGGTCTAATCAGGTAACACGTATAAAAGATTTTTTTGTGTATAAAATAAGAATACTTTTATGGTATTCTCAAATCTCTTTTGAAGCACTCGATACTCCTAGAGAATAGGAACAATATCTTTTCATGGGCTTTGCCCTTTTTTTCACAGTTGCCAAATATTTGTAAAGACTGCCTTATTTTGATACTCTCTTTTTATGATATATATAACATCGCAGAGAACAATATCACTTTGATAACATATTATAATTGAAGGATCATGCTTGTGTGACCAAAATTTATGCACCATACAACAACAATAATCAGTTAGTGATATAACATAGGTAAATGTCACCCGAAATGTTAGACAACATTTCAGCCAACATTCACCAAAAATGCCTTTATAGAGATTACAGAGACCAAGAGATTTTTTTAAACTAGAGAATCTCTCATGGTCCAATGCTTTTGTAAAAATATCAGCTAGTTGATGAAGAGTGTCAACATGTTCAATTTGAACTAGTTGTTTTTCAACTAAATCTCTTAAAACGTGATGTCTAACATTAATATGTTTTGTACGTGTGTTGAACTGGATTTTTGGAAATATTTATAGCACTCAAATTATCACAGTACAAAATCAAAATGTTACAAGTAGATCCATAGTCGCCTAACATTTGTCGTAGCCATATTAATAGAGAGTAACAACTTCCAGCTGCTACATATTCAGATTCAGCAGTTGAAACTGAGACACAGTTTTATTTATGACTATACCATGAAACAAGGTTATTGCCAAGATAAAAACATTCTCCACTTGTACTTCTTCTATCATCCACATCTCCAGCCCAATCCGAGTCACTAAATCCTATTAAATTAGGATTAGTGTCTTTGGAATACCAGATTCCCAACTCACATGTGCCAACAACATATCGAATAATACGTTTCATGACATTTAAGTGGGATGTTTTGGGACAAGCTTGAAAATGTGCACAAACACTAAACATAATATCTGGGCGACTAGCAGTAAGATAAATAAGGCTACCTATCATAGATCGATATAATGTTGGGTCGACATTTTCACCAACATTATCCTTACATACCTTCTACGATGAAACCATTGGCGTTTTCATCTGTTTAGCGTTCTCCAAACCAAATCGTTTAACTAGATTCTTGGCATATTTACTCTGTGAGATGAAAATTCCATCTTCACTTTGCTTTATCTGCAAGCCTAAGAAAAAAGTTAATTCCCAAATCATGCTCATTTGAAATGGCGATGACATAGCTTCAACAAATGAAGTTAGGTACGACTGTGAAGTCGATCCAAAGACTATGCCATCCACGTAGATTTGAGCAATTATAATATCTACATCGTGTCATTTAATAAACAAAGTATGATCAGCTTCGCCACGGTTAAAACTAAATTCAAGAAGAAAGTTAGATAAACGACCATATCATGCACGATGGGGCTTGTTCCAACCCATACAAAGCCTTTTTAAGCTTGTACACAGAGTGTGGATGGTAAGGATCTTCGAATCCTTTTGGTTGTTCAACATATACCTCCTTGTCTAGATAACCATTTAATAAGGCACCTTTTACATCCATTTGGTGTAAAGTAATTTTCAGACAACAAGCAATAGCAAGTAAAAGTCTAATCGACTCGATTCTAGCTACAGGTGCGAAGGTTTCATCAAAATAATTTCCTTCAACCTGAGTATAACCTTGTGCAACTAGACGTGCATTGTTTCTAACAACTGTTCCCGATTCGTCTTATTTATTTTTAAAAATTCACTTAGTTCCAATTACATTTGTATTATTTGGACGTGGAACTAAGTCCCAGACTTCATTTCGAGAAAATTGTTCAAGATCTTCTTGCATTGCTTGTATCTAGAAATTATCTTTAAGTGCTTCTACAACATTCTTTGGTTCTAATGTAGTTATAAAACAAAAAAGATTAACCTCTTGGTATATGATTGACATACACACATACCTTACCATTTCTCTATAGTTGAGTGGTTCATTGTCTCTTGTTATAATTCCTTCAAAAACACCCCTATCACTTGGCTCATTGGATGATTCTTCCCAATCCTTGATGAGGGGTCCCTACGAAATTGGTCTAACAATTCATCACTTCACGCCCCATCTGTGGCCTCTATGGTCTCTATTGCATATTCGGATGTTGCTTCAGGTGTGGCAACATTCGATTCTTCTACACTCTATGGACTTTCCACTGTATCTATAATGTTATTTTCAATAGTTTTTCATGAAACACCAAAAAGATCATCAAAGATAACATTTAGACTCTTGTACAGTTCTGAATCTCAGATTGTATACTCGATAAGCATGACTATTTTGTAAATAGCCAACAAAAATTCCTTTATCACTCTTAGAGTCAAATTTTTCCAAATGATCCTTGTCATTTAAAATATAACGAATATACCCAAAAACATGAAAGTAATGCAAGTTTTGTTTCTTTCCATTTATAATCTCATAGGGTGTCATCTTTGTTCCTGGCTTCAAATAGACTCTATTAGCGATGTGATTAGCAGTATTCAAGGCTTCTACCCATAAACGTTTTGACAAATGTTTAGAACTAAGCATTACTCAAGCCATTTCTTGCAATGTCCTATTCTTTCGTTCTGCAACCCCATTCTATTGAGGAGTTTGGGGGGAAGAAAACTCATGGAAAATTCCCTTTTTCTCACAAAAAATTGTGAATGAACTATTTTCAAATTCTTTTCCATGGTCGGATCTAATCCAAAAAATAGGAGAATAGAATAAATTTCTAATTCTAATGTACAAGATTTTAAACATGTCAAATGTTTGTGATTTTTCTTTTAAAAAATATATACAATAATAGCTAGAAAAATCATCTACTATCACAAAGGAATACCTCATGCCTCCTAGACTGTATACTTCAATTGGACCCATTAAATCCATATGTAGCAATTGAAAACAGTGAGACATACATGAATGTTGTCCATCATGTTGGACAACATTATGAGAGACACGGCTTTGCTTACATTTCAAACAATCTTCACATATAGTTTTACATTTATGGCTATGTTTGGGAATGCCTCTAACCGCTTCATATGAGACCAATTTTTCTAAATTGCGGTAGTTGACATGCCCCAACTTTTGATGTCATAGTGTTGTGTCATCGACCTTAGTATTATTGCATGTGTCTTGTCTTACAACAAGATAGCAATTGTCACATGTTCTTGTACCGGTCATGACATATATATTTGCTTCATTCGTAACTTTACAAGAATTCTTATTAAATTTTACCTCAAGATCATCATCACAGAGTTGACTAATACTAATCAAATTAGCCATTAAGCTCTCAACGTGTAAGACATTTATTAAGGCTGAAAATCCAGGAACATCCAAGATCCCTTTTCCAACTATTTTGCTTTTACTGCCACCTCCATAAGTCACGTTTCATCCATTGAATGACTCATAGTTCTTTAGAAAACCTTTTGTACATGTCATGTGGCGAGAGCATCCACTATCAAAGTACCAAGAACCTGAAATGTTCGTTCTTAATGCAGTTATAGCAACATTACATGTTACATCCTTTTTAGGAACTCAAACTCTCTTAAAACATTTTTTACCTTTTGGCTCAGAAATATTGCTTCAATTGTTATCCGGAATGTTGGACAACATTTTAGGCAACATTTTGCTCACATAATTTTAAAGTTTGAAATAGTATGGTTTTAAGTGTCCAGGGGAGTTACAGTGAGGACACACAAACTTCATATTCTTTGACATATAGGAGAACCTATTATTCATCCCTTTTTCTTTTACAAAGCATATTTTCTCATTTTTTTCAAAGAGATTAGAGCATATGGTTTTAAGAGAGTTTTTGTACCCAATTCCTGCATGTGAAGTTTACTAAAGTTGAGTATCTCATTCAATTTCGAATCCTCGTGTTGAGCTTATGGAAGGTTGCTTCTGCTAAATCCAATTTTGCACGAATCTTACCAAATTCAATATCCTTTTTGGTAAGTGCAACCTCAAGTCGGGTTATCGTGCCTTTTAATACTAAATTCTCATGAGTTAAAGATTTTAACTTTTTGTCAAGTTACTTGGATTCTATGATTAAGGCTTTACAAATACGTTGTAATTCATTAATCATATCATCTTTGCATTCAACTTGATCCATACAATCAACCTCACTAACATAAATAAAACCACTAAAGCAATTAACATTAGAATAATTAAAGAATTCATACCTTTCGGATGTCGTGGAGGATGTTGCTGATGTTGGAGCAAATGTTGACATCTAAGATAACATTGTATATGACATTTACATTATCCGATAGAGACTGTTTGAAAACAGTAGTCAACATTGCTTGTATTTCAATTTCACGATCTCCGTCCTCTTCTCATTCATCATCACTAAGAGAAACCCATAGGTTCTTACCAAATTTTCTAAGAGTGTTTGCACATTCGTTAGCATAGTGACCCCAACCCGAGCATGCATGACACTACACGGACTCAAGTTGTTTGGGATCAAATTTAGTACGATCTGAGTTAGTTCTTCTTAGTTGATTTCCTTTTTGTATATTTGGAAGGAATCTAGTGGGCTTTTGATTGAAGATTTGGTTTTGGTGCTCTTTATATTTAAATTGATTTCTCTCATTGTTGAACTTCCTCACCATCGAATTGTATTTTCGAGTGAGTAAGGCAACATTTGCACCATCACCAATTTCTTAAAGATTCTCATTCTCTTCTTCGATTTGACTCTCTGAGGATTGAACTTGAAGTGTCACATTCTTGCTTTTATACAATTCCTTTTGATTCTCAATGTTCATCTCATAAGTTTTGAGAATGCTCATCAAGGTATGACGGTCCATTGTGGCAAGATTGTGATCTTCTTCAATAGCACAAATCTTTAAATTAGACTTTTCAGGAAGAGAACGGAGAGCCTTTTCAACAAGTTAAGTGTTGGGTAATGGTTCACCAAGTACTTGACATTCATTTGAGATGTCAATGAACTTTTCAAAATAAGATTTAATAACATCCGCTTCTTCCATCCTTAAACGTTCATATTTACTCATGAGCATGCGTAGCTTTTTTCGATGAACACTTGAGCTAGCTTCACAATGAATTTGTAAAGTATCCCATACATCCTTAACCACGGGGCAGTTTTGAATGAGTTTGAACACATATCAACCTATCCAAAAATTGCATTTAAAGCTTTTTCGTTAAAGCTAGCATTATTGGTTTCTTTTGTAGTACATCGGATTCAGGTTTAACAAGAATGTCACATTCCTCATCCGGTGGTAACATTGGAACAACATACCATTGGTTATAGATCTCCATGCCCTAACATCAATTGATTTGATATGAGAACGTAGGCGAATCGTCTAATAGGCATAATTTGATCCATCTAATATAGGAAGCCTACCAATAGTTGGATTTCCGGATCTATAGCTTATGACAACAGGACCAAACACTTATTGTGTTAAGCGTCAACTCTGATACCACTTGAAGGGGGCTGTGGAACAATAAATACAAAAATGAAATAAACTCAAATTCCAATTCTATTCCAAATGTCAAAAATTATGTCATCCGACACCAGCAACAACACTTTAGCAAAATAGAAAACCTTGAAGAGTAAATGCAGCGGAAATTTAAAGAACACAAAGGTTTTAAATTTTCATAAGTTATATATATATATAATATAACATATGATGGTCAATGACCAAATGTATTGTATATATATTATATACAAATATACAAATTCCTTTCTTTACAGATTTACAAGATAAAACAGAAAGGAATTAAAAGTTGAAGTCGCAGATCACTTTTGCCTGAAAAATCTAACTAAGCAGACATAGACAACCTCTCATTACAATATCTCCATAAAAAGCTAATCCAGAATCTAAACAACAATTGTAATGTTGGACAGAATGTTGTCAACACACCCAGGCAACACTGGTGATCCAGATTTCTGAGATGAAATCCCGAGAGCTCTCTTGGTATTTTTACTTTCTGGTTTTGGATATCGATTCTCTGCAGTAGTCTCTCTATTTATAGTAGAAAGTCTTCCTTGAATTGCTCATCGATCGGTTGTGGAAGTTGAGGGAAATGTGGACTGCTGGTGGAATAGGTTGGAGAAGATCTGGGAGTAATAATCTCAACAGCTTTGATTTGATCCTCACGGCAAGCAACAACTTTTGACTTAGTCCTCATTCATTTTTTACCAGCTCCTTTTTACCTTGCCAAGTCATTTTTACCTCATAGTAATATTTACACAAATATTAGTGTATCGCATGAAGTAAGGCAAAATCTGTTCAGAAAATGTTGGTCCGAATGTTGTGCAACATTTGTCCCAACATACTTACACATTCATATCAATACTTAAGGAGATATGTTCGGTCAAATGTCATGACACCAAATCCAACATTAACAATCACTAATACCGTGAATATTATTTTTGCGGGTCTATTTTATTCCCAACAACAACTTGGGGAGAAAACATAGCTAGTTGCCACAATAATGTAAAGAAATCGAGTCCCACACTGTTGGGATGCTACTACAGATAAATCAACAAACTTCTATGACCAATCCCTATATAAGAAATTCTGAGAACTCCTTTTCAAAAAACATAAGCCTTTTTCTTCAAACTACATATCACTTGAAGCTTGTTATCAATTTCTTGCCAAAGTTGAAGAGAAGTTCATCGATCATGAGGAATCATCTCAAGACAATATTTCATCATGCAAAACACAATATTCTTCTCCGGCAAGGATCAACTGCAACTACTTCATCAGCATCAACAAAGTTAACAGATGTTCCCAAGGGTCACATGGCAGTTTATATAGGAGAGAACCATAATAATAAGCATAGATTTGTGGTTCTTGTCTCTTGCTTGAAGCATCCTTCATTCCAAGACTTGTTGAGGCATGCGGAGGAGGAATACATATTTGACTATCCAATGGGGGCCTTACTATCCCATGCAGTGAGACTGCATTTATCTCTGTCACTTCTCACTTAAATGCCATTATCAATTAATAAAGGAGGTGCAGAAGTATAATTCTTCAATCTGTACCATCATGTATATTTGTAGGTTAGAAGTCTACTAGTTCATAGATGTAAGAATAATTATGGGGCAATCCCATAGTTATCTCCAATCACTACTAATTTTTAAGATTATAATATTATAATTAAGAGTGTAAATTAATTTGTCATCAATTAGTTAGGATGATTAGCATCTTATATTTTAGGTAAACTTAGATTAGTACTACATTGTAATATTGTATATATTTGCTGTCATTGGAATGAAATACTCAAGGAATTAATTTCCAATATGGTATCAAGAGCCTAAAAACTATTTGCCCTAAAATTTTCTCTCATTTTTCTCGGCTAACTTCTCCAAGCCGTCATCAACATTCCTTCTTTTTCATTCTTTTAGTTTGTTTCTCGACCAAAAAACCTACCAACCCCCAAATCATAAAACCACCACTTCCTAAACCCTAAACTCCTCTACTACAAACCCTAGCTGACAAATATACCCCCCTCCTCTCAGCTAACACATACCCAAAACCCTAAGGGTTTTTCACTCCCTAAACATCAACCTCTACTTCTTTTCTTCTCTAGGTTTTGATTTGTTATGGAACCTATGGCCAAAAAATAAACTTTTCATCACGCTCTTGCCGTTAATAATGTCAAGAACGTCATCTCTATAACCCCTTGAAATGGAGAAAGGGCAATATACATCTTGGGCAGAATTGTTCAAAATCCATTGCCGTGCCTATAAGGTAATCAACCACATTATACCTTCAGAGTCATCCTCAGACACCGGTTTCGTAAATAAAAATCTATGGTCCCGGTTGGATGCTATTGTCCTTCAATGGATTTATGGCACTATATCCAACGACCTTTTACATACCATTTTGGAGCCGAATTCTATGGCTCAACAGGCGTGGGAACGTCTACAAAATATATTTCAGGCTAACAAAGTTTCTAGTGCCGTTTATCTTGAACACCAGTTTACGAATATTAAACTGGGTGATTTTTACAATATCTCCTCTTATTGTCAGGAATTGAAGATGCTTGCGGACCAATTATCCAACGTTGGTTCGACCGTGACAAATCAACGGTTGGTCTTTCAGTTGATTGCAGGATTGAATGAACAGTATAATAGGGTTGCTACGTTCATTCAGCAAAGTAATCCATTGCCTCCTTTATATGAGTCCCGTTCGAGGTTAATTCTTGAGGAAACACGGAAGCCAAAATAGGCATCTTCTGGAACATCCACTGCTGGCACTGCTCTCGTCTCCACCAACTCATTTTCCACGGATTCGGAGCCCCAAAATTATGGTTCAGGAGGTAATAATAATCATCAAAATAATGGCCAAAACGGGGTTCAAACCGTAACAATAACAAATGGAGAAATAATGGTGGAAAGCGACGAGGCCGTAGAGGTGGCCAACCCGCCGACGGCGGCGGGTAGTCCGGGCAGTGGCATTCAAGCAGCGGCGGTAATCTATGGAGACAATACCCACCATGGGCTTGGGCCCCACAGTGGGCTGCCCTGCCATATCCGTACCCTATTTCTTCGTGGGCCAGGCCTGCACCTTCAACTCGCCAATCCAGAATTCTAAGGTCTCATCCCCAACATGAATTTGCGGCTCAGGCACCATCTTTGGTAGGCTATGCGCCCATTGACATCGAACAGGCCATGAACCACATGAATCTAAGTTTTCCAGACGATTCATTGTCCATGGATACATGGGCTACGTCATACATGACAGCATCTCAAGGTAATCTCTCATTTTATTTCAATATGAGTAATAATAAAAATATTGTTGTCGGCAGTGGTCAGGAAATTCCAATTCCTTGTATTGGTCAGGTAATACTACCCTCTCCACACCCTCCATTATACTTGAAAAACGTCCTACATGCACCAAAATTAATTAAGAACTTGATATCTTTTAGACGTTTTACAATTGACAACAATATTTCTGTGAAATTTGATCCGTTTGGCTTTTCTGTGAAGGATTTTCAGATGGGGATTCCACTCATGAGATGTAATAGCACGGGGGACCTGTATCCCATCACCTCTGTTTTCATCAACCGCATAACCAAACCATCCATCTTTGCTGCCATTTATCCTATTGTCTGGCACAATCGGTTGGGTTACCCAGGAGAACCGGTTTTTAATTCTCTTAGGAAGAATAATTTGTTTGCTTGTAACCGAACTCTGGACTCTTCTGTTTGCCAATATTGTGTGGTTGGTAAACATGTTAAGCTCCCTTTTGCGTCCTCTACTTCACAAACTTTTATGTCATTTGATATTTTGCATTGTGATTTATGGACATCACCCGTTTTGAGTTCTGCAGGTCATAAGTACTATCTGCTAATTCTAGATGATTATTTGAATTTTTTGTGGACTTTTCCCTTAGGACATAAATCACAAACCTACACCATTTTTAAACAATTTTGTGTTTTTATCAAAACTCAATTTGGCAAATCCATTAAATGTTTTCAATGTGACAATGGGGGGAATTCATAAATACCCAATTTAAAGATTTGTCACCAAAATGGGATGTCTTTGCATATTTCGTGTACACATACATCACCACAAAATGGGAAAGCCGAAAGAAAAAATCGAACAATTAATAATATGATTCGCACCATCCTTGTGCATTCTTCCACACCACCGAATTTTTGGCACCATGCACTTCAAATGGCAACATATTTTTTAAATATTCTTCCTAGTAAACTGCTCTCCAATGTGTCCCCTACACAAATGTTATATCATCGTCTTCCATCTTTTACACATTTGCGAGTGTTTAGGGTGTTTGTGTTATCCATTGTTTTCTTCTACTTCCATTAATAAGATGCAGGCTAGGTCGACTCCTTGCATGTTTTTGGATATCCATTAAATCATAGGGGATATAAATGTTATGATATGGTGACGGGGAAAGTTATTATCTCTCATCACGTAGTTTTTGATGAGTCTAAATTCCCGTTTGCTAGGTCTCATGTGGCATCCTCACCTTCATATGATTTTTTGGAGAACGGAATACATCCCATTTTACACCACCGTCTCAATAATCAACCACTAGTTGACCCGCCACAACCCAATAACCTAATTAACCCCGCCCCACCACTTCACGGGATTGAACCAGTGGTCTCGGCCTAATTGAGTCCCTGTAACAACCAGGCCCATGTGGGGGAGCCCACTGCTCCCTCACCAATAAACTGATACAACCCATTACCCCGTCCCAACAACCACTCTGTAAACCACTCCCCCACACCTTTAAAGTTGGACTCCACTCTACCCCCTGAAATCCCTACCACCCAACCGATGACAGTACAACCTCGGACCATTAAAACTCGTGCCATGCAGGGGATTTTTCAGCCCAAATGTTAGTTTAACTTACTATCTTCGGTTCAACCATCAATCATACCAAAAAATCCCAAAGCAGCCTTATCAGACCAGAATTGGAAAGCTGACATATTAGATGAAATTAATGCTCTTACTGAAAATAGTGCCCCGTCCATCTACTGTGAACATTATTAGGTCTATGTGGGTTTTCTGTCACAAAAAGAATTATGATGGCTCTTTTGTGAGATACAAAGCTCGTCTTGTTGGTGATGGCAGGTCTCAACAGGTTGGAGTAGATTGTGCAGAAACTTTTAGTCCGGTGGTTAAGTCAGCAACTATCCGGACGGTTCTTAGCTTGGCACTGTCCAAATCCTGGACCATTCATCAGTTAGATGTCAAAAATGCATTTTTGCATGGCCATCTACAGGAAATAGTTTACATGCACCAGCCACTGGGTTTTTGAGACTCTACACATCCAGATTATATATCCCTGCTGAAAAAGTCCCTATATGATATGAAACAGGCTCCACGGACTTGGTATAACAGGTTTGCAGGTTTTTTATCCACTCTTGGTTTCTCCCACAACAAGTCCGATCAATCATTATTCATTTATAAGAAGGGAAGTGACATGGCGTATATCCTTTTATATGTAGATGACATCATTCTCGCTGCATCATCTACCTCCCTTCGCCAGTCTATTATGTCCCTTCTCGCACCAGAATTTGCGATGAAGGATTTGGGTCCTTTAAATTATTTTTTGGGCATTGTTGTCACTCAATATGCAGGTGGTCTGTTTCTAAGTTAGAAGAAATACGCCTAGGAGATACTTGAAAAAGCCGGTATGTCATCCTGCAAGCCATCGTACACTCCAGTGGATACAAAAGCCAAATTGAGTAACACTGCAGGGACTTCATACAGTGATCCTACACACTACCGCAATGTCGCAGGGGTCTTGCAGTACCTCACTTTCACGAGACCTGATATCTCCTATGTTGTTCAGCAGGTGTGTTTGCATATGCATGATCCGAAAGAGGAATATATGGGGGCTCTCAATTGGATTATGCGGTACATCCAGGGTATTATTCAGTTTGGATTGCATTTGTAAAAATCCTCCATCTCGACTCTATCCTCCTATACCGATGCGGATTAGGGTGGCTTCCTGGACACACGACGTTCAACCTCGGGTTATTGTGTGTTTTTGGGAGATAATCTGATTTCATGGTCATCCAAACGCCAGCCAACTTTGTCTCGGTCAAGCGCTGAGGCAGAATACTGGGGGGTGGCCAATGTGGTCGCTGAATCGTGTTGCCTTTGTAATCTTCTCATAGAGCTCCATTGTCCGATTGAGAAGGCAACCATTGTTTATTGTGATAATGTGAGTGCGATATACTTATTCGGTAATCCTGTTCAGTATCAACACACAAAGCATATCGAAATGGATATCTTATTCGTCCTTGAAAAGGTTGCCCGTAGACAAGTCTGAGTCTCCATGTACCGTCCCGTTATCAGATTGCAGACATCTGCATGAAAGGTCTTCCGCGCGTATTTTTGATGATTTCAGGGACAGTCTCAGCATCCGCGAACCTCCCGCTAAGACTGCGTGGAACTGTAAGAATAATTATGGGGCAATCCCATAATTATCTCCAATCACTACTAATTAAGAAGATTGTAATACTGTAATTAGGAGTGTAAATCAATTTATCATCAATTAGTTAGGATGATTAGCATCTTATATTTTAGGTAAACTTAGATTAGTACTACATTGTAATATTGTATATATTTACTATCACTGGAATGAAATACTCAAGGAATTAATTTTCAATAATAGATTATTGCAATCCTAACTTTCTCCGGATGTTGGATATATTTTCTTGTAACTATGTGTCCAATTCAATAAAACAATGCAAAAGTTGTTTATGCCAATACATCAACATTTCACTTACCTCTTTTTTATGATTTCCCACTTGGTGCTCGGTACTCGTCTGTGGGCCGACTAAAATACAGATTCGCGCTAGGAAATCCCACATTGGAAAGGTAAAGCGCTCCTAACAAAGGCGAATCCATAATCAGGGCACAAACTTGAGACCTCAATTCCCTAATATTGAAAAACAATAGATTCTGTTGTAGCACATGATATATAGGTTTCTCTTCCATTTCATTTAAACAACAAGGCAGTGTGGAGACAATAAAGAGTATAATAATACACTCAAATATTGTCGCAGCATACCAGTAAGCAGAATGAAGCATTTTGACTGAACAACAGAATGGTAATCCTTCTGTTAATTCACATCTTAGGGCAAGGTTGAGAAAAAAAATTGCATTTAAAATGTGCTTAGAGTTTCTAACTTTTGTTTGACTGTCGAAGGCCTCTTAGTAGTTTGTAGTTTTAAATCATAGTATACAAAAACAACGGAATGCGCATTTCACTTCTTTATCTAATCTACAAAATTAAAACCTTGCTATTAATTATTTAGCTTAAAGAAGGCACAACTTCTTCGTCTTCTTCCATATTGCTTCTGCATAACTGTTAAAAAAGCCGTCATTCTCAGACTTATGTTAGAACATCTCAAGTAATATTCTTCCAGTAGATATAGAAATGAGGGGACACATAAGTAGTAAAACTAGCTTAACCTCATACTACAAATGAAGACAAAATGTCTGATGCTTTATGTAAAAACTAACTGAATCAAATCTGTTTTCACTTGTTTGGTACAACAAATCTTCATTACTTAAGAGTACAAGAGTAAATGTGAATAACTTGTGTAAAAGAAGCCACAGCAATGACAAACTTGTGATCAGTGATTGATTAAATATTAGATGCATATAGCAATATGCACCAATTAGTACTCAGATAATCTAACATGCATGTGCTCTTGATGAAGGGTAGAAAAAGACATATCAAATTTGGTAAGGGCAGATATGGAGGTCACTGATGGAGAATATATTAATATTCTTCATATATTATGTAATTATTATTTTAGTATAATTAGGTAAAGTAGAGATCCTTCTTCAATTAGGTTTGTAAATTGTAAACACCTATAAATATTGCATTAACGAGAAGCCTCCAACTAAGGGAGAATTACACTATTCTACATGATATCAGAAGTCAAACCCTCCTTGCCCTAAAATTATACTCGGCCGCCACCCCCTATCTCTTTTCTTATTTTCCGGCGGCAACCTTCCCCCAAACCCTAAAAATATTCTGCCGCCACCCACCTCTCCTTCATTGCTTTCGGCGGCCACATGGCTTCTCCCGATTCCTTCTCCTCCACCCACGATGTCACAAATCCTCCTCCCCCTACTAAGACCTTTCATCCGGCCTTTGCCGTAATGAATATCAAAAACATTCTCCCTCTAGTTCTTGATCAAGGGGATGGACAATACTCATTGTGGGTCGAATTATTTTAAATACATGCTTGTGCTTACAACGTCCTTGATCACATCGATGCCATTTGTCACGACCCAAACCGGGGGGGTAATAACGGCACCCTGACCTTCCCTGTCGAGTACAACTATCATACAATCAACATTTAATCATAATTAATCACGGGCCACAAGGGCCGTCACCCAGTACCCTGCCGACACATAGAGATGATATACTGGAAAAAAGCTATATAAATTTTACCAACAGAAGGACTCAACCTAAACATATATACAAACTAAGGCCGATAAGGCCATACCTGACTGTTATACCCGAAACACTGTCTACAAGCCTCTGAAAGAGTACATGACATCAGAAGGTCGAGACAGGCCCCGACATAACCATATATACATGCAAAAATACCGTACCGACATTAGACCGACACTCCGAAACAAGGGGAGTGCTTCAATATATGTTGAGCCAGCAACCTACTAATGTGAATCGTCGCCTTGCCTACGTGAACCTGCGGGCATGTAACGCAACGTCCCCCAACAAAAGGGACGTCAGTACGACTGATGTATCGAGTATGTCAGGCATGAAAAATAGCATAACAGGGATATAAAAATAAACTGAGACAAAAACAGCTGACAGAAATAGCCGACAGAAACAGTCGACCAGTAGTGAATGCCTTCGAGGGCCATAATATGCCTAAATGTCATGCACAATGCGGTATACATATATATATATATATATATATATATGCGTATATAAAGACGTCTCCCATTAGCCTCTGTGGGCATCATATCATATTGGCCTCTGTGGGCATAATCATCATCATATACCAGTTGATTAGGTGGGGTTGTGTACATAACGTCGTATCCCTTTTCCCATCCCCAATATATGGTCCAGGGTAATACATGAATAAAAATGCATGAATGAAAATAAAACCTTATGTATCTGAGTGACATAATATCCTTGTACTTTCGGCTAATATTGGGAATATTAACATCCTTTCCATATACCTCAATAATGATTTATGAACATATTTAGACATGCTTTTAACAGAGGAATGAATAACAGGAACATCCTTAACTATCAAGAGTAGCAATAATTTATGGAACAATATAATGATTACATTTCGTAATTTAGAACATGTCAAAAGAAGAAATAATTTATCTTAAAATACCTGTGTCGATTCTACTATCATCAATGAACTTGACCTTCTTTACTTGTTAATCTTGGAATATCCTTATTGTTCTTGAGATTAATTCATAAAATAAAGTTGCTGCCTAATTCGGGAAAATACCTCCCTCCAACATTTTGGCCTTCAACGAATTCTCAAAAGGAGAATGAACTCCCAAACTACAAGAAAAAAATTTACCAATAAAGTGGAAGAAACGATACACTGGTAGTAATGAATAGCTTTTGTTGCTGGAATATTTTTTTTTTATAAATGGTTGCTCCAACATTTAACATAAAAGTAGTTAATACTAGTCCCCCTCCTGGCCATATTGGCGGTGGAGAGTACTAATTTGATGCCACATGCATACCAACTTTCCACCTTGCTCTTTAACTAAGTGACTTGCCTCACACTATAATTTACCAATTAGCCGATCATTGTTGTCCCACTATTAAGTCCTAAATTATTTCGGGACCGCATCATTTTATAAACTAAGCTCTTTATTTGCATACATGAATATGACATAAATTCCCCAAGGCTCGGGTCTACTTGGATACGTCTAGATGCTCAAACCATTGCACGAAAGTACGGGGTGTTACATCCTTTCCCCCTTAGAAAAATTCGTCCTCGAATGTTTGGGTGACATATCTAATCCCCGTCACGTAACCAGAGAATACAACTACTTTTTTCACTGGGCCATATAATATAACATACATCATTGCATCAAACCTCACATGGTCCGCAAGCATTAATTATATTATTAGGAATTAGAACTCACCTTATGCTTCTCTTGGAACCTCGACGTTGTTCTGGAATAGGTAAGGATATTTGTGCATCATCTCCTCTTCCGCCTGCCATGTTATTTCTTCTATGTTCTTATTCCTCCAAAGAACTTTTATAGAGGCTACTTCTTTAGTCCTCAACTTCCAGACTTGTCGATCTAAGATGGCAATAGGAATCTCTTCATATGATAAATCCTCTATAATCATCACATCGTCAATTGGCATAATTTGGGAAGGATCTCCAATACATGCTCTCAACATAGAAATATGGAAAATTGGATGAACAAACTCTAACTCCAAAGGCAAATCCAATTCGTAACATACTTGGCTGATTTGTCAGATTATGCGATATGGCCCAATATACCTTGGGCTGAGCTTTCCCTTTTTCCCAAATCTCATTACCCCTTTCATAGGTGAAATCTTCAAAAATACCCAATCATCTACCTAAAACTCTAAGTCTCGCCGTCGCACATCTGAATACGACTTCTGACGACTATGAGTGGTCAACCGTCGTTCTTGGATAAGCTTCACCTTCTCTACATCTTGGTGTACTAAGTCAGGCCCAAGTAACTCTGATTCGCCTACCTCGAACCATCCGATAGGAGATCTACATCTCCGTCCATACAAAGCCTCGTATGGAGCCATTTTAATGCTAGCATGATAAATGTTATTGTATGCAAATTCAATAAGGGGTAAATGATCATCCCAACTTCCCTTGAAGTCCAATACACAAGTTTGTAGCATGTCCTCGAGCGTTTGAATCATACGCTCGGCCTGCCCGTCTGTCTAAGGGTGGAAAGTTGGGCTAAGATTAACTTGGGTGCCTAAACCTTTTTAAAATGATTTTGAGAAGTTACTTGTAAATTGTGCACCTTATTCAAATATAATAGAAATAGGCACACCATAGAGGCGAACAATCTCCTTAACATACAATTTCACGTAGTCCTCGGCTGTGTAGGTTGTTTTGACTGCCAGAAAATGAGTTGATTTGGTCAGTCAATCAACAATTACCCAAATAGAATCAAACTTACGATAAGAGCGAGGTAAACCCGTAATGAAATCCAGATTAATCATTTTCCATTTCCATATCGGAATCTCAATGTTCTAAGCCAAGCCACCAGGCTTTTGGTGCTCTATTTTTACTTGCTGACAATTAGGACACTGAACTACAAATTCCTCCACGCTCCCCTTCATGTCGTTCCACCAATAGATACCTTTGAGATTATGATACATCTTAGTAGATCCAGAATGAATGGAATATCGTGAGCAATGGACTTTCATCATAATTTTATCTCGTAATCCCGCTACATTTGGAACACATAAACGGCCCTAGTGTTTGAGAACTCCATGTTCGTCAATCTCAAAGATTGTGATCATCTTCTATTGAATTCCCTCTATGATCTTTTTCAAATTGTGATCTTCCCACTGTCATTTCTTAACTTTCGATATGAGGGACGACTCTAACATATTTTGAATCACAAAACCACCATCCTCTGAATCCATTAGTCGGACTCCCAACCTAGCTAACTGATGAAGCTCTCTTACTAATTCCTTCCTCTCAACTTGCACCGGCATCGAGCTGACCATCGACTTACAACTGAGTGCGTCTGCTACAACACTAGCTTTACCAGGAGGGTATAAGATGTCCACATCATAATCCTTCAATAATTCAAGCCACCTCCTCTGTCTCAAGTTCAACTTTTTATGTTTAAATATGTATTCCAGACTTTTATGATCCGTGAAAATGTCTACATGAACACCATACAAGTAGTGCTGCCAAATTTTTAGTGCATAGACCACCGCTCCAAATCATTTGTCGGATAGTTTTTCTCATGTTTTCTCAATTTTCTTGAAGCATAGGCAATCACTTTACCATGTTGCATCAGCACGCATCCTAAACCTGCTCTCGAGGCATCACAATACACAACATAGCCTTCTGGACCCTCTGGAAGAGTAAGGACTGGTGCCGATGTTAGTATGTCTTTTAACTCTTAGAAGCTCTGCTCACAAGCATCGGACCACTGGAGTTTTATGGCCTTTTGTGTCAACTTCGTTAATGGTGCTGATATGGTAGAAAACCTTTCTAGAAATCTCCTATAATAACCGGCTAAGCCCATAAAACTGCGAACCTCTGATGGAGTCATGGCCTCGGCCAATTCTTCACCACTTCAATATTCTGAGTGTCAACTCTTATACCTTCATTTGACACTATATGACCAAGGAAAGCCACTGAGTTCAACCAAAACTCACACTTGGAGATCTTAGCATACAACTTATGATCCCGGAGCGTCTGTAGTACTATCCACAAATGATCCACATGTTATGCTTCCGAGTGAGAGTAAACCAGAATATCATCTATAAATACTATCACAAATACATCTAAAAAAGGGCGAAACACGTTGTTCATTATATCCATAAATGTTGTCGGCGCGTTTGTGAGTCCAAATGACATTACTAAGAACTCGAAGTGCCCATACCTTTTTCTGAAAGCCATTTTCGGAATGTCCTTCCCTTTGACCCTTAGCTGATGGTACCCCGACCTTAGGTCTATTTTTGAGAAACATTTTGCACCTTGTAACTGGTCAAGCAAATCATCAATTCTTGGAAGAGGGTATTTGTTCTTGATAGTGACTTTGTTCAACTGTCGATAGTTAATACACATCCATAACGAGCCATATTTCAAACAATACCGGTGCACCCCAAGGAGATATGTTGGGCCTAATAAAGCCTTTCTCAAGCAGATTTTTTAATTGCTCATTTAATTCCTTCAATTCAGCTGGAGTCATTCTATAAGGAGGAATAGATATCGGCTGAGTGTCTGGCAACACGTCTATACCAAACTCAATTTCCCTTTCGGGAGGAACGCGTGGAAGTTCTTATGGAAATACATCAAGAAACTCATTAACCACCAGAATTGATTGAGAAGTAGGTGGTTCGGCATCGATATCTCTAGCCTGAACACGATGGTATATACAACCTTTGGAGATCATTTTCCTTGCCTTAAGGTATGAAATAAACTTACATTTTGGCATCGCCGTGTTACCCTTCCATTCAAGGACTAGCTCACCTGGAAACTGAAATCTAATATTCTTTGTTCGGCAATCAACATTAGCATAGCATGATGCCATCCAATCCATGCCCATAATAAAATCGAAATAAACCATTTCCAATTCTACCAAATCTTCTAAGGTCTGATGGCTACAAATAAATACTGCACAATTTCAATAGACCTATCTAGCAACTACTGATTCACCAACTAGTTTAGATACCACAAATGGATCTCTTATCAGCTCAGGATCTATACCAAATCTACATGCAATGAAAGGGGTGATATACGATAGATTGGAGTCTGGATCTAACAACGCATACACATTATGTGAAAAGACTGATAATATACCTGTAATAACATCAGGTGATGACTCCTGATCTTGTCATCCCATCAATGCATAGATGCGGTTCTGGCCCCTACCTCTGCCTCGACCGAATAATGTTTGATGACCTTGCCCTGACGGGCGCACTGAATGTGATGAAGCTGCGGCAGATCCGACCGACTGGGCCCGAACACCTTCGCTTCTTGTCGGGCATTCTCGCATAATATGACCAGGTTCACCACAATAATAACACATATTTGATCCTTGTTGGCATGACCCTGAATGAGTCTTACCACACTGCTCGCATCGAGCCAACGGTGGCCTCATCCGAATAGGATCCCCTCTATAATAAGACCCTGACGCTCGTGAACTCTGACCTGGTCCCGATTGAACATACCGATCAACCCTCGACCTTAAGATTGGTAATGATGTGCTAGTTGCCGGGTAGGATGGGCATCTATAAAGTTGTGGTCTGGGCCTACCTCTAAAATCCCCTACGTCACCTACGGATGAGCCCTCTCATGCTGGCCCTTATTACGCTCTCGATCTACCCACTATTGTCTCTTATGTTCCTTCAGATTCTATGCGTAAGCCCGTATGCGAGCAATATCCATATTCGGATTCAGAGAAGCCGTAGTACACTCATTGACCAAGTAAGGCACCAAGCCAGTAACAAACCTATGTACCCCATCACTAATCTCAGCTATCATCGTAGGAGCATATCTGGCTAATGAATTAAACTGTAAGCTATATTCTTGAACACTCATATTGCCCTGCTCAAGATGTAGAAATCTATCCTGCCTGGCCCGTCGGAGCTCGACCGACAGAAAATGTTGTAAGAAGGCCTCTGAAAACTCTTTCCATCCTGCTGGTGGAGCACGAGGTCCCCTAGAATGCTCCCATGTCTCATACCAAGTCACCGTGACATCCCGCATTCTATAAGAAGCAAATTTTACTGACTCAGTATTGGTAGCATCCATTACCTGTAAGGTACGTTGTATCTGATCCAAAAAATTCTGCGGGTTCGCATTCAGATCCGATCTTGTGAACACTGAAAGGTCTAGGTTGATGAAATCTCGAGCTCTCGCTCTAGCAACTCTATCAGAAGGACTGGGAATCTGACGTTGGACATGAGTGGCCACCAATCGAGTCAATAACTGTACAACACTTCGCATATCGAGATCCACATATGGAGTATCAGGTAGAGAAACCAGGGGTACTGCAACTTAATAATCTTCTCTCGAGGTGGTGAAGTCGGGGAATCATAAGAAGGAGTCGCACCGTGGGTCTCACTCTGGCCCTCACTAGCGGGTGGAAATCGGCTAGTACCTTCACCTGCAGTCGTATCCAACGCCCTCATACTTTTAAACTTCCTCTTTGTTGTAGGCATTGCTGGAATCATAAACACAAGACAAATTAGGAGTGGAATGCTTAAAACCCAACTCTACTGCATGATCTATGAGATGAAAGAGTGGAAACCATTCCTAAATGTCAAGTAGCCTCCTACTTATAAGTATGGTGCACACATACCCATAAACAAGACTCTACTAGACACGACTTGGAGACTCCCTAGGACAGACATCCTTTAATACCAAGTTTGTCACAACCCAAATTGGAGGGTCATGACGGGCACCCGAACCTTACCTACCGAGTACCACTATATACAATCAACATCTAATCATAATTAATCACGGGCTACAAGGGCCGTCACCTAGTACCGTGCCAACACATAGAGATGATTTATTGGAAAAAAGTTATGTAAATTTTACCAACAGAAGGACTCAACCCAAGCATATATACAAACTAAGGCCGACAAGGCCATACCTGACTGTTATACCAAAACACTGTCTACAAGCCTCTAAAAGAGTACATGACATCATAAGGTCAGGACAGGGCCCTACCATACCCATATATACATGAAAAAATACCGTACCGACATTAGACCGACACTCCGGGGAGCGCTCCAATATCCGCTAAGTCAGCAACCTACTAATGCGGATCGTTGCCTTGCCTACGTGAACCTGCGGGCATAAAACGCAGCGTCCCCCGACAAAAGGGACGTCATTACGACTGATGTACCGAGTATGTCAAGCATGAAAAATATCATAACAGGGATATAAAAATAAACTAAAACAGAAACAGCCGACTAGTAGTGAATGCCTCCGAGGGCCATAATATGCCTAAATGTCATGCACAATGCGGTATACATATATATATATGTGCGTATGTAACATTGTTTCCCTTTAGCCTCTATGGGCATCATATCATATTGGCCTCTGTGGCATAATTATCATCATATACCAGCTGATCAGGTGGTTGTGTACATAACGCCGTATCCCTTTTTCCATCCCCAATATATGGTCTAGGGTAATACATGAATAAAAATGCATGAATGAAAATAAAACCTTCTGAGTTTGTCTGAGTGACATAATATCCTTGTACCTTCGGCTAACATTGGGAATATTAACATCATTTCCATATATCTCTATAAGGATTTATGAACATATTTAGACATGCTTTTAACATAGGAATGAATAACAGGAACATCCTTAACTACCAAGAGTAGAATAATTTATGGAACAATATAACAGTTACATTTTCTAATTTAGAACATGTCAAAAGAAGAAATAATTTGCCTTAACATACATGTGTCGATTCTACTATCGTCAATGAATTTGACCTTCTTTACTTGTTAATCTTGGAATCTCCTTAATGTTCTTGGGAGTAATTCATAAAGTGAATTTGCTGCCTAATTTGGGAAAATACCTCCCTCCAACATTTTGGCCTTCAACGAATTCACAAAAGAGAATGAACTCCCAAAATGCAAGAAAATGATCTACCAATAAAGTGGAAGAAACGATACACTGGTAGTAATGAATAGGTTTTGTTGCTGGATTTTTTTTTAATAAATGGTTGCTCCAACATTTAGCATGACAGTAGTTAATACTAGTCCCCCACTTGGCCATATTGGCGGTGGAGAGTACTAATTTGATGCCACATGCATACCAACTTGCCACCTTGCTCTTTAACTAAGTGACTTGCCTCCCACTATAATTTACAAATTAGCCGATCATTGTTGTCTCACTATTAAGTCCTAAATTATTTCGGGACTACATCATTTTATATAATAAGCTCTTTGTTTGCATACATGAATATGACATAAATTCCCCAAGGCTCGGGTCTACTTGCATACGTCTAGATGCTCAAACTATCGCCCGAAAGTACGAGATGTTACACCACCACCACCCTTCCACCCGACGTCGATAATCCGACGTGGAAGCGGCTCGATGCTATCGTCAAACAATGGATATATGGCACCATATCCAAGGATCTACTTCATTCTATTATGAAGACAGGTGCCTCGGCTTATGAATTATGGACACGGCTAGAGGAAATATTTCAAGACAACAAACATACACGTGTCGTCTATTTGGAGGAACAATTCAACAACTCTCGTCTTAAGAACTTTGCCAGCATGTCTGACTATTATAAACAACTAAAATTGGTTGCCGATCAATTGGCTAATGTTGGCACTTCGATTTTCGAAATAAAGATGGTTTTACAACTTAACAATGGTTCACCGAAAGGTGAGTACGATACACTTGCAATGATGATCCAACAAGATGATCCTTTCTCTAGCTTCAACAAGGCCCAGTCACAATTGCTGTTAGAGGAGACTAGACGAGACAAACAGGATGAGCACACTCAACAAGCATTGGCGATTGTCGTAATGCCAACTGTCAACACACCCGCCGGTCCTCCGCAGCCTACGGACCACCAACCTTAACGTGGTAGCCGAGGAGGCAGAAGGGGACATGACCGCATGAGGAGGCAGAAGGGGACACTGCCCCACTTCTCCACGTCCGAGCAGCAGGTCTACGGCCCCATGACCTCTGCCGATCTGAGTCAGGCTTGTTGAGTTGTGGAGCCTAATTCACCGCCGACACTATGAAGACCCTTCGCAGATTTTTCACTATATATAGACTATAGCTCCGTTTTTCTTTCTTTGAGGTCGAGCAAGAGAGAGAATTGTAAACTCAAACTCCCTATTTTATTATAGTAAAATCTGCAGCGGCAAAGTGGACGTATGTCTCACATTGAGGGTGAACCACTATAAATCTGTGTGTGTTATTTTTTCTGATTAGGTAGGATTTGGGACTCAAATCCTAACAACTGGTATCAGAGCGACAGGTTGTGTTGCGATTCAGAAAACGATGGGAGGCGAAGATGGTTCGGCGCACGGCATCGGGAAATTCGATGATACGGATTATGCGTTTTGGAGAATGCAGATTGAAGACTATTTGTACGGCAGAAAGCTTCATCAACCGCTGAGTCCGAAGCCAGAGGAGATGAATGATGTATAGTGGAATCTCCTTGACCGACAGGTTTTGGGAGTCATTCAATTGACGCTGTCGAAGAACGTTGCTCACGACGTGGCAAAGGAGAAGACCACCGCTGGCATGATGAAGGTTTTGTCCGACATGTATGAGAAACCTTCAGCAAACAATAAGGTATTTCTCATGAAGAAACTCTTTCATCTAAAGATGGAGAAACGTAATTCAGATAATTATTTATTAGCATATTCAATCTCCAATTCCTATTACAAGTGGTTGGACTGTCCGGCAGATGCTTTGAAGACGCAACATGCTCTATACAGAAAATCAAGAGGAAGTGTTTTTTGTATTTTCTTTTTTGGTGTAAAGAAAATTATGTTGAGGACGCAGAAACATTTTTTGAATTTCTTGAATCCTTGTAAGATGAACAAGGTCTTCTGTAATTGTAAATATTGATACCAGTACCGACTTGGTGCTGATGAATACATATGTTACCTTTATCAAGTTCCTCTTGCAAGTGGTTAATAAGATCCTAAATGCATTACTTGATAATATAAATTGCAAATAATTAGTGCTTACCAGAGGCATTTATATGTCAACATTTAAGCGATTGAAGTAGCATATTTTCTATTGATTTTCTGCAGAGGTAAATTAATAGAAAAGCACTGGTGTGGTTTATTCGCTCCTGAAATGAAGAAACAGAATCTCCACACTGCCTTGGTGCTATAATGATGTCCGTGCAAGTAAATTATGCAACTAGCGTCGAGCAAGTATGGTAAAGTGACTGAATAAGAAAAAGAAGAAAAGCCTATATATCATGTAAAATGACAGAATATTTTGTTCTTAATAGTAGGGAATTGAGGTTAATGAGATTCTGAATTGGATCAATAGTTACACTTTTATAAGGTGTAACCTTCTTGGCATTACAAGAAAATATCTACAATGTCAAGTAAGGTGAGGACTCTGTAATTTATTACTACCTAATAAACTTCAACAATACACATGATGGTACAGATTGAAGCACTAGAATTGTACACCTTTATTAATTGGTAATGAAATGACATTCAAGTGAGAAGTGACACATAGAAATGCAGTCTCACTACATGGGATAGTAAGGCCCCCCGTTGGATAATCAAATCTATATTCCTCCTCTGCATGCCTCAACAAGTCTTGAAACAAAGGATGATTCAAGCAAGAGATAGGAACCACGAATCGATGTTTACTATTATGTCTCTCTCCAACATAAACTGCCATGTGACCCTTGGGAATATCTGCTAATTTTGTTGATGCTGATGAAGTGGTTGCAGTTGATCTTTGACGGAGAAGAATATTTTGCTTAGCATGATGAAAGAATGTTTTGAGATGAATCCTCATGATCGATGAACTTCGTTTCAACTTTTAGCTGGTAACAGAGCTGGAAGAAATTGAAAACAAGCTTTAAGTGATAAGTAGTGTGAAGAAAGAGGCTTATGGTTTTTGCAAACGAGTTTTCTGACTTATATATATACTATATCGGGATTGGTTAGAGGAGTTACTTGATTTATTTTTAGTAGTATGCCAACAGTGTGGGACCAAAATTCACTTTAACAAAACATGACAGTGGA
Source organism: Anisodus tanguticus (assembly GCA_034509755.1). Classification (NCBI taxonomy): domain Eukaryota; kingdom Viridiplantae; phylum Streptophyta; class Magnoliopsida; order Solanales; family Solanaceae; genus Anisodus; species Anisodus tanguticus. Next base: position 42,823,881 of record CM067540.1, on the reverse strand, counting down.
CTCGATTGCCTAACATTATTGTGGCAGAGAGCTCAGTTTGCTCCCCAACTTGATGCTGCAAGATAGGAAAATTTTCTTCTGATTAGACAATATATTTATGGCAGATATAGTACATAGTTTCCTGTTCAAAACCGCGTTCAGTCGCTTCTTCAATTTTTTTTTTGTTTTTTGATATCCAGCTTTCCGGCTTACACTAATCCTGGAGATAGTAGTCTCGGTCCCTCAGCACTACTACCAGTAAATCGCGGGATGTGTTTGAATGACCAGGATTTGAGAACATAGCAAGTGATATCACCCACAAGGTCCTACCCCAGAAAAGAGAAAATTGCTCCCACCAGGGTTCGAACACGCGCTGCAGACCTCCAGCTGGATTTTTAAGTTTCCCTCATTTGCTGTCTAGCTATACCCGGGGGACCAATTATTGCTTTTCTATTTGATAATTTATTGTTTTCGCTACTCATCTTTTCAGTCTTCGGACTGAAAACAGATTTACTAATGATGCATATTTGAGGTCTTTGTAGTTTAGTTGTAGTACTCCATTTGCTTCTCTAATTTCTATTGCGCCAGAATTTATTGTATTTGCAGCAGTCCTTGCTGGTTATCAAAAGGTTTTGCAGAAGAATTAGAAATCAATCAAATGAGATTGTTGACTGCAATTCTTACATTCCACAACATTTTTAAGCAAATCAAGCAATAGTGTGTTGACCTTGGGACAATGCATAGCCCACCATCTTGAATTATTAAACTAAATTTTTCTGATTAACAATATATCTGTAGTAAAAAGGTATGATTTACTATGACAAGGTGGTACATAATGATATCTATTTGTTTCCAAAATGAAGAAAAGAAATAATTTCATTTTCGGTCACTGTGGTAACTTGACTTTCCATTAGCCTATTAACTATGTGCAAACTATCTATGCATGTATCTTTAGAACTGCGAATCAGTGCTCTATCCTCAATCTCTACTAGTACCAGAATAACGCTTCAGAAATACATTGGTGATGAAGCTAGCAGTGGCACTCGTCAAAATTGCCCCATTTCGAATAGTTCAAGGGCAAAATTGGCCCCTTTATTCTTGTTTTGGATCAACCGTGAATAGAAAATATATTTTTGAGCTATTTGGTTAGTGGAAAGACATTTTTGAACTAGTTGACTAACATCAAGGCGATTTTTGAGTAAAAAAAACGTAACAACGGATAAAATGGATCTATTTCAAATAGTTCAGGGGCATTTTTTTTACCCTTTTCCCATTAAGTTCTTTTTCTGCTGTCAGAATGAATAATTCATTGCTCATCCTAACATATCTGCCCTACCAATTTGGGTGTTATCCTTTTGTACATTTCTTCTGAAGAGCACATGCCTTCTAGGAATTAAGTATAATATCAGGAATTAAAATTCACCTTATGCTTCGTTTGGAACCTTGGCGTTGGTCTGAAATAAGTAGGGATATTTGTGCATCATTTCCTCTTCCGCCTCCCATGTCACCTCTTCCATGTTCTTATTTCGCCACAGAACTTTTACGGAAGCTACTTCTTTAGTCCTCAGTTTGCGGACTTGTCGATCTAAGATAGCAATTAGGAACCTCTTCATATGATAGGTCCTCTGTAACCTTTACATCGTCAATCGGTACCATCCGGGAAGGATTCCCAACACATGCTCTTAACATAGAAACATGGAAAGCCGGATGAACAAACTCCAACTCCGAAGGCAAGTCCAACTCATATACTACTTGACCGATTCATCGAATTATACGATATGGCCTAATATATCTTTGGTTGAGCTGTCTCTTTCTCCCAAACTTCGTTATTCCTTTCATAAGAGAGATCTTCAAAAAGACCCAATCATCCACTTAGAACTCTAAGTCCTGTTGTCGCACATCTGAATACAACCTCTGATGACTCTGAGCGGTTAACCATCATTCTTGGATAAGTTTCACATTTGCTATGGCTTGGTGTACTAAGTCAGGCCCAAATAACTCTGATTTTCCTACTTCGAACCATCCTATTAGGATATTCACATTTCAGTCCCTATAGAACCTCGTATGGAGTTCTTTTAATGCTGACACGATAACTTTTATTGTACATAAATTCAATAAGGGGTAGAAGATCATCCCCACTTCCCTTGAAGTCCAATACACAAGCTCGTAGTATGTTCTACTTAACGTGTAACTTTACGTAGTCTTTGGCTGTGTAGGTAGTTTTGACTGCCAGGAATTGAGATAATTTGGTCAGTCTATCAACAATCACAAAATAGAATCAAACTTATCATAAGAGCGAGGTAAACCCATAATGAAATCCATATTAATTATCTCTCATTTTCACATCGGGGTCTCAATGTTCTGAGTCAAGCCACCAGCTCTTGGTGCTCTACTTTTTCTTGCTGACGATTAAGGCACTGAGCTACAACTTCGCAATACTCCTCTTCATGTCATTCCATTAATACATACCTTTGAGATCATGATACATCTTAGTAAATTCAGGGTGTACGAAAGTATCGTGAGCTATGGACCTCTGTTGTAATCTTATCTCGTAATCCTGCTACATTGGGAATACGCTAGTGGACCTTCCATTTGACGGTCCCTTTCCCATCACACCCGAAGGTTACGATTCCCTTTTGCCAAATACCTTTCCCAACCTTCTCTAAAAATGAGATTTTCATCATGACGTTCCTTTTATTTAGTATGAGGGATCACCCTACTGTATTCTGAGTCTTAGGTCTATAACTATCTGAATCCTCCAATTGGACTCCCACTTAGCTTAACTGATGCGTTTCGCTCAGGTCTACTCATTTCCTTAGCCCTCACGTTAGTCAAGCCGCTTGTGGGTAAATACTTCTATCATCAACTTAGCTTGTTTACTAACTGGTATTGAAAACTCTTATATTTATAGTATCTCAGTCGTAAACACTTATGAACAAAATTATCGAATTTGAAGTGTGCGTATCATCGCAGTTAACCCTCATTCCTAGTATAAAACTTTTTCACTACTCATAATTATAAACAACTACCTTTTTTTACTTCCTTTCTTGACACTTGTTCCTTCATTTCCTTACTTGCCTCATTGCTAAGATTTCCTATCAATGGCGATTTGGAAAAGATTCCCTCGATCTTGTTAAGATGTAAATCCATTATTCTATCTATCTCATAGAACCTTTGGTTAGTTCATAAATGCTCATAGACATCTGCATTTGCCTGACATTTTATCTTCATTATAATGTCATTATCTCTTGACATATATTCTTAATGTCTATCTTGTATCCATAGGCGTTATTGGCCCTTTTTCACCAGTTTAGGCACCAATCTCGAGTTCTACTCACTGTTACTTCCGTTTATATACTATCTGAGAGGTATGACTGCATAGGTTGTGGAACCGACACTTCGTATATTTAGATCCAATTCACGGTGTTAAGATTTCTTGTCTTATCATTATTAGACCTCTCATCGACCGAGCGCTCATTCGTCTTACCTTTATATTTTCCTCTCAAATTGCCTTTGGGGAGGGTTTCTTATCTCAAAGTATTTATTGTACTATCTCCCCGAACCTCAAAGGTTCATCACCTTTGGCCGAAGAGTTCTTACTGTCCCTCATCTACTGTTGGTCCTTACGCTGTTCAGGAATAATCATACCTTTGTGAAACCTGCATACCTATACTCTCATTCACATTCATTCTTCTTGTCGTAGTCCTTCCTTCTACTCGTCATAAAAAATATTTCTGCCTCTCTCAGCGTTGCCATAATTGCTTACCTATTCCCATCCTAGTACCACATTTTTAACAATCTGACTAGCTTTATTTTTTAGTACTCTATGTTCTACAATGGCAATGATATTAATATGTGCCTTCTTGATTATTCTAGGAAACTCTTTGTGCTTAAAATTGTTATTAAAGCCTCTCACATTCCACGTCGCCACCTTCATTTGGAACTGGATGGATATTTAGGACTAGGTACTCCGCCACGTCGCCACCTTCATTTGGAACTAGATGGATATTTAGGACTAGGTACTCCGCCACGTCGCCACAAATACTGCTTGTATCATCTGTTGCAAAGTATTATTGATTAGAGAATTGAAAGGATTGGTGTCTTCAACCTGTTTTTCCTTGCTTGTTGGAGCTATTACCTTTGTAGAAGATTTTCCTCTTACTAGGCTCCATCCATCCATCTATTGATGTGAAGTAGTTACAATAGCAGGCTACAGGATTGGCTTATCAAGTTCCACTGCACCCTGAGATTCCTTTTGTATATTTCCTATATTTACCCATACCTGTTTGGTCTTTTTTTTTTTTTTGGATTAGCTCTGGGAGGGGCCGGCTTAATTTGAGGTTGAGCCTTTGTCTTTTCTTGGCAAACATGTCCCAATTGACAACAAGTGGGGCAATACTTAGGTTTCCAATCATACTTGACCTCTTGCTCAAATATCTCCCCACTCGGATCAAGTACTTGAATCACATTTGGTAATGGGACAGTCACATTCATCTCGACCAGCACACGAGCATATGAAATTATTTCCATTTGTGTTGTGCATTCATCAGCACACACTGAAGTGCCCAATCCACAGGCAATTCTACTTAATGAATCCATTCCCTAACAATTCAGAGGGAGGTTCGGAAACCTTACCCAAAGTGGAACCAACTTTAGAACTTCATCCTTGAAACTGAATGAAGCACTTCATGGCTTGACTATGGCAGGCTTATTGTTGATCTTGTGAGGCCCCGAGTACAAAATGTCGTCCCTATCGCTCACACTATGAAACTTAATAACAAAGTATCTGTCATTGTGATAAAAAATCTTTGGTTTATTGGAAAAATTTTCTGGCTATCAAGAAATCTAGCAATAGCAGCTATCGTCGGAGAATTGCCCAAAGCATACAATATCATAACAGGCTTCCACATTGCATTCTCCTATTTTTTTTTCAATTCCTCTTTATCCAAATGTACAATTTTAACTCCATCTTTAATGGTCGGGGGAATAAATCGAAGATCCATACCTTTGAGAGCCATTTCGCTTTCATCAAATAATATAACCCATGGTTCTGCTGGCTTCGCAGGAGCTGTTGCCTGATTCCCAGTTGATTCCTTCCTCTGCACCACTACATTTATAGGAACTGGGTATGTTGGCTTCATAGTAATAGTTGCTTGCCCTCAACTCCTCGGGTACTACTAGATTTGTCGATACCTAGGAAAGCAACTTACTCATATCCTCTGACGGATCTGTTTCACTAGAGAGCATACTACTCGTGTTTACACTCAACCCAACTTCAACCTTTCTGCTAATCACAATCCTACTGGGAAAAGGCAATGCAGTAATCGTAAACACGATAAGGTCTACAGAGAGAATCCTTACAATCTTATGCGTTCAGGTGTATCCCAAAACAAACATTTCGCTTTCCAGGCTTGCATTATCTCTTCCGTATATGAGTGAGACGATTCCTCATAATCTTGAAACGTTTTACATAATACTGCCCTTCTGGCGTATCAATCGTCTAGTAGAAGTCACTTATTTACCGGATACGACTATGAACTAAACGAAGCCTTTTCGTTAATCGGCATTACCAAAACAGTAACGGGAATGAGTTAAACCCGAATTCTTAAGAATCAGCTCTACTGCACGATCTATTATATGAAAGAATGGAGATCATCCCTAAATGTCTTGCAGCCTCCTCTTTATAAGTGTGGCGCGTTACACACCCATAAACAAGACTCTACTAGACACAGCTTGTAGACTCCCTAGGACAGACATGCTCTGATACCAAGTTTGTCACGATCCAAACTGGAGGGCCACGACGGGCACCCGGACCTTACCCGCCGGGTACCACTAACCATACAGTTAACACCTATTCATAATTAAATACAGACTCAGCTGAAAAAGGACTATGTAAAATCTTAATCAGAAATCCAATTTATATATATATACACCAATACCAAGGCCGAGGCCATACAAGACTACTACACACAAGTCATTACCAAATATTCGGCTGACACATACATCACAGCCAACACGGCCATACACGACTACTATACACAGGACAACTGTCGACAAGCCTCTAAAGAATACATGACATCACAAGGGCGGGACAGGGCCCCGTCGTACACATATGAAGATACAAAATAGCATACCAAGACTAGACTGCAACTCTGGAACAAATAGAGTGCTCCCACATCAGATAAACCAGTAACCTACTAGCGCGAACCGTTACCCTTTTTAACTGAACCTGCGGCATGAAACGCAGCGTCCCCCGGCAAAAGGGACGTCAGTACGACTGATGTACTGAGTATGTCAGGAATGAAGAATATCATAACAGAAATATATAATAATCTGAAACCAAAACAGTCGACAAAGATAGCTGACAGAAACAGCCGATAATAGCAACAACCGACAGAAATAGCTGACCAGCAGTAAATGCCTCTGAGGGCCCTAATACATATGCCTAAATGTTATGCACAATGCAAATGTGGTATTACATATAAATATTAGTCACACAAGGGCATCTTCTTTCTTATAACCGCCTTTGTGGGCATCAGGTTATATCGGCCACACAACGGCATCAATATTGGCCTCACATGGGCATCTTTCTTTTCGTGATATCTGTACCAGCTGCAGGTGGTGACGCGTATATAATGCTTTTCCCTTTTTCCCATCCCCTACATATATATAATTCATACCGTATAGTAGGGTATATAACACATGTGTGTTCAGAGTGATATATGAATATAATGCAAATGAAAATGCATGAGTGATAATAAAATATTCTGAATTTATCGGATGACATAATATCCTTGTACCTTTGGCTAACATTGGGAATGTCAAAATATTTCCCACATACCTCAATAAGAATTTAGAACATTTTTAGACATGCTTTTAACATAAGAATCAATAATATGAGCATTCCTTAACTTCTACGAGTAGAATAATTTATGGAATAATATCACGGTTACGGTTCGTTATCTAGAACATGCCATAAAAAAGAAAGGAATTGTTTTAACATACCTTGAATACTCATATGAGCTCGTAGAAGGTCATTGACGACGGATCATACCTTAGTTGCCTCCTAAACTTTTTGTCGCTTTTCTTTACTATGAAGGCATAACTTCTACGTCGTTCTTTATCATTGTACTACAAGTATAGACTTAGTCTCCTTCTTGAGCTCCATCTCTATGAGAAGAGAACTTAAGTGTTTTCTCCATTTGGTTCGTAAGCTACACACCCTTAATCCTTAATATGATTCAAAGATTTTTTTTTTGTATTCAAGATAGAACAATCAGATTTACATACTAATTAATGATCACATTGTTGTCTCTTTGCCAAAGGCCCACGTGTAAATGTCTCTTATGAGCTGTAGCTATGATGAGTAAGCCATTTGTCCCACTAATTACAAGAATGAATTTAGTGTCATTTTCACATGCTCCCACGTGAATATGTGGCTGCCAATTTAGTCTTTACCTACTAATATGATATTTAATTGTTTATACTCTCACTTAATTTCAACATTTAACCGATTAACCATGTAATAATTCTTGCTCTCAATTCACTAAAATCTTAATGATTTATAAAATTTTCATATTCAATGTTATAATCATGCAATATAACACCAGTCCATTGCCAAAAATTACTGAATATTACAAAAATAGTCTCATGTGGGGCATTCCCTGAGATAACATAATTTAATTCTTCAACCTACTTATTCAAGAGAGATCATCACCAAATCCGGAACAATGGATTTGGTGGAATAATGAGGCTGCGGGACGATCGCTAGCCTTGTTGCGAATTTTTTCCTTTATTGCGCTTACCTGAAACATGTTAGTTAAAAGAGTCAGCCCTACTATCCGGGCTGAGTGAGAACCTCGCCTTACAATTCAAAGTAACCTCACAATATTCTAATTACAATCATATTATAAACATAATAAGCATGTTGTAAAAAAATAGTCTACAATACTTTGATTATACAAGCCAATAAATATTTACGTGCAAGATCTCCCCCCCACTCGTCCTAGGAAAATACTTAGTTTAATCAGTACCTCTGCTTTATCTCATAAAACATATTATATATTTGTTGCGGTACGTGCAACCCGATCCAATGCATTTATATATTTGTTGAGGTACGTGCAACCCGATCCAATGCATTTATATATTTGTTGCGGTACGTGCAACCCGATCCAATACATTTATATATTTGTTGCGGTACGTGCAATCCGATCAAATGCATTTATATATTTATTGCGGTACGTGCAACCCGATCAAATGCAATTTATATATTTGTATATATATGTTATATGTTCGAAAGACTCAAATAATATTTTCTTCTTTCAGCTTTTCTCCCTTCCCACTTGTAAAGGTTATAACTCTCGAACCGTAACTTCAAATAAGGTGTTTCTTACGCCGAGTCGAAGGTAACACGGGGATCTATCATTATCCCAAGTTTCCTCTGAAAATACGTAGTATAACTAGTACCAATTCATGCAAGAAATGACCCTATGAAAACTGTCTCGCCAGAATTTTTGAAACAAAAACAAAATCTTAAAACAGTCATAACTTTTTATCCGTAAGTCAGATTTATCTCCATAAAGTCTCAAACTGTCGAGAACAGAGAAACCAAAGCTTTTATTTAGCACAACTTTTCAGATTCCTCACCAAAACATTCAGTTCTTTTATTTTAACAATTCTCAGAAAACTATTTCGCCAGATTTTTGTAAAACAAAACACAATCTTAAAATAGTCATAACTTTTTATCTGTAAGCCATATTAATCTTTTTAAAGTCTCAAACTATCTAGAACAGAGAAATATAGAACTTTTATTCAGTACAACTATTCAGATTCCTCACCGATATGTACAGTTGTTCCGTTATACGTTCTGCCTTCCAGATTTCATTCGATCCGAGACAGAAAATTTGAATTGCGATAACTCTCAAACCGTATTATGGTTTTATCCCCGCCTGGGTTCAATCTGATCGTGAAGGAGAGATGTACAACCATGTAAAATTTTATCCAATTCTAACGGATATAACTCAGCAAAACAGAATGTAATTTCATGACTCAAACTAGTTATCAAAGCTTCAACATAGAGGTGGCCATCAAAGCTCATAGATTACTTTGGATATGTTCTGCTCTTATTAAATATTGCTTCCTACTATTGTATTTTCTTTTCCTTCACGCTTATCTCGTTGAAGTCTGGATACCCTTAGAGATGCACATGTTTGTGAAAGTCATTCTCGGGATATTGCTTCGGTGCAAATTGCTGCATGGTTTCAATGTCCAAACGTACGACTGCTTTCAAGTTTTCCGGACTGCATTAATTTTTGTGACAACTGCACACATGTATGTGGCTTGGCAACATGAAGCTCTTATTTCCACTTTTAGTAATAATAACTATTTGCATAATTGCATCAACTAGTTCAAGACAAACAACAAGATGAATATAAAAGAGGCGGTGTCTGCCTACCTAGTTGAGTAATGTTCACATCTCTATAGTTTGCACTCGTGTGTGGACAGAGGCGGATGTAGCATACCGACACCTCGTTTATTTGAACCCAGTACTTTTGACACTGAGCATAAATTTATATGCGAAAATAAACAAATACTGCAACAAGTAGTAAATATATGAACCCATAACTTTAAAGATATAATGGTTCAATACTGAGAACCTTCAATATTGAATCCATAAAACTTAAATTCTGAATCCGCCTATGTCAATGTACAGGGATTAGTGGGAGGTGTTACTAAAAATTTTAGTAGTTCCTAAAACCACCCTAACAAAGCATGACTAGATTTCTTTACATTATATGTCCGAACACTATATTCAATCTCCAACTTGTTGTTGAGTTGTGGAGCCTAATTCATCGCCGACACTATGAAGATCCTACGCAGAGTGTGGAACGCTGATCGACCTACGCAGATCCTCCAAGTGGAATTTTTTATAATGTAAGATTGTTTAGTGGAGGGTATTTTGGCAATTTCAGGCTTGTATTTTGTTCGCCCTAGTTTTCGCTATATATAGACTAGGGCGTCGTTTTCTTTCAAATGTCGAGTAAGAGAGAAAGAGAGAATTATAAATTCAAACTCCCTATTTGATTATAGTAAAATCTACAGCGGCGAAGTAAACGTAGCTCTCGCATTGAGGGTGAACCACTATAAATCTGTGTGTGTTATTTGTTTTTCGCGTATTTACTATTTTCTGATTAGGTAGGATTTGAGATTCAAATCCTAACAACTGGTATCGGTACAACATGTTGTGTTGCGATTCAGAAAATTATGGGAGGCGAAGATGGTTCGGCGCACGGCATCGAGAAATTTGATGGTACGGATTTTGCATTTTGGAGAATGCAGATTGAAGAATATTTGTACGACAGAAAGCTTCATGAACCGCTGAGTCCGAAGCCAGAGGAGATGAATGATGCAGAGTGGAATCTCCTTAACAGACAGCTTTTGGGAGTCATTCGATTAACACTGTCGAAGAACGTTGCTCACAACGTGGTGAAGGAGAAGACCACCACTGGCATGATGAAGGTTCTGTCCGACATGTATGAGAAACCTTCGGCAAATAATAAGGTATTTCTCATGAAGAAGCTCTTTCATCTAAAGATGGAGGAAGGTGCTCCTGTTGCAACGCACATGAATGAATTCAACACGATTGTCAATCAATTGTCATCTGTTGCAATCGAGTTGACGATGAAGTGCAAGCCCTAATTTTGCTGGTGTCTCTACCGAATAGCTGGGGGAAGATGAGAGCAGCGGTTAGTAATTCTGTTGGCAGTGATAAATTAAAATTCAACGTTGTTAGAGATTGTATCCTTGCTGAGGTGGTTCGCAAGATAGATTCTGGTGAGGCATCGACGAGTTCTGCTTTGAATGTTGAGAACAGAGGAAAAAATTATGACAGAAACTACAACCAAAATAAGGGCAAGTCGAAGTCAAGGAATGGCAGGGGTCAATCTAGATCCGGGAGAACACTTGAGTGTTGGAACTATGGGAAACTGGGTCACATAAAAAATGATTGCAGGGCACCAAAGAAGGAGGACAACAAGGGGGTGGAATCAATGCTGCCACTGAAGACATTGGTGATGCGATGTTGTTGTCTGTTGATACCCCGATTGACTCTTGGGTGCTTGACTCAGGAGCGTCTTTCCACACTACCCCACATCGTGATATAATGATGAATTACGTTGCTGGGAATCGCGGGAAAGTCTATTTGGCAGATGGTAAGCCTTTAGACTTTGTTAGTATTGGAGACATTAATTTGAAGATGTCAAATGGAAACGTGTGGAAGATCACAAAGTTCAGACATGTGCCGAAGTTGATGCGTAATCTGATCTCAATGAGTCAGCTTGATGATGAGAGACATGATCTTAATTTTGATAATAGGTCCTGGAAGGTTACGAAGGGTGCTATGGTGGTTGGTCGTGGTAAGAAAACTGGTACTCTTTATATGACGACGAGCTTTCGTGATACAGTTGTTGTTGACAACACCAAGGAAACAGAGTTGTGGCATTGCAGGCTGGGGCATATGAGCGAGAAAGGGATGAAGCTTCTGGTGACTAACGGCATGATTCCGGAGCTGAAGTTGGTGGATCATCATATGTGTAAGAGCTGCATTCTCGGAAAATAGAAGTGAGTAAGTTTTTCAAATACAGGTAGAGAATTGAAAGCTGAGAAGCTTCAATTGGTGCACACTGACATGTGGGGACCTACTATTGTCCCCTCACTCGGAGGATCACATTACTATGTGACCTTCATTGATGATTCAACCAGGAGGCTATGAGTCTATTTTATGAAAAATAAATCCGACATATTCACTATCTTCAAAAGGGGGAAAGCCATGGTCAAGACTGAGACAAACCTCAAGTTGAGGGGCCTGAGGTTCGACAATGGTGGATAATACATTGACGGTAACTTCAAACAGTATTGCGCTAATAATGGGATCAAGATGGTGAATATTATTCCTAGAACGCCCCAACAAAATGAAATAGCAGAAAGGATGAATCGAATATTGAATGAGCGTGCATGGAGCATGAGAATACACGCTGGACTGCCCAAGACATTCTGAGTAGATGCAATCAATACCTCAACCTTCTTGATTAACATAAGACCGTCTGTTCCTTTGGGTTTCAGAATTCCAGAAGAGGCTTAGAGTGGAAAAACGGTAAATCTTTCTTTTCTGAAAGTGTTTGGTTGCTTATCCTACGTTCATATTGATGTTACTGCTAGAAGTAAACTTGATTCGAAATCTAAGAAGTGTTATTTTATTGGCTATGGTGACACTGAGTTTGGTTATCGATTATGGGATGACCAAAATTGGAAGATCATCCGAAGCATGGACGTCGTCTTCAATGAACACGTGTTGTACAAGGACAAGTTGCAGGAGAGTTCAGAATTTAAGAACAAGGAATCAAAAATAGTTGATTTGAGAGACTTCTCAGCACCCGAGCTACAACAAGGTACTACTGCGGAAGATGAACAAGCAGCACTAGAAGAAGGCCGACAAGCCAGTCATGGCGAGGTTGATGTAAATGCTGATTCTGAATTAAATCATCGGATAACCATCACAAAATGAAGCAGATCATCCAGGATCAGTAAGCCTATTCACAGGTTCTCTCCATCCCTCAACTACATTCTGCTCACTGACATAGGGGAGTCGAAATGTTACGAAGAAGTAATGTAAGTTGATGAATCGATCAAGTGGGAGCTGGCAATGAAAGATGAGATTCACTCACTATTGTCAAATCATACATGAGAGTTAGCTAAGTTACCAAAGGAGAAGAAGGCATTGCAGAACAAATGGGTCTACCGGATAAAGGAAGAACATGATGGAAGTAAGCGCTATAAAGCAAGGCTGGTTGTGAAGGGATTTCAACAGAAAGAAGGCATTGACTACACGGAGATCTTCTCTCCCGTAGTCAAGTTAGTGACAATCAGAACTGTTCATGGGCTGGTAGCAAAGGAAGATCTGCATCTTCAACAAATGGATGTGAAAACTAATTTTTTTCACGGTGACTTAGAGAAGAGGAAATCTACATGAAGCAACCTGAGGGATTTGAGGTCATAGGGAAAAAGAAGCTGGTGTGCAAGCTTCAAAAGAGCATGTACTGACTGAAACAGGCTCCAAGACAGTGGTATAAGAAGTTTGACAGCTTTATGAAGAAAGTCAAATTCCTAAGGTGCGAAGCAGATCACTGTTGTTACTTCAAGAGATTTGAAGACTCCTACATGAAACTGCTCATTTATTTTGACGACATGTTGATCGTAGGAGCAGATCTACATGAGATTGATAGAATGAAGAAGAAACTGTCAGAAAATTTTGCAATAAAGCATCTGGAAGCTGTAAAGCAAATCCTTGGGATGATAATCATCAGAAGTAAAAAGAGCCTCAAGGTCTCAAAAAAAGAATATGTGAAGAAGTTTCTCAAGAGGTTTAACATGGATGATGCCGAGAAAGTCAGTACTCCAAGGCTGGACATGTTTGTTTGTCAAAGGATCAATCGCCTGTGACCGAGGACGAGAAGGAGCATATGGACAAGGAACTTTATGCCTCTGCTATTGGCAGTCTTATATACGCGATGGTACATACGAGGCCAGACATTACACATGCAGTGGGAGTTGTTAGCAGGTTTATGACCAATCCGGGAAAGAAATACTGGGAGGCTGTGAAGTGGATTTTCAGATATCTGAAGGGCAGCTCAAGTTCAACTGTGTTTCCGAAAGTCAAAGACATGATTCCAGGGATATGTTGATTCTGAAAATGGTGGTGATGTTGATAGCAGAAAGAGCACATCTGGGTATTTACACCTTTAGAGGTACTGCGATTTGCTGAGTTTCAAAGTTGCAGAAGATAGTAGCTCTCTCTAGCTGTGAGACTGAGTACGTTGCTGTGACGGAGGACACGAAAGAGATGATGTGGCTACAATCTTTTCTGCGAGAATTTGATCAGGACCACGAGGGGAGTATGCTATACTATGATAGCCAGAGTGCCATTGATTTGGCAAAGAACCCGATTTACCATGCTCCCACGAAGCACATACAACTCTGTTACCATTTCATCAGTTTAGCTTTGGAAGATGGAGTATTAGTGCTTGAGAAGATCCTAGGGAGTCAGAATCCAATAGACATGCTGACGAAGGCCGTGCTGAATGATAAACTGAAGTTATGTGCAACTTCAGTTGGACTTCTTGGATGAGGATCGGAGTCGCCGCTGTAGATGGAGACAACTGATTGAAATAAGTCTCCAAGTGGGAGATTGTTGAGTTGTGGAGCCTAATTCATCGCCGACACTATAAAGACCCTACGCAGAGTATGGAACGCTGATCGACCTACGCAGACTCTCCAAGTGGAAAATTTTATAATGTAATATTATTAAGCGGAGGATATTTTTGGAATTTCAGGCTTGTATTATGTTCGCCCTAGTTTTCACTATATATATTCTAGGGCGCCATTTTCTTTTTCAGTGTGTGTGTGTGTGACGAGAAAAAAAGAGAATTGTAAAACCACAAATGCCCTATTCTATTATAGTGAAATCTGCAGCGACAAAGTGGACGTAGCTCTCACATTGAGGGTGAACCACTATAAATCTGTGTGTGTTATTTGATCTTCGCTTATTTACTGCTTTCTTATTAGGTCGGATTTGAGACTCAAATCCTAACACCTGAAATACTTTGTATCTCCCTTTTGGCTAGGTGTCGAACTAGAGTGTCGGTTATGGGTTCGGCCAAACTTAGTAGCTTTGGTTCAAATCCTTTATTTGTCTTACAAAACTGTTGATATGTAAGATCATTAATTTAGTACTCAGTAACTTAAAAAAATTAAAATTCAGAACCCATAAACTTCAAATTCTGACTCCGCCTCAACTTTTGGCCCTCAATGATTCAATCAAGATTGATTTTTCCCTTATCACAATCAATAAGTAGTTGTTTATCATTATTCCGATCCGTAACTGCCCTACCGATTCGGATATGTAATTTTCAACCTTTCTTCTAAAAAGCACATGCCCTGGATCTACAATTACATATGAGCTTGTGGTGATCTTACATTATCTGAGTACTACTTGGTGCAGGTTGCTATATGCATCCAATATTATTCAATCATTGATCACAAGATTTTCATACCAGGGCCTTCTTTGTTAACTGTCTACATGTGCATGTTATTCATGTATTTAATCTTGTGTTTAGTAATAATTATTTGATCTGTACTATAAAAGTAATAATTAACAGATTCGCTTCAGCTGGTCCTCCGATACAGCATCAGATTTGTATTTTATTTTTCCAACTTAATGTGTTGTATATGGTTGAGCTAGTTTAGATACTTTTCATTCCCTTTTTTTCCTCTATCTACTGACACGTTATTCTAGATATTACACTAAGACAATAATCTCTTGATTATTTTTATTAATATAAAGGGTTTATATATATCATATACAATAGTAATTCTAGGCCATAATTACATAAATTAAATATTTACCTAACTAATATAAAAGATTGCAACACTAATTACAGTTATACACAATCACTAATTATACCAAAAAAATATATTGTCATATATTCTATCACACCCCGCAGTCGTAGCGGACGGTCGTCGTACACTGAGACTGTCCTAAAATCTTCAAAAAGAACTAAGGGAAGACCCTTAGTAAATATGTCAGCAATTTGATAGCGTGAGGGGACATGCAAGACACGTACTTGTCCACGAGCTACCTTTTCGCGAACAAAGTGAATATCCATCTCGATATGTTTAGTGCGCTGATGTTGAACATGATTCCCGGAGAGATATATCGCACTAACATTATCATAGTAGACCAAGGTAGCTTTCTGAATAGGAAAATGAAGCTCTAAGAGGAGGTTAAGCAACCAACAAGACTCACTCACCACATTGGCTACCCCTCGATATTCGACCTCTACGCTGGAACGCGACAAAGTGGTCTGGCATTTAGACGACCAAGAGACCAAGTTATCACCAAAAAACATACAATAACCAGATGTCGAACGCCTGCTATCTGTACATCCACCCTAATCGGCATGTGTATAAGACATGAGAGTAGATACCGAAGCCTCCATTGCCATTATCCTGCAATAAGTCACTCGAAATTGTGGCATAAATCCACTGGAGAACCGTTGCATCAAAGGTCAACCATAATTCCTTTTCATCATTAGTTTTCGGCACCTTCTCCTTGCCTTTTTCCGGTGGAATGATGTGATGGATAACCCGGTGTGACCTACAATGAATTTTGAATTGCTCCGCCCATGTCACATAATGGACATTCTCCATCTCAAGAGTGATGGAGATATGAGACTTAATGTTGAAACAACTAGGGCTGGATGAAAATTTGATTTTGAGTCAGACATGGCTGACGGGACAAAAGAGAGGAAGGAAGAGAGGAGGACGGTGGTGCCCCTAGGGTTTTGCGAAATTTTTGGAACTTTCCCTAGAATCTGATACCATGAAAGAATTTGATTCCTTGATTATTTCCTTCCAAAGAGGTGAGTAATATACTCATTATACAAGCATGATCCTAGGCTAGAATTAAGGTAGTAAATAACTAATTATACACCTGCAATACATAAAAGGTAATTAAAGATTATATAATATTCACAAAATATTCTATCAGTCTGCATAGCCTTAGAGATAAACATGTTTGTCAAAGTCATTCTCGGGATATTGCTTCGGTGCAATTTGCTGCATGGTTTCAATGTCAAAATAACTGATTTTAAGTTTTCCAGCCTGCATGAATTTTTGTGTTAACTGCACACATGCATGTGGCTTGGCAACTTGAAACCGTTATTTCCACTTTTAGTAATAATAACTATTTGCATAAGTGCATCAGCTAGTTCAAGACAGCCTCCAACATGAATGCAAAAAAGGAGGTCTCTGCCTACCTAGTTGAGTAATGTGCACATCTCTATAGTTTGCAGGCATGTGTAGACAGAGGCGGATGTAGCATACCGACACCTCCTTCATTTGAACCCAGTACTTTCGATACATATCATAAATTTAAATGTAAAAATTCGTGAATATTGCTACAAATAGTAGATATGAACTCATAACCTTTAAAATATAATGTGTTCAATACTAAGAACCTTCAATATTGAATCCATAAAATTTAAATCTTGAATCCGCCTCTGGGTATAGAGGGATCGGTGGTGGTAGGTGTTACTAAATCTGTTAGTAGTTCCCAAAAATGCTGGACCAAATCCACCCAAACAAAGCATGACTAGATTTCTTTACATTATCTGTCCGAACACTCTGTTCAATCCCCAACTTGCAGCAGAATCAGATGGAAGAAAATTTCTGAAACTAAATATTTCATGAATAGCACATAGTTTTGAGCTCAAACTGTGTACTTCTACGTAGATTCAGTTACTATTTCTTTTATTGTTTCTTATCTGTTCAATAGTTTATTGTTTTCTGCTACTATATATTTCCAATGCAAGTATTATTTTTTCTCACCTTGTGCTAACAGTTCATTGTACTTGCAAGTTGCAGCAGCCGTTGCTGCCTATTTATGATGTGGGCTTTATATAAGCATAATTGCTATGTCACTCTCTGCAACTTTGAATCTTAAAATGGCAACCAAATGAATTGTTAACTAATCCTTAACTCTCTGCAACTTTTAATCAAATCTGATAGCTCTGACCTAGTCCATCATGTAGAAATATTAAACTGTACTTGCTGAATTCTATAACACTATTATTGCAGTGAAGATGAAGGATTTATCATTAGAAAGTAAGGAGTAATTAGTAATGTGGTCGTTAAATGCCAGGTAAAATAGTTTGTTCATAGATGCGGTATAGTATTGAATTAACCTTGTACTGGTACCTGAAATACCCTGTATCTTCCTTTTGGCTAGGTGAACTACCCATCTCGCAGTGTCCCGCCTCCCCCCGAATGATCGGTGCGGTCTCATTGCGACTGATTGAGGCTGCTGTTGAGTCTTTCTAGGGTAAGCATGCTGGATGATCTGCTTCCCGGAGACTCTTTTCCCATTATTGTCTTTATTTATTTTCTGAGACAGTATTCCCTCTATGACATTTGTATTATTTAGCCTTAGTGATTTGGCAGTGGCTTTTGTACGATTCAGACCATTATTCATCGGAGTTGTATTATTATGATATTTCTGCATTTTCTATTTATATTAAGAGTTATACTTATGATATTTTGCTTGATTACTTTAAGTATGCATTGGTTTGTTGTATAAAGAAAGGGTCCTCCTACTGTGGTGGGAATTGGTAGGTGCCCTCATGACTTAGGGATTTTGGGTCGTGACAGGTTGGCATCAGAGCTCTAGGTTACCCAATCTATAAGTACAAGAGCATGTCTAGTAGAGTCTTGCGGATGGGTATGAAAAGCTCCGTACTTATCTGCGAAAGACTATAGGGCATTTAGAAAACTTCAATTTCTTTATTCTTTCATGCTACTTTATTCAAATTGGTATCTGGAATGTTCGAATTAGTATCTGATTCATTTCTATTCTCTCACAGATGGTGAGGACACGTTCGAATTAGTATCTCGAGAAAGAGGGCAAGTGAGAGGGCACAACCGAGCAATAGGTCATGGTGCTGCACTAGCCAGGGGCAGGTCCTCTATAGTTGGAAAGAGATGGGCATGCTCAGCATCTCTAGAGCGTAAGCCCGAGGTTGAGGAGGCTGATGGGAGAGGTTTGGAGACAATTCAGACTCACCTTGAGATAATGTCAAACCCAGCGGTTCAGGATACTTGGCTCACATACTCCTTCATCTTGATGCCTAGCAGGCAGCTGGTGGTGCTACTCCTGGTGGATATTATACCAAAGCGGGGTTGTATACTACCGAGTAGGGATAGACATATGAGACGCATCCTGCTGCTACCATGGCCCCACGTATTGACGATTTTCCAGCCCTTGAGGGCATTCCCAGACCGGTAGCGGCTTAGGCTTTCACACTCAGAGATCAAAAGTTTATTGGTAGTTTTTCTAAAGATAGAGTCGCCCAGGTTTCATGGTACCCGCAGTAAGGATACATATGAGTTCATCATTGACATGCATAAGAGGTTGTATAAGATGGGGATTGTTGAGTCTCACGGAGTGGACTACATAACTTTTTAGCTTTGCGATGATGCAGAAACTTGGTAGAGGTGCTTTATTAAGAGAAGATCAGTTAGTTCACCTCCACTTTTATGGGTTCAGTTTCACCAGGTTTTCTTAAAGAAGTATGTGTCATGTCCTTTGAGAGATCAGCATTGAGATGAGTTCACTCACTTGTGACAGAATGGTATGTTGGTAGCTGAGTATGAGTCCAAATTCTTGTTTTTGGATAGTTATGCATCACACTTGATTTCGACATAGGCTAATAGAGTTCGTAGGTTCGTCAATGGGTTTGTGCTTTCGCTTTATGTTCCATGTCTTCATCATATGGCTATGGGATCTTCATTTCAGACTATTGTGGATCATGCTATGAGTATTGAGGCTGCCATAGTTTGAGCTTATGGAGGGTCTAGTAAGAAGAGGCTCCATGAACATGGTCAATTTAGTGGATCTACCAGTTACCGAGGTAGGGTTCAGTCATCTAAGACTTATTATTCAGCCCCCAGCCGTTCGGTTTAGTCAGTATTCCGAAAGCTACTATAATTAAGAAGCTACTATGATTGAATTCGACATCAGTGATTTCGAGCGTTACCTACGACAATTGAAAAGCAAGGGCATTTTGGCAATGGAAATCAGAGATAGATATTCTGACACCTGCCCGGTGCTGGAAGGTCGGAAGGAGAAGTGTTATAAGCTTTGAATGGAAGCCCCGGTAAACGGCGGCAGTATGGAGTAGTAGTACTTGCTAAAGCTAAAGGTTTTATCCCTCTCGACACGTGAAAGCTAAAAACAGTGACAGCTAGGATATTACACATATAGTTGCTCTTGCCTTCACTCCGGTTGGAGTTCGCTAAGAGATTACGACTGCGAAAAGGATAGTAGGATTGACTAGACATATTCTAGTGGCCTTTCTAGGCAGAGTGGGTATGGGGTTGGACAGTCTCATGGAGGTTCATTTTCTAGGCTAGTCGACCATGATGGTCCATCCGGTTCTTTAGCCTCCTTACATCAGTCTCGAGCGCCTAGAGTGTGTTATGGTTGTGGTGAGATGGGTCACTTCAGGAGAGACTGTCCTCATGGTAGATAGAGTGGAACTCAGTCGGACTCCAGGTTCCAGACCCATAGGACTCCAGCATCTTCTGGTAGCCGGGATGGTTCTTCAGCGAGAGGCGATGCTCAGTCAAGCTACAGTGGTTTCCAGTCATCTAGGGGCAAACATTAGTCCAGAGGAGGTGGTACTCAAGTCTCTAGGAGGAGCATAGTCCGTTCAGAGCGGCTGTGGTGGTGTGTAGTGTTATGTATTTTCGGGTAGTCCAGAAATAGAGGCTTTAGATGTTGTGATCTAAGGTAACATTTTTGTTCATCGTCGGCTAGCTACTGTCTTGTTTGATCCAGGTTCTACTTATTCGTATGTGTCTACTTATTATGTTATTGGTTGGGATTTGACTTGTGACCATCTTGACTTGCCTATATATGTGTCTACTCCGATTGGGGATTATGTGTTGGTTGAGAGAGTCTATCGAAATTACTTAGTTACTTTAATGGGTTATGACCCATGGGTAGATTTGATGATGCTAGATATTTTATATTTCGACGTTATTTTGGGCATGATTTGGTTGTCCTGTACCATGCGATCTTGGATTTTCATGCCAAGATTGTTACCTTGGCTATGCCTGGGATTCCTAGACTAGAGTGGTGGGGTACTCATAGTCTCGCTCTGAAGAAGATTATTTCATATCTCCGTGCGAAGAAGCTTGTTGATAAGGGATGATTGGCTTATTTGGCACACATTCATGATACTAGTGCAGATTCTCCATCCCCTCAGTCTGTACTAGTTATTTGTGAGTTTGTGGAGGTATTTTTTGCCAATTTGCTGGGTATGCTAACCAACCGTAATATTGATTTCTGTATTAACTTGGAGCAAGGCACTCATCGTATTTCTATTGCACCTTATAGGATGGCACCGACGAAGTTGAAGGAGTAGTTGCAGGATATTTTGAACAAGGGGTTCATTAGACCGAGTGTCTCTCCTTGGGGGTGCTCATGTGTAGTTTATGAAGAAAAAGAAATGTACGATGAGGATGTGCATAGACTACCGTCGCTGAACAAGGTTACCATCAATAACAAGTACTCTATTCCTTGCATTGATGATTTACTTGAACAACTAAAAGGTGCTTCGGTATTTTCAAAGATGGACTTGAGATTAGGCTATCACCAGCTGAAGATACGGGCTGAAGATATTCAGAAGATGGCCTTTAGGACTCGTTATGGTCATTACGAGTTCCTTGTGATGTATTTTGGGCTTACGAATGCCCCAATAACTTTTATGACTTTGATGAATGGCATTTTAAAGCCATACTTGGATTCCTTCGTTATTGTTTTCATTGATGATTTCTTGGTGTATTCGGAGAGCTGAGAGGAGCACGAGAAATATTTGAAGATTGTCCTTGGGTTGTTGAGGGAAAAAAGAGCATTAAGCCAAGTTTTCAAAGTGTGAGTTCTAGATTTATGCTATGGCATTTTTGGGCCACGTGGTGACAAATGAGGGGATTATGGTTTACCCTAAGAAGATTGAGGTAGTTAGATATTGGCCGAGGACCACTATCATGACTGAGATTCGTAGCTTTGTGTGGTCATCCAATTATTATCATCTGTTCATGCAGGGATTTGCTTCTATTACATCTCATATGACTAGATTGACTCAGAAAGAGATTCTTTTTTAGTGGTCTGATGCTTCTGAGGAGAGCTTTCAAAAGCTCAAGACTTTGTTGACTACAGCTCAGATATTGGCATTACCCATGGAGGATAAGGATTTTTCAGTCTAGTGTGATACATCCGTATTGGTTTGGGTGCCGTATTGATGCAGGAGGGAAAGGTCATTGCCTATGCTTCTAGACAGTTGAAGATTTAAGAGAAGAACTACCCTACGCGTGATTTGGAGTTGTTAGCGGTGTTCTTCGCTTTGAAGATTTGGAGGCATTATCTTTATGGAGTCCATTTTGAGGTATTCACTGATCATCGTAGCCTACAATATGTATTCACTCAGAGTGATCTCAATTCTAGGCAGCGTAGATGGATGGAGCTTCTGAAAGATTATGATATTACTATACTTTACCATTCGGATAAGAAGAATGTGGTGGATGATGCCTTGAGTATAGCTTGGCTAGATTGGTTTCTTGTGAACGTCCATTAGCCATGGAGGTTCAGACTCTAGCTAATAACTTTTTGCAGTTGGATCTTTCACATCTAGACTGAGTTTTAGCATATGTCAAGGCGAGATTATCTTTCTTAGAGAGGAATTAGGGCTAGGAATTTTGACCAAAACTCTATTGTGGCGTGAAGATGTCCAAAATAAGATGACCGAAGCCCGGGGCTTGAACTTCCAACCTTTGAAGACGATATGGATCCAGAAGAGTTTCTTGAATGACTAAGGGCTATTGAGAGGCTTTTCGAGTTCAAACAATATAATGATCATAAATGTTTTAAGGTTGCTACATTGAAGTTGAAGTCATTCGCTTCCGTGTGGTACAAAAACCTCAAAACAAGCCGAAGAAGAAGTGGGAAAACCAAGATTGACTCATGGGAAAAATTAAAGAAGCACTTGAAAAGAAAATTCTTGCCAAAAGAGTATGAACAAGACCTTTACCTTAAGCTCACAAAACTTTGTCAAGGAGTTCTTAAGGTTGAGGAATATGTGCGAGAATTCAATAAGGTTGTTACACCTCGTAAGATTAAGACGATAATTAAGAACGTCATTAAGGAAGTAAGATTCGGATATTTAATACAAGGAACACTTGCATATGTTAATACGGGAAATTAGTGTATAAACGGATGTTATCCCGGAATAGTTTTTCTTTAGTGCTATACATGTGACGACGAGAATTAATCCTAGTAGTTGTGTGTATTCCAATGGAGTTATGGAATAGCATTGTATTATAAATTTTCGACATTGAGGATACGAGGCTTTATGAAATTCTCGGGAATTAAAAGAGGTGGGTTTAAGATCTATTAATTGAAGAACTTGGGGGACAAAGTGTAAAAAGGAAAAATCAGATTTTTTTTTATAAACCTACACTCTTCATCTTTCATCTTCCTCATTCCAAACTTAACAAAAACTCTCCTCTCATTCTCTCCTCTAAGCTCAGCAAAAATCACCCTCCACCCATAACCAAATTTAAGGTTTTTATCTTCTCTTCCTAGACTACATTTTTCACCAAACATTAGAAGCAAAACATCACAAAAAACAGTGGCAAAACAGCCACATCGCTTGGCGAAAATCGCCCAGAAAATTGAGATTTTTGGGATGAAATTTTGGAAGAAAAACGTGTAGGGATGATGGCTTAACATTGTAGAACACTTGCATGTCAATTGGAGTTGAAGAAGTGAACAAAAAAGAGGAGAAAAATTACAAAACAGTGTGGATTTTCGGACAAACAGTGGGCAAAAAATTGCGGACTGTTTTGGATGAATTTGAGGTATAAAAATTCTTATTTCTATGATATAATTGTAATGCATGTTGTTAGAATTAAGGTAATGAATTTGTGTTAAGGAAAAATTGGAATTTAAGCATTGCATGTGACAATTTTGGGCTAGTTGCCAATTTGGGAGAGATTTTGGTGTTGTTGGATTCGTTGGTTATTATTGTTATTATTATCACTAATTGCATGTGAAATTTAAAGGAAACATTGAGATTTAGTTGGAATTAGTGATATGGAAGTATTGGAATCCGAAATTGGACTATAGGAATTAAGATAAGAATTATGAAATTATGACATGTTGTGGCCAAGAACTTGCATGAAATTGTTGGACATGTTGTGATGTATATGGACTGTTTTAGGGACTATTTTGTGGTGTTATAATTCTGAAAATTTAGTCACCATTATGCATGTTTAAGTGTGGTAATTGCTAATGTAAGACCTAAAGGAATAAGGGTGTAGAAAGGCGTAGAAAGGCTTCACATTCTACCCTCGTTGTTGTTGGAACATGGACTGTTTTTGGGCTATTTTTAAGGTGGATTAAGAGGATAAATTTACATGAGAAGTGGGTGTGTAAACTCCCTTTATTGTTGTTTTGGTTGTGCCATTAATTGGTGCTTGTTTATTGATCTTATTAGCCTCGTTTGGAAGTTGTGGAAACATGTATAAACAGGGGAAGTGCTGCCCGAATTTTTATAGAATAAGAAGTCGTTATTCGATATAAAGTATGCTAGTGATCATAGAATTGACGAACGTATTACTATTATTATAGGTTGAAGTTCTAAATCGAGACGTACTCTAATATAGAGTTGATTAGTTCGTCTAAGAGGTATGTGAACTATTCCTTCTTTCTTTGGCATGATTTTTATTTAATGAAGGTACGGCGGACGTACTTGATTCTTATACAGTTTAATTCCTAAAGAGGATTGTTATGAGAAGTGCCTATGATTTTTCAGCAAAGAGTTTATTATGACATTATTATAATGATTTTATTGAGAGTCAAATGATAATTTTTACTTGCATATGGTTACTCATGATGTCTACTCGTGCTAAGTGTTACTACTTCACCTCACCGAGTCCCAGGCAGGGTTACGTTCGTGCACAGCCTTGCATTTTTCACCGAGACCCTCACTAGAGGGCCGGGTTATGTAGGATGGATCCATAGATGAGATATGACTTTACCGAGTCCTAGTATGGGCCGGGTTATGATATGATTTCACCGAGTCCCGCACTAGTGTGCCGGGTTACGTTACAGATATATATATGTATATGGACAGGCACTCATGTTTTCTTGACTTGACTCTCATTTTTATAAGGCAACTGCCTTCTATTGTTATGGCACAGTTGGATTTGAATCCTGGTTTTTTTTTACTGATCTCCTGTTATCCATTGGCTACTTATGATCTCATTTTCAGTATTTCATGTTTACATACTCAGTACATTATTTTGTACTGACCCCCTTTCCTCGGGGGGCTGCGTTCATGCCCGCAGGTACAGGTGCTCAGTTTGGTGATCCTCCGATTTAGGTTCCTACGCAGCTGTTTGGAAAGCTCCTTTGATCCAGAGCTTTACCATTTTTGTACGGAACCCTATCTTTTTTATTTGTGTATATTTAGGGGCACGACAGGGCCCTGTCCCGTCATATGTCGTTATCCTTCTTGTAGAGGTCTGTAGACAGTTGTGGGTTATACTTATGTAAGGGTTATAACTCTGTTTTGGTCAGTCATATTATTGTACTCTATGTTGGGGGTGTTCCCGTGTATATGTTATATTATCTGTTGGCAGCCTTGTCTTCTTGCCTGTATATTGTGTTGGCTAGTTGTGACTCCTCAGGAGGCAGGTACATTCGGGGGTAAAGGCAGCTTTGTCGGCTCGCCTACCCTGGCATATGTTGTTATTGCAGCGTTATGCTGCCGAATTTCAGACTCATTAAGTGTTAGTTGGATTATGTGTGACAGGTTAGTGTAATGACGTCATTAGGGCGGTTAGTCGCGGCCCGTCGGGTCGGGTCTTGACAAAGGTCACTATGCTTTGTGACTTGGAAGAAAAGGAAATACAAAGAATTGCACGGTTCATTGGAGGCTTGAACATGGAAATTCAAGAAAAGGTTGAAGTGGCAACATACAACACATTTGAAGATGTTTGTCACTTAGCAATCAAATTTGAAATACAACAAAATAAGGGTACCCCAAGACCTTACGCCAAACCCACTAGTGTTAAAGAGAAGGGTAATACCTCTTATTCTAACCCATTGTATAATCAAGAAGGTGTAGAGAAAGAGAAGGGGAAGAAAGTATAGGTTACCAATGGGGAAGATAGAAGCTAAAAGAGGTGTTTCAAATGTCAAGGACTCGGACACTTCTCAAATGAATGCCCTAACCTTTGGTCATGACAATTAAAGAATACCAAGAGTATGCAGATTCCTTTGCCATTAACGAACCCGAAGTCGATGAGGCCCAAGAGAAAGATGTTTCTCTTACAGAGGAGGGTGTAATTTAGGTACTCCAACATATGTTTAGTGCTCAACTTGAAGAACTTGGGAGTCACAAATAGAGCAAATATTCTACACCCGATGCAAGGTGAATGATAGGGTGTGTAACGTGATCATCGATGGCGAAAGTTGTGCCAACATGGCTTTCGTAGAAATGGTGGATAAATTGATGTTGCCTACCCACAACCATACCAAGCCCTATACTCTCCGATGGGTGAACAAATACAATGGGCTAAGGGTAGCAAAACAAGCCCTCACTAGCTTTCGAATTGGGAATTATGAAGATGAGATATGGTGTGACATCCTACCTATGGATGCTTGTCATATGTTATTAGGTTGACCATGGCAATATGATAGAAAAACACAACATGATGGAGAGAAGAATACATATTCTTTTCGAAAGCATGGTAAAGAGTTCAGATTGATGTCACTGTCACCTAGCAAGGTGAAGGAAATGAAAATCCAAAACGCCAAGAAATTCAAGGTCGAGTTCCCCTTACTTGATGCACGGAAGATAGAAGAATAATTAAAGAAGGGAAGTTCTATAGGTGCATTGGCGTGCAAGGAAAAGGAGAATCTTATGGGAGACACAATTGAAAATGCCGACGTAAAGGAACTTCCGAATGATCTTCCATCCGGAACACTACCAATGGAAGGTATGGAACTTGCTATTGATTTATTTTTAAGAAGTTCATTACCTAACCAATGAAACCATGGGTGCCATTCGGAAGAGACTAAGGAATTTCCATGCCAAGAGCAAGAGTTATTAGGCAAAGGCTATGTCCGCAAGAGACTTAAGCTTCTACACGACACCCGCCTTGTTGGTGCCAAATGAGGAAGGAACTTTGCTCGTGTGTATTGGCAACCAAGTAGTCTACAACATCATTGTAATATACAAGTCTATGTGGACGAGAATGGATGATTGTTTGTTCTCCAAGATAGATTGGAGGAGCGGCTCCCAACAAATGAGGATACGAGGAAGAGGTGCATGGAAGATGGCTCTCAAGATCAACTATGGTTTGTGTGAGTGGCATGTGATTCCATTCGAGGTGTGTGACGCCCCAAGCTCTTTCGTAAGTCTCATGCACAAGGTAATCCGACTGTCTATGGGATACTTGGTCCAAGAATGCAAAGTATCACCCGAGGACCTTCATCCATCCGAAGTGGGGACTATTCGAAGTTGGTACGGGTACATAAATATAAGTGTGGTAAGAAGTCTCCGTGGTTTGGCTTCCTTTCATTTCATTCGGGATGTTAGTACCCTTGCTACTCCGAACGTTGAGTCACTATTTGAAGTTGAACCTGATGTTAGAGGAGTTGATATTGGTACCATGTTAATTCAAGACAAGGGGCCCGTTGCTTTATCTAGTAAAGGATTGGGTGGTACACAACTCGATTATTCTACTTACAGTAAGGAGCTTGAGATGGTAGGACCCTTGGTCCAATGGGAACACAACTTAGAGTCGAAACCCTCTGTCTTGTATGTTGATCCTTTCTACAAGGAAAAACGTCAAGACGGATATGAAACTTCAACGTTTCATGTTGGAAACTTATTAATGTACTTAGAAAGCAAGAATTTGAGGGCAAATTCTTTTAAAGAATGGGAGATTGATGAAAGAAAGGCCACGAGCTTAAGCTCCCAACATGAGCCGAGAGGTGACTTGCAAAGATTGCCAAAGATTTTCGCCTATCATATGGTGATATGCTTAATTTGGGATGGAATATGGAGTGGAGTTGAAGATTGGACGTGAAGATCCAAAAGAGGACATGTTTATTTTTAGCTTTTATGTAGGTCTTGGCCAAGACCATTTTCTTTTAGTTTGTATTTAATTCCTAGCTTAACTATTAGCTCTCCTTAGTACATAGTGTGTCGTGTAATAACCACTAGCTCTCCTTAGGACACAATCAGTGCGCTGTGTAATGGAAAAATATGATTAGGCCCTGTGATAAGGTATGGTGACAAGGCCATGAACCATCTAGAAGATGAGGCTTCCAAGGAGTTCATGAACTTAACTAGTTCATGTACTTAGCTACATAGAATACACAAAGAATGGCCTAGGGAACATGAAGGGTTGGCCGAGTATTCTCCCCTTTCCATTCGGGCAAGGAACATGCTAAAGATGGAAGCTTCCAAACGTATTCCAAGGGGATGATTCATGAGTGGCCTAATTTCATACATTCATCTACATGAAAGATACAAAGAAATGTCCTAGAGAACCTCAAGAGTTGGCCGAATCCCATCTGTTTCCCTTTGTGGCCGAAGTGGTTCAAGTTTGTATCTCTTTTGTTACCCTTCTATAAGAATCTAAGTCTTAGTATAAATAAGAATGAAGTTGATGTAAAAAAGTGTGGAAGATTTATGAAAATTATTTGAGTTTTACTCATTTGCTAAGTTATTCAACTTGTGTGTTGTTTATCTTAGTTGGTCCTTGTGTGAGCCATCGATCATTTTATGGGTCAAACCCTTAGTGCAAGTTTGGTTAGAACTTTTATGATCTAGATAAACCCAAGATAAGGTTTCCTTTGGTGTAATTTTAGTTAGAACTTGTGTGATCTAACTATGCCTAAGACAAAGGTCCCCCTCGGTGCAAGTGGAAGTTGGAACTTTTTGTGATCCAACCAAACCCAAGCCAATGGTCTATCTGGTTACTATCATAAGGTCATCGACCTCCCTCACTTGGCTTGTTCTCGAGCTTGTACTTAGCAACCTCGGTCAAGTCCTTCTCTAATTGTCCTACCTCACTTGGTGTCGACCCGAGGTTGTCCATAGCATCCTCGCATCTCTATCCTTGTTCATTTTAACCGACCCTCGCTTGGTTTGTACCCGAGCTTGCACTTATCAACCTCGTGTTCATTCCTCATGCAAATAATCTAATTCTTCTCATTACCATACACCACAACACTTCCCAAACAACCACACCAAAGGCCATCAACCAAAACCACTCATACACACCCGTTCAATCCCGACAACACCAATTAGTCCACAAAATACCTCTTACCGAGAACCTACTATCCAGATCAGTTTCCGACACCTTGCAATCATCTAACCACCAAACCCTGACCATAAATACAACCCTCAACGTATCTATAACACCCCCACAAAACACCTAAGTTCGAGCCCCTTTGAATCTACCCGTCTAACCCACCAAACACCCCACCACCCGGCAGAAACATCCCACCCGACAGCCTACTTTCGATCCCAATTTTGTGTCAACCCGTGTCCAACCAAACTCCGACTAACTCACCCCTCCTTATATATATCAAAAACATTTCTTGTGGTTGTTGCATTTGTGAAATGAATTAAAGTCAAATTGTGGCACCAGATTGTGAGTATCAGGTCTGATCATGGAACTGAATTTTGGAATGCACCGTTTGATGAATTTTGTGCTAAAAATGGCATAAGTCACAATTTCTCTTCACTAAGAATACCTCAACAAAATGGTGTTGGAAAAAAAATATAACTCTTGAAGATATGGCTACAACTATATTAATAGCCAGCGGTGTATCTAAGAGTTTTTGGTCTGAAGCCCTCAACGCTGCCTGTCATTTGATAAATAGTGCATGATCAGGTCCTTGCTCGAGAAAACTCCTTATGAACTGCTGAATAAAAGGAAGCTCAAGCTGACCTACCTATGAGCTTTTGGGTGCAAATGTTTTTTTCCTCAATAATCGCAATGAGGCTCTGTGATATTTTGATGCTAGAAGTGATAAGGGTATATTTCTTGGATACTCATCACACAGCAAGGTGTACAAAGTGTTCAACAAAAGAACACAATGTGTTGAAGAAAGTATACATGCAATTTTTGATGAGTCAAATGTGTTTGGTGACAAAGGCAAGTATGATGATGAAGTTGAAGATAGAGAGTTCTCAAAGGTTCTTGACGAGTCCATTGATATCTCAAATGGAAAGACAACTCTGATGAGTCGGGTCAAGGAATATGATGATGCAAAATCTCTAGGAAACACGCAGGAACCTGGTGCCTCCATTATCTCTTATGAAGTTGAACAATATGTCACTGAAGTTGTATTAGGTACCCTTAGGTCTGGTCAAATTAATAATGAAGATCTGGAAAATATTGAGAAGAATGATAGAGTATAGTCTGGGGAACTTGGTTCATAAAATCTTTAAGGCAGTGATCAATCTGAGGTACAAGTGTTAAATTGGAAATATAAGGGATCTCATTATTTGCATAATGTGATTACTCCTTTGAATTCTGGTATTCAAACCAGATCCAAGGCGAGAAATATGTTTGCCTGCTCGGCATTCCTGACTCAAATTGAGCTTAAAAATATCAAAGAAGCCCTGAAAGATGTTGATTAGATTGCAACCATGCAAGAAGAGCTTAATCAGTTTGAAAGGAAAAACGTATGGCACATGGTACCTAGGCCTTCCAACAGAACAATCATAGGGACCAGGTGGGTGTTTCGAAACAAGCTTGATGAATTTGGAAACACTACCAGAAACAAAGCAAGGTTGGTGGTTTAGGGATACAATCAAGAATAAAGAATTGATTATAATGACATTTTCTCCAGTTTCTACAATGGATGCAATCAATATACTCATTGCCTTTGCATCTCATTTGAAATTCAAGTTGTTCCAGATGGATGTAAATTGTGTTTTTAAATGGTTATTTGAAAGAGGAGTTCTTTGTCAAACAACATTTGAGATTTGAGGATCATGAGCATTATGAGCATATCTACAAGCTTGATAATGCCTTGTATGACCTAAAGCAAGCCCTAAGATTGATATCTTCACAAAGGCACTGAGCAGGGAGCCATTTTAGAAGAATTGTCTGGAGCTGGGGTTGATCAAGATGAATTAATCATCTCCTTACAATATTCCTCCATGTTGGACTATGATCAGAGGACAGGTACATATTGGAAGTGTATTTTTGTTAATGTATAACTCAATTCCATAATGTTACAGGTATGCAAACATGGTAATCTCAAGACTATGCAAGGATAAGTGATAATGCACTTTACAAAGATGTTGCCTCTATTTTTTTAAAATTATTGAGGAACCTGGTTCCTTAGCTCAAGTTAGTATTTCCATCTGTACCTGTGTTTTTAAACTTGTTATAGTCCCATATCTTTATAACTTCTCCCGCGCACTCTCTAAAAGGTGCCATCATAGACGAACCCCATTCGACATCAGTTTCCTCTTTCCATGTGTCACATATCTTTCACTTTACCAAACTTCACTTCTCTTCTCTAAAACCATTAGCATTACAGTTCCTCCATTGTAACTCCACCTACCAAACATCATTTTTGTTCATCCTCTATTTCAAAACTTATCATGTATAAACTAGAATCTACCTCACAAACAAGTCCCTCACCATCCTCTGTTTCTCCCCCAAATGTCACAAAAATGTCCAACCAAAACCCCATCTCTTACCGTCAAAATATATACCTTCCATTGACCCTCACATCCTTACTTTTCTCTCATTGCCTTCTAAACATGTTACTCTTTGTCGACATAAAAGTCCAACTCCTCAGATCCACTACTCCTAAAGAAACTACACCTTTAAATATCAACGATGACTTTGTGTCGATGTTCGACATCTCCGGCGACATAGAGGAAATTGAGGAACAATAAAAGGATTTAGAGGTTTAAAGTCAATTATTGGATATAGAAAAGGAAAATGAAATTGGATTTGAGGATATTGAGGCTCAAACAATTCAAACAGTTTCGACGGAAAATGCTTCAAGGAAACAGGTGCGGGAAATAGAAAATCAAGAAAACAAGTGCAGAAAATAGAAAAGGAAGAATCTGGAGAAACTGCTACTGAACCAGGTAAATTCACTTCCTTAGTAAATACAAAGACTGTTAAATCAGAAAAGGGACACTTTGAGTTCTCTGTCGATCATATGTTTGAGGAAAACCTCACTAAAAGGGATAAATTGAGGTCAAACACTTTAGAGTGAGAGGAGATTGTAGCTAGTTTTCTTGATGCAATGTCTATATTAAAGGAGGGGGGATAAATTGAGGGACCTGGTGCTCCCACAAAGGGGAAGAAATTTCTCCTGTTTTTAAAACTACTCCTAAATCAGATGGGACACCCTGTTCTCATCAAGTTACTACTATTACTATGCTTTTATGAGAGATCTTTGCTAGTGAGTCACCGATAAATGTCACTCCAACGGAAGGTGTGGATGATGATCAAGTACCCATAAATCTGGTGTTTAAGAAGAGTGCTATGTCATCTTCTAGGGGTAGAGAGAGCAACAAGGCAATGTCCAAGAAAAGGCTGCTCACAAGAGGCAAAGTTAAAGCCTAAATGGACTTAGCCTTGAAAGAAAACAAAGAAAAGACCGTGAAGAGAAACAGATAATTACTAGATTGATTGATGAAGAGGAGGTCTCACCCATTAAGGTGGTGGATCTTGACAATGGTGAAAATAAACCTGAGGTGGAAAAAACTTCACTAGTGAAGAGAAATCTAGAAATTAAGCTCTGGGGAAAGGGAAAGCAGTTGAGGTAGAGAGACCTAGTGTTGTAGATGTAACTGATACCGGGGATAGGGCGTCAATGGATAAAAAGTAAATCTCTTGTCCTTTGAGAAAAAAAAAGGTTGTTAAGGATGAGGAACCTGAATCCTCATCCAAGAAACAAAAAGTAGAGTTAACTAAGGATGAGAGGAAGGAGATTCTGAGATCTCAGAAGGTATTGAAAAGAAGGGTTTTTTATTCTGATATTGCAAACCAACCCGGGATGAGAGAGGTGTTTCAAATGGTTAATGGCCAAATCTGGGGTCATCTGTTCCAGCCCTCAGTGGCCTTGGTAATTTAATCTGAAGTAACAAAGTTTTATGGGTCTCTATTTATCACTGATGATGGTAAAACACTTATTGTTTGTGTAAAAGGCACTGCCTTCTCGTTGGATGAAGAGACACTTGGGAGGATTTTGGAATTCCCAACTGAGGGGGTATCTACTGTATCTAAGAGAACTTCATCCAAGGATTTTTTTTAAGATGATAGCCAAGCAGGAAGGGAACTTGAGAGGGGAACGAGTCTTCAAGAAATAGCTGAAGACTGAATTTCAGCTTCTGTTTGAATTGGTAAATAATATGTTGGTACTTTTCTTTGAAAGAAGATCTATGGTTGTTGTTCCTGATCTGTTTCTCATGGAAACCCTAGCATCTTTCACTCCAATCAATTTGCCTACTCTCATTTTAGAGCACATGTTGAACATACTCTCTGATAGGGATGGAAAACATGGGTTGGCTTACGGTTTCCTTCTCACTAAGGTATTTAAGCATTTTGGAATCAAGGCACACAAGGATACAATAGGCACTAGGAAACAAATGTTTACAATGAATACTCTGGAGAAGTGTGAGTGTTTGCTTAGAAAGTGAGGAGTTAGGAGCAACTCTATGATCTCGAATCTGATTGAGACCCAGAAAGGGCAACCGAGGAGATTACCAAGTAGACTCTACTTCTAGCTCAAAGGGACTGAAATTGTTTTCTTGAAGGCTGAGCTTCAGCAAAAGTTACGGGAACAAGAAGGACCGGGTACCTCATAGGAATTGAAGAATGAAAACGCTCAGCTTAAAGCTGAAGTACTTGATTTAAGGAAACAAGTAGGAAAGCTGAACCAACAGATGCTCAGTGATATGTCACACCCTAAACTTGGTAGGGTGGACGGGCACCTAGTGCCACCTCTATACGAGTAGTATACTTCCTAATACAAATAATTTACTATGTTCAATTACCTACAACCGGAAGATCCCAAACAAATATATGGATATATGGGCCTACAAGGCTTCAATTGTATAACCCAAAATTACATAACATTACTGACCACATGTATCCATCTATTTAGAAAAGCCTCTAAGATTGTTTGATAAAAAATTTAGTTAGGATAGGGCCCCGGCCTACCCAACTAGCCTGTGAAACTATACCACAAATGACTTGACTTGGCTACCCCCGGAAGAAGTGGAACTCACCAAAACTCTAATGATCAGCTGGAGCATCTACATACAAATATGTCAC
This sequence comes from Anisodus tanguticus, assembly GCA_034509755.1. NCBI lineage: Eukaryota > Viridiplantae > Streptophyta > Magnoliopsida > Solanales > Solanaceae > Anisodus > Anisodus tanguticus. Next base: position 42,789,891 of record CM067540.1, on the reverse strand, counting down.
TTGCGAACCTGGACCTGCAGCATGACATACAGCGCCCCCCCAGCAAAAGGGATGTCAGAGCGAGTAATGCACCGAGTATGTAAGGAAAATAGAACAAATGATAAGCACTGGTACTTAAAGTAAAACAAGTAAACAACCGAGCTAAAGTTCTAGCACACGAAAGTTAAAGTATATACTTTATTCGATATAAAGTCTTTTTTTTAAGAAGTAACAACAAGTATAGAAGGACTGTCACTTACCTGTAGGTCACAATCTACTAGAACGCTTATCAATTATATCAGTGAACGTATCACAATAGGCCTAAGTGTTTTCTACTTTTTAGTCGATCTTTGTCTCGTAAATATGTTCTACATAGGGTGACAAATATGTCCTATAGACCATCAAACAGGCCTCGGTGACCGTCAAATAAGCCTCGATGGCTAGTAAATAAGCCCAAATACTAGCAAATAAGCTCAATGGCTAGCAAATAGGCATAAGCTGGAAAATAGGTCACGAGGGCCGATGATTCATATCACATAGCTTAACTAAGTTCTTTATACATCAACTCGCTCAACTACAGTTCCCCTTCTGATGAGACACAACCTATTATCCACAATTACTTTGAGAAATGCAAGTAAAGACTCACTTATCCTCGGAGTTTAACCAAGTACACAAGCATCCAACCGGAGGAGTAACAACTACTAAGGCAACCAAGGTTGACAACCACGCAAATGCATAGATATTTAACTAGGGAAGCCCTGCTACTATTGCAATTGATAGGGGACAACTATACAATTAGCAAGTATGCAACCTGATGCCTACCACACACGACCTCTAAGGACTTTCATTTCAGGAAGACAGCTAATAACTCCAACTATTGAAGACAACCACATCAAGTGGCATAATCTTTGATGAAAGCTGAATAAACTGGAATGGGTCCAATTCAACATATAAAACTATCAACAAGTATCTAGATTGGATTCCTACCGACAATTACCTTTCAATTATGCAACTAAAGACTCATTTTCCTTCTAAGTTCAATCAAATACATGAGAATCCAACTAGAGGGGTAGCAACTACTACTGCCATTACTACGGGCAACTATATGAAGACATATGTATTCTACCAGGCTACTCATGTAATGGACGAGGGCAACTATAAACTAACATTTAGATTGGATTCTTACGGGTTCTCGACTCTCAACACTTCCAACAACTATTGCTTACTATTGATACTTCAAGACACAAGCAACATCATTCCTCGAAAGTCACTTCACCTACTCTTTGCTAAAAACATTTGCCAAATAGATCAAATAGAAGGTTATGAAGCTTAAGAACAACTCGCATTATCAATCCAAATATGTACCATACAACCGATAATAAAACTAACTTCAACTAACAAAGTAGAATACCTATGACAATTACGTTTCCTAGCTCTACTAGACAAATACGCTTTCTATTGAGTCATGCCAATTGAAAGAAGGGATAGTCATTACATAAATTATTCTTGAAATTATAATCGCTTTACAAGCCCTCACACGCCTTATGAATAGTTATTTATAACAACAAAGGGTCGATATAAATATCTAATCCATATTCCAGAAAGGAAACTTCATTTAGGCATCCTTATCGAGAATCTTAAACACAAAGAATATTTGGACTTGTTAACAAAGGGTACTTATATAATTTGATCCCACGATTATCCGAAACATAATTTCTTATGTTTTACAACACAAACAACCAACATACAAATCAATTTCAAATCATATCATGATCAAAATAGCCCGCAAGTCAACATACACTGATTTCTTAGATATAAGGGTTTCGATTACGGAAATCCTTTCACAACTTACCCTGAATCATTAATCAACCACAATTATACATAAAGGAAGGTAAATCTTACCTAAATAAATCCAAGCCTTCTCAAAATACACTTTTCCCCGAATTCAAGGATTTGTAAACCCAGTTCAACACGAAAGAAGTAATTATTATGATAATTACAGAATTAATAGCATTAATATTACGTAATTATATTTAGATATGATCTTGGGAGGTTGGGATACTTTAGAAAGGATCTTAGGAGAGTTCCTGATTTGGTTTTGGAAAACGAATGGTTGAGAAAATCACGCAATCCGTATTTAACCTAGAAAAACTCTCCAACTCCGTAATTTGATGGCGGTATTGATTGTACCGTCAAACACTCGATGGTTCGTCAATATTCCCATAAAACTTCCAAGGTGTTTGATGGCTTCAGAGTGGGAAAATTGACGGTCCATCAAACATTTAACCATTTGTCGACCTTCCCGTCAAATTGTCCAACTTTCTGATTTCATCAAAACGTATTTTCTTCGACTCGTTTGACTTCCAAACACTCTGAAACTTCCATCACCAAGCCGTTAACCTTCAGTACCCTTTTGTAAAGGCGTACCTCTTTCCGAAACATCAGTATCTAATAACGACACGAAAAAATACAAAATGTATGAGGTGTAACATCCTTCCCCCATTAGGAACATTCGTCCTCGAATGTGAAAAGAAACAAATATGAATGGTCTCCACATATATGGATACTTATAGCTATCCCCTCTTGCTATGATTATATCCTTAGTAATTCTTTGCCTTGAGTGCTCAACTACACTCCATAACCTACCTAACGACCCTGCTTATCCACAAATATATAATCATAAAGTCAAGTATACATTTAACTTACTGATAACTACAATTCATAGAATCATTCGATTTAACTAATATGACTCACCTTAGGTGATGTTCTATAGCCCATGATTAGTAATTTCACGAGATGACTAATGGTATAATCAATCATACGTGATATCCCTTTCGACCTTGGAATTACCTATATCGTCGATATCTAATGAAATATACTAATCCTGCAAATGATCATATAGAATCCTTGTGTAAGGGTAAGATCTCAACAACTACATAACATGTAAAAAGATATTACTAGGCTTACAAATACGTAATGTCTAATACAGAAACAATTGACACACCTATACTCTAGTCTTGACTAGAACTTGAGCCTAAGGCTCCATCCCCACCCTTACTACGGTCTTCTTGATTAAGATTTGGGTAATCCCATATTTTATGACCATGGCCCCGGCACCAAAAAAATCCTCTGAATACATACAACATAGCCCTACATGCGGCCAACCACACTGTCTACAAGGTGGCCGAAGAGGTTCATTCGACCTGTATTACCCTGATTATGTGATTCTGATACTCATGAACCTTGATTATGCATAGAACTCAGTGACGGCGTATCATGTCTACAAGATTGTGGCCCTTGGGCCCGAGAAGGAGTCCTAACTGTAGGACCAGATAAAGGCCTAGGATTATTCCAATCATACTCTACTTGACTGGCCGATCTATCCCTCTTAGGTTGACTTTCGTTACCCGCCACTTGTTGTCTCCGCTTTTGATTTTCTAGATTCTGAATGTATGCTTGGATGCAGTAGATATCCATACCCACGTTCAAAGAGGCTGTAGTACACTCTTTAATAAAATCTGGGGCCAAACCGTTCACAAATCAATGCACCCTATCACTCATTTCGGCCACAATCCTAGGGGCATACCTAGCCAGCGAATTATATGGAAGACTATACACCAATACGCTCATATCACCTTGCAATAAGAGTAGAAACTTATCTTGCCTGGCCCTTTGATGTTCTACCGATAGGTAATGCTGCAGGAAAGCTTCAGAAAACTCATTTCACACTACTGATAGTGTGTTCGACCCTTTGAACTGTACCAATATCTCATACCATACAACCGCTACATCTTTCAATCTATACGAAGCCAATTCTACTGCATCGGTATCTGTAGCATGTGTTACCTGCAGTGTCTTGTACATCTAATCTAAAAAATTATGTAAATCTTCATTTGGGTCAGATGCTGAAAACACCAGAGAATCCAAGTTGACAAAATCCCAAACCCTTGCACTGAATACCCTATCATATGATCTAACTCCCGCACCTCTGGCGATGGGCCTGAGCAGCCACTAATCGAGTCAGCAATCGCATTGCGCTTCGCATATCTATGACATCATTATAAGTCTCAAATGGAGGGGCTGGAGGCATTGGTTCCCTCATATATTCTTTTGGAGTTGGCGGATTCAATGGGTCCTATTGGGGTATCACATCCACACTCTAGGCCTCACTTTTTCTCTCACTAATAGGTGGTACTCTACTCGCACCTTATCAGTTGTCGCTTTCATATTTGGTTAGCTGAAGCTCTTTGGTTTACCAGCATCGATGTATCTAAAACAAGGCAAGGATTAAGAATCCAATTCCTTACATTGCAGCTCTATCTCACGATCTAAAATCAGAAAGAAAGGTAACCATCCTAAAATGTCCTATAGCCTCCCATTTATAAAAGTGGTGCACAAAACATCCATAAACAAGAGTCTACTAGATACGACTTTGTAGACTCTATAGGACATGACCTGCTCTGATAACACTTTATCACACCCCAACCTTATTGGGGTGGATGGGCACCTACTGCCACCTCTATACGAGTAGTATACTTCCCAATACAAATAATTTACTATGTTCAAATACTTATAACCAGAAGAGCCCAAACAAGTATATAGATATGTGGGCCTACAAGGCCTCAATTGTACAACCCAACATCACATAACATTACTGACCACAGGTGTCCATCTATCTACAAAAGCCTCTAAGAGTGTTTGACAAAACAACTTAGTCGGGACAGGGCCCTGGCCTACCTAACTAGCTTGTATAACCATACCACAAATAACTTAACTCGGCTACTCTAGGAGGAAGTGGAGCTCACCAGAACTCTGATGACCAGTTGGAGCATCTACACACAAATCTGTCACTTGTGAACCTGGTATGTAAGGCGGATAGAACAAATAATAAGCACTGGAACTTAAAGTAAAAGAAGTAAACAAGTAACAACAAGTATAGGTTGATTGTCACTTACCTGTAGGTGACACTCTACTAGAACACTTATCAATTTTACCAATGAATATATCACAACAGGCTTAAGTGTTGTCTACTTATTTAGTAAATCTTTGTCTCGCATATGTTCTGTTTAGGGTGATAAATAGGTCCTATAGACCGTTAAATAGGCCTCAGTGGCCGTTAAATAAGCCTCGATGGCTAGTAAATAAGCCAGAAGGCTAGCAAATAAGCTCAATGGCTAGAAAATAGGTACAAGCTGGTAAAATAGGCCGCGAGGGCCGATGAATCATATCACATAGCTCGACTAAGTTCTTTATACATCAACTCACTCAACTACAGTTCCCCTTCTGAGGAGACTCAACCTGTTATCCAGAATTACCTTTGAGAAATGCAATAGAAGACTCGCTTATCCTCGGAGTTTAACTAAGTACACAAGCATCCAATCGGAGGAGTAACAACTACTAAGGCAACCAATGTTGACAACCACGCAAATGCATAGATATTTAACTAGGGAAGCCCGCTACTATTGCAACTGACATGGGACAACTATACAATTAGCAAGTACGCTACCCGACACCTACCACACCCGACCTTTAAGGACTTTCATTTCAGGAAGAAAACTAATAACTCCAACTATTGAATATAACCACATCAAGTGGCATAATCTTTGATGAAAGTTGAATAAACTGGAATTGGGTCCAATTTAATATATAAAACTATCAACAAGTATCTACATTGGATTCCTACCAGTAATTACATTTCAATTATGCAACTAAAGACTTATTTTCCTTCTAATTTCAATCAAATACACGAGCATCCAACTAGAGGGGTAGCAACTACAACTTCCATTACTACGTGCAACTACATGAAGGCATATGTATTCGACCAGGCTACACGTGTAATGGGTGAGGGAAACTATCACCTAGCATTTAGATTGGATTCTTGTGGGTTCTCGACTCTTATCACTTCCAACAACTATTGCTTACTATTGAGACTTCAAGACACAAGCAACATCATTCCTTACAAGTTGCTTCACTACTATTTGATAAGAACATTGCCCAATAGATCAAATAGAAGGTTATGGAGCTTAAGAACAACTCGCATTATCAATCCAACTATATACCATACAACCGATAATAAAACTAACTTCAACTAACATAGTAGAATACGTATGACAATTACACTTACTAGCCCCACTAGACAAATACACTTTCTATTGAGCCATGCCAATTGAAAGAAGGGATAGTCATTACATACCTTATCCTTGAAGTGATAATCATTTTACAAGCCCTCGTATGTCTTACAAATAGTTATATATAACAACAAAGGATCCATATCAATATTGAATCCATATTCTAGAAAGGAAACTTCATTTAGGCATCCTTATCAAGAATCTTAAACACAAAGAATTCTTGGACTTGTTAACAAAAGGGTACTTATATCATTTGACCCCACGACTCTTTGAAACATAATTTCTTATGTTTTACAACACCAACAACCAACATATAAATCAATCCCAATTCATATCATGATCAAAATAGCCCACAAGTCCATAAACAATGATTTCTTAGATTTACGGGTTTCGATTACGGAAATCCTTTCACAGCTTACTCTGAATCGTCAATTAACCATAATTATAGATAAAGGAAGGTAAATATTACCTCAATACATTCAAGCCTTAGCAAAACACATTTTTCCCAAAAATTAAGGGTTTCCAAACTCGGTTCAACATGGAGGAAGTAATTATTATGATAATTATGGGATTACAGTTTATATTTGATCTTGGGAGGTTGGGATACTTTAGCATGGATCTTAGGAGAGTTCTTGATCTGGTTTTGGAAAAAATGGCTGAGAAAATTGCATAACCCGTATTTAACCCAGAAAAATTCACCACCGCCGTAATTCGACGGTGGGATTGACAGTATTGTCAAATACTCGATGGTCTGTCAGTCTTACTATCAAACTTCCAGGGTATTTGACGGCTTCAGAGTTGGAAAATTGACGATCCGTCGATCATCCCATCAAATTGTCCAGCTTTTTAATTTTGTCGAAATTTATTTTCTTCGCTCCATTTGACTTCCAAACACTCTGTAACTTTCATCAACAAGTCGTAAATATTCATTACCCTTTTTTAAAGTCGTACCTCTTCCCGGAATATTGGCATCCAATAACGACGCGACAAAATGCGAAACTTACAGAGTGTAACATGATCAAAGGGTTGCAAGTGACCGGATTGATAGGCTTATGGCCAGATTATGAGTAGTTCCTCATTATAGCCTCTTCTCCCATACTCCTAGTCCTTACCTTCTCCTTACTCCTTGAATTCCCTCATCTTCATCTTATTCTGTCCTTTCTATATTTATGCAACATCTTTCTTGGGTTGTAATTGACAATTGGCACTGTTTGCTTGTTGATTTAGCTGGTACTTTTGGATTTACTATGATTTTATTTGAATATTAACTGGGGAAATTATCTTACTATTTGTGCAACATTGCTTCACCATGTTAGTTCTGATTTTGCTCATTTTAGTGTTGCCCCAGTGACCATGAGTTAACATTGTTATAATTCATTCTCCTCGTGTTACTGCTTTACTCTTTTTTATGATGCCGAAAGGGGGAAGACATGCAGGGGATAAGGATGGTATATTTTTTCTGATGAGTTTGTACTACAAGGGTCTAAGACTTAGAGGGAACAAGTAGGGATCTGGTTCTCAGGGGGAACTAAAATTCTGAGTTTGTCATCATCAAAAAATGGGGAAATTGATAATGTAAGTTATGCCTTGTTTTGATGATTTGACAAACATATACGAGGAACCAGGTTCATAGTTATAGGGACCAGTTCAGGTCGATGCAAGTTAACTCTACAGTTATAAAGTTGCTGACACAGTTGCAGTATCACAACACTACTATAGAGTTGATGCGGCTCTCCTATTGGTCCAAGGTTTAAGGTTTTGTCACTTCCTTCATCTCTCATATATACATAACATATTAAGGTCTGAAAACCTAATCTTGCAAATTCAAATTATTCTCACTTTCACCTGCAAACCATCGAGTTCATCAGAGCTTCAGTCAAGACCAAAGCTCCAACAAACTGAAGGATCAGTTCTCTTACAAAGGAAGATGTCTAAGTCCTACGTGTATTGAGTCTTTGTTTTGTTGTTCTTAAACTTGCAAACCTACTCTTCTTGTAAGAAGTTGTTGTAGGTCGTTTGTTTTCTCAAGTCTTTGAGTTGTTTGTTTGACTAGAGTTAGTCAAGCTGTGTCTTTGCAATAGAGGTATTGTAGAGAGCTTTCAATAGTGTTATTGTAAGAGTGATGATTAAGAGTTTAATTCCTAAGTTTCAAGAGGTTGTAATCAAAACATTGCTCAGTTCTTAGTGAATTTTTTGAAAAAATCCTACTAGGGTAGGTCGTGGTACTCCCTTGAGCAAGGTAATTTTCACGTAAATATCTTGTGTACTTACTTCATTAGCTAAGGAAACATTTAGAGAACTTGATTCTCTGCACTGTTTGGTGGAGTCTTATATTATATCAGAAATGGAGTCCAAATTGACCTCATTTTGAAATTCGGATAAGAACTGCATACTGCTATGCAGACTCTATTTTCCCCCTTTGTTAGTACCAAGTTTATATATAATTGATATATTTCAATTAGATAGTATTTAGTGCAGCCCTATCTAGTGTTATCATACTACATTTACCCATACTGTATATGCAGCCATGCACTAAATGAGGTGTCTATGGGCCCTGCATATTTTGAGTCATAGCATTTGAAATATAATGTCGAATTTCTGGTTGCGCCAAAGTACATAAGTAATTCGCATATGAGTTACTTCTTAAGTACATGAGACAATCATTTGTTTAGGAGTGGTATTAAAAGATACAAATTAACTTGACTAGTTCATAACCAGTTTGCATATTCTATTAATCCGCAAGCTATATCCATTTCAAATTGCCATTTATTCTTAAAGAAAATTATACGAGTTTTGGAGTTTTACCTCTTGGTACATAGAGGTTCTTTCCTCATGCCTCAGTTTTATCTTAATTTTTTTCTTATCGGACATGATTGAAGTTAACTCAAAGTTAATTTTCTTTGAAATATACTCATTGGAACCGTAGTTGGGTTATTTATAGAAGACGTATTTTGATGTGCGTTTGGGTCTTGGGTTCAGATTTTTTCTAAAATGGGTTAGATGAGTACTAATAGGTGGAGTTTGGCATGAGTTATTTGATAGGAGATATATACATATTTGTTTGAAAGTCTAGATAATACAATCGAATTTGTATAAAAGGCAGCCTAGTGCACTAAGGTCTCACTATGTGCGAGATCCGAAAAAGGGTCGCAACAAGGGTCTATTGTATGCACTTGAATTTTTATCTCATCATTAGAGGTGGCAAATGGGTGAGTTTGGTTGGATTTGAGAAGGTTGAAAATGGTTTGAACAAAAACAGGTTGGGTTTCAACCCGCCCATATTTCATAAGGGTAAAATATGGGTTGGATGATAAATGGGTGGGTTGGTTATGGGTTAGCCCATATTATATAAGTGTAATATTTATAATTATTTATTTTATAAAATTAAATTATTTTTTTATATATTTATAATTAAATATATGAAATAAAAAAATTCGAGATAGAGTGGAGGCAGAGGAAAAAGTTCTCACTTTTTAATTTTTTTTATAAATGTAGTATATATGAAAAAGAAAATTTGCGTTGGGGGGGGGGGGGGGGTTGATACAGTCCAAACTGATCAAGACATATTCCAGTCGTCCCGGCCATTCACTAGGAGTCAGGCTATGGTCTTTCATGATGTTCACCTAACTTTGGAGAAGGAGTTCGCGTTTCAAGAGCCATGGACACTGCCTAGCCCGGGGAAGCAGCCTATGGACTTATTTGTGCTAGCCCATGGACTCACTTTGGAGTCCCATGCGTGTGAAGGATATCCCATGGACAGCCCATTCGTGTGGATAATGATTTGAAGCCCTGTGAGGTCATATTTTAAAAGCCGACTTGTGGCTATTACATTTTAAAGACCGGTGTAAACTTTACCTATATAAGCTACACTTAGAATTATTTCTCATTTCACCTATCATGAAATTTATGAAAGTTGAACTTTTCTCTCTAGTTGAGACTTGTTATGATTTGGTGGACTCCAAATTGTACAACCTTATTTTGATCATTTAATTTGCAAAGGATTGTTATTCAATTGAGGATTGTTGCATAAGATAGGTTTCTTTGATCCTTTTGGAAGGTAACTAGGACTAGTTCTTCTAGTTATTGTCCAATTATTTATCAATTGTGTCTTTTTTTCTAACTTATGTTTATTTTCTTGCATTATTTGGTATTAGAGCAGGCATAGATTTGTCCCTACAAATCTAGTCATTATTTTGTATCAAACTTTATAAAAAATTGTTTTGGATGAGATTTCCTAGTGTTCTTAGGGTTTCAACTTCTTGATCGTTGTTGTTTTGGATGAAATTTGTGTTACTTAGAGTATTTGGGTGTTCTTGATCCACTAGTGAAACTGATTTTGATGTTTGAAGACTTGTGTTCTTGGATATTCATAAGTTCAAGAAGAAGTTCATGAACTATTATTTCTAAAGTCTTCAATCGTGCCATTAGTTTAGGTGTCTTGGGTGATACGTGATGATATTTGGAAACTAGACATCAAGATGGTCATTTTGGTATATCATTTGAAGTGTTTTGAATAATTGTGTTCTTGAGTGTTCATAAAGATTTTGTGAATTTTCATGTGTGTTCTTGATAATTTCAACTTTACTACCTTTGTTTGATCTAATTTGGTGATAAGTTAAGCTTTCAAGGTGTTAGGGAGCGTGAAAGTTGGTTTAGAAGTCAAAGGGCCTAGTCAAGAGTTAATTTCCAAAGAGTTGGTGCATTGAACACCTCCAAAACGTGGAGAAGGGGGCTGAACTCATTAAGGGAAGTCAAAAATCAGTTTTGGGGCATGTGAAAGGGTGCAGATGCAAATGAATAGTCAAATCATTAATTGACCCAAGTTCCCTAGTCAATTCTTGGGAAGACTAAAGCCACCTTGAGAAAAGAGTGTCCAAGTTCCTAATCACCTCTTGAGAAAATGAGAAGTCAAGTGTGCAAGTCCCTAGTCATCTTTGGGGAAGACGAGAAGCTATTATTGAAACTTGTAGTAATTAAATCCAAGACAATGGTCAAAGGTGATTAATTAGTGAGACTTAGGGGGTTGCCTAGCACGTTTTAAGGAGAGGTTGGGAAGCTTCTTAATCCTTTTTTGTGACATAACTTCTAGTTAGTATCCATTGAGTAATTACCTACTCAAAATTTACTAGTTCTTGAGCTATAACTTCTTTCGTGCTAATTCTTTTCAAGCTTTTCTCGTTTTAATTCGTAGTGAATTGTTTGACTCAAGTGCACTATATTTATAGGAGTCGTCTGACTATAGAGTCCCATAAACTCACTCTAATCCCGAAGAGGTAGCGTCTTTGTGTAGTTGAAATGATCGAAAAAGAGTTGGTCAATTCTAAAAAAGCCGATTACAATAAGTCAGAGTGAACCAAATCTTTACATTATTGAGGGAACCGAGCACCACCCAAATAAAGTAAAGGAGTTAGTAAGGTGATTTCTAACCTTAACTTGTTTCTTTAAGCTTTGCTTTGCATGTAGAATGGCGGGAGATGAAATTGGTGCGGAGGTACAAGGAAGAATGACTATAGTCAATCTTGTGGCAGCAATGAACAATATAACTGCTCAGTTGACGATTAAGATAGACGGAGTGAAAACACAAATGCAAGACCTTGAACAAGGGGAATCACCATTGGTTATAAGGGACGCCGGAGAAGAAACAAGTCGTACACCTATCTTTAGTACAATACCACCGGAGCAATTTAATGAGGTGGCCCATCAATAAAGAATGAGGGAAGAAGCTGCCATTAATGCTTGTGCTATGGGAACTTCTTAAGTTCCTAGATTTCAAAATCTCATACTTCTAGATCCTCAGATTCAAGTGCAAGTACCTCCTATGAGGGCAAGGAGACAGTTGGTCCCGGTTGATGAAGACATTGAGTCCCATGACTTAGAATAAACCGAAGATGAGTTTGATCAACAATATGTTCGGAGAGCCCAAGAACAAAGGGGCCAAAGGGGATACAAAGGAAGAAGAGGAAGATGAGGACGAGGAGCGCATGTTGGGAGAAATCTTGAGCATGACTATGGAAACCATGATGATTATCCAAAACTGGTCCGAGGGAATGAAGGCGAAAGGGATACTAATCTTACCAATGTCAAGATCACTATTCCACCACTTAAACGAACTAGTGATCCAGACAAGTACATCGATTGAAAGATTCAGATTGAGAGAATATTTGACACAAATGAACTTTCAAAGGAGCGGAAAGGGAAATCTCCTATTTCTATCTATTGATGATGTAGCAGCTATATTTCCATTCATCCTCTTTTTTCAAGGGTTTCATAATTGGACCTTTTATCGATTAGGTATCAGTGGAAACATAAAGATAAAAGAGCTGTTTTTTTTCCTCGGACTCATTGGAACCTTCTTTTTCCTCGCGAAAAATGGTTCCTGTAAAGCAAACTAAGAGTCTGCACCAACTAAATCGGAAGCAACATTCGAAAGACGAGAGTAGGCTCGAGGAGGATCTCGCTTGACTATAAGGAAGGAGAGGGGGTGGAAAGCTACTTGCTTGATTGTAAGGAAAGAGAGGGGGCGGAAAGTTCTTAGGAAGAGCCGTACGAGACAGCTCACGTACGGTTCGGGATCCCGGGCTCGATCTGGTTTAGTATCAAGGTGATTCTTTTTCTGTTCCTATATATATGGGTCCGTGCAGCATTTCCACGATATCGTTGTGTGAAAAAAGAAAGAAGAGAAGGAACTTGGAGTTGGCGCCCACATAACGGATTGCTTGCTTACCAAGCTTAAGCAAGTGGCTTTCCGCGCCTCTCCTTATAGTCGAGTTGCTTAGTTACAGCTAACAGCTAAGCCACTAATCATACAGCTAAGAAAATAAAGTCGGTCACTACTGAGACAGCTCATAAGCGGTTTATGCCATTGACTCTTTTGAAGGCAATGTTTCTACATAGTGGGAATAGTAAAAGCAAGTTCGGAGAAGACATGGTTTACTGGAATATCTTACTTGGGGACAATTGAAACATGTCATGGATGTTAAGTATGTCACTGCCAAGCATCATCAAGAGCAATTACGAAGGCTCTATGAATTGAAGCAAGGTTCTAAGATCGTAGAAGAGTTTTATGATGAGTTTGAGAAAGCAAGAATGGATCTTGATCTTGAATAAGACGAGGAGCAACTTATCAGCCGATTCAAAGTTGGGTTGAACCATGAAATCTCATCTCAAATAAGGTTAATCACTTACTATACTCTTGATGAGGTGTTCTAAGTAGCTATAGAGGCAGAAAAGAGGGTCAATGAGGACAAGTCATTTCGATTGAGAGGAAGTGCTAATACTACTCCGTGGAGTAGGGGTAAGGATTTGAAGAGTCCAAGTTCAGGTGCTAGCCGTGATGTTAATAGGCCACTTGAAAAGTGTCCAATCAAATCTGATCCAAAGAACTCCGGAGGTAAAACTCAACTCAATTCTCCTAGTGTTTCATCTATTCAATATCATAAATGTAGGGGATATGGGTATATGGACAAAGAGTTTCCAACTCGGAGGACCATGTTTATTCTTGATTATGGCATTATTTAAGAACAAGAAAGTGAACCAGACGATGGCAATGAAAAAGAACTTGATTATGATCTTGAGAAGATGAAATGAGAAGAGGAGAATAATCTTCCTGATATGTTTCTTATGGTGAGGAGAAACTTGAGCACTATAAGCATGGAGAATGAAGAAGATGTGCAAAGAAGGAATCTTTTTCATGTTAGGTGTAGGGTACAGGTGGAGGTGTGTTCATTGATTGTGAATGGGGGGAATTTGTGCTAATGTTGCTAGCCACTTTGATTGAGAAATTGAAACTGCCTACATTGAACATCCCCGACCTTACCAGTTATAATGACTTAATGAGTTTGGTGAATTACGGGTTACAAAGCAGGTTTTAATTAAGTTCAATATTGGAGCTTATAAAGATGAGGTACAATGTGATGTGGTACTAATGCAGGCATGCCATTTACTCTTGGGAAGAGCATGGCAATATGACAAAACTATAATTCATAATGGTCGAGCCAACACATATGCGGTTCAAAGTAAAGGTAAGAGTCTCACACTCAAGCCTTGGTCACCAAAGCAAGTGATAGAAAATTATCATCGAATGAAGAAGTTGAAGGAAACGGCTAAAGGTAAGGTTATTGTTGTGGCTGATTCTAAGTCCACATCACCACCACTGAGTAATTAAAGGTATGTGCAATCATGCAACCGGGAGAGTATTTCAAAGGTAACGGGTGCATAAAGGTATTTTCTTGAGTTATAGTGATGATTTGTCTAATGCTAATCAACTACCAAGTTTTGTTGAGAAGCTATTGCAGGATTTTGTGGATATATTTCCCGAGGAAATGCCAAACGGACTGCCTCCCTTTAGAGGAATTGAGTATCAAATAGATTTTGTGTCGGGATCCCAAATTTTGAACAAACCAGCCTATAGGTGTAATTCGAAAGACACCAAGAAACTCCAAAGGGAAGTTAATGAGGTTGTAAGCAAGGGGTTAGCGTGGGAAAGTTTGACTCTGTACGTCGTTCTGGTCATACTTATGCCAAAGAAAGACGGAACATGGAGAATATATGTCAATTTTAGAGTCGTCAACAAGATCACGGTAAAGTATCATCATCATATTCCTAGGTTAGACGACATTTTAGATGAGTTAAGTGGTTCTTGTTGGTTTACTAAAGTTGATAAATAGGTTTGTTGTGGTTTATTTTGATGACATTCTTGTGCATAGTAAATCCGTGGATGAGAATATTGATCACTTAAGGCAAGTCTTTGATATTTTGAGAAAAAAGAAATTGTATGCTAATCTAAAAAAGTGTGCCTTTTGTGTCGAACGTGTTATTTTTCTTAGTTTTGTTGTGAGTTGTAGTGGAGTTGAAGTCGATGCGTCAAATGTAGAAGCTATTAGGGATTGGACTACCCTGTCTAGTGTTACTCAAGTGAGAAGTTTTCATAGGTTTGGCTAGTTTTTATAGGAGGTTTGTGAAAGACTTTAGCACCATAGCAGTGCCATTGACTGAGTTCATAAAGAAAGAACAACCGTTTATTTGGGAAGAGTCCCAAGAGAGAGCATTTAAGGAGTTTAAGCATAGGCTTAATTCTGCCCGATTGTTACAACTACGATTGAGTGTGATACTTCAAGGGTCGGGATAGATGGAGTGCTAATGCAAGAGGGGAAGCCTATAGCTTATTTCAGTTTTCAAACTTATGGGGGCAACTTTGAACTATTCAACTTATGATAAAGAGTTGTTCGCCTTAGTGAGAGCTTTAGTCCATTGGCAGCATTACTTGTGACTGAGAGAGTTTGTGATTAGAAGTGACCATGAGTCTTTGAAACATATTAGTGGCCAAGAGAAGGTGAATAAGAGAGGGAAAGAAAATGTAGTGGTTGATGCCTTAACAAGAAAGTTTGTCCTAGCTACCACTTTGACTTCTAGACTTTTAGGATTTGAGAGCATAAAGTCTATGTATAAGAACGATCCTAAGTTTAAGAGCATTCGTGAGGATCTAGTTAGTAGAAAGTGGGTAGAGAAATATCAGTGGCATGATGGCTATCGTTTTAAGAAGGGGAGAGTGTGCATACCCATGTCCTCGTAGAGGGAGTTACTGATTTGTGAGGTACATTTTGGAGGTTCTAAGGCTGGTCATGATAGTATCTATGTTTTTGTGGATAGATTTTCTAAGATGGCTCAGTTCATCCCGTGTAATAAGTGTGATTATGCGCAGTATGTTGATTCTTTGTTTTATTACTAATATGTTAAAATTGCATGGTGTGTCGCATACCATTGTTAGTGATAGGGATACGAAATTCTTGAGTCATTTTTGAAAATGTTTGTAGGGTGTACTTTGCACCAAGTTGTTGTTTTTGACTTCTTGTCATCCTCAAACGGATGGATGAACTGAAGTTGTGAATCGTACTTTGGGAGCTCTAATTAGGGCTATGACCAACGGAAAATCTGAAAGATGGGTTGATCATTTGCTCATCATTGAGTTTTCTTATAACGATGTGGTGCATAGAATTATAGGGAAATCCCCGTTTGAGAGTGTGTATAGTTTTAACCCATTAATTCTATTAGATTCAATCCCTTTGTCTCGAGATGTTGTTTTATATGTTGAAGGTAAAAGCAGGGCAGATTTCTTGCTTAAGCTTTATGCTAAGGTGAGACAAAACCTGGAAAAGGCATATGCCAAGGTGGCGTTCAAGGCTAACAAGGGAAGAAAGAAGCTGGAGTTGCAAAAGGGTGACTGGGTTTGGGTGCATTTCAGGAATGATCGGTTCCCGAACCAAAGAAAAAGAAAGTTGTCCGCGCGAGGAGATGGACCATTTGAAGTGTTGGAAAAGATTAACGATAATGCTTACGTTATTGATCTTCCGAGTGACTATAATGCTTCAAACACTTTCAATGTTTCTGACCTGGTTCCTTATGTTTCAGGTGATGCGGTCGAGAGTGATGATGCGACGATTTCGAGGACAAAAACTTTTTAAGAAGGGGAGGATGATGCAGTCCAAACTGATCAAGACATGTTCCAATCGTCCCGACCATTCACTAGGAGTCAGACTATGGTCCTTCATGATGTTCATCTAGCTTTGGAGAAGGAGTTTGCATTTCAGGAGTCGTGGACACTGCCTAGCCTGGAGAAGCAACCTATGGACTTATTTGTGATAGCCCATGAACTCACTTTGGAGTCCCATTCATGTGAAGGATAGCCCATGGACAGCGCATGTGTGGCTAATAATTTGGAGCCCTACAAGGCCATATTTTAAAAGTCGACTTATGTTTATTACTTTTTAAAGATCGGTATAGACTTTACTTATATAAGCTACACTTAAAACTATTTCTCATTTCACCTATCTTAAAATATATGAAAGTTGAATTTTTCTCTCTAGTTGAGACTTGTTATGATTTGATGGACTCCAAGATGTACAACCTTTTTTTGATCATTTAAATTGCCAAGGGATTGTTATTGTCGAGGATTGTTGCATAAGATAGGTGTCTTTGATCCTTTTGGAAGGTAACTAGGACTAGTTCTTCTACTTATTGTCCAATTGTTTATCAATTGTGTCTTTTTTTCTATCTTATCTTTATTTTCTTGCATCAGGGGGGTTTAAGAAAAAAAAATCTAACTTCTTATAATTTTTTTATAAAAGTAAGATAAAATATATGAAATAGAAATTTTTTTGGGAAGGGTGGTGTGGGGTAAGGAAAAAAATTCCACTTTTTAATTATTTTTATAAAATAAAATAAAATATATGAGATAGAAAATTCGCGTGAGGGGGTAGATGGAATAGTGGGGGTGGGGATAAGAAAAAAATTCCCACTTCTTATAAAGTTTTATAAAAGTAAGATAAAATACATGAAATAGAAAATTTGTGGGTGGGGCAGGGGGTAGGGGATGGATGGGGTGTGGGGTAGGAAAAAATTCACTTTTTAACTTCTTTTTTTTATAAAAGTAAAATAAAATATATGAAATAGAAAATTTAGGGAGGAGAGAGGTAGGTGGGGTGAGAGGAAAGAAAACATTTCTCATTTTTTTTATAAAATCTTTATATAAGTAAAATAAAATATATAAAAGAGAAAATTCGGGGGAGGGGGGTAGTTGGAGCGGGGGTGGGGTGGTAGGTGGGGCTAGGTTAGGAGGGAGGAGTAAGGGGTTGGCGTAGAGGTAAGTGGGGGTGGTAAGGGAGCAGGGGCAGGGGCAGGGGCAAGAGGTTGGTGGTAGGTGTAGATGGTGGGTGGGTAGTGGATGCGGTGTGGGGTTGGGGGTGGTTGGTGTATTTTTATTGGTCCGAAAAATATTTTTCTTCAATTTTTTAAGGAATTTATTTTTCTATTTTGAGAAAAATGATCTGTTATTGGGTCTAGCGGGTTTAAATATGGGTACTCATATTTACCCAAATTTTAATGGGTTAAAAATTAAATGAAGCTCATATTTACCCAACTAAAATTTAAGTGATCAAACTCATTAAAATGTGGGTTTAAATAGGTTGATTTTACAAATGTGGGTTGATATTGCCAGCCCTACTAATGATAAACTTAACGCTATTGCATTATCTATAATTGTAAAATCGTGCTAGATATTTTATTTTCTATGAGTTACTTTAATCCTTTTTAATTTTTTAAATCTTTTTAATGTATTTGTTATATTTTTTCTGTTATTATACAATTTTATTAAACATATCTCGGAGCTCATGTTTGATCTCACGCCCCGCCTTTTTAAACAGAGTTTGGAACCAAGCCTTACTAATTATTCTTTGTTTTTCTGAAATGTTCCCGGATTGGTCCATCAATTTTCGGTTTACACTAGATTATCTTAATCAGCATATAACTGAATTACAGTTGAATGGTCGCAACTCTATAATGTATCACTTAAATGCAAAGATCTATAGTAACTCTATTAATTAATACTCAATTGTTTAATAAACTCTCTTAGATAATATTTTTGGTCGGTCCCGACTTGGGGATAACGTGCTAAATTAATAATTCGATAAAATTTTAAGATAATACATTTTTGATTACTCATATAGACCCCATGTAAAATATAAATTAATAATTCTTTATATACTACATAATACATGAGTGATTTATGATGACTTCTTGAAAAATGACTCAATTGTCTTTTGTTTTTTGTTGAAATCAATGTTACATTGAATCTCATCTCTAATTTTTCTTATCATTGTAAGAACTTCTGGTGTTGTTTTCTCATAGCTCAACCAGAAATTATTCAATGTGATTGCCGTTTTAATAGCCTCGTTTCGCGAAGGGGGTTCTACTGTAGAACTTTCATCATCATCTTCATCACCTTTATCAGTTCCCACAACGCTCTCAATTATTTCTTCATCAGTCAACAACTGTGCAACTACATTTTCTTCTGGGTAATTCAGGACATGTTCGACATCCATTGTTTGTGTTTGCATGATTTGATCTTGTGTTTATATAGGAAATATTTTTTAATATTCATAAAGTAGTACATTGAACACAAGAAGCAAAATAAAGTGGGAGATTGAAGGGTGTTTCATTTGATATAGTACATTGAACAATAATGAAGTGGAAGATTGAAGGGTGTTTGTAAATTGGGTTTATTTCATTATAAATTTATCTATAAATTGATAAAGTATTAATTAATATATAAATTAATAATAATTAATTTATTGATTAATTAATATCTGTTTTAATTAATAATTTTGGTGGTCCCAAGAACATTAATTTATAAAGTTTCTACTAGAGATGGCAGTGGATCCTGCACCCGATCCGGATCCGGTGGATCCAGATCCGTTTTATAGTATATGGATCTTCAAAATTTGGACCCGATGGATCCGGATCGGACCCGGATCCATTTCTGACGGATCGGATATGGATCTGGATCTTGTATTTGAGATCCGTATCCGGTCCACATCCGACCCGTGGATCCGTTTTTATTAAATATATTTATAACCTAGAATGTAATTTTATAAGTATTTTCTTAAAATTGCTAAGCACATTCTTGCAAGTTTAATTTATCCCAACGTTAACTCAAAAACCAAAAAATAAAGAGGTAACTTCGATAATAAAATCAATGTTATATTAGTGAATGACTAACATCTCCATAGACAAGTAATTAAAATTATATTCACTTCATTTGTGAAGATTCCAGGCACATGCAAGTTCGCATTGTGGAAATACTAGTCCAGCATTTTCCACAACTATTGTCATTGTCCAACATTTTCAATTAATAGCTCACAATCAAAACGAGACAACGAACAAAATATCTCATATGAACATTTCAAAATTGAAACACAGTAAACTGTTAGCTAAGTAAAAATCGTTTGTCAGTTCAAAAAAAAATTCTTAGCAAGGTTACATTCTTAGCAAGGCAAATTTTTTTACATATGGATCCAGATCCGATCCGTGGATCCGGATTTGGATCTGATTTTTATGGAACCGACTGATCTGAATTCAGGTATGAAAATGGATCTGGATCTGGATCTAGTAGGATCCGGTCCAGATCCGATCCGTTGCCATCCCTAGTTTCTACTGTAGTTTGATCCTAACATCTTCTACCTCCTCTTATCCCACTATTTACGCATTGACCCAAAAATTTATTGGACATGCATGAGGTTTTATGACTTGTTGAGGCTAATGCATATAATTAGAGGAGGTGACATATTTTGAGTGGTTAACTTATATACCTAATAGAATCTTAAGAATATGTATAGAATTTTTTTCAAAATTTGAGCCTGAAGTGTCTAATGTATAAGAATACTTTATTATGTGTTCATGTGCTCAATCAAAATAGATCATAGTTTGTGTGTCTAAATGAAATTTACTGACAAGTTTAAGAGGTCATTGATGTATTCCGCCTAAGTTAATCATAGAACTGATTTCAATAATCCTTTTAGTTTCTTTAATAGGTGCAATTGTTGTAGCTTGTCAATAAAAAAATTCTATTAAAACTTGGAAGCCCGAAGGAAGCATGATGCAAGAGCGTATTTTGCACATACGTGGGTTCGATCCTCCAAGGCTTGTTAGAGTTCTCTTCAACCTGCTCATGGCTAGATCGATCGGTCATGTTCATGATGCATCATAATAAAAAGGTCGTAAAGTAAAGAAGCCACATAGTAAAAATCCGACAGTCGATGAAGAAAAATGAAATTGTTCAAGGAGAAAGCTTTGAATCTCAAAGATAAATTCTAGAGAAAAAGATCCCTTAATATATATGACTAAGAGCTAAGAAACCTAATGAGACAAAAAGAAATATTTTATTTTGAAGAATATAATATGTATGTACAAATTACAAGGAAGATGTATATGGGACAAACTTGACACCAGTTCATATTGCAAAATTGAAGAGAGCTGACTTAGTCATCTCTCTTTCAGGAATATATGTCCCTATGAAGAGCAGCAAAAAAGAGAAAACTAAAATCACTCTACGCCGCGAATTGATGAACGATATTCCAAATATGAAGTGTACATTGGTACAGTTGTGTCTGGTCTATGAAGACTTAAGTAGAGAAGTGAGACTAATGAAGTAATCTTCACTGCATGGAATTGTTAGACCACCCATTGGATGACTATATCCAAACTCTTCTTTAGCCCAATGTAACAAATCTTGAAAAAGAGGATGGTTCAAATATGCTATTGGAACAACAAATCTCCTACATGTTTCACCAACATAAACCGTAAAATGTCCCTTTGGAACATAATTAGTCGTGGTTACTGCTAACACGCTTCTATTTTTATGTGAAATTGACCGTTGAAGCTTGTTTTTGGCATAATAAATACCAACTAAACCCCTTGCCATTTTTTAAAGAAAGTGGATTGAAATTATTTGAAGAAGATTTGAAGTGTATGTATAGAATTGACTTGTGTTTGCAATGGTAGCATTGACAAGTAGCGTTGATTATATATAGAGTGACTTCACTCATCAAATTGTGAATAAAGAAGAATAAGTGAATTTGGTAAACATATGGGTAGAGATTAGCAAAAGATCACATGGTATTGCCTAATATATATTTTAAGACAACATGTGCTACCACTTTAGGGTACAAAGAAGAAGAATAAGCAGATTGCACAATTTAAAAAATGTGATATGCTAATATCTGTATCTGGTTATTCTCTACAAACACTTCCACTCACTAAATTTCAAAAATTACGATTGTTTGTTGATACCTAATGGCGTTTCTCTATAAGTGAGGATCCCAAAGAGTTTGTTCTCTATTACAGGAGCATTGAACTTGAACTTGCATTATTTTGGTGACATATTTACAATTAAAAGTGAGTGGAGTCATTGGGATAATTTATTTAGATTCTTGAAAATAGAGCCTCAACTCAGCTTCACGATATTTTTTGTTGAGTCAGGTTCGTTGATCAAGATTTGTACTCCGTTGCCGTGTTCAAAGATTAATTGCTAAAGTTTTCTGATCAAGAATTGGATATTTTAACTTTTGAACATATTTATTCTGAAGTGGATTTATTATTATAATTTCTAAATAAAAATTCTTCCTTGTTTAACTCTAAATCTGTGATTTAAATTAACAATTAAATTCATATTTAGAGGTCAAGGGTACACACATTATAATGATCAAATGCTAACTTCTTGAAGCTAAGAACTTGCTTATGAAAGTGATAAAATAAGTACTCCCTCCGCCCCAATTTATATAATGTAGTTTGACACGGCACGAAGTTTAAGAAATAAAAAAAGAATTTTGAATAGTGTTGTCTAAAACAAGCCAAAGATATTTGTGTGGTTATAGATCGTCTCATTAAGCGTAAAAAGTAAAGTTTAAAGTTAAATTATTGTCAAATAAAAAAATGTGTCATTCTTTTTAAGACTGACTAGAAAGAAAAGTGTGTCATTGAAATTAAGACATACGGAGTAAATGATGTAATGAATTGTAAGGCAATAAAGCAAAAGTGTAAGAAAGATCTTATTGAATTCTCTTGAACGGGAGCTATATCAGGCAGCATGACCGGAGAAGTATGTGTTCGCTTGCTTGTTACAGGTGATAAGCTTACACAATAGTGATAATTCGAAATCAGATGAGTTACAAGTGGGGGAGAGAGGTGTATTTATAACCTAACCCTAAGTAACGATTTCTATCTGCTCATAATGATCATAATCTGCACGTTGAGTCTGTTACGTACGTGATTATGTAACTGTCGAAGTGGATCCTAGATTAAGCGGAATTGACTTATATGTGAAGCTTATCATGATTTGGTCATAGAAAAAATCTACCGTTCGCTTTATTCCGGAGCAAGGCATTGTTTCTGGTACTCTGGGCTTGGCATGAGCTAGGAACATGTCCAGAATATGTTATCCGGACATAATCTTGAACCCTGACCAAAACTAATTTTGTTGAACTGATTCTGGCTAGACTTAATCTGTCAACGTCATCTTTTGAATCGTCCACACGTCCAAATATGTATTTTGACCAATACATTCTTATCAGGTAATTTTTTACTATATGACTTAAAATTCAATTTTCAGTTATCACTTGAAGTACTTTAAAAGAGCTGGTATGGCATGTAGACTTGTCCAAAGCTCGGGTCAGGGTCGGGTCAAGTGGCTTTTTTTTGCCTGTCCGACTCTGATCCTATTTTATTTTTTAATTTTCAGACTTTGGCCCTGACCCTTCGGGGACCTACGGGTCACGGGTCGGCCCTGACCCGCTCTATAAAACAAAATAAAACATTAAGCAAACACTGCAATTCTACTCAATTCGTTATCCGATATAATTTGTCACCAATTAAAAATTATAACAAACGGAAGCATGAAATCATTAAAAATTACATAAAAAGGAACTGAAGCAGATTCCACACTTTTAACTGAGTCGAATACCATTCAGAGGCGTATTTTCCACACTTTTAGTTGTAAATCCATAAATAAATAAGAGGCAAGTACAAACCAACATCACGATAATTCATCAACATCATCATAATCATAAGCATCATCATCGTCATCATTATCACTAGATTCTTCTTCGTTTGTCCATTCACCTATATAAGCAAAAAATAAATATTAATAAAATAAAAAATAATATAAATTATATTAGAAAGAATAGTAGGTGTTTGAACATGAATCGGTTGATATTTTGAAAAAATAAAAATAACATTTGAAAGTATGTTGGAATTAAATAAGAGGAAAGTTGAAGTTATATTTGAACATAAAAATACTATTAAAATATTGTGAGTAAAAACATAAAAAACTCCTAAAACTTATTTTTCAAATTTTAAATTTTATATTTTAAATTCAAAATTGAAATAATAAGTCAATTTCATAAACAAACACTTATTTGAAATAATATCAATGAACAAATATGTCCTTTTGAAACTAAGCTTCTATTGCCAAAAGTTACAACACACTACATTTAACAGAAAATGAAATTTTGCGGAAAATAAAAAAAACTATTGCGGGATATAACAACGCAATTGCCACATAAGCAAAAATTACCAAGTCATCAACATAGACACAAATTTCCACTTCACAACATGACATGGAATTGTTTAAAAAGTGAAGATAATCGTAATTTTTTACACAAATTATTAATTTCAGAAGATTCCTTTCATATACTCTCTCCATCTTAAATTATTTGTCTCTTTTTTGTTTTATATATCCTTTAAAAAATATTAATTAGTATTTGATATACTTTACCTTTATTTAAGTTTAAGTTATAATTTCTCTCCGTTAAATATTACTCTATTTATGTGTCATTACTTATCTCTATTAATGATAAAATTCTACTAAAGGTAAAAATTGAAACGGACAAATAATTAATTTCATACTCTTTTGAGAAATAGAGATTGAAAGGAGTAAGTATATTTTATCCGATGAGAAAAGCCTTTTATTACACAATTCCACATGTGTTATGCTGTGAAAAGTTTCAGAGTTCATGACGTGGCAGAACACGATGGCAAAATTATGCTTATCTGGATAATGAAATGGACTTCACGACATATTTTCGGCGGTCTTCATTTTGAAGAAATATATGTATATTGAGGTTTTTTAATTATTACAAATTTTAGTGTTATGAATCGTACAATAAAAAAATAATTTGATGACCATCTTTGAAATTTACAAATAACTGAGTAACAAGAAATCCGGAGGTATTGGAGGAGTTGTAAGAGATAGGTCTCTACAAAAGAATGCCCTTCACACTACGACTATGAACATATACGCTGAAATCCTTGCATTACAATATGGTTTGGAAATTGCTATTTCAGCAGTTGTAATTTATACGAGGGTTGATCAGTTTTGGGGGTTAAATAATTTACGATTTTTTTCAACTATTTTCATATACTATAAATTATTAATTATGCAGACTTATAATATTTTTCAGTTAGTTTTGAAGTAGTAAATTTCATTATAAAATACTCGAATTATCTGTGTTTGAAATTGAGTCAAACATACCCAAGCTTTTACTTGAATATTATTATTATTTACAGATGGTTGTTGGTTAAGGTGGAAAATCCGAAACTAAAGCCCCCGTTTAGCAGTGCCGGCTAAAGCCTAAAGTAAGTGAAGCACTTGCTTTAGGCCTCAACATTTTTAAGGCTCCAAATTACTAAATATTATATATATGTGTGTGTGAGATAATGATTAAGTCACAAAATTTAACTTTTTATTAAAAATAATTTCATGTCCAAATTAGATTAATTTTTATACGATTTTAGTCAAATACTTATTTTTTCAACTTCAACCAAATATTATCCAAATGAACTGTAAATAATTCGAAGTATACATTCTATTTTATTCTTTTGTATGTTTTTTGTCACATTATCACATTATGCAAAGATATATATGAGTCTTCTCAAATAATCCCTCTATTTTACTTTAGGTGTCGTAATTTCTTATTTAATCTATTTAAACATGGATCTTTCTATATTAAAAAAATCTAATTCTACTTTTTGTTTTAGCCTTAATGACATTTTCTTATAGGACTAACATGACATATTTAAGACTACAAGATTCAAAGAATATTTTTGGTATGTTATATACACCTTTAATTTAAGACAATTATATTAAAAGTCGTTTATATGTCTTAAATTTCATGCCGAGTAAAATATATAAAAATAATATGAATAATATATATTTAAGGCATATTCTAAAATTTGGCTTTAGGCCACATATTTCGTTGAGCTGCCCCTTCCGTTTAGAAAAGGTAATAAGGTGGCAAATGATATAGTAAAACCTGGAAGCAGTTTAGAAGTTTTTGAAAGCTTAATGTATATCCAAAACACCTAATTACCTCTCTACATTTAGTGCTTTTATTCAAATTCCCCTAAATTATCAATAGTCTTAACTACTTTTTGAACTTGGCTATTTGATAGCCTTTACCCCCGCACAATCTCATCTTAACCGAGTGAGATACAGTCACCACATCTTTTTAAAATATTTTTTTTATGTTTTAAAATACATTAATTTTTATAGTTTTTTGGGGACAAATTAGTAAAAATCACATTACTAGAACTCAACATTTTAGGCAAAAAAAATATTTTTCTAAATAAAATAATAATATTGTAGCCTTTCTTTTTTACAAATTTTGTCCGAAAAGAAGAAATACACTGCTGAAACATATAGTCATTACATCTAAATAAAATATAATAAGAATTATATAGTTGAAACTTCGATCCAATTTTTTTTTTCTTTCAAATTCGCCTGAAAATAGAAAACTACATAGTTGAAACAAATAATTGAAACAAGTAGTCATTACATTTAAAGATCAAATTTTTAAAATGCAAAGTTGGGATAAAATTTGCATTATATGTTAAAATCAAGAGTAGACGGAAATTTAGAGAGAAGAATAATAATGGGAGAATTATTTATGTCTTTCATTCATCATAATGACCTCTTTATATAGATGTAAAGTCCTATTTTCCGTAGTCTAACAAGAAAATCCTATTTTAATAAAACTACCATAATTACAATTTATCAAATATACTTAGATTGTGATTCTACCATAAAACTATTTGAGTTAGACTAGGAAACCACTTGTCCGGGGTCGGTGGGTCGGTGGGTCGGTTTCGGTCTCTCAATACCTCCCCTCAAGTTGGAGCATGGGAATCTCGAATGCCTAACTTTCCAAGTAGATATTCATGTTGTGATTTGCCCAAAGCCTTAGTAAAAACGTCGGTCAATTGCTCGTTGGTGGACACATGACTCAGAAGTATTATACCAGATTGGAGTGTGTCCCGGACATAATGACAATCAACTTCAATATGTTTATTTTGTTCATACAACACCGGATTTCATGCAATATACAATGTCGTTTGACTATCACAGTACATTTTCACCCGAGATTTATGTTCTAACACCTAAACTAGGCAGGATTCCTTTCAACCATTTCAATTCACAAATCATCATTGCCATTGAACGGTATTCCGCCTCTACTGACGAGCGAGAGACAATATGTTGCTTCTTGGTTTTCCATGATATCGGTGAATTTCCGAGAGAGATAGCTCATCCTGTGAGCAATTTTTTAGTCAACGGACATCCAGCCCAGTCTGAATCACACCACCCATACAACTGGAGATCACAATCCTTCTTTAACACAATTCTTTGCCCAGTGTTCTTCTTCAAGTATCACACCACTCGGCGAGTGGCTCTCCAGTGTGCTTTTTTCGGTTAGTTCATGAATTGGGACAGAACGTGCACATAATAGGACAACTCCGATCGCATAAAATTGAGGTATATTAATCTACCGACCAAATGTCGGTATGGTTTTGGATCTTCCAAAATGGCCCATCTAGCCAACGCCAAATTATGATTCTGTTCCATGAGAGTATTAATCAGTTTTGCTTCCAGTTGCCCGGCTCAGAGATTATATCCAAGGTATATTTTCATTGACAAAGGAATAACCCGATCGGTCCACACACAACTTCAACCCCCAGAAAATACTTCAGAAGGCCCAAATCCTTCATGTAAAAACAGGCTGGAATATAGTATTTGAACCGTGCAATGGCACTATGGTTATTTCTGGAGATAATTAAGTCATCCACATAAACTAAAACATTAAGTTGCATACTTCCCCGGTGCATCGTGAAGAGAGAATAATCTTAGTATGACTATTTGAACTCATATTTCATCAAGGCACTTGATAATTTTGCAAACCATCACTGTGGGGCTTATTTCAACTCATACAAAGATTTTTGGAGTCGACATACTTGTTCCGGACTAGACACACAGAATTCTGGTGGAAATCTCATATAAACTTCTTTCGCCAGTTCGCCGTGCAAGAAGGCGTTATGAACATCCATCTAATGCAACTACCAATTTCGAGCGGTCGCTACTGCCAAGAAGGTCCGAACGGTCATTACCGGAGCAAACGTTTCATTGTAGTCAATTCCTTCCTCCTGCTTATTACGAAGATGACCAACCTAACTTTATATCATTCAATTGTATCGTCTGAGTTGTATTTGATCTTATACCCCTATCTACAACAGAGTATTTTCTTATTCGGCGAAAATGTTTTCAATGTCCATGTGCCATTGTCCTCTAATTCTTGGATTTCTTATTGCATGGCTTTTCTCCAATATTCCTTTTTCATGGCTTCCGAGAAGGATTTCAATTCAATTTCTGTGATAATTGCTGCAAGAAAGCTTTGGTGTTACGAGAAAGAATCAAAACAGTATATATAGTGATCTAAAGGATAAGGAGCACCTGAAGGTTGCTGAGGATCGGGCGAACTCATTGGTGGAATTTCTTTTCGGAATATTTCAGTAACGTAGTCGCGTAATCAAACCAAGTATTGCTTCTGACGTTTACCCCGACTCAATTGTTCTTCCGGTGGCTTTTAATTGGCCTGAACACCTTCTGTCTATACTTCTTCCATGTTTTTATTATTCGGACTAGTATATATCCGAACTAATTATGGTTGATCCGTAGATTCGGTATCCGGTGTCCGTATTTCTTCTATTCGAGCTTTGTTCGAACCTATATTATTTGTTTGTTCTTCTTCGAAATCGTGTTGATTCCTTTCTTCATTTGTTTCGTTCGGGATCACTTCTATGTTGTTGACCAAGTTACATGTTCCTACTGTTAAAGCAAACTTAGTCTCGTAGAAGTCCACATCTCTTGAAACTAAATATTCATCATTTTCTAAGTCATACAATCTCTAACCCTTTCTATCCTTAGGGGTATCCCAAAAAGACACACCTACAACTCTGACTCTCAAACTTGTCTCTTGTTCTTCTCTTTGTGTGTGCATAGCATAGTGAACCTAGCACCCTTAAGTGATCATAATGAGATGTATCCCCGTATAAAATTTCATAGGGGTTTTTCCCATTCAAAACCGAAGATGGTGTTCTATTGATTAAGTATCTCGCAGTCAAAACACATTCTCCCAGAATCTGATCAGAACATGACCCTGAAATCTTAATGCTCGCACCACATTAAGAATGTGATGATATTTTCTTTCAACTCTTCTATTCTGTTGTGGCGTCCCTGTGCAAGAAGTTTGGAAAAGAATTTCATGTTCAAAGAAGTAAGTCCTCACACATATGAACTCAGTTCCGTTATCACTTCTAATAATTTTCACCTTCTTACCAAACTGCCTATCCACCAGTGCAAAGAAACTTTTCAAGATTTGAGATACTTCTTTCTTATCAACTAAAAGAAAAATTCATACGGCTGATGAACGATCATCCACAATAGTTAAGAAATACAAAGGACCACAAGAATAAGGTGTTCTATATGCCCCCCATTAATCACAATGAATCATATAAAAAATATCGGAAGCTATATTGTCACTTGAAGGAAAAATACTTCTTGTTTTTTTTGCCCTTTGACATACATCACATTCTTTATCTAGACTAACACTACTCTTTTTTAAATCTAATGTCGTAATAGATTTTGTCACTTGTGCAGACAGATAACCTAATCGTTTGTGCCAAAGATCGAACTAATCAATTGTCTCTGCCTTTATAGCTCGTATTCGCTACACATTTCAAAAATAGTAAAGTACACCTCATCGCTCACTCGTTCCAAGAAGCTTCCTCATGGTGGAGGTCCTGTATAGCGCACATAGTTTTGTTAAAATTTACATCACAAGATAAATTATCAACAAGTTGTGATACAGAAATTGAATTCCAGGTTAAGTTCGGAATACATAGGACATCCTTTAACCAAATCCTATTAGTTAGCCTGGTCATTCATTCTCTCGTGGCCACTGAGCTACTTTCATTCGGAAGCCCAACCAGACACTCAAGAATACCCCGTCGATCGCTCAGTTTCTCCAGATTACATGTCACGTAATTGGTAGCTCCGGAGTCAATAATTCAGGATGAGTTTTCGATCTTACCATCCATCTTGCCATTCAAATGTATTTCTTCTTAATTCAACACGTGAATCACCATTTTCCAGATCTCTTCACTCAGATTGTAAGGTCCTATCTCGTTTGTGTTCATATGTTCTATCTTCGCTTGTGTGTCCTTGACAACAACGGTGTTAGCTCGGTAGTTGCCTCTTCCTCGACCAGATCCCGAGCCTCCTCTCTATTGTTGTTATTGTCCTTATCCTCGTCCTCTAAATTTTTTGTCTCTTTTTTTATTTCCTGGCCACCATTTTGGATACCTAATGAGTTGAAAACATCCTTCCACAACGTGTCCAGATCTCTTGCAATATGTATAGAATGCACCATCGTTCTTCCCTTCACCTTGGTCATGGTAAGGATTTCTCTCTTGTACGAAAAAAGATATAGTTTTACTCCATTCTTTCATTTTTCGTGTGAGTCTTCTCACACGATTTTCTTGCACTAGCTTCGAATAAATTTATTTAATGATGGAAACAGTTCCTGGGCCAGTATGTTTGATCTCACTGTTTCATACATTGCCTCATCTAATCCTATGAGGAAAATATGCACTTTTTCTTCTTCTCTTTTAATTTTCAAGATCATCCCCAGATTGCATATGCACGTTCCGCACTTGCAAGTTGGAATCTATTCGTAGTTTTTCAATTCTTCCTACAACTTAGTTAGTTTTCCATAATAATCCACTATGGTCCTTCCCTTCTACTTGCTCTCCGCAAGTTCTGCCTTCAGTTATTGCATCTGAGGGACGTTGATAATAGCGAACTGCTCCTGGATACTCGTCCATAATTCTTCCACTTCCTCTTTATGCGAAATCGTTGAGCGAAGCGTTGGTTCGATGGTGTTGCGAATTCATAGCACCAACAAAGGGTTTATAGTCCACCAATCTTTCAAGTCCGGCGACTCTTCATCCGGCTTCTTGATCATACCATCGACGAAGCCAATTCTCTTTCTTGCTCTTAGGGCCGTCCTCATGGATCTACCCCATTCTTCGTGATTCTCTCCCTTCAATTGGACTTGTGTCACCAAAAATTTGGTATTATCGTTTTACGTAATGTCATAAGGGGAGATTATTTCTCTTTGAATTTTGTTATTGTTTTTCTTTGAATTTTGTTTTCTTCACCGACGATTTCTTTATTTTTATCGCTGGTTTCTCCATCACCCGCCATTATTTAGGTTTTTGTGTTCTTTTAACGAGACTCTGATACCATGTTAAAATCAAGAGGGGACGAAATTTAGAGAGAAGAAGAATAATGGGAAAATTCTTTCTGCCTTTCATTCAGCATAGTGACCTCTTTATATAGGGTAAAGTCCTCCTTTCCCTAGTCTAATAAGAGAACCCTATTCTAATAAAATTATAATAATTATAATTTATCAAATATATTTAGACTATGATTCTACCATAAAACTATTAGAGTTAAACTAGGAAACAACTTATCCGGGTCCGGGTCCGGGGTCGGTGTGTCAGTTTATGTCTCTCAATATTATATATTAAGCTGAAGCAAGAAGAAAAAATACATATAATTGGAATAAATAAACAGTTGTTTATGACAAAATGCTGAAAAATATTCTACTTAGGAGCTGATTTTTCAACTTTTTTCATCCCCAAATGCCTAAAAGAGAGTGGCTATACTCTTTTTGCAACATCAACGTTTATAGAGGTAAAGACTATCAAATAGTTAAA
Organism: Anisodus tanguticus; assembly: GCA_034509755.1. Taxonomy (NCBI): domain Eukaryota; kingdom Viridiplantae; phylum Streptophyta; class Magnoliopsida; order Solanales; family Solanaceae; genus Anisodus; species Anisodus tanguticus. The sequence continues at coordinate 42,758,347 of CM067540.1, read as the reverse complement.
TACATGGGGGCAATTAAGATTATTGATAATTTAGAGGAGATCTGAATAAAAAGTGTCTAATTTAGAAGTATCTTTTAAGTATTTAGCCTAATGTTATATAATGTAATTCCTGTTTTTTATTTATCTTCCTTTAGAAATGGTTGTCTAGGTACTATGTATCCTACCCAAATCTAAGTTATTTAATAAAGTCTTTCGGTACTAATTAACCACTGAGCGACATGATTGATGGTTGAGAATCGTTCACTTTGATCAAAGGTTTTAAATTTGATCTTACGAAACGAAGAACTTTTTTATATATAGGGATTATTTACCTCTTAATGGACCTATCCGGTGCAAATTCAATTTGCCGAGTTTAGTGAATTTCAATAATAGATGATTAGTCGGGTTTAGTGAATTTCAAAGTCAAATAATTACTCCATTAACAAGTAAAAGATTGTATAGTCGATGATCATTCATGGTAGCACTGACATTTATTGATTTTAAACAAAATTTAAGTCAGCATATCTAATATTCTAATTTCCGTGTATTTGTACCAATCAATTATGGGCACTGCATTTATTGATTTCTAAACAATTTTAAGTCAACATGTCTTATTGCAGGACCTATGATTACTACTCCAGAGTGCACCCTAACTTATGTCCTCTTTTGTGATTCGCACCTTGTTCTATTCTTTTTTATGATTTACGCCCTAATCTTTTTATTTTTTTACAAATAATAAAAATACTTTTTTTCTCTCATCCGTTAGGGTGCGAATCACAAAAGAGGACATACGTTAGGGTGCAAAACGCAACGGACTCCTACCTCCAAGCAAGTTATATATTACTAATAGTTAATAAAGTTCTTTCTCTCTCATCCGTTTGTATAATCTAATTACTTTTTAATTAATATTTTTCTCTACTAAAGTAATCTATCATATTTATCTAATTATTTTTTTCTCTATTCATTAAATCGGTTAAGACTATATAATATATAAACCAACCTACTCTTATTTATAATTAGCCTATCTTTTACTTAATATCCGATAATTTTGAGTTTAACTATCAATTTAATTCGGTGAAATAGATGATCCTTCATAATTTTGAGTTTGCATTAAATTTTTTTAATATTGTTGTATACCTATATATATATATATATATATATATATATATATATATATATATATAAGTCTGGATTTTTCTTACTATGTTCATCTCTTTCTCTTAACATTTGTTCTTAATAACTACTTCTTTAACCGCATTTCGGACATGACTGACATTTTATCCTTAAATGTTTTGGACAATGTCAAGGCCTCTACACCTAGAAATTTACAGGTTAATCAATCGATGTTATTAAGAAGTTAAGATACTAACCATATACTAAGAGTAATGAATCCATGAATTTACACATAAGTTTTTTGATAATATACATGAAACGGTTTATGATACAAAATATAGGTTGAAATATAAAGATTTACATGACTAAAGACAGAGAGAGATCTCCCTTAAAAAAAACCTAAAAAGACTTCTTAAACTTTGAAATTTATTCTTAAAACTTCTCTTATTTTACAAATGTGTTTATATTACAAGGTTGGAATTTTGAAAAGTAATGTTTGGCATTGAAGTTGAAAGGGAAGGGAATATTTTTTATGATTTAACTTGCTCGCTTCTTCTTGGTGTGTGTTCTTTCTTTGTAGGAGAGCTCCATTTATAGGCACTTGTGGACTTCAAATTTCGAATTTCATCTTGTTTGAAGAATCTTTCTGACTTCAATCGGGTACATTTGGGGCCCTATCATCACATGAAGTTTTTTGAAGATGCTTTTCTTTTTGAATTATTATCTTTGTTGGTCCTATAATTATTTTTACTAAAGCTACTTTATAGACTTTGTTTCTTTCTTCGTTACTATTGCCATAATTGTCTGTCTTTTATTTTTCTTTTTGACTGTCATAATTCTTGTCTGGTACATTTTTCACGTGTCAAGATTGTGTAATGCCACTGAGTTGAAACTCATTCCTGAGTCATCATTTGGATCTTGAGCGTCTTGCAAATTTTGATTAGCTTCGCCTTCTTCTCAACTATGTACTAGAGATATATGAGGACTTGAATTTTTTATTACATGTGAAGGAATTTTTCTAATGTTTATTTGACTATGTCTTCAGTCTTTTCATTGTTTTTCTTTTTAGAAATTATACTTTTTCTCTTTAATACTTCTTCTTGTGCAAATGTTCTAGGTAGTCTTCTATACTCATTAATTCTTCTTCATCATCTTGTATTGGTTCTATTTATTTTCTTCATATTCCTCTATTTTTTGTTTTTTTCTTCTAATTTTTGGTATTCTTTTTTCTAACTCATTTATTCTTGTTTCTAATGTCATTACTCTTAAATTGATTGTAGGATCGCTTCTTTATTTATATTTTTCTTCTCTATTTACTTTTTTTTCTAATTCTTTCTCTATACACATTATACATTCTTCTAAATAACATATTTTACACTTAGCTCTTTTTATCTTTACTAGGATACCATTTACATATAAAACACTGGTTACTATCTAATTTCTTATTTCTTTCAAACTCATAATTACATTCTTCAGATATATTACCAACATACTTGCTTGTATTTCTTCTAATTCTAATCCTATCTCATTTATTATTTTTTCTTGGTCGGAGTCTGATGAGTCTATTTGGATTTTTCTATCGTATCTACACTTACTATGGAATATATACTTTCGTTGTCTGACATATATGTTGGAAATTTGCCTTTGACGGGAGTTGCGACCGACCAACTTTAACAGCTTAAACACTAATGTTACGTATGTTGGAGAATCCGGTTCTTCACACATGCATGATCTACTAAGTACGTAGATAACCGTAGAGCCAAGAATCGTCAAATTTCATTGAGAAATGAAAGAGATATTGGTCCACGAAGTGAGGTGTTTGAAGCATGGAAAAGTGTGGTATTGTGTTCAATTCTCCCTCATCGGTGGAGGAAGAAAGAATTGTTGGGTATATAAAACTCAAAATTGGTTTGGGGTTTGGGACCCCAAGGGGTATCACATGTGTTTAAAGGAGGGATGACCTAGATGTGCTTCGGTTCGACGAAAGCCCACACGCACGCCGCCGCCCGTCCGGTTCCGAGTTCCGGGCTCTGGGCTCTGGGGATATTATCTTTTTGGGCCAGAGAACTTTTCCACATGTACAGTTTGATCCCAGAAGTTTCATATGTACAGTTTGGTCCCTGAAGTTTCTAGAAAGTCAGAATTTGGGAGGAAGAAAGAATTGTTGTGTATATAAGACTCAAAATTGGATTGGGGTTTGGGACCCCAAGGGGTATCCCATGTGTTTAAAAGAGGGAGGACATAGATGTGCTTCGGTTCGAGGAAAGCCCACACGCGCGCCACCGCCGCCCGTCCTGTCCGGTTCCGAGTTCCGGGTTCACGGGCTCACGGGCTCACGGGCTCACGGGCTCTTCTGATATTATCTTTTTGGGCCAGAGAACTTTGCCAGATGTACAGTTTGATCCCAGAAGTTTCATATGTACAGTTTGAACCAGAATTCTTTCATATGTACAGTTTGGTCCCTGAAGTTTCCAGAAAGTCAGAATTTGGGCAGACAGAACAGAAACGCCACAGCACTCAATTCAGCCATTTATTTTAGCTGAATTACTCCTCCTATAATGGCCAATTCGTTGGTCTTTCTCACCATTTATTTTGGTGACATTACTACCTCCATAATGGTCATTACTTGGCCAGTAATGGCACTTATGGAGGCAGTTTCGCTGCTCCTCCCTCACCTATATAAACAACCCCTTACACCATTGTTGAGACACACACACCATCAGAAAAACAGAAAAGAATTCTTCTTCCTACAATCTTCCAAACATCATTTCGTTACTCAATATTCTTCACGGTAGCATTTGAGTTTCCTTTGCTCAATTGTTCCATTGCTGTTTTATCTTGGGAGATGAATTGTCCAGGACGTATAAAGGATACATACGGGGCAATATTGTCTTAAAGACAGAGTGCCACACTCGACTCAGCAAAATCAAAACAGTTTCCAGTTTTCCTTCTTCAACAAAATTGTAATTTCAGTTTTGTTGTTGTATTGTAATTTTTAGTTCTTGTATTACTTGACAGTTATTTGTAATTCCTGTTTCCTGCATCTTTGTAATCAATAAGTTTAAGACAATATTCGCTTACTGTAACTGTTGTAACATGGCTGGAAATATGACCGATGTTCTTGCATCGTCGCTGCCTCTCGAGGCAACGTTGCTGCCTTCCCCGCTACTGCCGCTACTGGCCAAGGCAGCAACTCCGCTGCCTTCACTGTTGCTGCTTCTGCTGCTACTGTTCAAGGCAGTAACACCGCTTCCTTCCCGACTAATGGTGCTACACCTTCTGCCTCACATCACCATGATCGCCCTGAAAAATTCATGGGATTAGAATTTAAGAGATGGCAGCAAAAGATGTTGTTCTACTTAACAGTTATGGGCATGGCCGGTTCCTTACGGAAGATCCTCCACAAGCTGAAGCTGAAATGGACTCTTCGCCTGCTGAAACGGGTGAAGGGGGCCTTGGTATCCATGTCGTTAACGGCATGAAGATGGTTCGTGATGCGTGGAATCATAGCGATTTCATGTGTAAGAACTACATACTGAACTGCTTGGCAGACCCTCTCTACACGGTCTATTGCACCGTTGGCACTGCCAAAGAGCTGTGAGATAAGCTGCAAAAGAAGTACAACGCACAAGATGCGGGTACTAAGAAGTTCATCGTTCGGAAATTTTTAAAATTCCAAATGGTGGACAGTAAGACAGTGATGTCCCAAGTCCAGGAATTCCAAATGATTTTACATCACCTGGATTTGGAAGGAATGAAACCAAACGAGTAGTTTTTGGTTGCATCGCTGATTGAAAAGTTACCTCCTTCATGGAATGCGTTTATGAGTTACTTGAAACTCAAGACAAAGGAGATGACCTTTGAAGAGCTTATTATCAAACTGCAAATACAGGAAGATAATAAGAAGACCTTGCCAAGGGGTAGACAACCTGCTGAGGCGAAGGCGAATCTGGTTGAGGCCAAAGGAAACTCAAGCAAGAAGCGGAAGTTCCAGAAAGACGGCAAAGCCCCTGCAGCGGAGATGTTCAGAGGTAACTGTCACCACTGTGGGAAACCTGGTCATAGGATCAAGGAATACCGCAAGCTCAAGACTGAGCAACAGCAGAAAGCCAAGTCTAAAGGCAAGGCGCAAGCAAACATCGTCAAGGACACGCTCCTGGATGACATGATTGAGGAATTCTCGGTAGTGGTGCTAGAAGCCAACTTGGTTGAGAATCCGATGCAGTGGTGGGTGGACACAGGTGCTACTAGACACATCTGTTCCAATAAAGATGCCTTCTCCACGTACACACCAGTCGCTGACAAGAAGCTGTCCATGGGCAATAACGCTTCTTCCGACGTGCTGGGGGTTGGAAAGGTGGTCCTAAAGATGACTTCCGGCAAGAAACTCACTCTGAAGGAAGTGATGCACGTCCCAGAGATTAGAAGAAATTTAATTTCTGGACCTTTATTGGTTAATGCTGGTTTTAGGCTAGTGTTTGAATCCAATAAGTTTGTACTCACTAAAAATGACACATTTGTGGGGAGAGGCTTCGTCTGTGAAGGCCTCTTCAAAGTGAATGTCATGTATGTATTGCGTCCAAGTAATAAAGTTGAACCTTCTTCTTATTTGCTTGAGTCTTCTAATTTATGGCATCATAGATTAGGACACGTTAACTACAAGTCTATTCAAAGGCTGCTAAAGATGGAGTTGTTGCCGTCTATCGACGTAAACCCTCAACATAAGTATGAGGTGTGCGTAGAGGCAAAACTCACCAAGCTTCCTTTTCGATCCGTCGAAAGGAATACCGCTCCTCTAGAACTTATTGACACAGATATATGTGATTTGAAGTTTGCACAAACTAGAGGGGGGAATAAGTACTTTGTGATATTTATAGATGATAGCACAAGGTATTGTTACCTTTACTTGTTGAAAAGTAAGGATGAAGCCTTTGAAGCGTTCCGACGTTACAAAGTAGAAGTTGAGAACCAACTGAGCCTACGGATTAAATTCGTAGCGATAGAGAGGGAGAATATGTAGCGCCATTTGAGGAATATTGTGCCCAATAAGGCATTATTCATCAAACGACGGCTCTATACTCACCTCAATCAAACGGTGTGGCGGAACGTAAGAACCGCACATTAAAGGAAATGATGAATGCCTTGCTTATCAATTCCGGTCTTTCCCAAAATATGTGGGGAGAAGCCGTCCTTACCGGTAATACGATTCTTACCAGAGTCCCACATAAGGGTAAGTACAAAACTCCATATGAATCATGGAAGGGAAAGAAACCCACCTACAAATATTTTAAGGTGTGGGGTTGTTTGGCAAATGTTGAAGTACGCAAGCCAAAGCAGGTCAAGATTGGGCCTAAGACTGTAGATTGCATATTCATCGGATATGCAAATAACAGTAGTGCTTATCGCTTCTTAGTGCATAAGTCAGATATTCCAGATATCCACCAGGGTACAATAATGGAATCAAGGAATGCTCTATTCTTTGAAAGTACCTTTCCTAGAAAGGAAAAAGACATAACCTCTCGCAAACGAAGTTATGCACAAAGCTCTCAAGAACCGGGAGTCCTTGACTGCCCGGATCTAAATGGTTCAGATCAAGCGAATCTCGAGGTGGCTGAACATCCGGAATCTAGTGTTCCAGATTCTCAGAACTTGGAGACTCCACAGATGGATCTAAGGCGAAGTAAAAGGGCCAGGAAGGATAAATCCTTCGGTCCTGACTTTGTAGCTTATATGGTTAATGATGAACCAAGGAGAATTGCTAAGGCGTTGTCAACTCCAGAAGCACCGCTCTGGAAAGAAGCTATTGAGAGTGAAATAGGCTCTATTCTGCATAACCATACGTGGGAGTTGGTTGATCTTCCTCCGGGAAATAAACTGTTGGGTTGTAAGTGGATACTCACACGGAAATACAAAGCAGATGGGTCTATAGACAAGTACAAGGCCAGGTTGGTAGTCAAGGGCTATCGGCAGACAGAAAGCTTTGACTACTTTGATACCTACTCCCCGGTATCCCAGATGACATCCATACGAGTATTTATTGCGATCGTAGCTTTGCGTGACCTTGAGATACACCAAATGGATGTCAAGACAGCCTTCCTAAACGGTGATTTGGAAGAAGAAATTTATATGGACCAACCCGAGGGGTACGTGGTTCAAGGGCAAGAGAAGAAAGTCTGTCGACTTGTCAAATCTCTATACGGGCTGAAACAAGCCCCGAAGCAATGGCACGGAAAATTTGATAGTACTCTACTATCGAAGGGTTTCGCCATTAATGAGTGTGATAAATGTGTCTACACGAAAGGTAACTCTGACTCATTTGTTATGATATGTCTGTATGTAGACGACATATTGATCACAGGAAGCAGTCCTAGGGTAATCCTAGAGACTAAGAACATGTTGAAACAATGCTTCTACATGAAGGATATGGGTATCGCAGATGTCATCCTAGGGATTAAAATCTCTAAGACGTCTGACGGACTGGTCTTATCTCAGTCTCACTACATCGAGGATGTTTTGAGAAAGTTCGAGATGTTAGACAGTTCACCGATAAAGTCACCAATGGATACAAATCAAAATCTTGATAAAAATCTTGGTGCACCTATATACCAGGAGCGATATGCACAGGTGATTGGTAGTTTGATGTATATAACAAACTGCACCCGACCTGATACTGCTTATGCAGTCAATAAGTTGGCTAGGTTCACCCGTAATCCGAGTGATAATCACTGGAAGGCGTTGAATCGGGTATTATAATACTTGAAATACATGTTAAATTACGGGTTACACTAGTCGAGATATCCAGCTGTACTAGAGGGGTACAGTGATGCAAACTGGATATCTGATATAGAGAACACCAAGTCCACCAGTGGGTATGTATTTACAATTGGTGGTGGGGCTGTGTCTTGGAAATCCTCTAAGCAAACTTGCATCGCCCGATCCACAATGGAATCGGAGTTTATCGCTTTAGACAAAGCAGGAGAAGAAGCTGAGTGGCTTCATGACTTCTTAGAGGATGTTCCGTGTTGGAACAAACCCGTACTTCGGTTATGATCCACTACGACAGTCAATCGGCTCTAGGAAGGGCACGGAATGCTATGTACAACGGCAAGTCTCGTCATATTTGACTGAGGCATAAGACCGTTAGGCAACTGATCACCACGGGTATAATATCCATTGATTACATTAAGTCAAAGGATAATATAGTAGACCCATTGACAAAGGGCTTACCCAAGGATCAGATGGCTTGCCTGTATAGGGGAATGGGCTTAAAACCCAAAATATAAGGACCAATACAGTGGTAACCCAACCTTACTAACTGGAGATCCCAGTAATTTGGTTCAATGGGAAAACTAAGTTGTAAAGGTTCAGTTGATTTCTTCAGTGGAAGCATGAGCACTTCGGATAGTGATTTCTAAAAAGAAACATCAAATCCAAAGCCGTTCCCGCGATAGACGTTAAGTGCTATCTGCAGTATGGATAAAGGTTAAGTTTTCAAAACCTGTAATGATCCTCAATAGTTGAGGTTAAGTTTTTAGGAAACTTTTAATGGTTCCTAACACTTGTGAAGTGGGGTATAGCAGGATACCTTGTAGGAGACCACCTATTTAAGTACGAGGACGGGCCGCCTCAAATGAACGCACTTAAGAATCCAAGAAGTTGTCCATGGCCAAAATGAACAAAACATTACGAAGAAGAGAGTAAGGGAATTTGTTGTGTTAGTACTATTTACTTGGCTTACACTAAACACTGACGGTCCAAGACATCACGTTCATCGTGTAGTAAGTAAGTCTGATGGTACTTAACTATGGAAGGTTCAAAGCTGAAGCTACCTCTCCTTATGCAACATCGGTCCGCTAAAATATTGCTGGAAATGGAAAAGGCACCATGTGAGTGCGCCAAAATCTCTTTCAAGAGGAGATTGTTGGAAATTTGCCTTTGGCGGGAGTTGCGACCGACCAACTTTAACGGCTTAAACACTAGTGTTACGTATGTTGGAGAATCAGGTTCTTCACACATGCATGATCTACTAAGTACGTAGATAACCGTAGGGCCAAGAATCGTCAAATTTCATTGAGAAATGAAAGAGATATTGGTCCACGAATTGTTGTGTATATAAGACTCAAAATTGGTTTGGGGTTTGGGACCCCAAGGGGTATCCCATGTGTTTAAAGGAGGGAGGACCTAGACGTGCTTCGATTCGAGGAAAGCCCACACACGCGCCGCCGCCGCCCGCCCGTCCGGTTCCGAGTTCCGGGTTCTGGGGTTCTGTGGTTCTGTGGATTGTGGTTCTTCTGATATTATCTTTTTGGGCCAGAGAACTTTGCCAGATGTACAGTTTGATCCCAAAGGTTTCATATGTACAGTTTAGACCAGAATTCTTTCATATGTACAGTTTGGTCCCTGAAGTTTCAAGATGTACAGTTTGGTCCCTGAAGTTTCCAGAAAGTCAGAATTTGGGCAGACAGAACAGAAATGCCACACCACTCAATTCAGCCATTTATTTTGGCTGAATTACTCCTCCTATAATGGCCAATCCGTTGGTCTTTCTCACCATTTATTTTGGTGACATTACTACCTCCATAATGGCCATTACTTGGCCAGTAATGGCACTTATGGAGGCATTTTCACTGCTCCTCCCTCACCTATATAAACAACCCCTTACACCATTGTTCAGACACACACACCATCAGAAAAACAGAAAAGAATTCTTCTTCCTACAATCTTCCAAGCATCATTTCGTTACTCAATATTCTTCACGGTAACATTTGAGTTTCCTTTGCTCAATTGTTCCATTGTTGTTTTATCTTGGGAGACGAATTGTCCAGGACGTATAAAGGATACATACGGGGCAATATTGTCTTAAAGACAGAGTGCCACACTCGACTCAGTAAAATCAAAACAGTTTCCAGTTTTCCTTCTTCAACAAAATTGTAATTTCAGTTTTGTTGTTGTATTGTAATTTTTAGTTCTTGTATTACTTGGCAGTTATTTGTAATTCCCGTTTCCTGCACCTTTGTAACCAACAATATATTCTTCTACGTTTATTAGAGTTTTTTAAAAGTCTTCTATTAACTGCGAAATTTTGATTTTATTATTAATTGTTTTTGGACAAGTATTCACTAGGTGTTCCATACTTCCGCAAGTAAAACATTTTAATTTATTTTGATACTTTTTCTCTATTCTATATTTTCGAACATATTTACTTCTATATAAGTAAGGCTTTCTGGCTGAGGACTTTCTAAGATAATATTTCTTTTTGTTATAACTTTTATTATATTGTGGTTTATATTTTCTGTATTTTTTTATAGTTATCTTTATCATAGCTTTGAGTTGTGTATACTACATTTTTACAAAAAAAAACTCATTTCATTTTGTTTTAACTGTTTCTGTATTTGTATGTGTATATGTTTCTTGTAGGATTTTCATTATGTGTTGTATTTTGTGTCCTATAAATTATTTTGCATTTAAATTTTGTATTACTCCTTCTATTTTGTACCATCTATCTTCTATTTCTCTGCCTAGAGCCCCTCGTAATTTATTAAAAAACCTTTTTTTCCAATTCCTGATCAAAAGTGTTTTCGCTATATTACTATTTGACCTGATTTACCTTGAGGAACGTAATCTGTAACTCCTTCTGAATTAGGCTGAAATTTAGTTGTTAATTTTATTTATCATATATTGGATCTAGATCGTTCATGAAAGAGATATTTCTTTTAATTTTTCTATTGTCTCCTTTAGTTTGTTAATATCACTAGTTAATAATACTTTCACTTGTTCTGTTATTTTTGCTACTAATTGGGTTGATTTATAATTTTTTAGGATTGTCTGTAATAGTTCTAATTAATTTCTGTATTTCATTTTTTGTAGGTATTTTTTCTAGATTAAATTTATTATTTAAAAATTGATTTTTTCTCTCTATTTTTAGTTCTTGTGATTCTAGAAAGTCAAAATTTTGTTCTAATCTTGCCAAAAAAATTCTTTGTTTATTTTGTGAAATTTATATTATGTCAAGTGTTCTTATTATATTTTCAGTATTTTTGTGAGTTTTTTTACTAAAATTTATTATTAAATCTATTAAAGTGTTGTATTGTTTATCTTCACAGTGTAATATATGCTCGCCGCTACTAAAATTACACCTTATAACTGTATTTTCTTTTAATATTTTATATTTCTTTTCTGAATATATTCTTAGGTTTAAATATTCTAAATTCTTTAGTTTATCTATTATGCTTGATTTATTCGCAATATATATTTATCTTTTTTTATTATAAAGTCAGTTCTTCATCCAGATCTCTTTTTTGAATAATAAAGTTTTTGTGCTAATCGAAATAGATTATCGCAAAATAGATTATCGTATTTAATACAAAATCTAATTGTTCTTGCGTTTTCTTGATATCCCTTTCACACTTTCTTATTAATATGCTTATTTTTTTGATTTGTTTGATATGTTCTGGTCTATTTGTGTACTATCCTTTGGTACCCACACTTTATTCTCTCTTTTTAATTTTATTATATGTTTTAGTCTTTCTATATCATCATCTATTCCTTTCAATTTATGGCGGATAGTATCTTCATTTATAATATTTTGTAAGAATCTATTTACTATTAATGATGATAATGATTCGTTTGTAATTACTTTCAAAAAATGCTCTTAGAGTTTTTTATATTTTCCTTAATTCCTTTCTTCTTTCTATATCTCTATTTAAATATCAATAACTGATAGCTATTTGTTTAGTCACAGGGTGGTGTCTCATAAATATATCTCTAAATTTAGTATGGTCTAAAACGAGTTGTTGTTTGTCCCTTTGAGATTTTTCTTAATTTTATCATAATCGGCTGGATTCTAGTCTCGATATTGTATCTATCAATTCTTCTAATTTTGTGGATTATTTTTATTTTTATTTAATCTAATATATTCCGGATATAACCTATTTATTTAGTCTTTTACTTCTTGATAAGAATCTATTTTCAGAATATATTATCCTAATGGAATATATTTGACCTTTTGCTTTATAAATTTTATATATTCTTCTCCTCTCTTTATTTCGAGATAATTTCTAAGGTCTAAAGCATCTATATCACATTGTAGTTCTAACTGATGGTTTGATTCTAAATTATTTAAAATTTCTACAAGATTTGTTCTAAGAGTTTTAGTATTTTTTTTTCTAAGGTAAGATGTGCTATAAAATAATGAAATCTTATATATTTAGTGAAACTCTGTTGTCTCATAAAATGTATTGTCGAAAGATCTTACCGGTATGATATCAATATAAAGCCATTATAAGGGGATAAGATATTAAATAAAGGATGATATAGTAATATTTCTGTGTTTATCAAAATATGTACAATTCTACTCGTTATTCTCACTCTCCTTATCTTTTCATTTTTTTTCTTTTTAGGAATTATACCTTTTCTCTTTAATACTTCTCCTTGTGCAAATATTCCAGGCAGTCTTAGTCTTGTGTGGGTTGCTGAACTTTCATCTTCACTTTTTGGCAAAGTGATAGCTATCAATGAATTTGATGAGTTTTTTACTTGTTATCGTTTGAACCGGACTAGCTATATCTCTATCTGGTACAATGCATTTCATTGCATTCATTGGGGAATGCACAACCTTCTCATCCATTTTATCTTGAGATGGAAAACTCTGTTGTTGAGAATTATCAACCTTTTGGGTTTGTAGCAAATCCGAGATAGACAAGCAACTCTAAGTCTTTGATTGGGCTAATTCAAACTTTACGGCTTGAAGTCTGTGTTATTTTACGGGCTAAATTCCTAATAACTTCTTAAATTTGACATTATTTGTAAGTTAGACACTCTAACTTACCTAGTTATAGCTATATGATATACACTTTAACTTACCAAACATGTGTCTCTTAAACACAAATATCTTATGTGGCAAATTGTGTGCCTCACGGATTATCTTGAGCGTTCGACAACCTTAGTTTTACCCTCATTTTTCATTTTGTATCGCAAAAATAATTAAGAATTCAGTCATGTCTTCCCTCGAGCACCTGGTCAGAAAAATAGCCGCTCTGGCCTGAACTCCTCTCCCCTAACAAAATTCAAATTTAATTCTCACTTACTATTCTGGTTTGAGTCTATTTTGGTAGCTATTGGAACAAATATGATATGTTGGAGTTGTGGAGGTACAAACAAAATATGCCCAGATTGACAAGGTTCGGCTAAACGCCTTCCAATTATCTTTCTAAAAAGAGCTTTTAAAAAGTATTTTTCCACACAAAAAAAAAAGAGTGTCTTTTAATTTTGAAATTAGCAAAAATCTTAAAGGTGGACAAGGGAACAAGAAATTAGATTTCCATTCGTTATCCACCCTTCTTTGGTACAATTTCCAGTTACTGCAACTTGTATCATCAATTTATGACCAACACTGGAGTTCATGGAGGAATTTATGCTATCCAAAATCAGAAGGGAGGCATTGGTATCAGAAGTATGAAGGAACAAAGTAAAGTTCTAGCTATAAAGAGGTGATGGAGATTTCGATCAACGCCTTCTTTATTGGCTAAATTCCCCCATTGCACCACCAAAAAATGGGCTTCAGGTGATTCTCATATGTGGAAATCTATGACTCAAGTGAGAAACAAAGCAGAAGCTCAGATCAAGTGGCAATTTAGTTCTGATACTTATAGCTTTGGGTGGGACAATTTGAGTGGCATTGGCCCTTTAGCAGAAGACTACCCAAGAGCGAGGAAGAGCACTAAAACTTTAGTGAGTGTTAAGAGTACCACATCGGATATGAAATGAGAACATGGACTTCTTATATAGACTTGGACAATCCTTGTGCAATTTCATCATAACTGGGAATTGGAACATTGCCAAACTTCGCAACATTCTAGCAGACAACACCATCCAACACATTCAGATCATTGATATTGAAAAACAAGACACTCGGGGATAAAGTTTTTTGGAATTTGACTGGGGATGGAAAATTCTCCAACAACTCAACTTCAAACCTGACAGAAAATCAGCCAACCAGAATCTATCACAGGTATGGAACTCTGACATTCCTTTTAAAATTTCATTCTTTGGTTGGAAACTTTGGCAGGGAAAAGTTCCTTTCTATGAAGTGATAGCAAGATTTGGGATACTCAAGGACTCTACTTGTAAATGTTGCACTATTCCAAGAAGAGAGTGAAATATGTATGTCCTAGAGACGATAATTATTAGGGACAAATGTACTTAAACACATTCGTATTATTAATAAGATTAATATTTATGGCATTTGCAATTATTGAATTATTATTTGATTGTTTGCAATTATTCATATATGTTCATCCCTTGAGCTTACGTTGTCATTAATGGAGTGAGATATTAATGAAAGAACATAACTCTCAAAATAGTCTCGACTAATGATCATCGAGAATGGGATATCGATGATATGCTACAAGTCGACATGTGGTTTGCATCATATTCTTGGAGAATGTAGTATGTCTCACGTGCTACTAGTAATAGTTACTAGTGACGGACACGTGGATACTTTTGGAAAGTATTGGTATACCCTGCTGATAAACTATTTGTTATACATGTCTAGAGTGTTATCAGCGTGTGAGAGATAAAGGTCTTTTGACTTGAGGTAAATACGCACCTTGTTTACAGAGTAATGTACTTTGACCCTGTCCTAAGCTTAAAATCCTTGTAGGATAAGATACGACTTGTGTTGGTGCATTATGATGTAAACTAAGGTGGTAGTTGAGCCAAGAATAGGATTCATTCATCGATTGGATATTCGAGAGAGCACTCAACTTCTCAGTGATATTAGGTCGACCAAGTCATTGACCAATGCAAGAGACATATTTAGAATATGGTCTAGTTGTCGACTAATATAGATGAGATAAAGTGATCAAGCCATTTAGATAGACACATGACAGATCCTAAGCTTGATCGAGTGTGTCACGAATGAAAGAAATTTATCATCTCACATAAAGGTTATGTTTGCTGGATTCATGTAAACGTACTTCATATATTGAGTTCGTCGTACGGCGCAGTCTATGAGTTCTGTATGGACCTTAATTGGATTAATGTCAATATATGAAGACCTATAGGGTCACACTATGTCAATTGTCTCTTCTATCTAAGGGTGTATTGAGAAAATATTAAATATTCGATTTGGAATCGAGATATTTAAATTAATAATAACTATGGGATAATTTCTATTAGATGAAAATTATTTAATTAAGTCAAAATTAGATTTTGGATTTAATTAAATGTGCTGAATATATATTAACGAAAATGAGGGACGTTATTGGGCGTAAGGCGCCGCGGCGTGGACCCAGTCAGACTGGCTCACTCCACCTAGGTTTTTGGGCCAAGCATAGAGCCCAATCCTAATCTATTTTGTGACCTAAAACAACTATATATACAACCAAACCATTGATAACAGATACACCAATTCTCATAAAAGTTCTAGACTTAGGAATACACTGTAGCAATGTGCTTGCAATCGAAGGGGAAATCGCATGTCCACCCTTTAGTAAAGACTCCAGATATTATAACATGTAAGTGTTCATGTTTTATGTTACAAGTTTTGATTGTCATATAACCATACCAAAAGAAATTGTTGGGGTAAGTAGAAAAAAAATTTAAACTTTCGCTGTGCCTACTTACATGTTTTGAACCCAACTAAACCCTACAATGGTATCAGAGCCCAGACTGGTTCAATAGTTATATAACAATTGAATAGAATAACAATACGGGTTAAACATAAAATTGGTTTTTAAACTGAATTAAAATAAGGCTTCTTGAAATTCTACACATCTTGAGTGAACAGTTAACCTTTTTACGTCACCCTAAATTATCAACTATGCTAAATCGAGGAAGTCATTTCGTTCTAACTCGGACTAAGCTAAGTGCAGATAACCGGTTCATTACGAACATGGTGCACGACGAAGAACATGTAGGAATGGATGATGGTCGATATGTGCGTTATTGATAATGGTGAGTGATGATAAAAGATCTGTGATCTGGTCCCTAAATTAGATTTAGGGTTTAGACGATGGTAGGGCACCGCAGCGCGTGCTAGGGTTGCAAGGCGGCGCCGCGGCTCTATGGTGGAGCATCGCGGCGCCTGTCACGGTGAAAGGAATGGGCCGCGGCTCCTGTCCGTGATTTGGGATTAAAAGCTTCGTTTTAAAATTCTGGACTTATTGGAAAATAGGCGTCACGACCCTAATGCACAACAGAAGCCGAAAGGCTTCTGCCTTCTCAGCACTGCGGCTCTATGGTAGAGCGTCGCGCCGCTAATTCATTGTAGAAGCCGAAAGGCTTCTGCCACACTGGCGTCGCGACCCTAATGATCAGCGCCGCAGCTCAACTTGTCCAGAAAAAAAAAATCAGAATGTTTAACCCACGATTATTATTATAACAGTAGATTATTTCATAAGTATATTATTTATGTGCTAAATGTAAAATTGTTTGTCATTTAAACAATTAGTATAGTGTCCGCATTATATATGTCTGGGTAGGCGACACCCAGTATGTGTTTAAACCGCTTAATATCATGCTTGAGAAAGCGGTACCCAATGTATGCTTAGTCATTTGCATGATAGTTAAGATGTTTTGTTGGACATAGCACGCTAGAGTTAATGTTGGTTAAAATCCTGAATTAAAATGTTCCCCAAAATTTAATACAAGTCTCATTTAAAATGAACGTGTCATCCGTTTTAATTGATTGTAGTGCAAAATCATTTTCGGTGAGATGAGTATTTATGCCACAACATTTGCTCTAAGTCTACGAGAACTCAGACTCTTTCATAGATGCATGTTAAATGTAGAAGTGGGTGATAAACCTTCATGAGTATTTACACCACAGTATTTGCTTTATAAGGAAAAACTCACTTAGATACATAATTGCAGTCGCATAACGGGGTTGACTTGTTAGGCCGTCTTGGCGCCACAGCGTCGGACAAGCCGAAGGACGCAGATCGATTGTTCGGAACTATCAGTCAAACAAGAGTTGCAAATTATTTGTAATTGGTTTGGAGACCTACCAGATTGTACTATTGAAGTTATCAGCCACAGCAAACGCGGAGATAGCATGATCCTAGATCATGGCCCATTATGACCATATTTGATATGAGTCTGTATTCTTCTATGGGGTCGAAAAATATGTTAAAATAGTTGGAGCTAATTAAACTAAAGGCCATGTTAATTAGTTAACGAAGGTGTTCAATAAAAATTATATTAGAGTTTAATTTCAAGTCTATCTATTTCTTCAGTATATATAAAATGTCGAATCTATCATTGAGAATCTTGGTCGAGACAAACAAGTTGACTGGAGAAAATTACCCTGACTAGTTGAGAAATCTGTGATTGGTGTTAAGACAAGAAAGAGTTGAGTATGTGTTAGACACAATGTTCACCACAGTCTCTGCTAAAGACTCTGATGAGTATGCCCTGTTTGACAAAGTGGCTTATCAGAAACATCTAGACGATGCTACCCCGGCACAGTGTGTAATATTGTCCTCTATGATTGTAGAGTTACAGAGGCAACATGAAAACATGGGCTCCAACAAAATGCTAGAATACTTGAAGAGTCTCTATGACTCACAGTCTCAGACAATGGAGTATGAACTGTTAAGAGACCTTTTCAAGTGTAAGCTGAACGAAGGGGGTCAAGTGTCAGCGCATGTTCTGAAGATTATTAGGTTGATAGAAAAGTTGGCTTCGATTGGAATGAAGCTGCCTATAAATGTCTTTGTCAACCTAATCTTGAATTCACTTCCTGGTTCATTTGAGAATTTCATTATGAACTTCAATATGAATGGGACCAAGGCAAGTCTTCTAGAGCTTCACAACATGTTGAAAATCCTTGAATTATCTACCTCTAGAGAAAAAGTTGTTCTCATGGAGGACTCATCTGGCAAGTTCAAACCCAAGGGTAAGAACATAAATAAGAAGAAGGGTAAGGCAGTTGCTGCACCCACAGTTTTAAAACCTAGAGGAGGTGATCAGAAGAAGGCAAATGTAGCTTCAGATGTGTGCCTCAACTATAAGAAGAAGGGGCACTGGAAGAAGGACTGCACAGCTCCAGGAGGAGGCAAAGTACTAGGTGTTTCTAACTCTACTGGACAAGGTATGTTTGTCATTGAAATAAATATGTCTATAAATAACTCTCACTGCTGGGTATTAGATACCGCTTGTGGCTCACATATTTGTAACAATGTGAAGGGTCTGATTGACAATAGAAAGGTTGGACCATGAGAGGTAGACCTGCGCGTTGGAAATAGAGCACGAGTGGATGTTGAACGTGTGAGAACTTATAGACTAGATTTACCTTCAGGATTTTGGTTAGAACTAAATAATTGTTATTTTATTCCCTCATTGACGAGGAATATTATTTCTACCCTAGTTTTAGACATTGAGGGGTTTTCCTCATTTATTGCCAATGGCAGTTATGTACTGTTTTTAATGGTTTTATTTGTGGAAATGCTCCGCTTGTGGATGGTTTGTATGTTCTAAACTATAGTCGTGACATTTTCAATGTGTAAAATAAATGAGCTAAGATAAGTAATCCAAGAAACCCCACCTACTTATGGCACTGTAGACTTGGTCACATCAATGAATCAAGGATAGCAAGATTAAGGAAGTTGGACTACCTGGAACCATTTGACTTGGAGTCCTATGGTAACTATGAATCTTGCTTGAGAGGAATGATGACCAACAAGCCACTTTCTGGGAAAGGTGTGCGAGCCAAAGAGGTACTTGAGTTGGTCCATACTAATGTATGTGGTCTATTTTCAACTCAAGCTAAGGGAGACTTCCCTTACTTCATCACTTTTACTGACAATTTCACAAGGTTTGGGCATATGTATATTATGAAACACAAGTCCGAAGCCTTTGAGAAATTTAAGGAGTACAAGTCAGATGTAGAGAAACAACTTGAAACAAGTATCAAGATCCTTCGATCAGATCGAGGAGGTGAATACTTAAGTAAAGAATTTCTGGATTACTTCAAGCTTCATGGAGTCTAATCACAATGGACACCTCCTGGAATACCACAAATGAATGGTGTTGCTGAAAGGAGAAATCGAACCCTATTAGATATGGTTTGATCCATGATGAGTTTCTCAACTTTACCAACATACCTTTGGGGCTATGCATTGTAAAGCTCAATTTATATTCTGAACATGGTTCCTTCAAAGTCAGTAGAGAAAACTCCATATGAGATATGGAATGGCAAGAAGCCAGCACTTAAACACATGCGACACTGGGGGTGCCCTGCATATGTAAAGAAGATGCTTACTGAAAAGTTGGAATCTAAAAGTGAGAAATATTATTTTGTGAGGTATCCAAATGAAACTAAGGGATACTATTTCTATCTTCCTGAAGAACATAAGGTCATTGTTTCCAGAAATGTAACTTTCCTTTAAGAAGACTATGTCTATAAGGAACAGAGCTGCAATAAGATAGAATTTGAAGAAATTCAAGAACCACAAGATAACACAGAAGTTGAACCCTTGTCGAATGACCTAAACAAGGATTCAGTGAGAGTATTTGGTGAATATTGGGTACTTAGAGTACGCCCTTCAGCCGGTGGGAGTACCGTTAGAGATAATGCAGAAATGCAAGGCTCTCATACACAACCAATGGAAGATGATACAATGGTTGTACATCATTCCATTCAGGAAATACATGAAAATGACATTCCTGAAAGCTCTCAAGGTGGTGGATTGTCCAGCACACAAAGACCTTCTCACAATCAGAATGCAACAAACACTAAAACACAAAATAATCAATTATGTAGGTCCACTAAGACTCATCGTCTGCCTGAAAGACTTAATCTCCTTGTTGAAACACACAATGAGATAGATATTCCTGATGACGATAAACCTACAACCTACAGCGAAGCTATGCTAGACATTGATTCGCAGAGATGGCAAGAAGTCATGAAATCTGAGATGGACTCGATGTACATCAATTAAGTTTGGAACTTGGTTGATTTGCAACAGGGGTTAGACCCATATGATGCAAATGGGTCTTTAAGAAAAAGATTGATGCATATGGCAAGGTACAGACTTATAAGGCAAGATTGGTGGCTAAATGTTAAAATCAACGGCCTGGGGTCGATTATGATGAAACCTTTTCACCTGTTGCGAAAATTAAGTCCATAAAGATTTTGCTTGCAATAGCCGCATACTATGATTATAACATTTGGAAAATGGATGTTAAAACTGCTTTCCTCAATGGTAACCTAATTGAAGAGGTGTATAGTATACAACCAGAGGGTTTTATATCCAATAGTAATCCCAAAGCAGTATGCAAGCTACAAAAGTCCATTTATGGACGTAAGCGAGCCTCAAGGAGTTGGAATATTTGTTTTGACAAAGCAGTCAAATTGTTTGACTTTGTTAGAAGCAAAGAAGATGTTTATAGTAAGCGCAAGGAAGAGAGTATTGTCTTCATTGTTATATACATAGATGGCATATTAATAATGGGAGACAATAAGACTCTCACACAATCAATCAAGGAATAGTTATCCAACACCTTCATGATGAAGGACTTGGATGAAGCCTGCTACATTCTTGAAATTATGATCTATACAGATAAACCTAATAGACTATTGGGGCTGTCACAGTCCATATACATAGACAAAGTGCTAAGACGATTCTCTATGGAAAACTCCAAGAAGGGAGGTCTTCCTATGGGTCAAGGCATCAAGTTATCAAAGAAGTATAGTCCTTCCATTGTTGTAGAACTTGAACGCATGAAGAGAATCTCATATGCTTCAGCTATAGGATCAATCATGTATGCCATGACCTATACGAGGCCATATGTGGCCTATACACCTAGTATGATTTGCAAGTTCCAGCAAAATCCTGGAGAAGACCATTGGAAAGCAGTCAAGAGTATTCTTAAGTATCTTAGACGAACTAAAGAATATTTCTTAGTCTGTGGTGGACAAGAGAAGCTAGTGGCTACTGGGTACACTGATGCTAGCTTCCAGACAGATCTTGGTGACTTCAAGTCTCAGTCTAGACATGCCTTCATTTTCAATGATGGAGTAGTGAGTTGGAAAAGTTCCAAGAAAGCTACAACTGCTGATTCGACAACTGAAGCCGAGTACATTGTTGGATCGGAAGCTGGTAAAGAAGTTGTCGCGATATCTGAGTTCCTGAAGGAACTAGGGGTTGTTCCAAGTGCCACTTGTCCAATAACGATTTATTGTGACAATACTGATGCAATTGCGCAAGCTAAGGAACCAAGATCAACAAATAGAAAGAAACATGTACCAACGAAATACCACATTCTCAAGGAGATAGTGGAAACTGAAGAAATAAGATTAGACTATGTTCCCACATATGATAATCTAGCTAACCCATTTACAAAACCATTAAGCTTAGTTAAGCATAATGGTCATTTTAAAAACATGGATATTAGATACATTGGAGATTGACTCTAGGCCAAGTGGAAGATTGAAAGTATGTATGTCCTATAGACAATCATTATTAGGGACAAATGTACTTAAACACATTCGTATTATTAATAAGACTAATACTTATGGCATTTGCAATTATTGAATTATTGTTTAATTGTTTGCAATTATTCATATATGTGCATCCCTTAAGCTTACGTTGTCATTAATGGAGTGAAATATTAATGATAGAACATAACTCTCAAAATAGCCTCGACTAATGATCATAGAAAATGAGATATCGATGATATGCTACAAGTCGACATGTGGTCTGCATCACATTCTTGGAGTATGTAGTATGTCTCACCTGCTACTAGTAATAGTTACTACTAATGGACACATGGATACTTTTGGAAAGTATTGATATACCCTGCTGATAAACTATTTGTTATACATGTCTAGAGTGTTATCAGCGTGTGAGAGATAAAAGTCCTTTGACTTGAGGTCAATATGCACCTTGTTTACAGAGTAATGTACTTTGACCTTGTCCTAAGCTTAAAATCCTTGTAGGATAAGATACGGCTTGTGTTGGGTGCATTATGATGTAAACTAAGGTTGTAGTTGAGCCAAGAATATGATTCATTCCTCGGTTGAATATTCGAGAGAGCACTCAACTTCTTAGTGATATTAGGTCAACCAAGTCATTGGCCAATGCAAGAGACATATTTAGAATATGGTCTAGTTGTCGTCTAATATAGATGAGATAAAGTGATTAAGCCATTTAGATAGACACATGACAAATCCTAAGCTTGATCGAGTGTGTCACGAATGAAAGGAATTTATCATCTCACATAAAAGTTATGTTTGCTGGATTCATGTAAACGTACTTCATATATTGAGTTCGTCGTACGTCGCAGTCTAGAAGTTCTGTATGGACCTTAATTGGATTAGTGTCAATATATGAAGGCCTATAGGGTCACACTATGTCAATTGTCTCTTCGATCTAAGGGTGTATTGAGAAAGTATTAAATATTCGATTTGGAATCGAGTTATTTAAATTAATAATAACTATGGGATAATTTCTATTAGATGGAAATTATTTAATTAAGTCAAAATTGGATTTTGGATTTAATTAAATATGCTGAATATATATTAATGAAAATGAGGGACGTTATTAGACGTATGGCGTCGCGACGCCTACTAGGTGGAGCCGCGGCGCCGTCCCAGCAGCGGGCTCAGTCAGACTGGCCCACTCCACCTCCGTTTTTGGGCCAGACTTAGAGCCCAACCCTAATCCATTTTGTGACCTAAAACAACTATATATACAGTACCAACCATTGATAACAGATACACCAATTCTTGACAGAGGAATACACCGTAGCAAGGTGCTTGCAGTCGAAGGGGAAATCGCGTGTCCACCCTTTAGTAAAGACTCCAGATATTACAACTTGTAAGTGTTCATGTTTTATGTTACAGGTTTTGATTGTCATATAACCATACCAGAAGAAATTGGTTGGGTAAGTTGAATAAAATTTTAAATTTCCGCTGTGCCTACTTACATGTTTTGAACCCAACAAAACCCGACAGAGAGACCATCCAACATGACTTTATTCATGGAGAAGCAGCCCAACACACATGGAATTATTTTGGAAGGCCCTTGGGATTTAGAGGACGCACAGGAACAATCAGACACATGCTTTATGAATGGTGGAATCATAACTCCAAGAACACAACTTATCGTTTAGTTCTCCAAGCTATCCCCATATTTATTTGTTAGGAGATCTAGAAATAATTTTTTGGATGCAATTATGATAGCAAGATAAAGATTCAACAAATATATGATGGTGCAACACATCTTCTGGAATATCCAAGGTGTTGTCTGATAGATTATTGAAATAATCTTTGTGTATATTTTATATTTACAATGTAAATTATTCTGATTTAGAGTACCATAATTGTAGCATAAACTTTAGTCTTGTTACATGTATATTATTCACTTCAAGGAATGAAAACATTATGAAAAATATTTCTGTCATGGTATCAAGAGCCAAAAAATTAACCCTAGCCGCCAAAACACTACCTCTTCTTCTTCCTCAACTCACCGAAACCCTACCTCCTCCTATCCTCCTCCTCTTTTCTTATTTCTCATTCTCTTGAGTCGGGTAACAATGGCGGACCAAAATAAATTTCATCCCGCTCTTGCCGTAAACAACGTCAAGAACTTTATTTTGGTGATTCTCGAGATGGAAAAATGGAAATATTCAACTTGGGCAGAGTTATTCAAAATTCATTGTTGCGCATACCAAGTCATTGACCATATTCTTCCTCCAAGTCCACCGACATTGATATGGCTCTATGGTCTCGCTTGGATGCTATAGTCCTTCAATGGATTTACGGCACCATATCAAACGATCTTTTGCACACCATATTGGAATTGGATTCGACCGCTCAACAAGCATGGGATCGTTTGAAAAATATTTTCCAAGATAATAAGAATTCTCATGCGGTTATCTAGAAAATCAATCCACCAATGTGAAGATAGATGATTTTCCAAACGTCTCTGCCTGTTGTCAAGAGTTAAAAATGCTTGCCGATCAACTATCCAACGTTAGTGCACCAGTGTTGAATCAAATGTTAGTTCTTCAATTAATTGCGGGTGTTAATGAACAATATGATGGTGTTGCTATGTTCATTCAACAAAGTAATCTGTTGCCACTATTCTATGAGGCTCGTTCAAGATTGATTCTCAAAGAAACCCGGAAAATAAAACCAGCGACGAATGTGGCCAACAATGCCAGCACCTCCATCCTTTCCACCAACACGTATGCCGATGATATGTCTAGTGGAAAATTTTCATCTCTCGCCACGTTAATTTTTATGAGTCCCAATTCCCTTTTGCCAACATACACACTTCTTCCTCGCACTATTATTATTTTTTGGACACTGGCTATATCCCCTCTTACGGTTTCAATTCAGCAGCCCAGCTGCTGAAGCCCAAACTAGGGAGCCCACTGCTCCATCTCCCTCTGTCCAGTGGCCTTCCCCATCCGAACCGTGACCCAACCCAACACATCCCATATTCCCTTCGGCTGAAGGTGGGCAGAGATCCCATCCTGCCGAGATTGGGCACAATAACCAGCCCGCCACAAACACAATCCGCACCAACCTAGCAGCCCCACTTCCTCAACAACCTCTTACCGGTCAGGCCCCATCTAGGTCCATCGAAACCCGTAGCATACATGAGATTTTTCAGCCTAAGCATCATTTTAATCTGACATTCTCGGTTAAACCAGCCATGTTAGATGAAATTGATGCTCTTATTAAAAATAAGACGTGAGAGTTGGTGCCCCGTCCTTTTAATGTGAACATAATTCATTCTATGTGGATTTTTTATCATAAAAATAAATCTAATGGTTCATTCAAGAGGCACAAAACCCGTCTTGTTGGTGATGGCAGGTCTCAACAGGTTGGTGTGGATTGTAATGAAACTTTTAGCCTAGTTTTAAAATCAGCGACTATTCGAACCGTTCTCAGATTGGCACTGTCAAAATCATGGTCCATTCATCAGTTGGATATCAAATATGCATTTTTGCATGGTCACCTCCAGAAAACAGTTTACATGCACCAGCCTATGGGATTTCGAGATCCTATTCATCCAGATTATGTCTACTTGCTGAAGAAGTCTTTATATGGTCTCAAGCAGACCCCCCGAGCATAGTATAATAGGTTTGCTGATTTTGTTTTCACATTGAGATCTTCACATAGCAAATACGATTAATCTTTGTTTATTTATTAGAATGGAAATGACATGACATACATTATTCTCTATGTTGATGACATCATCCTCACAACATCATCTGATTCTCTTCGTCATTCTATTATGTCTCTCATTGCATCTGAATTCGCTTTGAAGGATTTGGGTCCCTCGAATTATTTTTGGGCATTGTTGTAACGCAATATGTAGGCGGTCTATTTATTTGTCAAAGAAAATATGCTGAGGAGATAATTGACAGAGCTGACATGTTATCATGTAAGCCGTCACCCACGCCGGTTGATACAAAGGCTAAGTTGAGTAACTCATTGGGGTCTCCATATGGCGATCCGACACATTACCCAATTTAGCAGGGGCATTGCAATATCTCACTTTTATGAGACCTGATATATCATATGTTGTTCAACAGATATGTTTATATATGCAGGACCCGAAGGAGGAACATATGAATGCTCTCAAACTGATTCTGCGATATATTCAAGGTACTTTTGATTTTGAGTTACATCTATACAAGTCTACCATTTCTGGTCTGACTTCTTATACCTATGCTGATTGGGGTGGCTGTTCGGATACTAGAAGCTCCACCTCTGGTAATTGTGTCATTCTCGAAGATAATTAGATCTCGTGGTCTTCAAAGCGCCAACCCAGATTATCTTGGTCTAGTGCTGAAGTCGAATATAGAGGGGTTGCTAATGTTGTCTCTGAATCTTGTTGGCTCCATAATCTTCTATTGGAGCTCCATTATCTGATCAAAAAGGATACATTGATTTATTGTGATAATGTGAGTGCGATATATCTGTCAGGGAACCCCATACAACATCAACGCACTAAACGTATTGAGATGAATATTTTATTTGTCCGTGAAAAGGTTGCACGTGGACAAGTTCGTGTTCTCCATGTCCCGTCCCGTTATTAGATTGTCGATATATTCACAAAAGGGCTTCCGCGTATACTCTTTGATGATTTTAGGGACAATCTCAGTATACGAGAGCGTCCCGCTAAGACTGCGTGGATATGATAGATTATGTGTATATTTTATATTTAGAATATAAATTATTTTGATTTAGAGTACCATAATTGTAGCCTAAACTTTAGTCTTGTAACATGTATATTATTCATGTCAAGGAATGAAAATATTACAGAAAATATTTCCTTCACTGTCAACAAGGCTTTTCAAAAGTTAGTCATGAAATTACCTTGGATCACTTTTTGTGACACCCTTCTCAAATTGAAACCAATAGTTATATGCCTACCCATTTGTTGGAAATTTCCAAACC
Source organism: Anisodus tanguticus (assembly GCA_034509755.1). NCBI lineage: Eukaryota > Viridiplantae > Streptophyta > Magnoliopsida > Solanales > Solanaceae > Anisodus > Anisodus tanguticus. Next base: position 42,731,835 of record CM067540.1, on the reverse strand, counting down.
ATGGGACAGTTGAAGATTAACACCGACGCGAGTTTTTGCACCTCAACTGGAAAAGCATGCATGGCCGCATGGGAGATATTTTACCGAATGACGGGTGCATTATTTTGGCCTTTTCTTAACCAATATAGTGTAGCAGCAACATCAAAGCTGAAGCACTGGCAGCCCTCGAAGGGCTTGAACTATGCCTTCAAAGAAATTGGAGACACTATTTTTTGGAGATTGATTCGATGGCTATTTTCCAAATTATGGAAGGAGAAAGGCAATACAATTACAAGCTCAATCACATCATAGAGAAGATGAAACAAAAGATGAAACAAGCTAATATCAGGGCCTTACATTGCCTAAGAGAGGCCAACAACTAATGGTGCAAAAGGTCCTTATCACTTGGACAAGTTCCAGATGCCATCCATTAGACTCAAAGTTGAGAAGGCGAACTTTTTTGTCAGCTAATGTAATAGTATTTCTTAGACTTACTGGGGTTAATTTATAGGTAGTAATCTCCTAACCCTCCTTTTACGAAGGATAAAAGTTGTTTTTTATGCTGAGGCAAGGCCAAACTCCCCTCTTGTACTTATTCGCAAGTGATATAACACCACGCTAACAAGGGAAAAATTAATTAAAAATATTAGTGAATATTCTCCGAATATTCACAGTATATTTTGTAATTATGATAGGTGTATATTTAAGGTAACTTAGGATTCTTATTGTATTAGGAATCAACCTCTGTACAACTATATATTGTGATTAATGAAAGGAATCCTTAAGGGAGATTATTCCAATCTTACATGGTATCAAGAGCCAAACCCTAATCCCTACTCTTCTCCTCCCAAAGCCGCCGACCACCATCCTATCTCTTCTTTCTTCTCGGTCGACGACCACCATGTCTCGTCCCTCTTCCCCTACTAATTCTGGTTCCTCCACTGGTACTTTTGACAACCCCATCACGCTCATCGTATTTTTTTCATCTGACTTTCGCAGTTACCAACATCAAGAATTCTATCCCTATAATTCTTGACCAAGAAAACTGTCAATATCCCATGTGGACAGAACTGTTCTATATTCATGCATGTGCGTACAATGTGCTAGACCATATTGATGATTTTGTTCCTCGTCCCACCGATATTGTCGACTCGACATGGCGTCGCCTTGACGCCATCGTCAAATAGTGGATATACGGCACCATCTCAAAGACTTGTTGTGTACTATAATGAAAACATGTGCTACGGAACGTCACCTTTGGGTACGGTTAGAAGAAATTTTTTAGGATAATAAAAATACTCAAGCCGTGTATTTGGAAGAGCAGTTCAACAATACGCATCTCAAAAAATTTAACAACATGTCCTAATATTGCAAACAACTGAAACTCATAGCCGACCAACTTTCCAACGTCGGGGCATCTATTTCAGAAACCAAGATGGTACTTCAATTGGTTGCTGATTTACTAAAAGGTGAATATGATACACTTGCGACGATGATTCAACATGCCGACCCACTACCAAGTTTCACCAAGGCACGTTCACAACTATTGTTGGAAGAAACCCATCGTGCTAAACAAGAGGAGCACAATCAAAAGGCATTAGCCGTTAACGGCGTGGCACCACCGGCGGCCAACACCACCCAGCCACCACCGCAAGACCACCACCACCAGCAGTCCTGCGGTGGAGGGCGTGGTGGCAGAGGCCGCGGTAATAACAAGAAAGAAAGGGTCGTGACAAGGGCTACCGAAACCAGCAGCTAGGCCCAACCCCTGCTCCCTATTTTCAGGAGGCTGGGCAGCAACCTTGGCCCAATACCGGGAACTGGACTCGCCTGTATGCCCTTACCCAACATTAGGGGCCCAGTTCTAGCAGGCTTGGTCACCAGGTCTCTTGGCTCTACTCCAGCCGACAGGCAGGCCCACCAGCAGCAGCAGCAAGCCTACATGGTTTCGGTCCCTCAGCAACCACGAGCCATCAACATGGCCCCCACTGATTTGGGCCAAGCTTTCAACACCTTGAACCTTCAACAACCCGATGAAAATTAGTATATGGACACCGGAGCCACATCCACCCACCTTTCTCCCTAAATCATGTCCTTTACACATCTAACATCATTAAAAATTTAATCTCTGTTAGAAAATTCACTCGCAATAATTCTGTGTCTGTCGAATTTGACCCTTTTGGTTTTTCTGTGAAGGATCTCAATACGGGAAAAATTCTTACGCGCTGCAATAGTGTGGGAGACCTCTACCCCTTCACTCAATCTTCCGCTGTCAGACCACACCACCCTATCTCCCTTGCTGCTATCTCTCCGTCAACTTGGCACAATAGACTTGGACACCTAGGAGACCCTGTTTTTAATTTTCTTAGGACTAATAAGCGTATTCAATGTAATAATGGGAAACTTGCCCAACACTATTTTTCTTGCCCGCTTGGCAAGCATACTCTTCTTCCATTTATGTCATCCAACAGTGTTATTTTTTCTCCATTTGATATTGTTCATGCTGATTTATGGACATCTCCAGTTGTTAGTTCCTTGGGTCACAAATTCTATCTAGTATTATTAGATGATTTTTCACATTTTGTATGGATCTACCCGTTGAAACTCAAATCCGAAGTTTTTTCCAAGTTCCTTGAATTTCAAAAATTCATTAAAATACAGTTTGAAAAATCTATAAAATCTTTCCAATATGATAATGGACGTAAATTTAATAATTCGGCATTTCACAATTTCTGCTCTTAACAGGGCATGGTTTTCCGTTTTTCCTGTCTCTACACTTCCTCCCAAAACGGCAAGGATGAAGGAATCATACGTACCATCAATAACATGGTTCGTACCCTTCTATTGCATACCAGTCTTCCACCACCATTCTGGGTCTATGCTATTAAAATGGTAGAGTACCTCCTTAATATTTTACCAACCAACACTCTCCAAAGTAAGACCCCAACCGAAATCTTATACCGTAGGTTCCCATCCTATGACCAACTCCACATTTTCGGTTACCTATGCTACCACAACCTGGCCTCCACCGCACTTCACAAACTAGCCCCACGTAGCACGCCCTGTGTCTTCGTTGGTTTCTCATCTAATCATCGGGGTTACCTGTGCTATGACATAGCCACTCATAAAATTATTGTCTTACGTAACGTTACATTTGACGAGGCGAACTATCCATTTTCAAATCTCTGAAAATTTCAAACCACGGATTACACATTTCTCGATGAGTCTACTTTGTCTCTCATGGTCCAGTCAATATGCCACCAGCAGTTCACTGTCCCGACAGAGACCGCTCCAGCAGCTCTGTCACCTCCACTGTCCGGCATCGTCTCTGACCAGGCACCACCTAGCTATCGATCAAACCTTCCACTGATCGACCCCCTTTGTCACATACTCGACCAGCCATCGCCCCGAGCCTAGCCACCACCCCTCCAGAACCCGTAAGCTAGCAGCCACAAACCACTGACCAACCACTGCTTCCTACCCACCGCATGGAAACTCATGCCCAACACGGGATTTTCAAACCCAAGGTTCACTTCAATCTTTCCACACAAACCTTATCACCCATTCCAAAAAATCCAAAACTAGCCAAACTGGCCTCTAATTGGAATGCGGCCATGTGCGATGAATTTAATGCTTTAACCAAGCAGAATACTTGGGATTTGGTACCTAGACCGGCCGGTGTGAATATTATCCGGTGTATGTGGCTATTTCGTCACAAGTTCAGAGACAGTGGTGACTTGGAGTGGTATAAGGCAAGACTGGTTGCTAATGCCACTAATCAGCAGGACGATATTAATTGTGGTGAGACATTCAGTCTAGTTGTTAAACCTGCTACTATTCAGATTGTTCTCAGTATTGCTATGGGCATGCATTGGCCGATTCATCAACTTGATGTCAAGAATGCATTTCTTCATAGGGATTTGAAAGAAACTGTGTACATGCATCAACCCCCTGGATTTTTTATCCGGCAGTCCCGTAGTATGTATATCGTCTCAGGAAGTCATTGTATGGCTTGAAGCAGGCACCCCGTGCTTGGTATGATCGCTTTGCCAGGTATATTATGCATATCAGATTTATTTGTAGCAGGTGTGATAACTCTCTCTTCACTTTTCATCGAGGTAGCAACACTGCTTATTTGCTATTATATGTGGATGACATTGTTCTTACTACCTCCTCTGACGGTTTGAAGAATGAAATCATTACTCTACTCAAAACTGAATTTGCTATGATTGATTTGGACAAGCTGAGTTATTTCTTAGGTATATCCTTGACCAGATCTGCAGCTACAATATTTTTGTGTCAGCGCAAATATGCGGAAGAGATAGTGTATAGGACTAAGATGGAAAATTGTAAAATTATGCCAACTCCGGTTGACTTGAAATCCAAGCTTAGTGCCAATGAGGGTGTGCCAGTTTCTAATCGCACCCTATATCGGAGTCTTGCAGGTGCCCTTCAGTATCTTATATTTACTAGTCCTGATAATGTATATGTTGTTCAGCAGGTGTGTCTATTTATGCACGCCCCTCGAGAGTCCCATTTTGTTGCCCTCAAGCGTATTATCAGATACATTAATGGCACATTTGACTTTGGACTGCATATCTACCCCTCTGCCCCAACCAAGCTACTCTCCTACACGGATGCAGATTGGGCAGGATGCCCGGACACACGTCGCTCTACCTCGGGCTACTGTGTATTTCTTTGGGATAATCTTATTTCATGGTCCGCCATGCGGCAGGCCACGTTATCTCGTTCGAGTACTGAAGTAGAGTATCATGGAGTTGCTAATGTCGTTACTGAGATCCGTTGGCTCCGAAATCTTCTTTTGGAGCTCTAGTGTCCACTGCGAAAGGCGTCTATAGTCTACTGTGACAACATATCTGCCATCTATATGTCTCACAATCCGGTCCAATATCAGCGGACCAAGCATATCGAGATGGATATTCACTTTGTGCGTGAGAAGGTCACCCTTGGTCAGGTCAAAATATTACACGTGCCTTCCTCCTATCAGTATGCAGATATTTTCACAAAGGGACTACCGAGACAACGCTTCACCGACTTCTGATCCAGCCTTAGCGTTCGGCCTCCTCCCGCTCCGACTGAGGGGTAGTATTAGTCCGAATATTCACAGTATATTTTATAATTATGATAGGTGTATATTTAAGGTAACTTAGGATTCTTATTGTATTAGGAATCAACCTCTGTACAACTATATATATTGTGATTAACGAAAGGAATCCCTAAGGGAGATTATTCCAATCTTACAAAAAAAAACATATGTCTAACATACAATGTATAAAATTTTAATTTTAATTTTAGATTTTTATTAGATGGGCATAGATGAATAATTCGAAAAAAATATATTTTACTATAACTCACTAAATCTTGCAAGTTAGAGAAACATATTTAGTATTCATTTATAATTGTGGAATTGTTAATGTTGAGTTTGGTGTTGTGACATTTGACCCAACGTATCTTCTGAAGTACTGATTTGAATGCATAAAAATGTTGGGACAAATGTCATAACATTCAGACCAACATCTTCGAAAAATAGTTTTTTCTTACTTCACGGTAAGAAGTAATATTTTACTGTGAGGTAAAAACAACTTAGGCGTGGTGAATTAGAGCTGTGTAAAACATGGGAGAAAGAGTCAAAGCTTGGGGAAGTCGAGTAAGGAACAAGTCAAAGTTGTTGAGATTTTCACTCCTTAATCATCTACTACAAGCTGCCCATCTTTTCCTCAACTTCCACAACCGATCGATGAGCCTTTCAAGTGAACTCTCTACTATAAATAGAGAGGTCACAATAGTGAATCGAGCATCCAGAATCAGATTATAAAATACCAAGAGAGCTATCGGGATTTCATCTTAGAAATCTGGATCACAAGTGTTGCTTGATGTGTCGACAACATTCTGTCCAACATTACAATTATTGTTTACATTCTAGATTAGTTTTGTATGGAGTATTGTAATGAGAGGTTGTCTATGTCTACTTAGTTAGATTTTTGAAGCAGAAGTCATCTGCGACTTCAACTTTTAATTACTTTCCATTTTATTTTGTTAATCTGTAAAGAAAGGAATTTGTAATTTTGTATATAATATGTATACAATACATTTGGTCATTGACCATCATAAGTTATATAATATATACAACTTATGAAAATTTTAAACCTTTGTGTTCTTTAAATTCCGCTGCATTTACTCTTTAAAGTTACTGTTTTACTAAGTGTTGTTACTGGTGTCGGACGACATAATTGACGATATTCTGAAACAGAATATTTATTCCATCTTTTGTTTTTTATTTCCCATAGCATTTGACACCCTTCAAGTGGTATCATAGCCGACACTTCACACAATAAGTGCTTGGTCTTGTTGTCATAAGCTATGGATCTGACAAATCCAACTATTGATAGACTTCCTATTCTAGATGGATCAAATTATGCTTATTGGAAGATTCGCCTACGTTCGCATATCAAATCAATTGATATTCGTGCATGGAGATCTATAATCAATGGGTATGTTGTTCCAATATTGCCACCGGATGAGGAAGGTGTCATTATTGCTAAACCTGAATCCGAATGGACTACAGAAGAAACAAATAATGCTAGCTTTAACGAAAAGGTCTTAAATGCAATTTTAGGATGGGTTGATCTTTACATATTCAAACTCATTCAAAACTGCCCCACGGCTAAGGACGCATGGCATACTTTATAAATTCATTGTGAAGGTAGCTCAAGTGTTCGTCGAACAAAGCTACGCATGCTCATGAGTAAATATGAACGTTTATGGATCGAAGAAGCGGATGATATTAAATTTTATTTTGAAAAGTTGATTGACATCTCAAATGAATGTCAAGTGCTTGGTGAACCATTAACCAACACTCAACTTGTTGAAAAGGCTCTCCGTTCTCTTCTTGAAAAGTTCAATTTAAAGATTTGTGCTTTTGAAGAAGCTCACAATCTTACCACAATGGACCTTCATACCTTGATGAGCATACTCAAAACGTATGAGATGAACATTGAGAATAAAAAAGAATTGTATAAAAGCAAGAATGTGGCACTTCAAGTTCAATCCTCGGAGAGTCAAATCGAAGAAGAGGAGGATAATCTTGAATAAATTGGTGAAGGTAAAAATGTTGCCTTACTCACTCGAAAATACAATTCGATAGTGAGGAAGTTCAACAATGAAAGAAATCAATTTAAATCTAAAGAGCACCAAAACCAAGTCTTCAATCAAAAGTCCACTAGATTCCTTCCAAATGTACAAAAAGGAAATCAACTAAGAAGAACCAACTCAGATCGTACCAAATTTGATCCCAAATAACTTGAGTCCGTGCAATGTCATGCATGCTCAGGCTGGGGTCATTATGCTAACGAATGTGCAAATACTCTTAGAAAATTTGGTAAGAACCTATGGGTTTCTCTTAGTGATGATGAAGAAGAAGAGAAAGGAGATCGAGAAACTGAAACACAAGCAATGCTGGCTACTATCTTCGAACAATCTCTATCGGATAATGAAGATGTCATATACAATGTTGTCTCAGATGTCACGAAATTTGCTCCAACATCTGCAACAACATCAACATCCTCAGAGACATCCGAAAGGTATGAATTCTTCAACTATTCTGATGTTAATTGCTTTAGTGGTTCTATTTCTGTTAGTGAGGATGATTGTATGGATCAAGTTGAATACAAAGATGATATGATTAGTGAATTACAAAGTATTTGCAAAGCCTTAATTATAGAATCCAAGCAACTTGACAAAAAGGTAAAATCTTTAACTCATAAGAATTTAGAATTAACAGGCACGATAACCCGACTTGAGGTTGCACTTACCAAAAAAGATATTGAATTTGGTAAGATTCATCCAAAATTGGATTTAGTCGAAGCAACATTCCGCAAGCTCAACTCAGGGACTTCGAAATTGAATGAGATACTCAACCTTAGTAATCTTTCACATGCAGGAATTGGGTACGAAAACTCTCTTAAAACCATATGCTCTAATCTCTTTGATAAAAATGAGAAAATACATTTTGTAAAACAAAAAGGGATGAATAATAGGTTCTCTTATATGTCAAAGAATATGAAGTTTGTATGTCATCACTGTAACTCCCTTGGACACTTAAAACCATACTTTTTCAAACTTCAAAACTCTGTGAGCAAAATGTTGCCTAATTTGTTTTCCAACATTCCGGATAAATATAGAAGCAATATTTCTGAGCCAAAAGGCAAAAAAGATTTTAAGAGAGTTTGGGTTCGTAAAATGGATTTAACTTGTAATGTATGTATAACTGCATTAAGAATTAACATTTCAGGTTCTTGGTACTTTCATAGTGGATCTTCTCTCCACATGACATGTACAAAAGGATTTCTAAGGAATTATGAGGGATTTAATGGAGGAAACATGACTTATGAAGGTGGCAGTAAAAGCAAAATAATTGGAAAAGGGATCTTGGATGTTATTAATTTTCCAGCCTTAAGAAATGTCATACACATTGATGGATTAATGGCTAATATGATAAGTGTTAGTCAACTGTGTGATGACAATCTTGAGGTGAAATTTAATAAGAATGCATGTAAAGTTACGAATGAAGCAAATATATGTGTCATGACAGGTACTAGAATAGGTGATAATTGTTATCTTGCCGGAGGACACGAAATATGCAATAATGCAAAGGTCGATGACACAACACTATGTCATCAAAAGTGGGGCATGTCAACTACCACAATTTAGAAAAATTGGTCTTATTTGAAGAGGTTAGAGGCATACCAAAACTTAGCCATAAAGGTAAAATGGTTTGTGAAGATTGTTTGAAAGGTAAGCAAAGCCGTGTCTCTCATAATGTTGTCTAACATGACAGACAACATTCAGGTACGTCTCACTATTTTCTATTGCTACATATGGATTTAGTGGGTCCAATTGAAGTAGACAGTCTAGGAGGCATGATGTATTCCTTTGTGATAGTAGATGATTTTTCAAGATATTCTTGGATATATTTTTTGAAAGAAAAATCACAAATGTTTGACATGTTTAAAATCTTGCGCTCTAGAATTAAAAATTTATTGTATTCTCCTATTTTTTGGATTAGATCTGACCATGGAAAAGAATTTGAAAATAGTTCATTCACAAATTTTTGTGAGAAAAAGGGAATTTTGCATGAGTTTTCTGCCCCCTAAACTCCCAACAGAATGAGGTTGTAGAACGGAAGAATAAGACATTACAAGAAATGGCTAGAGTAATGCTTAGTTCTAAACACTTGTCAAAACGTTTATGGGAAGAACCCTTGAATACTGCTAATCACATAGTTAATAGAGTCTATTTAAGGCAAAGAACAAAGATGACACCCTATGAGATTATAAATGGAAAGAAACCAAACTTGTGTTACTTTCATGTTTTTTGGTGTATTTGTTATATTTTAAATGAGAGGGATTATTTAGAAAAAATTGACTCTAAGAGTGACAAAGGAATTTTTGTTGGGTATTCACAAAATAATCATGCTTATCGAGTATACAATTTGAGATCCAGAACTGTACAAGAGTCTGTAAATGTTATCTTTGATGATTTTTCTGATGTTTCAGGAAAAACTATTGAAAATAACATTGTCGATACAGTGGAAAGTTCACAGATTGCAGAAAAATCAGATGTTTCCACAAATGTTGCCATACCTGAAGCAACTTCTGAAACAGTAATAAAGACCACAGAGGCCACAGATGAGGAGTCAAGTGCTGAATTGTTAGACCATGTTCGAAGGGACCCCTCATCAAGTATTAGGAAGAATCATCCTACGGGCCAAGTGATAGGAGGAGTTTTTGAAGGAATTAAAACAAGAAGGAAAGAACCACTCAACTACAGAGAAATGGTAAGGTATGTTTGTATGTCAACGATATACCAAGAGGTTAGTCTTTCTTGTTGTATATCTACATTAGAACTAAATAATGTTGTAGAAGCACTTAAAGATAATTTTTTGATTCAAGCAATGCAAGAAGAACTTGAACAATTCTCTCGAAATGAAGTCTGGGACTTAGTTCCACGTCCAAATAATACAAATTTAATTGGAACTAAGTGGATTTTTAAAAATAAATCAGGCGAATCGGGAATAGTTGTTAGAAACAAAGCTCGTCTAGTTGCACAAGGATATATTCAGGTTGAAGGAATTGATTTCGACGAAACCTTCGCACCTATAGCCAGAATTGAGTCAATTAGACTTTTACTTGCCATTGCTTGTTGTCTGAAAATTACTTTACACCAAATGGATGTAAAATGTGTCTTCTTAAATGATTATTTCGATGAGGTATATGTTAAACAACAAAAAGAATTTGCAGATCCTTACCATCCACACTATGTGTACAAGCTCAAAAAGGTTTTGTATGAGTTGAAACAAGCCCCTCGTGCATGGTATGGTCATTTAACTAACTTTGTTCTTGAATTTGGTTTTAACCGTGGCAAAGTTGATCATATTTTATTTATTAAACGACACGGTATAGATATTATAATTGCTCAAATCTACGTAGATGACATAGTCTTTGGGTCGACCTCATAGTCGTACCTAAATTCATTTGTTGAAGCTATGTCATCAATATTTGAAATGAGCATAATTGGGGAATTAACTTTTTTCTTTGACTTGCAGATAAAGCAAAGTGATTATGGAATTTTCATCTCACATAGTAAATATGCCAAGAATGCCAATGGATTCATCGCAGAAGGTATGTAAGGATAATGTTGGTGAAAATGTCTACCCAACATTATATCGATCTATGATAAGTAGCCTTCTTTATCTTACTACTAGTCGCCCAGATATTATGTTTAGTGTTTTTGTTTGTGCACGTTTTCAAGCCTGTCCCAAAATGTCCCACTTAAATGTCGTGAAACTTATTATTCGATATGTTGCTGGCACATGTGAGTTGGGAATATGGTATTCCAAAGACACTAATCCTAACTTAATAGGATTTAGTGACTCGGATTTGGCTGGAGATGTAGATGATAGAAAAAGTACAAGTGGAGGATGTTTTTATCTTGACAATAATATTGTTTCATGGTATAGTCATAAATAAAATTGTGTCTCACTTTCAACGTCTGAATCTAAATATGTAGCCGCTGGAAGTTGTTGCTCTCAATTAATATGGCTAAGACACATGTTAGACGACTATGGATTTACTAGCAACATTTTTTATTTTGTATTGTGATAATTTGAGTGCGATAAATATTTCAAAAAATCCAGTTCAGCACTCACGTACAAAACATATTGATATCAGACATCATTTTTTAAGAGATTTAGTTGAAAAATAGCTAGTTAAAATTGCACATGTTGACACTCTTCATCAACTAGCTGATATTTTTACAAAAGCTTTGGACCATGAGATATTTTCGAGCTTGAAGAAATATCTTGGTCTTTGTAATCTCTAAAAAGAAGGCATTTTTGGTGAATGTCGACTGAAACGTTGTTTAACATTTCGGGTGACATTTATCTATATTATATCACTAACTGATTATTGTTGTTGTATAGTGAACTTTTGGTCACATAAGCACGATCCTTCAATAAGAATGTGTTTCCAACGTGATACTGTTCTCTGCGACGATATGTAAATACATATATATCATAAAAGGGAGTATCAAAATATGGCAAAGCCTATACACATATTTGGCAACTGAGCAAAATGGGAAAAGCCCTTGAAAAGATACTGTTCCTATTCTATAGGAGTATCAAGTGCTTCAAAAGAATTTTGAGAATAATAAATAAGTATTCTTATTGATGACATGGAAAATTCATGTGTATGTGTTATATGATTAGATCAAGGAGACAATGGAAAAATATTACATTGGTTCAGTGGTCAAATTCATAAAATACATATAAAATGTGTCTTGATTTCTTGTCTAAATGAAAAGTTCTTGTGGGATCAAAAATACTTGTGGGAAAAATGTTACATTGGTCCAATGGTCAAATTCATAAAATACATATAACATTGTTGTTGACATTTTCAAAATGTGACATGTGTTGGAATGTTGTACTTATCTGATCTTTGAATCATCAGATCTCTCTCCCTATTATATGCCTTGTTTACAGGAATTTCACAACCTCAAAGGATGAGATTAAAGTTTATCCTTATCATGATGTTTATTTGTTTTATCCCATATTGTAGGTGTAAGTTATTGTGTACAAATGAAACACCTAAAACAAAGGGATTTTTGTTACCAAAAAAGGTTAGCCATGTATATAAATATTCCTCTCATTTGCTATCATTTTATCAGTTTTTAAACTTTCCCATAAAAATAAAAAACAAAAATAAAAAAGGGGGAAAATCACACCAGGTATACACTCTCTTACCCGATGGACTCACCAAATCAAACTCCACTCTCAATCTCAAACCCTAAATTACCAAAACCTTATCCACAATATTCACCGATGGAAACCTCTCCAATGTCAACACCAATGTCAGCCAACACTCCAACCAACACCCATATGAGCACAAGTCCTTCTATGAACACTGAATCATCTGATCAAATGAACCTCAGCAACCCTGCCGATTATCTTCTTCACCATCCACAGAGGACTTGTCCAAAGCTATAGTATTTAAAGGTTTAGATGAACCTTTAAACATTAGCTACCCAGGTGATGACAACAATCCAATAGATGTTGATGAAATATCTGATATTTCAGCATTGGGTAAAAGACCAAGTTCATCCACCTTCCCAACTCGTCGATCGAGTTGAATGTTTGAGAGAACAGTTCGTGAAGAACCAAGCTACAAAAGGTCCAGGTTTGATACATCTATACCTGCTTGCTCGAGCAATGACGATAACGACACAAACTTTGTGCTCTCAACTGATGAGCGTGAAGAAGAACCAACTGCTTCTGTATCGCAAAATGTGTCTCAAGAAAATAAGGAAATCCTTGATGAAACTTCACTTAAACAATTCTTTCCTAAGGGAATTCCCAGATATGCCAAATCGAATGCTGCTCCGAATGTTGCCACTGATGCCACAACATCTCAGGCAACATTTCAGTCAACATCAGAAGAGACACAAACACCAACATCCTCCAGCAGTACCAAATCCAATAGTTCAGCCATGTCTGATTCAGACATTGAGGTATACGCTTTCTCAGAAAAAATCTATTCTAAAGCTAAATATGATAAATGGGTATGGTACAAGAATAAAGTTATTAGACCTGAGAAAGTGTTAGATATTACTCCATGTGCTGAATATGGCTTGATAGAATTTCTCAAGGATAGACAGCTTCTCAAAATTGTCACAGAAAAAAGAATCCTATGTTGATGAAGTGATTAGGTTGTTTTATGCTAATCTGAATCCTGCTATAGAGGATGTCTCCTCCAAAAACTTTGGGAATGTATATCTCTATAACAAGATTTATCAGTTTAACCCTCAATTATAAATCAATGTATGTGACTTAATGCTGAAGAGAGAGTTAGAGATGCAATACAAGTGATAGAAAATAGGAATAAAATGATTGAATACCTCACTAGAGGTATAATGAAAAAATGGATCCCTAGATGCCCAGCTTCAAAACGAACAGCCTTATTTTCCACCCTTCACAAAATTACAATTATTAATTGGCTTCCTTCCTTGAATGAGTCAGTTGTGACATATGAACAAGATTCCCTATTGTTTAAAATTGGAAAAGGCTTAAAAGTTGATTTAGGAAAGATGATCTTTTATCAAGTTGCCAACTTGGATGAAAAGGAATTAACTTTAATTTTTCCATTTCCCTCTATAATCTACCAAATCTTGACTTCTCAAGGATTTGAGCCTAAAAGAGAGGACACATTAGGGAAGGCTCCTGAACTGTACTCATTAAACAAGGCAATCCTAAAGAGCAAATAAAGAGTAATTGACTTGCCTTGGAAGAAGGAAGCAAAATGTGAGAATGTTGCCAGGAATGTCACCAGCAATCAGGGCAACACTGGTTCAATACGGTCAACCCTGTCAACAGACTAGCTAGTGGGTCAAATAGCAAAAATCAACCAATAAATTTCATAGGTTGATGTTGCTAGGGATGCCTTGGTTCAAGCCAGAGACCATTTCTTTCTATTATGTTCTTCACAAAAAGGGGGAGATGATGCTTCTGTGCAGGGGAAAGAGGTTGAAGGTGCACATGCTGCTGAAGAAGTTGTTGATATTGCTGTGCAAAAGGAAGAAACTGTTGGAAGGAAGGTGTTTCTAAATAGGCTAAGGCTGAGGGCTGAAGCTGAAGTTGTTATGCAGAAGCTGAAGTTGTTATGCAGAAGCTGAAGCGTTATGCAAAAGAAGAATGTTGGTAGAAGTTGTTGGTGCTGCATAATGAGCCAAGGAGAAGCAGGCTGAAGTGCTGCATCATGAACTTTTAATGATTGCTTTATGATTGTTTGGATTATGAACTTTTTTTTGTTTTGGTTAATAGTTGATGTGGATGTTTATTTTGACAATGGTTTATTCTGACAATGGTTTTTTAATTTGTGATATGTGTGCACACATCATTTTCTAATCCTATGACTTGGTTTACACAAGTTTTGTTTGTATGACATCACAGGTTAAGGGGGAGCTTGTCAGTAATCACAAGTGTTGGACAACATCTGTGACAGTGCACTAAGTCGTTTGTACATTTTGTAATGTGTTTTGTGAAGAAAGGCAAAAAGGGGAGATTGTTAATGTTGGGTTTGGTATTGTGATATTTGACCCAACATATATTCTAAAGTACTGATTTGAATGCATAAAAATGTTGGGACAAATGTCATAACATTCGGACTAACATCTTCGAAAAACAGCTTTGTCTTACTTCACGGTAAGCAGTAATATTTTACTGTGAGGTAAAACGACTCAAGCGTGGTGAATTGGAGTTGTGTAAAACGTGGGAGAAAGAGTCAAAGCTTGGGGAAGAAGTTAAGTAAGGAACAAGTCAAAGTCGTTGAGATTTTCACTCCTTAATCATCTACCACAAGCTGCCCATCTTTTCCACAACCGATCGATGAGCCTTTCAAGGGAACACTATACTATAAATAGAGAGGTCACAATAGTGAATCGAGCATCCAGAATCAGATTATAAAAATACCAAGAGAGCTCTCGAGATTTCATCTTAAAAATCTAGATCACAAGTGTTGTCTGAGTGTGTCGACAACATTCTGTCCAACATTACAATTGCTGTTTAGATTCTAGATTAGTTTTGTATGGAGCGATTGTAATGAGAGGTTGTTTATGTCTACTTAGTTAGATTTTTCAAGCAGAAGTCATATGCAACTTCAACTTTTAATTCCTTTCCATTTTATCTTGTAAATCTGTAAAGAAAGGAATTTGTAATTTTGTATATAATATATATACAATACATTTGGTCATTGACCATCATAAGTTATATAATATATATAACTTATGAAAATTTTAAACTTTTGTGTTCTTTAAATTCCGCTGCATTTACTCTTTAAAGTTATTGTTTTACTAAGTGTTGTTACTGATGTCGGACGACATAATTGACGACATTCTGAAATAAAATTGGCATTCGATTTATTCCATCTCTTGTTTTTTATTTCTCATAGCATTTGACACCCTTCAGAAATAAAGGAAATATTTTAGCAACTATATGTCATGACACTTTAAAATAATCTAAACCTATAATCCATACAACGCATAGTATAAATATAGAGAATGATGGTAGAATGATAACACCGAAAGAGAAGTTGTCCAAGAGCATAACGACCACTTTATGCTGAAAAGCAACAAAAACAAAGTGATGGTCTAACTTATACGATTAAATTAAAATTAGTTAAAAATAATCATCTGGTATAGAATTATAAGAAAAACATTAACAGACAATCCTAGATGATTGTTTGCCTTAGAATGAAATGCTGCAACGATAACCTCCAAAAAAAATCTGCCCAAAAAAATAAAAATAGCAGTAATTTCAAAATCTACTAATAAAAATAATTAACAGTCAAGGTTGTAGAAGTAAACCTATAGATTTCATTCTTAATCTTTTGTATGTGCTTTATAACTTCAATGTGTGGGATTTCCTCTACCGCATCTCCTCAAGATCTGGAAGAACGGCCCTAAGTTCCGCCTTCGAACCTCCTTGTTTCTTGTCAGACTGAATACAATTTCATTATATAAATCCTTATCTGATCTTTTGGAAGGAAAAAAACATGTGAACCTTACTCTAAAGCATACAAATTCAAAGTTTTCCATATATTCTAGAATACAAGAGGAGCATGTAGGCTTGATCATCTTAATACTGTTGCAAGAATAAAACCAACCTGCACTAGCACGGTACAATTTTCCTTTTGTACTTACAGGTAAGGTCACTGTGATATCAGATATGAGGGATTTTGGTATTGTAAGCATTGAACAATATTTTAGTGAAGTTGAATTTTGAAAAAGAATTTTCGAAGTTGTTTAACCTCAATAAGTTATATATGTTGATAAACATGCACAACAGACTGCTCCTGTTATTGAGGAGAGGACTGTTGTTGATATTGAGGAGAAGACTGCTGTTGATATTCAAGAAAAGATTGTTGTTTCTATTCAAGAGATCGCTGCTGCTGAGGCGGATGAAGAAGTTGAAGTTGTTGGCAAGCCTCGGATGAAATTATAATTTAGGCGGGATCAGTTTCGTATTTGGTCAATTTCAATGAAAATATACAAGGATATACACGGTATACAATACCTTGTGTATACCATGTCTATCACGGAAACCCATCACAAGTGGGAAACCGTGATATACACGGTATACACAATGTGAATATATCCCTATTTTGGTTACAAATTATTTTGTATTATTTGTATATAATTAGCATTGTACACTTACCATAATTGTACGATTCTTGTACAATTAGAATAAGGTTTTGGGAGCAGAATAGGAATAAGATTTATATTATGGAAATTGTAAATTGTATATATACTCTTTCATTAATGAAAATAATCAAGAGATTATTTCTTTCATGGTATCAGAAGTCTAGGACTAAAATACTTCCGCTCCTCTCCCAAATTTAGTCTCGGTTCCGCCGTCCCTTCTCGTCCGAGCTTGCATCGGAATTCGTGCTTCCTCTCAAATTTCGTGCTAATTTTACCTCCTCTCTTCCCAAATTTTCTTCCCAAACTCTTTGTTCTTTCGTTATGTCAACGTCAAAGAACCACTTTCATACTGCCCTTATTGTTTCTAACATCAAGAACAACATCTCTATTGTTCTTGAGATGGAAAACGTCCAATACGCGATGTGGGCGAAGTTGTTCAAAATTCACACCATCTCACATCAACTCCTCCATCACATAATTCCTCCCGCTACCCCTACTCCCACAGAGGATCCTCAGTTATGGATTACTCTTGATGCTACCGTCCTTCAGTGGATTTATTCCACTATTTCTACCGACCTTTTACAGAAGATTATTGAGACTAACACTATGGCTATGGCTACATGAAATAGATTGAGTGATATATTCCAGGATAACCAACATTCCCGCGTTGTCACCCTTGAGCAGGAATTTTCCCAAGTCAGCATGGAAGATTTCCCGAATGTTTTAACTTATTGTAAACGACTCAAGGAATTGGCAGGCCAACTCTGTAACATTGGAGCGCCCGTTACCAATAATCGTCTTATTCTACAAATGGTTGCAGGACTATCTGAGGCCTATAATGGCGTGGGGACTCTCCTCCGTCAAAGTAATCTACTTCTGCCTTTTTATCAAGCTCGTTCGATGCTCACGTTAGAAGAAGCCGGTTTGGCAAAAAAGGCGGCTACCGGCGCTAGTCCCGTGGTCATGATGATGTCTTCAACTAATTCTCAAGGTTTTGTTGATAATTCAGGCCAAAACCGTGCTCACAGTGGAGGCAAGAAAAATCAGAAAAACTGTGGTGGCAATCATGGTGGTTTCGGTGGTGGTGGGGGATGCCAGAATAGTGGCAGTAGGCCCTAGTACGGTGGCAATAGGCCATAGGTTAACTGGTCCCAGCCATGGGCCCCTTGGCAGTGGGCCTGGGCCGGTGGCCAATGGCCCAACGACCCCTATTTTCCAACCTCTCCAGCCCCTGGATAGTGGGCTGCCACCATTCCTTCTGACCCAATTCGACATGGTCCAGTGGCTTTCGCAACAACGCTGGGCCGAGGCAGCAAGCAGGTGTGCTTGGGCCTCAGCCTCCACAGGCCCATCATGCTTCGGGCCCACTCCGTCTGACATTAAAGTTGCAATACATACACTTGGATTGAATCCTCCAGATGCAAATTGGTAAATGGACACCGGCGCCACTTCTCACATGACGTCCAATCAAAGTACTCTCTCGTCTTATTCCACTTTGAGCAACAATCGTGGCATAATTGTTAGTAATGGCAACTCAATTCCAATTCGTGGTTACTGTCATAAAACTTTATTTCCCCCCATCCACCTCTTGTCTTAAAAATTACCCTTCATGCCCCTTACTTAATTAAAAATTTGGTGTATGTCCGTAAATTCACCACCAATTATTGGGTTTCTGTTGATTTTGATCCTTTTGGATTTTCTGTGAAGGATTTCAAGACGGAGATACCTCTCATGAGATGTGATAGTACATGAGATCTTTATCCTATCACGTCCGCATCTAGTCTCTCGAGCCAAGCCTTGCCATCTACTTTTGCAGCTCTATCTCCTTCCTTGTGGCTTGCACGTTTGGGTCACCCTGGGTCATCCATTGTTTCTTCCTTGCATAAAAATAATTTTATTTCTTGTAAGGGTACGCGTAGTACTCCAATTTGCCAATCATGTCCTTTAGAAAAAACATGTTAGATTACCATTTTGTAGCCTCTACTTCTCGTACTTTAATGCCATTTGATATTATTCATAGTGATTTATGGATATCTCCCATTTTAAGTTTTGTGAGCCATCGTTATTATGTTCTATTTTTGGATGATTATTCTAATTTTTATGGTCCTTTCCATTGGCAAAAAAATGTCAAGTTTTTTCCACATTCTTAAAATTTTTGACCGGTAAAATAAAAAATATTCAATGTGATATGGAAAAGAATATGATAATGGGTTATTTTGGGATTTTGTGACACTAATGGCATAGTTTTTCATTTCTCTTGTCCTCATACTTCCTCACAAAATGGGAAAGACGAACGAAAAATTCATACCATTAATAATATTGTCCACACTTTATTGGTCCATGCTTCCGTACCCCTTCCTTCTGGCATCATGCTCTACAAATGACCACTTATCTTCTTAACATACTTCTGTCATGCCCCAACTTTTCTCAAGTCTTCCCTTAGGGCGTGATGGCACCTGGGCAACTATCCCTTCCCAGGCGAACCGTTAACTTCTTTTCTTCCTAAATTAAACATATATTTAGGTGCGGAATAATATATAAAATAAGAAATTCGAAGTTTAAAAAGAACAATCTCATGTGGGGAATTCCCCGAGATAACGAAACTTAATTCTTCAACCTACTTATTCAGGAAGGACCATCACCAAATCCAGAGCAATGGCTTGGTGGAACAGTGAGGCTGCGGGACGATCGCTAGTCCTGTAGCAGAGTTTTCCCTCTATCACGCTTACCTAAAACATGTTAGATAAAAGAGTCAGCCCTACCATCCGGGACTGAGTGAGAACCTCGCCTTACAATTCAAAGTAACCTCACAATGTTCTATGTACAATCATATTATGAACATAATAATCATGTCATGAAAATATATTTCAGCACTTTCAGTGTATAAAACAATAAATATTAATCTCCTCCCAACTCATCCTAGAGAATACTTAGTTAACCAGTACACCTGCTCTATCCCATATAACATATTATATATTTGTTTCGGTGCGTGCAACCCGGTCCAATGCATTTAAATTATAGCCCCGAAGGCAAGTGTGTTTGAATAGCCCCGAAGGCAAATGTATTTGAATAGCCCCGAAGGCAAGTGTGTTTGAATAGCCCTGAAAGAAAGTGTATTTGAATAGCCCTGAAGTCAAGTTTATTTAAATAGTTCCGAAAGTAAGTGTACAAAAATAGCCCCGAAGGCAAGCACGCAACTGTATATAGCCCCAAAGGCAACTCAATAAGTAATTAGTCTTGAAGGCAACACTTGTGTAATGCTATAGTCCCGTAGGTGATGGCAAAACTATTTACATTACTAAAATTTCTATCATCTCGACTGTATGGCTAAACTTATACACACACACACACATAAATATATTATCATATTTCCAGAAGATTCAAGTAATATACCTTTCTTTCAACTTTTCGCCCTTCCCACTTGTAAGGGTTATAACTCCCAAATCTTAACTCCAAATGAGGTATTTCTTATGTTGAATTGAAGGTAACACGGGAACCTATCACTATCCCAAGTTTCCTTTGAAAATACATAGTTTAACTAGTACAAATTCATGAAAGAGACGACCCTATGAAAACTGTCTCGCCAGACTTTTATAATAAGGGACACAATTTTAAAACAGTCATAACTTTTTACTCGTAAGTCAGATTAATCCCCGTAAACTCTAAACCTGTCTAGAACAGAGAAATCTAAAACTATTATTCAGCACAAACTTTCAGATTCTTTATCGATGCCGAAGGCGTCCTTGGGGTGATCTCATAGTTCCTACGGGGTGGAGATGATGGGGTCGGTCCATGGATTTTCCTTTGATTTATACAGTTTTTATGTTACACGTTCTGCCCCTTCGGATTTCGGTCGATCCGAGGCAGAAACTTTAAACAGCGATAACTCTCAAACCGTATGTCGATCGATCTCAATAAGGTCTCAAACTGTCAATAACAGAGAAACTAGAACTATTATTTAGCACAAACTTTCAGATTCTTTACCGATTTGTACAGTTTTTACGTTATACGTTCTGCCCTCTCGGAATTCGGTTGATCCGAGGCTGAAACTTTAAACAACGATAAATCCCAAACTGTATGTCAGATCGATCTCAGTAAGGTTTCAAACTGTCAATAAGAGATAAATATAAAACTATTATTCAGCACAAACTTTCAGATTCTTTACTGATTTGTACAGTTTTTACGTTATACGTTCTTCCCTCCCAGATTTTGGTTGGTTCGAGGCAGAAAATCTAAACAACGGTAACTCTCAAATCATATGTCAGTTTTGGCCCTGTTTGCACTCAATCTGACCATGAAAAAAGATGTACAACACTGCAAAATTTCGTGCCATTCTAACAAGGATAACTTAGCGAAAACAGTCCGCAATTACATGACTCAAACTTGTTACAAGACAATACTTATATCAATTAATTCATCACAACTTATATTTCCAGAAACATATATTATTTTTAACATGCATACTATATTTTAACATGCAGTGTAACTCAAAACAAAGGATTTTACTAAGAATTTGTGAGTGAGAAAACTCACCTTTGTTGCTTCGTAACTGCGAATGAAAATCTCAAACTCTTTTGCTAAAACTTCTTTTTTTTCTTCCAGATTGCTTTTGCTTTCTATGTTCTTTCCCCCTTTTGTTGTGTTGTATATAAAAGTGTATGTGTGTGTTGTGTCGTGTGTGTGATGTATATAAAAGTGTATGTTGCACAAATTTTGGGATGTGAGGGAGTGGAAGTAGGGGTTGATGGAGAGGGGTTGGTTTAAGAGGGACATGTAGGATTTCTCTTTTATTCTTTTTTTTTGTTTTACTTTGGGACTTTACATTCTCTCCTCCTTGAACAACATTCGTCCTCGAATGTGAATAAGGTCGTAACACATGCACATAGACACGCACATTGCACACACATGAAACACAACTTAACACATTTTATTACCTTACTCAAACATGAATGGATATTTGACTTTCATCGCGTCTTCGGCTTCCCAGGTTGCTTCTTTTGTGGAATGATTTCTCCATAGGACTTTCACGAAAGCAATATATTTATTCATAAAACGCTTAATCTGTCTATCTAGTATTTCTACCAGAATATCTTCATATTGAAGCTCTTTATTCAAGACTATCTCTTGGGGTTGGATGACGTGACTTGGATCGTGCAAGTATTTTCGTAACATTGACACGTGGAATACCAGATGAACCGCTTCCAATTCTTGTGGAAATGCTAGTTCGTAAGCCACATTTCCCACTCTTCGTAAGATCTCATATGGTCCAATAAACCTTGGGCTCAACTTCCCTTTCTTGCAAAATCGCATCACCCCTTTCATTGGAGAGACTTTTAAAATCACTTTCTCCCCTTCCTGAAATTCGAGATCTCTTTTGTGATGATCCGCATAATACTTTTGGCGGCTATGAGCTGTCTTGATTCACTCCCGAATTATCTTCACTTTGTCATTTGTTTCTTAAATGACTTCGGGTCTGAACAATAGTGTTTCGCCCACCTGGAACCACCCAAGCGGAGATCTACATTTTTGCCCATACAATGCTTCAAACGAAGCCATCTGTATACTTGAATGAAAACTGTTGTATGCGAACTTAATTAGATATAGATGGTCCAACCAATTGCCCCATAAGTCCAACACATAAGACCGCAACATGTCCTATAATGTTTGAATTGTTCGTTCGGCCTGACCATCTGTTTGCAGATGGAAGGCCGTGCTCAACTTAACCTTTGTCCCGAGGCCCTCCTGAAAACTTTGCCAAAAGTGTGAGGTGAACTGGAACCCCTATCTGAAATAATTTGTAATGGAATCCCGTGTAACCTCACTATTTCTTTCAAATAAATCTGTGCATACTACGATGCCCGATACGTAGTCTTGACCGGTAGGAAATTGAGTCGGACTTGGAGTCCTTCCCCGTGAAGATAGGTTCCCTTCTCCTCATAAAATTCGCCCATAGTCTATCTGGTACTGACTGAGTTCCTACATTTTTTTGCTAGTAGTGCAGCCACAACTGGTTCCTGGGCCGGTGGGTTCTGGGTCGGGGCCATCACTGAGACACTAGGTGTAGGCTGAACCATGTGTGGGGCTGTAATTGTCATCAATTCTATGAGTCTATCTAACTTTTGTCTCACCATTTCTTGTGCCGCTTGACTCTCATTTTCTTCAACATTTTCCACGCTACTTTGAGACACTGCTCTTTCAACCGGAGGTATAGGAGCTTCATGGTGAACCTCTTCTTGAGCCCTCGGTTCCTGTGCTGGAACTCTTGGGGGTTGACCTCGTCCCCTCGCTCTTCCCCGGGTAATTCTGATCGACCTTCGCATCACCGGTACTCGTGAGTCTACCATTTTTTGTAAAGATAAGAGCTCTCATATTTTATAAGACAAGATGTCTATTTTAACTCCCCAAAATTTTCTTATACTTCATAAGCATGCAACACCACAAAAAAAAAACGATATTATTTCATTCTTGCATTAATAATACTTCATTCCATCATAACATAACATTATACTAAATCTTATCAGATAATTCTCCGTCACCCATTGTAGATCTCCAACTCAAACTTGCATTTACTACAACGCGTGTTAAAGGGCTTAACCGCGTGACTCTCCTATTTCGCAGGGTGGCATTCAGCTCCTTGTGAGCCTTATTCCTTGCCTCCCTTTCTCTATCGTGTATTCTTTCCTTCATCTTCCAGACTTTCTTCACTTCATGTAAAAATTTGAGCAAGGAGCCTTATTTACTATCTCCACGTAGCATCTTTGCTCTCCTAAACGAGGAGTGAAAATCTCCCAGGATGAAGTTGACTATTATCTGTAGTATGACTCCAATCGGATAGTTGAAAAAGGTCAGGTCAAACGAACGCCTCTTCCATCTAGCCCTAAGAGAATCTGTACAACGTGTGATTGTGTCATCCACATATGCACTAAAATCGTCTATTGAGTCCATCCTACGGTCCATGAGCTCGCATTATCTTTTTTTTTCAATGAGCACTTCCCTCTTGGTTGGAACTCGTATTGTAACCATATCTACAAAAATAATTGTTAGTTACTTTACCGTTGCAAAATCCCCTTCCATAATCCTTTGAAGGAGGTAGTACGAGAACCAAGCCTTTAAAAACACTTACGATAGGCACGAGGAGAGTATGAAGGAAGTTAAACTGTTTAGGATGTTATCCCGTTCACTTATTACTAAGGTGGGGCGCACACCGTCGCAATAAGTAACCGTTCAAACACCCAACTCAAAGAAATTTCTATGAACCTCTTAACCTGGCTTAGCTCTGATACCAACTTGTCACGCCCCGACTTTCCTCAAGTCTTCCCTTAGGGCGTGATGGCACCTGGGCAACTATCCCTTCCCAGGCGAAGCATTAACTTCTTTTCTTCCTAAATTAAACATATATTTAGGTGCGGAATAATATATAAAATAAGAAATTCGAAGTTTAAAAAGAACAATCTCATGTGGGGCATTCCCCGAGATAACGAAACATAATTCTTCAACCTACTTATTCAAGAAGGACCATCACCATATCTGGAGCAATGGATTGGTGGAACAGTGAGGCTGCAGGACGATCGCTAGCCCTGTAGCGGAGTTTTCCCTCTATCGCGCTTACCTGAAACATGTTAGATAAAAGATTCAGTCCTACCATCCGGGACTAAGTGAGAACCTCGCCTTATAATTCAAAGTAACCTCACAATGTTCTATGTACAATCATATTATGAACACAATAACCATGTCATGAAAACAGATTTCAGCATTTTCAATGTATAAGACAATAAATATTCACACCCAAAATCTTCTCCCAACTCATCCTAGAGAATACTTAGTTAACCAGTACACCTGCTCTATCACATATAACATATTATATATTTTTACGATGCGTGCAACCCGGTCCAATATATTTCAATTATAGCCCCGAAGGCAAGTGTGTTTGAATAGCCCCGAAGGCAAGTGTGTTTGAATAGCCCCGAAGGCAAGTGTGTTTGAATAGCCCCGAAGGCAAGTGTGTTTGAATAGCCCAAAGGCAAGTGTAATTGAATAGCCCCGAAGGCAAGTGTATTTAAATAGTTCTAAAAGTAAGTGTACATGAATATCCCTGAAGGCAAGCACGCAACTGTATATAGCCCCAAAGGCAACTCAATAAGTAATTAGTCTTGAAGGCAACAAGTGTGTAATGCTATAGTCCCGCAGGTGATAGCAAAACTATTTACATTACTAAGATTTCTAGCATCTCGACTATATGAATAAACTTACTCACACACACACACACATAAATATATTGTCATATTTGCAGAAGATTCAAGTAATATACCTTTCTTTCAACTTTTCGCCCTTCCCACTTTGTAAGGGTTATAACTCCCAAATCGTAACTCCAAATGAGGTATTTCTTATGTTGAATTGAAGGTAACACGGGAACCTATCACTATCCCAAGTTTCCTTTGAAAATACTTAGTTTAACTAGTACAAATTCACGAAAGAGACGACCCTATGACAACTGTCTCGCCAGACTTTTATAAAAAGGGACACCATTTTAAAACAGTCATAACTTTTTATTCGTAAGTTAGATTAATCCCCGTAAACTCTAAACCTGTCTAGAACAGATAAATCTAAAACTATTATTCAGCACAAACTTTCAGATTCTTTACCGATTGGTACATTTTTTACGTTATACATTTTGCCCCTCCGGATTTTGGTCGATCCGAGGCACAAATTTTAAACAGCGATAACTCTCAAACCGTATGTCGGATCGATCTCAGTAAGGTCTCAAACTGTCAATAACAGAGAAACTAGAACTATTATTCAGCACAAACTTTCAGATTCTTTAGTGATTTGTACATTTTTTACGTTATACGTTCTTCCCTCCCGGATTTCGGTTGATCCAAGGCAGAAAATTTAAACAACGATAACTCTCAAACCATATGTAGGTTTTGGCCCCGTTTGCACTCAATATGACCATGAAAAAAATATGTACAACACTGCAAAATTTCATCCCATTCTAACAAGGATAACTCAGCGAAAATAGTCCGCAATTACATGACTCAAACTTGTTACAAGACAATACTTATATCAATCAATTCATCACAACTTATATTTCCAGAAACATATATTTTGTTTAACATGCATACTATATTTTAACATGCATTGTAACTCAAAACAAAGTATTTTACTAAGAACTTGTGAGTGAGAAAACTCACGTTTGTTGCTTCGTAACCGCGAATGATAATCTCAAACACTTTTGCTAAAACTACTTTTTTTTTCTTCCAGATTGCTTTTGCTTTCTATGTTCTGTCCCCCTTTTTTTGTGTTGTATATAAAAGTGTATGGGTGTGTTGTATATAAAAGTGTATGTTGCACGGATTTTGGGACGTGAGGGAGTGGAAGGAGGGGTTGAGGGAGAGGGGTTGGTTTAGGGTGGACGTGTAGGATTTCTCTTTTATTCTTTTTTTTATATTTTATTTTGGGACTTTACAACTTCCTACCAAATGTTTGGCATATTCTCCCCCTCTTCAAATCTTATATAATAAGACTCCTTTGTATTCACATGTTAGGGTCTTTGGGTGCTTATGTTGTCCACTATTCCCATCAACTACAATTAACAAACTTCAAGCCCATTCTACCACTTGTGTGTTTTTGGTTTATCCATCTAATCATTGTGGTTACAAGTGTTTTGATTTATCGTCTAATAAAATCATATTTAGTGGCCATGTTATTTTCAATGAAACCCAATTTCCGTTTGCAAAAGTAAGTAGTCTCGGGCCTAGTTTGTATAATTTTTTAGATGATGATGTCCCCCCGTATATTATCCACCATTTATCAGACTTGTTCCGCACCCAAAATCAGCCAATGGGCCCACTGCCCGCTGGACCTCCAGTACCGTCGCATCAGCCCACCCCTCTCGTCACGAGTCCATCAACTAGGCCGAATATCCAACCCAGTTGTGCCCCTGCTTCTACTCTCGGTCCAGCTCCAGTTTCGGCTTCCAGTGTTGGGCCAGCAGGCCCACTGCCTGTTGGCCAGTCCATCACCCTCCAATTTTGTCCCAAAATCCACCCAATTCTCTCCCGAGTCACAGACCGGTCACTCATAGTCAACGGGGTATTTTTAAACCAAAAAGATATTTAATTATAAATTCTAATGTTCTTAAATCCCCTAACCCGTAATCCAGTGTCCGCATTAAATGGCCCGAATTGGAAATTGGCTATGAACGACGAATATGATGCTCTTATTGAAAATAAGACGTGGGAGTTGGTACCTCATCCTTCTATTGTTAATATTATTCGGTCTATGTGTATTTTTACTCATAAGGATAATTCTGATGGTTCTTTTGTGAGGCATAAGGCTCGTCTTGGAGGTGATGGTAAGACTCAGCAGGTTGGTGTGGATTATGGTGAGAAGTTTAGGTGGTCAAACCGGCTACCATTCACACTGTTCTCAGTCTGGCTCTTTCGAAAGCATGGCCCATTTATCAGTTAGATGTGAAGCATCCTTTCTTACATGGTGATCATAAGGAGGCCGTTTACATGCATCAGCCCTTGGATTTTCGAGACCCCAAATATCCTCATCATGTCTGTTTATTGAAAAAGTCCTTGTACGGCTTAAGCAGGCCCCATGGGCTTGGTATAAGAGATTTGTAAACTATGTTTCGACTATTGAGTTGTCTCACAACAGGTCTGATAATTCATTGTTCATATATCGTTGTGGTACTTCCCTGTCTTATATTCTATTATATGTGGATGATATTATCTTGACTGCCTCTACTGATGTTTTGCGCATGTCTATCATGACCATGCTTAGTTTTGAGTTTTCTATGAAAGACTTAGGGGCCTTGAGTTACTTTTTGGGGACTGCTGTTTCTCGTCATGCAGGTGAGTTATTCTTATCACAAAGGAAGTATGCCGCTGAGATAATTGAAAGGGCTGGTATGTCCTCATGTAATTCTACTTCCACTCCAGTTGATACTAAGCCTAAGTTAGGTGTTGCGGCTGTCTCACCTTAAGAGGATCACACTCACTATCACAGTCTTGCTGGAACTGTACAGTATCTTACTTTCACGAGACCGGATATCACATACGTTGTTATTAATAATGTGAGATATTAATATTATAACGTAACTCTTAAAATAGTCTCGACTAATGATCATCGAGAATGGGATATCGATGATATGTGATAAGTCAACATGTAGTCTGTATCACATCCTTAGAGGATGTAGTATGTCTCACCTACTACGAGTAATGACTACTCGCGATGGACACATGGATACTTTGGAAGTATTGGTATACCCTGCTGATATATTATTTGTTATACTTGTCTAAAGTATGATCATCGTGTGAGAGATAGAAGCCCTTAGACTTGAGGTCAATGCGTACCTTGTCTACAAAGTAATATACTTTGATCTTGTTCTAAGCTCAAATGCCTTATAGGTTGAGATACGGCTTGTATTGAGTATATTACGATGTGGATTAAAGGTGGTAGCTGAGCCAAGATTAAGATTCATTCCTCGAATGTATATTCGAGAGAACACTCAGCTTCTCAGTGATATTAGGTTGATTAAGTTGTTGGCCAACGCAATAGACATATTTAGAATATGGTCTAGTTGTCAACTAATACAGATGAGATACAATGATTAAGCCATTTGGATAGACACTTGACATATCCTATGCTTGATCGGGTGTGTCATGAATGAAAGGATTTTATATTACCACATAGAGGTTAAGTTTACTGGATTCGTGTAAACGTACTTCACATATTGAGTTCGTCTTGCGGCGCCGTCTAGGCATTCCGCGTAGACCTTAATTTGATTAATGTCGATATGTGAATGCCTGTAGGGTCATATTATGTCGATTGTCTTTTCGATCTAAGGATGTATTGAGAGAGTATTAAATATTCAATTTAGAATCGAGATATTTAAATGAATAATGGTTGTTTTAATTAAGTCAAAATTGGATTTTAGATTTACTTAAGAATGTGATGAAAATAAAATGAGACAGTGTAGGGCCACATCAGCACCGCAGCGCCCACACCATAGGGCCGCAGCGCCATGACCTAATCTGTCTCGAATTTTGGGCCAGGCAGTTTGACCTAATTTTCACCTATAAATACAGACCTATACTTCATTATTCATGACACTTGATTTTCATATCATTATTCTAAGTCTTAGAGACTCAGAATCAAAACACTCTCTCGAACCTCTGTCGGATTTCCTAGCTTTCCAAAGGAGGAATACATTGAAGCTTGGAGCTTGCAATCGAAAGGGCATTCGCGTGCGCACCTACAGTTGATAAAGATTTCAGATATTGTAAACATATAAGTACCATTCAAGTCTTATGTTTATGGTTTTAAACTACCCTATAGTCAAACAGTTCTATATTTGTTGGGTTTGAAATAAGTTTTCAGTATCCGATGCGTACAACAACCTACCAAAAACCCTACAGTGGTATCAGAGTCAGGGCTGTTTTGTATGATTATAAGGTAATTAGTTAATAATAATATGAGTTAGAATTTATTTAAATCTGAAATTTATGTCGTTTAAAGCTTGAAAACCTAATATCTTAAAAGGACATCATCATTGTTTCCCAAACTATTAAACAATGATGTAATCGAGGAAGTCATTCCGATCTAACTCTTCTAAGTGAAATGTGCGTAACCGGTTCATTGTGAACATGGTGCACTGAAGCGAAGAACGAGAAGAGATTGGATGATGGTCGATGAACGTATTGTTTGATAGTGAAGGGTAACGAAGATGAATCTGCAAATCTGACCCTAAACCAATTTTAGGGTTTTGAAAATGTGGATTTTGTGCTTCTGAGACGGAGGGGCCGCAACTCCACGATGGAGCACTGCGGCACCGAGGTTCCAAGTAAAAAAAAATCCAGAACAGTGAACAGTATCGAACACTGTTCCGGCGTGAATAGTGGCGGCAGTCACTGCTCCGGCAAGGCAGTGGCGTTTCCGAAATTGTAATTTAGCTCTTGGGGAAAATCTGAAAATTTTAGAAGTTTCTGGAATAGTAATTTGCTCCCTAGAAAAGTTTTTTTAAATCATCAGATTTGGTCCTTGGGGAAAATCTGTAAATTTCATAAAAGCAGATTTGGTCCCTTGGGTCAAATCTGTAAATAATTTAAAATTCTGGAAATTACAAACAAGTCCCTGAAATCTGAAAATATTTTCTGAAAATTAAAATTAGATTTTCTGAATTTAAAGGGGTTCGAAATTAAAATTTTAAATTCTTGAATGACTAAACTGTAAATTATGAAAATCTGAAAATCTGGAACTTACAGAAATATCCTGAAAATCAATTTTTAAAATCAAAAAATGTTTAAGGGATTGTTTGGATTAGACTTAATTTTTAGAGTTTAGACAAGTTAACCCATGATTATTATTAATTATATATTATTGAATAATATATGAACTATATGCTAAGTGTTTAAATGATTTCATTTAATAATTAGCATAGTGTCCGCTATAACTGTCTGGGCAGGCGGCGCCCAATATTCAATTAAACCATCTTATATCATGCATATTGAGTTGACGGTTCCCAACTATATGTGTCATTAGTTTTGCATGATATTAAGATGTCATATTAGATATAGCGTAAAAGAGTTGATCTTGGTTAAAACCCTGAATTAAAATGTTCCTCAAAATTTTAAATATAAGTCTAAATTAAAACGTGTCGTCCATTATAATTGGTAGAGTGCAAAATCCTTTTCGGCAATACGAGTATTTATGCCAAAGCATTTGCTCTAAGTCTACGAGGACCCAGACTCTTTTATAGATGTGTTTTAAATGTAAAGGTAAACAATAAACTTTTGTGGGTATTTACATCAAAGTGTTTGCTCACAAAGACTAAATTTACTTAAATACATAAACGCAGTCGTGTAATGAGGTTGACTTGCTTAGACAAATCTTGGTGCCAAAGTGTCGGACAAATCTAAGGACGCAAGATTAAATATAATATTTGATCAACCAAGAGTTGCAAATAAGTTTTGCAATTGGTTTAGAACCTACCAAGATGTGTTATTGAAGTTATCAGCCAAAGTAAACGCGGAGATAGCATAGGCTTGGATTTTGGTCCATTATGACCTCAATTAATATAGGTCTGTATTCTACCATGGGGTCGTAGAAGTATTTAAAATAGTGGGAGAAAATTAAATAAAAGGCCATGTTGATTAGCCTAAACGAATGTGTATAATAGGAAATAAATTTTGAGTTTGATTTCCATTCTATCTAATTCTTCAGTTTATCAAAATGTCGAGCTTATCATTGATAATGTTGATTGAAATGAACAAACTTACTGGACCTAACTACCTTGACTGGATAAGAAATTTGTGAATAGTGCTGAGACAAGAGAAATTAGAATACGTGTAGGACACAGTGTTCCCAACAGTCCCTGCGACAGACTCTGCTGAATATGCCTCTTTTGATAAGGATGCTTACCAAAAACACCTAGATGATGCCACTTCAGCACAGTGCGTGATGTTGTCTTCCATGTCTATGGAACTTCAGAGACAACATGAGAACATGTGTCCCAATGAGATGCTCGAACACTTGAAGAGTCTCTATGACTCACAATCCCAGACTATGGAATATGAGTTACTAATAGAACTTTTTAAGTGTAAGATTAATGAAAGGGGTCAGGTCTCGCAACATGTGTTGAAGATGATAGGGCTGATAGAGAGACTTGCTTCAATTGGAAAGAAGCTGCAAAAGAATGTCGCTACCACCCTCATCATGAACTCTCTCCCTCGTTCCTTTGAAAACTTCATAGTGAATTACAATATGAATGGAACAAAGGCGAGTCTGCAGGAGCTGCACAACATGCTCAAGACCTTTGAGTCTTCCACTTCCAAAGGCAAAGATGTGCTCATAGTGAGCTCTACTAGCCGACCCAAGCCGAAAGGTAAGGAATGGCAAAGCAGTCGTTGCGCCCTCAGCTATGAAGCCTAAGGGAGGTGTGAAGAAGAAGAAGGTGAATCCGACTAAGGATGTATGCCTCAACTGCAACAAGAAGGGGCATTGGAAGAAGGATTGCACTGCACCAGGAGGAGAAAAAGCACCAGGTACTTCTACCTCTAGTGGACAAGGTATGTACATCATTGAAATAAATATGTCTATAAATAACTCTCATTCCTGGGTATTGGATACCGTTTGTGGCTCACACATTTGTACCAATGTGCAGGGGCTAACTGATAGCAGGAAGGTTGGAGCAAGAGAGGTGGACCTACACGTTGGAAATAGAGCACGAGTGGATGCTGAGCGCGTAGAAACTTATAGATTAAATTTGCCTTCTGGCTATTGTCTAGTGTTAAATGAGTGTTACTATGTACCCTCGTTAACAAAGAATATAATTTCTATCCCTGTTTTGGACATGGAGGGTTTTTCCTCATATATTTATAATGGCAGTCAAGTACTGTCTTTTGATAATGTTATATATGGAACTGCTCCTCTTGTGGATGGATTATATACACTAAACTGTAGTCGAGAAATATTCAATGTACAAAATAAATGAGCTAAGATAAGTAATAGAAACTCTACCTACCTATGTCATTGCAGACTTGGTCATATTAACGAATCAAGGATAGCAAGGTTGAGAAAGTTAGACTACCTCAAACCATTTGACTTGGAGTCTTATGGTAACTGCGAATCTTGCATGAGAGGAAAGATGACCAATAAGCCACTTTCTGGGAAAGATGTGCGAGTCAAGGAGGTGCTTGAGTTGGTCCATACTGATGTATGTGGGCCATTTTCGACTCAAGCTAAAGGAGGTTTCCCATACTTCATCACTTTTACCGACGACTTCACAAGGTATGTATATGAGTATCTTATGAGACATATATCTGAGGCTTTTGAGAAGTTCAAAGAGTACAAGTCGGAAGTAGAGAAGCAACTTGCAACAAGTATCAAGACCCTTCGATCGGATCGAGGAGGTGAATACTTGAGCAAGGATTTTCTAGATTACTTAAAGCTACATGGAGTCCAATCAGAGTGGACACCTCCTGGAACACCACAGATGAATTGTGTTGCTGAAAGGAGAAACCGAACCTTATTAAATATGGTTCGATCCATGATGAGCTTCTCACCTCTACCGACATACCTTTAGGGACATGCTATACAAACTCAATATATGTTCTGAATAGTGTTCTTTCCAAGTCAGTACAAAAGACACCATATGAGATATGATATGGCAAGAAGCCAACTCTTAAACATATGAGACCATGGGGGTGCCCTGCATATGTTAAGAAAATGCTCACTGACAAGTTGGAATCCAAAAGTGAAAAATGTTACTTCGTGGGGTATCCAAAGGAAACTAAGGGATACTACTTCTATCTTCTTGGAGAACGTAAGGTCATTGTTTCCAGGAACGCAACTTTCCTTGAAGAAGAATATGTTTACAAGGAACATAGTTGCACAGAGATAGAACTTGAAGAAATTTAAGAACCGCACGATAACATAGATGGTGAATCCTTTTCGAATGACCAAGGAAAGAATTCAGTGGGAGTATTTGGCGAAGATTGGGTACTTCAAGTACGCCCTTCGGCCAGTGGGAGTGTTACGAGGAACAATGCAGAAATGCAAGATTCTCCTACACAGCCTTTGGGAGTAGATGCAATGGTTGCACCTCCTCCCAATTCAGGAAATACATGAAAATGATATTCCTGAAAGCTCTCAAGTTAGTGGATTATCCAACACACAAGAACCCTCTCACAGTCAAAACATACCAAGCACTAAACTGCAAAATAATCAACTCCGTAGGTCTACTAGGACTCATCGTTCTCCTGAAAAACTAAATCTACTTGTGGAAACACACAATGAGATAGATATTCCCGATAACGATGAGCCTACTACCTATAGCAAAGCAATGTTGGACATTGATTCGAAGAGATGGCAAGAAGCCATGAAATTCGAGATGGAATATATGTACATCAATAAAGTGTAGAACTTGGTTGATTTGTCAGCTGGGGTTAAACCCATAGGATGCATATGGGTTTTGAAGAAAAAGATCGATGCATTTGGAAATGTACAGACTTATAAAGCAAGGTTGGTAGCTAAAGGTTATAATCAACGGCCTAGGGTCGATTATGATGAAACCTTTTTCACCTGTTGCTAAGATTAAGTCCATTCGGGTTTTTCTTGCAATAGCTGCATATTATGATTATGACATTTGGCATATGGATGTCAAAACCACTTTCCTCAATGGTAATCTAGTTGAGGAAGTGTATATGAAATAACCTAAGGGTTTTTCGCTTGAGTCCAAACCAAATGCTATATGCAAGCTACAAAAGTCCATTTATAGGCTTAAGCAAGCCTCGAGGAGTTGGAACATTTGCTTTGAAAAGGCTATCAAGTCATTTGATTTTTTCAGAAGCAAAGAGGATCCATGTATCTGTAGTAAACGCAAGGATGCGAGTATTGCCTGCATTATTATATATGTAGATGACATATTGATAATGAGAGACAATAAGACTCGTCTGCAATCAGTCAAAGAGTGGTTGTCCAGTACCTTCATGATGAAGGATTTAGGTGAAGCCTGCTACATTCTAGGAATTAGGATCTATAGAGATAGACCTAATAAATTGTTGGGGCTGTCACAGTCAGTCTATATAGACAAAGTGCTTAGACATTTTTCTATGGAAAATTCCAAGAAAGGCCGTCTACCAATGGGACAAGGCATCAATTTATCTAAGAAGGACAGTCTTTCTAATACTATAGAACTTGAACGCATGAAGAGGATCCCATATGCTTCGTCTATAGGATCGATCATGTATGCCATGACATGTACTAGGCCAGATGTGGCCTTTGCACTTAGTATGACTTGCAAATTCCAGCAGAATCCTGGGGAAGAACACTGGAAAGTAGTCAAGAGTATTCTTAAGTATCTTAGATGAACTAAAGATTACTTCTTAGTCTATGGTGGGGAAGAAAAGCTAGCTGTTACTGGGTACACTGATGCTAGTTTCCAGACGGATCTTGATGAGTTCAAATCTCAGTCTGGGTACACGTTCATTTTCAATGGTGGAGCAGTGAGCTGGAAAAGTTCCAAACAAGCTACAACTTCTGATTCGACAACAGAAGCTGAGTACATTGTTGGATCGAAAGTTGGTAAAGAAGTTATCGCGATTTCTGAGTTCCTGAAGGAACTAAGGGTAGTTCCGAGTGCCAGTTGTCCAATAACTATTTATTGTGACAACACTGGTGCAATTGCACAGGCTAAGGAATCAAGATCAACAAACAAAAATAAGCATGTACCAAGGAAGTACCACATACTCAGGGAGATGGTGGAGACTGAAGAGACTAGATTAGACTATGTTCCCATAGACGATAATCTAGCTGACCCATTCACTAAACCATTAAGCTTAGTCAAGCATAATGGTCATTTTGAGAATATGGGCATTAGATATATTGGAGATTGGCTCTAGGCCAAGTGGGAGATTGAAACTATATTTATGTCCTAGAGACAATCTGTATTAGGACAAATGTACTTTATACACATTCATATTATTATTAATGGATATTAATATTTTGGCATTTGCAATTATTGAATTATTAGTTGATTGTTTATAATATTCTATAATATGAATCCCTATTGGTTACATTGTTATTAATAATGTGAGATATTAATATTATAACGTAACTCTTAAAATAGCCTCGACTAATGATCATCGAGAATGGGATATCGATGATATGTGATAAGTCGACATGTGGTCTGCATCACATCCTTAGAGGATGTAGTACGTCTCACCTGCTATGAGTAATGGCTACTCGTGATGGACACACGGATACTTTGGAAGTATTGGTATACCGTGCTGATATATTGTTTGTTATACTTGTCTAAAGTATGATCAGCGTGTGAGAGATAGAATTCTTAGACTTGAGGTCAATGCGCACCTTGTCTACAAAGTAATATACTTTGATCCTGTCCTAAGCTCAAATGCCTTATAGGTTGAGATACGACTTGTATTGGATACATTACGGTGTGGACTAAAGGTGGTAGTTGAGCCAAGATTAGGATTCATTCCTCGAATGTATTTTCGAGAGAACACTCAGTTTCTCAGTGATATTAGGTTGACTAAGTCGTTGGCCAACGCAATAGACATATTTAGAATATGGTCTAGTTGTCAACTAATACAGATGAGATACAATGATTAAGCCATTTGGATAGACACTTGACAAATCCTAAGCTTGATCGGGTGTGTCGTGAATGAAAGGATTTTATATTACCACATAGAGGTTAAGTTTACTGGATTCGTATAAATGTACTTCACATATTGAGTTCGTCTTGCGGCGCCGTCTAGGCATTCCGCGTAGACCTTAATTTGATTAATGTCGATATGTGAAGGCCTGTAGGGTCACACTATGTCGATTGTCTTTTCGATCCAAGGATGTATTGAGAGAGAATTAAATATTTGATTTAGAATCGAGATATTTAAATGAATAATGATTGTTTTAATTAAGTCAAAATTGGATTTTAGATTTAATTAAGAATGTGCGAAAAATAAAACGAGACAATGTAGGGCCACATCAGCGCTGCGGCGCCCACACCATAGGCCACAACGCCATGACCTAATCTGTCTCGAATTTTGGACAAGGCCCAAGGTCAAACCCTAATTCGGTTTGACCTAATTTTTCACTTATAAATACAGACCTACACTTCATTATTCATGACACTTGGTTTTCATATCATTATTCTAAGTCTTAGAGACTCAGAATCAAAATACTCTTTCAAACCTCTGCCGGATTTCCTAGCTTTGCAAAGGAGGAATACATTGAAGCTTGGAGATTGCAATCGAAAGGTCATTTGCGCACCCACAGTTGATAAAGATTCCAGATATTGTAAACATGTAAGTACCATTCAAGTCTTATGTTTACGGTTTTAAATTACCCTATAGTCAACAACTCTACGTTTGTTGAGTTTGAAACAAGTTTTCAATATCCGTTGCGTGCAACAACCCAACAAAAACCCTACAATGTTAGCATTGGCACAACACAGACACAAACACTGACTTCTGTTCTGGTTTGACAACAAGGACTATTATGTGATTGCTTGTTTGTATGGTTGTTACCTATTGCATTAATCATATAGTTACTTTAAATGAAATGTTTGTTCTGATGTTAAACTTTATTGTATCATATCATTAAATCCATTTTATGTAACTATAGATCTGGTGTCTCGCCATTACCTTTTTTTCTCATTTTGCCTATGCATATTATTTAGTAATAATCCTATTTTATCATTATCCTACCCTTTCTTATAATAATTCTATCCGTACCTAACTTTTCTTTATAATATTGTAAACTTATTCTTCGGATGTGTGGTATTATGTAACAACGAGAAACACACAATATATCTATATGTTATATTCAT
The DNA here is from genome assembly GCA_034509755.1 of Anisodus tanguticus. NCBI lineage: Eukaryota > Viridiplantae > Streptophyta > Magnoliopsida > Solanales > Solanaceae > Anisodus > Anisodus tanguticus. Next base: position 42,694,730 of record CM067540.1, on the reverse strand, counting down.
CAAAATGATACATTACAATACAATATAATACATACGATACGATATGTAACAAAGATTTTTATTATTTCAGGAATGATCTGTTCTATGGTGTGAGAAATGGTAGGGTCTGATGCTCTTCAATAAACAAGACCTAAAACTTGCAAAGACTTACCAATGAGTTGGAACGCAGAACCATGTGATACTTTCATGTGCAATTTTCTTTCACTTCTGCCCACCAAATTCCTATTCACAACCACAATTAAGATGTTTGTCATTTTTCATTCACCAATATATAGACATCTAAATAGGCTTTTACTTAACACATTCTCAGAAAACTCAATACTATTCCAAGCTTGCCTCTACTTTCAATATCCTAAAGTTACTCCATTTCTTTGCTCATCTTTTGTAGGAAAATATACTCATACAATATCATGGCTATTCGTGTGCCTCGTATAATTCATGCTAACCGAATCCTTAAGAAGTCTTCTATAGATGTTGGTGTCACAATTCCCTACAGTGAGGATGTCTTCATTGATCTCATTTCTCGCATGAGGAATTGAGGAGACTGAAGACTGATCCCATTTTTTGCTTACACAAGTAAAGTAGCAAAGCATGATTTTTAGTCTTGTACAGTACGATTTAGAATAATAAAGTAATTCCATGTAAAGAGTGAAAATGATATGTTTTTTCCACTTCAAAAGAATTTGAAGTACTAAACCTGTTGCTCCCAAATGCACACACAAGTATACACGGTCGTACAAGTAATATAGTGATTTTAGAAATCGGATGTCGAACTCACAGGGACTTGTGATTAACTATTTACTAAATTAAACTATCTTAATTATTTATACAAGAGATGAGATACGAAGGTTTTAATTATAAACTACGAAAATAAAAAGTAAACAAACAATGAATTTCAACCAAGAAAGAGCGGGTTTTTATATTATCAATGAGATGAATGTTTTAGGGTTGCGGTTGATTCACCAATCCTATTGAGCTATCAAACTATTTCTCCTTAATTCAAATTATCAATGATTGCTAATTAACCGGATTATTAATCTCATAGTATTCTCCCGAACCACTATTCGCCGATTCAAAACAGTTTGCCGCCTATATTCTTATGAAATTGACCTGTTAAGAATGCAATTCGTCCATGGTATTTAATAGAACACATTGTCTAGGTATTTTCCTATCCTAGCCCAACTGTAGGGATAATCAGATCACACCCTCTTTAACCCTTGTCTAATATAACATCTTTCCCAAGTATGTATATTAGATAATCGATAAAACTTAACTGTTGGCCAAACAATCAAGCAATTATGCATAGAATTACAGAAATAATCAAGATCAATAACTCGTATTAAGATAAGAAATAATCCTCAAACATCAATATTCATGGTTTACCACAACCCTAGAAAGAGAAGTTTAACTTCACATAGACTTGGAGGAAAAACAACGAATCATCCAAAAAAATACAAAAAACTAGTAGTAAGGAGAAGAAAAGGCAAAAACAAATAATCTCCAGCCTCCACGGCGGCTTAAAGCTCTCCATAGGTCCAAAGCTATGTAAAAATCGTGCAAAGGGTCTCTTTATAGTGTTGGGAAATAACCCTCCAAAACTAGTCCAAAACGGAGTTGCACTTTAAAACCCTCTTCCATTTAGACTCTGGAGCGAGGTAGGACCTCGCCCTGGGCTTCGCTCAGCGAGCTTTGGGGTCCAGTTTACACATAGACAAAAATCCTCAACTTTGGCATCTTGGAACACCTTCCTCGCGGGGCAAGGTGCATAGCGAAGTACCTTCCTCACGGGGCAATGTGCATGGCGAGGTATCTCCTCGCCCCAGACTTCGCTCAGCAAGGTTAGTTGTCCATTTTGCACTCTTGCCACTTTTTTCTACAACTTCTTTTGATCCCTATAGCTCGCTTGGCGAGGTTCATGGACCACTCACACTCGAACGAATGCTTCATCTCATTTTAGCTCCAAATCATCGTATTTTTCATGTTAAGTACCTAGATGCGACAAGAACACACATATCAGTTCATAATGCAAAGATTAACATAAATTAGGTGTATTTAGTGCTATTAGTCCTCAAAACAAGGTAGGAATATGAGTAAAATACGACGGTTAGGCGTATAAATATGCCTAACATCATAACTCTCTTCACTTTATGGTTTCATACATAGTTTTGTATTCATAATTGTTCACAATATGATTTTTCTTTAGTGTCATGGTTTGATAAACACACTGAGCAGAATAAAGTTTCCAAAAAGTGGACAAGTTTGCCAAAGCTCATCCATTTTGTGATGTTGTGGAGTATCCTGATTAGTAAGATGATGCATATAGTTGTAACCATTCTTTATTTCTCTACTGTGCTTGTCCTCTTACCTCTTTCCTCCTTCAGTGATTCACTTTACCAGCTGAATACTATTAGGAATAGCATACACTGATACTTTTTGTAAAGAAATAGAATTCAGGCCTACCTCAATCTCAAAAGCTAGTATTCAACCTCCTTCAAAGACTCATGGGTGAGGACTGACCAAGCTCATATAAGGAGACAAACAACCCATTCTTATCTACATTACTCATCAAATGGAAACTTTGTCAAGACATCATTTGCGACTACCTTCATGGAATAAACACAGAATTTGTTCTGATTTGACAACAACGACCATTGTGAGATTGCTTATACTTTTGTAAAACTCCGACTCCCTCGAAACAAGTATTCAACTCAATCATATATAACTGGAGTAATTTCTCAAATGGTCACTCAGGTCTGTGAAATTATGAAATAAAGTCATTTATCTTGTTTTTATATAAATAAAGTCATTCAATTTAAACCTTATCTCTTACAAAGTCACTCCAACCGGAAATCTGATATAGAACCTGGAGAACCTGGATCTTTTCTTAAATCAGAACATCAGACCTTTCATTTTCTCTACTTTACTTTCTTGATAGAAATAGTTGTATTAACCAACTCCTATCCTGGAGAGTACCTTATTAAGTCATCAAAAGGCTTACTTACTAGTAGATGTTCGGCTAAAAATGCGTATATTTTCCTATTATTTGCCTAATATTTTAGTACTTTTAATCATCTTTTGATTATTAATTATTGAGTTGTGCTTAATACTATATCCTTCTTTTGTAGGATTTAGTTCAAGTGAAAATGGATAAAAAGGAAGAGATTTGGAGTGAAATGGGACAAAGACACGAGAAAAGATATTTGAAAAAGAAAGGACGTCCACATGCTCGCATTGCTGCCAAGCGAGCTAAGAGTCCAGCGATTGCAAAACAGTAAAGTCATGCAGAATGTCTCCTTCATCGCGAGCACTGTTGAACCTTGGGAAAGAGGTGCTCGTCAACCTCCTCATGTTGCGAGCCCATAGGCCTGCTTTTTCAAATTTTCCTATTTGAATTTTATTTGATCTGGACGACCTCTTACTCAACCTAAAACCTATAAGTACCCCATAAAATGTCTTATTTTGGGGATTCGACCTAAGAAGAGAAAGGTGCCATCGTGTAGCAAGGGAAAAGATTCGACAATGAGTTTTTCCTTTCTTCTTCCTATTTTTCATTGTTGGTTATGAATTTTAGTATAGTGATTTCACATACTTTTATGAGTAGCTAATTCTCTATCTAGGGTTTTTGATGGAACCTTTTGTAGGATGAATTGTTGTTACGTTTTTATATAATTGAGTCGTTGGATTTTTCTACTTGTTCAACTACGTGCTTGTTTCAATTGATTGAATGGTCACCGATTGACTGTGCCTATTTATTATGTGTTGCTTGAGAGAATACATATTTAAGTATTTGTGAACAACGTCACTCCTAAGGTATGTGAGATCAATATTGTAGGTTTAAGAGCGGGTTTAGAGATAACGAAGCATTGACGTGGTCATAGTGAGCGGTGAGAAATTGCTAGCTAGGGTTAGTTCAAGAGAATAACTAGAAAATTACTAGAATTGATCGAGAAATAACCGCGGTAAAACTTATTGTCTTAGTAATATTGAACAACTATAGATAACATTATTTCTCTCTGGGATTCAACTCCGAGCTTTTTCTTATCATTTTTAGGACTAGAGTTGGGCGTGATCAAAATTTGGTGCCGTTGCCGGAAATACCATGATAAAATGGACTTTGGTCCTAAATTACACACCAAAAGCTAGCTCAAAGGGAGGAGGATTGTCCAAGCCATTTAAAGAGACAAAACACTCATTCTACAACCGATGTGGGGCAATCAACACTCTTCCGCACGCCCAGGACTGGATGTTACATCCCACATTTTCGTACATTAAGTTTCGTCATAAGTTAGCCGACGCAAGATCGGGAATATGTTACACCCCGTACTTTAGCATTAGGATGTGTTGTAGTAAATTCATATCATCTTGGAGGGATTAAGGTCATTCGTGAGATTTTAGAAGGTTTTATAACTTTTTTTAAAAGAGGTTACATAGGGATGAGAAGTTAAACGAACCGGAGAAAATAAGTTACGTCGAAGTTTGGAATGTTGAATAAGTTATACGGACCGTATGAAATTTTGAACATACTCATGTGTGTAGATCAATAGCTTAGTGTATAAAAGGATAAAGTTTCGAAACAATTTAGGACTTAATAAGTGTGGCCGCGGTGATTGAAAATAATATTTTATGTGTACCAAAAGAAGCTATGGACTAATGTTATATCACCTGAGCATGATAATAAATATATAAGGTGTGTTAAAAATGATTATTATTAAACGAATTGAGATCAATAAATTAGCTATAGGTGTAATTTATTACTAGAAGAATTGTAGTGAAAGTCAGGGAATTTATTAAAATTATGGGATAACTCTTTAGTGGATATGGTCCACGTTGGTGAAGGAGTGGTGGCAGCAAGTAAATAGGTGTCATACTCATAAAGGTGAGGTGGCATTATTTTGTGATGAGTAATGAAGTGTCAAACAAGAAGGTTACATGTGTATAGAGGAAAATATTTCCTTAAAGACTTTTTAGCTCACTTTCTTTGCATTCAAATAGGCTGCAACGTAATAGTCTAATAATATGCAGCAACTAAGTTTGAGACCATCTCTTCCGCCATCTTTTTCTTTTTTAAATTTTGCGAAGTGTAGCAAATATTTCCCCCCTTTTTCAAAAATCAAGTATAGCTATCTTCCTCCATCAATTTCATGATTATAATATCTATTTTCTCCGAATCCTAGCATATCTGAGATATTTCATGGTAAAGTAAGGTGGTGGGAGGCTTTTATAAAAGCGACCCAAGTATGATTCCTTGTCTACGTCCTTCTATGAGCTCATATAAGCGTTTAAGGTTGGGTGTATAGGAAGAATTGACTCGTTGTAGTCATTCGAAGATTGAACCAAGGTATGTAATAGCTATCTCTTCTTTCAATTGGCATGACTCAATAGAAAGCGAACTTGACTAGCGAGGTTAAGAAGCGTAATTGTTATAGGTATTCCACTCTTGTAGTTTATGGTACAAATTTGTTCTTAAATTCCATAGTCCTTCATTTGATCTATTGCGTAAGTGTATATGTATAGTAAAGAGTATGTGAATCAGCTTGTTGATAGTTTTGTTCATTACGAATCTATTTCAAATTATTAGATCTCTATTAAACATTGTAGCATACGAGATAGCCCTAAGGTGAATTGTTAGTTTTCCTTTCTGAGATAAGCACTCCAGGAGGATAATTGCAAATAAGGATCAGAATACATATTTGTTAATTGAATTAGTAGCATGTTTTCATTGGTTGTGCATTTATGTACTTAGTTCGATTTCAGAGGGCAAGTTAGTCTAGTTGCATCGCTTGTAGTTAATTGTACATATCATATGATGTTTCCTTAAAAGAGGACTTGAGTTTAATGAGTTAACGCACACAGAGTTAGTTGAGTTGAGGATTGTGACATGTTGGCCCTCGCGGCCTATTTTCTAGCTTGAGCTTACTTGCTAGCCATCGAGGCTTATTTGACGGTCATCGGGGCCTACTTGTCGGTATATGAGACCTATTTATTGCTCTAAATAGAGAATATTTACGAGACTGAGCTTGGTTCTGTAAATATATAAGATCTAAGTCGGTTGTGATATTTTCATGATATAGTTGATAAGCGTTTTTAGTAGAATGCCTCTTACAGGTAAGTGTCAGTTCTTCTATATTTGTTGTTACTCGTTTACTTGTTTTACTCTAAGTTCCAGCCCTTGTCATTAGATTTATTCGCCTTACATACTCTGTGCATTTTTCGTACAGACGTTCCTTTTATCGGGGACGCTGCAGGTCCAGATTCGCAGGTGATAGGTGACCGGTGTGTAAGTAGACTATCCAGTTGATCAACACGGTTATGGTGAGCTCTATTTCTTTTGGAGTAGTTGTGTCGAGTCACTTGTGATATAGTTTTACAGGCTAGTTGGGTAGGCCGGACCCTATCCCCACCAAGTTATTTTGTCAAACACTCTTAGAGTATTTTGTAGACAGATGGACACATTTGGTCAGTAGTGTTATAAGATGTTGTGTTGTATAGTTGAGGCTTTGTATGCCCACGTATCTATATATTTGTTTGGGCTCTTCTGTTTGCAGGTAGTTGACTATAGTAAGTTATATGTATTACAGAGTATGTCGTTCGCATAATTGTGGCACTAGGTGCCGTCCGCTCCACCAAGGTTGGTGGGTGACACTGGACATTTGGAGCGTGGATAATATATGATGGGAATCTAACATCGGGTAAATTGGGATGGGCCTAACTCACACCTCTAAGAACTAGATTTTGGGGTATGAGTTAGGTCCAAAGTCCATTTTATCATGGTCCCATAGCATCATCATCATCACGAGGCTTCATCAATCTTTCAAGTTAGATTTTAAGGGTATTGGAAGATAAATATTTGTGGAAATTCTGTCTATTTCATGTATCATACATCTATACTTGCACTAGTTACAAGGGACTAAAAAAGCAATAACTAATTCTTGCTAACAAACTACACAGCTATGCAAAATTGAATTTGGAATCCTATACACCAATACAAATTCTAGAAAGATCTAAAGGAAAGTATCCTATATATTCTACACAATTTCTACATATCTTCATGTGTTGTGACTGTGGCCCAGTATGTGGGAAAATAGCCAATAGTCCAATGTGTGTAAGAAGCCCATAATTGTTAGGCCCAAATCTGGTTAAAAGGGGCCCAAACACGAAATGAACTTAGTCGACCACTCTCCCTTTAAGCTTCATTGTTTTCTCCGAACACATTTGAGTGTTGTCATCTTCATCATCAATCATTTCATTAGTAGACCTATCTGTAAGTTTCACGGTCGATTGATAGTTACCTTTGATTCCAACACTCCCCTCAAGTTGTAGGGAAGAGAACTGACACCCAACTTGGAGAGAATCAAGTGATGAGAGGGTCCAGGGAGGGGTTTGGTGAAGAAGTCGGCGAGTTGAGCTTTCGATGGTACGAAAGAAAGAGATATCAGACCTGATAGAACTTGTTGCCTCACAAAATGGTAGTCTAGTTCCACGTGCTTAGTACGTTCGTGGAAAACTGGATTGCGAGCTGTGTAGATTACTGCTTTGCTATCGGAGAATACTGGTACGGGTAAATTGAGTTTGAGAGAAAGATCCTCAAGAAGTCTGGTGGTGAGCTCAGTAGTTACTTTATGCATCGACCTGTATTCAGATTCAGCAGATGAATGAGAGATAGAGGCTTGTTTCTTAGATTTCCAAGACACCGGAGATCCACCAAGACAGATGAAGAACCCACTTATGGATCTTTGTGTTTCTTTGCAAGATGCCTAGTCAGCATCGCAAAAGGAAACAAGTGAAAGAGATGGATCTACATTCAGGAGAAGCCCTTGGCTAGGGTTGGCACTTAAATATCAAAGAACTCTTAGTGCAGCAGCAAAATGATCTGTACGAGGGGTTTGCATGTACTGACTGAGGCAAAGAACATCATAGAATAGATCTGGTCAAGTGTTGGTAAGGTAATTAAGCTTGCCAACCAATCTGCGATAAATAGTGGGGTCAAGAAGAAACTCACTAGCTTGGGTGGATAATTGATTTGTAGGGTTGATAGGAGATGCGGCAGAAGGCAATGTGGAGCAATCAAACTCATCAAGAGTTCCAAGGTAAAAAAAATTTGGTGAAGGATTATGCCTTCCATGCATAGAAAGTAGTGTAATTCACCCAAATCTTTGATGCAAAATTCTGAATCCAAAAATGACTTGAGTAGGATTAATTCAGAAGGATCATTGCATGTAAGTAGAATATCATCTACAAGACAGCAACTATGGAAATAGAGGAATTGACTTCTTAAAGAAGAGAGAATAATCATTTAAAGATGTTGTATAGCCTTTGAATTGTAGTGCCCCTGCAAGCTTAGCATACCAAGCCCTTGATGCTTGCTTTAGACCATATAGAATTTTTGTGGTTTGCACACAAAATTGGGTTGAGAAGGTGCCAAACCTTTAGGGTACTTCATATACACCTCCTCCTGTAAATCCCCATGCAGAAATGCATTATTGACATCCAATTGAGAAATTGACCACCCTCTTTTGACTGCAATGGCTAGAAGGCATTTGATTTGTAGTCATTTTGACTACTGGAAAGAAGGTCTCATTGTAATAAATGCCTTCTCTCTGAATGTCACCTCTAATGACAAGTCTTGCCTTTAATCTTTCAATTGAGTCATCTGAATGTTGCTTTACCTTGTATACCCACTTACAAAGCAAAGCTTTCATTCCAGCTGCTAAGGGAACTTCTTTCCAAGTCTGGTTGTCTTTGAGAGCCTGTATCTCTTTATCCATGGTTGCTCTCCACCCAGGATGCAAGTTAGCTTGAGAAAAGCTTTTTGGTTCAATAATTGTACTAATAGAACCCAGCATATGTTGATTCTGCATAGATAAAGCATTAAAAGAAAAGGTAGAAGATTGTAGGGGTTGTGATAAGCTAACATTAGTAACCTCTGACAGGAAGATGTTGTTGCAGTAGAAATCATTTAAGTATTCAGGTCTTTGTTTCACTCTCTCTGATTTTCTACCGGGAACAAGTGGTGGAGTAGATTGAGTAGGTATTTGGATTTTAGGTGAAAGATCATTTAGTAATGGTTCAGGAGAAGGTGAAGGTAAGAGAGGATCAGAATAGGTTGAGTGGGAATGGATGAGCTATGTTAGGAAAAATGGATTCTGTGGTATTTGAAAATGTAGAATAGGGAAAAATGGTCTCATGGAATTGAACATCTGTAGAGACCATGATCTTTTTGGTTGTTAAGTCTAGCAGTTTAACACCTTTCTGTCCTTGTGGATGCCCTATATATACACAAGGTTTTGCTCTAGGTTCAAATTTGCTCCTATTGTGTTCAAGAACTGAAGCATATCATAAGGAACCAAAGCTTCTTAAGAGCTTGTAGTTAGGCAATCTACCATATATGATTTGAAAAGGGCATTTCCCTTTGAGAACCCTAGAAGGTATCCTGTTGATTAAATGTGTGGCTGTTAGTACACATTCTCCCCAAAAGGAAGTAGGTAATTTCAATTGGAATAGTAAAGCTCTTGAAATTTCCAACAAGTGCCTATGCTTCCTCTCAACAATTCCATTTTGGTGAGGGGTAACAACACATGTTGTTTCATGTATGATCCCTTGAGATTTAAGAAATTGTGATTCCTGCAACCCTTTGCCTAGTTCAAGGGCATTATCTGATCTCATTTTTTTTAACTTTCACATTAAATTGCCTCTCAACCATGGCAAAGAAATTCTTTAGGATAGGGAATGCATTACTCTTGACAGTAAGCAAGAAAGCCCAGGTAGCCCTGCTAAAATCATCTACCACGGTAAAAAAATATCTGTAACCATCATGTGTTGTGACTTTATATGGTCTCCAAGTGTCCACATGGATTAATTCAAAGATTCTTTTGGTTTTGATGTGACTTAGAGGAAAAGGGCTCCTAGTTTGTCTTGCAAGTGGACAAATATCACAAGAACAATTAAAATTAGGAGAAAAATTGACTAAATGAAGATATCTCATTGCTTGAAAAGGAAAATGCCCCAGTATTACATTCCAAAGTGTTAACATCTGATAAAACACTTGTAGAAAAAGAAAAGGAAATAGAAACTGAACTGAAATCACTACTAACTGGAAGAACAGATAAATTACTATGACATTTTTTTCTTAGACTTAAGATTACTAGGCTCCAAAAGGTAGAGTCCATCCTTGGATTCACCAAAATTGTGTACCCTCCTCATATAGTCCTGCATGACACACTCAGTGGAGTTAAAAAATAAAGTACAGTAAATTTGCATACATAGTTTCTGAACAGATAAGAGATTATACCTAAAAGAGGGAACAAGAAACACATTATTTAATGTGAGAGTAGGCAGTACTTTAATACTACCTATATGTGTAACAGTGACTATGGTAATTGGGAAGATTGATATGCACAGGATTAGGAAGAGGAATTAATTTTTGAAAAGAATTTTGATCAAAACACATGTGTTTAGATGCACCAGAATCTATTATCCATGTATTAATGTTAGAAACAGCTAGGCAAGAACCAAAATATTTTATCATTGTACCAGCAACAACATTAACATTGATTTCTGAGCTTGTGCTTGCTGATGCTCCTCCTTGATTCTGTTTGAAAATCTAAACTATTTGTGAAATCTGCCCTTTGCTTAGTTGTTGTGTGATACTGTTGATGTCAACCTCACTGTAAGCACTGTCCATGGTCTCACTTTCTTCTCTTGTCACCACTGCATTTCCTTTGACCTCGTTGTTGTAACCCTTTTGGTGAGTAAACTCAAAAGTCTTCAGGGAAATCAATTAGCCTATAGCAATCATCTGCCATATGTCCAGTCTTGAGGCAGTAGTTGCAGCTAACATTAGGATTAAACTTTGTTCTTCTTGACTTGTAACCTGATTTCTGTGACTGATTCATATTCCTTTGACCTCCATTACCAGATCTTTGTCCTTGCATCTGATTCTCAGTTCTAAACTTTTGATTGTGGTTTCCAAATCTTGGATTTTGCTTTGTGAATTTCTGAGGATTAGGATTGTAGTTTTGAGGATTAGAGCTATTGTTTCCTGCCATGAAAGATGAGGAGTTAGAAGAGAGTTGAGGGTTCACATAAACCTCTCTTTGATTCTCTTGAAGAAGAGTCAAGGTATTCATCATGAGGATGTTTCCTCTTGCCTGAGAATAGGCATCATTCAGTCCCATGAGAAATTGCATTAGCCTCTGATCCTCCATTGATTTGTTCACCTTCAACTGCGCACACACATACAATTTATATGTGTGTTGAGGGAATCAAGATCATCCAAGAGTCTCTTTAGTGAAATAACCAGCAACATCAGTAGATCCTTGTGCTAGTTCATTGATCTTCTTTTGTAAATGATAAAAGTTTGGCCCCATTAGATTGGACAAATATCTGTTCTAGATCTATCATTAGTTCTTTTGCAGTTCTTGAATAGATGACTGAATCTGCAATGTCTTTTGATAATGAATTGAGTAGTCAAGAAGTGACCATATCAATTCACCTATTCCATGCATGATATTCTTGGTCATTAGAGTTTGGTTGGTCTAAGGTTCCATTGATAAATTTGAGCTTGTTCTTTGCAGATAATGCAATGAGGACAGATCTTCTCCATCCTTGGTATCATTTATCATTGAAGATGTTTACCAAGGTCATCCCTAGAGCATCTGAAGAATGGAGGAAGAAAGGGTTACTGATATCAAGAGAAGATCCAGATCCAGTGTGATTAACAGTACCCCATGTTATTTGGATTTGCAGTGTTTTCAGTCATGATCTAAGTACAGGAGAAGAGAGGAGTGTATTGAAAAACTGATGTTGATTCAGAGTTTTTGTTCTTGCTCCGATACCATATTGGAAGATAAATATTTCTGAAAATTTATGTGTCTATTTCATGTATCAAACAGCTATATTTATACAAGTTACAAGGGACTAAAAAAGAAATAACTAATTTTTGCTAACTACACAGCTATGCAAAACAGAATTTGAAATCCTATACAACCTATACAAATTCTAGAAAGATCTAAAGGAAAGTATCATATGTATTGTACACAATTTCTACATGTATCTTTGTATATCTTCATGTGCTGTGACTGTGGCCAAGTATGTGGGAAAATAGCCAACAGTCCAATGCATGTAAGAAGCCCATAATTGGTTAGGCCCAAGTCTGGTTAAAAGAGGCCCAAACACGAAATGAACTTAGTCAACCACTTTCACTTTAAGCTTCATTGTTTTCTCCGAACACATTTGAGTGTTGTCGTCTTCATCATCAACCATTTCATTAGTAGACATATCTGTGAGTTGCACGGTTGATTGATGGTTACCTTTGTTTCCAACAAAGGGATCAGTCTCCCTATGTTATCAGACAGGGCCTTCTGTTCTGAACTAAAATGACTTGAAATATACCAACTAGTATGTGATAGCTCATCTGTTATTCCACTGGTGCCCACCAAATGCCTCTTTAGTTGACAATCCACTCATCTACTTAACTTTGAATTTATACGAAAAAGAAGAGATGTTCGTCGGGGAAATACAGAAGAGAAGATTCGTCATCCCAATATCATTCTTGAACCAACCTTCATTTCAAGCCTTGCTTAGTGGAGCTGAGGGAGAATTTGGCTTCAATCATCCAATGGGTGGTGTAGAGAGGACATTTTTGTTGCTGCAGCTTTCTAATTGGTCTTGTTATGCACCATGCTGAATACTCTTACCACTGATGAACCATTTGATGAGTCACAAAGCTGGAAGTAGCAAAATGAAACAATAATGGCAAATACAATAACAACTGAAGCAATTTAGGTTTTAGCCATGGATAATTAAACTGCGGTTTTATGAAGATGAATTAATAAAGGGTATGTTAGAGCATTTTATAGATCTGTTGACCATCTACCCTGCCGGCTGGATATTACTATGAAAATTCGGCTGTGTTTCTGAAGAAGAAATACTGTGTGTTATAAGTTCTTACTAAGGCCCTAACTTATTTAAGTTACAAACGTAGTTTAACATGTGATAGTAAGTTATCATTTTTATCAAGTTCACCCAGAAAAGAAGAATAAAAAATTGATAGCTTAGCACGAGCTTAATCCTCTCTGGCATCATCTCACAATAAAATTAGCTAATATTGAGAAGAAAAAAAAAAGGTCCAAGCCTCACCAAAAATATGTTATTGCTAGGGGAGTTGGTACATGGGTTAATTCATAAATTATTGGCCTTTGATGAGTTTGTTGTCTCATGAGTGGATTCTTGACTTTTATCTTTAACTATGACATTTTATTCAGATAATAAACAACCATTGATTAATGATGACACTACGGGTATTTATAGAATAAGCAATAAAGAGTTGGAAGAAATGATTCGAGCCTCTTTCAATTGTTTAGTAACTCAAGATTCTTTCTACTTCTTCGCAAGGTATTATGACATATGGAGAGGCTCAAAAATGTTGAATTTTCATAATATCTTCTTGGTTGTTGTTCATATAAAGCCTGAGGATTTGAAATATATTCATTATATGGAGATTCGAAGCCAAGGGTCCGTTTCAAAAAGAGTGTTTTTGAGATATAGAGAATGGTAACATAACTATGTTGTTTTCGATCTATTTTCAATTCTCGATTCTAGTATTAAGCGAGAGAAAAAAGTACACTTTATTTCTAGTATAAAAAGCGGTGAAAGAATTAAGTGGGGCTATAGACGCGAGGAATAAACCGGTAAGGTTATGAAATTTTGCCTGATTTGATTGTTGCTACCCCTACGAGTTTTGCTAATTGCGACAATATGTTAAAATAGAGTAGCATAACTGGAAGTACTTAATCTATATAGATGCAAGGGATAAGAGTATTATATTTTATTATCACACAATAGATAGATCTTTCCCCTTAAATAGTTAAATAAAGCTGGTAGAACAACCACGGAGAGATGATTTACATAAGATATAATCCTTTATTCAACAATACAATAATAATTACCCTCAGTCCCAAACTCTTTATTCCACAGTTGTGCCATGAAAAAAAAAAATACAAAAGAAAGGATTGGTAGCAGCAAAATGAAACAACAATACACAAGCCAATTTAATTCAAGTACAACGATTGGCCTAAGCATACAAGTTAATTTATATACAACTGCTTGTGACTCTGTTCATCTTATTAATTATCTTATGTTTTTTTTTTGGCATCCCTGGTATATCATCATATTATTCTAAAAGTGGAAAGACATAAAGTTAAAAATTGGATTACTAAGACACCCCTCAAAAATTGATGGACTTTTTAATCTTTTCAAAAATCAAAGTAAGAGGTAATGAGAAAATGAAAATAATTTTTTGGTAGAAAAATATAAATGAAGCAATAGTACTTTAATGCTTTAGACACTCATAAGTCATGACAATGAATTTAGTGAGGGGTGGGAGTGGTACGTTAGTTTTCTTCATTTATTCCACGACAATTTTTAAATTGGCTCTTCACATTAAAACGTTAGATTCATTTCACCTTTAGAGTTTTAAGTTTTCTTTTTTAAAATACGATGAATGTGGTATCATTTGAATTTGTATGTAAATTTAACTAGGTTGGTGAATGAAAAATCTCATTTAAACCTTTCATATTCTTATTTATAATGCTGGAAAAAGAATCTTAGGAGTCTCAATACATATTAGTATAAATATTTCTCATGTTTCTGTTTTCCTTAGGCTTCCACTGATTTGTTATTTGCAGCCAACTTAATCTTTATTGTTTTTTATTTTTATTGAAGATTTAATGTGCTTATGGGTTATGACTTTTCACACATAACCTCTTCTTCTTTTTAACAATTTTTTCTCCATTATCTTATATCAAGTACATAATGAAGCATAGAAATGGATGATTTATTTTTTTCATATTTATAGATTTCAATTGCTATACTTATATTTTTCATTTACGGTGTTATATTTCTCTTTTTATGATGTGCAATAATTATTGTTTACAAAGCAATTCTGGAATAAGGCAGCTGTTACAAAGCAATACTGGGTTGTTTCCATGACGAAAGACTTCCTTTGGATCAGATGGATATATAGCTTTTATATTAAGAATAAGGAGTTGGATACGTTTCCTATACCTAAGAGTGCAGCTTGGGTTGTGAGGAAACTTTTGAGCACAAGGGAGCTAGTTCTTGGAGTACAGGGTATACAAGCTGGGCTTATGAGCATATTATCCCAACTCTAGCAGGGTGACAAGTTCAGTATAAAGAAACTCTTATCATTTGTTGACACTCCAATATCCTAAAGTTCTATGGAGATATATGATTATGCAGTCACAGTTGTATCCAAGATTCAAATTTAATCTCTGGTTAGCTGCACACAAGAGACTAGCTACTGTTGATAGGCTATTGAAGTTTGGTATCACAGTGCCTCCAACTTGTGTATTTTGTGTGATGAATGATGAACTGTTTGAGCACTTGTTTTTTTACTGTTCATATGTCAAGGGTGTTTGAATCAGGCTGCTGGTTTGGCTGGGACAATGCAGGACTGTTGGTGACTGGCAGACTGAGATCACTTGTGTAAATTCAGGAACTAGGAAGAAGTCTGGTTACTGGGCAATTTTTAACTACACTTTTGGTATGTTGACATATCTGGTATGGAGAGATAAGAATGCCATCAGATTTCTAATTTCAGTAAGGGACAACATCAGCAGATAAAAATTATGCAAGGAGATAGCACAGGATATACACATCAGAGGCAGACAAATCTCCAACTGGCAGGGACCTCTTCAAGCACTAAATTCTTATCCTTAGGCCTGTTTTTGAGATACTTGTACTTGTTAGCAAAATGTAATAGGTTATCTCACAGTTGTAGTGTGTATATAGCTTCTGTTTTCTGTTATTAGGACTGTAGATGGTCAACATCTACTATGCTTTGTATTGAACACTTTATGGTTGAATGGAATATTGCTTACCCAAAAGAAATAATTATTGTTTATCCATAAAATGGTACAGTTGAATTTGTATACGTGGTCAAGGACATGCGGATCTCGACTAATTTGATTAGAATATCAGATAATATGTTAGGTTGATCCTGTTGTTAGCTTTTTGGTAAAGCCTCCGTGACTAGTACGAAAGCTCAAGTATTGAGAATAATATTAATAAGTGGTAGTGTAATAATCTTGCATATGATGATCTACAATAGAACAATGTGTCCTATTTATGCATGAGCTCAAGGGTACTCACCCCACGATATATGCCCTTGTTAACACAAGAGAATGAATGATGTAATAATTGGACAATTAGTGCCCCATAAATGTCATTAATGCTCTATTAAAAGATGTGAGATCGGACTAGTAACGGCCGTCCGCTGGAATTCAAACCGATCACCTGACCTTCACTATCACGGGTACCTTGCATCTTTATGACGTCCCCTGTCCTGCTCATGCTCTACCGGTAGCGCCATAGTCTGATATGAACCTGACTCATCATTGCCTGCCACATGTTACAATATATTTCACCCAATTATATTATACTCCCTTTGTCCCAATTTAATGACACACTTTCCTTTTTAGTCGGTCTAAAAAAGAATGATACATTTCCTTATTTGGCAACAATTTAACTTTAAACTTTACCTACACTTAACGAGATATGTATAACCTGACAAATATATTTGGCTTATTTTAGACCACAAGATTCAAAGGTCTTTCTTTAATTCTTAAATTTCGTGTTCAATTAAACTACATCATATAAATTGAGACGGAGGGAGTAATAATTTTTCCTTATACAAATAGTCATCGCACTTTCGGGGTGCCACTTTTGCGTGTCCAAGAAGTGGATTTAACACGGAACCTATCGAAATTCTATACTTTGGCGGGAAAATTGAAATGTAATGATTGCAAAAATGTCAAACGTCACATCCCTTTAGTGCTTCTGTAATGGCGGCAACTGACCATTTACCCCTATCGACGTGAAGTATTGTAATAATGATACATGTCTTTTTCACTTCTCAAACGTTACCTTTTCATTCCATGAATATGAGTCCAAAAATCTTTCATAGAAGACAACTACAATTTTCTCCAAACTTACAATCCTCATAAATCATATTTCCTTTCGCTTACCAACTTCCACAATGTCTTCTTCCAAATTTTCTCCTTTACACTCTCCTGATGACAATGGTGGTTCTTCTCCGAACCATCACATAGGAAAAGAGCATATCTCCCCCAAAAGTCGAGAAGTTGATTTGCATTCCTTTGCTGCAGAGATTTTTCCCGCTGGTTTTGATTTGTCAGGAAATCTTTGTGTACAAGAGCACTTTGAACCTGTTGAAGAGATAGAATCTTTGATAACTTCGAAGATTCGCCCTGAAGTCATGAAAGAATGTAATTTCGACTCTGACAATGTCGTCAGAATAGTAGACCCGACTAACCGGATGAACCATCATGTTAAAGGGTTTTCAGTGGTTCATACGTATCCTTTTACTATTGGCTTTCGATTCCCTATTCCAAAGATCATCGAGGACATCTGTCGTTGATATAAAGTTTTCTTAGGGAAAGTTGGTTCTCAAATTTGGAGATTGGTATATTGTATTCAGAGACTGGCTGATTGTGCCGATTAACCATTCACAATCGACCATCTTTTCCTTCTTTACTACCCTAGGATTTTCTGGGGTGGTATTATCCACTTGTATCCCCGTGGAATTCGCAGCCTCATTAGTGCTGAGGATGATTTTGACCGTGGTTGGTTAACCCGATTTATTATGATCAAGACTTATAAAATTCATTAGTCTTCCTCTGATTTTGACCGTGGTTGGAATAAGACGATAGAGTGCCTTGTGATGTCGTCATGTGAGATGTAGCGCATGTGTCCATATAACCATTTTCATCTGAAGCGTTGAGTAGTATTGTGTTCATAGCTACCTCAATGTCAGTCGGTGCATAAGTTGAGGGGCGGGGGGCCTGTGTTGTGTAGGTATGTTTTGGACGTGCGCCGAGTATGCTAGGTTGGGCCTGTCGGGTTGGAGGTGGAGTCCACGAAGATGTCGGATACGAGAAAAGAGGAGAGACCTGTGATGGTGGGGCCCACACGGCCCACGGTGGAGGCTGCTGCCACTGTCGCGGTCGTTGCTGACTGTTTCCTACCGGCGGGGACTGCCCATTCCCACCGCCGTTGTTGCCGACGTTACATCCGCCGCTGCCCTTCCCAGACTGCTGCTCTCGGCGGTTGGTGTGGGTCGATCCGGACTGTTGTGGGTCCTCGGGTAGATGCTGCTTGCTGTCAATTGGAGGTCCTGCCATTGGCGGAGAGCCCGACGGTGGTGGTGAGGGCGGTATCTGCAATGCTGGCATGAGTGGTGTTGCGCTTAATTTTCCAAGTTTCCTCAAGAATTAGCTTTGAACGTGCCTCATAAAATGATGGTAACGGCGTGAATTGCTGAAGGATGGTGGCAACGCCGTCAAAGGATTCGTTCAAGCCTGCAATAAGTTGCATAACCAGTCGTTGATTAGTGACTGGTGCGCCAACGTTGAAGAGTTGGTCGGCAAGCATCTTGAGTTGTTGACAATAGATAAACACGTTTGTGAAATCGTCCTGATGTACGTCTTTAAACTAATTTTCAAGGTATAACGCACGTTAAGTTTTGTTGTCGTGAAAGATGCTTTCCAAACGTTCACACGTTTGGCATGTAGTGGCATCGATCTCAATGATTGTGTGCAACATATCATTAAATATTGTGTCGTATATCTACTAGAGGACAGTAGCGTCCAAACGAGACCAAAGGGGATCATCAGAAGTCGAAGTCGAGGGTAGGTCGGTGGACTTCAATTTAGGAGGGATGATATGGTCGATAACTTCATAGACACGATAATGTATCTTTAAAAGCTCTGCCCACGAGGAGTATTGACCATTTTCCATCTCAAGGTTGATGGGGATGAAATTTTTGATGTTATTGACTGCAAGTGCAAGATGGAATTTAGTTTTGTCATCCATGAAAGATGAAATTTAGGAGGAGAAGGGAGAGAGAATGACCGAAAAAAACCCACTACGGTTCTGTCGTGGGGTGGCGGCCGAGAGGTAGTGGTCGGCGGCTTGGGAGAGAATTTTTAGGGTTAGGCTACTGATTCCATAAAGGAATACGTTCCTTGATTTTATTGATGAATGATTTACAATATATATAGTATTATAAAAATATTTACCTTGCTATAAACTATGTAACTAATCAACCTAATTACAAAAGGATTATAATTCTACATAAAATAGGAGATATACAATTAATACAATTAATAAAAAAATATTCGGAAAATATTCTATCAAATCTCGTTTCTCATCTTCTTATGAATATCAAACAAATGCATCTCACCTTCAAATCAGTCAGGGTGAATTTTATGATTTTTTTTCTTTTCAGACAGAAGATTCATAATAGTGGAATGGTTTTTGTTAACTTACCGCAATCTTCCTCTTTTATACTCAGGGGGTATTTGAATTAACTTATTGTAAGTGTTTTTTAACTTTTAAACTCTTTTTTAGTTTTTAAGGCATTTGGATGAGATAAAACTTACTTTTAAGTAGTTATTTTTAGGCTAAAAAGGTATATAAAATAAGCCAAAAACAAAAGTTGGGTAACCAACTTATGACATTTAGCTTTTGGCTTATAAATCACTTTTAAAAAGTAAATTCAAACGCCCTCTTAGTTTGCGACACTCTGTATTTTGCAAAATATATGTGAGTTAATTTTAATTTATAAATACAAAAATAAAGATTAAGATTAGAGCTAAAGTGACCTTTTTTTAACAATTACTAACACTCTCTATTCCTATTTATATAAAAGTATTAAAACTATTATCATTTGGAGAGTTCACATAGTGTTTTCTACCACAAATTTTTCAACGTTTTCTATGTTTTTAAATTTAAATTTTTGATAATAGTAATTTCATGTAATTTTCAATTATATATGTTCATTTTAATAATTAAGGGTTGTTTATATGAAACCCTACAAATTTACCATGGTTCACTCAAAATTAAGGCGAGAATATGTAATAACTACAGTTTAGTCATAATCATGTGATAAGTAAGGATTGCTCAGCTGGAAAAACACTTTCACCCACGACCGATAGGTTCATGGTTTGAGTCAAGCTGGAGCGGAAGTGTCAAAATATTGTAGATCCTCCAAAATGAGAAACATCATAATCATGTGTGAAGACATGTGTCATATATTTATTAAGTTGGTATAAACCTCCCATGGGTATAGGCTTTCAATTTTACATCACATTTATAATTGCACAATAAGTGTTTGCTAACTATAATTAATTAGCATACATTTTCATATCTTCCTTAATTGGATGAAGGAATTATTTGACTTCTAATTTTGACACAAATTTATCTTGAGTAGCCTTATATTAAGGGGGTGGAAACAATCACTTGTCATTACTCAACTAACATGAATTCAGTTATGTTCACTCAATCCCAGTTTAAAACAGGACCAAACTTCCATTCCATCACTAACATATTTCACCATTTTTGCAACTCAAAGAATCTAAAAGCCATTAAACTATTTCATGCACATTTAATTACAACAGGATTACTCTTCATCTCCCCTAACCTTCAATTCAAACTCATAACATCATCCACAACTTCACTTCAAACCTTAACCAACTTCCTTAAATTACTCAAACCAAGAAACCCTTTACTCTTAAATTCAATTCTTTCTCATTATTCCCAAAATGGGTATCATTCCCTTGCTCTTCGTACATTCTCTTTCATGCATTTAAATGGTATTTGCATTGATTCATACACATTGTGTAGTTCCATTACATCTTCATCCTATGTGAAAGATGTAAACTTTGGGCAAATGATTCATACCCATGTGAGAAAATCAGGTTGGTTTTCTAGTGTTTATGTGGGGTGTGGTTTGGTTGATTTTTATGCAAAATCTTCGTGTATCAAGAATGCATCTAAGGTGTTCGATGAAATGCCCGTGAAGAATACAGTGTGTATGAATGCACTTCTTTCGGGTTATTCTGAAGCTAAGATGTGGATGGATGGACTGGCATTGGTCAGGAAGATGCCATGCTTGAGTTTATGTTTAGATAATTTCACTTTTTCAGCAGTTTTGCGTGCTTGCGTTGGGCTTTCTGTGTTTGAATTGGGTAAGGAGGTTCATGGATGTGTTATTCGAAAGGTTCATGACGTGGAATCTGATGTGTTTCTGCAGAGTTTGTTGGTTGAAATGTATGGAAAATGTGGATTAGTGGAGAAGGCTAGGCATGTATTCGACATGGTTGGATTTAGATGTGGAGAAAGAAAGAAGGATATTGTTTTGTGGACATCGATGCTCGGTGTTTGCGGAAGAAACGGGAAATTTGAAGAAGTGATTAGTCTGTTTAATGACATGGTAATGGAAGGAATCAAACCAGATGGTGTAGCGTTACTGACTATTCTTTCCGCTTGTAGTCACACTGGCCATGTAAATCTTGGAATGGAGTACTTTGAATCAATGGCGTGTAAATACAGTTTGGAGCCCAGCCCCGAGCACTACAGTTGTGTGATTGATTTACTGTGTCGTGCAGGTGAGTTGGATAGAGCATGGAAATTAATCAATGACTTATCTTACAAAGAGAATGATAATTTCACTGTTACCTTGTGGGGAGCCTTGCTTAGTGCCTGCCATAATTTTGACAATGTCGAACTAGGTAAATTAGCTGCTCAAAGGGCACTGGATTTGGACCCTCAAAGTGACGGGGTTTATGTTCTGCTATCGAACATGTATGCCAGGAATGGTATGTGGAATGAAATTGAGATGTTGAGGGAACAGGTAAAAGAGACGGGATTAAAGAAAGACATAGGACATAGTTTGGTAGATATCACTAGATGAGATAAAGGCAATGATCAGAAAAAGCCACTCTTCTTCTCATGGATTCGTTCAGTTAAAAGGAATGGTTTAAGAGGTATAACTGGCACAGATTGTGAGGGTCCTTGTTGATTCCCATGTTGTAATACATAGCTAAAAGTGATTAGAGCATACTGTAAGCGCAGTTATGATGTTCAAGGGGGTTCACACATGGAAATGCTGCTACAAGTCTATAGCTCAAGTTAGATTGTTGAAAGATCATGGTTAGATGTGAACTAGTTTCTTGAATGTGCAACAGTGAGCAACTAAGGAAGTAGAGTGCTGGGGAGTAACCTTCAAAATCCAAATATTCGAGGACAAGGAAACCAAAAATGTGATCAAATTGACATAAAACTAAATAACGAGCTTCCTAGGGAAGAAGAGTGCCTCTTCCATCTCTATGAAGAGCTATTTGAAAGAATTCTGTTGATTCTAATGGACTGGAAACGTTCTTAAAATTCAATTTTCATTGAAGCTCTTAAAAATTCTGTTGGACTTGAGGGATGAACCGAATTCTTGTTTGTGAAGTGACAACAGAAAAAGAGGGGTTGGCCTGACCCATGACTTTGACAAACTCGGACTTAGTAAGCAATGTGAGGAGAGTTCTTTAGCAATAATGATGACAGAACTACATGCGGCCAGGGTCAGGGAGGAATTAGAGGAGATAAAGAAGAAATTCTGGCAATTCAATGTAAAATCTATGGGACATGGCAGTCGTCCGACAAGAACTAGCTCATCTGGAAGAGTAACCATAATCCTTTATAAGTTTCCTCAAATTTGAAGTATAAAGATTACAACTAAATATCCGGAAATCACTTCTTATTTCTTAACTTCTGTGATGGTCAGGAATCAAAATGAAAAGGGTCCTAATTATAGATCAATTGACATATACTGGACATATGAGTTATATGAAAGGAAGACCAAATCATATTGTGATATCAAATATGCTAGCCTCCTCAGTGAAGGATGAATTTTATGGCTTGTGTTTTCCTCATTGTGCTTTGATATTCATTTGCCAAGTGTTGGGAGATTTTGCTCTATGGTACTTTATAAAGCAGTACGGGAAGTATATAACTATTACAAGTATTCGAAAGGATAAACAAAGATTCAATAGTTCAACTAGTAATCTGAAAATTACAAGATAACCACAAAACTGAAATTACAATTTTGTTGAAAACGAAAAAATGGAAGCTGGTTTCTTTGAGTCGAGTGTGGCACTCTGTCCTTAAGACAATATTGCCCCGTATGTATCCTTTATACGTCCCTGGACAATTTGTCTCCGAAGATAAAACAGCAATGGAACCCTTGAGCAAAGGAAACTCAAGAGCTACCGTGAAGAATATTGAGTAACGAAATGATGCTTGGAAGTTGTAGGAAGAAAACTATTTCTGTTGTGTATTTTCGTGAGCTTTATGAACTGTTATTTTTCTATTCTCTGTGGTGCTCAACAATGGTGTAAGGGTGTGTTTATATAGGTGAGGGAGGGGCTGAAAACTGCCTCCATAATAGCCAAATAATGGCCATTATGGAGGTAGTAAAGTCACCAACATAAATGGTGAAAGACCAACTGTTTTGGCCATTATAGGAGGAGTAATTCGGCCAAAATAAATGGGTGAATTGAGAGCTTGGACGTTTCTGCTTTGGTCGAAATTCCAACTTTCGAAAACTTCGGGGACCAAAGCGTACATCTTGAAACTTTAGGGACCAAACTGTACATCCGAAAGAATTCGGTCCAAAGCGCACATCCGAAACACGGGATCAAAGCGTACTTCCGGCAAAGTTTTACGGCCCAAAAAGATAATATCGAAGGCCACGCCCACGACCCCACGACCGTGACCGCGTGACCCGTGAACCGTGAACCCGAGAACCGGAACCGGAACCGGAACCCGGAACCGGACCGGACGGGCGGGCGGCGGCGGCGCGCGTGTGGTCTTTACTTGAACCGAAGCACATCTAGGTCCTCCCTCCTTTAAACACATGGGATACCCCTTGGGGTCCCAAACCCCAAACCAATTTCGAATCTTATATACACAACAATTCTTTCTTCCTCTACCGATGTGGGAGAATTACACACAATACCACA
The DNA here is from genome assembly GCA_034509755.1 of Anisodus tanguticus. Taxonomy (NCBI): domain Eukaryota; kingdom Viridiplantae; phylum Streptophyta; class Magnoliopsida; order Solanales; family Solanaceae; genus Anisodus; species Anisodus tanguticus. The sequence continues at coordinate 42,670,839 of CM067540.1, read as the reverse complement.
CTTTCCATGCTTCAAACACCTTACTTCGTGAACCAATATCTCTTTCATTTCTCAATGAAATTTGACGATTCTTGGCCCTACGGTTATCTACGTACTTAGTAGATCATGCGTATGTGTGAAGAACCGGATTCTCCAACATACGTTACACTAGTGTTTAAGCCATTAAAGTTGGTCGGTCGCAACTCCCGCCAAAGGCAAATTTCCAACAATCCCCTCTTGAAAGAGATTTTGGCGCACTCACATGGTGTCTTTTCATTTCCGGCAATATTTCACGGACCGATGTTGCATAAGGAGAGGTAGCCTCGGCTTTGAACCTTCCATAGTTGAATACCATCGGACTTACTTACTGCGCGGTGAACGTGATGTCTTGAACCGTCGGTGTTTAGTGTAAGCCAAGACAACGGTACCAACACAACAAATTCCCTTACTCTCTTCTTCGTAATGTTTTGTCCGTTTTGGCCATGGACAACGTCTTGGATTCTTAAGTGCGTTCAATTTGAGGCGGCCCGTCCTCGCACTTAAATAGGTGGTCTCCTACAAGGTATCTGCTATACCCCACTTCACAAGTGTTAGGAACCATTAAAAGTTTCCCAAAGTCCTAACCTCAAGCGTTGAGGATCATTACGAGTTTTGAAAACTTAACCTTTACCCATACTGCGAGATAGCACTTAACGTCTATCGCGGGAACGGCTTTGGATTTGGTGTTTCTTTTCGAAATCACTATCCGAAGTGCTCATGCTTCCACCGAAGCGATCAACCGAACCTTTACAACTTAGTTTTCCCATTGAACCAAATTTCGGGATCTCCGGTTCGTAAGGTTGGGTTTCCTTTGTATTGGTCCGTATATTTTGGGTTTTAAGCCCATTCCCTAGACAGAGCGAGAACACTTGATTTTACGGGTAGTCCCTTAGTTTGTAAACAAGGAAGTGACACCCGTGATGATCAAGCGCCATACGGTCTTATGTCTCCGACGGATCCGACAGATATGTCCGGACGCCGTCATCCGTGTCCTTCCTAAAGCCGACCGGCTAGCCACGGTGTAGAGCGCTCGAAGGCACGGGTTTCTCCCAATAAGGGACGTCCTCTAATGAGTCGTGAAGTTACTCAACTTCTTTCATGCTTTGTATAAAGCGATAAACTCCGATACCATCATGAATCGGTCGATGCAAGTTTGCTTAGAGGATTTTCCAAGAACCACCATACACATTTACTTGTGGCTTTGGTGTTCTTCGGATACGATGTCCGTTTGCATCACCGGGTTCTCTCGAACCATTGGACATCCGTAATACTATAATCCGTAGATAAGCGAATAATTCGGATATCGTCATATCCGACTTAACGCCTTCTATTGATCATGTATTAAGATCATCGGTGAACCTTAGTTCAAGCGATCTCGTTTGTTGGACGATACCGAGGTCGGTTGTAGTGTGTACAATACATTGAACTACACGTGACCCGAGCATATCGCTCCTTGTCTATGGGTGCACCATGATTCCAATCGTTCTATGATTCATATCCATTGGTGGCTTCAACGAGGATCTGTCAACTATCGACCGATCCGTTAGATGTCTTAGAAATCCAATTCCTAAGATGTCATCGGTGATACTCATATCTTTCATATCGAGACTTTGTTTCAATATGATTTTCACTCTAAGACCGTTGGTTTTCCAACTGTTGGCTTTCTAACTTCGAGTCAATGTTTCGTGATCGATTCATTATTTTGTTTTATCCGAGACTTTCGGGACCAAAATATTAACATTTCGGGGACCAAAATGAAAGTTCGGGAAGAAGCCCAACAGTTCGGCAAACCAATTCGATCCTCTTCTTCCAACTCTCCGATTGGGAAGGTCGTTTCAACACCCATGCCATGTAAGATTACAATGGCCCGGATGTGAAGCTACTCACGAGGGGAGCACTTTTTACAACCCAAAGGTTCTTTTCCGGAGGAAGATTAACTATTACACACGTATGGTTCTATATATGGAATCTATTTCTCCCTTTAGCTTCTTTCCAAAGCGGCGCTTTTGGAGATAACAATTATTTGTTAATTGTCCATGGTTCGTTCTCAACCATACAAGCTAGAAGGACTGGAACAAGTCTTTGTCCCCTCTTTGCTCCGTCTTGTTTCAACATCTAGAATCCCCGAGTTCGCGGATCCGGAATATTAAGTTCCGGATAGACGGCAACTTTCGAGTCATGAAGATACGGAACGTCTAGTTCCGGACAGTCGAGCCCTCGCGGGTTCTTGTTAACCTTGAGCAATTGCTCCTTTTTCCTTTTCCAAGGAAAGTTATCTCCAAAGAATTCAAACATTCTTTGACGCCAAGAGGCGATCAACACTCGTTATTTGCGGATCCGGTGGATATGCAATCTACGATCTTAGGTCGAACTTGACTGTTTCGGTAGCCCATCTTTTACCAAGCTACCCCTCATAATTTGGGCATACGACTTCGCGCTTGGCTAACACCATTGGGCGAGGTGAGAAATGAACATTCGTTTAATGAACGATGCTTCACATTCTCCCTCTATCACTACGAATTTTTCAATCCGTAGGCTTAGTTGATTTTCAACTTCTGCTTTGTAGCGCTTATCCGCTTCAACAACTTCATCTTTGCTTTTCAACAAACAAAGGATTCCATACGTTGTACTATCATCAAATGAAGATTACAACGTACTTGTCTCCCCCCTCTATTTTGTATAAACTTCAAATCACCCAATTAGGTGTGACTAAGTTCTAGAGGAGCGGTGCTTCTTTCGCTATTCCCTTGACGGAATTTGGAAAGGTGATTTTGCCTCTTCATCTACCTCACATTTATTTTGAGGGTTTATTTCGACGGTAGGCAACAATCTCAACATCGTTAGCTTTTGAATGACTTGCTATTTAACGTGTCTTAATCTATGATGGCATAGATGCACGGATTACAAATATATCATTCATTTGGCTACGGACATCTTTGTACCATTCTTAGTTATTACGGCACTGTTGGACTAATTTCAAACTAGCTTGACCAACGGCGTCCCTTAAACCAAGTTAGGAATATGTATCACATCATCTTAGAGTGATCTCATTCCACGAAGTCCTATTGAGGACAACCTCTCCAACCCCTTCTACTTTAGAGGTGGTGTTGCTTCACATGAACAACCTCTTGCCCGTGGTTAGGGCGTAATCGGATCATATGTGATCTCGATACTCGGGTCCACTCTAGTTGCTTTGGCAGACTGAGTGTCCAATTTCTTTCTTGCCTTTATTTAGGCCTTCGGATCATTTAGGACACGGAAACTCGGCCCACCTTACTAGGTGTCCATTACTTTTCCTATGAAATGAATTCGGCACCACTTCGATCGCCGGAGGCTTTATATGACTGAGTGTCCAATATCATCATATCAAAGGAATTTTGGCCCACTCCAGTCGCCCGGAGGCTTTTTATGACTGAGTGTCCAATATCATCCTATGAAGGATCTTCTGCCAAATAGTATGACAGGCTCAACGTCTTTAGCTTTTAGTCTTCTTCCGTTATGATTGGTGCCCGGATAATTCTTGGCGCTTACTTAAGAGTGGTAAAAGTTTTCGCACGGTTAGTGGATCTTTCTCCATAGTATGTGCGACCATACTTTACACACTTTAGTAATTACACTTAAAAGAACGGATCTTCTTAAGTCGTTTACAAAATCCAATCTTTAAACGGAAAAGAAGATGAGATTAAACTTCTGATTTGTTAAAGCATAAGAAATATAAATTATTTTCATATTCCTCCTTACTTTAATCCATTTTTAATCAGACATAATTTAATCTTTATTCTTGACAAGTAAGAAAAACTACTTATCATTTAATCCTTATTCTTGACAAGTGAGAAAAATACTTATCCCAATTTCGGATTACGGCTCACTTCGGTCACTTCATCGACCGAGTGTCCATTTCCTTCTCACCATTATTCGGATCCTTTGTCCGGGACGGATATAGGCCTTCTCGCTACAAGATAGAATAACATCTTCACTCTTCTCCTCTTGTCCCAGTTGACATCCTCGAGCTCTCGAGAGCGCTTGTTTGCACCGATCTTGGTAGCGGTGACACCATGAACACGTTCATCATCATCACTCTCTTCTACCGAAAACCATTTCCATATCCGATTTGGTCACATAATTTTTGACCGACATCTTTCGAATACTAATAGTAATACAATACAAATATTGTCTTAAGTTGTTGGGAGATTTTGCTCTATGGTACTTTATAAAGCGAAGACGGGAAGTATATAACTATTACAAGTATTCGAAAGGATAAACAAAGATTCAATAGTTCAACTAGTAATCGAAAATTACAAGATAACCACAAAACCGAAATTACAATTTTGTTGAAAAGGAAAAAATGGAAAGCTGGTTTTTTGAGTCGAGTGTGGCACTCTGTCCTTAAGACAATATTGCCCCGTATGTATCCTTTATACGTCTGGACAATTTGTCTCCGAAGATAAAACAAACAATGGAACCCTTGAGCAAAGGAAACTCAAGAGCTACCGTGAAGAATATTGAGTAACGAAATGATGCTTGGAAGTTGTAGGAAGAAAACTATTTTCGTTGTGTATTTTCGTGAGCTTTATGAACCGTTATTTTTCTATTCTCCGTGGTGCTCAACAATGGTGTAAGGGTGTGTTTATATAGGTGAGGGAGGGGCTGAAAATCGCCTCCATAATAGCCAAATAATGGCCATTATGGAGGTAGTAAAGTCACCAACATAAATGGTGAAAGACCAACTGTTTTGGCCATTATAGGAGGAGTAATTCGGCCAAAATAAATGGTGAATTGAGAGCTTGGACGTTTCTCGCTTTGACTGTCGAAATTCCAACTTTCGAAAACTTCGGGGGACCAAAGCGTACATCTTGAAACTTTAGGGACCAAACCGTACATCCGAAAGAATTTCGGTCCAAACCGCACATCCGAAACTTCGGGATCAAGCGTACTTCGACAAAGTTTTCGGCCCAAAAAGATAATATCGAAGGCCCACGGCCCACGCCCCGTGAACCCGAGCCGGACCGGACGGCGCGGGCGGCGGCGGCGCGCGTGTGGTCTTTACTTGAACCGAAGCACATCTAGGTCCTCCCTCCTTTAAACACATGGGATACCCCTTGGGGTCCCAAACCCCAAACCAATTTCGAATCTTATATACACAACAATTCTTTCTTCCTCTACCGATGTGGGAGAATTACACACAATACCACACTTTCCATGCTTCAAACACCTTACTTCGTGAACCAATATCTCTTTCATTTCTCAATTAAATTTGACGATTCTTGGCCCTACGGTTATCTACGTACTTAGTAGATCATGCATGTGTGAAGAACCGGATTCTCCAACATACGTTACACTAGTGTTTAAGCCATTAAAGTTGGTCGGTCGCAACTCCCGCCAAAGGCAAATTTCCAACACCAAGTTGTGGGTGGACTGGAGTAACACTAGTAGTTGTTGGAAGTTGGAGAAATTTTGAAACAATAACAACAGATAAGTTGTGGATCCTGATAGTTGTGTATGTGTAAGGTGATCCTTATGGTTCAGTTGGACATGTTCAACTTTTATGGTATAGCAAGACTCAGTTCATGAAATAAGTTGGGTTTGATTTTCTAAAACCATGTATCTAGATGGAATATGAGCTATGCTGTTCAAAGATCTCCAGATATCTCCAAGTGTACTACCATTAACTACTAATGCATAATTCATCCAAATAAAGATTGTACCTCTAACAGTTTTGCGCTGTGTTTTTCTTATATCTATTTAGTGTAATAAATAGAAGATATCATTTTATGGTTTACTTCAGTGCTGGTGGTGCGATTTCATATTGCATGATTCAGAAGGTAGTTAAGCTTGATAGATGGACAGCATCTACATCTTAAACCTGCCTCCAATTGTGAATTTATTTATTGTAACTATTTGTAAAATAATTGTCCTTACTCTGCTAAGAGCTCTGATGTAAGATTTCTTTTTCATTTTTATCTTGATATATGATGTGCTTGGAATTTACTGCTAAAAGTAGAGAGTCATAAGAAAGAATTACCACTGTACCGATTCACAAGAAGAGAGTTACCGATTCACAAGAAGAGAGTCATACCGTTATCTTTCCTGTCTCTACTCCCTAATTATGGGAGAAATAGAGAATTTAACGTTGGAGGGGATTCCAATTTCTTTGTTGGGGTATATGTATGGTTGGAAATTGACTTGTTTATTTCATCTTTAGCCTTTTGAGGGATTGTGTTATTTCTGTGCACTGGAAAGGACTATAATATAATTTTTCTTTCTTTGGCCTTTCGAGGGCTGGATGTTGTATTTTCTTTTATGCACCGAAAGGGGTGGGGGAGGGGGTCTATATATTGTTTTTTTTTTGTTGGAAAGGAACATTGTAGAAGACAGAAATACTTGAGGTAATTGTATTTAAACTGGTAGCTCTGTGGATCGTTTTTGAGCCTTAGAACATGCAAATAGATACTACAGTATCTAACCCCCTTTTCCCATGATGGAGTCAAAGGTTTTTTTTCCTTATTGTTTTTTTTTGGGGGAGGGTAGGTTGGATGTAAATACAGACGAAGCCTTGATCAATGGGTTCAATTGAAATTAATATTTTCAATGCGGAATATATATGTACTAATATTTTGACAAATATTAATTTCGGAAAGTCATACTGAAAAGTTATCCATCAACTTTAATTTTTAAATCTGTCTCTTGAATGGTCTATCGTAAAAGAGTCTCTTTACCTCTCAAAGTAGAGGAAATGTCTGCGTATACTCTACCCTCTCCATACCCCACTTATGGGAATATAGTGGATATGTTGTTGTTGTTGTCTCTTGAATGGTAGGTGGCCGGATGTTGGAATGGGCTGACAATCTGATAGCTACTGTTCTGGAAATGTTGCTGCTGCAATCTGCATGGTCCTCCCATTTACAGATCTCAATCCTATCTTATTTTCTAGTGACTTCAAATGCTTGATTACTCTCTCGTTACGTTATCATCAAGAACCTATAGCAACATATTCAGTCCTTCCCAACTCTAAACAGTTTGCTAGATATGTAAGATATTTCTCCTAGAAGTTCTAGTCCTTCCCAATTGTTGAGCTGGAGTTCAGTCTCAATTAGTGCAGTAGAAGCATCCTCGCTTAATAGGGGTTAGTTCAGAATATTACCAGAACTCATTTGATATTTCACTGGGTTCGAAATTAATTATTTATACCTTCTAGTTAATTTTTTAACACGCATATATGGTTTTAGCCAAAATTACTGTTTGGATAAATTTATAACCAAAACTCTGCATCCGCCTCTTTCCTCGCCTAAAACTGACTTGTAATAAATCTCGTGATCACTGGGGACGGTAGGTACCTTGATTGACGACATCCATGTCCTGCCTTTGTCCTAGTTCTAGTACTTCTGCCTTCCACCATATTCTTTAGCCATTTTTAATGGAAAAAAAATTAGAACGTTGCACAGTTGAATGTGTGTGCATTTTTTGTTTTGCCAGTTCAAAACAATCTCAAGATTGGTAATTAACAAGAAGGGACGCATTAGTCAGTTATTTTTCCTTCTGATTTTTTGTGTGTGTGTTTTTAACCCCATCCAAAAAAAGATTAACAGTAGGTTTTAGCGGGTGATTTACAAGAATAGCCTTGAAGTGCAGTGACGGAGCCAGTACTTTTACTAAGATGGTTTAAAAATATAAAGGAGTAAGAAAATAAAGAAACCAATGGGATTCAACATCTACTATATATACATAAAAATGATTTTTTTTCAAGCTGGCTGCTTAATTACAAGCTTATCCAAATAAAATGTGTATATGAATGGACATCCATAATACAGTGTATTTATAACATGAAGGACCTTTTCAAAAAAACATTCTCGTCCAGTAGTCTCAAAGAGTTAATTACTTAGATGAACATTCAAATTATGAAAATAATATCAGTAAAGAAATTTAAATTAGTTATTTCCATACAAAATGAGCTTAGGCTTTATGAAATATATAAAAGTTAATAAGATTTATTAACTGAACAAAATAAAGTTGTTTATGACTCCAATTAATTAGACACTAATTAAGGTCGATAAATTGTAGAAGTTCATGCGATTAGAAGAGTACCTAGTACTTTCATCAGTTTGATAAAATAGGTAACCTAAATTATCAGAGAATTCTAAAATACAGTCAAACATATGTTTCTAATAATCAACGCTTACGTTCAACTATCAACCAAACAGATCATAATAGTATTTATTTGCAACAAATTTTGATATGTGAAAATAAACTACAATTACAAATAAAATATGAATAATCAAAGATTTTATTGATGAATATTGTGGGTACAAATATGTTTATTATCTTGACTCTTCTTGTTAAGAGTCTCACATCGGATATTGAATGGCAACATGGACTCCTTATATGAACTTGGACAATCCCCATCCTACAAGCTAGCTTTTGAGGTTGAATTAGGCTCACGATCCATTCTTTTACATGGTATCAGAGTCATGCTTATTCCAATTCTTTGTTCAACGATGTTGAGCCACGGGAACATGGACTCCTTATATAGACTTTGACAATCCTCATCCTACAAGATAGCTTTTGGGGTTGAGTTAGGCCCAAGATCCATTCTTTACATGGTATCAGAGCCAGACTCATTCCAATTCTATGTTCACCAATGTTGGGTCCCCAAATTATATTATACATGCTTCAGTTAACGAGGTCTGGGCGTGCGGGGGAGTGTTAAGAGTCCCACATCGAAAATGGAATGGGAACATGGAATCCTTATATGGACTTGGACAATCATCACCCTACAAGCTAACTTTTGGGGTTGAGTTAGGCCCAAGATCCATTCTTTACATGGTATCAGTGTCAGGCTCACTCCAATTTTTTGTTCACCGATGTTGGACTTATATTATTCACTCTTCAGTTAACAAGGTCTGGGCATGCGGGGAGTGTTAAGAGTCCCACATCGGATATGGAATGGGAACATAGACTCCTTATATGCACTTGGACAATCCTCATCCTATAAGCTAGCTTTTGGGGTTGAGTTAGATCAAAAATCCATTCTTTACACTTATGTCTTAATATTTCTCTGTAAATCGAAAGTCGTTAGTAGCGTATTTTTCAAACATAGAAAAACATTGTGATGTAGTTGATCTCCAAGAACGTCAGGCTTGATAAAAGCATTATTTAGTTCGTTACATTTTGCACCCTTAATGTGCAAAACAAATAAAATTATTTTATATCTTTTTCAAGAGTACAAAATGGGCATACAAATAAGATGAAAAAAAGCTAAATAATTAAAAGAGAGCTCAAACAAAAAGGTTGTTGTCTCGTTCCCTTCAAAGCCAACCTGCAGTATTTAGCTAAAAGTAAATAAAGAACATTTGCGGATATAATCAAGCTTTAATGAAGATATTAAATATAGGTGGAAAATCAAAAAAATAAAAATAAAGGACATTTGTAGTAACGACAACACAGATTTTGGGAAAATCAATATTAAGAAGTCGAACAGGGTCTATGTTAATTGATATTACTGTCATGGAGTGTAGGCTTCCGCTGCATCTAGTTATGCTGAAAATTTTGTTGTAATCTTGCCAACATTACAAAACCAAAAATTTAAAAAGATGGAACTTTAACCCATTTCATTGACGCTTCTGTGCTATGTATATTGCACTTGATTGTTCCACTAGCATGATATGATTTAGTTGTGATTATTTACTTTTAAGATTTTAAAGAAGCAGTGAGGGAAAGATCCTTATCACGCCCTGATCTGGATACTTCTCTTGTTATTCATGAGATTTGCTATCTTTATATTTGCTCAAACTCTGCCTCTTATTAGAAATTTGAAGAATAATCATTTCAGGAGTTTTATTTGTATATCCGTTTTGCCCTCTTGAAAAAGATATAAAAATAGTAGTTTTATTGTTTTGTAAGAAATATAAAGGGTTAGGGGGCAAGTCATAAAAAAAATTAGAATAGGGTGCAAATCACAAAATAGAACACACATTAAGGGTGCAAAATCCAACAGACTCGGCAGTAGTTGGTGTGTTGATATTTTTGTGAATATCTCGGGAGTTTATGGGATATTTGAAATGTATTTTCAAAAAATATGTGTCCTTATATATAAATGTAAACTAAGGTTAGGATAGAGTAACCTTCAAAAAATCTTATCGAATCTTAGAGTTTGACGATAGATTGAATTATCTTGTAGAGTCTCGTAAAACTTCTATGTCTACCTTATTATTACTCCATATGTTCAACTTTGTATGACACTATTAGGGGAGTTTATTTTTTTTTCTGTGACCACAATCATTTAATATAATTTTTAAATACTTTTAATTTTCTTAATTTAAAAGATTAAGATATTGATGTCTAAAAGACTGAAATTACTTCATTTGTATGGTAGAGTTGTAAGTTGTGTTGGAAATTTGCCTTTGGCGGGGAGGTGCGTCCACCCATATTTAATGAATTAAACACTAGTGTTCCGTATGTTGGAGGCTTGTCTCTTCACACATGTATAATCTACTAAGTGAGTAGATGACCGTAGGGCCAAGAATCGTCAAATTACGTTGAGAAATGAAAGAGATATTGATCCACGAAGTAAGGTGTTTGAGGCATGGAAATATGGTGTGGGACAAATTTACCACATCGGTGGGAAAAGGAAGAATTGCTCTCTTTATAAGTCTCTAAAGTGGTTAAGGGTTTGGGACCCCAAGGGGTATCTCATGTGTTTAAAGGAGGGAGGACCTAGATGTGCTTGGGTTCAAGGCTAAGCCCACACGCGCGCCGCCGCCGTCCGTCCCATCCGGGCGTGGGCGTTGGCTGGGACTTTCTGATATTATCTTTTTGGACCCCAAATTTCTTAATATTTACAGTTTGGTCCCTAGAATTTCTGGAAATTTGATTTTGGGAATGACGGAAGACAGAAACTTTCTGCCTACCGTTTGGGCTGTTTTTTGAAGCATTAACCAGCCATTACTTGGTTGTTAATAATAGCCCTCACTAATGGCTATTAACAGCCTTGTTTGTGGCAGTTGAGGAATCCCTCCTCCATGCTATATATTGAGTTGTTTGGCTCAATTGTGCAACACACGAAAATACACAAAACAGTGACAAAAAATAGTGAGGAAAGACACACATATACACGAGATATACACAACAGAGACACACTATATACACAGAGACAAATCAGAAGAGAAAGTCAGTCCAAAAACGTTGGACGAAAACAGAAACTCTTCCTTCCTTTTCCATTTCTTCAGCAAATCGATTCATATTTGTTTTCTTCGTCAGACTCAACCTATTTGCTTTGTAGTGTTGAGATTAAAGTGTTGTTTTATCTTGGGAGACTATTGCCCGCTAACGTAAAAGCATATATACGGGGCAATCTTGTCTTAAGGACAGAGTGCAATCACTCGACTCAGCACACAGTTGTAACCATCCAGATTTAGTGTTTCTTGATTTCAGGTCATCAAGATTCAAGACTCAACAACTTTGCGGCAGTTTTGAAGATTGGCTATTTGTTTATCCTTTCGAACACTTGTAATATTTATTTACTTCTCGTACTGCTTTACAATAGTACCCAACAATTTAAGACAAGATTTGTATTAGTGTTCGAAAGATATCAGTCGAAAGTTGTGTGACCAAATTTGGATATTGGTGTGGTTTTCTGGTAGAAGGTAGTGATGATTATGTTGTTGAAGGTCAACATGTTCATGGTGTCACCGCTTCTGAGAGTGGTGGGAACAAGCGTCCACGAGAGGTTGGGGATGTCAACTAGGACAAGAGGAGAAGACTGAAGATGTGGTTCTATCTTGCAGTAGAAGGCCTATATCTGTCCCAGACAAAGGATCCGATTTATGGTAAGGAGGAAATGGACACTCAGTCCGATAAAGTGACTGAAGTGGGCCAGAATCCGAAATTGGGATAAGTTATTTTCTTCCTTGTCAAGAATAAAGATTAAATGATGTCTGATTAAAAATGGCTTAAAAGTAAGGAGGAATATGAAAATGTTTTACGAAATAATTTATATTCCTTAAGCTTTAAAATCAGAAGTTTAATCTTTTCTTCTTTTCCGTTTAAAGATTGGATTTTGTAAACGACTTAAAAAGATCAGTTCCTTTAAGTGTAATTATTAAAGTGTGTAAAGTATGTTCGCACATACGAGGAAGAAAGATCCACTGACTGTGCGAAAACTGTTACCACTCTTAAGTAAGCGCCAACAATTTTTTGTGCACCAATCATAACGGAAGAAGTCTAAAAGCTAAAGACATTGAGCCTGTCACACTATTTGGCAGAAGATCCTTCATAGGATGATATTGGACACTCAGTCATACAAAACCTCCGGGGGACTGGAGTGGGCCAAAATTCCTTTGATAGGATGATATTGGACACTCAGTCATACAAAGCCTCCGGGTGACTGGAGTGGTGCCAAAATTCCTTTGATATGATGATATTGGACACTCAGTCATACAAAGCCTCTGGGCGACTGTCGTGGTGCCAGAATTCACTTCATAGGAAAAGTAATGGACACCTAGTGTGGTGGGCCAGAATATCCAGGTCTCTAATGATCTGAAGGCCAAAAGAAAGGCAGAAAAGAAATTTGACACTCAGTCTGCCAAAGCAACTGGAGTGGGCCAGAGTATCCAGATCACATATGATCCGGTTACGCCCTAACCACGGGTAAGAGGTTGTTCATGTGAAGCAACGCCACCTCTAAAGTAGAAGGGGTTGGAGAGGTTGTCCTCAATAGGACTTCAGGGAATGGGATCACTCTAAAATGAGGTGATACATGTCCCAAACTTGGTTAAAGGGACGATGTTGGTCAAGCTGGTTTGAGACTAGTCTAACAGGTCTGTAATAACTAAGAATGGTACAGTATGTTTGTAGCCAAATGAATGATTCATTTGTAATCCGTGCATCTATGCCATCATAGATTAAGACACGTTAAATAGAAAGTCATTCAAAAGCTAACGAAGTTGAGATTGTTGCCTTCTGTCGACATAAACCCTCAAAATAAATGTGAGGTAGGCGAAGAGGCAAAATCATCTTATCGCATCTTGGCATCAAAGAATGCTGAATTCTTTGAAGATAACTTTCCTTCAAAAAGGAAAAATGAGTAATTGTTCGAGGTTAACAAGAACCCGTGAGGGCCTGACTATCCGGAACTAGACGTTCCATATCTACATGACTCGGAAGTTGTTGTCTATCCGGAACTTAATATTCCAGATCTACAGAACTCAGGGATTCTAGATGTTGAACCGAGACGGAGAAAAGAGGGGACAAATACTTGTTCCAGGACTTCTAGCTTGTATGGTTGAGAATAACCATGGACAATTAACAAATAATTGTCATCTCCAAAAGTGTTGATTTGGAAAGAAGCTACAAAGAGAGAAATAGATTCCATTATATAGAACCGTACTTGTGTGATGGTTGATCTTCCTCCGAGAAAAGAACCTTTGGGTTGTAAAATGTGCTCCCATGTGAGTAGCTTAACATCCAGGGCCATTGCAGTCTTGCGTGGCATATATGTTGAAACAATCTTCCTAACCGGAGAGTTGGAAGGGGAGAATCAGAGTTGGGTTGCCGGACTGTTGGACTTCTTCCTGAGCTTTCATTTTAGTCCCTGAAATGTTTACATTTTGGTCCTGGAAGTTTCAGATAAAACAGAAACAATGAATCTGACCACAGAAACATTGACTCTGAAGTTAGAAAGCCAACAGTCTGAGAATGAAAGTCATATTGAAACAAAGTTTCGATATGAAAGATATGGGTATCACAGATGACATCTTAGGAATTGGATTTCTAAGACATCTAACAGACTGGTCGATAGTTAATAGTCTCGTCGAAGCCACCAATGGATATGAATCATATAACTGATTGAAATCATGGTGCACCTATATACAATGAGCGATATGCGCAGGTCACATGTAGTTCAATGTATGTTACACACTACAACCGACCTGGTATCGTCCTACAAAGCAGATCAGTTGAACTAAGGTTCACTGACTAATCTAAAAAATGATCGGTAGAAGGCGTTAAGTCGGATATGACGATATCTGAAATATTCACTTATCTACGGATCATGGTATTCTAGATGTCCAGCAGTTCTGGGAGAACACAGTGATGCAAACTGAACATCAGATCTGAAGAACACTAAAGCCACAAGTAAATATGTATGGTGGGTCTTAGAAAAACCTCTAAGCAAACTTGCATCGGCCGATTCATGATGGAATCGGAGTTTATCGCTTTATACAAAGCATGAAAGAAGTTGAGTAACTTCACAACTCCTTAGAGGACGTCTCTTATTGGGAGAAACCCGTGTCTTCAGCAGTTATACACTGTGGATAGCCGGTCAGCTTTAGAAAGGACACGGATGACAGCGTCTGGACATATCTGTCAGGATCTGTCGGAGACATAAGACCGTATGGTAGTTGATCATCACAGATGTCACTTACTTGATTACGAATCAAAGGATATAGCTGGACTACCCGAAGATCAAGTGTTCTGCATGTCTAGGGGAATGGGCTTAAAACCCAAACAATACAAACATTTGCGGTGGTAACCCAACCATACTGATTGAAGATCCTAAAAAATTGGTTCAATGGGAAAACTAAGTTGCAAAAGGTTCAGTTGAGCGCTTCGGTGGAAGCAAGAAGCACTTCGGATGATGATTTCTGTATGGAAACATGAATCCAAAGTTGTTCCCGCGATAGACATTAAAGTGCTACCTGCATGGTGGGTAAATGTTAAGCTTCCAAACCTTTAACAATCCTCAAATAGTTGAGGTTAAGGTTGGGAAAACTTTTAATGATTTCTAACGCTTGTGAAGTGGGGTATAACAGGATACCTTGTAGGAGATCACCTATTTAAGTGCGAGGACATGTCGCCTCAAATGAACGCACCTAAGAATCCAAGTGTGTCCACGACCACAACGGACAAAACCATAAGAATGAAAACGAATAAGGAGAGTTATTGTGTTGGTATCATTGTCTTGGCTTACACTAAACATTGACGGTTCAAGACATCACGTTCACCGCGCAGTAAGTAAGTCCGGTGGTATTCAACTAGGGAAGGTTCAAAGCGGAAGCTACCTCTCCTGATGCAATATATTTTCGCTGAAAGATTGCTGAAAGTAGGCACCTTGTGTGTGCGCCAAAATCTCTCTTTCATAGAGGAGATTATTGGAAATTTACCTTTGGCGGGGAGGTGCGTCCACCCATATTTAATGAATTAAATACTAGTGTTCCACATGTTGGAGGCTTTGTCTCTTCACACATGTATAATCTACTAAGTGAGTAGATGATCGTAAGGTCAAGAATCATCAAATTTCGTTGAGAAATGAAAGAGATATTGGTCCACGAAGTAAGGTGTTTGAGGCATAGAAATATGGTGTGGGACAAATCTACCACATCGGTGGGAAAAGGAAGAATTTCTCTCTTTATAAGTCTCTAAAGTGGTTAGGGTTTGGGACCCCAAGGGGTATCCCATGTGTTTAAAGGAGGGAGGACCTAGATGTGCTTGGGTTCAAGGCTAAGCTCACACGCACGCCGGCTCCGCCCGTCCCGTCCGGTCCGGTCCGGGCGTGGGCTGTGGGGACTTTCTGATATTATCTTTTTGGACCCTAAATTGCTTAATATTTACAGTTTGGTCCCTAGAGTTTCTGAAAAGTTGATTTTGGGAATGACGGAAGGCAGAAACTTTCTGCCTACCGTTTGGGCTATTTTTGGAGCATTAACCAGCCATTACTTGGCTGTTAACTCCTCCATAAACAACCCTCCTTCAATGACCATAATCAGTCTCTCTAATAGCCATTAACAGTCCTCTCTAATGGCTATAACAGCCTTGTTTATTGCAGTTGAGGAGTCCCTCCTCCATGCTATATATTGAGCTATTTGGCTCAATTGTGCAACACACGAAAATACACAAAACAGTGACGAAAAACAGTTAGGAAAGGCACACATATACACGAGATATACACAACAGAGACACACTATATACACAGAGACAAAACAGAAGAGAAAGTCAGTCCAAAAACGTTGGACAAAAACAGAAACTCTTCCTTCCTTTTCCATTTCTTCAGCAAGTCGATTCATATTTGTTTTCTTCATCAGACTCAACCTATTTACTTTGTAGTGTTAAGATTAAAGTGTTGTTTTATCTTGGGAGACTATTGCCCGCTAACGTAAAAGCATATATACGGGGCAATCGTGTCTTAAGGACAGAGTGCAATCACTCGACTCAGCACACAGTTGTAACCATCCAGATTTAGTGTTTCTTGATTTGGTCATCAAGATTCAAGACTCAACAACTTTCTTTTTGAGTTTTGAAGATTGGCTATTTGTTTATCCTTTCAAACACTTGTAATATTTATTTACTTCACGTACCGCTTTACAATAGTACCCAACAAGTTGTTCATTTCTCAGCTCATTCTCTTCTGCTTCACCCAAAAAGAAATTCAAGAAATTTGATTTAAAGTGATTTTCCATGTGATACTTCAAAGTTAGATATTTTCTATTTGCTTTAATTCGATTGTGATAGGATAAGGATATCTTGAATGGCCTAGTATAATTAAGTGATTTATGTATATTTTTTGGTACCTAAAAAAAGAGGTAAATACATAAATCGCTTAATTATGTATCTACGCGTCAATTTTAAACAATAATGGATTAGTGGTCCCTATTTGAGAAAGCACATGTTGACTATCACTTCTCTTCGGCAAGAAATCCAAAAAAAATGAGATAATAACATTAACAACATGAAGAACGTGGATATCAAGAGTTCTCGAAGATTGCAATTGTTTTCTGCAGTAGTACATTCTTGAAATTGAAACATAAATGTATAACACATACAATAAATAAGAAACGCTTTGATGAGGACCATTAAGCCGTCTTAGCTCAGTGGTAGAGCGCGTGGCTTTTAACCACGTGGCCGTGGGTTCGATCCCCACAGACGGCGAATTTTTGTTTTCCCTTGCCTTTAACATTCTATTTGGTCTAGTTCTTAAGAATTAAAGTTTTACGCGTCAAATTAAGCCCAAATTTAATTTTATAATCTCTTTTATGGTTCTGGACCTCCTAACTTCACGAGTTAGATCCAATTCGATTTTTGTTTACAAACTTCCTATACTAATCCTTCTCAGAGATTAAGGGGTCGTTTGATTTGAAGATAAGTTATGTTGGGATTAGTTATTTTAATATTATTATTTCTTATTGATTGTTTGATTTGTTGTATTAAAGTAACATACAATACAAAATTTCAAAGAAAAAGTTATTTATTTACAAAAATAACTTCTACCTTATTTAGTACTTCTAGAAAAAGGGTTTGAGGTACCCTAGAATAACTAATTCTTGGATTATTATTCCATCCTATGCTAGAGATAACTTATCCCGGTATTTTTTTTATTAAAGACCATTAGGGCAGATTTTATTAATAATTAAAAAGAGTCCAACAAATAAAAAGAAAAAACTTATCCCGGTACTATTTTTAGTCCTAAATAACTTATCCTAGAATTAGTAACCAAATAAGGAATAAAACGGTACTGAATTTTTGTTCCGAAACTATTTTTATTATCGGTCATATCAAACGACTCCTAATAGTTCCGTAGTCCGTACACCGATATAGAAGTGCGGACAGAAAATTTTCACGACACTTGTAATTAAGACGAAAATTTCCTCTAGGTTGTCATAAAACTAAGAGGGTCACCTCCCAAGCTAAATCCATTCTGCTACTGCAGCACATTATTCAAGGGAAAAATGCATTTTACCAGAAAAATATAGAACCAATAAAAGAGCTTGATGGCTTACAGTTTGGGAGAGTATCTTGGATCCTATTGACATACACCACAATATACACATCATTGGAAAGAATTGTCACCATAGCTCATTGGGTAAGTTAATTAGGATCTATAAGGCTGCAAGAGAGCTCATCACATTTAGGAGTGTACTAAAGCCAATGAAGAAATTACTGGTTGTAACTGAAGAACAAAGGGCGGGTTGAATCTAATTCAACGTTTGTCAATACCATGATAATGAGTACATATTATCTTGCAAACCGTGTTACATCAAAAGCTTCTATACGACTAGTAACTCAAATGAACATGCATGCCTGGTAGATACCAACCACACCTTAAGGTGTTTTTTTGTGAATGGAGAACTAATAAATGAATATGCTGAATGAAACTAATTGTTATAGACTATCACAGGAACTAATAAAATATAATGAGAATCAGACATTTCAAACTACTTTGATTCGTGCTTCGCAGGTGCACTGCTGTTCAGCTGCTGCTGAGATGATTGCTGCTGCAGCTGATGCATGTTCAGTTGAGTAGCTTGCTGTCGCTGCAACTGGAACATCTGGGGATTGAGAGAAAGCTGCTGAAACTTGGCAGCATCTCCATTTAGCTCAGCATTAGCAAGCTTCAGCCGTTGAACTTCACCAGTTAATGCTTCATTTAGAGCTGTCATAGTGAAAAATAACACCATAAGGTTTGATGCCCGACTTCTAGAACACAAAACCTCACAGGAAACTAAAAGTTTAGAGCATTCGCTTTTTTCACTACTAGCAATGACATAAACAGAACAACACACAGGTTAACACAAAAATCCCTACTTCCCCTGAAAGTCATGTATCACAGAAGAAAGATGCATACCATCACGGAGTTGAGCCTGTTGCTCCATCGATTGCAGTCGGAACTTCAGCTCGTGGTTTTGGCTTGTGAGCCCAGAAGAATCTCTCTGAACGCAATTACAAGGACATTAGAACAGGAAGACAAAAAACTTTTTGAATGCACTAATAGCAAAAGTTGAGATTGTTTTTTTTTTTGACAAGGTGAAAGTTAAAAGTTGAGATTGTTACCTGCAACAGAGTGAGTTGAGCAGACAATGTGGTGGCTTCAGTCTGTAAGGTTTGTACCTTGTGTTCCAACTCTGCAATATATCTCATCTTTCGCTCTTTCGAACGAGCAGCAGACTGACGGTTGGCCAAAATCCTTGAACAACAAAAAAGAAATACGGTGGGTCAGCGGCACTGGCAAAAAGGAAAACCAAATCCATGCATCACTTTGAAGGGAAACACTACCTTTTGGCACGTTTTGGATCTGCTAAGGCTATCTCTGCAAGTTTCTCGTTTGCCATAATTTTCTTCAATTCAGCTCCATTGAATTCGCCATTCCCAAACTCCAAACTGAAACTATCTGAATTCGCATCGAGTGAATTTGTCGGTGAGAGTTGGCCATGGTGTGGTCCAGGTGATGGAGGCAACTTTGGCGACTCATCACCATAGTTTAACTTCCCCATAAAACTGTCCATCGAAACACTCCTATAGTGTCTGACGGTTGGAGCAATATCTCCCCCAGCACTCCTTTTGATCCCCTCCCTCTTCTGCATGCTGCTGCCACTGTCATTCACACTGCTCGTCGCTTCATTGTCACTACTATCACATCCGTTTGTCTTTGTACCGCTGGCTCTACTACTATCTAAATCTTCACGGTTGTCATTACCCTGCTTCTCATCCATACCTGAGGAGTTCAATGACTCAATATTGTCCAGATTCATATAGGCGGAAAACAGGTCATCCACGACTTCTCCTTCAGATTTTCTTTCACCCATTCCCTCAGCATTGTTATTATCCCAAAAACCTTCACGTTTAACCAACTGAGCTGGGTTACCAGCACCAGGACTCCTTGATGGAACAAGTGGCGGTGAGGACTGCATAATACTAGAAAAGCCAAATGGGATATCACTGTTAGACCTTCTATGAGCCTTACGAGGAGGAAGACTCTCTCCTACCCTCGACGAATTACACCTAGAGAAAGGTGAAGGCGGCAATGAAGAATGTAAATTGCCATCACGATCCTCCATTGACATATCAGCCGCTACAGGGTCAGAGATGAACATCGAGGGGGAATCCTTATATGGTGAAGGGCTTAGGGGTGGCAAGGAATCAAGTGAGAAAAAAGATGGCTGCGATAAAGATCGCGAATGTGAGGGCCCTTGAGTAAAACTCTGCACACCAAGCTGCTGACTCGTCGGCCTGCTTACTGGGATATGAGAATATGGTGAAATAGGGGGCATTTGCGGATGATGAGAAGGCGATGTGCCAACCCTTTTGGTACTATTTTCAACACCAAAATTCGGAGAAAACTGTCGCATTTGACCATGGAACTGAGTAGACAACTGTGGTATGTCAAGTTGGTTCGTCGAAATAGGTTGGTGTTTTGGGAGGGAAGAAGATGATGTCCCAAATGATGATTGAAGTCTACGTATCATATCAATATTAGCTTCTTCACTTTCACCCCCCATATGTTCCAAATTTCCACCTCCACCTATCAAATATTATCCAAAAATGATTTAAAACCTCCACTTTTACTATTACATTCCTAAGTTTTTGCAGCTCTTGGCGCCTGAATTTGAAAGCTAAAATCTCAAGTCAAGCTCATCAATAGCATAACAACAATAACATACCCAGTGAAATCCCACAAAGTGAGGTCTTGGGAAGGTAGAGTGTACGCAGACCTTACCCCTGCCTTTGAGAGATAGAGAGGTTGTTTCTGGTAGACCCTCGGCACAAGAACAAGCAGTTCAAAGCAATATATAAAGCCATAGGAAAATACAATAAAAAGTATGATAAGTAACTATACAAATCAATACGATAATCGGAAAAAAAAAACAGTCAATAGCAGAAGCTCATCAAATAGCATAAACCCCAAAATGAGAATAGAGCAGAAACCAAGAAATGGACAAACAGTCATTGAAACCAAAGTACTATGCTAGCTACAAAACAAGGAATCCAGAAAATCAAGAATGATACTCTATTCAGTGTACAATAAAGTTGCAATCTTTGGACAATACCTGAAAACTGAATCGACCACTTAAGTCAAGATCATCAAATGACACAAAACCCAAAAAGGGTATCAAGCAAAAACCAAGAAATGAATCTTTAAATAAACAATCAATCATCAAAACTCAAGTACTACTAGGGTAAAAAGAAGGAACACAGAAAAAAAATCAAGAAATGAATATTAAGTGGTAATAAAGCTACAATCCTTGGACCATTGGTGGATCTACTAGTTTGAAAGTTTTAAAGTATACAAATTTATACTAACTCCTAGTACCCTATGACTTAAAAATCATAAATCAAAATTTGAGAGTACCTGAAACTGAGCAATGGCTGAAGAATCAAAGCAAAAGATAAAAGGGTTCTTCTTTTTCCTCAATATATGTGTTAGTAATTGCTGTGTGTTTTTGTTTGGTGTGTTGTGTATTATCTATCTCTACTAGTGTGGTTACACGGATTTCATGTATACTACTACTGGTAGTACTACCTACAAAGCCGCGTGAATTTAATATGAATTTGAATTTCATTTAGGTGGAATGGAATGTTCATTTGGTGTGCATTTCAATTTCATTCCGACTTCATTTCTCTAATCTTCTTTCCTCTATCACCGCAGATTATCTAGCTCCTCCCTTAATATAGTACTAGTGAATGTTTTCGTGTCTCGAGCGATTAATAAAATATATATCGATTAAAGAAATAACTTTCTAATAAACACGAGAATGGGCAAAAGAAATTCATGTATATGCAAATATTATTATATTGATGAAATCACAAAATATAAACTATATTTATTAGAATTAGAGTTTAAATGATTTGCATTTTCTATCATCTTTTTTCCTTTAAGAAATTTCATGTATGCGCACACATGTGGAGTTTAATACATGATGACTAATAGTGTTTAATATCTTTCCGAAAATTACAAAACGTTCAGGTTGATTCATGTAGATTTCTTCCTCCAAATCTCCATTTAAGAAGACTATTTTCACATCCATTTGATGAATTTGAAGATCATAGACGGCGGCTAACGCTATTAACATCCGAATGGATGTAATTCTCATTACCGGCGAGTAAGTATCAAAATAATCAAGACCTTTGCGTTGTTTGAATCCCTTGACAATAAGTATTGCCTTATATTTGTCAAAAGTATCATCATCTTTCATTTTTCTTTTAAAAATTCATTTGGAATCTAAAGGTTTATTTTCCAGAGGAAAATCAACCAATTCCCAAGTAGAATGGATCGTATTTCACTATTGATTGCCTCTTTCCAATATTGTGCTTCTAAGGAAGACATCGCTTCCTTAAAAGATTGAGGCTCATTCTCTACTAAGAATGTCAAGAAATCAGGACCAAATAAAGTAGATGTTCTTTGACGTTTGTTACGTCTTGGATTCTCCTCATTAGGCGCAACTTCCTTTGTCTCTTCCCGAGGTCGTTTAGATCTTTCGCTAGACGACTCACATTCCTTTTTATATGGATAAATATTTTTAAAAAATTCAGCATTATCTGATTCAATTATCGTATTAACATGAATGTCGGGATTTTCTGATTTATGAATCATAAAATGATATGCTTTACTATTAGTAGCATATCCTATGAAAAAAACATCAATGATTTTTTATCCTATTTTTACCCTTTTGGGTTTAGGAACCTGTACTTTAGCCAAACACCCATACACTTTGAAATATTTCAAGTTGGGTTTTTTTCCTTTCTATTTTTCATGTGGAATAGATTTTATTTTGCCATAGGGTACTCGGTTGAGTATTCGGCTAGCTGTAAGGATAGCCTCCCCCACAAGTTCTGGGGTAAACCAAAACTTATCAATAAGGGATTCATCATCTCCTTTAAGGTTCGATTCTTTCTTTCCGCAATTTCATTGAATTGTGGAGTGTATGGGGCAGTTGTTTGATGAATAATGCCATATTCCAAACAGATTTTCTCAAAAGGAGATTCATATTCGTCACCCCTATCACTTCTAATCATTTTTATTTTCTTGTTAAGTTGTGTTTCAACTTCATTTTGTATTGCTTGAATGTATTAATAGCTTCATCTTTACTATTAAGTAAACAAACATAATAATATCGAGTGTTATCATCAATAAAAGTTATGAAATATTTTTTTCCACCGCGAGATGGTATTGACTTCATGTCACAAATATTTGTATGAATTAAGTCCAAAAAGGATCGAAATTCCTTTCAACGGACTTATAAGGGCGCTTAGCATACTTAGATTCAACACATACTTGACACATTAAATTATTGCATTCAAATTTTGGAAATACTTCCCAGCTTATCATTTTCTGCAAGGTTTTATAATTAACATGTCTCAAACGTGCATGCCATAACTATTTGACTTAAGTAAATAAGAAACAGAAATTTTATTCATATAAACTAAAATTACATTGAGTTTGAAAAGACCCTCAGGAAGGTAGCCCTTTCCAACATACGTATCATTTTTTCTAACTACAACCTTATCGGGAAAAAACACTTGAATTCATTTTTAACTAAAAGAGAAGTTGAGACTAAATTCTTCTGTAAACATGAAGGACATTGTTTAAAGTCACAATCTTGTTCGATGTCATCTTCAAAGTAATTTTACCCATTCTTTTAATTTTTCAGTAGCAGAATTTTCCATGAAAATTGTTTCGTCGGGTCCAACTGCAACATATAAAGTAAACAACTCCTTGTTAGCACACACATGGCGGGTTGCACCAGAATCCATCCACCATTCTCTTGGATTACATACCAAATTGCATTCTGATAGAATGCCACATAAATTGTCAACGTCTTCATTCATTTCTGTCATATTTGCTTGACCTTTCTTCTTCTCCTTATCTTTCTTCAGTGCACAATATTCTGATGACATGTGTCCAAATTTACCATAATTGTAGTAGTTTTCTTTGAACTTCTTCTTGCTTGGAAGATTTTTAAGTCCAGAAGCCCTTTTCTTTTTCTTTGAATTTGTTGGAGCAGTTTCAACAATGTTTGCCCCCATAACGGCTTGTTTGTCATTGGCTTTCTTTTCAGCGGATCTATTGTCCTCCTTAATCCTAAGACGGGCAATTAGATCTTTCAACTTCATCTCATAACGTTTGTGCTTCAAGTAGTTTTTAAAGTCCTTTCACAGAGGAGACAACTTTTCAATGAAAGTCGCTACTTGAAGAGCTTCATTAAGCACTATTCCTTCAATAATAATAAAAATATTATTAGTTACATAATCAATATTTTGAATAAACATATTGAAGTGAATTATACCTTCCGCAAGGAGATCATGAATAATCAGTTATAATTTCTAGACCTGCGACATGACAGAATTATTGTCAATCATCTTAAAGTTCAGGAATTTGGCAGTAACGTATTTCTTTAAACCGGCGTCTTCAGTCTTATATTTCTTGTCCAAAGCATTCCATAATTCTTTAGAAGACTTACAGACACTATACAGACCATCATCCAAGCTATTTAGAATAGAGTTCATGCACAGAAAATCAGAATGCTTTCATACCTCCGTCACGAGAAAATGTTCGTTGTCCAGAGTATCATCTGGCAAGACTGGGACATCCTTAGTAATGAACTTTTGCAGACTGAGAGTCGTTAAGTAGAAAATCATCTTTTGCTATCATCTCTTAAAGTCAATGCCGAAAAACTTTCCCGGCTTTTCTGTCGTTGCCATTGCAGGGATAGGCGTAGTGCGACTAGATGAGGCAACATTCGTCGCGATAGCAGTAGTAGAATTCACAACATTAGTTGGATCAACCATTTCTGTTTGAAAAGGAAAACACAAACAAAATTAATCAACTGGCGAAATTTTTATATTCTACAAACTAAAAAAAAATTATTCACCTGATGAAGTTTTTGTCTTCAAATCAAGTGACTTAACGGAGTAGAAAATCTGAAAACTTTAATCTCCAACCAAAAAAGAATATCAGATGAAACATAAATATATAATTTACATTCTTTAAGTTTGTTATCTCCTGTATTCAGAATATATACTATAAAACAGAAATCATTTAAGAATAAAAAACGCAGTTTCGAGCTCATAAAAATTGTGTTTCCTTAAAGAATTGAATCCCCTCTCAATTGTCCATGGTTTGGATCAATTTCTCCCATGATAAAACGAAACTCTATTTTGCAATAATGTCAATCGAAATTGCAGAACTTCAGCGAACTCAATGAAGGTGTGTAATTACACGACACTTACTAATTTCCTGTCTTTGAAAAACTGATGCAAGAAGAGGGGATGAAAAGTCTGTTTTTTTAGAGAGTAAATTTTTTTATTTTCACTGAGTGAAAAAAATGAGGCAAAGTCTAAAAATTTTATAGCCATTAAAGAGGCACAAAGGCACTTGTTCGGGGAAGAAGGTGACCGTTGAAAAATTTATTCCGCCAATTAATTAAACATTAATTAAGTTATGCGTGAATTAATTAATATTAGGATAAGGAAATTAAATAATAAAAATGGAAATAAAATAAATTTGGTCTAAAAAGATTATTAATCAATCATTTGCCGAAGTCGAAGTCGAGCCAAGCGACGACGACGGCGCGAGGGGAGGTCCTCTTCTCAACTCTTTATGAGCCAGAGGATGTGTTTCTACGTATAAACACAAACATAACACTTTCCACCATCAATGTGGGAAAATGCTAACTTTTCCAAAATTTCATTTCTCTCCAATTTTGTTTCACTCCATTTTCCAATTCACACTTTACCTTTAAAGCTCACTACCTGGTGACTTTAAATCCCAACAAATAGTTATAAAAAAGTTCCGTAAGTTATATAGAAAACGAAATCTATGTTATCAGTGTATATAGAAAGGTCTTACTCCCTCCATTTCAAAATATTTGTCTTACTTTTCTTTTTGGTTCGTTTCAAAATATTTGTCTCTTTCTTTTTTTTGGCAACTCTTTAATTCCAACTTTCAACGTGACATGTTTAAGACCACAAGATTAAAGGGCATTTTGGTATATTTTTCATATCTTTAATTTAAGACCACAAGATTTAAAAATCTTATTTATTTTCTTAAACTTCGTGCCAAATTAATATCAGACAAATATTTTAAAACAGATGGAGTAATATAAGATGTGTCCACGAGTTCACGACATTAACTATATAATATGATATCGAATTTACTCCTTTCTCTACCTAGACTAGACACACTATGTATGCCAAAATAGTACATTATGTTTGACTCAATTAGTACTCCATTCGTTTCATTTTAAGTGTCTAAGTTTGATTTGATACAAAGTTTAAAGAATAAAAGAAGACTTTTGAATCTTGTGGTCCTAAATTAAAGATGTGTGTAATGTACTAAAATAGAAGGGGAGCCTTAGAGTAACTGGTAAAGTTGCTATCATGTGACCATGAGGTCATGGGTTCAAGCTGTGGAAACAGCCTCTTGCAGAAATGCAAGGTAAGACTGCGTACAATAGACCCTTGTGGTCCGACCCTTCCTGAACGCCGCGCACAGCGGGAGCTTAGTTCACTGGGCTACCCTTTTTATGTAGGATATTTGAATTGTCAACTTACTAAATATAGAAATAAGCATTCTTTTTTAGACATACCAAAAAATGAAAGTAAGACACTTGAATTGGGATGGAGGGAGTTTTTTAAAAAAAATTGTTCTTCTTGAGGTGGAGTACAATGATTTCTTTGTACAAGAACAAAGGTGATATCAAGAGTTGCAACAACTATAGGGGTATCAAGCTGCTAAGCCACACTATGAAAGTTTGGGAAAGAGTCGTGCAGATGAGGGTGAGAAGAGGCGTGTCTATCTCCAAGAATCAGTTTGGATTCATCCTGGGGCGTTCGACTACAGAATTCATTCATTTTATTAGGAGGTTGGTGGAGCAGTATAGGGAGAGGAAAAGAGAGACTTACATATGGTTTTCATCGGCCTCGAGAAGGCATACGACAAATTCCCAAGGGAGGTTATATGGAGATGTTTGGAGGTTAGAGGTGTACATGTGGCATACACTAGGGCAATCAAGGATATGTACGATGGAGCCAAGACCAGGGTACGCACAGTAGGAGGAGACTTGGAGCACTTCCCAGTGATGATGGGGCTACACCAAGGATCAGCTCTTAGCCCATTTCTATTTGTCTTGGTGATAGATGGACTGACATGACAAATCTAAGTGTAGGTGTCATGGTGTATGTTATTCGCAGATGACATAGTCCTGATTGATGAGACTCGCAGCGGAGTGAACACTAAGCTAGAGGTTTGGAGACAGACTCTAAAGTCTAAAGGGTTCAGGCTGAGTAGGACCAAGACAGAATACTTGGAGTACAAGTTTAGTAACGGGAGTGACCTTGAGACAGGCGTGGAGGTGAGGCTTGGTACTTAGGTTATTCCAAAGAAAGGGAACTTCAAGTGCCTCGGGTCGATTATCCAAGGGAATGGAGAGATTGATGACGATGCCACACATCGTATTGGGGCAGGGTGGATGAAATAGAGGCTCACATCTAGAGTCTTGTGCGATGAAAAGGTGCCACCAAAACTTAAAGGCAAGTACTATAGGGTGGTGGTTAGACCGACTATGTTGTATGGGGCGGAGTATTGGCCGATCAAGACTTCGCACACTCAAAAGATAAAAGTTGCATAGATGAGGATGCTAAGATAGATGTGTGGGCATACAAGGAGGGATAAAATTAGAAATGACGATATCCGCGATAGAGTGGGAGTGGCCTCGGTGGAGGATAAGATGCGGGAAGCGAGGTTGAGATGGTTTGGGCACATGTAGAGTAGAGACACAAATGCCCCAGTACAGAGATATGAGAGGTTGGCTATGGACGAATTCAAGAGGGGTAGAGGTAGGCCGAGGAAGTATTGGAGAGTGGTGATTAGACGGGATATGGCGCAGGTGCAACTCACTGAGGACATGACCATAGATAGGGGGTTATGGAGGGCACATATTCGGGTAGAAGGTAATAGGTAGCCCAGCGTAGTCCTACCTACGCTTACAAACTGGTTCTTTTTTCTTTTATTAGAAAAATGGATAGAAAATGATTTTTTATAAAAGTTAATTTGTATAAAAATAAATGATGACATGACATCAATTTATCTAGGTGGATCTGACATGTCTTTCATGTCAGCGCGAGTGAACACCAAATAGCGTTGGAGGGATTTAAAATACATATTTTAAACATGTTAGGGGGTCTGAATGAAACTTCGAAAAGTCCAAATACCGAGATGATAAATCGGGATAAGTACAAGGATCGCCCAAACTATTCCGTCATAGTTTTTTTATGTCAACTTGGTTGTCCCATTAAGGACGTCAAAACTTATTTTGACAAATAAAATGTCATATTTTAACATAACTAGTTTTTATACCACATGTTCTTTGAAAATATTCCATTTATTACGGTAGAGTATAGACCGATTGAAACATCATAGTACGAGAGCAAACCTACGGGTTTGACTAGACTAAAGTATGGAGAAAAGTTTATAAGCGTAATAATTACGTCTAGGCTCAGAGTAAATTAGGAACATTTGCATTATATGTCTAATGGTGCTGCATTACCGTCTAGGATCTACACGTGATACATTTTTCAAATTTGAACCGTTTCTTTTTCTTCTCCCTTTTGTTTGGGAGGGGGAGGAGGGGTCATGGTGTCAAAGGCGTTAGCCATGGGGTTGAATTTAATATTTTTTTGAAACTTCAATCTTCTTTGATGCAAGAAACCTACTTAGGAATGTCCGAATGCATGAGTAATGTTTCGTTTTTTCTTTCTTTCTAAGAAGATGTAATCTCATATATTAATTAACGGATACATGATGTGATCCTTCTCCTTATAATTTGATTTGAGAGGTCATTACTATTAATCACACATAAATGAAGGCGATGAAGTAAAGCGTGACAAGACAATAGTAACATCATTAGAAAAATTATATTCGAACAAAATATCAACTATAATGTTGACTTCTCTGAATATATGTATAATGACTTGTTTAGTAATTAAGAATGTGTTAGTATTTGTTTACCGGTAAAACGGTATAGTTGAATTTGTATACGTGGTAAATGACACATGAGTCTCAAGTGACACGTTAGATAGGAATTTTAGATGAATTATACTAAAAATGAATAATAACGAGACAAGATAAAGTAAAGCTTAGCCTGAGCCTTATGACGGCTTCTAGGCAAAGTGTTGTAACTTGTATGAAAGCACGTAAATCAAGAGAATAACAATAAGTATTTTCTAATAGCTTTTATCTGATGGGTTATAATGGAATGAAATGCTCTATTTATACATGAGCTATACGGGTACACAACACACGAAATATGTTCTCATAAACAAGGCGAATGAATGTTATAATAATTGGATAATCAATCTCTCAATAAATGCTATTAAAAGGCTATTGGAAGTCGTATGACCGATTTTAGAAATGATCGTCCGTTACGATGCAAATGGCTCTTAGCCTTCTTTATTACCGGTATCGGCCTGACTTGTGTCACTCCCGGTACCATTCATACCAAACCACTAGCGCTATAATCTGACATGGATCTGACTCTGCATCATGCTCCACGTGTCACACCATAATCCGTACAACTGTCTTACATGAATTTTGCCCTTTACAGATAGTCCCCGCACTTTTCGATTATGATCATGTGCAACCGGGAAATGGATTTGAATTAATAACCAATCGACACTATGTACTTTGGCGGGAAACCTGGAAGAATTTTGTCCACATATCTTGATGGTCTAATCATCACCTTGATGAAATGATGGAAACCCTCAGACTTTTCTTGATTTATGAAAGATTACAGAGTAATGATGAGGCATACCATCCAATCACAACTGCTCTGACACGCACGTGTTGCCGTCGATTGGCATTTGACACATCCTCCTTTCAAATGAGGTCACCACTTCTTCACTTATATATATTCTACCAACTTGAGGATTTAGTCTTTCATCTATTGTTTTCACAAAAGCATCTTCAACTTTCTGATTGATATCTCCCTGTTTATCACTAACATGACTAACCTTTCCAAACGCAGCAACATTTCTTCTCACATGAGAAACCCTAGCTCTTAAGCAGGGACCTCTTCCAACCAAAACCCTTCGGTTTCTTCTCTTTTACCGAAGATATGGTGTTTCACCCATGATTTTCGAGAAAAGATAACTTCTAAGGTCCTACCCGACGGTAGGGATACCCCCGCCGGTGATTACAAAACCCGAATCGCCATCGATATTCTACCAAAGATGAAGATCGATTACGGCTGGAAAATGATTAAAGTCATAATTCCAACTAGTGAGAAAAGGATCACCTTTTACAAAGAAGGGTATTCTTATGTTTATACTTACCCATTTTCCATGAAACTTTGGGACAAAATTTATAATGTCATTCTAGAATTCTGTCGCCGGTATAAAGTATGCATAGCTCAGGTGCGCCCTCAGATCTGGAGAGCGGTCGCGTGCCTCCGGCATTTCGCTCGGGAAGCCAAAGTTGACTTCACTTTGGACCACCTGATTCGTCTCTTACTCTCTGTGCAATTTCAATGATAAAGTTATCAATCTACACCGCCGAGAAAGCAAGACCATTCTTGCCAGTCTCGATGATGACCGTGACTATGGATGAAAAGATATGTCATTATCCAGACTGTCAATCTCCTTCCCCTTAACAGCCGTCCCATCCCAGAACGATGGAACTACCACCGTAAGTTTGCTTTTACGATGTCTTTTCCCTAAACAATCCACTTTTACTTCTGACTGGGCTAAATTTTTTCCTTCATCAACCGTATGGGAACCTGCGAACATAGATGGCCTTAGGACTAGGGTTTAGAAGATCCTCAATGTGTCTGCGTCCGAAGTTTCGAGGTATACACCGTAATCCTTATTTCAAACACTTATACTTGCCTGTTGTCCTTCAACAAAATCGTTCTTCTCTTTGCTAGGTCTTTCCAAATAAATGGACACAACCCCCACTAAAGAGGAAATTGCATGCCCGGAAGCGGCTGCTCTCATGATTCAAGAGGTCCGTGAATAGAAAAGGCTACAAGGTGAATCTTCCGCTGGCCCTCAGATGGGACAAAAACATTTGAAGAAGAAATGCCCGATCACTCCGACCGTACTCCTTCCAACATTTCTAGCAGGGCTGATTTAACGATTGGTTCTCTCCCCGTAGTAGACCTGGATGATGAAGGTCCCGAGGAAGAATAAACTTTGGAAAGAATGAGGAATGAAACCCCTATACTTTTTGCAGAAATAGAAGTTTCCAGCCATGGTGCCGGTTACACCACCGCCTCTTTTACCTCAATAAGCACAGTTGCTCGCCAACCCCTGCATGCGCCAACTACCACATCTCTACCACTGGTTGCTGAAGATCTCGGATTTCTGGTCATCCCGACCATGATTCATGATACGATATTGGAGGGCTCAATCGCTCAAACTTCTCAAGGCATTGCACAAAATTTCAAGCCAGGGACTTCCAAGCTTTAAGAGTCATATTCATGGAGAATGAAGCCATGGAGGCACTTGAAGAGAGAAATTGGAGGGACTTCAAGTTATGAGAGATAGCATAGAGAAAGATCACAAGAGTCCAAGAGCCCAAGGCCCAAAACTTGCCTCTTAAAGAAGCCCAAGTGTTGATGTGTGACTACAATTGCAAGCTTGGGTAGTCAAACACCGGAAGTGGTTATTTATGGAAAGATGTCACTCTTTAAAGATAAAGCCATCTTTCCTTGTGAAGATATCCAAACAAGGCCTTTATTTAATTAAGGACATTTTTATAATAGATAGCTTTGTCTTCTTTAGCCTAGTAGTATAAATACTACACTTGTCATTTCATTACTTAGATTTGATGGTGTTGAGATGAATACTCTTAAAGAGTGATAGTTAGTATGGTAGCTTAGTATAGTGCTAATTTAGAGATTAGTATTAGTGATAGTTGATTATGGTGGATTTCATTGTTGGCTATTGAAACCCTTTTCCATTGATTTTCATATTAAGCTGTTCATTTGTGGACTCATTTGGATTACTCTTTGTTGGAGATCAAATAGTATAGGTTCTTAAGGTTGATTCCTATTGGGAGGATTTAGGTTTCATATACCTAAGTTTTCCCATAAAATCATTACTCTCTGAGTCTTGTTTCTATGCCTCTATTCTCATCCCAATTTCTTCAATTCTCATTCCCAATTTTTTATTATTTTAGTTTATGTGTTTTTATTATTTGAATCAGTGTCTTCCACAAGCCGTATCGTATCATTTGGTGTCAGAACTTAGTCTAGAGTGTTGTTTCTACAATCATCAATCCTAGGTTCCTTCATATTTGAAAAATCCCAAAAAAATTGAAATATTCGAAATTCCAAACAAATCAAAAAAAAAATTTGTTGTTGTTTGGTGGATTTGAGGCCAAATTTGAGTTCTTTGATATAAAAACTCGTAGATTTTAAATTTCGTGGCATTTGGAGTTGTATTGAAGATTCTACCATTGAAGGAACTTGAAAATGAGTTTTGGTGAAGGAACGTGATATTGACTTCAAAAGTTGGTGGATTTTGAAATCTAGTAAAGAAGATTACTTCGAATGGAAACACAACTTGGATGAGATCTTTAAATGCTACAACTACTTGGAAGAGAAGAAAGTGGAGCTAGCTTCTAGCACCCTGAGAGGGGCACTTATTAAATATTGGGAGCATGAGAAGTTAAAAGGGCACCCAATTGAGACTTGGAGTGCGTTGAATGAACTTTGGAGGTGTCATTTTTTCAATCCACATGGAAAGAAGGAGAGAACCAAGCACATTCCGAAAAGAAAAGAACCACTATAAGAATAGAAGGCTACTCCAAGTGAAGACAAAAGGAAAGAAGAAGCGAAATATTCACCAAATCCTTCATAAGAGATTCTTAACACTTGCCCCAACTCCCATGAAATTGAGAAATAAAAGATTGATAGAAATGACAACTCTAGAGAGGAAAAATGAGAGGTTGTGAGGAGTGATGTGAGAGGGTTGTCACAACCCAATTCTAACTCACGTAACTTTTCTTTCTTTTCTAGTTTTCTTAATAATGGTGCAGATATTCTTGGAAGCAAACCAAAATATGAACTTCAAACTTTGAAAGTTCGTGAGGTAGTTGAAGGCTTCCCAAAGGAGCAAATGTGCTCTACCATTGAAAACCACAGTAAAGAAGATACTTTGTGTGAACTTCAAGGTAAAATAGCTAATCTCGATACTCCAATTAATGTGAATGTGAATGTTGTTGACTTGAGTGTGAATAATAACTTATCCTTAGTTGAACTTAATGAATCTTTATCATGTGATGAGCTTAGTTCTTTAAAGATTGTTGACAATGTTGTTGAAATAAGTGATCCCACACAAGTTGATCCTATTGATGACCGTATTGATTCTTTTTGTGAGATCAATTTATGTCCACCTAGTGTTAACACTTGTGATTTGCATGTTAGTACATTGTCATGTGATATGATAGCTCACACACTAGTTGATCCTGGTGTCCTAATTGATTCTTCTAGCAAGATCGATTCGTGTCAAACTAGTGTGGGTACTTGTGTTGATCAATTTGTTTGCCATGATAGTCTACTAATTGAGGAAATTGGTGATGTGCTTAATGAACCTCAACTTAGTGATGATGTTGGTGGGATTGATCATATAACTAGTCATGAAAAGGAAATTGCTTTGAAAAATGTCATTTGTCTTTATGAGAGTGAACTTACATGTTTAGAATCCTCATCGTTTATTGATTGTTCTTTCTTTAAGGATAATATAATATTTGATAATGAAATGACTATTGAAAGTGAAGTGCATGGTGGTATGTGTGGTAATGATGAACGTGTAGCCACCTTTGGAGGCTATAAAGTATTTGGTAACCCACCATGGGAGGATGATGCCCTCCCAGATGATGGAAAGTCCTTCTTGACGGTTTGTGTCCCACTTGATGGACCAACATCGCATTTGATAAAGGCTTCCGAAAGTGAAGATGACTCTTTAAACAAGGGGAGTGATTTGAAAGGGAAAGAGTATACTTTTTGGAAGGACTATGCTAGATCTTCTAACCTAAAGGGTGATGAGATATTACTCAAAGCTTGGAATAGGACTGATGAGCTTAAAGGTAAACCTATCTCTCTTGATGAACTTGAATATGTGATTAACTTATTTGTGAAGCTTCATCAAAGGAGGAGATTGGAAGTGGAATTTTGGAGGGAACCTCATTGGACAACAACTTGGTATGACTTCACATCTTGTACTTCCTTCACAAATGGTATGTACTCGTGGCTCATGCTTATTCTTGGGCTTTCTAAAGTCATGGAGGTAACTTTCTTGTGTGATGAGTTTAGTAGTAGCACTTATAATCATTCATGTGATTCTTTCCTAGTGTTCTTACTTGAGTTCATGTTGGGCTTGCATGGGAAATGTGAGCAAAATAGTGTGGGGAATGCCTTTGTATTTGACCCCGATATTGACTTGATAGTGGATCATTTCTTGGGATAAGCTAGTATAATGATTAGACCCTTGATTTGAGTTGGTTTTTTTTGTGATGTTGCACTTATCCATGAGGGAGATCACTTGTTTCTTGACATAAGGGGAGATATGTGCTTCTTGATTGCTAGGACTAATGAGAACTTGCATGTTTGTTTTCCTTAATGCATTGGATTCCTTAATTGACCCTTTTGTCAACATGTCTTGAATAGCCAAGTGTCTTGGGCATTATTTGAATACACAGTCTTGCTAGATTCTTATGATGCTTGGTTATATCATAAGAGTGAGACATTTAGTGTGTTGGTTGCATGCTATGCTTACTTTAGGTACTATCATTTGCCTTATGATGATTACCTTATTTGTTTTGTGAGAGGATATGTACTCATTTTCTTCTATGTCTTGCAAGGTACGGATTCGAGAACGAATCCTTTTCAAGAAATGAAGGATGATACGATATCGGGGGCTCAATCGCTCAAACTTCTCCAAGGCATTGCACTAGAGTCTGAGCCAAGGACTTCCAAGCTTTAAGAGTCATGTTCATGGAGAATGAAGCCATGGAAGAATTTGAAGAGAGCCATTGGAGGGCCTTCAAGCTATGGGAGATAGCATGGAGGAAGATTACAAGAGTTCAAGAGCCCAAGGCCCAAAGCTCGCCTCTTAAAGAAGCCCAAGTGTTGATGTGTGACTACAATTGCAAGCTTGGGTAGTCAAACACCGGAAGTGGTTATTTATGGAAAGATGTCACTCTTTAAAGATAAAGCCATCTTTCCTTGTGAAGAAATCCAAACAAGGCCTTTATTTAATTAAGGACATTTTTATAATAGATAGCTTTGTCTTCTTTAGCCTAGTAGTATAAATACTACACTTGTCATATCATTACTTAGATTTGATGGTGTTGAGATGAATACTCTTAAAGAGTGATAGTTAGTATGGTAGCTTAGTATAGTGCTAATTTAGAGATTAGTATTAGTGATAGTTGATTATGGTGGATTTCATTGTTGGCTATTGAAACCCTTTCCATTGATTTTCATATTGAGTTGTTCATTTGTGGACTCATTTAGATTACTCTTTGTTGGAGATCAAATAGTATAGGTTCTTAAGGTTGATTCCTATTGGGAGGATTTAGGTTTCATACAGCTAAGTTTAACCATAGAATCATTACTCTTTGGGTCTTTCTTCTATCCCTCTATTCTCATCCCAATTTCTTCAATTCTCATTCCCAATTTTTTATTATTTTAGTTTATGTGTTTTTGTTATTTGAATCAATGTCTTCCGCAAGCCGTATCGTATCATTTGGTGTCAGAACTTAGTCTAGAGTGTTGTTTCTACAATCGTCAATCCTAGGTTCCTTCATATTTGAAAAATTCCAAAAAATTGAAAAATTCCAAATTCCAAATAAATCCAAAAAGTTATTGTTGTTTTGGTTGATTTGAGGCCAAATTTAGGTTCCTTGATATAAAAATCCCTAGATTTTAAATTTCGTGGAATTTGGAGTTGTATTGAAGATTCTACCATTGAAGGATCTTAAAGGTTTGAAACTTTAAAATGGATTTTGGTGAAGGAAAGTGATATTGGGTTCAACAGTTGGTGGTTTTTTCTACTCATCAAGGGGAGTTTGAATTTAATATTTGGTGAAAATTGGAGGTCATTTGGACAAGTATTGAAAAATCTACCATTGAAGGATCTTCAAAGCTTAAAGAACACAAAGTGAGTTTAGTGATTTGGAGTTTATTTGAGCTAATCTTTATTGGGTTTTGTTCTCCTAGTCAAGGAGGACTTAGATCCGAAATTTGAGAGAAAACAAGTGGATTTGGACATAGAATTGATTTTGGGTGTTCATAGAGATCTTCATACCTTCATCTTGAAGAAGAAGACAAAAGGGAGTGTTTCATCCGAAAGTCTTCAAGTAAAAGGGTTGAAAAGTGTTTCTGTGGGCCAAGACAAGTCTCCAATAAACAATCAGGGAAAAACAATTCAACCCAAAATTTCAAAAAAAAATGGAAATTTCCATGTTAGCAGTCTGACGCGCCCCTGCAGGCGCGTGGGGCCCAGTTTTAGAGAAGTGAAATCTTCAACACTTTGAATTTTGTTTCCAAGTGTTGGCAGATTTTGACCCAACTTTAGGAGGATATATCTTCGTGTGTATAAGGATTTACCGGACTCATAATATATCTAAATTCAAGTTCACCAAGTCTAATTTCCAAATCAACATGCCATTCATCAATCGGAGCTCTATAGAAAAAGTTACTGGCGTTTTAAAAAGACGCTGTAAGCAGCTCCCAATTTTCTAAGTGTTGGCCAAAAACTTCTCAAATTTATTTGAAGTGTTTGGCCAAGGTTTGTCTACTTCTTATCTCATTTCCTTGATTTTCTAAGCTAATTAATAACTAGTAATTATTCCTACTTGGTTGATCAATTAGTTCTTGAGTCCCATTTCCTTTCTTACCAATTCTTTCAAGCTTTATCGTTTTGAATTCGTTGGAACTTCTTTGGCTCAAGTCCGTTAGTTTAATCAAGTCGTCCGTTTTTAAATTAACTAAAATTTATTCTTCCATAAAGAATTAGCAACCTTGTGAATAGATTTGGATAAGAGGTTCATTGCCAACTTTGGAAGGACACTAGAGTGTGGTAAGAATTGAGTGCAAATACGAGTGACGTGAGAAGCTTTTACAACTAACTTGTTTGCTCATTTTGTAGGTACAAGAAGAGGAGTCATAAGGGAAAATTGTAGAAAAGTAATTTCTTGATTAATATTCTCCCAAAGGTACAATATATATACAATCATCCTACTCTTGAATCATGGAAGACAAATACACTTTTACCTAAAATATAAGATGTTAATTACAATTATCATAATTACAATAAATTACACTATCAATTATAATGTGGATGATAGTTAATTATGGGAGATCCCCATAATTACTCTAACAGTCCTCCGCAGTCTTAGCTGGAGGTTCTCGAATGCTGAGACTGTCACTGAAATCATCAAAAAGTACGCACGAAAGACCTTTTGTGAAGATGTTAGCAATCTGATAACAGGACGGTACATGGAGAACACGGACTTGACCATGAGCAACTTTCTCTCGGACAAATAAGATATCCATTTCAATATGTTTCGTGCGTTGATGCTGAACATGATTCCCAGATAAGTAGATCACACTCACATTGTCATAGTAGACCACTGTTGCCCTTGTTATCGGACAATGGAGCTCCAGTAAGAGATTACGGAGCCAACATGATTCAGCAACATCATTGGCCACCCCTCGGTATTCTGCCTAGGAACTTGACCAAGAAAGTGTGGACTGCGTTTTGATGACCATGAAATGAGATTGTCACCCAAGTATACACAATAGCCGGAAGTGGAACGACGTGTGTCTGAGCAACCACCCCAATCCACATCTGTGTAGGCAGAAAGACTCGAGATGGAGCACTTATACAGATGAAGTCCAAAATGGAGAGTACCCTGAACATACCGCAGAATCCTTTTGAGAGCCCTCATATGTTCTTTCTTCGAATCATGCATGTGTAAACAAACTTGTTAAACCACATAGGAAATATATGGTCTTGTAAAAGTCAGATACTGTAAGGCCCCTACTAGGCTCCAGTAATGGGTAGGATCATTGTATGGAGTTCTGGCATCATTACTCAATTTCGCCTTTATATCTACTGAAGTATGTGAGGCTTTGCAGGACGATATCCCTACTTTATCAATTATTTCTTCGGTATATTTCTTTTGACTAAGAAACAAACCACCTGTATATTGGGGGACAACAATGCCAAGAAAATAATTCAACGAACCAAGTCCTTCATTGCAAATTCTGCTGCAAGAAGGAACATAATGGACTGGCGAAGCGAAATGGATGATGTTGTGAGAATAATATCATCGACATACAAAAGGATATATGCCATGTTAGCGCCTTTCCGATGAATGAACAATGATTGATCAGATTTGTTGTGAGAGAATCCCAATCTGAAAACAAATCCTATTATACCATGCCCGGGGATCTTGTTTCAAACCATATAAGGATTTCTTCAATAGTCAAACATGATATGGATGGGTATAATCTCGGAAACCCAGCGGCTGATGCATGTATATTGTCTCTTGTAAGTTGATATGTAAGAATGCATTTTAACATCCAACCGGTGAATGGTCCATGATTTGGAAAGAGCCAAGATGAGAACAGTCCGGATAGTTGTTGGCTTAACTACCGGACTGAACGTTTCACCACAATCTACCCCAACCTGCTGAGACCTGTCATCACCAACAAGACAAGCTTTGTATCTCGCAAAAGAACCATCAGAATTTTTCTTATGGCAAAAACACCCACATAGACCGAATGATGTTCACATTAGACGGACGTGCTACCAATTCCCACGTCTTATTTGTAATAAGAGCATTGAATTCATCTAACATGGTAGCTTTCCAATTCAGGTCGGATAAGGCAGTTTTGGGATTTTTTTTGTAGAGGTGATGGTTGAACATAGGATAGGAGGTTAAAGTGACATTTGGACCTAAAAATCCCGTGCATGGCACGGGTTTTAATGGTCCGAGGATGGTCCGGTACTAGTTAGGAAGTTTGATGTTCGGGTATGTTATTGGGCCAAGGGAAGAATATTGGCCCAAGTTACTAGGTGTTGCAATTTGTGACTGGGCTCCAGGAATGGTTGGGCTTGAGGATGTGGTTGTCGACTACCCTCCTTGGGCTGGACCTCCATGAACACAGGACTGGGCTGTGACTAGTGATAACAAGGTTGTGGTCCCCGGTCCAGTCCCATGTAATGGTTGGGCCGAAAGGTGTTGGACATTTTGTTGAGGTGGTTCCACATGTGTTTGGATATTAAGGCGGTGGTGTAAAATGAGATGTAATCCATTGTCCAAAAATCATATGAAGGTGAGGATGTCACATAAGACTTAGCAAACGGGAATTGAGACTCATCAAAAATCACATGACGATAGACAATTATTTTCCCATTAGTCAAATCAAAACATTTATATCCCCTATGATTTTGTGGGTATCCCAAAAACACGCAAGGAGTTGAACGAACATGTAACTTATTAATGGAAGTAGATGAAAACAAAAGATAACACAAACAACCAAACACCCTCAAATATGTAAAAGATGGGATACGACGATATAACAGTTGTGTAGGAGACACATTGGGTAGCAGTTTACTAGGAAGAATATTTAAAAGGTATGTAGCCATTTGAAGTGCATGGTGCCAAAACTTTAGTGGTGTGGAAGAATGCACAAGAAGAGAGCGAATCATATTATTAATCGTTCGAATTTTTCTTTCGGCTTTCTCATTTTGTGGTGAGGTATGTGGACACTAACGACGCAAAGACATATCATTTTGGTGACAGAAATATTTAAAATGGGCAGTTATGAATTCCCCACATTATCACATTGAAAATATTTAAGGCTTTTGCCAAATTGAGTTTTGATAAAAAAAAAACACTAGATTGTTTTAAAATGGTTTTGGTTTGTGATTTATGTCCTAATAGAAAAGACCACAAAAAATTTAAATAATCATCTAGAATTAACATATAGTAGTTATGACATGCAGAACTCAAAACTTGTGATGTCCACAAATAGCATATAGTATTTATGACATGCAGAACTCAAAACTGGTGATGTCCACAAATCACAATGCACAATATCAAACGACATAAAAGTATGGGTAGTAGAAGATGCAAAAGGAAGTTTAACATGTTTACCAAACACGCTAGATTGGCAAACAAAAGAGTCTA
Source organism: Anisodus tanguticus (assembly GCA_034509755.1). Taxonomy (NCBI): domain Eukaryota; kingdom Viridiplantae; phylum Streptophyta; class Magnoliopsida; order Solanales; family Solanaceae; genus Anisodus; species Anisodus tanguticus. Next base: position 42,630,857 of record CM067540.1, on the reverse strand, counting down.
AAGGTTTATTACACAAAACCAAATTATTCTTCCTAAAATTATTAAAAACTTGTACTCCTGGGTGTCCCAACCGATTGTGTCATAGAGTAGGAGAAATGGCAGTAAAAGTTGATGGTTTGTTCATGCTATTTTTGGAAACAAATGTGATGGGATACAAGTCCCCCGTGCTATTATATCTCATAAGTGGCATCCCCGACTGAAAATCCTTCACAGAAAAGCCAAAAGGATCAAAATTTACAGAAACATTGTTATCAGTTGTAAAACGTCTAACCGAGATCATGTTTTTTATTAGATTCGATGCATGTAAGACATTTTTCAAGTGTAATGGTAGGTGTGGAGAGGGTAGTGTTACCTGATCAATACCACGAATTGGAATTTCCTGCCCACTGCCGACAATAATATTTTTATTATTGCTCATATTACAATAAGATGAGAGATTACCTTGAGATGTCGTCATGTGTGACGTAGCCCCTGTGTCCATGTACCATAATTCATCGGAAACATTTAGATGCATGTTGTTCATGGCCTGTTCAATGTCCGTGGGTGCATAACTAACCGAAGATGGTGCCTAAGCCGCAAACGCATGTTGTGGATGAGATTTGAGAATACCGGGTTGGCGATTTGAAGAGGTAGGAGGTCGTGCCTATAAAGAGGTCGGATATAGGCATGGCGGGGCAGCCCACTCTGGGGCCCAGGCCCACGATGGGTACTGCCCCCACTGACCGCCGCCACTGCTAGCCCGCCACTGCCCGGACTAGCCACTACCGCCAGCAGGGTGGCCACCGCCCCTGCCCCGTCCCTTCCACCATTATTTTTTCTTTTATTGTTACAATTTGAACCTCATTTTTGTCCATTATTAGAGCGATTACCATGGCCCCATGAACCAGAATTTTGGGACTCTATATCGGTGGAAGATGAGTTGGTAGAGACGAGAGCGGTTCCGGCGGTGGTTGCTCCCGAAGATGTCTGCTTTGCTTTCTGCGTTTCCTAAAGAATTAACCTTGAACGGGCCTCGTAAAAGGGAGGCAATGGATTGCTTTGCTGAATGAACGTAGTAACACCATTATATTTTTCATTCAACCCCGCAATCAACTGAAGGATCAACCTTTGATTTGTTATCCAATTTCACATTTGTAAATTGGTGTTCAAGATAAACGATCCTAGAAATTTTGTTATCTTGAAATATGTTTTGTAACCTTACCCACGCCTGTTGAGTCGTAGAATTTGGTTATAATATGGTATGGAGAAAATCATTTGAAATTGTGCCATAAATCCATTGAAGGACTATAGCATCCAACCGATACCATAATTTCTTGTCCACCATAGTGGTATCCGACGGAGACTCGGACGGGATGATATGGTCAATCACCTCATAGGCACGACAATGAATTTTGAATAGTTCTACCCAAGAGGTATACTTCCCTTTCTCCATTTCAAGAGTTATGGAGATAAAGTTCTTGACGTTATTAACAGCAAGAGCGGAATGGAATATTTATTTTTCGGCCATAGTTTCCACAATAAATCAAACGAGAGAATGAAACAAGAAGTGTTTGATGTTTTGTGATGGAAAACCCCTTAGGGTTTCAGAGAAGAAGTAGCCGAATAGGGGGTGGGGTGTAAATATCGGCTAGGGTTTTTGTTTTTGGAACAAAGTGGTTTAGGGTTTTGCCGAAAAAGTAAGAGAAAGAAGGGAGGAAAAATTGTGTGAGAGAAGGGAAAAAATTAGAGCAAAGGATCTTTGGTTCTTGATACCATGTAGAAAAGTAATTCCTTGATTAATATTCTCCCAAAGGTACAATATATATACAATCATCCTACTCTTGAATCATGGAAGACTAATCTACTTTTACCTAAAATATAAGATGCTAATTATAATTATCATAATTATAATATATTACACTATCAATTATAATAAATGTGGATGATAGGTAATTATGGGAGATCCCCATAATTACTCTAACAAAAATATACATTTCCTACTTTGAGAAATACAATGAATGGTGCTTCTTATCCTTGAACAAGTGTGCCATATTCTCAATATGGCTATGATGTTAAAGGTAGGAGGGGAGCATCGATAGGAAATGGAAGTAGAGAAAATACTATGTTTCAAGGAGGAAATGACCCGAAGAGGCGGATTCTTAAAATGAAGATTAGTGTCTTTAGTTGTGAGGGTTACTATCTTGTGCTTGATGATAGTAGTCATGGCAACTACATTACACCTCAATCAGTTGAATGGTTGAAGATACCTTGTACTATGATCAAAGAGGTTACTTGGTTGATAAGAGTGTGAAGGTGTTCATTACACATGGTGAGTACCAAGAGGAGGTTTGGTGTTACGTACTTCTCATGGATACTTATCACATATGTTTAAGAAATCCTTGGTTCCAAAAACATAGGACTCCATATGAGTAAGAGTGGTACAAGTGCATAGTGGATGCTAGAGGGAAATTTTTATTTGCATCCATGCATCCTAATCCCGAGGCAAATGCAAGTAAGCAACATTCAAACATAGAGTGGCCAACTTTGTGTACAAAATCTAGTGAAGAAGAATACTTTGAATGGAAATACAATTTGGATGAGATCTTTAAATGCTACAACTACTTGGATGAGAAGAAAGTGGAGCTAGCTTCTAGCACCCTAAGAGGAGCACTTATTAAACATTTGTAGCATGAGAAGGTAAAAGGGCACCCAAATGAGGCTTTGAGTGCCTTGAAGGAATTTAGAGGTGTCGTTTTTTCAATCCACAAGGAAAGAATGAGAGAACTAAGCACATTCCAAAAAGGAAAGAACAACTAAAAGAAGAGAAAGCTACTCCAAGTGAAGCCAAAGGGAAAGAAGAAGTGAAGGGTTCACCAAATCCTTCATAAGAGATTCTTAACACTTTCCCCAACTCCCATGAAATTAAGAGAGAAAAGATTGATAGGAGTAAAGGAGACAAAAGTGACAACTCTAGAGAGGAAAAATGAGAGGTTGTGTGGAGTGATATGAGAGGGTAGTCACAATCAAATTCTAACTCATGTAACTTTTTTTCTTTTCTAGTTGTCTTGATAATGGTGTAGGTATTCTTGGAAGCAAACCGAAATATGAGCCTCTAACTTTGAAAGTTCGTTAGGTAGTTGAAGGCTTCCCAAAAGAGCAAATGTGCTCCACCATTGAAAACCACGGTAAAGAAGATACTTTGTGTGTACTTCAAGGTAAAATAGCTAATCTCGACACTCCAATTAATGTGAATGTTCATATTGTTGACTTGAGTGTGAATGATAGCTTGTCCTTAGTTGAACTTAATGAATCTTTACCATGTGATGAACTTAGTTCTTTAAAGATTGTTGATAATGTTGTTAAAATGGGTGATTCCACACTTGTTGATCCTATTGATGACCGAATTGATTCTTCTTGTGAGATCAATTTGTGTTCACCTAGTGTTGACACTTGTGATTTGCATGTTAGTACATTGTAATGTGATATGATAGCTCACACATTAGTTGATCCTAGCATTTGAATTGATTCTTCTAGCAAGATCGATTCGTGTTCAACTAGTGTGGGTACTTTTGTTGATCAATTTGTTTTCCATGATAGTCTACTAATTGAGGAAATTGGTAATGTGCTTAATGAACCTCAACTTAGTGATGATGTTGGTGTGATTGATCATATAATTAGTCATGAAAAGGAAAATTGGTTTGAAAAATGTCATTTTTCTTTATGTGAATGAACTTACATGTTTAGAATCCTCATCGTTTATTGATTATTCTTTCTTTAAGGATAATGTATTAGTTGATAATGACATGACTATTGAAAGTGAAGTGCATGGTGGTATATGTGGTAATGATGAATGTGTAGCCACCTTTGGAGGCTACAAAGTATTTGGTAACCCACCATGGGAGGATGATGCCCTCCCCAATGATGGAAAGTCCTTCTTGACGGTTTGTGTCCCACTTGATGGACCAACATTGCATTTGAGAAAGGCTTCCGAAAGTGAAGATGGCTTTTTAAAGAAAGGGAGCGGTTTGAAAGGAAAAGAGCATATTTTTTGAAGGACTATGCTAGATCTTCTAACCTAAAGGGTGAGGAGATATTACTCAAAACTTGGCATATGATCGATGAGCTTAAAGGTAAAACTCTCTCTCTTGATGAACTTGATTATGTGATTAACTTGTTTGTAAAACTTCATCAAATGAGGAGATTGGACGTGGAATTTTGGAGGGAACCTCATTGGACAACAACTTGGTATGACTTCACATCTTATACTTCCTTCACAAATGGTATGTACTCGTGGCTCATGCTTATTCTTGGGCTTTCTAAAGCCATGGAGGTAACTTTCTTGTGTGATGAGTATAGTAGTAGCACTTATAATCATTCATGTGATTCTTTCCTAGTGTTCTTACTTAAGTTCATGTTGGGCTTGCGTGGGGAATATAAGCATAATAGTGTGTGTAATACCTTTGTATTTGACCTCGGTGTTGACTTGATAGTGGATCATTTCTTGGGATGATCTAGTGTAATGATTAGACCCTTGATTTGAGTTGGTTTTGTTTGTGATGTTGCACTTATCCATGAGGGAGATCACTTGTTTCTTGACATAAGGGGACATATGTGCTTCTTGATTGCTAGGACCAATGAGAACTTGCATGTTTGTTTTCCTTAATGCATTGGATTCCTTAATTGACCCTTTTGTCAACATGTCTTGAATAGCCAAGTGTCTTGGGCATTATTTGGATACACAGTCTTTCTAGATTCTTATGATGCTTGGTTATATCATAAGAGTGAGCTATTTAGTGTGTTGGTTGCACGCTATGCTTACTTTAGGTACTATCATTTGCCTTATGATGATTACCTTATTTGTTTTGTGAGAGGATACATACTCATTCTCTTTTATGTTTTGCAAGGTACGGATTCGAGGACGAATCCTTTTCAAGAAAGTAAAGATGATATGATATCGGGGGTGGGGGGCTCAATCAGTCAAACTTTTCCATGGTATTGCACTAGAATCCGAGCCAAGGACTTCCAAGCTTTAATAGTCATGTTCGTGGGGAATAAAGCCAAGAAAGCATTTGAAGAGAGCCATTTGAGGGCCTTCAAGCTATAGGAGATATCATGGAGGAAGACTACAAGAGTCCAAGAGCCCAAGGCCCAAAGCTCACCTCTTAAAGAAGCCCAAATGTTAATAGGTGACTACAATTGCAAGCATGGGTAGTCAAACACCGGAAGCTGGTTATTTATGCAAAGATGACATTCTTTAAAGATAAAGCAAACTTTCCTTGTGAAGACATCCAAACAAGACCCTTATTTAATTAAGGGCATTTTTATAATAGACAGCTTTGTCTTCTTTAGCCTAGTAGTATAAATACTACACTTGTCATTTCATTACTTAGATTTGATGGTGTTGAGATGAATACTCTTAAAGAGTGATAGTTAGTATGGTAGCTTAGTATAGTGCTAATTTAGAGATTAGTATTAGTGATAGTTGATTATGGTGGATTTCATTGTTGGCTATTGAAACCATTTCCATTGATTTTCATATTGAGTTGTTCATTTGTGGATTCATTTGGATTACTCTTTGTTGGAGATCAAATAGTATAGGTTCTTAGGGTTGATTCCTATTGGGAGGACTTAGGTTTCATATAGCTAAGTTTTCCCATAGAATCATTACTCTATGGGTCTTTCTTCTATCCCTATATTCTCATTCTAATTCTTTAATTCTCATCCCCAATTTCTTGTTATTTTAGTTTTCGCATTTTTGTTGTTTGAATCTGTGTCTTCCACAAGCCGGATCGTATCAATTCAAGAAGAAGATAATGAAATTCCGCCTTCCCCAGATCGTGTTTCTTCTTCACATATGGATGAATTGGTAGATGAGTACTCGACCCTGGTAGCACAACCTGTACCAGTGCATCAACCTCAGACCAGCCTCATTCAACCCATACTTCTCAAAATTTGTTAGAAACACCAAGAACACCACCAGGAACACCCCCGGTGGACCATGGGGCAGACATGCGGTAACCTTTTGCACTGGTTTTATTTCAGTATTTTGTTACCGGGTCACTTTTGGGCCCGGTTAATACCCTTTGTATCCAGACTGGTTTCAGTTTGGGAAAAAGTATGAATGAATTTTTCTTTTGCAATTCTGTTCCAAATTTTCATCTTTTTTTTTATTTTCATAAGAAAGCATTAGTTCAGATTTCATTACTTTTCTTTATGACCTGGAACCTAGCTTTGAGGTTCTTTTTATCAGAATAGGTTAAGACTTGAAGTTTACAGACTTTTCCATAACCTTAATTAAATTCCAAAGATGTGTTTTTCTTTTCATCTTTAACCGGGGCCTTTTATGGCCTCCAAAGTTAGTTCTGGACTTAGCTTGTCTCCGAACAACTTAAAACTCCGGTACTTCTGGTATTCGGAGCCTTAACTTTTTTGTTAAAATTTTAATAAGAGATGGCCCTTATTTTTAATGGTGTTGTAGAAAATAATGTCTCATGTTCATTATGACACGACATTTTCAATATGTTTAATATAACAACATACGTTTTATGCTCGTGATGGCAAATATTTATTTATTATAAAAGAAAATTTCATTGATTCTTTTGACTTACAAATGTGAAGACTATTGCAAGAATAATCTGATTGCCATCTAGTGTGGTCAGTCCGATTATATATAGTTTGAATATTCGGGCAGTCCCCAGCATCTGGGAAATCCCCAGTGTCGGTGCTCCTTAGAAGCGTTACAATTTCAAAATTTTCACTCCATTTCGAGTTTGTGTGGCCCCCCAGTATCTGAGACTTCATGCTATGAAGACTTGGATACTAGATATGTCTCTTCGATAGCAAGATCATGAACATGCTTATACCGTGATGCTGCCTCATTAAAACCTTGCCGAAAAAACTCAATTGGGACAAAAATCGATCGAAGTAAAAAAGAGTGCAGCGCATGCTTTGGTCTACTACACATAGTATTTCTTCAAATGATTTACATTCCAATTGCTAGGAAGTAAATTTCCTTGTTAGTCAGCCAACTGATAAGCTCCTTTACCGGCAATACCGATAATCGTATATGGTCCTTCCCAATTTGCTCCCAACTTTCCAGCGTTACGCTCTCGGGTACTCTGAGTGACTCTTCGGAGTACCAACTCCTTGATTTTAAAGTATCAGAGATTTGTGCGCCGGTTGTAGTAACACTCCATTCTTTGCTTTTGGGATACTATCCGAATGTATGCTAAATCTCGACGTTCCTCAAGCAAATCTAGTTGTAAGGACATTGACTCTGCATTTGATTCCTCCTCAGCCTGGAGATATCGCAAGCTAGGAGTTCCAACGTCTATCGGGATCAATGCCTCTGCACCATAGACCAGGGAAAAGAGAGTTTCTCCAATACTCATTTTTCTAATAGTTCGATACGCGCATAAAATCTTCGATAGTTTGGATGGCCAGTTTTGTTTTGTGACCTCCAATTTCTTCTTCAAATTCTGGATTATAGTCTTGTTTATTGACACTGCTTGTCCATTTGCAGTGGGATGATAGGGAGTAGAGGTGATCCGTTTGATATTATTAAGGAAATTCGTGACCTTGGTTCCATTAAAATTCCGGCCATTGTCACAAGCTATCTCCTTAGGGATGCCAAAATGACAAATAATATGTTGCCAAATAAAATCCTTCTTTCTTCCATATTTTTACGTAAGATGCAGCTTTAACCCATTTAGAAAAATAGTCAGTCATAAAAATAATTTGAGATACAAGTCTTAGAGCCGATGCCAAGGGTCTGACAATGTCCATCCCCCACTTCATAAATTGCCAGGGGACACTACCGGATGCAATTCTTCTCCCAGTCGGTGTAACAGTTATGCATGGCGTTGTCACTTATCACACTTTCGCACAAATGCCTTTGTATCTTCCTCGATCCGGGGCCAATAGTAACCAACCCTCATGAGCTTCCTCATTAGGGATTTTGCTCCTGAATTATTTCCACATATGTCTTCATGGACTTCTCTCATCACGTAATCTGCTTCATCAGGGCCTATGCACAAGGCTAGGGGACCATAAAAACACCTACGGTAAAGCTTTCCGTCTATTACATAGTACCGAGCACCCTTGGTCCTCATAGCACTGGATGTCTTTGGGTCCTTCGAGAGCTTTCCGTTCATGAGATAATCCAAGAATTCATTTCTTCAGTCCCAAGTTGGGCTGATTAAATGTATTTCATCATATCCAATGAGATCTAGCGCTGAATGCAATAACTAAATAATCGACTCAGTTTTAGAACCCTTGGCCTCCGTGCTGGAGCCTAAATTTGCGAGTGTATCCACCTCTATATTTTCTTCCCCGGGTATATGTACCACCGTCCACTTTTGGAAATGGCATAACAATTTTAACTCCTTTTCAAGGTATCTCGACATACGCTCTTCTTTGGCATCGAACACTCCATGGACTTGGTTTACTACCCGCTGCGAGTCATACTTGACTTCGATATTTGTGAACCTAGCCCTCGAGTTAGCTCTAAACCTGCAATCAAAGCCTTATACTCTACTTCATTGTTAGTCAATGAAACATTATGTATTGCTTGCCTCAAGACTTCATCGGTCGGAGTTCGCAATACAACACCCAAACCGGTCCCCTTGACGTTGGAGGCACCATCTGTAAAAAGTGTCTAGATCCAGGGGCAGTCCCCGAGCCAGAGTACACTCTTTTTTTGCTTGTGGGGGTACTCCCGGACTGAAATCAGTCATAAAGTCTGCAAGGACCTGCGACTTTATTACAGTTCATGGTCTGTATTCAATATCAAATTCACTCAATTCTACCACCCATTTAGCCAAGCGCCCGAATAGCTCAGGCTTATGCAATATATTTTTTAGAGGAAAAGTTGTTACTACGTCAATTATGTGGTATTGAAAATAAGGTCGAAGCTTCCGCGACGACATTACTAAGGCAAAAGCTAATATTTCAAGTAACGGGTACCGTGTCTTGGCCCCTGACATTACTCTACTTACATAATAAATAGGAAATTATGTACCTTTTTCCTCCTGCACCAGCACTACACTTACCGCTACCTCCGAGACTGCCAAGTATATAAGTAGTTGCTCTCTGTCCTTTGGCTTTGACATGAGCGGAGGACTGTATAAGTACGTCTTTATGTCCCTTAAGGCCTACCGGCACTCGGGTGTCCACACAAAGTCATTCTTCTTCTTTAGGAATGAGAAGAATCTATGACATTTTTCTGAGAACCGAGATATGAATTTGCTTATATAGGAATGAGAAGAATCTATGACATTTTTCTGAGAACCGAGATATGAATTTGCTTATAATTCAGCTTCATATTGTACTTTCTCAGTACCTCAAAGGTTTCATGCAAATGACTTAAATGGCCTTCCGCGTGAAGACTCTTAACAAGCATATCATCTATATATACTTCCATTGTTTTACCAATTTGCTTTTCAAATATTTTATTTACTAACCTTTGATACGTGGCCCCGAAATTTTTTAGTTCAAAAGACATAACGTTATAACAATAAGTACCGAAAGTAGTTAAAAATATATTTTTTCTTCATCTTTCGGGTGCATCCTTATTTGGTTATACCCATAATACGCATAAAAAAACTCATTATCTCATGTCCGGTCGTAACATCGATCATATGATCTATGTTCGGTAGCAAAACTGAGTCTTTAGGACATACCTTAATTAAATCTTTATAATCAATGCACATTCTAAATTTGTTTCCCTTTTTAGGTACTACAACTACATTTACTAGCTAGTCTGGGTATTTTACCTCCCGGATTGATCCTATATTGAGTAGTCTAGCTACCTCTTCTTTAACATACCTATTGTGAAGTTCGGGTATCTGCCTTTTTTCTATTGTACCGGAGGGAAACTGAGATCAAGGCCCAACTTATGAGTTGTGACTTCTGGAGGAATGTCTGTCATATCTTCATGAGATCATGCAAAGCAATCAATGTTAGATATAAGATACTTGAGAATTAAATCCTTGAGCCCCGGGGTTAATCTGGTGCCCAGGTATACCTTCCTATCAGAGTTTTCGGATGTAGCGCGATTTGCTCCAATTCCTCCATAGTGGAATTGGTGGCATCTGATTTATCCGGTACCTGAAAGTATCTGGGTACTTGATACGGATTTGAAAATTCCTCCTACGGATAGGCCAATACTAATTCTATCAATGGAATATGGTAAACCTCTTCTAGTACCAGCTCCGCTTCCTGTAATTTCTATTTGGGGTCTGCTTCCACCTCTGATTCATATATGATGTACATCTCTCTAGCAGCGTATTGTTCACCTCGAATTTGTTGAATCCCTTCCATTGTAGGAAATTTCACCAACTAATGCAATGATGGGGCCGCCTTCATATCATGTATTCACGGTCTCTCGAATATTGCATTGTACCTCATGTCCCCATCGAGGAAGTAAAGTTTTGTCATATTAATAACCCCTATTTTATCCACCGATAGGTCTACTTCTCCCTTTGTGGTTTCACTTGACATGTTAAAAACTAAAAGGGTTCTGGCTGCCGAAACTATCTTGTCCGCCATATTCATTTCTTCTACAAACCTTTAGCTTAATTATGTTAATTGAGCTTCCGGGTTCAATTAGAACCCTCTTCACCTGAAAGCAGTCGATATGCACCATGATCACTAGTGTATCATTGTGGGGAAATATTACACCAGCAACGTCTTCTTCAGTGAACATGATGGTATGTTCGTCAGATATCTCCCGGAACCTCTTTTCCCGGGTCACAGAAATTTTTGTATTTTTAGTCGCCGTGAAAGATGTGGTGGCAATCATTGATCCACCATATATCATGTTTATAACATGGGGTAGAGTAGGCAGATTATGCTTACCTTCTGCGGGTAGTCCCCGTTCATAATTGTTCTAAGCTATCTCGCTCAAATATTCCTGGAGATGGCCCCTACTTCGCATTCCTGCCACCTCTTCTCGTAGATGTCTACAATATGTAGTTTTATGCCCATGAATGTCATAGAAATCGCACCAAACTGACTAATTTCTTTTACTTGGATCATACTATAGTGGTTTTAGTGGTCGAGATAATTGATGAGTTCTTAACACCGCCACCATTTGTTCTTCATCGATATTGAAATTGTACTTGGATAATTACGGATATCCATCACCCTTAGATGAATTACTTCTCAGAATTCACCAATCTTTGATTATTTCGCCCAGAGCCTCCTTTATTATTTGATTTATCAATGGAACAGAAACCTTGTCCACCTTTTTATTTTCTGGTGGGATGATAAGATTGATAACGGTTTTCGAGGAATTCCCTTTTTCTGCCTTCGCAAAGATACTCCCGACTTTAGTTCCAAGCATATCGTCCTCAATGCGGATCTTGGACTCATACCGGTTATGCACATCTTCCCATATTGTAGCATGGAATTCCAAGAGATGTTCTTTGAGCTTTCGTGAAGCATCTAAACTTGAATGATTCAAATCCTTTGTGAAGGCCTATGCAGCCCATTCATCCGGGACTGCGGGTAGTACCATTCGTTCCTTCTGGAATCGGGTAATGAAATCTCTAAGGAGTTATATTTCTCCTTGTGCAATGAGGAAGATATCCACCTTGCGCGTTTTCACCTTCTTATCTCCCGCATGAGCTTTTATGAACATGCCATCGAATAGGGCGAAATAACCAATATAATGCTCAGGGAGTTGTGAATACCATGTTAGAGCCACCTTAGCGAGTGTTTCATCGAACTTCTTGATCAGAACCAATTCTATTTCATTTTCTTTTAGATCATTCCTTTCACGGCCGTAGTATAGGCCATGATATGCTTTTATAATATACTTCTTTGCATCCAGACCATCAACCACGGAAGGAGCCCTCAGTATTTGACTAAACTGGCGCCGAAACTCCTGGTCAGTTTTTTCTGCCTTCTCTGCATTGGTATCAACTTTGCTTGTCATGTCCTTTATGAATTTTAGGACCTTTTCCTGAAATGAGTTTTCAGGGACTTCGTCTCTGATTCGTTATTTGCAGATCTGCCTTGATCATCACCTGTTCTACCCAGACCATCACCAGTTTCTCCATGTGTATTTGGTTGAGGAATCGGTCCTCCTATTGAAGTATTGTCCATATTTTTGAACATGAACTCTTCTTGACACCGCTTCAGACGCTCCAATCTTCACTCGTTGCAGCATTCTGTGTCTGAAGATTCTGTATGGCTTCTTCGGGTGTTTCGTCAGTGGGAACGTCGTCGTGTTGAGTCTGTTCATCTTTGGATGTGACTCCGTCAATAGACATCGGGTCTTCGAGTCTCGTGATTCCTAAAGGAAGACCATCCAGCCCAAGATTATTTGTGTTGTCCCTAACGTTGCGTATTTCTCTCTTATGTCTGATCTGAACAAATAATAAGAATTAAATAAAAATTAGATTAGTAGATGGGTCACTTGTGTTACCACAATTGTTCAGGCTCCATGATGGGCGCCAAACTGTTTACCCATAAAATGGTACAGTTGAATTTTTATACGTGGTCAAGGACACGTGGATCTCAAGTGACATGTTAGATAGAAATCTTAGATGAATTATACTAAAATGAATAATGACGAGATAAGATAAAGTAAAGCTTAGCCCGAGTCTTATGACGGCTTTTGGGCAAAGTGTTGTTAACTTGTATGAAATCACGTAAATCAAGAGAATAACAATGAGTATTTTGTAATAGCTTTTATTTGATGGGTTACAATGGAATGAAGTGCTCTATTAATACATGAGCTATATGGGTACACAACCCACAAAATATGCCCTCATAAATACAAGAGAATGAATGTTATAATAATTAGACAATCAATCTCTCAATAAAATGCTATTAAAAGGTTGTTTGAAGTCGTATGACCGACTTTTGTAATGGTCGTCCGTTACGATGCAAACGACTCTTAGCCTTCTTTATTATCGATACCGATCTGGCTTGGGTCGCTTCCGGTACCATTCATACCAAACCAATAGCGATATAATCTGACATGGATCTGACTCAGCATTATGCTCCACATGTCACATCATAATTCGTACATATGTCTTACATGAATTTTCCCCTATACAATATTTATCATTTGGAGTTCACCCAGACAAGGGATGAAAGGATTGATTATGTCAAGAGCTCCAACATTAATTAGATGGTAAGACTTGTTAAAAGTAGACAGAAAGAAAAAAAAAGTTTCTAAGTTACTCCCTCCGAATTGAAAAGAATGTTCACTTAGTCATTTGCACATCGCTTAAAAAAATACTATTTTTTAGGCAAAACAGGTAATTGGACTAAAATGTCTCTAATTAAGTAGGTATTTGGATTTGGTAACCTAACACTTAATTAGGGCAAAGATGAAAAAATAAGGTTAATTCTTTCTTAATTTAGTAAGTGGACACTCTTTTTGAACCAAAAAATAAAGGCTAAGTGGACACTCTTTTTTATCTGGAGGAAGTACCGTATTAGCTTATAGTAGAGGTTCTTATCGGTTGGTTCGGTACGATTTTGTATATAATTGGTTCGGTTTATCAATTTTCAGTTTGTAAATACGCTAAATCAATAACCATACCGATAAGATATTTGTTATCGATTTTCGATTTAGCAATTTTTTATCTTTAATGGTTTGGTTTTCGATTTAACCAATAAGAAAATGTTTCACTAATTTTTTTTGCTTTCTTTATTTTCATTTGTTTATATATGCATTGCCTTCATGCACAAAATTCTACACAAATTATAAGACAAAACTATACAATGTTTTGTAGCAATCAAGCATCAAATCATCAAATGATAATGAACTTTTAAACTGCTTAATGCATTCTAAACAGTGAAAGTACAAATGATAAACGAATTGAGAATTGATAGAATAACTGTGCCTACGGTAGGAATTTCGATATAGGGTTTGTATTTAAAAATTAAAATTCACTATTATATAATTAGGGATAAAAAAATAATTTTAGTATAAGCTTATTGGGTTATCGATTTAACTATTAACTAAATTCTTAAAATCAGAAACCGAATCGATAACCCAACAAAAAAAAATTACAAAATCGTTTACAAACAGTTAACCAATAACCCAATACCGATAAACTAATAGTTCGATTTATCGATTGAAACGATTTTTTCACACCCCTAACTTATAGCCAATGTTGTCGGCCAATCTCTAGGATTTCCAGAAAATAATTCGGTTCTACTCTAAAGAAATTTTGGCCTTAGTTTGACTGTAATATTTCCCTTTTAATAGTATTACAAAGTTGACTTTTCTCCCCAAAATTAGTAAAGGACATCCTTGATTGACACCGGAACAGGCTTGTGGAATAATGGTACATTTGCATCTAGATAATAGTTGAGTAAAATAGATATTCAATTATTTACTAATTAAGTTCTATGCATTAAAATTATATAAAATATTGACCCAGTCAGATCACTTATAAGAATACATATATAACTAAATTCTAATGAGAGAAATATTTATTTTACAATCACATCAAAATGGTAATTAACTTGCTAGCATAAATTAAATTATATTAATTGTATAAAATTATTTTTACATTATTATATATATACTTTAAACCCTGTCTAAAGTGGCTAATTATATTGGTGGATGTCAAACTTGGCTTTGTTACATCATATAACAGTTGCATTGCTTAAAAGTTTGAGATTAAGGGGTAATAATTATAGATTCTTCAGAAAATGGTCATATTTGGTTTTTTTACTATTGAAAATAAGTTATATTTGTCTTTTAATATATATACCCCTATAATCAATATTTAGAACTATATTTACCTCTCTATCATGTTTTTACTGAACAAATAAACTGATCCCATTTTTAACCATAAACTGGCTCGACCCACTTTTTACTCACACCTACATACTCTTATTTCTCTTTTTATCCGGAATTGTAGGTCCAAAGCTTCCTAATCTTTCTTCTCCCCCAATTCTTTCGTCTTTTTCTTATGCAACAAAATCAATTTTTATTAGATATAATTTACTAAATAAATAGAAAACATAATTTGTAGTAGCTACTATCTGGTTGTGGATAATATTCTGAAAGAGATATGTGACAGAGCAACATCAACATGATAACACTAATTGCAGGTGCACGTGCAAATGAGGTATTGTCATTTTGGCATACTCGTAGACTTGTCAAAGTTGACTTCCTTTCTCTCCTTGGAGATTTTGCTAATTTTGTTGCAATGGCGTTGTTCATGGATTTTTTGGCCGCTTTTGTGTACTCTACAACCCAATTATGTTTCATAAACTATTCATTTGGTGGGTCCTACGTGGTGTGAGTAGAGGATTTCAACGGAAGTATCGAACATCGAGTGAAAAATCATTTTTTTTGGTTGAAGATAGAATAATTCCTCAATAAATTTTAACTCTATCAAGTTGGTACTTGCACTAAATAATATAGACAAATTGAATTGATTATTAAGCATTGTAAATTGTGAGAGAAAAAGAGCAACATCGAAATTGTATCAATATTCACATTTTTGAAAATTTTAAGACCCGGTGTATATATATAATTTGAAATATTAGGAAAAGATAATAGTTTTTTAATTTGTGATTATGATTTTTACTTTTTATGCTTAAATCTGATTGAGAGTGATACTCATGTTAGCGTTTTAGATTTAAATTTGTTGGTGAATTAAAGTAAAAAATTAAAAACTTCATTAGTGGGCTTTTTAAAAGTTTGAAAACTCACAAATGAGTTTTTTATTAATTATTTTGATAAATTGATGAATGAGGTTCATTGTGATATTATTTTGAAGTTGTGGTTAAAATTGAAGTCATTCGAAGAAGAAAATGATAAAAGTATAATTGTGATAAAATATAAATTGCTTAACTCCCAAAATCATATTTAAAAAGTTAAAAGTATTTAAAAATCATAATACTATTATGATCAGTATGGATGGATAGTTGAACATAAGTGTAGACATTTAAAATTTTGTATAGCAGTATAAGTTTATATAATATTATATAATTTTATAAACAACAATTAAAAAGTGTGTATAAACATCTCTTATATATTTATATACAAGGTTGATACACTGAGTATAATAAATATATAATATTGTAAACCGTGTGTATAAACATTGTTGGGAAAAAATGGATATGTGAATATAAATTGAAAATTTAGCTACGTGAATGAAATATTTTGTGTTGGACCGTATATTTTTGAAAAATTCTAAGAAAAAAAAAACTAGACATACCAATACCAAACATAGCCTTATTGGGCTAGGGACCAGTTCTAGTGAGCAAACATTTGCCAATATGCGCCAATTTGAGTTTCGAACTTCTTGGTGGTCTGCAAAAATGACATTTTTTGGGTCATCATTTACTTTTTGTCCATGGATAAATGTTTTTCAAATATAACCTAAGTACCTGACAATTGAAAGAATGAAAATATTCATGTTTTTGGATAACTCTAGACCAGTTTGGCATAACAATTGTGCTTAATTAGCGCACTTAAAAAAATATCACACTTGCAACGTCAATGAGATATTCTCCATTCCAATATTCTGTAAAAATAAATAGTACGAAAATTGGATGTGTCATTGAATTTCAAATATATCAAATTCAGTGTTTCAACTAGACTAGATTTCATATGCTCTAGTCTGTTGATATTTTGCATCATGCTTGTGATGCTACTTTCTCACGCTGATTAATAGATTAGGTTGAGGTGCTACTTTCTCACGCTGATTAATAGATTAGGTTGAGGAAAACAAGAAGTAGAATTTAAAAATTTGAAAAGTTTGAAACTCTAGGAACATTTTTTGAAATTGGTACCATTAGTAAAATAAAGATAAAATTTTAAAATAAGTATCATTATTGAGATAAAGAAAAATATATAAGTATTAAATAGGTATAGCAAGTGAAATAAATGTGAAAATAATTACTTTACCCATGATAAGTCTTTTGAAATGAAGGACAATTTCAACTTCCACAAGTTGCAACTCCATGATTATGTCCCCAAGTTCAAAAGAATTACTATGGGTGAAGTAATATAATGATCATGATCTTTTAAACTCAAGGACAATGTCCTTAAAAGTTGAAATTCTATGATTGTGTCATGGAGTTAGAACAAGCTTATAGATTCCAACATATTGTAATGACGTTTACATGTAAAAATTTCGAATTCTAGTACATTATAATGGAGTGCCTCCATATATAGGTAAGAGTATTTTTATCCTTTTTTTTCATTAATAAATGGCTAAAGTTTGAATAGTTTTGACTTTTGAGATAATGACTAAAACTAAATTAGCAATCTGAAAAATGAAATTTACATAAATAATTATAATTTAGGGATTTTAAATTTGTCATACCTATATTTTTAATATTTACAGGGTGTAGCTACTTTTTAGTTGTACAACTCGCTGTATTCATAAAACGATCTGCTCTGTATTCAACTCAGCTGTATTCAAGTCAGATGTATTCAATTTAACTATATTCAATTGTAGTTATTTTTACACTGCATTCAATTTATTATATTTAAAAGCTGTATTCAAATTTATTTATTTGTGTACGAAAAAATCTCATTCAAAATACAACAAAAAACTGAATACAAAAAATAAAATACACACCAAACACTGAATTTTGCACTAAAAAATTACGAATATACTAAAAAACTGAATACAAGAAATAAAATACATAACGAAAAATTTGATTTACACTAGAAAAAATGAATACACTCTAAAATATACTTCAAATTCACTGTATTTATTTGTATACAAAAAGATCTCCTTCGAAATACAGGAGAATAAAGTGTACGAATACACTAAAAAACTGAATACAAGAAACAAAATACCTTCACAAACACTTAATTTTACACAAAAAAATTAACGAATACACTCAAATATGTTTTGACCGTCCGGTGACAAATCACTCCAGCGAGCAGTGATGTCCAGCGAAAAACGACCAGATTTGAAAGGATCTGATCTAGAGGGAGGCAGCGGTGGTTGTTACGACGGGATATGCCGAAAAACGACCAGATCTGAGATTGTCAATGAACTCGAATTCTTAAAAAAAAAAACAATGAATTGTATGCAAAAATAGACAATTTCATTATGTAAAAAGAATGATGAGATTGTTGAAAAGATATCAGAGAATTGTAGATGGAATCCATTGATTTGTATCACATTCTCCATGTGTAATAACTGAGAGGGAAGAAAGAAAAGATAGAGAGGAGAGAGAAAAATGGTGCGTGTGTGTTTATGTGGTGGTGTGTAACGTGGAGGGACCAGATCTAAAGGGAGTCATTGGCGTTGATCCGACGGTGAAGATATGGTGACGCCAGAGTTCCGGCGGCGACGGGACAGAGAGAGGGGTGAGGGACAAGAGAAGAGTGAGAGATAAATATAAACCATAAACATGATGTAATTTGGTATAACTATGAATGATAATTAACATATAACTTTTAGGTATGAGATATAATTAAAATAAACTATAATTACTAAGTATACTTAGATACTAATAGATAGTCATGCCAAGTAAATTTTCTATCCCAAAGGAAAGTGGTTATTTGCCAATTTCTATCCTCTTTAAGATCCGAACTTCTGCAGTCGGCCCAAAATAGCGTCCAAAGCCCAAACCCATTTCAACAACCAATAATCAACAGGGAGAGTGCGAAAGAGATCAATTCAACTCCAAAACTGTGTGTGTAATTACAATTCTCAGATCCAATGTCGACCTTCGCCGGAGATGAAACTGCTCCCTTCTTCGGCTTCCTTGGCGCCGCCGCCGCCCTCGTCTTCTCCTGTAACTTCCCTCCAACCCTACCCCCCAGATCTGTAGACTATGAGCGCTCGAATTATATTTATAGTTTGATTTGTTTTGAAAAAGTAAATGTTATTAATGAAATGTGTGTTATTCCGGATCCTCATTACTAATGTAATCCAAATGATCTCTGGATTGATCGGAAGATTCTAGAATCCCTTACTTGAACGAAACTAGATCTTGTGGGATCATTTGATGATACATTCTGTACCTTGCTATTATTTTGTCAGGAAAAGCAATGGTACTTTGCATCGGTATCTTGAATTTCGTCTTCTAGTGAACTATATTTTGTTGCTATTGTTTGAAGAATGTTAGCATTGCTCGTTGTTCTTTGCATACACCGGCTTGAAATCCTGGATCAGCCTCTGATCATATTTTATTCTTATTTGCAAGCTATACTTAGTGCTAACTGTGCTAATTTATTACTTCCTCCGTCTCAATTTATGTGGCACCTTTCGTATTTCGAGAGTCAATTTGACTAGACTTTGAAGCTAAATTGTAAATGTTGGTCAAAGTTTATACAATTTGAATCTCCGAAAGTGAAAAATATCACATAAATTGGGACAGAGGGAGTACTAGTAATTCAATTTGTTGTCTTGAATTACATATCTCTCAACAGTATTGAAAATTATATCATTTTTTCAAACCTTTACCAGTTATGACCACCTAAGATAATGAGATTTTTGCATCTGTAAGGTTTAAATATCGGATCTGCCTTTGCTGGAGATACGAGAGCATTTTATGCGGATCACACGACCACATGTTATGCTTATTTGCAACAGATCACAAATCTTATTTTATATTGAATAATCGTAGGTATGGGGGCAGCTTATGGAACAGCAAAGAGTGGTGTTGGAGTGGCGTCAATGGGAGTGATGAGACCGGAGTTGGTGATGAAATCAATTGTGCCAGTTGTTATGGCTGGTGTGTTAGGTATTTATGGTTTGATTATTGCTGTGATCATCAGTACTGGGATTAACCCCAAAACAAAGTCGTATTACCTATTCGATGGCTATGCTCATCTCTCATCTGGACTTGCTTGTGGTCTTGCTGGACTTTCTGCTGGAATGGCTATTGGTATTGTTGGAGATGCCGGTGTTAGGTATTGATTCCTTGTTTTTCTTTGTTCTTTCTTTGCATGCTAATACCTGCTGAATATGAATTGAATAATTAGAATGTGAAAGATCATATACGAAGAACTCATCGACATTGATTTTAGTGCTATGCTGTTAGAACAATTTATAGATGGTCTTTGTACTGGTCTCTTTTGGTATCATGTCGAGGATAAACTTTTAGTTAAAATCAATCTTCTTTACAAAAAAGGAAAAACAGAAATTTTTAGCAGTCGAACTAGAGTTCCAACAAGAGTGGCTCTAGTAGAACGTACAATGTTGCAGCTCGATAAAGATGCCTTGGTATGTGTTTTCACAAGGTTATGGTTTGTGAAAATTGCAGTCTTAACATCTGCAGGAAACTTTTTTTTCCTTATAAAAAATATATGAAAAATAAAAAAGCTCAAATAGAGAACATAGTTGCTTGGTAATTTTAGTTATGATTCAATTTTGCCAGATCCCCTTCCGCATATTGCAACAACTAAATTGAATCACACTATTGATAATTGATATATTTTGAATAAGAAAGCTAACATTATCTTATCTTGTTGTACTTGAGAACCTAAAATTTTAAATATGGATCAAGACATGTTTAAATGATGACACTGGTTGTGAGGAGTACCACCGACCCCAATTAGCTTGGAAGGAAATTGTTTTTTATTTGCAATGTGCAACTAAATACAAAATATGTAGCAATAATATAATTATCGCACCCAAGGGTGTGACCTAGTGGTTAATGAAGTGGGAGGAGAATCATGAGCTTTAGGTTCAAATCCCAGCGGAGGCAAAAAAGACAAGGTGATTTCTTTCCATGTACCTAAGCTTTGACAAGCAAACTTATCTGGTACTAGTGTTGGTAGGAGGTAGCAGGTATCCAGTGGAATAATCGAGGTGCGTACAAGCCAGCACAAACATCACCATCATAAGAAATAATAACATAACTATCAGAAAAGTTTCCCAATGGCTTTATTGTAGGCACATATCATGAGTTCAAAGCCTAACTATCGAACCAAGTCTTGTCTTTAGGCGGAGAAGGGTGGTGGAAAAGACCCATCGTTCCTGAGTTATGAAGTTGAAACAATAGATGTCTCGGTCATAAAAAAACTGTTAAACTATAAAAAAAAGTAGACGAGCTATAGTCTTTTTCACCAGAAGTTCTTAAAAAGGAAGAATGAGTAGAATATAAATATTCTAGCACCTTAGATCTTTTAGAGTAAGTAAAACACGTGCAAGATATACTTACTCCTATTCCAAATTGCTTATTGTTTACTCCCTCCGTTCCAATGTATGTGGTAGAGTTATTTTTTTTTAAAATGTGGTAGAGTTTGATTTGTCATGAAGTTCAAGAAAGACTTTTGGAACTCTTGGTTTTAAACCAGCCATGACCATTTTGTGGTTATATACTTATATCATGCCATTAAGGATCAATTGAAAAGTTAAAAATTAAATTGTTTTCAAATATAGAAAGGTGCCAAATTTTTTGGAAAGGTCTAATAAGGAAATAGTACCACATGAATTGGAATATATGGAGTTGTTTGTTATTGCTTAGTTATTAAATTCTGAGTTAACCATTGTTTACCATTATCCTTTGATAATGGAACATTTGCCTTCCACATGTTATCTTTTTGTTCTTTTAAGAGTAGAACAAAGTTAGACGGAGAAGACAAAAAGTTGCTTCTGTGTACATGTTTTTTTAGAAGGATATTATCTTTCTAATCTAAAATGGAGGAAGTATTGTCCCGTAGGCAAAATTTATGACACCGAATAGTGAAACATCAATGTTTGGATCAAGTAGCTCAGACTCTAGGCGGACACTGTTGCTAGCTCTAAGGACTATAAATATTATAAATCTTTGAGAGAAATAGTGAAACCCTAATTCTTAACAACGTAGTACGTCTAGACTTGGCTATTTGATAACATTTACGTCTTATGCGCTAACGTGGCCAAGAGCGTGGATACACTCTTTCAAGTGCATGAGAGAAGAAAAAAAATCGAAAAATTAGCTTCTAAGTTGGGGTATTTTCTAACTGTTAATTGCCACAGTCATATACAATGGTTTATTTATTCATTGTGTATTTCTTCTTGCTTCCTAAAATACAATGCATATTATACCCGAAATTTGCATTTCTTTTCGTTTCTTCTTTAGATGTAATGACTATTTATTCTAATTGTGTATTTCGTTGTTCAGACCAAAGTTTGTAAAAACTTGGTAGGAACTCCATTATATCTAACCAGATAAAAAATGTTTTAGCCAAAGTAATGGAGTTCCAACGGTATATTTCATTTTGTTTCTTCTTAGATGCAAATGACTATTTATTCCAATTATGTTTTTTCTTTTTCGGGCCAAATGTGTAATAACTTGGTGGAAATTCTATTTCTAGTCAATAGAAAAAGCCCAAATAATGGAGTTAGAACTGTGTATTTCTTTTTAATGTTTCTTTAGATTCAATAATTATTTATTTCAATGGTGTATTTTTTATTTTTTGGGTCAAAATTGTAAACAATTTAGCAGAAACTTCATAACTTCTAGCCATATAAAAATGTTTTAGCCAAAATATGGAGTTCCAACAGTGTATGTCTATTATTTTTTCTTTAGATTCAATGACTTTTTGTTTCAATGGTGTATTTTTTTTTCCGGGCCAAATATGTAAAAGGTTTGGCTCAAGCTTCATTAGTTTCAGTATAATAAAAACGTTTTATCCTAGATAATGGAGTTTCAAGCCAATTTTTTACAAATTTGACTTGAAAAAGCTAATTCTCAAAACTGATGTATTAAAAAGGTAAAAAATAAATTTTATTTTTTAAATTACCACATGGACAAAACAATCAATGTGGCAACATGTGGCTCTTATCCTCCATTAGGTGAGATTGGTCTGGAGGGTAGAGGCTATAAAAAATCCAAGTATAGGGGGTAATTAGGACTACGATAAATTTAGGTGTGTTGAACTGTGCCATGTTTAGGGGGGTAATGGGGTTTCCTGCCTTGATACAACCACTTAGCAATCTTTTCCTGTAATATTGATGTGTGATTAAATTTTGGTACTCACATCTAGCACTGTCATATTCAACAATCTTGTTAAAATGTAGGCAAAGACTTCCAAAAAAAGAAGAAGGAACAAACTGTGTTAACTACTTAGTGATGGTAATATTTGAATAGAATGCAGAACTTTCTTAGTTTTAGAAAAAATTGCTAGTCTAACATTCATGATTGTATTGGTTTTCTAAATCCAGTGTTGCAAGTTAGCTCTCATGTCTAGAAGGTGATAAAGCAACATATCAAATGTTATATTGGTTTTGAAAGTTCAAGTTGTCAAATGAAATGTTTGTCCATAAGCTGAGCCTGTCATACATCTTAAATTGCTTTAACTTGCCAAAAGGTATATTTTCTGATCAATTTAATCTCATGCACTCTTGAGGGGCTTGCAATTGCATTTTCTTAATTGTTGCTTTGGGAAACTTAGTGATCACTGTCAAGTCGGACAGAACTACTATTGCTGCATGTCTTTACTATTCAAAGAATGCCTTTTTTTATTTGCCTTAGGTCAATGACATGCTTCCTTTCTCGAAAGATGTCTTACTATCTTTTTAGGCTGTTCTAAAGTGGTGGCGTATGCTTTACTTGTGTAAAAACACTACTTTCTCTATGGTGCTTCCCTTTTTAATATATACTACTTAAAAGTGACATGTGACAACTTCTACCTTTTGGAATCTCAAAGTTGTCAAAAATAACGTCTCCACTTTCTATGATTGCCGAACTTGTAGGAGTGTTAACTATGATTCTTGTGTTCTGCTTTTCCCTCTTGTTAGAAAATAAATTTTAGTGACAATGCCTGCCCGTTGTTTCCTTTCTCTTTCTTGCAGTTTCAAGCTGCTGTCAAAATGCATTCACCTTTTACAGTCCATTCAGATTTAGATTCCTCATTAAGTTAAAAAACAAAAACGGATAAGCATACAAAGATGATAAGCACTCATCTCATCCGGCATCAGTCGTAGGATAGCTGTTAACTTAACCTGTTGGTTGATTATTTTGTGACATTCCTGAAAAGGAAAATTATGTAACTTAGAATCAAAGAGCTACTTGAAGTCTTGTGGAAGAATTTCTCCTAAGAAAGTGGGAAGTGAATAAAAAAAGAAAATAACATTCTTGCATTTCAAACCCAGTTTAGTTAGGGCTCATTGGTTTTCTTCAAATCTTGCAATTTGTGTGGTCCTAGGTGTTGACTTGCAGAGCAAACTGTTAAAGAAGGTGTATTTTTTGCAATCAATGTAATGGAAATATGGTGGGGTATATTTAACAGAATGGGTGCCTTTCATCCATTGCTCTGCCCTATGATTCCTTCTCTCCTTATCTTTTACATATTAGAAAAAAACATAGAGTATGACTTCTGGAGATCACCCAGTAAAACTGTTTAAGTTCTTTACCTTTTATTGTCAAGTCTATATGAACTTTGCCAAGACTATGGATGAAATGTAACGACCAAACACTCCATCTAATGACTGTTGCCGGCTAGTTATTACATGTTCAGCTTAGGTTGATCAATTCTATTCACTTTGGTTGGGATGTCTTATTTGTTTTTCTGTTGTCAAGCTGATTTTAGCTTTATAAATAATTCCAATATGTGTACTGAACAACAATCATTTTCTAGGGCTAATGCACAACAACCCAAGCTTTTTGTTGGGATGATCCTCATTCTCATATTTGCTGAAGCCTTGGCTCTTTATGGGCTTATTGTTGGCATTATCTTGTCTTCCCGAGCTGGGCAGTCTAGAGCTGAGTGAGGTTAACTCCATTCCTACCGCAATGTATGTGAGACTTCAGAAGACCAAGGCAGCTAAAGCCTAAAGTCATAAAGTATCTATTACGTGTATTGTTATTCATGACACCACAGCTGCCACTTTATTCAATGGTGCTATGTGCTGTTTGTAGAAGTAGGAATTCATTTTTTCTACTTAATAATAGCTTGAAGAGCTGTGCAATTTGGTCAGTATTTATTGTGTATTTTGCACTCATTATTTGTGAACAGTCTGAGAACTACTATTTCTTTTCTAAGATTCGTGCATGTATGATCTTTTCATCTGGTATATCATGTTTACTGTGCATCTATGGGATGTTAGTTTGCATATTTCTTTGATCAACGAAGTTATATTTGGTGGTACGAATTGAAGGTGCATATACTTGGTGCTCGTATATTTAGTTGATATTCTGGATTCTCGTTGAGCTGAACAAATTCATCAAGGTAGTCTTATCTGGTCTGGCTACTAGTAAAACTTAAGAGATCACTGCCTTAACTAGATTTGTTTTTG
Organism: Anisodus tanguticus; assembly: GCA_034509755.1. Lineage (NCBI taxonomy): Eukaryota > Viridiplantae > Streptophyta > Magnoliopsida > Solanales > Solanaceae > Anisodus > Anisodus tanguticus. The sequence goes on along the minus strand of CM067540.1, from coordinate 42,605,700 downwards.
TCCTCAAGAGTTAGATTTTTCTTAATCTCCTTTGGGTGAAGGTGAAGATTTTTTTTTTTTGGCCAAATGAACAATTTTTTATTTAACCAAATGAAAGCAGTTTATACACGACTGACTCTGTTTTGGACTATAGAGTCAGATCCTAAGATTTCTATATAAGCTAACTAGAAGTTACATTGAAAACCTATACAGGATACTTTTGTAAGCTATCTGGAAGTCTACTTCAGTTGCTCATGCTCCGTCCTCTAATATGCAATTGCAAAATGATATCTCTGATGATCTGCACTGCCTTCTTGCTCCTGTTTTAAAACCTTCTAGTGTTCCTTTCATTCCAAATTTGATGTACCACTGCTGCACTGAAAAATCCCAGTACATTTGCTCTTGGTCTGCTGCTATGAACATTTTTGGACAACTAAGTCACTTCTGCATTCCAATCTCCTATCTGTCTGTGTATGCCCAGCCAAGTTAACAATGTGTGCTATATGAATTTAGAGTACCTGCAATCAAAGAGAAGGTGCTGCATTGACTCCACAGTATTGGTATTGCAAAGTACACTGTTGCCAATCTATGTTGAACAGCTAGCCAAAGAATGAACTGCTGTCTTGGTATACTGCCTCTGGACATAACTAAGTTCTTCCATGGTGCTTTGGTATGCTGAGGAATGAGTGATAGGTAAGTCTTCTTGATACTGTACTTTTCTCCCACTAAGAACTGGTTCAGATGAGTGATGTGGTTAACATTAGGAAACCAAGCTCTGGCATCAAAGTTCTTCCTAACAAGCCAACAAGCCTGTTTAGGTGTGGCAAAGCTTGGGAGGTCATTCCTCTTGATATAGAAACTATGAATCCATTGCACCAAAAGAGTATCCTTTTTGTGAGATTAGACCCAAAGTAACTTGCATATAGCAGCTCTATTCCATAAACCAAAGTTAATAATATTAAGCCCCCCTGTTGCCCTTGGTAAGCATAGATTATCCCAAGCTACTAAGGCTTTTCTTGAACTCTCATGACTACCAGTCCATAAGAATATTCTACAAGTAATAGTCACCATCTGAATAATCTTCTTAGGTAGGAGAAATACCTGAGCCCAGTAAATTTGCATTTCAATGAGTACACTTTTGATTAGTTGCAACCTGCCATTGGAAGAGAGTAACTTTGAGGACCAATATCTGATTCTAGCTATAATCTTCTGAACTAGTGGCATTGTTGTTGTATGTTAAGCTTCCTGGAACACAAAGGTACCCGTAGATACTTAAATGGTATTTCGCCCATAGTAAATTGCATCTCCTGCAATATTTGCTCCCTAATAACATCTGTTACACCAGCAACATAGAAGAAACTTTTATCTAAATTAGCTTGCAACCCTGAGACAGTGGAAAAATGATTAAATGCCTCAAGTAATAGTTGAATGGAACCCCTGTCAGCTCTGCAACACATGATAAGATCATCAGCAAAACAAATATGTACTAATTGTAGTCTCACATTTAGGGTGATAGTTAAAATTTGTGTTATGCCTCAACTGTTTCAGTGACCTATTTAGGTATTACATGACTAGAACAAATAGGTAAGGTGACATAAGATCACCTTGCCTAAGTTCTTTTTTAGCTGGGAACCCTTCTGTCAGTGATCCATTGATTAGAATTGAATAACCGACTGTTGTAACACAGGTCATGATCCACCCTACCATCTTTGCAGGCAGCCCAAACTCTATTAATACCATTTTCAAAAATCCCTACTCCACAGAATTATAGGCTTTCCTGATGTCTATCTTCATAAAGCGTCTAGGAGATGCATGTTTATGTCCATAGCCCTTAACTAGTTCATGGGCAACTATAACATTGTCCAGAATACTTCTCTCCTCTATGATTGCTGATTGAGAAGGCCCTACCAAGTGATCAACTACCATCTTCAATTTATCAGTGAGATTCCTGGTTATCAATTTGTAGATGGTGGTGCAACAAGCAATAGGCCTGAATTCTTTCACATAGTTGGGATTTGCCACCTTTGGAACTAGTGTGACAGTAATGTAGTTCACACTCTTAAGCATTTTTCCATTTTCAAAAAATTGGAGGATAACACATGTTACCTCTTCACCTATAACATGCCAATATTCTCTGAAAAATTCACCAGGGAAACCATCTATGGCAGGGGCCTTGTCATTAGGGAGTGAATGCATTGTGGAATGGATTTCTTCTTTGGTAACAGGTAGTAACATTTGCCTTTGTTGCTCAGCTGTCACACATGTCCCATCTCCTAGCTATTGCAGGATCAAGACAAGGAAGTTCTGAAGCTGCAGTGCCAAGTAAGGTCCTGAAGAATGACATAAACTCCTGTTGAACCAATGCAGGATCAGTAAGCCTGTCACCCTTTTCATTGCATATAGAAGCAACCCTGTTTCTAGCCTATCTTTCCTTTAGGTGAGCATGAAAGAATTTTGAATTAGAGTCACCATGTGCTATCCATGTAGCCCTTGATTTTTGTCTCAGGACTTGTTCATGAATAAAATCCCATTTCTGTATTTGAATAATAAGGCTCCTCTCAGTAGCTATAAGAGTGTCATCAAACATATTGGTGCTGAGCTTCCCTGTATATCTTGTAGTTGATCTCTTAGGCTATGAATTTTTGACTCCAAAGATGACATTTCTCTGTTCAGATGCTTAGTTTGAGCCCCTAACATTTGCAGTTTCCTCCAAAGCCTAAACATAGTATGCCCCTGCACTTTCACTGTCCACATTTGACTAACCAATTCCCTGAATGCCTCTTGCTTGAGCAGTACTGTGAGTAATGTGAAGGGTTTGATACTAGGCTGATACACAACAGTAGTGTCAATAATGATATGAGAGTGATCAGAACATTCTGGGTTGCCTATCAGTGCCTCCAAGTTACCATAAAGCATGAATCACTGGGAATTGCCAAGAACCCAATCTATTTTGCTATATATTCTCACCTGAGCATCTCTTTTGTTACACCAAGTATATTCACACCCTCTCCTAGGTGGATGCCCCAACCCCAGATCATCTATACATTCCACAAAATCCTATATCTCTTGTTGTTGAACAGGGGCCCCATTTATTCTATCATGAACTGAGACACAAGTATTAAAATCTCCCAGAATGAGCCAAGGATCCACCATTGAGGTATGAAGAGTTCTTAAAGTATCCCAAATGTCTTTCCTGCCAAGATTGGTGTTCAAGCCATACACAAAAGTCATAAATGAAGTAAAGGATGATCCCTTGTCTACCACATGACAATGTACAAGTTGAGCTTGAGCTAATATCATAGTGACTTGCACATTGCTTTGCTTCCAACAGAGCCACATTCTACCATTAGGCTCCGAGGTATAATCTGAGAAACATGTCCAGTCTGCACCTAGTTGTCTGCCTTACCTTGCTTTACTTTAGTTTCTAGACAACCCATGTCTATTTTATTCTTAAGCAAAAAAGATTTGAACTCTTTTAGCTTATAGGGCTCATTCAGCCCTCTTATGTTCCAGGAGCAAGATATCATGTGGGATTGAGCAAGGGCTGCTCAGGATCCTTTAAGCCAGAACTCTCTTCTATGAACCCCAAAGAGCTTAGTTGCTTCTCTACCATCTGCATTTCATCCTCTTTGGCAACCTGTCCTGTATCTTTATTCTCTTCTCTAGGTTGCTCAAGTTGAGTTGTGGTGTGAACAGGCCTTACAGCAGTAGATTGATCCTTTGAATGATCAACAACCTCATTGGTTTTAGAAGTGTCAACTTGTGTTACTTGCCAATGAGATTGTGGTATTTGCTTCTTCTTGCCCTTAGGATCTCCCACTCCTTTAGGCACTTCCACTGGCTTAAGTACAACATCTTGTTTATGGGCAACCCCTGTAGGAGGAGCAGTGACTGTTTTAGCAGCTTTCTTAGGCTTGTTATGTCTTTCTTTGGCAGCTTTTTCACTGGGCAGTGCTTGGTTTCATGTCCAAGACACATGCAATCTTGACAATAGGCCACCAATCATATTCCAGTTGTTGCACCCTGCACTTACCTTTGGCTTCTTCAATAAGCATCTGTTCAGGGATAGGCTGTGTGACATCAACCTCGACTAAGATTCTAGCATATGACAACCTTTCTTCCTCTGCAGTCAATCTATCAGTACACAGAGGCTTGCCTAAGTAGCTAGCAATTGTACCCAAGTTCTCAGTCGACCAATATTGCACTAGTAGATTAGGGAAATTCACCCAAATATGCATTTGTCTAATGAATTCCTTACACATACGAAAATCAGCAATCCATCTTTTAAGCACCATAGGTCTATAGACGGTCCACTTTCCATCACATCCATCTTCCTCTGTTCGGTCTCAAATTTGAAAATGAAGCAGCCATCATGTAGAAAAATCCTACGAATTTCAACCAAATTCCAGTCAGCATAGACGAATTTTAACATTTGCTTAAACGTAGGGCTCTTTCCAACTACATAGCCTATGAGGGCACAATCCCATTTCTTTTTCTGCTGTTCTACCTCCTCCATATTCAGTTTAACAATTTTCTATCCATCTCGTAGCACGGGGGAAAGTAAGACAGTTGTTTAACTGTGGGGTCGCGCTGCATTACTACTTTCGTTGGAGCTTGTTGGAGCTTTGAAACCTGAGTGACGCTGGTCAGCCATTGTGTCAGCTGAATCGGAGCTAGGGCTTGAGGAATTCCTGTTTCTGGAGTTACAACTCGGCTATTCTCAGTCGTAGGTGGTACTAGTGGTGGAATTGGTTGGTTGGAGGCTGGAGGTGCACGTGTTCTGGCCATTTCTCCGGTAGGCATAGGTTAGCTATCCTCGCGTAATCGTGCGCCTGGACCAATTATGTTTCAGTGCATTTTCTGAAGGATTTAGCTATAAGGTGGACCATCTCCATTCTGTTACGACACGAGAACTATATTTGACCAGTAATTCAATTTAGTATATTATTCAAATTTAATGTTTCCATGGTTAGACTCGTTTGACAGTCCAGCATGATATATTTTAACTTTTAAGTGGTGGACTATTTTTCGGATTATATGCATCTCATTTTGTTTTCCTGTCAAATAGTTGATCTTTGTTTTGGAGGGCTCAAGACCAAAAAAAAAAAAAAAGAAGATTAAATTTAGAGGAAGACAGAATACCAAACAACCAATTTGGCCATATTAGGAGTTCAAACTTGGCTGGTTGGGTTAATGTTGGAGTAGCATCTTAGGGTTAGTTAAAATTAGGGTCAATATGAGTTCGTAAAATCTATATTAAGTAGTTTATACAGCAGTCCTCAACTCAAAATATTATTACCAAACTATTTATCAAAATAGTAACGTCTCCCTTCATATAGAAAACAAAAAAGATGAAAAATGTCATATATGCATCCACAGACAGAGATTGGGTTATTTGGGTTGAGTTCATTTTGATCCGTCAACTAAAGAGTTGGTGTTCAACCCAATAAACTTGAACTGATTATGCAAGCGTGGATCAAAATAAGGCCCATCTACATACCCACTACGGTTGGGGGAACGGTTAGCGCACTTATGTCCCATTTTGTGCTAGTCTTTAAATTTTTCCACATTACACAGTTTTTCTGCGGGACATAAATTTATATTTTTGCATCATAATATCTCACGCATGACTTTTGTCCTTAAAGAATTTATGATCCTAGGCATGTTTGATTGCAAAAGGACAAAAATTAAAGACCAGTCCATTTGAAGGACAAAACGTGCAGTTTCTTGAAACGCTTATGTTATGCAAAAATCACCAACTTTACAAACCCTTCATGTTGTTGGGGATGTATATAAAGCATGTTTAAAGTTTGCATATGCTTGGTTTATGATTTTTTTTATAGACTTAAACAGCTTAGTGCGCCAACTAATAATAGGTAATAATTATATCTAAGATATGCTTAAGGTTTCTTTCAGTGGCAAGAGCTCTTGATTTGCAGGGAAATTACTGTCGTTTGTTCATGATGTGATATGCTTTCACTAGACTTAATATAATGTTCAATTTTTTGGGGGGCCTTTAGTAATTTGGCTTATTCATATTCTCGTCATTATAATTTTGGCTCAAAATTACCCTTAAATAATGAATACAAAATATTGTTATATTCACTGCACATTTTCGACAATCAGTGTAAATTAAACATTAAAATATATTTGACTTTATTTTTAGTTGAAAGCAGCGGGTGATGCTATTTTCCTTGTTCCTTGTTGAAGCAAATCTCATAAATTTGAACAAGAGAGAGCACAAAAAAAGCAACTTCTTTTGGACGAGGTATGTTATTATTTAATAGGAACCAAAAAGATTCTAAAATGACAATGTAGGTTGTTTATCTTTTCGGGAAAAAAATGAGAAATTGATTAGAGAAAGAAAAAATTGGTGAAAAGAGGAACATAAAACAATAACAATGAATCTAAATCTTTAACTCTTTAAAAAAGATTATATTTGTCCTTTGCAAAAATAAATCCATCCAACACTTTTTGCTGCTGAATAAATGGATACTCGTTGTTATCATCACCGAGCAAACCAAAAGGGTTCAAACTTAGATGAAAAAGGAAAAGAAGAAACCCTAAACGCTATGCAGACCACATTACATGTTCTATGGAGCTCGTGTGCTTATTTTATTATAATACTTTACACATTTCATAACTAATTTTAAGTTTTTAATTACTACCGCTACTGTGCTATTGTTGTTCTCGAAGAAGAAGTCTGACACAGTTCCTACAGTTGGGTTTATTTTGGGTCGGACTAGATTTAAATTGAAAAGAAAAAAAAAAAGATATCCACGTACCACATGTAGAATAATAAAGGGGGCGACACGAAAAATTAATGATTTAGGGATAAATATGAATCTAAAATTGAATGGTAAAAGTAAATATATCAAAAAAGTATAATAAATGATGAATATAACTATTTTCGAAGAGTACACGGTAAATGTATCTTTTCCGAATCTTTAAATGGCAAGGGAGGAAAATAAAGAACCTAAACTCGTGAAAAAGAATTGAGCATATGGCAGTGCAAATTCTCTCCTTTGTGAGTTTTAAATTTTTCCTTACTCGTACTTTGTTTTCTGATTCTCGTCATCTTGAAGGAGATAAGGCAAAAATATAAATATAATAATAATAATATATTTTAATCTTAAATAAGTTGAAATCAATCATATAGATTTGAACTCAATTTATGTCATCATCATATTAAAAAAAATAAAACTGAAAAATAAGTTAAATGACATATAAGTAATAATAATAATAATATAAATTTATGATATGGTCAAATCTATAATAAAAGTTCTTTATATTTTTATTAGCATAAAGATCTACGATATGATCAGAGTATTTTTAGAAAAGAAATAAGCTCAAATAAACTCACTAGAAAGACTATAAGACCTATTTCTAACTAGTAGATATCACTTATATGGAATTTTTTTTCTTTTGTTGCGTCTTACCTTTAGATAAGTCTGTACTGATTCTAAAAAAAATGCAGGTCTCTCGAAATACCTTCCTTCCATGTGATTTTAGGTCTACCTAATCTCCCCTTAAATGCTTTCACTCTTTATAGTTTCACATTTATGAATCGGTGCATCTGTAGGTTGATGTATGACATGCCCAAATAATCTCAAGCGACTTTCTCTGATTTTATCCTCGAGACGTGCTACTTACACCTTCTGGTGGATTGATTATTTTTAATTTTATCTAATCTTCTATGATCGCAGATCTACCTTAGCATTCACATCTCTGAACATTCATCTTGTGAATATGTTGGACTTTAGCCGCCTAATATTCACTGCCATATATTATTGCCAATCTTATAACTGATATGTAGAACTTATCTTTTATTTTGGTAGACATTCTTCAATTTCATAACACCCTAGTAGAACTTTTCTATTTTAACCATTTGACTTTAATTCTATGAGTAACATTTTCATCTATCATATATTATCTTGGAACGATGAGCCTAGATATCTAAATAATTTGCATTAATTTGTCACCGCAATTCCGTCTAGTCTCAACCTCAACTTTGTTCTTCTCATGCTGACTAAACATGCCGTGCATGTAACTTCTACCTATCCTAAACCCTTGCTCTCTATAGTGCTTTTTCATAATTCCAGCTTTTGGTTGACACCTTAGTAGTCATCGTCAATTAATACAATACTATTAGCAAATTGCATACACCATGCGAGAGGTCATCTGGTACTATGTTTGTTATCTCATCCATAACTAGGGCAAACAAGTAAGGATTCAATGTCATCGATGGTGTAGACGACCCATTATAGCGAGATATTCCTTTGTATCTCCTATTATTATTCTCATGCTATTGATGACATTTTCCTAAGGGTTCTTTATGACATTTATATATTTAATATGAATTCCGTTCTTCTCCATCACCCACCAAAGGACCTTTTATCATACTCTATCATATGTTTTCTCTAGATCAATGAACACCATGTAGATCTTTCTTCCTTTTATTGTAATTTTCATCAATCTTTTAGTAAGAATATAGCTTATGTCATAGATCTACAGGGATAAATCCAAATTAATACGTTATCACTCGTATCGTTTTCCTAAATCTTTGTTTTATCACTCTCTTTAGAGTTTTCATCGTCTGATTCGTGAGTTTAATATTACGATAATTCACACATAAAAAAATATAGAAATAATATATTTATGTCATTGTAGATTAAGATATTGTGCTATTTAATGATAAGTATTTTTATATTAAATATTCATCACCATCGTTGCTCTCCATGTCTATGTGTGTTGATGATTTTGCTCTTTTTTTTTTGTTTAAGAAAACGAAATCTTCTCGTGATCAGCAGTATTGCTTTGTTTTTCTCGAAATTAGAACCTTATCCCAGTAATAATAATCGGTCCAATTATTGCCGCAGTTATGAGGTTGCTTTCTATAGGTATTTTTTAAATTATATATACTTCCTCCGTTTCACAATAAGTGATTATTTAAATTTTTTATTTTTTAAAAAATAAGTAATCTTTTAAAATTTTAAAAATATTTTGAACATATTCTTTCAAAATTGTCCTTATTTAAATAATCAACGTTCATTAACTACATTTTCTTTTTCTAAACATTAATTAGGGATAAATTAATAAAAATACTTTTAATTTTCTAAGAGTGAACACTTCTTAAAGAGTGTGAACAAGCTAAATGAATCACTTATTATGGAACGGAGTAAAAGGAAACAATTGTCATATGATCCTACACTTATTATTTTTCCTTTTTCCTGTTTAGCTATCCGATATTTAAAGCTTATAATAAGTCGATTAAATCGAAATCATGTAGAGTAGGCTTACAAAAATAATACTAGTTTTTTATCGAAAGATTCTCAATTTTCAAAATAAGAAGCTAGAGTTCTAATTAACGATGAAGAGGTTTCAATAATTTTATTACCTCATTTCAATGATTCCCCTGCCCTGCCCGCCCTTGTGCTCGAGGTATTGGTCTTATCACCCTACATTACGCAACTTCATTAAAAATGACAATAAATACTGTGTTGTTTTACATGGTTGTCCATATTAATACCATATCATTTATCTTGATTGTGTGGATAAGGTATAGTTACTAAAGACAAGCCTCGTGTTTTCATCATTTTTTTTTGTGCGGATTGTCCCTCAAATGCACTGGCGTTTAATTTTTGCCCTTTATATATGTGATCTTTAATTTTGCTCATGTTATTTATTTTATAAAAATATCTAAATTTACTTTGTAAGTCATAGTCTATGATATTTTTTTTACGAAAACTGAATTTTTGCCTCTAAAAATATCTTAATTTTTAAAAAATATATCAAATTATATTATGCTCATAAAAACTACTCAATGCTGTAACACTTTGTCTCTATTATAATTTAAAGTCTTGCGTCCACCTTTGATTATATTATAGATAGTGAAACTTGACGTGATGAAAATTATTAGGGTTTGGATTGGATCCTATTTGTCACAAATTTAAGAAGCTCAATATGCTTTAAATACATTTTATTTCCTTTTCCGTGTGCTTTCTACGTAACTATATTAGGTTTAGGGTACAGATTAGTTGTATACATTAATTAGTGCTAATGAACTTGATATCATCAGTACTTTATTTGGATTTCTGGTTCATTGCATTATGATATGATTAAAAATAAAAAAAAAAAAAAAAAAAAAAAAAGGATTGGTCAAGTCTTTCCAATCATTTAGCGCCATGTGCAATTGGTTTCTTTTCCCTTTCCCCAAAAGTAAAATTTGTTTTAACTTTTCTTTCCGCCATATTGTTGAAGGACCTCCACATATTCTTTTTTATTTATTCCATCACTTTTTTTTTTCTTGTCACGGGACTTGACCGTTTCCATCTGCAATGTTATTGTGGTAACCATGTATTCTTTAGAAATAGTAATAAAACACATGAATACTATTCTTATTTCCAATGAAAAGAAGAATATATATGAGAGCAAAAAGAAAAGGTTGGAGAACTCTAATGCTTCGAAAGGGCAGGTACTTTTCCTCCCTTCATCGAAATTTCAACTTGGTCATTCTTCATTGTATACCTGACAAATCAGAAATAAAGTGTAGCTGCAATATTACTTTTTTTTTTCTATTTTAATTTATATGACATGCATTCTTTTTAGTTGTTCTTTTATGTTTTGATGTATAAAATATTTTATTAGTACAGATCATAAGATCATTTCTTTGATTTATTTTATAAACTTTCTAGATATTGGAGAGCGCATTTCTCGAGAAACATATACTAGCAACCTAATTAGCTAAAGATAATTATACTTTAATATTAATTAATTAGCTCGAAACGTACGAGATAGACAATATGTTTCTTGACAAAAAGGATATCAGATATTTAATTTGGTGAAAAGCTTTCAAAAAGGTGCCAAAAGATTTGCTCAAAATTTTAGTGGTTATTCTATTCTCTTGATGAAAAGATTATATTGTACTTCTTTTTAAATATTTTAAGTATCGAAATTCGTTTATTTAGTCTACATCAAGACCTTAAATGCTGATATATGCAAATAGATTATAAAAGAAAAACTTGGGAGTGGAAAGATGCTACCTAAAATATTGATAGTAATTCATGATCATGGTTGTTCTATTGATAGTAATTCATGATCATGGTTGTTCTGTTTGATTATTTGTTCGTCTCCCGCGACAAAAAGAGCGCGAAGGCTCAAACAAGAAAAATATAAAAGGCACGCAAACCCTAAATATCCAACAAACAAAATGGCACATTGGCCAAAACAAGACATCCAGAAAGGGCACACATGCTCGCAGTAAATTAACATCGCTAAGCAGGGGGAGCATCTTCATCACCCGGGGAGTTGGCAGAGGCGTCAGAAGCGGAAGGCATATTGTCAAAAAGATCATCCATATCCATCTAGGCATCGCCTAAATCCACCTCTACATCTATCAAACCTGTGGGAACGTTGATTTGTCCTTCATTCACCCCTTATAGAACCTCATGGCTCGTATGAAGAACAATATAATACCAGAGTAATGTGGCCCTACGTTGGTCAGTTGCCTGGTGAAACCCTAGGCGATGGTTACGAGCCCTGAGCCGGATGCGATAAGCCTTCGATGCTTACACCTGCCCCCGGGAAGTATCACGATCCGCTTCCACCCGGGCCAACCTCTCTTGTAGCAGTTGGCAAATAGTGGTCATGTGCCAAAAAGTGTCCTACCTATCTGCCAGAGCCTGCTTGGCCTCTTCCCACTGCAGTACTAAAGTAACCCTTAGGCCTAAAGATCTTTTTTCTTTGAACGGAGTGTGGAGAGGTCATCCCGGAGGCACTAGTTCTCCATCATCAGCTTCTCCACCTCACGGGAGAAAGATGAAGGAATGTTCCTAGCCAACTTAATGGCGGATAAAGCGACAGCATGGCCCTAAGAAAGAAAGAAATAAAATAAACAGTCTTAGTATGCACCCTCACTCCGAAGAAACAACTAAAGAAAGAAAAAGAATTCGGCTTACTTGATGAAACAGATTGGCCAAATAGGGCATGGAAGCTTCCAAGCCGAAGTCAATGCTGTCAGCAGGTGGCGGTGGAACAGAAGGGCCAACGCCGCATTATCAAGTGAAGCCTCGCCACTGTTCACACCCTTGGGTCGATCCTCACTGCCTCCCGAGGGAATAGGCACTGGAAGGCCCCTTCCCCCCGGACCCACGACGGTATCCGTAGAAGGGATCCTCGTGTCTTTAGCATCAGCAACCCCTCCTTAATCATCGACGTTCACCACCCCCTGCATCATCTCCCTCCAGTAACAGGTGAATCGGCGATGCATTCTCATGCGAGAGTCAATCCCCCCGAAAGAGGATGCACCAACATCATTTGGGGGCCCACGCTTCCTGCAATTCTTAGACTCGGCAACTGCCCGAGTAATACAAGCAAGGGCATCCTCCCTAGATGGCACTTTCTTGATGGAAGACCCTTGAATGAGAAGGCCTTACAGATGCATAGGTAGTCGAAAATAATGTCAAAAAAGGTATGGTTAGCACAAAAGTGATGTTGGTGAAAAAAAGAACAAACCATGGCTTTTGCCCCTCCACCGGTCTGCAGAGATGCCTCTCCACATCCTCTCGGTATTTTTAAATTCACGCAAAATGCCTATTACCTAGCCAAAGATATTAGGCAAGGGTTCTAGTTGAATGAGGCAGCTGGAAAAACATGGACGACAAAGTTAGAATTAATGCTCGGAAGAGAAAATAGGAGATACTGCAGAAAGAAAGAAGACATATTCTTACGGGCTGTTATTCTATTGCTCCAAAAAAGAATCGAGAGTGACATTGTGGAGATGGCTGGTGCAGATTATTATAAACCGATCAAACCCACCCCGATCGTGATCGTCCTTAGCACTGGTGATGAGGCTCTAAGAGCATCGAAAAACTAAATTATTCATCCCCTCACAGAACACGTGAGGGGAATAAAGATGGATAAGGTGATCCAGAGTAAAAGGAAGCCATGTAAGGTCCGCTAAGAACTGCAGGCAACGAACAACTCTCTATGTCTGGGGAAACTGCCACAAACATATGCTGTAACAACGGTAGAAGGCCTCTATCACTAAATTAACGGGGAGGCCAAAACTAATGGTAAAAAGGTAAGTATAAATCATCGACATGCCCGGGACATGCCGATCAATACTAGCATTAGCAGAAGGGGTAACACCTCAATCTCAGGTCCCCATTAACAATCAATGCGAACTTGAGGGATTATAGACTCATCAATCAAAGAGGTTATCCCCTTAATAGACTCGTACTGATGATTGGCACAAAAGTCCCTGTCATAATTGGAGTTGACCAAAATGATATCGGCTATCGTAGAGCCCAGGTCTATCACCTGAGTAGCAGAATAGGTTGTGGCCCAATGGTGAGAAGAGACCACAGATGCACTTCCTAATTATTCCCTAAGATGGGCAATGGGAATGTTATCGGATGAGGAAGAAGGCAAAGAATATGAAGAAGACATTGTTTGAGGATTGTTAGAGCAGAAAGAGAATTAGGTGCACAGAAGAAGAAGAAGAAGGCTAATAGCAAATTTAAGGAAAGAAGGTGGGGGTTTCTTGATTAAATAACCAAAGGAGGTAATCATTAGACTCGAAAAGTGAAGCGATGTGCCTGATAAAAAACATCAATGGTTGTCTCTGAAGAGGCGTCGTCGAATGGGTGAAGGGATGCATTAAATGATGTCCTCACAAAACGTCTAATCATGGGAAAAGTGGCAACATTTCGGCTAAGTTCCCACATAAAGTTCAAAAAAGAGTTGACTCTTCCACTTTCCGAGCTCATAGAATGAAGGGCCTGAAAAGTGGAGGACTATTTGTATTGGGTGTAAAGTGCACCCGGGGGGATCGACATAGTTGGAGGCTTAGAGGATCCGGGGAATCCTTACAACTGTTCCCTTCTCTCAGCAACTCATGTCAGATCCGTTAGTCTCGATCAGAGTGTCGTGACACGTATGGGCGTTAGGACATTAGCAGGGTCACGTCATCTTTACTTTAGGGCTATAAAAGTCTAACCTTGGCTTATGTATGTAAAGCTTAGGAAGGAAGAAACATCATCTTGCTCACTTTGTAACCCTAGCATTATTATTTTCTCTAAGGCATTATTATTTCTCTCTCAAGGCAATATACACGGAGATCCATTGTTGTGTTTATTTTTCTTAGTTGAATCATAGCTTGTTTATTTTCTTGTATTACTTACCATTCATATTCATTTTTTCTCACCCAAATCAAACTCGTTAAGGAGTTTTCCAGATCGGATACAACTCACTTATTTTCAAACTCTATAAAATAAATCTCTAATTGTTTTTCTGGTTATAATCATTTTCACCGGAAAACACGTCTATAAGTACTCTTGACCTTTTCTTTTTCTATTGTACTGCGTAGAATGCCACTAGAACTATGTACCTAACACGTGACGAAATAAAGATACCATAAATAATTTAATACTGGTGAAATAAAGAAGGCTTAATGCATATGTGGACTTTTAAACTTGTCAGTTTTTTTTTCATTTTGGCACCTCAACTAAGCCTTGTTCCTATTGAATCCCTGAATTTGTCCTCAAATGTGTCTATTAAACACAATCGGACTGACATGACATAAACTGATAGTTTCAATTTTTTTTAACTTTGCTTCATATTTCTGCTACTATGAGCTACTTTGGTTCTTGGTTTGAATTAGTATGCATAAGAGTTGAGCTTAGGATCTGTGTGAATATAGGGAGTAGGTTGTTTTAATTGATAGAATTTTTCACGTAGGATATGCTTGACATTCACACCCTAGGTTAAAAAAATGAAACTCTTGATTTATGTTATGTCAGTCGGATTGTATTTAATAAGCACACTTAAAGACAGATTCAAGAGTTTAATAAGAACAAAATTTAATTAATATGTCAAAATGAAAAAAAAAAAGAAAAGGACAAGTTTGAGGGTCACATATGCATTAAGCCTATAAAGAACTTAATTGACAGTTGGGGTCATGCATGAGAAAAGCCGATATCAATGCATACGATCTTTGATTATCATCACCACAAAGTTGAAGGTCCACCACCTTTGGTATTGTGGATTATTGTCCACTAGACAATGTTATAGCGGTCTTTTTTTCGGTAACTAATAAGTTTATTTACCAAGAGCATTGTACAGATCAGGAAAAAAGAAATAAGGACGTATGGGACATCCCCAGCCTTGTAACCACCTATAGTTTCAACTCCTTACTGCATTCTATCTAAATAAAGAAACAAAAACATCAGCATTTTGGGTTACTCAGATAAAAGGAAACATATTTCAAGCCTTACTACTGACTACATAATTGTGGATCATCAAGTAAAGGCTAAATAAAGGGGGAGTTAGGATTTAAAGCTTATAGGCTTGATATTTTGATTTTTTTTATAAGTTACTAAATTTTAAATTATATAATATAAATATTTAATAAATTTCTTAAGACAAATACAAGATTTAAATTAAAGCTACTGATCTGAATTTGCAACCTCCGCCCTGGAGCTAAAAGTAGCAAACCAAATAGATTATATATGAAGCAGTAGAAGTGGATTGCTTACTGGTTGTCAAGCTTATCATGGATGAAGATGTACAACATCATCCATTAAACCTATTATTGAATATTGTAGATATTTGTGCAGACCAACAAGGCCACAATTAGACGTATCTGGAGGAAGGCAAATAAGTGTGCTGATTTTCTAGCAAATACATAATACTATTAAATAGCTTAGATACTAATATAAAGGTCATGTCTTTAAGAACATGAATTTTTTTTCCTAACAGACTTAAGTCATGATGTTGCTTATGAACGAATTTAAAAGCTTTAATTGATTTGTTTTTCCACTATACCAAAAAAAAAAACATAATTTAAAAGCTTGACACATCAACATCTTTTAAATTATAGATGTTGGAACATCTGGTTAGTCAACCGGTGGAAGGTGGTCCCTACGTTCTTCAAGCCAAATGGGATGACATTATAGCAGTAGGTTCCATGCTCCATGATGAATGAAGTCTTCTCCTGGTCCGTCGGATCCAACCATATTTGATCGAACCTTGATAAAATGTCCAGGATGCTGAGTAATTCGTGCCCGGCCACCACATTAACAATTTTGTCTAAGTGGGGCATGGGGTACGAGCCCCTCAGATATGTTTTATTCAGGTATTTCAAGTTTAAACACATTTGGAAAGTATCAATTTTTTTAGAAAGTACCACCACATTAGCCAGCCAGTCAGGAAACTTTACTTCTCTCTCGAATCCCTCCCAATTTGATGAGTCAAGCTACTTCCTCTTTGATGAATTGACTACGTTCAGCCGACACCAGATGTCTCTTTTGCTTAATGGGCTGACGAAGGTCCTCTGTCGTGGTTCTCCCTACGTCAGTTTCTTCTGGTGTGACAAATCCCCTAGGTATCCGGGCTGGCAATTCCTCCAGGGATGGGTTTATTAATTGCTCTTTTTTGTGCTCGACTGTTGGTTTGATACCAGGGTCGAACACATATAATTGCTAGCAGCCGCTTTCAGTTTGTTCGTCTTTTGTGGCCACCAGGGTCATGCTCCCCTGATCAGGTTCCGAGTCTCCCCGAATTTCAGTGATCCCTCATGACGTTGAACTTCATGATGTGATGAAAAGTAGAAGGTATATATTTCATGATATACAACCAGGGTCTTCTGATTACCAAATTATAGGGCAAGCCGCCCTCGAGGACGTCAAACACGGACTTTAAAGAGACCCCCTCCACATGAGTGGTTAGCTCGTTGCACCTGGGTTGTTTTGTTGGACAAGTTGAATCTAGTCAAGATCTTAATTACCGGGATCATCCATTCTATTAGATGCATCTCCTTGAGAACGTGGAGTTGCACTACGTTTACAGTGCTACCTGGATCAACAAGCACACGCTTAACGTTAAAATTAAATATTTAGATAGATATTACCAGTGCATTGGCATACGGACCCTCAATGCTCCTCATTTCCGTTCCACTAAATGTGATGGGTCTTCATTGTCATCTCTTCCTCTTTTTCTGGAGGGGAAGGGTTCCCCATATTACGTCCCTCGAGACACCACTCCGATTATTTCCCCTTCGGTGATCATGTTGATTGCGCTAGGTTGTGTCGGATGCTTTTCTCGGGCATATTTGGACTGGCTTCTGAAGAATTCCTTCAAGTGTTCTCTTTTCAACAAATCCTCCACCTCATAACATAGATGTTTGCAGTCTTCAGTTGAGTGTCCGGGAATCACATGCAACTCACACCAAAATTCCACGTCCCGCTTATTTGGGTTGGATCGCGTTGCTACTAGAAATCTTATTTCCTTTATATTTTTCATTGCCATGACCAACTCTCTAACCTCCACAATGAAATTGTACGATGTCACACTTGGTGGACCCGACTTATTTATTTGCTTCCTTTGCGATGTCTCATTTTCTTTCCTGGCTTGACCTTGGTTATATCACGACCTGTTTGTCCTCCCTTCGCTTCTCGAAGGTGGGCGAGTTGAGTATATATCATACTAACCTCTCAGGTCTTTCTGCCTGAATAATGAAGCGTTTCTGGGTTTATCTTGTGGCTCACCTCTGACCTCTATCCGGGTGTCAGCCCTGAGGTCATCTTCTATCCTCATTTTGGTTGTGTACATGTTGTTCACTTCATTCAAAGACTTGGTCGGGAGCTCCCTTAAGCTATTCTTAAGTTTTCTTGAGGCATCTGAGCTATTGGCATTCAAACCGTCTGCGAACGCTGCGGCGGCCCCATCTTCAGGGATAGTGGGCAACATCATCCTTTCCCGCTAGAATCATTCCACGTAGTTGCGAAGCATCTCATTGTTCTATTTATTTAAGGTGAAGATTTCTTCTTTGTGTGTTTTGACCCTTCGTGCTCCTGCATAGGCCTTCACGAACGCATCTGCAAGAGCAACAAAAGAATCAATAGAATTTTCAAGTAAAAGAGTATTCCAAGAAAGTGCTTCCTTTGTGAGCGTCTGACTGAATTTCTTCAGCATGACAGATTTGATTTCATGTTGTTTAGGTTATGCCCAGTGACGACTGCTTCAAAGGTTATAATGTGCTTCTCTCGGTCTGTGGTTCCATCGTATTTGGGCATGCCTGGCATTTTGAACTTCTTTGGGATTGGCTCGGGAGCTGCATTCATCTTGTAAGGTATTTTTCCATACTTCCTCGCTCTGGTTCCCTTTAAGATAGGAGGGCCCCCTGGTATCTAGCTTATTCACTCGTGGAGCTCCTTTTCTAGACTTTCCAAGTCCGCATTCGGTATGACTGGTTCCGCCTCTGCCTTTCCCACATCTACTATAGAAGTACCAGGCACTTTAATAACCTTTGGGGTTGTTCGATGGGCAGATACACGGTACTGCCCCGGATAGGGAGTTTATGAACTTTTCCATCCGCTTCATCATTGCGCTGTTTGATGCCTAGACCACGTCCAAAGCCATTTCCGAAGTAGATCTTTCTTCTTTGAACATCCCCTTTACCTTAGAGTGAGAGCGTCTCTTTTTTTTCTTGGAGTAATGCCCTTTGGGTCATATCTCCCTACTTTTTACCGAATGATTCTATTCGTTTTCCTCATTTGGGAGGTTGTTGGGGACCTCCCTTGGGGGCGTTGCTTCCTCTTCCTTTTCTTCTCGTGCATTCAACTCCGAATGGTTCTCCTTGTTAGAGCTTCACAGATCTGTTGGTCGTGACCCCTGTGGGTCTCTTGTTTCGAATGAAACGCTGCTCCCCGATGTGCTGTTAGTTGGTTCAGCCATGATCAGGAGTTATGTAAAGAGATAGTTCTATACCAACATAAGTTTGAGAGTTTCGGACGGCGAATCAGGACAACACCACAACTGTTTATCCCCACAGACGACTCTAAACAGTTTTCCAATGAAAATGGTTCTAACAAGAAAATCAATTAGAGATTTGTTTTATAGTGTTTGAAGACAAGAGAGTTGTATCCGATTCGGAAAACTCATTAACGATTCCGGTTCGGTGAGAGAAAATGAATATGAATGATAAGTAATACAAGAAAATAAACAAGCTATGATTCAACTAACAAAAATAAGCATGACCATGGATCTCCGTGTATATTGCCTTGAGAGGGAAATAATATTGCCTTAGAGAAAATAATAATGCTAGGGTTACTAAGTGAGCAAGATGATATTTCTTCCTTTCCAAGATTTACATATGTAAGACAAGGTTAGACTTTTCTAGCCTTATAGTAAAGATGACATGACCTTGCTGACGTCCTAACGGCCATGCGCCGCGACACTCTGATCGAAACTGACGGATGTGATGAGTTGGTGAGAGTGTGGAACAGTTGTAGGGCTTCCCGGGATCCTTTGAGCCTCCGGGTATGTCGATCCCCCGGGTGCACTTTACACCAATACAAGAAGGTAGATATATATAGAGAGATTTATTATTACAGAGATAAGAAAATTGATGACGAAAATATCTGACATGCACTTTTCAAATTTAATGTGCTTCAAATGAATACATGATAAAAAATATGATTAATGGATGATTACAATCATGTTTAAGTATACTAAAAATCATTTGATGTTAGAAGTATGACAAATTAAACTCACTTGCACACACATATTACATGTTATTCAATGGATGCAATGGCAGAACTTGCCCAAAATATTAAGGGGGCGGTAACTACTAACTAAAATATTATAATTGAAATTTATAAGAACAAAATATAATTTTATCAAAGATTCAAAATAACATCAACACAACAAAAATATAATATATAAAAGGAAAGATGTACCTAGATTAAAGTGCTGCCCTTCGTTCTTTTAAAGACTTGAAATCATTAATAATTGAATCAGAGCTAAAGATTTCAGCTATCTCTTTTTCAATATAAACCATTATATTGTCAGCAAGAAATTCATCCTCCATCTTATTACACAACCTTGTCTTGATTATCTTCATTGCTGAAAATGATCTTTCTATAGTAGCCGTAGAAACTGGAAGCGTTAAGATAAGACGGGTTATCCGGTCAATAAAGTAATATGTATTCGTCTTCCATATTTTTTCCAAAGCTTCACACAATTCAGACATAGTTGACAAGCTATTCAATTCTGGATGACTAACAACCTGAAGAATAAAGTGTTGAAATCTCAAATTTGTTTTCTCTTTCTCACTAAAATCCACTGGATATAATTTTTCTAGAAGAGCACATATATCATCTATAAATGCTTCGTAAATATCTTTAGGAATTAAATTATTGCTTAGGCTCAAAAGCTCCATTGTTTGCACATTAAACCTGTGATTCAATTCCTGCAATTGTTGATCAATTGTAACACAAAAGAGATTCACTCTAAAATGTTGACCAACTGTGGTGTGATCCTTCTGATAACGAGCACGCCCTTGACACTCTATATAAACATCATTACAATCAAGAGAATCAATATCATGTTGTTCACAAAATAATGTCAGATTTTTCAATAATTGATCCCATCCTTTATCTCTCAACTTCTGAATTAATGTTTTTGTAGTGCTGACTAAATGTATAGCATTAAGTATATCTTGGGATTTCTGTTGTAAAGCTTGACAAATACAATCTGTAATTCCCATAATCTCTTTCATCATGTGCAAAATCAATATGAACTCAAATGAATTCATAATCTTATAAGCAACATTAGCATCCCATCGTTAAGAGTAAGTTGATCCATTTTTCCTTATATTTTGAAGAACCACGCAAGTTGCATCATGCATATTTATCATACTACAAACAGAAGAAAAATGTGAGCTCCAACGAGTATCTCCAGCTCATTTCAAAGTGCCCATCTGATTTTGTCCTTTATCACTATCAAGTTCACCAATCTCTAGAAAAAGTGATATCTCCTCTAATTTGATATCTTGCAGCTCATCATGACGCTTACTAGAGGAACATACAATATTGACAACAAAATTCAAGTTTGAAAAGAATTCATGAATAAAGAAAACTTCTTTGGAAGCAACAACCAAAGCAAGTTATAATCTATGTGCAAAGCAATGTATGTAATAAGCATAAGGACAATCTTTGAGAAATAATGTTTGCAATCCATTCCACTCTCCTCTCATATTACTAGCACCATCATACCCTTGCTCATGGATATTTGAAACATCAAGACAATACCAAGAAAGAACATCACAAACTGCTTTTTTAAGAGTGATAGCCATAGTGTCCTTAATATGCACAAGATCAAAAAAAATCAGTCTTGTATACAACCCTTTTTATCAACAAACCTCAAAATAATAGCCATTTGCTCCATTAGAGATTCATCACGTGATTCATCAACAATTATGCAAAATTTAGAATCCCCAATCTCTTCTCGGATATAGCTTTTCACTTTACTAGAAATGATATGCAAGATTTTCTTTTGAATTAGATGAGAAGTATACTTTGAATTATATGGAGCATTCTCTAGCACTAATGCAAGTTCATCATTGTATGATGCTAAGAGTTTGATCATTTCAAAAAAGTTACCTCTATTTTTTTATCCTAATGATTCGCCATGGCCTCTAAAAGCACAAGCTTGAAACGTGAGTCAACGAATTGAATCAATAGAGCTCTTTAGACGAAGTCTATTTTTGCTAATTTGATCGGAACTCTGCACGTTAAGGACATTTCTGATGTGCATTGACTGATTGAACAAGTCTTGAGAAGATTTCAATGCATTATTGTGAGACGAACACAGACTCTCACCAATATGATTAAGCAAAGCACAACTCTTCCCAGCATTGACCTTTCTCCATGCTTTAAATCATTTTCTAGTAAAGACATTAGCTTCAGGATGCCCACTTGGCTTTTTACTGAACAAGTAACAAAGCAAACAATAAGCATCATCATTAGTTGGTGAGTACTCTAGCCATGAAGGGAAAATTTTGAACCAAGATGCTTGAAATCGCTTTGGATGCTTATCTCTATTGAGGGGATACTTTTCAACTTGACATTGATAGGGAACCCAATTGAGATAAGCTCTTCACACTTCATCTCTTCGATTCACTGGATATTCTCAAATTTGGGGACGCTTTCCGGGGTCACGTTCTAAACAATTAACATCAAATTCATACATAGTGACTTTTTGAATCTTGCAAGGTTGCTCATCCAGTTGAACTGTTTGATCATCGG
Source organism: Anisodus tanguticus (assembly GCA_034509755.1). Classification (NCBI taxonomy): domain Eukaryota; kingdom Viridiplantae; phylum Streptophyta; class Magnoliopsida; order Solanales; family Solanaceae; genus Anisodus; species Anisodus tanguticus. Next base: position 42,583,633 of record CM067540.1, on the reverse strand, counting down.
AATGGTGCTTTTCAAGTGTCGATGTTGAAGCTATACAATTTCATCTTTGTTGGAAGCTTTCCTCTTGAAAAATGCATCAATTTTCTTAAGTTTGACCATCGTACCACTCCTAAAAAAAATATACATAAATCAATTACCAAAGATGAAAGATCATAATCAATTTATCACATTTTAACACACTTTTTTAAACAGTTTCAACTCAGCTTATATTTTAAAACAATTACATATTATCCTTTAAAAACAATTATTATATATTAAAACAAATTACAATCCACTTGAATTGTCAAAATAAGTAATAAAATATTAATTGTCTTTATGTGGTGGTGGTGGCCGGTGGGGATGAAACCCACTAGCACAACACTTCACCATTTGAAATCAATTTTAAAAGAATGTGTAGTGACACTGTGACAGACAGCTAAATTTCTATTATTCGCCCCAAAAATCATTTACTGATGGTAGCAATTTCTTTTTCTCTCCAAAAAAATTAAATTTTACCAACATAAAGCTAAATAGAAGATTTACCACAGTTAAAAACATGTAAAATAAGAAAATTACAGTGAGTGAAAAGAAAATTTATCTGTGTTAAGACGATTGTGAATTTAGGGCAACCGGGGAAAGTTGGAATGCACAGGAGAGAGAGGAGAGTCGTATTGGGAGAAGAGTTGTGCTCTGGAGAGGGCAAAAAACTACAATTATTAGATGAAGCTCAATATCTCTCAGTACCCAAAAATAAATAAAGCCCATTTATTTGTGGATTGAGTAGTAGTATATAAAAAAAAATTCTAATTTTTTGAGGGATACCACGCCTCCCCTCCGCTCCTACAAACATCCACCACTGAATGGATGCACATGTAACTCATTGCGTCATGAGGACCAAAAAGCAAAAAACTCATTGCGTAAATATTGAATCTGCCTTTGGATACAACATGAAGATGGAAGAATTTGAGATACAAAGAGTGGTTGTACTAGCTAGGGTGTTTACAAAAATCGAAAAATTCAATTGAACAGAACATCGAGTCAGATCAAAAGAAAATTGATATTTTTATGTTTGATTTGATTTTGGTTTTTTATTTTAATTAAAAATCGATAAATTATAGTTTGATTTTAGTTTTAAGCATAAAATATAAGTAAAAAGTCAAACCAAAACCAACGTAAATACCTTATTTAAAAAAATATAACTGCACATATACATGTATACGTTTATATATATATATATATATATATATATATTTTAAAATTTTAAGATACAGTACATGTTAACATTTTAGCCTCTTGGTTTGTAGTGTAGTTTTTTAATTTGTCTCTGCATTCTGGATTAATTTGTGAAGGAAAATCTTGGAGTAACTGATAAAGTTGCTGCCATATGATCAGGAGGTCATGTGTTCAAGCCGTGGAAACAACCTCTTGCAGAAATGCAAAGTAAGACTGCGTACAATAGACCATTGTGGTCCGGCCCTTCCCCAGACCACGCGATAGCGGGCTTAGTGTTATTTAATTTGTAGTCATTATTTGATAAGTCTAAGAATCTATTTTATGTTAAAAATAATTTGTAGTATTTAGTTGTATTCTTGAACTAATATTTATTAATATTGTTTAATTCAATTTAATTATTATCAAGATATCTTGATAAATGATATTTTTTTCATGAAGAGTACTGATTGACTAGGTAGTGTTATCCTAGAATACAATCATTGAGATATGTATTTGAAAATGTAAGTCACATATTTTTAAAAAGGACAAAAAACTGACAAATACCGAATTAAGAAAAAGCTGACTTAATACTTTGGTTTGATTCTAATATTTAAAAGATTAGCTTAATTAATTTAATTTCAAAAATGATCCGAGCCGAATCCTGAACGTCCAAGATAAGGGCAATTCGTACGAATGGCCTTCGAATGAGATGGTCTTTAATTTTTACCCCTCAAAACATAAGTCTTTAATTATTGCCCTTCAACTTATTATTGAATAATAGAAGGGCGATATTACCCCTCACTCCGAATCATATCAAACCCCAAACTTACCCCAATGAACCCCAAAATCAAATCGCAAATGTCTCTAACCTTCTCCGACGTTTCTACGACAAAAAAACTCATTGCGACGTTGATATACTCATTTTTTGCTGCAACAATGTCGGAAAAGTATTGAATATTTTTCAAATCGTAGATTTTCATTCACTTTAGATCAATTTATACTTTATGAGATCGATTTCGCTAAATTTCAGTTGAAATTCAATTTTGCAACTCATAAATTTGACTCAACAAAACATATAATCGATTGATTTTTTATTTTGTCACGACTCAATTTACCAAGCCGTGATGACACTAACTCCCAAGAGTCAGTAAGCTGACCACAACCATTTAACCCAAATTAATTAAGGAATAAAGTGCAAAATAATCAAAACAATTCAATCTAAGTCTTAAATGAGTCTTATAACATAAATCATGCGGAATAAGTACTACAAATCCCCCAAGATTGGTGTCACTAGCACAAGAACGAACTAAAAAGGAATACAAGTGTGGGAATACATCCCGAAATACATAAGTCATCTGGAAATGAAAAGACATGAAGTAAAGGATAGATGGGAAGATCCAGTGCCATGGATCACACTAATAGTTTACCCCGAATTGTTTAGATGCCCTCCTCAACGGCCAGTAGTGTCCGGAGATCCACTCGTGCTAGGAAAAGATTCTGAACACAAAAGGGGTGCAGTAAGTGTAGCGTGAGTACAACGCACACAACGTGTCGATGTGTCAAGCTTTTAGGTTTTGGTTCTACTCTGTTACACCTCGTAAGTTTTGCGTTTCGTTGTGTCGTCAATGGATACCGAAACCCCGGGGAGGGGTATGACCTTATAGAAGGATAATTAAGGTTTATAACTTGTTTATGGAGATACCAGAGTATTTTAAAGTTAAACAGATCGAAGAAAGTGTGTTTCGATGAAAATCAGAAAACTGGAAATTTGACGGAAAGATCGACAGGCCGTCAAATTTCCATATTGGACCGTCAATTTTTCTGGCAGTTTGACGGTCCGTCAAATGGATTGTCATTTTAAGTCGGTGTAGTTGTATTTACGAGTTTAAATTGGGTTTTCTGATGTAGAACCCTCATTTTTCGCCCAAATAAGTCTCAAGACCTCTTCTAAACCCTCTCAATCTTACCCCGACTCCCCAAGTCAAAATTGAAGTCATAATCCACAGGAATTTCATAATAAGCCCCGTAATTATCGAAGGAATTTCCATTTCCTTGAGGAGTTGGTTTGTGAAAACCCTTGGAGCAAGATGCTCTACTGTTTTGAGGAGATTTTGATACGTAAAGGTAAGTCTTACCCATATCTACTTATGATTATGATTAATTGTTGATTTGGAGGAAGTTATGAAAAAGTTTTCATGATCAAAACTTTGCAAAATTGTGAAATCTTTGTAATAAGACTTCTTGGGTTATTTTACGCTAAGTATAAGTTGAATTGGATGTTATGGATTAAGAGAAATACGATTTAAAGGATTGTGAGGTTGAATCAAATAAGATTTCTTGTATAAGAAAAAAAAGGCCTAAGGAATCATATATACTAGACTTGTCGAAGACACCTAAATGAGTTTCTATGGAAATAATATTCTTGATTGAACCGTGTGATTGAGTTACATAAGAATCTCTTGTAAAAGAATCTAAGAACCCGAGATGGTCAAGATTTACGATAAGATGTGTAAGTGAAGTTTCTCTATGGAATTTGAATTCGATATTGATGTCAACTTGTTATGTGATGTAGATGACCACCGTAAGAGGAGAGATGGCTTATAGAACGATTGCGGCGACAAGGACCAGATATGTTAAGGCATACTCTTTTATTCTTTTGGCATGATCGACGAATGAGCATAACCATAACAATGTCCCCTCAAAAGGAATTCTACTGTTAAATTTAAAGCATGATTACTTTCGCACCATATTGTTACAATTCATAACTCTTGTGGTTCGGCTTCAGAAAAATTTTCTCGGCATAATAGTCTCTTGAACCTTTTATTTTCTTATGACCGTTGATGACTCTCAGTTTGTGATACAAACACCATTACATAATAATAATAGGAAGATAACGAACTTGAGTCACTCCGATTGGTTTCATAAGGCCCTTCAGAGTCTGTCTAGCATTACACTTATATATATGTAGCTATTTTCTTACCTAGCTGCACTATAGTCGACCGAGTATGTCATGTAGATGTGCACCCAACTGCAGTTGGTTTTGATAATACCGAGTCTCACATTTGGGCCGGGTACGACCGAGTCCTCATCGAGGTCGGATATGATATATATGTAGTATGACATGATTTGCGGCACATAGAGGCTGGATATTACTTTATGTGGCCCCACTGAGCGGCTTGAATTTTACAGACATGCATACATTTTCATGATTGTGTCAGGTAGGACCTTAGAGGCTTGTTATGAGTTTCAGGTTGACTTCTGTACCCTTATCTCTTATGACATGTCTTTTGTCTATATTGGTTATCTGCCTTATATATTCAGTACATCTTTCATGCTAATGTCCCTTTTCGGGGACACTGTGTTTCATGTCCGCAGGTACAGATAGAGATGCGGATGGTTTTCTCACAACGGGACTTGATTCAGCTGGAGGTAGTCAAGCTCCATTCTTCCAAAGTTTTATAGTAAGCTGATAGGTATGACGTAAATACATATGTATATAGTTGGGTATGGCGGGGCCCTGTCCCAACCAGTTGTTATTAGTATACTCTTTAGAGGCTTGTAGACAGTGTGTGATGTGTGGTTGTCGTGTGTGGCCTTGTCGGCCTCTGTAGTAGATTTAGCTCCATCCGATCGTATTTCTCCCGAGATGAAAGAAAAGATTAGCAATTTGTCTTTTCAGAGCTATCGCCCCAATAAAAAAGTATTCTTGTGATAGGCTATGTCCCTGGTAAAAAATATAGTGAAATAACATTCCCTATTCTTTCCCCGGACCCTGCTACTAAGAAGGATGTTCACTTCTTAAAATATCCTATATACGTAGGCGGGAACAGGGTAAGGGGTCAGATTTATCCCGATGACAGCAAGAGTAACAATACAATTTATAATGCTACAACAGCAGGTATAGTAAGCAAAATCATACGAAAAGAAAAAGGGTGATATGAGATAACCATAACGGATGCGTCGGAGGGACGGCAAGTGGTTGATATTATCCCTCCCGGACCAGAACTTCTTGTTTCCGAGGGTAAATCTATCAAATTTGATCAACCACGAACGAGTAATCCTAATGTAGGCGGATTTGGTCAAGGAGATGCAGAAATAGTACTTCAAGATCCATTACGTGTCCAAGGACTTTTGTTCTTCTTGGCATCTGTTATTTTGACACAAATCTTTTTGGTTCTTAAAAAAAAATAGTTCGAGAAGGTTCAATTAGCCGAAATGAATTTCTAGATTCGCAGATTTATCGATATCAAGTTCGTAAAAAGAACCAAATTTTTGTTGGCGATTATTTATGATAGAAAAATGAAATTCTGAAAACTCCTTTGTCTTATTTATACTCTTCTTCAAAATCTACATACTATGTGGTACAAGGGATTCTCAGCATCTCGTAGAAAAAGAGTATGTAATGTAGAATTTGAAGAAGAGTATTTGACTTTAATTATTTTGATTTCATTTTTTTTAATTGGAGTAGTGTGACTATGTTACTATTGACAAATTTCACCGCCACAAGACGTATCAATAGTTTTCTATTCTAAATAGAAAGAAAGTCAAATTTGTCTAAATACTAGACATAAGGAACCGGGGGATAAATGCGGGGAACAAAAAATTCTAGGAGGGATTATTTGTCTTCCTAGTCTTCGACACAAGAAAGGGGTGTAGAAAAATCTTTTTTTCTTGTGTCGAAACGAAAGAGTAACGATTCTTGATCCTGTTTGTTAAAAGTTCCTAGTCTTTGTTTCGATTTTTCCAGATGTATCAGAAACCCTTTACCTTACCCCCACCCCGTTTACATATAATATACGAAGTGGTGGACAAAAAAAAAACAAAAAAAGAGAGGAATTTTTTTTAATTAAATAAAACTTTTTCAATCAACTTATCTTATACAAAATTTGATGATGAAATATGAAAAAAATAAAAAAGAAATAGAGTAATGTAATAGAGAGAGTAAGGTTCTACAATAGATTAGTATAGAAAGGATTTGCACGATATCTAATATATTATAGCAGCCAAAAAATTAAGTGATTCCTTCTTTCTTCTAACTTTGAAAGTACCGATAGATACTATCATAGAAAAAGAAGAAGTGGTATGAGTAAATCAATGAAGTGAATTTTTCAAAAACATGATCAGAAAAATGAGAAAAATGGAGTTTTTGAAAAGAAAAATAAATCCATTTTATCATTTAGACGAAAAAAATATTATGATTCTTAAGAACTCAACTGGCCCTTCCTCTTCGAATCAAACAAACAAAGAAGGGAATCCCGTTGAGTTCTTACGCTTTCATGTTGACAACTCAATTCATTCGATTACTACAGGGATGAACCCAATCCGGAATATGAACCATAAAAGAAAATACCTATTAAACCGATTACAAGAATACCAACTACAGTACCTATTATCGAAAGAGGAATCCTTTCAGTAGTATTGACCATTTACCCCACTTCCCTCCAGAAATCACCCTTTTGAGTGACATCGATTCGGGTGGTAGTGCCAGATTATAGGAAGGGCCGCACAATACAAAGACCATCAGCGCAGTGGTCATTTTCATTTGGGTTAGGTGTGAGTGATACTGTGTATGCAACAACACCTCCAATTATCTTCCCAGAGCAGGGTCATATTCAGCTGCCCCTGTAGGATAGACCTAGAAGAGACCGAGAAGTCCAATATCATGGAAGTCAGTTAATAAAGGTTCACCCCTGACAAGTAGAAGCAAGGAAGAAGTAACCAGTAGACAGACCGGAAGGGTTAGGATGGACGTAGGTGCTAAAGAATTGGTGTTGAGAGAAACATCAGATCGAAGCTCTCGGGTAGAAATTGGACAAGCCTAAGAAGGTGTTGAAAGTAGTAGACCACGCTGTCAGCAATATGGAAGGAGACACAACATAGCATGCTTATTCGATATTGAGTTATGTTCTGGATGTGGAGCTTTGGGCCATAGGGCTAGAGAATGTCCTATGAAATTTTAGTCGCTATGCCATCAGTGTGGACAGGTGCATTACAGGCCATGCCCAGATAATTTTGAGGGATGTTATTGGTGTGGAAGCATGAGCCATAGAGTGTATAGATGCCCGAGGTTGAGTCAGGAAGAACAACCAGTTCCGATATTACTTAGAACTGTGTAATCAAGCAGGTATGTTGATAACTCTATTGAGAATAATTGGGCTTATACTTATGATCAGTAAGTTATCTTTGATATATCAAGTATGTCATACAAGGCGTATATAGACCGTAAATCGATGATATGAATGAGAGATGGTAAGTGAAATCACAGTTATATTCAAGGCTCTAAGCAAGGTGATTTAGGAACTAACCCTTCAATGACTATATAATATATGTACCCAGCACCCTTAGATCTTGTAGCGTGAGCAATACCGGGACACGAAAAGTAAATGAACGTGTGACCTGAAAAAGGGGATTCATAAGTCCAAAGAATTTAGGGAAACCCTAGAAAAGTAATAAGGAAAATGGATTTCCAGATATAAGTTACCTGAAGCTTTGTTCAAAAGGCAGTTGAAGGAAGAAAAGGATGCGAAAAGTTATATGTAAACTAGTAACCCCAATCCATTTATAAGGATTAAATTATTTGGGAAACCTGTGGAACGAGATGAGTTTTGTCAATTAAAGGCAAGTAATATACTTTTTTCACAGTAAAGGACGGCAAGATTCTCTACATTACGTGGAAAGAAACTTACGACAAGGATATGATTAATAGAGAAACGGTGATAAATGATAAGCGGATAGTCGATAGACACAAGTAAAAGTGTTATGACAAACTTGGTATATACATTCTACAAAAAGAGTGACGGAAAGCCGATAATAGTAAGAAGATCGACAAAGGAATCGGAGTGAGACCTCCAAGCAACAAGGGTACCAATAAAAGGTAGGCGTACATGTAAAGAGGTGATATTTAAGTTTTTAGAGATAAAGATATAGATTATGACGTCCATAAGTGACGGTACCGAAAGTATTCTAAGACGAGGATTCTATGAAGAAATTCCAATCGGTAATCGCTAAGTGGTGTGATCGGACAACATATAGAAAGAACTCTAGTACCAATTTAGGAGAGAAAGCCCGAAGTTAGCAACAAGGATGAATCTAGCTATGACTCGAATTAAGTATGCCAAGCCTTACGTTCGCTGAGAATATCGGTAAGGTGTTTAAAGATATATGAGTGGGAGTAAGCATGAGTGAAGTCCGACGTGGGTATAGGCGGAGCAATGAAGAAATGATCTAAAGTAAATGATAAGGCAAAGAGCTAAAGGGTAAGAGTAAAGGAACATGATATGAGCAAGCAAGTGATAGTAAATGTGAACGGCCGAGTATACCAGGAACGTTACAAAAAGGGTAATGTAATGGTCATAATGATAAGGAAATCAGTTACAAATGAGACTAAAACTAAGAAATAAAGGCAACAACATGGACTCAAGTGCGGTAACTACGAAGGTAGCAAGCAAGAGAAATACCTTTCAAAAAGTAAATTCTTCAATAAAAAAAAAGAGGTAGGAGAACCCCTAGCATGAGCCATATTGAAAAACTAACCAGAGGATGTCAAAGATTTTCTTCGAAGAAATAGGTGTACAAGGAATAACCAACTAATGAATAGTCGAATGTGAAGTATAAGCGATTTTGAAGTTACAAGGGAAAGTATGTTCTCTTAGTATGAAAGAAATATCATTTTGGGAGATCATGAGTCCGAAGCCAGTGGATATAGTAGATGCTCTAGTAATAAGGGCAACAAAAGAAGAAACAACTTCGAAAAGGAGAAAATGTCTTATTTTTAGTATTTGACAAACGATATAAATCAAGAGAGGATACTTGAGCAAATATGAGATATAACTAAGGAAATAATAAGTCTATCTCGGAATACGTAGCATCGCCAAATAAGTATACAAACTCGAGATACTGTAAGAAGCAAGAGGACCAGATGTAAAAAGTAGGAAGGTAATGGACCATAGGGTCGTATACGGCGGAACAACGAGAGTCACTAAAGAAATCACAGAAAAGGACCGCCTTCAAGAAGTAACAGATGGCCAACCATAACAGAAATCGAATGATACCCCATTGAAGTTATAGTTAAATGAATTCTTCCTTATATTGGGAATTGAGAAGCGTCACATCTAAAGCCCCTTTAAGAAGTATTGTGAGATGGCGTAGAGATAATAATGGGAACCTTATCAAATATCCGATGATTAAGAGTATCAAGTAGCAACATTCGAAGAAGAGTTGCTTTTGAAGTTGAGGTATTACGTATGGATTATTGAGTGAACCAGTGATCTTTAAGGACCAATTTAAAAGAAGCCCTTAGTATTCAGAATTTCCATATGTCCCTGCCTAAGATGACCAATGAAGGTTTCAGATCAGACTACTACACCCAGGCCGAGGGTGAACGTATATAATTTAGAGAAAATTTGAAATAAGAATTGATAACTAGTAAGAGATATACTGCCAGATCGATGAAGATATAATTATACACGACAAAATAATAGAACTCTTATCCATGTCACAAGAAAATAAAGAAACCAAAAGTAACAATATCCGATTTGAAGAAACAAATTATGAAAGGATGCTTAGATCAACAAGAAAATGAATTAAGAGATTTAGTGTTGGAAGCAAGATTCAACTTGATACGGGAAAAAGATTCCATTTAAGAGTATTCAAGGTCATAATACCGAACCCAATTGAAAAAGACAGTAACCAGCAAGCAGAGCATAGTCCCAATTGGAGACGTTTATTCAAGAAATACTCCAATTAAGAGTGGGGAAGAGATGTATGGACGAAAGGAGTTTTTGGACTAGTAGGCTGCTCAAAATTTTTGTACCGTATAAGGACAATATCGTGAAGGAGAGAAGAAAGGCAGAGGAAAAAAGGATTCGAGTAACTCCACTACTTCTACGTCCTCGACTTTTGTTATAATCGTGCCATAATCTCTCATCAACATCTTATGCTTCATGCCTATGAATACGGATATCTAAACTCCATCATAATATGAACATTACAACACAGAAAAGAACGATATATCCCAAAGGCCAGAATACAACAGTCCAGATAAGGTACAATTATATGGCAATTGTGTAAAAGAGAAGTACAACTATATGAAAAATTGAGAATATACCAGCAATGTATGTCAGTGTAATCTGATTGAACGACACGTTAATACAATCCTTAGTCTGAAAAAACTTTATCAGAATGGTCACAAAACCTAAGAATTGCTCTACTTAAGTGATACAGATTCTAGCTTTATATTAGTATTCGTGCGATATAATTTCTCTATTCTATTCGATTTATCGATTTGGACCATGTAACCAATGTTTTTGAAGCAAACGTAATGAGTGCAACTTGAATGTCAACAAGAAGATATTAAAGTAAGTTATGGCTGAACCCTTTTTAATTTATGCAAGTATAAGCGATCGTGTGAGGCCGATTGATGTTATTTTGATATTGTGTTGCCCTATGTGACATTGGATACATGTTTGGGCTGCTTGACATGTTTTGGATAATCTTGTTTACAAAAGAAATTCTGTCAAAATTTCTGGAAACCTTGGGATTTAGAATATTTCCAACATTCGCGGACTAATGTTCCTAAGGGAGGAATGATGTTACACCCCGTAAGTTTCACGTTTTGCTGTGTCTTCAATGGATATCGAAGCCCTGGGGAGGGGTATGACCTTAAAAAGGATAATGAAGGTTTATAGCTTGTTTATGGAGATACCTAAGTGTTTGAAAGTTAAACGGATCGAAGAAAGTACGTTTTGACAAAAATAAAAAAATTGGGAATTTGACGGGAATATCGACGGACCGTCAAATGTTTGACGGACCATCAAATTTCCCACATTGGACCATCAATTTTTCCTGGCAGTTTGACAGGAAGGTTGACGGACCGTCGAATGTTTGACGGTCCGTCAAATGGATTGTCATTTTACGTCGGTGCAGTTGTATTTACGAGTTTAAATTGGGTTTTCTGATGTAGAACCTTCATTTTTTCCCATATCAGTCCCAAGACTTCTTCTAAACCCTCTCAATATTACTCCAACACCCCAAGTCGAAATTGAAGTTATAATCCACAATAATTTCATAATAAGCCCCGTAATTATCGAATGAATTTCCATTTTCTTGAGGAGTTTGTTCGTGAAAACCCTTGGAGAAAGATGATCTATTGTTTTGAGGAGATTTTGATACGTAAAGGTAAGTCTTACCCATCTCTACTTATGATTAATTTTTTATTTGGAGGAAGTTATGAAAAAGTTTTCATGATCAAAACTTCACAAAATTGTGAAATCTTCATAATAAGACTTGTTTGGTTGTTTTACGCCAAGTATAAGTTGAATTGGGTGTTATGGATTAAGGAAAATACGGTTTAAAGGATTCTGAGGTTGAATAACATAAGATTTCTCGTATAAGAAAAAAAAGCGTAAGGAATCATATTTACTAGAATTGTCGAAGACACCTAAATGAGTTTCTATAAAAATGATATGCTTGATTGAACGGTGAGATTGAGTTACCTAAGCATCTCTTGTAAAAGAATCTAAGAACCTGAGATGGTCAAAATTTACGATAAGATGCCCAAGTGAAGTTTCTCTATGTTTGAATTCGATATTAATGTTAACTTATTATGTGATGTAGATGACCACCGTAAGAGGAGCGAGAGCTTATAGAACGATTGTAGCGACAATGACCAGGTATGTTAAGGCATACCCTTTTATTCTTTTGGCATGATCGACGAATGAGTATAACCATAACAATGTCCCCTCAAAAGGAATTCTACTCTTAAAGTTAAAGCATGATTACTTTGGTACCATATTGTTACAATTCATAACTCTTGTGGTTCTGCTTCGGAAACATTTTCTGGACTTGATAGTCTCTTAAACCTTATATTTTCTTATGGCTGTGGATGACTCTCAGTTAGTGATACAGACACCAATTTCAAAATTCTAAATGACAAGTTTAAGACCACAAAATTTAAAGGACTACGTACGCACATCTTTAACTAAGAACATACGATTAAAAAATCTCTTTATTTCTTAAACTCCGTATGAGTCAAACTAAGACACTTAAATTGAAACGGAGGGCGTAATATATATAAAGCTAACCATACCGTAACGTGTTTTTTTTCATAAAAAAATAGGCGACGTTACTAGTTGAAAACGTTGAATTTAATACTCCCTAATTTATGTGTGCATTAATAAACAGACTCCATTGAAGGTCTTGATGACCTAGAAAATGTTTGAAGGTGAATCGCATAGAGAAGAAAAGAGAGTACATAAACTGATAGAAAGAGAAAGAATGTTTTCTATTAGTTCCTAATACATGTGTACATCCTGTATATATATAGGTGATTTAATCCAATAGGGCTAACTAATCCTAACTAACATTAGGAAGTATTAACCAACTAATTAGGCTAACTATTGGGCTGTGTGAAAGTTGTTAGTAGAATATATCATATATGTAAGCAAGAACGATAAAAAGATAAAGAGAGACAAGGGAAGAGAGCTTCTCATTTCTTTCAATTGTGTTCAGGTCTATATAATGTAATGTTCAATGCCACTATTTATATATAGGATAGAATTGAGGGATATAACGAGTTGTCATGAACATGGCATTAACCATTTTGACATCATGAATGAGGAGTGAGAGTTACACATATAATGAACATAAGTAGTGAAAGTTATTTACCTAATAGAGAATAGTTAGTGGGAGTGGCATTTGTGTGGACATCCACATAGATATAAATATTTATAACAGAATCGACTTAATTAATTTTATTTGATTTCAATATTTTAAAAATTTTGACTTAACTGATTTAATTTTTTTAAAAAAGAAAATCGACTCAACGCGAATCATGAACAACCTAGATAATTGGTGGAAGTAAATTCTAGCACTTGTCGATATTATTTGGAAGTTTAATTTTGACCAAATATCAAAAGTTGATGATCTCTCTAGCATCAACATCATCAACATCAAGCACTACACGTGTACTTTTATCTTATTATAATCGATAATCAGCAAATAGCCCCAAAATTTTGATAAAATCTATATATAATATAAAATTAGAAATAGACAATTTTATGTGAGACCTCTTTATGGTCAAGAATTATATTTATCTTTTTTTTTTTTAGCTTTTTATATTATTTTTAATTATTTTATTTTAATTTAAAAAGTCATATTCATAACTCATACCCTTTCATCTTCATAGCTTTTACTATTAATTAGTATTAGTAATTAATTTTATAATTTTAATTAATTGTACAAGTTATAACACCTAATTAAAATCACACCAACATAATATTCTCATTTCAATAAATGGAGGGTATTGTAGAATGGATGAGGAGATCAAAAGCACAAAATTGCAAATTGGGGAGGAGATCAAAAGCACAAAATGACGAAAATATTAACGGAGAAAGAACTATTCTCATGTCAGATACTCAAATATTTATTTTAGCAAGTGAGTGAGTGTTTTGTACTTTTATTATATGAATATCTTTTAAAATCTTTAATCTTTTCACCCTTTAAATTATTATGTTATTGAACTTCTATTGTTGATCTTCTTTTTCGGTTTGTTCGTGACACAAACTTATTGAGAAGGGTCATCATACCTTTTAGTTTAGTCTAGAATTTTTATATTTATACTCTTTAATATTTGAAAATTAAAATATATAGACTTTGTTGCTTAGATAATTTTGATTGGCAAGCCAAATAATTTTAGCAAAATCTACTATCATCTATATCCATATATATTATAAAGCTAGGCAAAGAAGAGTGACGTGAAAATTTTCATTGTCCAGAAAACACAATTATCTTCCTCATTTTTTAAAAGACTTTTTGAAAGATTTTGTTGGGTACAAAGCACATAAGTAAGACACAACAGAAGTTTAAAAGTTTTGTTTCTTACTTACCCCAACAATAATTTATGGTATGGTTATACAACAATGAAACTTGTAACATAAAACATTTACTTACAAGTTATAATAATATGGAATATTTATCTACTCTAAGGTGCACATGCGGTTGCCCTTCCGATTGCAAGCTCCAAACTTCAATGTACTTCTTTTTCGGAAAGCTAGGAAATCCGGCAGAGGTTCGAGAGTATTTGATTCTAAGTCTCTAAGGCTTAGAGTATTTTTCAAAATTATTGTATTGAATAATGAGGTGAATGCCTCTATTTATAGTTGAAAAATAGGTCAAAATCGGATTAGGGTTTGACCTTGGGCTTGACCCAAAGATCGAAGCAGAGGCGCCGCGGCCCAAGGGTATTGGCGCCGCGACACTTCGATTTATTTTTCGTGCATTCTTAATTAAATCCAAAATCCAATTTTGACTTAATTAAAATAATCATTATTCAACTAAATGTCTCGATTCCAAATCGAACATTTTAATTACTCTCTCAATACATCTTTAGATCGAAACGGACAATCGACTTAGTGTGACCCTACATGCCTTCTCATATCGACATTAATCAAATTAAGGTCTACACGGAACTCCTAGACGGCGCCAGAAGACGAACTCAATATGTGAAGTACGTTATCATGAATCCAATAAACTTAACCTTTATGTGGTAAGATAAAATCATTTCATTCACGACACACCCGATCAAACTTAGGATTTGTCAAGTGTCTATCCAAATGGCTTAATCATTGTATCTCATCTATATTAGTTGACAACTAGACCATATTCTAAATATGTCTATTGCGTTGGCCAACGACTTAGTCAACCTAATATCACTGAGAATCCGAGTGTTCTCTCGAATATACATCCGAGGAATGAATCCTAGTCTTGGCTCAACTACCACCTTCAATCCACATCGTAATGTACCCAATACAAGCCGTATCTCAACCTATAAGGCATTTGAGCTTAGGATGGGATCAAAGTACATTACTTTGTAGACAAGGCGCATATTGACTTCAAGTCTAAGGACTTCTATCTCCCACACACTGATCATACTTTAGACAAGTATAACAAACAGTATATCAGTAGGGTATACCAATACTTCCAAAGTATCCATGTGTCCATCACGAGTAACCATTACTCGTAGCAGGTGAGACATACTACATCCTCTAAGGATGTGATGCAGACTATATGTCGACTTATCACATATCATCGATATCCCATTCTCGATGATCATTAGTCGAGGCTATTTTAAGAGTTATGCTCTATCATTAATATCTCACTCTATTAATGACAACGTAAGCTCAAGGGATGTACATTAATGAATAATTACAAACAATCAAATAATAATTCAATAATTGCAAATGCCAAACTATTAATCTCCATTAATAATAATACGAATGTGTATAAAGTACATTTGTCCTAATACAGATTGTCTCTAGGACATAAATATACTTTCATATTGTTCATAATAAACTCCATTTTCGCAGTTTACAGTTCATAGTATACTCTAAATTTGTTACTTTGCATCTAGCAAGGTATATTCTATTATTTAATTAATAAAATCATATTGTAATTAGGGCAAACGATCAAAATTGACCCTGAACTATGTGAAATGGAACAAACTAGTCCTTCGCAGTTTACAGTTCATAGTAAACTCTAAATTGGTTTCTTGATATCTAGCTATCCATATTCAATCTTTTAATTAGTTGTAAAAGCATAATGTAACTAGGAAAAAGTGGCAAATTTACCTTTGAACGACGTGAAATAAACAAATTTGTCTTTTGTTAATAGTAGGGGTCAAATATGCCCTCGCCGTTACTAAAATAGGCTTAATTTTCACATTTTCAAATGGCGGAAACTTAGCACCCGGTGATGTCACATGTCTCGCAATTAAGGATTAATGTTTTAAAGAGGTGGCAAAAGTGAACCTTTCACATTGTTCAGAGGCAAATTTGACTCTTTCCCCAATTCTGAGTTTTTTTCGTTCCTCCTTTCTCTCTCTCCGCCACAACCTCTACCGCCAATCACCCTTTTTTGAGTACTCTAAAAGAAGAGGTTCGCGATCTCCTGAAAAGAATCAGATACAACTCACACTACTAAAGAAAATGTTGAGAGTCTCACATCGGATATGGAATGGGAACATGGACTCCTTATATGAACTTGAACAATCCTTACCCCACAAGCTAGCTTTTGGGGTTGATTAAGCCCAAAATTCATTCTTTACATGGTATTAGAACCAGACCCGTCCCAATTCATTATTTTCGATATTCAGCCCCCTCTTATATTGTCCACGCTCCAGATATCCAGCCCTGGGCGTGAGGTGGAGTGTTGAGTTCTCCCACATCAGTGGGATAAGTGGTAACAAGGTGACTAATGCTTACATGTGGTTACTGGTTGGGTAGGGTAGGGTAGGGTAGGTCATCGGGGGTGGCGACTGTGTGGATCTGGGAGACATAGTAGGTAACATGCGGTGTTGGTATAGTGGTGGGGATACCGAGTGTGGGTTATCAGGACTGTGACTGGTATGGTGGGGTGGGTCTCGTTCTGGGCTGGGTTGGCAGGTCGGGTTTCCAGTGGTATGTGGTACAAATGACGGTGGCAAACTGTCGGTGAAGATAGGGGTCGGCAGTGAGATGGGGAGATTTGACGACGGTGTGATAGAGGATGCCGTAACCGGTGGTAGTGGCGAGGACGATGGACCAGGGGACCTTCCGATGAGATATGTCGTGACCGGCGGTGATGATGGGATAGTAGTGGCATGTCATTTGAGTTCGTGAAGAACAACAGTGGAGGTGTCAGTCTCGTCAAGAAAGGTATAGTTTGTGTTGCGGAATTTTTGAATGTTTGCAAAAGGAAAAATCATCTCGTCAAACGTGACGTGATGAGAAACATGAATTTTACGAGTGGACACGTCATTGCATAAATAGCCCCTATGGTTCGGTAGGAAACCTAAAAAGATACATAGAGAGGTCCGGGTTGCTAATTTATGAGAAGTTGTAGATGCCAAATTGGGATAACACAGACAACCGAAAATCCGAAGGTGATCATAGGAGGGGATTCTTCGGTATAGTATTTCGGTTGGGGTCATGTTATGAAGGGTACCGGTGGGTAAAATATTAATGACGTATTCTACCATTTTGACTGCATAGACCAAAACGTAGGAGGTAAGGAAACATGAAAAAAAAAGTGCGAACCATATTATTTATAGTGCGGATGATTCATTTGGCTTTGCCATTTTGGGGGAGGTGTGGGGACACAAAAAATGAAACACCATGCCATTATTTTTGCAAAAATTGTGAAACGTGGAATTATTAAATTCACGACCATTATCACATTGAAAATATTTAATGCCTTTTTCAAATTGTGTGTGGATGAAAATGCGAAACTCAAGAAATTTGGCAAAGACTTCGAATTTATATTTAAGAGGATAAATCCAGATAAAGTGAGAATAATCATCTAATAAGACGAGATAATATTTATGACCAAGAGAGCTAGTAATGAGGAATGTCCATAAATAGGCATGAATAATATCAAATGGAGCAAACATAACAGTAAGAGATGACTTAAATGGAAGACGAACATGTTTGCCTAACTGACAAGAAACACAATTTTGGGCAAGTTTCCCATTACAACAAATAAAATTATAGCTTCTAAGAAAATTAAAAACAGGAGCTCCTAGGTGGCCGAGCCTATTATGCCAAGTTGACGGAGAGACACCAGCAAGAGAAATATGAGAGTATGAGCGGGCAGCGGAGGTGGATGAAAACGGATAAAGATCACCCGTGCTATTGCATCTCGTGAGAGGTGTCCCCGTATGAAGATCCTTCACAGTAAAATCAAAAGGGTCAAAGTCAACAGAGACGGAATTGTTACGAGTAAATTTTCAGACAAATATTAGATTTTTAATAATATTAGGAGCATATAGGACGTTATTTAGGGAGAAGTGTGGGTGAGGTGATTGGGTGTAGGTGGTACCATATCCCCGAATTAGAATGTGATGGCCACTACATACGGTAATATGTTAAGGATATTTTAACTGAAATAATTTGGGAAGATTACCGGCGGTCCGGGTGAGGTGAGAAGTGGCCCCGTGTCCATGTACCAATTATCATCGGGCTGGTGCATGGTCATGCTGCTGAAGGCCTACCCCAACTCAGAGAGGGCCACGCCACTGACTGCGGAAGTTGGCTGGGCCAGGACAAAGTGGGCCTAGCCTGGTTGCTGGGTCTGTCGTTGCATGGGAGCTGGGCCGAGAAGGCTTGATTGCTGAAACTAATTGGGCTGGAGGCCATCTGTTGCTGATAGAATGAAGGCTAGTACGGGGCCCAGGGTCCCCAGTTGGGCCACTACCCTGGGCCGGCCCAATTCACTGAAGGCTGAGGTTTTTGGGGGCTGGCCTTGCTGCCACATCCTCGGGCCCAACCCATTTGCCACTACCCAGCCCTTTCCGCCTTTGCCACCACCGTGGCCACCTCGCTGCTGGTGGTTGTCCGACGGCGGCTGGCTGGTTGGAGTGGCGGCGGTATTGGCTGGGATGTCAACCGTCAATGCTTTTTGGTTATGTTCATCTTGTTTAGCACGTCATGTTTCTTCCAACAATAATTGTGACTGAGCCTTGTTAAAACTGGGAAGAGGATCGGCCTGTTGAATCATTGTTGCTAGGGTGTCATATTCACCTTTTGGTAATCCTGCAACAAGTTGGAGAACTATTTTTGTCTCAGAAACTGGTTTCCCCACGTTAGACAGTTGGTCTGCAATAATCTTTAATTGTTTGTAATATTCGGACATGTTGGTAAAGTTTTCTAGACGGGTGTTGTTGAACTGCTCTTCTAGATAGACGGTACGGGTATGCTTGTTATCTTGAAAGATCTCCTCCAAACGGACCCAAAGTTCACGTGACGTGGCACCGAACTTCATAATCGTATGAAGAAGATCTTTTGAGATGGTGCCATTAATCCATTGTTTGACAATAGAGTCAAGACGACTCCATCTTGTGTTGGGGATGTCAAGAGGGCGAGGAACGGACTCATCAATGCGGTCAAGTACGTTTTACGCGCATGCATGAATATAAAATAGTTCAACCCATGAAGAATATTGACCCTCCTCTTGGTCAAGAATTATAGGGACCATGTTCTTGATATTTGTGACGGTAAACGCCGGATGGAATGAGGGATTTGAGGAGGGAGGATGTGCGTCACAGACGATAGTAGAGGATACGGAAGCTTTAGGAGAGGTGGGAGCAGACATGGTAGCTACAAGCGGGAGAGGAATTGATGAAAAGAAAGGGGGGGGGGGGGAGGGGGGACATGCCTAAGGAAAAGTAGTTGTTGCTTTTTCGGGTTGTCTTCGGGAAACGAGAAGAAACAAGGGGGGGGGGGGTTCATGCCTGTAGCTCTGACAGGAAGAGGAAAGAGAGCACAAGTCGGTGTTTTCGAGCAGACCGCCGGAAAAAGAAAAGAAAATTTTAGATTTTGGGGTTTAGGCTTCTGATACCATATAAAATTATATTGATCTCTCTTGGGGAACCTTTCTCATTAATACAATCTATATATAGATGAATAATATAGAATTCTATTTCTATCTAATATTACCCTCACCACAATGACCACAAACGGGCTTCCGAAGGTATAATGAACAATAACCCACGTTCATGGCAATTTCTCGACAAATAGCTACTCTTTTATTTTCAACTTTAAGATTATGACTTTGAGTCATCGACTAAAAAATATAGCAACTCCTAAAGAGGGGGAGGGGATGAAAACAAAGAAAGAAGAAGCAATAACATCACATGAAGAATGTCAGCTAGTCAGAGCACTGACTTTGGAGTAAGTGTTAAGAAGATGTTACGTTCACAATAATTTCAAATTCGAACAACAATTGAATTTAAGCTAGTCACTGCTCACCAGTATTTTAAAAGATAATTTTGGGACTTGTCTCAGAGCTTACTTGGGGTGGGGCACTGGCAAAATGTCTCAAAGCACACATGTGAGGGTTAGTTTTATTAGGCGTACGTCCTAAGCGTCCAAATGTATGTCCTAAACACGCCTAACGCTCAACGCTAGGGCTCGGCTAATAATTCTTACACAAATTATGTGTCAAGTTTCTTACTTAACACTATTAACCCTCATAATTTTTGATAAATGAATGATGTTTAATAGTTTTTCACCTATAAAAATAAAAAGATTGAGAGTAAATCAAATAACAAGCTGTAAATTGGATATTTACCATTTGAGAAAATCGTGAGGATGGATATTATTTAATATTTTTTAAAAAAATACATAATCAAATTTTACATCTTCACTTGTCATTGATTTTTATGTTTTTGTCTTATGTCTCAAAATTATCATATTTTATTATTTCGCTATTTGAAAGTAATTTTATTCTTATTCATGAAGAAATGATGTTTTAATACTGATAAAGTTTAATGATTATTTTCTTTTAGGGAGGTATTGCATAGTATGATAGTAATATACTTTAAGAAATTGCGATTCTTTCATTATTTGAAAGTTAAGACGTTAGAGTTGATTTGCATAGTAACTTTTATATCATTGTATTATTTGTAAAATCATGTTGACAGTTTTGTTTTTTATGAATTTCTTTAAACATGTTTTAAATTTTTATTAATTATTAATATATTTTTTTTATAATTTTTATATTATTATATTATTTACTATATTATAAATTAAAATTTTAAAGATCAATGGACGTACCTCAGACGTCTCATCCCATACTAGGTAAAATGTTTTGCCTCACGGCCCGTCTTTTAAAACAGTGATACTGACTAATCAGTGTTTGAATTACACTTCCAATGCGCAAAAAAAGTGTGTTATTCACGTCAAAGAAAGGAAGTGCCGGTGGGCTCCATCCTAACAATTTTAGGGATTGTAAGTTTGTATAAAATACCGTCTGTTTTAATTTATTTGACACTTGTCGCTTCTCGAGATTCAAATTTCATAAACTTTGACCAATATTTTAAGATATATTTTTTCATCAAGTTGATGTGAAAAAATTGCAACTTATAGTACTTTTCATGTATATAAATTTTAAGTTTAAAATATTAAATTAATCTAATCTAATTTAGCTTCAAAATTTATTCAAATTAACTTTCGAAAAATGAAAAATGACATATAAATTGAGACGGACGAAGTAAGAGACTATATCTATTTATCGTTTGATTATTCTATTAGTATTAATTAGTATATCGATATAAGTTTTATACAAAAATTTTAGTATTGTCCATGCCAAAAAAGTTATAATAAAACCATCACAAATGTGAAATATCGAGAATAAAGAGGAGGAATAATATGAATGGTTAAAAATTTGAAACCTCTCAAATATGGATATTATTCTCATTTTTATCCGTTGTCGACAACTAAGGCACGATGTTTACATTAATTCAATGAGTATATAATATGTCTTTAAACATATTTTTATTGTTAAATCATAGTAAGTAATACACATTTTAAACTTAATTTTTAACTTGATCATCATATTTAATGTATAGATCCGGCGCAAGTAATTTTGTGTATGTTTTCTTTTTCTTCTTGAAAACTTTGTAACAAGAGATTGACAAAAATGGTGTCCATTAAATATGGGAGTAGGATCAAATTAATCTCTAATATATACTCCTAAATATTTTTGATCATTTAAGTTTGCAAAGAACATTTTTAGTTTCCGTCTAACATTTTAAACAAATTTGTATGTTAAATTTAAGGAAAACAGTAAAAGGAAAAAAAAGTAGCAGAAAAAGTCTCATCAAATTCTAGAATTTGTAATAGAGACCAAAAGTAGTTTTTAAAAATAGTAGAAGATAAGTTGCACTAGACTTTTGAATAAACAAAAAATAGCAACAAAAAAGAACTTGCACCTCCAAATATAAATTTCCGCTAAATCTTTATTTGGTTTGACTATTCGAATCAAATCTAACAAATATTATTAAATATTTGATAGATATATATAAAAAAAAACAAATTTTAGTTAACTGAATCAAAATTGCTTCTGAATATATTTAAGGAATTATTTTAAATCTTTCCAAACAAGCATAACGGACCCTTCTTATTATTTTTGTTTACCCAAAAAAAAAGTATAGTTGAATTTGTAAGTGGTTTTAAGGATACAAAAATTGATTTGCAATGTAAAATGATAAACAATTAACAATAAGTAAAATGAAAATAACAAGTAAGAAAGATAGCCTGTTAAGTTGTAAGCCCAGATGAATCATCTCAACTAGATTGGTCTGGACCTTAGCTTAACTACTTCAGTTTTGAACCAACAATGAGAGCTTAATGATTATGATTACAATGAACAGAATCGTACAACTGTACAACAAGAATAAGACGTCCTTCCAACATGAAGGTTGGACTCCTTTTATAGCTATGAATACAAGGCATTGAAGTCGGAGAATCATTCTTCAATTAAATGCAATTAAATGACAATAATGGTCTCTTAATAAATAAGGAGTAATGGTTGGCGCCATATCCGGAAGGGGTACGCGTCAGGCTCCTCTGGTTCTTCATCCGGTGTTATTTGGTTCATTCGCTACCCGATCTTGTCCTAATATCCGGTCTTGTCCCGATGCAACTCGCATTCGATGTGGAACTCGGTGACCTATCTCGAAGTCCATACCTAAACCTTGCCACATGTCGTGCCAATTTTTACTGTATACAAATAGTTCCCACACTTTACGGACCAAAGTTTACCGAAGTGATGGGAAGTGGAAATGATTTCTTCGTTGTCTTCTTTTGCAAGCTTCTTTTCAAACTACTCCGAAATAGGCGGGAAACGAAACGCTTCCTCTTTTTCAAACTCTGACTCACATCCTATCATTCTACAAATTCGGATGCGTGTCGACTTCTGATTACATCGCCTCTTAGGTAGGATCACCGAAACATTTTCCAATGATGACCTTAAGCCCTATAAAACCTTCATCTTCTCTTTGATGTACCGTGAAATTACGGTACATTTGATGCCGTTTACTTAAGATTTTATTTATTTTAGAGTACATTTTACGTCATTTCTTATGTATATATGTTAGTTTGTAGGACAAGAAGTGTACAGATGAAATACAAGTGAAAAGGAGCAAAAATACCAGAAAACGTGACCTACAAACCGCAAGTCATGCCATACGGAATTATTGCGACCGCAGAAGAACCACACATTGCTATAGAGATATGGATAAGAAGAACAAGACAGAAGCATTATTTGCGACATGATCTGCGAACCGCAGAAGAGCCGCAAACTCTGTCACTGAAGAACAAGATTTTGCAAGACTTGTGGTACAAAAAGCAAGACCTGCGAATCACAGGTCATGTCTGCGACATGATATGCGGTTCGCCGATTATGACGCCGGGGTATT
Source organism: Anisodus tanguticus (assembly GCA_034509755.1). Lineage (NCBI taxonomy): Eukaryota > Viridiplantae > Streptophyta > Magnoliopsida > Solanales > Solanaceae > Anisodus > Anisodus tanguticus. Next base: position 42,560,211 of record CM067540.1, on the reverse strand, counting down.
TTTGTGTACGATTTTTGGAGACTATAAATATATGCCTAGGATTTTGGGTCAGATATTCCATTCTAGCTTTTGTTCCCCATACTCCAAATATTTCATATTCATTGCTTTTAAGATTTTGAGGAGAGTTTAACATGAATTTGGATTCTAATTTCAATTCAATTTTCTATTACTTTATAAGTGACAATGATTTCTCATATATTTAATTCTTGTGTTACATTTATTATGAGTAGATAATCATATAACTTGGGATGTAAACCTCAATGGTGATATTAATGTAATGAGTGTCTTAAATGCTTGATTAGCTTATTTACTATTGTTATACTCCATTAATGCTTCATTTTGTCATGATATCAATGGTAGCCAACTTTGATAGTGCCTATAGCCCTTTATTGCTTTGAAAAGAATAGTGGGTAGAAAAAGCATTTATGGTAAAGATTTAGGAATTTAATTCCCATCTAATAACCAAAGCTAGGAATAGAATGATTAATTTGATATTAAAATGGGTATTGAATTTCACATCCTATGGCTCGAAAAAGCCTAGTGTTGATATTTATCATATAAGTTGGAAAACTAGTGATAACCCATTAATTGGCTCATAGTCTAGTCTAATAGGTATTTAATCAACGTCGAACTTAGCTCCAATTGTATTGATTCACCAAGAGGGAACACAACCCTAGTCCGTCCACAACTTGAATTACAAATTTGAATTATTCCTTTCTTCAAATAATTAGTAGATTATAATCAAAACAAACAATATTTTTCCAATCACCTTTGAAATCTAGACTAATTGTTGAGGCTTACGTTTAAATTGTATTTTTCTCGTCGTATTCCCTGTGGGATTCGATCCCAACATTAGTTGGGTTCTATATTTGCATTCGACCGCTTTACATCATTTTCGGATGTGTAATTTGGCGTATCAAATTTTAGCGCCATTGCTGGGGAATACGATTTTGAGGTTTGCAATTTAGTGTAATTATCTACCTTAGTCTATATTTATCATATCACACATTTATTATTTATTGTGTGTAGGTGTGATGGCTTCAGATTAGTCTATATTTATCATATCACGCTTTTATTGTTTATTGTGTATAGGTGTGATGGCTTTAGATTCTGATTTAGATGATGAGTTCGTGGGGGCACGAGCCGCTGCTATGCAACCCCAACCATTTCAAGGAAATACAAGTTTTCACCTCAACACCATCCTACTACACCTACTCAACACCAATGGTCTATTTGGTGGTCATGCAACCGATAAAACAAATAGACACCTCTGGAATTTCCTTGGGGTGTGTGCTACCAACCATCAACCCAACGTCTTAAGTGAGGTTGTAAAGTTGAGGCTCTTCCTGTTCACTCTCACGGGGGAGATCACTGCTTGGTTGGATGATCTTCTGGACGGTTCAATTACAACATGAGCGGAATTGAAAGATGCATTCCTCAATAAGTATTTTCCTCTATCCCGAATGTTACAACACTGTGATGAAATCAACAACTTTCGTCAACTCCCTAACGAGCCACTTCACGAGACTTGGACTTAGTTTAAAAAGAAGGTTAAGAGTTGTTCTAATCATGGATTACGGGATAATGTGCTCCTCCAAATATTCTATAGGTCACTTGACTCGGTGAATAAGTCAGTGGCAAACAATCTAGCGGAGGAGGACATCATGGATACTTCATACGATGTGATGAGTGCTCTACTTGACAAGCTAACCGAAACAAATGAAGCTTGACATACTAGAGTGTCGGAAGTGACTGGAGGAAGTTCTTCCAAGTATTTGTTGTCTAGAGAGGCACTTACGATGGAAGAAGACAGAGATGAAACAATGGCTAAATTGATCACACAAATGGATCTTCTCACAAAATATGTTATAAGAGCGGGATCATAAAAGGTTAATGCGGTTGGGTCTTGTGAAAGGGTCTCACCGGATCAAACAATGCTACCAATTGTTTGATGAGGAGGCGAATTTTGTGAATAATTAAAGGGGGGAGGGGGTTCCCTGCCTAACTATCAAGGTCCTAATCAATGAACTTGGTGGGAAGGTCAAGGGAATCAAGGTTGGAACAAGGAGCAAGGAGGCTCAATTTGGGGGAACAACAACCAAGGGGGTTACAACAACAATTAAGGTGGTTACAACAACAACAATTACAACAACCATCAAAGTGACAATCCCTATGTTCCACCTAAGGGAAGACAACAAATATCGAACCAACCGGCCACAAGTGACCCCGCTAGCTCAAAGATCGAGCACATGCTTTCCAAAGTGTTACGAAAAGTAGAATCAACCGACACCTTCGTCAAAGAGGTGAAGGATGATATAAAGAGTATGATGGATGGCATGAGTACTATGGGACAAGTGGTGACTTCTTATTCCACTACAATCAAACAATTAGAGGCCCAACTTAGACAAATTTTGGCTATCCTCAACCAAAGGCAAAAAGGTACACTCCCTACTGACAATGTGGCTAATTCAAGAAATAATGGTGTTAATTCTTGTAAAGCCATTACTACTAGGAGTGGAAAGGTACTCGGGGGTGATAATTTGGTAACTGAAGAAGAGTTTGTTTATGATGAAGCACCTATTGTTGAGCCTATTGTGGTTGAAGAAGAGAGTGGTACAAAGAAGAATCATACTTGTATTGAAAAGCCCATTGTCATTGAAGAAGAACTTGCAAAAGATGAAACCCCGAAAGTGATGACACCTATTCGAAAGCCCCCACCTCCGTTTCCTCAAAGACTAGCTAAGAAGAAGGATAATGGGAAGTTTCTGAAGTTCATTGAAAAATTGAAGCAACTTTCTATTAATATTCCATTGGTTGAGGCCATTGAGCAAATGTCCGCCTATGAGAAGTTTATGGAAGATCTTATGACCAAGAAAAGACAATCTAGTTTTGAGACAACGAATGTGATACATAATTGTAGTGCAATTGTCACCAAGGCACTAGTTCAAAAGAAGGAGGACCCTGGAGCACTCACTATTCTATGCACCATTGGGGCTTACAAGTTTTCAAAAGCTTTATGTGATCTTGGGGCAAGCATTAACTTGATGCCACTTGCACTTTTCAAGAAGTTGGGTTTGGGCACTCCCTGTCCCATAACTATGAGGTTACTTATAGCGGATCACACCGTAAAAAGTCCATTTGGTTTCTTTTTGATGTCCTTGTTCGTGTGGATAGATTCATATTTCTGGCTGACTTTGTTATATTAGATTGCAAGGTGGATTTTGAGGTTTCCATAATCTTGGGATGGCCATTCTTATCCACAGGGAGAGCTTTTGTTGATGTTGAGAGAGGTGATCTAAAATTCTGAATGAACAATGAAGAGATCACATTCTATATTTGCAAGTCAATGAAGCAATCAGCGGACATGAGTGTGTTGTCGGTTATTGATACAATTGATGAAGCCGTAGAGACTACCATTGCAAATGAGTATGTTGGTGAAGTGTTGGCGGTGGTGTTGATGTATTATGATAGAGAGAACTATCAAGAATTTGAGGAGATGGTGAATGCCTTGGTTGGATTGGGTCATGCAACTACAACCCCAAGAAGCTTGATCTTGACTTGGAGAACTGTGAGACTCCTCCCACAAAGCCATCAATCATTGAACCACCGACCATCGAAGTCAAACCTCTTCCTTTATATTTGAGGTATGAATTCCTTAGTCCAAACAACATCTTTCCCATTATAATTTCAAACCTATTGACGAAAAAGTAATGTGAAAGGTTATTGGTTACCTTGAGAAGGTATAAAGGGTCATTGGATGGTCAATTACAGATATTCGGTGAATTCCTCCCGGTATTTGCACCCATAAAATCAAGCTTGATGAAAAATATATTCCGAGTGTTGAGCATCAAAGGAGGTTGAATCCTCATATGTAAGAGGTTGTGAAGAAAGAGATAATCAAATGATTGGATGCCGGTGTTGTGTACCATATTGCAGATAGTGAGTGGGTGAGCTCAGTTCAATGTGTGCCAAAGAAGGGTGGTATTACTGTGGTTCCTAATGAAAATAATAAATTGATATCAACTCGTACGGTTACCGGTTGGAGGGTGTGTATGGACTACCAAAAATTGAACCATTGGATAATAAGGGATCACTTTCCAATGCCGTTCATGGATCCAATGCTTGATAGACTTGCGGGGCGGGACTTCTATTTCTTCATAGATGGTTTTTTAGGTTATAACCAAATTACTATTGCCTTCGAGGACCAAGAGAAGACCACCTTCACATGTCCTTATGGTACTTTGCATTTAGAAGAATGTCATTTGGGTTATGTAATGCTCCCGCCACTTTTCAAAGGTGCATGATATCCATATTTTCCGACATGGTATAGGAATCCATTGAAATCTTCATGGATGACTTTTCCGTAGTTTGAGACTCATTTGATGCTTGTCTAGAGAACTTGGCTCGGGCATTGAAGCATTGTGAAGAGACAATTTTGGTTCTCAATTAGGAAAAATGTCACTTTATGGTCAAAGAGTGAATTGTTCTTAGGCACAAAATTTTGGAAAAGGGCATCGAGGTTGATCAATCCAAGGTTGAGGTGATTGTTAAGCTTCCTCCACCTATCTCTGTCAAAGGTGTTCAAAGTTTTCTAGGCCATGCTGGTTTTTATAGAAGATTTATCAAAGACTTCTCTAAGATGGAAAATCCTTTTTGAAATGATTAACTTGAGTGTCCAAACCTTTTTGAAATGATTTCCAGAATTTAGTTGTGAATTGCGTATCTCGATCAGATATAATAGAACTAGGAATACCATGAAGGCGAACAATCTTCTTAACGTATAAATTTACGTAGTCCCCGGTTGTGTAGGTAGTTTTGACCACCAAGAAATGAGCTGATTTGGTCAGTCTATCAACAATTACCCAAATATAATCAAACTCATGATAAGAGCGAGGTGAACCCGTAACAAAGTCTATATTAATCATTTCCCATTTCCACATCGGAATCTCAATGTTCTGAGCCAAGCCACCAGGCTTTTGGTGCTCCATTTTTACTTGCTGACCATTAAGATACTGAGCTAAAACTCCGCAATGTTCCTCTTCATGTCATTCCACCAATACATACCTTTGAGATCATGATACATCTTAGTAGATCCAGGGTGAACGGAATGTTATGAGCAATGGACCTCCATCATAATCTTATTTCGTAAGCCTGCTATACTGGAAATACACAAATGGATATTCCACCTGAGGGTCCCTCTCCAATTATACGCTAAGGTTGCGATTCTCTTTTGTTAAATATCTTTCCTGATCTTCTCTAAAAATGGGATCTTAATCATGACGTCCCTTTTATTCCAGTATGAGGGATGACCCTGATGTATTTTGAGTCATATGTATATCAATATCTGAATCCTCTAATCGGAGTTCCACTTAGCTAACTGATGCGTTCCCTCCGGACAACTTCTCTCATTCGTCCACACATTAGTCAAGCCGCTTATGGGTGAATGATTCTATTGTCAATTTAGCTTTGTTTACTAACTAGTCTGCTGAAAACTCTTATATTTGTAGTATCTCAATCATGAACACTTTATGGACAATGTCATCGAATCTGAAGTGCATGTATCATCGTAGTTAATTTTCATTCATAGTCTGAAACTTTCTCACTACTCGTAATTATAAGCAACTTCCTTTCTTACTTGTTTTGACACTTGTTCACTCATTTTCTTACTTGTCATACTCGTCTTAATTCTAAAATATTCTGGTATACATACGTAATTTCAAACATTGCTCCTGATTCTAATCCTTGGCATTACTACCCCTTAAAAGATGAGTTGTTAACTTATTCCCTTATTTTGTACGTGAAAGATTCTGGAGAATTTGCATTATATGACATTTGCCGACTATATCCAAACCTGATCATTATACTTAGATTCGAATTCCTCCACTTGCCTCATGGCTAAGACTTTCTGTCAATGGCGCTTTGGGAAAAGATTTCTTTGATCTCGTTATACTGTAAACCCGTTACTTTATCTATATCGTATAACCTTTGGTCAGTTCAAAAATTATCATAGACATATGTATTTGCTTGTTATTTTATCTTCATTACAATGTCATTATATCTTGACATATATCTTTAATGTCTACCTTGTATCCATAGGCGTCATTGCCCCTTTTTCACCTGTTTAGGTGCTGATCTTGAGCTTTACTCAATGTTTCTTCCGTTTACATACTTTTTGAGAGGTATGACTGCATATGCTATAGAACTGATACTTTGTATGTTTAGATCCAATTCACGGTGTTACATGATCCCATGACTTGTCGAGCTTTCTTGCCTTATCATTATTAAATCTCCCATCAACCGAGTGCTCATTCGTCTTACCTTTACATTTCCATGTCAAGTTGCCTTAGGAGGTCTCTTATCTCAAAGTATTTCTTATATTATCTTCCTAAACATCAGAGGTTCGTCACCTTTGGCCGAAGTGTTCTTACTGTCCTTCCTCTACCATTGGTACTTACGCTGTTCTGGAGTAATCATACCTTTTGTGAAACCTGCATAACTATAATCTCATTCACCTTTATACTTTTTGTCAAAATCCTTCCTTCTATTCGTCAAGAAACATTTTTGTCTTGATACTTGATCATATCATTCCATCATACTTATTAACTATTTTCATATTCCTTACGACTATTCTTCTATTGTTCCATAGTTTTCGTCCTCAATTGCCCCTAACAAGCTATTGTTATCCAGAGGTTATTTAGAATTCTAACATGCTGCACAATGAAGCTGAAGACCTTACCAGTCCAATACCTATAGCATACCTTAGCTTACTAACATTGATATATGTAATTCTCAATAATACACGATATCGCCCTTTACACAAGGATGAGAGGCTTATGTCCCCTTCCACTATCGTGGATAACTCGATCCTTATATATGACTTGGGCTCACTATTCTGGGTACGTCACTTTACGTGATCTTCTTAAATTTTACTGATGGTCACTCTTCAGACGATTTGATTGTGGCAATCTGTTCTCGTTAATGATACCCCAGGACAATTCTCAATCTATTCTAGGTAAAACATTACAATTTAGATTGCATGTACATAACATATTCCCTCACTCTAATCAGTAAAAGTCACTATAAAATGTGTAGTTTTTCATAACCTACTAAACCTTCCAATGATGACTTCTGCTTTTTCATCTGTACAACTCATAATCATCCTATCCTTACCTTTGCGCATCAACATAGGACACTTCAGAATGTTGTGGCCATGGCTGCCATACTAACCCAATCCCCTGTACCTTTGCGGCACAACCCAGCATGCGCTCGACCACACTGGATACAAGACGGTCGGGGCGGTCTCGCTCGGCCTTTACAACTTTGACCCTGAGATATTGGCATCTTTGAACCCTTTAAATATCCAGTGATCCCTGACTAATAAATTCCCTAGGTTATGAGCTCACTGACCCCTCAAGGGCCTATCTCTATCGGATGCTCTAGGCTGAAGTCATGCCTGGGAAAGCAACTTACTCATATCCTCTAACGGATATGTCTCAATAGAGAGCATACTACTCTATTTACACTCAATCCAACTTCAATCTCCATGCTAATTATAACCCTATTAAAATAAGACATTGCTGTAATCATAAACACGATAAGGTCTACAGAGAGAATCCTTACAATCTTCTGCGTTCAGGTGCTTAGTACTTCCTTTACTTTACTTTTTTTTTCTGTATCCCAAAACAAACATTTTACTTTCCAGGCCTGCATTATCTCTTACGTATATGAGCGAGACAATTCCTCACAATCTCAAAATTAATAACATAATACTGCCCTTCTAGCGTATCAATCGTCTGGTACTGGCTACGAATATGAACTAACCGAAGTCTTTTTAGTAACCGGCATTACCGAAACAATATCAAGCACGAGTTAAACTCGAATTCTTAAGACTAAACTCTATTACACGATCTATGATATGAAAGAATGGAAACCATCCCTAAATGCCTTGCAGCCTCCTGATTATAAGTGTGGCGCGCAACACACCATAAATAAGACTCTACTAGACATGGCTTGCAGACTCCCTAGGACAGACCTGCTCTGATACCAATTTTGTTACGACCCAAACCGGAGGGTCATGACGGCCACCCGGACCTTTCTTGTCGAGTACCACTAATCATATATGTAACATCTAAGCATAATTAATCATGGGCCCCGAGGGCCATTACAAAGTATCCTGCTGACACATAGAAATGATAAACTGGAAAGGTACTGCGTAAACTCTTGCAAACGGAAGAACCCAACCTATGCATATATACATACTATGGCCGACAAGGCCATACATGACTACTATACACATGACAACTATTTACGAGCATCTAAAGAGTGTGTGACATCATAAGGTCAGGACAGGGCCCCACCATACCCCAATCTCTCTTTTTACTCTTGCCCTTCCCTCCTGGATTTGGTGAAAAAAGAAGCCATTCGCCCACTCAGACACAATGCTTAGGTCTTACACTGCGTAATTGCTATTTCCAACGACCCCTAACGCATAACCAAAATATCATACCACGACTAGACTGCAACTCCGGAACAAATAGAGTGCTCCAATATCAGCTGGACCACCATCCTACTAGTGCGGACTGTCGCCCTGTCTACCTGAGCCTGCGGGCATGAAATGCAGCATCCTCCGATAAAAGGAACGTCAGTACGACTGATGTACCGAGTATGTCAAGCATGAAAAATAGCATAATAGAGACCTGAAAGTAACATGAGACAAGAAACAACCAACATGTACCGAATGCCTCGGAGGGCCATAATATGCATAAGTATCATGTCTGTGTAGAATGCCTCTAAGGGCCATAGTATTCCTAAATGTCATATGACCCATATCATATGACTCATATCATATGATCCTAAATACCACAGAAATTTTCAAGGTTTATCTCCTTGATAATTATCTCTGTAAATTCCTAATTTTTAAATGAATATGATTATGGATGGTACTACCTCCTAATCTTTTAAATACTTTATGCATTTAAATTCTTTAAATTCCTGCATTAAATACTTGGCCGGTTCTACCGCCTATTTGATTTAAATTCCTGCAGAACCTTGTGATTTATGGTTTCCATAACTGGAACCTTGAATTGTAAGTTGTACTTTATTTACTATCTGCATTCTTCAATTATCCTTTAATTTTTCGATACCTTATATCCCGATTCCTTTAGTGTCTGTTATCCCCTTTGGATCCTCGGCCTAAGTTTGGTATCAGAGCCATAGTAGTAATTTTAAAATTGCCTGGGAATTTAAGGGTTATTTGAACAAGGTATTTTTTGGACGTGATCTGTCGTAGGACAGCAAGGAATTCTTGTGGCACTTCTTCAACGAAAGGGTTGTCAGGAGGTTCTCCTGGATCTTCAGAATCGGAATTGACTGACTCAGAACTGGATTCAGAATTATCCTTGGTTTTTGAAAGTACTATTTTCAGTAGAAGAGAGTCTAGATCTTGTTTTTCTCGTAGAGCCTCGATCTCTACTTTGATTTGTTTCACATCTCTCTGGAGTTCTAAAATTTGGGTTTCTTTGGAGTCTTTCATCCCTTTACTCTTTTTCAGGATTTTGGTCAAATCGTAGGTATTTTTGGAGGTGGTTGGCAAAATCGGATTTTTGAAATCTTTTTTCTCGTCAGTAAAAGATTTGAGGAGTTTAATCAAATAATCTTTTTGATGTTCGACATCTATGTGTTGAACCATTTCTAACATGAACTCTTGATCCTTGGTTAGGACACAAACAAGTTTTTCCTTACCCTTATCGAAATATTTAGAAGAACTGATTGTAAGCAATTTATCAATTTGAAGGGCTTTGTTGTCTTCAGAAGACAGAGAAAAATAGTCAGGTTCTGACTCGGCATTTGATTCGGAGGAATCAATAAGAAGATTGGAGATTTTTTGGGTGACGTCATCGTCGAGCTTCAATTCTTGTAATTTTGTATTCATTTTGCAGTATCTCGATGTATGACCTTTTTTCTGACATTTGTAACACGTAATGTCTTTGTATTTGGAATCAGATTTTTTGGTATTTGGTTTTTTGAAACGATGAGTATTTTTGTATGGGTTTTTGTAATACTCTTCGTTGGATTTGCTGAAATCTCTCTTTTTGTAACCTCTCGAAGTACTCTTAAGGGATTTATGAGTCTTGCAACAGTTTCCTGTACAACTAGAAGAGGTTTTTGAGAAATTTTTGTCAAACTGTTTGCAACAGGTTCCAAGTTCGCACTTAGTTCTCTTTAGCTCCAGTTTGAGGTGTTTCTGTAATTTCAGGTCTTGACAGATCTTTAGACCTTCCTGTTGAGTTATACTGACAAGTTGTCCGTATGTAGACTCACTGTAGGGTATAATCTGTTTACCGCAATTCTCTTTGATTTTGTTGCTAACCTTTTCTCCTAAAAGGGTAGGTAATCCGGCCAGGAATTTCGCTTTCCAAAATGGCTGGTTGGAATCTTCCCTGAGCATAACTCTGGTTAAGAAGGTATTTTTGTACCATTGGAAATCGATGAGTTGCTTGCATTTGAGGTTGGAAAGTAACTCGGCATTTTTGTCTTTCAAATGAGAAGAATCTCCTATGAAATTTAAGGAGATCGTGAGAATCAAGGTTGCTACGGCATCTTGTAGGGGTTCACCTTGTTCATCAAGGATTGGTAATCCTTCTTCGTCAGTTTTGATGGAATTGAGGATATCTTCCTTTTGTTGATCAGCGAGATAATTATCCCACCAACCTTTCAATTGACCAGAGAATCCCTGCGATGAGCGCTTCGCAATGGTCTTGTCTTGCGTACCATTTTGGGTTTTGTAGGCATTTGCGTACCATGGTCATTTGTTGGAGGAAACTGAGAATATTGTATTCGGTCATCCCATATATGTTCCAATCATAAATGGAAGAGGCATTGAAACGGGATTGAGCAAGGGGTTTGACTATTCCTAGGTCAGGAGCAGGAATAATTTGTAATTACTATTGTTGGACCTGTTGTATTGGTCTTTGCCAATCCATATGGTTAACAAAAGGTTTTTTGTTTCGAAATTGTTTTGGAGTACCACCGTCGTCGGAATCGTTGACAAGAGTAGTGATTTTGTTGGAAGATTGTGGAGTATCCGACTGTTGGACGTCCCAATTCTACTCAATTGATCCTGGATAGCCTGAACAAAATTTAGACTTATTTTGCTGGATATTCTTGACGCCATCTTTGGACACTTGAAAGGGTTTAAAGATAGGTTTTTGGCTCTTTGGTTTCATATCCTTAGTCGTACCTGTGGAATCTATGGTGACTAAAGGGTTGGCTTTTATGTGTTTTTCTACCTTGTCGAGTTGTTTTCCTAGGGTATTCAAACTGATATTGGTAAAATTGTTTTGAGCGAGGATACTCTTGGTATTTGTTTTTTCATCCTCTGCAGGATTCTTAAGAGGGATTGCGTCTACAGGGCAGCCATGAATAACAAGCTTGATGCCTTGTAAAGGGGGGTGATTGGATTGGACTTTCCTAGAATCAGCTAGGGTTTCCCACTCCGGTGATTTGTTCCTAGTCGTAACGGGATTTACCATTTTAGAAAAGGTGTAATCAATGGAATTTTCAGAGGAGTAAATTTCAAACCAGTCAAAGCAAATGATGTTTATCCTATGTTCATTAACAAAATTATAAAATTCTTCCTGTATTTTTGTCCTAGCATTTAAAAAGGTTTTGAAGAACCAAACACTTTTTTCTAGGTTGTATTTTGCGTAAAAATCATTTTGAAGGAATTTTTGTCTACTTTGAAATATTTTTGTAAAACACCAAGTTCGTTTACTAGGTTTTCTGTAATCGAGGAAAAAGTCGGACTACTAGGTTCCTGGTCCTCAATTTTTTCTCTAACAGTGGGATTTTCATAAACGGGTCTCGGTATTTCGTTGGAGTAATCTACGTTTCGTAGATTGGGTATGTCAGACGTAGAACGTCTAGGTTTCGCTTTGTAAGGAGTATTGATGACTGAAGGAATTTGTGAAACTCTTCCTAAGTCGAGAGTTTCTACGGAACTGGAATCATCGTATCTACTACTCGTAGATTTTCTATGGAACGATAGACTGACTCTACCATCCTGGTATTGGGTTATTTCTCTGAGACGAGTATTTGGTTGGGAAGTCTCAAGAGGTTCAGGTTTGACAACACCTTCTAAGATCCATTCGTCTGGTAAGGAAATATCCTTCCATCTCATGGGTCTCGGTATAACGGTGTTAGATCTGGAAAGATCGGTTTGTAAAAGAAGGGTTTCACCTTTCTTACTATGGTATCTGACTTTTGTCGCAAAAGCTGAAGTCATAACTTTGTAATGAATTCGGTAAATTATAGCTACGGGAATCGATCCTTCAAACATTTGGTAATTGTGAGTCTTGATTTGTAAGACTAGGGATTTTTGGATGTTTTTGTCATTTAAAGAGACTGAGAAATTTGGGTAACAGTCAAGATATTGGTCCTGTGCAGAGACTAGACTCAACAGAACTCAATAAGGAATCTTCAAAATTTGTGAATATGGCATCACGTAGAACAACAAGGATTGAGGTGTTTAATCCTTCCTTCGTGAGGGGTTTTATCCCTATTTGGACTAATCCAATATGGATGTATTTGTAATTTCTTTCTCGGTGTTTTCCCAATGAATTTTGAGAAAGTAATTGGATGGTTTCAAAAGGTTGAGATAATTGGATATCTCTTTCCTCAGTTTTGATAGTGAAATCGATTTTGAATAACTTGTATTTCGAATTTTTGTAAATATGATCTCGATTTACTCTCGATATTTCCCAATTATCGATAGATTTGTCAAAATCTTGTATCAAGATTTCTTTGGAATTTATTATCTTCTTTGAATCCATGGAAGAAGATGAACCAAAATCACGTGAAGTAGATCTGTTGAGAAACGGATCCATATTATGGAACTCCCACAGAGCACCCGGACTCTTCCTAAAATCAAAGGCCTCTCCTTGGGTATAACTGCCTACGTTCGTTGAGGACTTACCGACCCTGGACTATCCTAAGCAAAAAACCTTAGAAGAACATGAACCTCTAAAATGGAATTCAACATCTGATCTGGACACTATTCTCTCTAGCTCTAAAATGGAATTCAAAAATATTTTAACCAGTGTTTAACCGAAAACAGGAGAAGAAACCCACAGGTTTACAAAACCAGCTACAGAACAGAAATACCCTATCCCTATAAAAATCCACAGATTTCCAATACCAGATACAACAAAGAAATGTCCTATCACTGTCCTCTGCCGCAATGTCCGGGTTACAGATAGATAATATCCAGAAAGGACATGAAAGAATCTGGACAATACTGTTACCACGCAATGTGTGGAGCATTACTCCAGAAGAGAAAGGAAGAGATACCTCCTCCACCAATAAATACACCTATTGTTGCACCACAACAACAACCAAATTCCATGGTCCCTAAAAAACCCACAAAAGAAGAAAAAGAAAAATTCCCAGAAAAACCATCGTGGTATGAGATAGTAATGAAAGAAGAAAATGAAAATACCGCAGCATCCGTACAAAAAACACCGGCACAGGAGATGACTGCTGAAAATCTCTTACAACTCCTGGCGAAATCCCCAGAAATACAGCAGGCATTGATGCAACTTCAAAATCCCAAACAAGAAGTTGTTCAAAGCTCAGGAGAAGAAAAAACCTCTCAAAATTTTACAAAAATCGTGAAAGGAGAATCTTCAAAAAACCTTTCTCAAAAAGAATTTTCAAAACTCCAACTTGAGAAAGAAGAATCTTCAAAAAACCTTTCTCAAAAACAATTTTCAAAAAACCAACTTGTGGTACCACAAGTTCCTAGAAAACCTACTCCTAAATTTTTTGTAAAACCATTTTTTCAAAATATTGTGACTCTTGAAAATGATTTTTTAACAAAGACCCTTTTCTAGCACTTCAAAATTATTTTGGACAAAAATGATTTTATAAATCATGGGATGTTTTAAAAACCCCATATTTTTACCAGGCTATCCTTGAAATATCTGGATCAGCAACAATTAAAAATAATTTTTACAAGAAAAACCGAGATCCCTCATATTCAATTTGCAAAATCCTCAGCGTAATTGCTCCTATTGATTGGGGGAATGACTTGTCTCAACAATTAAATTTCCCAAACACCCACAAAAATGAACCATTTTTTGATATTCCCTTTAATTACTGGGATTACCAACAAGCTTGGTTCAATTCCTTTTTTATACAAAATACCAACCAAAGCCACACTTGGCTTTTTCATTTTGATACCTCATGTGATCCATCACAATTTCCAACATGGTGGAACTCATGGTGGGAACAATTTGAATCCACCCTAGACATACAAAAACCAGAAGTCACTAAATCCTTTGACCTCTTCAAATCCCAGTTTAAACCCTCTGAGGACGAAAAAAGATTTGTGCCTCTGCACCTTTTCCACACAAAATTCCACTTACCATGGGTGTTTACATGGTTCGTAGATTATTCGGAAGACAAAATTCCTATTATCTGAAGACGATTCAAAATCCGATGGTGGGATAGCTTCAAAATACCAAAAAGCCTCGCACCACAAAAAGTCCAGGAATGGTTAGATACCCAAAAACCCCTTCCAGTACAGGCGCCCTCACAAAAATCACCGGCACCGCTACAAACAAAGGAGCACTCCAGTTCCTTTCACAAAAATCCCAGATGCCCTCAATGCCTGCAGCAACCAAAAATCCAGAAGAAATGCAAGCCATAATTTTGATATTTGCACCGTCTTCATCAAAATAAGGCTCTTCGTCAGAAGAAGAAGAACCAAAGATTGATATTGAAGACAGTCCAGTTTTTGGCAATAGTGGATTCTGAACAAAATTGGCAAAAGAATTCAAATTACCCGGAGTAGAGTTCAGACAAAATTCCGACAAAAGAAAGTGCTCGAAAAAGCTACTTTCAATAATTCGAGAAAATTTGGGAAAATACCAAAAGGATTAATAGTGATTCTCCATTTGGATGAATAGTGATGCGGATGAATAGTGATGTGGATGAATACTAAAATTCCATTTTGTAAAACTCCTATAAAATGAGACTCCCCCTCCCTTAGTAAGATAAGTCTTTTTTTAGACAAGTTTTATTTTAGTAAGTCTTTCTCTTTCTACAATTAGAGAGAAGTTGAGAGTTCTTACAGAAATCCCCCTTTAGGTTAGATTAAATACCCCCTTTAAATACCCATATGATTCAGTTCATATGACCCATATCATATGACTCAAGTCATATGATACTAAATACCCCAGAAATTCCCAAGCTTTATCTCCTTGATAATTATCTTTGTAAATACCAATTTTTAAATAAATATGATTATGGACGGTACTACCTCCTAATCTTTTTAAATACTTTATGCTTTTAAATTCTTTAAATTCTTGCATTAAGTACTTGGCCGGTTCAACCGCCTATTTGATTTAAATTCCTGCAGAACCATGTGATTTATGGTTTCCATAACTGGAACCTTGAATTGTAAGTTGTCCTTTATTTACTATCTGCATTCTTCAATTATCCTTTAATTTTTCAATACCTTATATCCCGATTCCTTCAGAGTCGTTATCCCCTTTAGATCCTCTGCCTAAGTTTGGTATCAGAGCCATAAAGGGTAGAGCTAGAGAGAATAGTGTCCAGATCAGATGTTGAATTCCATTTAAGTGGTTCGGGTTCTTCTGAGGTTTTTTGCTTAGGATAGTCCAGGGTCGGTAAGTCCTCAACGAACGTAGGAGTTATACCCAAGGAAAGGCCTTTGATTGTAGGAAGAGTCCGGGTGCTCTGTGGGATTCCATAACATGGATCCGTTTCTCAACAGATCTACTTCGCGTGATTTTGGTTCATCTTCTTCTATTGATTCAAAGAGGATAATAAATTCCGAAGAAATCTTGATACAAGATTTTGACAAATCTATCGATAATTGGGAAATACCGAGAGTAAATCGTGATCAGATTTACAAAATTCGAAATACCAGTTATTCAAAACCTATTTCACTATCAAAACTGAGGAAAGAGATATCCAATTATCTCAACCTTTTGAAACCATCCAATTACTTTCTCAAAATTCCTTGAGAAAACACCGAGAAAGAAATTACAAATACATCCATATTGGATTAGTCCAAATAGGAATAAAACCCCTCACGAAGGAAGGATTAAACACCTCAATCCTTGCTGTTCTACGTGATGCCAGATTCACAAATTTCGAAGATTCCTTATTGAGTTCTGTTGAGTCTAGTCTCTGCACAGGACCAATATCTTTTGACTGTTACCCAAATTTCTCAGTCTCTTTAAACGACAAAAAATCCAAAAATCCCTAGTCTTACAAATCAAGACTCACAATTACCAAATGCTTGAAGGATCGATTCCCGTAGCTATAATTTACCGAATTCATTACAAAGCTATGACTTCAGCTTTTGCGACAAAAGTCAGATACCATAGTAAGAAAGGTGAAACCCTTCTTTTACAAACCGATCTTTCCAGATCTAACACCGTTATACCGAGACCCAAGAGATGGAAGGATATTTCCTTACCAGACGAATGGATCTTAGAAGGTGTTGTCAAACCTAAACCTCTTGAGACTTCCCAACCAAATACTCGTCTCAGAGAAATAACCCAATACCAGGATGGTAGAGTCAGTCTATCGTTCCATAGAAAATCTACGAGTAGTAGATACGATGATTCCAGTTCCGTAGAAACTCTCAACTTAGGAAGAGTTTCACAAATTCCTTCAGTCATCAATACTCCTTACAAAGCGAAACCTAGTCGTTCTACGTCTGACATACCCAATCTACGAAACGTAGATTACTCCAACGAAATACCGAGACCCGTTTATGAAAATCCCACTGTTAGAGAAAAGATTGAGGAGCAGGAACCTACTAGTCTGACTTTTACAAAGAGATTTCAAAGTAGACAAAAAATTCCTTCAAAATGATTTTTACGCAAAATACAACCTAGAAAAAAGAGTTTGGTTCTTCAAAACCTTTTTAAATACTAGGACAAAAATACAGGAAGAATTTTATAATTTTGTTAATGAACATAGGATAAACATCCTTTTCTTTGACTGGTTTGAAATTTACTCCTCTGAAAATTCCATTGATTACCCCTTTTCTAAAACGGTAAATTCCGTTACGACAAGGAACAAATCACCGGAAGATATTATCTCGCTGATCAACAAAAGGAAGATATCCTCAATTTCATCAAAACTGACGAAGAAGGATTACCAATCCTTGATGAACAAGGTGAACCCCTACAAGATGCCGTAGCAACCTTGATTCTCACTATCTCCTTAAATTTCATAGGAGATTCTTCTCATTTGAAAGACAAAAATGCCGAGTTACTTTCCAACCTCAAATGCAAGCAACTCAGCGATTTCCAATGGTACAAAAATACCTTCTTAACCAGAGTTATGCTCAGGGAAGATTCCAAACAGCCATTTTGGAAAGAGAAATTCCTGGCGGATTACCTACCCTTTTAGGAGAAAAGGTTAGCAACAAAATCAAAGAGAATTGCAGTAAACAGATTATACCCTACAGTGAGTTTACATACGGACAACTTGTCAAGTATAACTCAACAGGAATGTCTAAAGATCTGTCAAGACCTGAAATTACGAAACACCTCAAACCGGAGCTAAAGAGAACTAAGTGCGAACTTGGAACCTTTTGCAAACCAGTTTGACACAAATTTCTCAAAACCCTCTTCTAGTTGTACAGGAAACTGTAGCAAGACTGATAAATCCCTTAAGAGTACTTCGAGAGGTTACAAAAAGAGAGATTTCAGCAAATCCAACGAAGAGTATTACAAAAACCCATACAAAAATACTCATCGTTTCAAAAAACCAAATACCAAAAAATCTGATTCCAAATACAAAGACATTACGTCTTACAAATGTCAGAAAAAAGGACATACATCGAGATACTGCAAAATGAATACAAAATTACAAGAATTGAAGCTCGACGATGATGTCACCCAAAAAATCTCCAATCTTCTTATTGATTCCTCCGATTCAAATGTTGAGTCAGAACCTGACTATTTTTCTCTGTCTTCTGAAGACAACAAAGCCCCTCAAATCTTTTACAGATGAGAAAAAAATTTCAAAAATTCAATTTTGCCGAACACCTCCAAAAATACCTACATTTTGACCAAAATCCTGAAAAAGGGTAAAGGGATGAAAGACTCCAAAGAAACCCCAGTTTTGGAACTCCGGAGAGACGTGAAACAAATCAAAGTAGAGATCAAGCCTCTACGAGAAAAACAAGATCAAGACTCTCTTCTATTGAAAACAGTACTTTCAAAAAGCCAGCATAATTCTGAATCCAGGTCTGAGTCAGTCAATTCCGATTCTGAAGATCCAGGAGAACCTCCTGACAACCCTTTCGTTGAAGAAGTCCCACAAGAATTCCTTGTTGTCCTACGACAGCTCACGTCCAAAAAATACCTTGTTCAAATAACCCTTAAATTCCCAGACAATTTTAGAATTACTACTATTGCTCTTTTTGATACCGGTGCAGATCTGAATTGCATAAAAACATGTCTTGTTCCTAATCAATTTCATGAAAATACCCAGGAAACTCTAGCGGCGGCCAATAACACAAAGTTAGAAATCAATTCCCAAACAAATGCGTCTGTCATTATTAATGGAGTTTCTATTGCGACATCGTTTATCTTAATAAAAGACATTCACAATTCCGTTATCTTAGGAACACCGTTTATAAATCTTATCACTCCTTATAAGGTAGATAATGATTTTATTTCTTTTGATTCCAATAAGAAGAATTTAAAATTCCTTTTTTGACAAAACCAAAAACTAGCGACCTCGATCTGATTAAAACTTATTCTTGTCACCTAGGCGAATTAAGAAATAGTTTTTTAGATCAGAATTCCCAGTCCCTTAGAAACTGTGATACCCATTCCATCAAATTAATTGATTCCTTTGCATACAAAAAACTTTTGAAACAATTTTCGAAAATTGCATTCAAAAATAATTTCTACCAATTTATTTCTAGCAATTTTTACTTTAAAAATATTTTAACCAGTGGTTTATCCGAAAACAGGAGACGAAACCCACAGGTTTACAAAACCAGCTACAACACAGAAATACCCTATCATTACCCCAATAAAAATCCACAAATTTCCAATACCACATACAACAAAGAAATGTCCTATCACTGTCCCCTGCCGCAATGTCCGGGTTACAGAGAAAAAATATCCAGAAAGGACATGAAAGAATCTGGACAATACTTTTACCACGCAATGTGTGGAGCATTACTCCAGAAGAGAAAGGAAAAAATACCTCCTCCACCAATAAATACATCTATTGTTGCACCACAACAACAACCAAATTCCATGGCCCGTAAAAAATACACAAAAGAAGAAAAAGAAAAATTTCCTGAAAAACCATCGTAGTATGAGATAGTCATGAAAGAAGAAAATGAAAGGAGATGACTGCTGAAAATCTCTTACAACTCCGGGCGAAATCCCCAGAAATTCAGCAGGCATTGATGCAACTTCAAAATCCCAAACAAGAAGTTGTTCAAAGCTCAGGAGAGGAAAAAACCTCTCAAAATTTTACAAAAATAGAAAAAGTAGAATCTGCAAAAACCCTTTCTCAAAAAGAATTTTCAAAACTCCAACTTGAGAAATAAGAATCTTTGAAAAACCTTTCTCAAAAATAGTTTTCAAAAAACCAACTTGTGGTACCACAAGTCCCCAGAAAACATGCTCCTAAATTTTTTGTAAACCCATTTTTTCAAAATATTGTGACTCTTGAAAAAGGATTTTTTAACAAAGACCCTTTTCTAGCACTTCAAAATTATTTTGGTCAAAAATGTTTTTATAAATCATGGGATGTTTTAAAAACCCCATATTTTTACCAGGCTATCCTTGAAATATCAGGATCAGCAACAATTAAAAATAATTTTTACAAGAAAAACCCAGATCCCTCATATTCAATTTGCAAAATCCTCAGCGTAATTGCTCCTATTGATTGGGGGAATGACTTGTCTCAACAATTAAATTTCCCAAACACCCACAAAAATGAACCATTTTTTGATATTCCCTTTAATTACTGGGATTACCAACAAGCTTGGTTCAATTCCTTTTTTATACAAAATACCAACCAAAGCCACACTTGGCTTTTTCATTTTGATACCTCATGTGATCCATCACAATTTCTAACATGGTGGAACTCATGGTGGGAACAATTTGGATCCACCCTAGACATACAAAACCAGAAGTCACTAAATCTTTCGGCCTCTTCAAATCCCAATTTAAACCCTCTGAGGACGAAAAAAGATTTGTGCCTCTGCACCTTTTCCACACAAAATTCCACTTACCATGGGTGTTTACATGGTTCGTAGATTATTCGGAAGACAAAATTCCTATTATCCGAAGACGATTCAAAATCCGATGGTGGGATAGCTTCAAAATACCAAAAAGCCTCGCACCACAAAAAGTCCAGGAATGGTTAGATATCCAAAAACCCCTTCCAGTACAGGCGCCCTCACAAAAACCACCGGCACCGCTACAAACAAAGGAGCACACCCAGTTCCTTTCGCAAAAATCCCAAATGGCCTCAATGCTTGCAGCAGCCAAAAATCCAGAAGAAATGCAAGCCATAATTCTGAAATTTGCACCGTCTTCATCAAAACAAGGCTCTTCGTCAGAAGAAGAAGAACCAGATATTGATATTGAAGACAGTCCAGTTTTTGGCAATAGTGGATTCTGAACAAAATTGCCAAAAAGAATTCAAAATACCCGGAGTAGAGTTCAGACAAAATTCCGACAAAAGAAAGTGCTCGAAAAAGCTACTTTCAAAAAAGCAAAAAGCAAAAGCAAAAGCAAAAGCAAAAGCAAAAGCAAAGATTCCCGCAATAATTCGAGAAAATGCCAAAAGGATGAATAGTGATTCTCCACTCGGATGAATAGTAACGTGGGTGAATAGTGATGCGGATGAATAGTGACATAGATGAATAGTGCACAGATGAATAGTAAAATTCTCTTTTGTAAAACTCTTATAAAAGGAGACCCCCTCTCCCTTAGAAGGATAAGTCTTTTTTTAGACAAGTTATATTTTAGTAAGTCTTTCTCTTTCTACAATTAGAGAGAAGTTGAGAGTTCTTACAGAAATCCCCTTTAGGTTAGATTAAATACCCCCATTAAATACCCATATGATTCAGTTCATATGACCCATATCATATGACTCATATCATATGATCCTAAATACCCCAGAAATTCCCAAGGTTTATCTCCTTGATAATTATCTTTGTAAATTCCAATTTTTAAATAAATATGATTATGGACGGTACTACCTCCTAATCTTTTAAATACTTTATGCATTTAAATTCTTTAAATTCCTGCATTAAATACTTGGCCGGTTCAACCGCCTATTTGATTTAAATTCCTAATGAACCTTGTGATTTATGGTTTGCATAACTGGAACCTTGAATTGTAAGTTGTCCTTTATTTACTATCTGCATTCTTCAATTATCCTTTAATTTTTCAATACCTTATATCCCGATTCCTTCCGTGTCTGTTATCCCCTTTAGATCCTCGGCCTAAGTTTGGTATTTACAAAAATTCGAAATACCAGTTATTCAAAACCGATTTCACTATCAAAACGGAGGAAAGAGATATCCAATTATCTCAACCTTTTGAAACCATCCAATTACTTTCTCAAAACTCCTTGAGAAAACACCGAGAAAGAAATTACAAATACATCCATATTGGATTAATCCAAATAGGGATAAAACCCCTCACGAAGGAAGGGTTAAATACCACAATCCTTGCTGTTCTACGTGATGCCAGATTCACAAATTTCGAAGATTCCTTATTGAGTTCTGTTGAGTCTAGTCTCTGCACAGGACCAATATCTTTTGACTGTTACCCAAATTTCTCAGTCTCTTTAAATGACAAAAACATCCAAAAATCCCTAGTCTTACAAATCAAGTCTCACAATTACCAAATGCTCGAAGGATCGATTTCGTAGCTACAATTTACCGAATTCATTACAAAGCTATGACTTCAGCTTTTGCGACAAAAGTCAGATACCATAGTAAGAAAGGTGAAACCCTTCTTTTAAAAACCGATCTTTCCAGATCTAACACCGTTATACCGAGACCCATGAGATGGAATGATATTTTCTTACCAGACGAATGGATCTTAGAAGGTGTTGTCAAACCTGAACCTCTTGAGACTTCCCAACCAAATACTCATCTCAGAGAAATAACCCAATACCAGGATGGTAGAGTCAGTCTATCGTTCCATAGAAAATCTACGAGTAGTAGATACGATGATTCCAGTTCCGTAGAAACTCTCAACTTAGGAAGAGTTTCACAAATTCCTTCAGTCATCAATACTCCTTACAAAGCGAAACCTAGATGTTCTACGTCTGACATACCCAATCTACGAAACGTAGATTACTCCAACGAAATACCGAGACCCGTTATGAAAATCCCACTGTTAGAGAAAAGATTGAGGACCAGGAACCTACTAGTCCGACTTTTTCCTCGATTACAGAAAACCTAGTAAACGAACTAGGTGTTTTACAAAAAGATTTCAAACTAGACAAAAAATTCCTTCAAAATGATTTTTACGCAAAATACAACCTAGAAAAAAAAGTATGGTTCTTCAAAACCTTTTTAAATACTAGGAAAAAAATACAGGAAGAATTTTATAATTTTGTTAATGAACATAGGATAAACATCATTTTCTTTGACTGGTTTGAAATTTACTCCTCTAAAAATTCCATTGATTACCCCTTTTCTAAAACGGTAAATTCCGTTACGACTAGGAACAAATCACCGGAGTGGGAAACCCTAGCTGATTCTAGGAAAGTCCAGTCCAATCACCCCCCTTTACAAGGCATCAAGCTTGTTATTCATGGTTGCCCTGTAGACGCGATCCCTCTTAAGAATCCAGCAGAGGATGAAAAAACAAATACCAAGAGTATCCTCGCTCAAAACAATTTTACCAATATCAGTTTGAATACCCTAGGAAAACAACTCGACATGGTAGAAAAACACATAAAAGCCAACCCTTTAGTCACCATAGATTCCACAGGTACGACTAAGGATATGAAACCAAAGAGCCAAAAACCTATCTTTAAACCCTTTCAGGTGTCTAAAGATGGCGTTAAGAATATCCAAAATAATAAGTCTGAATTTATTCAGGCTATCCAGGATCAATTGAGTAGAATTGGGACGTCCAACAGTTCTAATACTGAACACGTTGTTCCGGATACTCCACAATCTTCCAACAAAATCACTACTCTTGTCAACGATTCCGACGACGGTGATACTCCAAAACAATTCCGAAACAAAAAACCTTTGTTAACCATATGGATTGGCAAAGACCAATACAACAGGTCCAACAACAGCAATTACAAATTATTCCTGCTCCTGACCTAGGAATAGTCAAACCCCTTGCTCAATCCCGTTTCATTGCCTCTTCCATTTATGATTGGAACATAGATGGGATGACCGAATACAATATTCTCAGTTTCCTCCAATAAATGACCATGGCTGCAAATGCCTACAAAACCTAAAATGGTACGCAAGACAAGACCATTGCAGAACTTCTCATCTCAGGATTCTCTGGTCAATTGAAAGGTTGGTGGGATAATTATCTCGTTGATCAACAAAAGGAAGATATCCTCAATTAAATCAAAACTGACGAAAAAGGATTACCAATCCTTGATGAACAAGGTGAACCCCGACAAGATGCCGTAGCATCCTTGATTCTCACGATCTCCTTAAAATTCATAGGAGATTCTTCTCATTTGAAAGACAAAAATGCCGAGTTACTTTCCAACCTCAAATGCAAGCAACTCAGCGATTTCCAATGGTACAAAAATACCTTCTTAACCAGAGTTATGCTCAGGGAAGATTCCAACCAGACATTTTGGAAAGAGAAATTCCTGGCCGGATTACCTACCCTTTTAGGGGAAAAGGTTAGGCACAAAATCAAAGAGAATTGCGGTAAACAGATTATACCCTACAGTGAGTTTACATACGGACAACTTGTCAGTATAACTCAACAGGAAGATCTAAAGATCTGTCAAGACCTGAAATTACAGAAACACCTCAAACTGGAGCTAAAGAGAACTAAGTGCGAACTTGGAACCTTTTGCAAACAGTTTGACACAAATTTCTCAAAACCCTCTTCTAGTTGTACAGGAAACTGTAGCAAGACTGATAAATCCCTTAAGTGTACTTCGAGAGGTTACAAAAAGAGAGATTTCAGCAAATCCAACGAAGAGTATTACAAAAACCCATACAAAAATACTCATGGTTTCAAAAAACCATATACCAAAAAATCTGATTTCAAATACAAAGACATTACGTGTTACAAATGTCACAAAAAAGGTCATACATCGAGATACTGCAAAATGAATACAAAATTACAAGAATTGAAGCTCGACGATGACGTCACCCAAAAATTATCCAATCTTCTTATTGAATCCTACGATTCAAATGTCGAGTCAGAACCTGACTATTTTTCTCTGTCTTCTGAAGACAACAAAGCCCTTCAAATTGATGAATTGCTTACAACCAGTTCTTCTAAATATTTCGATAAGGGTAAGGGAAAACTTGTTTGTGTCCTAACCAAGGATCAAGAGTTCATGTTAGAAATGGTTCAACACATAGATGTCGAACATCAAAAAGATTATTTGATTAAACTCCTCAAATCTTTTACTGACGAGAAAAAAGATTTCAAAATTCTATTTTGACAAACACCTCCAAAAATACCTACGATTTGACCAAAATCTTGAAAAAGGGTAAAGGGATGAAAGACTCCAAAGAAACCCCAATTTTAGAACTCCGTAGAGACGTGAAACAAATCAAAGTTGAGATCAAGGCTCTACGAGAAAAACAAGACCAAGACTCTCTTATACTGAAAATAGTACTTTCAAAAACCCAGGATAATTCTGAATCCAGTTCTGAGTCAGTCAATTCCGATTCTGAAGATCCAGGAGAACCTCCTGACAACCCTTTCGTTGAAGAAGTGCCACAAGAATTCCTTGCTGTCCTACGACAGATCACGTCCAAAAAATACCTTGTTCAAATAACCCTTAAATTCCCAGGCAATTTTAGAATTACTACTATTGCTCTTTTTGATACCGGTGAAGATCTGAATTGCATAAAAATAGGTCTTATTCCTAATCAATTTCATGAAAATACCCAGGAAACTCTAGCGGCGGCCAATAACACAAAGTTAGAAATCAATTCCCAAACAAATGCGTCCGTCATTATTAATGGAGTTTCTATTGCGACATCGTTTGTCTTAGTAAAAGACATTCACAATTCCGTTATCTTAGGAACACCGTTTATAAATCTTATCACTCCTTATAAGGTAGATAATGATTTTATTTCTTTTGATTCCAATAAAAAGAATTTAAAATTCCTTTTTTGACAAAACCAAAAACTAGCGACCTCGATCTGATTAAAACTTATTCTTGTCACCTAGGCGAATTAAGAAATAGTTTTTAGATCAGAATTCTGAGTCCCTTAGAAACTGTGTTACCCATTCCATCAAATTAATTGATTCCTTTGCATACAAAAAACTTTAGAAACAATTTTCGAAAATTGCATTCAAAAATAATTTCTGCAAATTTATTTCTAGCAATTTTTACTTTAAAAATAATTTTCCTAGTGGTTTATCCGAAACCCACAGGTTTACAAAACCAGCTACAGCACAGAAATACCCTATCATTACCCCTATAAAAATCTTCAGATTTCCAATACCAGATACAACAAAGAAATGTCCTATCACCGTCCTCCGCCGCATCGTCCGGTTACTGAGAGAAAAAATATCCAGAAAGGACATGAAAGAATCTGGACAATACTGTTACCACGCAATGTGTGGAGCATTACTCCAGAAGAGAAAGGAAGAAATACCTCCTCCACCAATAAATACACTTGTTGTTGCACCACAACAACAACCAAATTCCATGGCCCCTAAAAAACCCACAAAAGAAGAAAAAGAAAAATTCCCTGAAAAACCATCGTGGTATGAGATAGTCATGAAAGAAAAAATGAAAATACCACAGCATCCGTACAAAAA
Source organism: Anisodus tanguticus (assembly GCA_034509755.1). Classification (NCBI taxonomy): domain Eukaryota; kingdom Viridiplantae; phylum Streptophyta; class Magnoliopsida; order Solanales; family Solanaceae; genus Anisodus; species Anisodus tanguticus. Next base: position 42,534,175 of record CM067540.1, on the reverse strand, counting down.
ACACCAGCACAGGAGATGACTGCTGAAAATCTCTTACAACTCCTGGCGAAATCCCCAGAAATTCAGCAGGCATTGATGCAACTTCAAAATCCCAAACAAGAAGTTGTTCAAAGCTCAGGAGAGGAAAAAACCTCTCAAAATTTTACAAAAATCGAGAAAGGAGAATCTTCAAACACCCTTTCTCAAAAAGAATTTTCAAAACTCCAACTTGAGAAAGAAGAATCTTCGAAAAACCTTTCTCAAAAACAATTTTCAAAAAGCCAACTTGTGGTACCACAAGTCCCCAGAAAACCTACTCCTAAATTTTATGTAAAACCATTTTTTCAAAATATTGTGACTCTTGGAAAAGGTTTTTTTGACAAAGACCCTTTTCTAGCACTTCAAAATTATTTTGGACAAAAATGTTTTTATAAATCATGGGATGTTTTAAAAACCCCATATTTTTACCAGGCTATCCTTGAAATATCAGGATCAGCAACAATTAAAAATAATTTTTACAAGAAAAACCCAGATCCCTCATATTCAATTTGCAAAATTCTCAGCGTGATTGCTCCTATTGATTGGGGGAATGACCTGTCTCAACTATTAAATTTTCCAGACACCCACAAAAATGAACCATATTTTGATATTCCCTTTAATTACTGGGATTACCAACAAGCTTGGTTCAATTCCTTTTTTATACGAAATACCAACCAAAGCCACACTTGTCTTTTTCATTTTGATACCTCATGTGATCCATCACAATTTCCAACATGGTGGAACTCATGGTGGGAACAATTTGGATCCACCCTAGATATACAAAAACCAGAAGTCACTAAATCCTTCGGCCTCTTCAAATCCCAGTTTAAACCCTCTGAGGACGAAAAAAGATTTGTGCCTCTGCACCTTTTCCACACAAAATTCCACTTACCATGGGTGTTTACATGGTTCGTATATTATTCGGAAGACAAAATTCCTATTATCCGAAGACGATTCAAAATCGCGATGGTGGGATAGCTTCAAAATACCAAAAAGCCTCGCACCACAAAAAGTCCAGGAATGGTTAGATTCCCAAAAACCCCTTCCAGTACAGGCGCCCTCACAAAAACCACCGGCACCGCTATAAACAAAGGAGCACACCCAGTTCCTTTCGCAAAAATCCAAAATGGCCTCAATGCTTGCAGCAGCCAAAAATCCAGAAGAAATGCAAGCCATAATTCTGAAATTTGCACCGTCTTCATCAAAACGAGGCTCTTCGTCAGAAGAAGAAGAACCAGATATTGCTATTGAAGACAGTCCGGTTTTTGGCAATAGTGGATTCTGAACAAAATTGCCAAAAAGAATTCAAAATACCAGGAGTAGAGTTCAGACAAAATTCTGACAAAAGAAAGTGCTCGAAAAAGCTACTTTCAAAAAGCAAAAAGCAAAAGCAAAGATTCCCGCAATAATTTGAGAAAATACCAAAAGGATGAATAGTGATTCTCCACTCGGATGAATAGTAATACCGATGAATAGTGACACGAATGAATAGTGACGCGGATGAATAGTGACATGGATGAATAGTAAAATTCCCTTTTGTAAAACTCCTATAAAAGGAGACCCCCTCTCCCTTAGAAGGATAAGTCTTTTTTCAGACAAGTTATATTTTAGTAAGTCTTTCTCTTTCTACAATTAGAGAGAAATTGAGAGTTCTTATAGAAATCCCCTTTAGGTTAGATTAAATACCCCCTTTAAATACCCATATGATTCAATTCATATGACCCATATCATATGACTAATATCATATGATCCTAAATACCACAGAAATTCCCAAGGTTTATCTCCTTGATAATTATCTTTGTAAATTTCAATTTTTAAATAAATATGATTATGGACGGTACTACCTCCTAATCTTTTTAAATACTTTATGCATTTAAATTCTTTAAATTCCTGCATTAAATACTTGGCCGGTTCAACCGCCTATTTGATTTAAATTCCTGCAGAACCTTGTAATTTATGGTTTCCATAACTGAAACCTTGAATTGTAAGTTGTCCTTTATTTACTATCTGCATTCTTCAATTATCCTTTAATTTTTCAATACCTTATATCCCGATTCCTTCATTGTCTGTTATCCCCTTTAGATCCTCGGCCTAAGTTTGGTATCAGAGCCATAAAGGGTAGAGCTAGAGAGAATAGTGTCCAGATCAGATGTTGAATTCCATTTTATAGGTTCGGGTTCTTATGAGGTTTTGTGCTTAGGATAGTCCAGGGTCGGTAAGTGCTCAACGAACGTAGGCAGTTATACCCAAGGAAAGGCCTTTGATTGTAGGAAGAGTCCGGGTGCTCTGTGGGAGTACCATAACCAGAAGTCACTAAATCCTTCGACCTCTTCAAATCCCAGTTTAAACCCTCTGAGGACGAAAAACGATTTGTGCCTCTGCACCTTTTCCACACAAAATTCCACTTACCATGGGTGTTTACATGGTTCTTAGATTATTCGGAAGACAAAATTCCTATTATCCGAAGACGATTCAAAATCCGATGGTGGGATAGCTTCAAAATACCAAAAAGCCTCGCACCACAAAAAGTCCAAGAATGGTTAGATTCCCAAAAACCCCTTCCAGTATAGGCGCCCTTACAAAAACCACTGGCACCGCTACAAACAAAGGAGCACACCCAGTTCCATTCGCAAAAATCCCAAATGGCCTCAATGCTTGCAGCAGCCAAAAATCCAGAAGAAATGCAAGCCATAATTCTAAAATTTGCACCGTCTTCATCAAAACATGGCTCTTCGTCAGAAGAAGAAGAACCAGATATTGATATTGAAGATAGTCCGGTTTTTGGCAATAGTGGATTCTGAACAAAATTGCCAAAAAGAATTCAAAATACCCGGAGTAGAGTTCAGACAAAATTTCGACAAAAGAAAGTGCTCGAAAAAGCTACTTTCAAAAAAGCAAAAAGCAAAAGCAAAGATTCCCGCAATAATTTGAGAAAATACCAAAAGGATGAATAGTGATTCTCCACTCGGATGAATAGTAATACCGATGAATAGTGACGCGGATGAATAGTGACACGGATGAATAGTAAAATTCCCTTTTGTTAAACTCCTATAAAAGGAGACCCCCTCTCCCTTAGAAGGATAAGTCTTTTTTCAGACAAGTTATATTTTAGTAAGTCTTTCTCTTTCTACAATTAGAGAGAAGTTGAGAGTTCTTACAGAAATCCCCTTTAGGTTAGATTAAATACCCCCTTTAAATACCCATATGATTCAGTTCATATGACCCATATCATATGACTTATATCATATGATCCTAAATACCCCAGAAATTCCAAGGTTTATCTACTTGATAATTATCTTTGTAAATTCCAATTTTTAAATAAATATGATTATGGACGGTACTACCTCCTAATCTTTTTAAATACTTTATGCATTTAAATTCTTTAAATTCCTGCATTAAATACTTGGCCGGTTCAACCTCCTATTTGATTTAAATTCCTGCAGAACCTTGTGATTTATGGTTTCCATAACTGGAACCTTGAATTGTAAGTTGTCCTTTATTTACTATCTGCATTCTTCAATTATCCTTTAATTTTTCAATACCTTATATCCCGATTCCTTCAGTGTCTGTTATCCCCTTTAAGTTTGGTATCAGATCCATAAAGGGTAGAGCTAGAGAGAATAGTGTGCAGATCAGATGTTGAATTCCATTTTAGAGGTTCGGGTTCTTCTGAGGTTTTGTGCTTAGGATAGTCCAGGGTCGGTAAGCCTAAACGAATGTAGGCAGTTATACCCAAGGAAAGGCCTTTGATTGTAGGAAGAGTCCGGGTGCTCTGTGGGAGTTCCATAACATGGATCCGTTTCTCAACAGATCTACTTCGCGTGATTTTGGTTAATCTTCTTCCATGGATTCAAAGAAGATAATAAATTCCGAAGAAATCTTGATACAAGATTTTGACAAATCTATCGATAATTGGGAAATACCGAGAGTAAATCGAGACCAGATTTAAAAAAATTCAAAATACCAGTTATTCAAAACCGATTTCACTATCAAAACTGAGGAAAGAGATATCCAATTATCTCAACCTTTTGAAACCATCCAATTACTTTCTCAAAATTCCTTGAGAAAACACCGAGAAAGAAGTTACAAATACATCCATATTGGATTAGTCCAAATATGGATAAAACCCCTCACGAAGGAAGGATTAAACAGCTCAATCCTTGCTGTTCTACGTGATGCCAGATTCACAAATTTCGAAGATTCCTTATTGAGTTCTGTTGAGTCTAGTCTCTGCACAGGACCAATATCTTTTGAGTGTTACCCAAATTTCTCAGTCTCTTTAAACGACAAAAACATCCAAAAATCCATAGTCTTACAAATCAAGACTCACAATTACCAAATGCTTGAAGGATCGATTCCCGTAGCTATAATTTACCGAATTCATTACAAAGCTATGACTTCAGCTTTTGCGACAAAAGTCAGATACCATAGTAAGAAAGGTGAAACCCTTCTTTTACAAACTGATCTTTCCAGATCTAACACCATTACACCGAGACCCATGAGATGGAAGGATATTTCCTTACCAGACGAATGGATCTTAGAAGGTGTTGTCAAACCTGAACCTCTTGAGACTTCCCAACCAAATACTCGTCTCAGAGAAATAACCCAATACCAGGATGGTAGAGTCAGTCTATCGTTCCATAGAAAATCTACGAGTATTAGATACAATGATTCCAGTTCCGTAGAAACTCTCGACTTAGGAAGAGTTTCACAAATTCCTTCAGTCATCAATACTCCTTACAAAGCGAAACCTAGATGTTCTACGTCTGACATACCCAATCTACGAAACGTAGATTACTCCAACGAAATACCGAGACCCGTTATGAAAATCCCACTGTTAGAGAAAAGATTGAGGACCAGGAACCTACTAGTCCGACTTTTTCCTCGATTACAGAAAACCTAGTAAACGAACTAGGTGTTTTACAAAAAGATTTCAAAGTAGACAAAAAATTCCTTCAAAATGATTTTTACGCAAAATACAACCTAGAAAAAAAAGTTTGGTTCTTCAAAACCTTTTTAAATACTAGGACAAAAATACAGGAAGAATTTTATAATTTTGTTAATGAACATAGGATAAACATCATTTTCTTTGACTGGTTTGAAATTTACTCCTCTGAAAATTCCATTGATTACCCCTTTTCTAAAACGGTAAATCCCGTTACGACTAGGAACAAATCACCGGAGTGGGAAACCCTAGCCGATTCTAGGAAAGTCCAGTCCAATCACCCCCCTTTACAAGGCATCAAGCTTGTTATTCATGGCTGCCCTGTAGACGCGATCCCTCTTAAGAATCCTGCAGAGGATGAAAAAACAAATACCAAGAGTATCCTCGCTCAAAACAATTTTACCAATATCAGTTTGAATACCCTAGGAAAACAACTCGACAGGGTAGAAAAACACATAAAAGCCAACCCTTTAGTCACCATAGATTCCACAGGTACGACTAAGGATATGAAACCAAAGAGCCAAAAACCTATCTTTAAACCCTTTCAGGTGTCTAAAGATGGCGTTAAGAATATCCAGCAAAATAAGTCTGAATTTATTCAGGCTATCCAGGATCAATTGAGTAGAATTGGGACGTCCAACAGTTCTAATACTGAACACGTTGTTCCGGATACTCCACAATCTTCCAACAAAATCACTACTCTTGTCAACGATTCCGACAACGGTGGTACTCCAAAACAATTCTGAAACAAAAACTTTTTGTTAATCATATGGATTGGCAAAAACCAATACAACAGGTCCAACAACAGCAATTACAAATTATTCCTGCTCCTGACGTAGGAATTGTCAAACCCCATGCTCAATCCCGTTTCAATGCCTCTTCCATTTATGATTGGAACATAGATGGGATGACCGAATACAATATTCTCAGTTTCCTCCAACAACTGACCATGGCTGCAAATGCCTACAAAACCCAAAATGGTACGCAAGACAAGACCATTGCAGAACTGCTCATCGCAGGATTCTCTGGTCAATTTAAAGGTTGGTGGGATAATTATCTCGCTCATCAACAAAAGGAAGATATCCTCAATTCCATCAAAACTGATGAATAAGGATTACCAATCCTTGATGAACAAGGTGAACCCCTACAAGATGCCGTAGCAACCTTGATTCTCATGATCTCCTTAAATTTCATAGGAGATTCTTCTCATTTGAAAGACAAAAATGCCGAGTTACTTTCCAACCTCAAATGCAAGCAACTCAGCGATTTCCAATTGTACAAAAATACCTTCTTAACCAGAGTTATGCTCAGGGAAGATTCCAACTAGCCATTTTGGAAAGAGAAATTCCTGGCCGGATTACTTACCCTTTTAGGAGAAAAGGTTAGGAACAAAATCAAAGAGAATTGCGGTAAACAGATTATACCCTACAGTGAGTTTACATACGGACAACTTGTCAGTATAACTCAACAGGAAGGTCTAAAGATCTGTCAAGACCTGAAATTACAGAAACACCTCAAACTGCAACTAAAGAGAACTAAGTGCGAACTTGGAACCTTTTGCAATCAGTTTGACACAAATTTCTCAAAACCCTCTTCTAGTTGTACAGGAAACTGTAGCAAGACTCATAAATCCCTTAAGAGTACTTCGAGAGGTTACAAAGAGAGAGATTTCAGCAAATCCATCGAAGAGTATTACAAAAACCCATACAAAAATACTCATCATTTCAAAAAACCAAATACCAAAAAATCTGATTCCAAATACAAAGACATTACGTGTTACAAATGTCACAAAAAAGGTCATACATCGAGATACTGCAAAATGAACACAAAATTACAAGAATTGAAGCTCGACGATGACGTCACCCAAAAAATCTCCAGTCTTCTTATTGATTCCTCCGATTCAAATGCCGAGTCAGAACCTGACTATTTTTCTCTGTCTTCTGAAGACAACAAAGCCCTTCAAATTGATGAATTGCTTAAAACCAGTTCTTCTGAATATTCCGATAAGGGTAAGGGAAAACTTGTTTGTGTCCTAACCAAGGATCAAGAGTTCATGTTAGAAATGGTTCAACACATAGATGTCGAACACCAAAAAGATTATTTGATTAAACTCCACAAATCTTTTACTGACGAGAAAAAAGATTTCAAAAATTCGATTTTGCCAATCATGTCCAAAAAATACCTTGTTCAAATAACCCTTAAATTACCAGGCAATTTTAGAATTACTACTATTGCTCTTTTTAATACCGGTGCAGATCTGAATTGCATAAAAACAGGTCTTGTTCCTAATCAATTTCATGAAAATACCCAATAACACAAAGCTAGAAATCAATTCCCAAACAAATGCGTCCGTCATTATTAATGGAGTTTCTATTGCAACATCGTTTGTCTTAGTAAAAGACATTCACAATTCTGTTATCTTAGGAACACCGTTTATAAATCTTATCACTCCTTATAAGTTAGATAATGATTTTATTTCTTTTGATTCCATTAAAAAGAATCTAAAATTCCCTTTTCTGACAAAACCAAAAACTAGCGACCTCGATCTGATTAAAACTTATTCTTGTCATCTAGGCGAATTAAGAAATAGTTTTTTAGATCAGAATTCCGAGTCCTTTAGAAACTATGATACCCATTCCATCAAATTATTTGATTCCTTTGCATACAAAAAACTTTTGAAACAAATTTCATAAATTGCATTAACAAAATAATTTCTGCAAATTTATTTCTGGCAATTTTTACTTTAAAAATATTTTAACCAGTGATTTATCCGAAAACAGGAGAAGAAACCCACAGGTTTACCAAACCAGCTACAGCACAGAAATACCCTATCCTTATCCCTATAAAAATCCACAGATTCCCAATACTAGATACAACAAAGAAATGTCCTATCACTGTCCTCTGCCGCAATGTCCGGGTTACAGAGAAAAAATATCCAGAAAGGACATGAAAGAATCTGGACAATACTGTTACCACGCAATGTGTGGAGCATTACTCCAGAAGAGAAAGGAAGAAATACCTCCTCCACCAATAAATACACCTGTTGTTGCACCACAACAACAACCAAATTCCATGGCCCCTAAAAAACCCACAAAAGAAGAAAAAGAAAAATTCCCTGAAAAACCATCGTGGTATGAGATAGTCATGAAAGAAGAAAATGAAAATACCACAACATCCGTACAAAAAACACCGGCACAGGAGATGACTGCTGAAAATCTCTTACAACTCCTAGCGAAATCCCCAGAAATTCAGCAGGCATTGATGCAACTTCAAAATCCCAAACAAGAAGTTGTTCAAAGCTCAGGAGAGGAAAAAACCTCTCAAAAGTTTACAAAAATAGAGAAAGGAGAATCTTCAAAAACCCTTTCTCAAAAAGAATTTTCAAAACTCCAACTTGAGAAAGAAGAATCTTCGAAAAACATTTCTCAAAAATAATTTTCAAAAAACCAACTTGTGGTACCACAAGTCCCCAGAAAACCTGGCTTTGATACCAAACTTAGGTCGAGGATCTAAAGGGGATAATAGACACGGAAGGAATCGGGATATAAGGGATTGAAAAATTAAAGGATAATTGAAGAATGCAGATAGTAAATAAAGGACAACTTACAATTCAAGGTTCCAGTCATGGAAACCATAAATCACAAGGTTCTGAAGGAATTTAAATCAAATAGGCGGTTGAACCGGCCAAGTATTTAATGCAGGAATTTAAAGAATTTAAATGCATAAAGTATTTAAAAAGATTAGGAGGTAATACCGTCCATAATCATATTAATTTAAAAATTGGAATTTACAAAGATAATTATCAAGGAGATAAACCTTGGGAATTTCTAGGGTATTTAGGATCATATGATATGAGTCATATGATATGGGTCATATGAACTGAATCATATGGGTATTTAAGGAGGTATTTAAATCTAACTTAAAGGGGGATTTCTGTAAGAACTCTCAACTTCTCTCTAATTGTAGAAAGAGAAAGACTTACTAAACTAAAACTTGTCTAAAAAAAGACTTATCTTCCTAAGGGAGAGGGAGTCTCCTTTTATAGGAGTTTTACAAAAGGGAATTTTACTATTCATCCGCGTCACTATTCATCCGAGTGGAGAATCACTATTCATCCTTTTGGCATTTTCTCAAATTTTTGCGGGAATCATTGCTGTTGCTTTTTGCTTTTTTGAAAGTAGCTTTTTCGAGCACTTTCTTTTGTCAGAATTTTGTCTGAACTCTACTCCGGGTATTTTGAATTCTTTTGGCAATTTTGTTCAGAATCCACTATTGCCAAAAACTGGACTGTCTTCAATATCAATCTCTGGTTCTTCTTCTTCTGACGAAGAGCCTTGTTTTGATGAAGACGGTGCAAATTTCAAAATTATGGCTTGCATTTCTTCTGGATTTTTGGCTGCTGCAAGCATTGAGGCCATCTGGGATTTTTGTGAAAAGAACTGGGTGGGCTCCTTTGTTTGTAGTGGTGCCGGTTGTTTTTGTGAGGGCGCCTGTACCGGAAGGGGTTTTTATGTATCTAACCATTCCTAGACTTTTTGTGGTGCGAGGCTTTTTGGTATTTTAAAGCTATCCCACCATCGGATATAGAATCTTCTTCAGATTAGAGGAATTTTGTCTTCCGAATAATATACGAACCATTTAAACACCCATGGTAAGTGGAATTTTGTGTGGAAAAGGTGCAGAGGCACAAATCTTTTTTCGTCCTCAGAGGGTTTAAACTGGGATTTGAAGAGGCTGAAGGATTTAGTGACTTCTGGTTTTTGTATGTCTAGGGTGGATCCAAATTGTTCCCATCATGAGTTCCACCATGTTGGAAATTGTGATGGATCACATGAGGTAACAAAATGAGAAAGCCAAGTGTGGCTTTGGTTGGTATTTTGTATAAAAAGGAATTGAACCAAGCTTGTTGGTAATCCCAGTAATTAAAGGGAATATCAAAAAATGGTTCATTTTTGTGGGTGTCTGGGAAATTTAATAGTTTAGACAGGTCATTCCCCCAATAAATAGGAGCAATTACGCTGAGGATTTTGCAAATTGAATATGAGGGATCTGGATATTTCTTGTAAAAATTATTTTTAATTGTTGCTGATCCTGATATTTCAAGGATAGCCTGGTAAAAATATGGGATTTTTAAAACATCCAATGATTTATAAAAACATTTATCCAAAATAATTTTGAAGTGCTAGAAAAGGGTCTTTGTTAAGAAATCCTTTTTCAAGAGTCACAATATTTTGAAAAAATGGTTTTACTAAAAATTTAGGAGCAGGTTTTCTTGGAACTTGTGGTACCACAAGTTGGTTTTTTGAAAATTGTTTTTGAGAAAGGTTTTTCGAAGATTCTTCTTTCTCAAGTTGGAGTTTTGAAAATTCTTTTTGAGAAAGGTTTTTTGAAGATTCTCCTTTCTCGATTTTTGTAAAATTTTGAGAGGTTTTTTCCTCTCCTGAGCTTTGAACAACTTCTTGTTTGGGATTTTGAAGTTGCATCAATGCCTGCTGTATTTCTGGGGATTTCGCCAAGAGTTGTAAGAGATTTTCAGCAGTCATCTCCTGTGCCGGTGTTTTTTGTACGGATGTTGCAGTATTTTCGTTTTCTTCTTTCATGACTATCTCATACCACGATGGTTTTTCAGGGAATTTTTCTTTTTCTTCTTTTGTGGGTTTTTTAGGGGCCATGGAATTTGGTTGTTGTTGTGGTGCAACAACAGGTGTATTTATTGGTGGAGGAGGTATCTCTTCCTTTCTCTTCTGGAGTAATGCTCCACACATTGCGTGGTAACAGTATTGTCCAGATTCTTTCATGTCCTTTCTGGATATTTTCTCTCTATAACCCGGACATTGCGGCAGAGGACAGTGATAGGACATTTCTTTGTTGTATCTGGTATTGGAAATATGTGGATTTTTATAGGGGTAATGATAGGGTATTTCTGTGCTGTAGATGGTTTTGTAAACCTGTGGGTTTCGTCTCCTGTTTTCGGAAAAACCACCGGGAAAATTATTTTTAAAGTAAAAATTGCTAGAAATAAATTTGCAGAAATTATTTTTGAATGCATTTTTCGAAAATTGTTTCAAAATTTTTTTGTATGCAAAGGAATCAAATGATTTGATGGAATGGGTATCACAGTTTCTAAAGTACTCAGAATTCTGATCTAAAAACTATTTCTTAATTCGCCTAGATGACAAGAATAAGTTTTAATCAGATCGAGGTTGCAAGTTTTTGGTTTTGTCAAAAAAGGGAATTTTAGATTCTTTTTATTGGAATCAAAAGAAATAAAATCATTATCTACCTTATAAGGAGTGATAAGATTTATAAACGGTGTTCCTAAAATAACGGAATTGTGAATGTCTTTTACTAAGACAAACGATGTCGCAATAGAAACTCCATTAATAATGACGGACAAATTTGTTTGGGAATTGATTTCTAGCTTTGTGTTATTTGCCGCCGCTAGAGTTTCCTGGGTATTTTCATGAAATTAATTAGGAACAAGACCTGTTTTTATGCAATTCAGATCTTCACCGGTATCAAAAAGAGCAATAGTAGTAATTCTAAAATTGCCTGGAAATTTAAGGGTTATTTGAACAATGTATTTCTTGGACATGATCTGTCGTAGGACAACAATGAATTCTTGTGGGACTTCTTCAACGAAAGGGTTGTCACGACGTTCTCCTGGATCTTCAGAATCGGAATTGAGTGACTCAGAACTGGATTCAGAATTATCCTGGGTTTTTGAAAGTACTGTTTTCAGTAGAAGAGAGTCTTGATCTTGTTTTTCTCGTAGAGCCTTGATCTCTACTTTGATTTGTTTCACGTCTCTCTGGAGTTCTAAAATTGGGGTTTCTTTGGAGTCTTTTATCCCTTTACCCTTTTTCATGATTTTGGTCAAATCGTAGGTATTTTTGGAGGTGTTTGGCAAAATCGAATTTTTAAAATCTTTTTTCTCGTCAGTAAAAGATTTGAGGAGTTTAATCAAATAATCTTTTTTATGTTCGACATCTATGTGTTGAACCATTTCTAACATGAACTCTTGATCCTTGGTTAGGACACAAATAAATTTTCCCTTACCCTTATCGGAATATTCAGAAGAACTGGTTGTAAGCAATTCATCAATTTGAAGGGCTTTGTTGTCTTCAGAAGACAGAGAAAAATAGTCAGGTTCTGACTCGGCATTTGAATCGGAGGAATCAATAAGAAGATTGGAGATTTTTTGGGTGACGTCATCGTCGAGCTTCAATTCTTGTAATTTTGTATTCATTTTGCATTATCTCGATGTATGACCTTTTTTGTGACATTTGTAACATGTAATGTCTTTGTATTTGGAATCAGATTTTTTGGTATTTGGTTTTTTGAAACGATGAGTATTTTTGTATGGGTTTTTGTAATACTCTTCGTTGGATTTGTTGAAATATCTCTTTTTGTAACCTCTCGAAGTACTCTTAAGGGATTTATGAGTCTTGCTACAGTTTCCTGTATAACTAGAAGAGGGTTTTGAGAAATTTGTGTCAAACTGTTTGCAAAAGGTTCCAAGTTCGCACTTAGTTCTCTTTAGCTACAGTTTGAGGTGTTTCTGTAATTTCAGGTCTTGACAGATCTTTAGACCTTCCTGTTGAGTTATACTGACAAGTTGTCCGTATGTAAACTCACTGTAGGGTATAATCTATTTACCGAAATTCTCTTTGATTTTATTCCTAACCTTTTCTCCTAAAAGGATAGGTAATCCGGCCAGGAATTTCTCTTTCCAAAATGGCTGGTTGGAATCTTCCCTGAGCATAACTCTGGTTAAGAAGGTATTTTTGTACCATTGGAAATCGCTGAGTTGCTTGCATTTGAGGTTGGAAAGTAACTCGGCATTTTTGTCTTTCAAATGAGAAGAATCTCCTATGAAATTTAAGGAGATCGAGAGAATCAAGGTTGCTACGGCATCTTGTAGGGGTTCACCTTGTTCATCAAGGATTGGTAATCCTTCTTCGTCAGTTTTGATGGAATTGAGGATATCTTCCTTTTGTTGATCAGCGAGATAATTATCCCACCAACCTTTCAATTGACCAGAGAATCCTGCGATGAGCAGTTCTGCAATGGTCTTGTCTTGCGTACCATTTTGGGTTTTGTAGGCATTTGCAGCCATGGTCATTTGTTGGAGGAAACTGGGAATATTGTATTTGGTCATCCCATCTATGTTCCAATCATAAATGGAAGAGGCATTGAAACGGGATTGAGCAAGGGGTTTGACTATTCCTAGGTCAGGAGCAGGAATAATTTGTAATTGTTGTTGTTGGACCTGTTGTATTGGTCTTTGCCAATCCATATGGTTAACAAAAGGTTTTTTATACAAAATCCTAGGCCTAAGTTTAAAGGGGGTATTTAATCTAACCTAAAGGGGGATTTCTATAAGAACTCTCAACTTCTCTCTAATTGTAGAAAGAGAAAGACTTACTAAAATATAACTTGTCTAAAAAAAAGACTTCTGAAGATACCAAACTTAGGCCGGGGATAACAGACACTAAAGGAATCTGGATATAAGAAATTGAAAAATTAAAGGATAATTGAAGAATGCAGATAGTAAATAAAGGACAACTTACATTTCAAGGTTCCAGTTATGGAAACCATAAATCACAAGGTTCTGCAGGAATTTAAATCAAATAGGCGGTTGAACCGGCCAAGTATTTAATGCAAGAATTTAAAGGGGATAACAGACATATCATTTCGGCCTCTGTGGGCATAATCATCATCATATACCAGTTGTTCAAGTGGTGTGCGTATATAACGTCGTATCCTTTTTCCCATCCCCTATATATATAATGCATACCATATAGTAGTGTATATAACACATGTGGGTCAAGGGTAATACATGAATATAATGCATGAATGATAATAAAATATTCTGAACTTATTGGAGTGACGTAATGTCGTTGCACCTCTTATTAACATTATGAACATTAACATCTTTTCATATACCTCATTAAGGATTTAGAAATATATTTAGACATGCTTTAACTATAGGAATGAATAACATGAACATCCTTAACTACTAAGAGTAGAATCATTTATGGAACATTATTACGTTTACGTTTCTTTAATGGAGCATGCCAAAAGAAGGAAAGATTTGCCTTAACATACCTTACTTGATGAATCTAGGAACCAACTTTTTACTAGAACTTTCCAGGAATAATACTTGCTACCTTTAAATCCTTGAAGAAGAAGTCCCAAAACATTGCTGCTCGAACATATTCAGAACAAAGTTTGAATTAATTCCATAGAATAAGAAGTTTGTTGCTCATGTTCTTAAGAGCAAGGGCTAGAACGTTGCTGCCTATTTCATACGAATAAGATATACATGTCTAAGTGATATATGAAATGTTTCTATTATTAATAGGTTGTGGGTCCCACCCAAACATCTTTCCAAAAAGACAAATACATCGTGGTCCTGTAGGTGTCATCCAAGAGATACATGTAAGCATTAGTCACCTTGTTGGCTACTTGGCTAGGAGACATGTGGCAATTACTTGCAAACACTTATCCAATAATTTAATAATTAATCCCACTACTCTCCACAATTAATCAATTGTCAAATAAATAATTTCTTGATCCCAAATCATTTGAATAATAATTATTTTCAACACACTTCATATACCCATTATCATAATTGTGTGACGTAGCACTAGCCCATAGCCTTTTTAGGCATGCACGAAATATTATTTCCAATCATCGTCGTCATACTTTTAAGTCCTAAATCATTTTGGGACTTTATCCTTTTATACACCAAGCTCTTGATGTGAATACTTGAATATAACAAAATTTCTCCAGGACTCAGGTCTACTTCCATATGTCTAGCGACTCAAACCATTGTCCGAAAGTACGGGGTGTTATAATAAAAGCATATACAAGAATTTCAAACGAGATAATAGAGTACTTAGGTAACATATAGTACATGTCATTGCCCCTTTGGATAATGTTTCGCCAATTTTTTTTTAGCAACACCGATTTGATCTCATCCAGGTGTATGTCATTTCTTTTCACCGCACAAGTATACAAGGTCACATTATCCTATGGATCCATAGTTTCATCATACTTCAGGGAGATCTGGAATTTTGAACCTTTTGGGTATCAACTTTAGAGCTGCACTCGGTGGGATGGCAACTGGATGTAACTCATCGAGTCTGGTCCCTTCAGGATTGGAGGCGCTCCAAGAATCTATTCTACCAGTGAATTGTAGGTTTGAACCTTCTTTTCATTAGTATCCATTTGCTTAGTTAAAGCTTGGAGCATTTTCAAGACCTCCGAGGATTCATTCGCCCCCGAACCAGTTCGATATCCTTTTACTTGATCTTTTTCTCGAACCCAATCTTCATCCCGAATGGGACGCGTTTCATCCGTCGCACTTACCCCGCTGCTCTTCTTTAGCAAGTGAGTAATATCCTCTTATTTCTTCTTCAGCATGTTAAAGATTCGACCCAAATTTATTTCTCCATCCTAATCATCGTTCGGTGATTTCTCAAGTGATCTTCTAGACCCCAGGTGTGAAATCAAGGGGTTATGTTGATGCTCGCAAATTATTGGGTCAACAAGTGGGCCGTTATTGTTATTGTTGTTGTCGCTGACCTCAACATGGATTTCGCTAACCATTTTATAAGTGTTTGGTACTAACCTGTGTTCATAAAATCTCAAAAGAAACAAGTGAAATTTGAGTTTGAAGAAATCACCATTATTATCCTTAGCCCTATAGTGGGCGCCAAACTGTTTACCCCTAAAAAGATACAGTTGAACTTGTAAGTGGTTTTAAGGATATATGGATTGACTTTCAATGTAAAATGATAAACAATTAACAATTAGTAAAATGAAAATAACAAGTAAGAAAGATAGCCTGCTAAGTTGTAACCCAAGATGAGTCTTCTCAGCTAGATTGGTCCAGGCCTTAGCTTAACTGCTTCGATTTCGAGACAACAATGAGAGCTTAATGATTATGATTTCAATTAACAGAATCATGCAAGTGTATAACGAGAATAAAATGTCCTTCCAACATGAAGGTTGGACTCCTTTTATAGCTATGAATACAAGGCATTGATGCCCGAGAATCACTCTTCAATTAAATATAATTAAATGACAATAATGAGCCTTTTATAGCTATGAATACAAGGCATTGATGTCCGAGAATTACTCTTCAATTAAATTCAATTAAATAACAATAATGGTCTCTTAATGAACAAGGAGTAACAACTGGCACAATATCCTGAACGGGTACGCGTCAGGCTCCTCCGATTTTTCATTCAGTGTCATCTGGTTCGTTCGCTACTCGATCTTTTTCTAATATCCGGTCTTGGCCCCACGCAACTCGCATCCGATGTGGAACTCAATTACCTCCCTCGAACTCAATACCTAAACCTTGCCACATGTCGTATCGATTTTTACCGTATACAATTTTCTCTTACTATTTGTCAAAGACTAGTTATTTTGGTTATGTTTTTTTTTGGTAAGAAAACGTTTCTTTTATAAATCTAAATTAGTGAGAAAATAATTCAGAAAAGAAAAAAACTACACCTACCAAACTGTTGTAGAATATTCAAAATAATATAATGGAGTAACTTTCAGCAAGACCAATTTAATAAACAAATTAAAGAGAGAAATCTTGATGAAGAATTCAATAAAAAAGACGGAACGAATAGGCAAGGAGCTTTTAGGAAACATCTTTAGGATAGTAATTTTCCCACACCTTGCAAGAGGTTTACGGGAAAGTCCATCCCCAGAATACAATGCCTACTCTGAAAATTAAAGTTGCACTCTTTGATTTCTTCTACCACAAAAATTAAACCCAAAGGAGTGAAAGATTTGAAAGAAGGAAACAAGAAGAAATGACATAATATTCTTAAGTTGGAAGATGGATAAATCTATTTTAAAACATGAAGTGCCTTTAATTGGCAAAGTTAAGCCACTCATTGGATGCTTTAATAGAAGTTATTGATAAACAACACAACTCTTTTGAAAAGTCACATAATATAATTACTTTATTATTAAATAATAATTATATATTTATATATATACAAAAATCCCCCACTTATTATTTAATAATAATATGGACTCAAAAGGCACAAAAAAATATTATTGGATATTTGAATAACACATAACTAAAGGTAGCTAACCAGTATTGAACCTTAAGCTTGAATATGAATATAAGATCCATATTCATATTATACATGAGTTCTTGTTCTGCTATGGTGGCGCCGATTAATATGGGTCTTGCGCTCAATCCTGTTCTGCAAGTCCTCTGGGATTCACCATTAAAATCCATAGATAGCGGTCTCTCACTTTCTTACTTGCATAGACAATCTTATCAAGGGTGTCCACAACCGCTCTATCACCCCACTTTATAAGCTCGAGATTGTTACAAACAAAGTCCAACCTTCTCATTGTGTGGAAAAATAGTGCATATCGTCAAACATGGGCTTTAAAGAAATAGCAATTCAATTGTATGGATTATCACCCCCGCTATTCCTTAAGTATATTTATGCACTGAAAGGTAACCTCGACGTTAACATTTCTTGGATAATTCTTGGTGACTTATCCTTGAACTATTAAAATATAAATTTTGAGTTATAATTGGCATTCACATGATAGAGTAGAAGTCATTCAAAATTATCTCTAACAAAATGGTAATAGCTCAATGTTTTCCATGACTACACTATCTTCTCACATAATAAATGTTTAATGAGAAGATCTGTCAGATTTGATTATAAGCTACACTTAATGTAGTATCACAATATATACGAATGATTCGCTTCACTTGTGTGTCCACGCTTTATGTATTAACCATTCTCTTCTGTTTTATTTTTCTCAAAAGATGCTAATATTTGATTAGCTGCAGGAAGATACTCATCAAATAAATTTACGTACCTTTTCTTCACAAAAAGCATACTGCCACATGATTGTGCCTCGATCATTTTCAAAGTACTTACCGAATGAATTACGAATATTTTTTGTCATTCTTCAATACCTCATCACCAATATCTATGCTGAAGCATCGATCTTGTTCACCAAGCACGGGTCATTTTCTATTATTTTATTTTAACAAAAAGTACCTCATACCAAAGTAAAATTTAGAGTAAGAATCACTGAAAATAAATCACAAAATATAGTGATTCGCAAGTGCAAATAATTGACTCTAATATTTTGTCACACTTCATTAGTTCATAAGTTGAACATGAATATCTTCGAGATAAATTACTCGCGTCTTCTGTTGTCAAACATATTAATATACAAAGCATTAATAAATATATGCTTATTACTGGGAAGACCTCATATTTACAAAACTCATCAACCTTTAAATAAAATGAGATTTAAATATAAAAATCATTTTATTATCATGCTATAATGATTTTTCAATTATAGAAATGAATCTTCCAAATTAAATACTTCATATCAATCACAACTTTAAAAATAATCTCCACATGATTTTTATGCAACATAATTATACCATTATGATAATTTTAGATTTGACATGAAATAACAAGTCTCTATAAGCATGTCAAAAATATTATTTCTAAATTTAACATGCATTTCAAGATCATCACAGAACTGATCATCTATCCCAACATTTATGAAACATATTCCACAAAAATCATTAAAAAAAAATAGAAACTCATAATAGGTGGAGTTAAGAAAGTAGAACCTGATTTTATTACTATTCTATTCTTGAATAATCACCTTAACCGTTTCTCTTACGGTGGATGGCTGCAACCTTTATATGTAAACAACACTTGTTAAATATTCTCATGGCACTTGTTTGTACCATCTGCTTGGAATCAAAATATTTGAACAAATTTCTTCTCTTTATTTGCTATCAATAAAATATAATTCCTTGATGACACCAAATATATTTGCATAGTAATGTAATGTATTACCGAATATCTCTTTTAATTAAGAGAATATTAGTCCCATCAAAAAAATTTAAAGAAACAAATCTTTCGTGAGCAAAAATATAAATATATTTTTCATGATCTCAAAAATAATTTTGAAACAATCTATCCTAAAAAATCCAATATTTATATATATTTATTTCATAAAGCACGAAAGATAGAAAATTAAATAAATTAGTAAAGAAAGTAGAACCCTATTTGCAGAGTTACTTTCTCCTCTCCGCAAAATAACCTTTTTTCCTCACTTTCTTCTTGATATGTTGCTTTGAAGATTACCGTTTTCTTTAAAAATCACAGTCATTAACAACTAGACACAAAATTATTAAAGCAACTACCATGAGTATAAATAGTGTATGTAAAATGCCAAGTCAAAATAGAGTAGGATAAAAGAAATAGAACCCGACTCTTGTGAACTTTCCTTATAAATTTTGATTTGGAAGTTGATTATTTTTATCATAGACATGGCCAGGTGTAGTTTTGTTGCTCCACAAATTTTTTATATTAACAAACACATTTTCATAACTTCCTCTCGGATCTCTTCGAAGGACTTCATAAGTTGGATTGATTTTCAGGACCTCGATCAACTATTATCCCTCAATCAAATTTCTTTTATCAATTTACAAATAACCAATCATAGAAGGCTGCAAACACTTTTTTTCTTAAAAAAAAAGTATGTTAATTAGTGATATTCAAGGAGTACAAAAATGATTTTTAACTTGTACTTAGAATATAGTAGATCAGTATTAATTTAATTATCAAATATAAATCATAAGATAATGAGAAAAGACACTTAGCCATCAATATGTGCTTGTTAGAAGTTTCGACCAAATTGTTGGAAATTTGTATTTGGCGGGAGTTGCGACCGACCAACTTTAACGGCTTAAACACTAGTGTTACGCATGTTGGAGAATCCGGTTCTTCACACATGCATGATCTACTAAGTACGTAGATAACCGTAGGGCCAAGAATTGTCAAATTTCGTTGAGAAATGAAAGAGATATTGGTCCACGAAGTGAGGTGTTTGAAGCATGGAAAAGTGTGGTTTGGATCAATTATCCCTCATCGGTGGAGGAAGAAAGAATTGTTGTGTTTATAAGACTCAAAATTGGTTTGGGGTTTGGGACCCCAAGGGGTATCCCATGTGTTTAAATGAGGGAGGACCTAGATGTGCTTCGGTTCGAGGAAAGCCCACACACGCGCCGCCCGCCCGTTCGGTTCCGGGTTCACGGGTTGTGGGCTGTGCTTCTTCTGATATTATCTTTTTGGGTCAGAGAACTTTGCCAGATGTACATTTTGATCCCAGAAGTTTCATATGTACAGTTTGGACCAGAATTCTTTCATATGTACAATTTGGTCCCTGAAGTTTCCAAGAAAGTCGAATTGGGCAAGAGAGATCGAAACGCCACAACACTCAATTCAACCATTTATTTTGGCTGAATTACTCCTCCTATAATGGCCAATCCGTTGCACATCTTCACCATTTATTTTGGTGGTATTACTACCTCCATAAGTGGTAATGGCACTTATGGAGGCAGTTCTTCAACCCCTCCTTCTACTATATAAAGACCACATTGTCACCATTGTTGAGCACACTTTACACTAGACGAAAAACAGAAAACAGAATTCTTCTTCCTACAATCATCCAAACATCATTTCGTTACTCAAAATTCTTCACGGTAGCACTTGAGTTTCATTTGCTCAATTGTTCAATTGTTGTTTTATCTTGGAAGACAATTGTCCTGGACGTATAAAGGATACATACGAGACAATATTGTATTAAAGACAGAGTGCCACACTCGACTCAGCATACACAAAACAGTTCCAGTTTCTTGTTCAACGTCATTGTAATTTCAGTTTGTTGTTGAATTGTAATTTCAGTTTGTTGTTGAATTGTAATTTCAGTTCTTGTATTACTTAGCAGTTATTTGTAATTTTCATTTCCTGCACCTTTGTAACCAACACAAATATCTACCGGAAGCAATTACTACTTTGAAAGAAATTTCTTATCTCTGATGCATCATTGTCTCATTGAATCCAACATTAAATCATTCCATTACTTTTGGAATATTAGGGCTCCGACTTTTGCCGTCAACAAAGTTACTGCAGACGCTTCTCGCAAATTTCACCATTGATTTTTTTTCTCGCACAATAAAGAAAATTCCATTAAAAGGAATAATTACTATCCTAAAATTGTTGTAGAATATTCAAAATAATACAATGGAGTAACTTTGTGTCAGACAAATGTAATAAATAAATTAAAGAGAAATCATGAAGAAGAATTCAATGAAAAATACAGAACGAATAGGCAAGACTTTTTCAAAAAACTATTTTTAGGATAGTAATTTCTTCACATCGTGCAAGTGATTTACGGAAAAACCCATCCCCACGATATAATGTCTCTCTAAAAATCAAAACTGCACTTTTTGATTTCTTCTACCATAAGAACTCAATCCAAATGAGTGAAAGATTTGAAAGAAGAAAATAAGAAGAAATGACATAATATTCTTAAGTTGGAAGATGATAAATCTGTTTTAAAACATAAAATGTCTCAAGTCTTATTTTGTGGCTTCTGCAAAGTGCCTTTTATTGACAAAGTTAAGCCACCCATTGGATGCTTTGATAGCAGTTATTGAGAAACAACATAATTCTTTAGAAAAGACACATAAAATAATTATTTTATTATTAAATCATATTTATATATTTATATGTATACAACACAAACACATTTTGTCATTGACTAGTAGTACTAGTCCTCGTATTTGTTTAGAAAATGTTGATTATCCAAAAAATAGTGACCTAGTGTCGGCTAGTTGGGTTGTTACTTGTTGGCTGGAAAAAAGTGAAATTTGGCACACGTGAATTGAAATCCATGCCTATGGTGAGTTTCAATTTCATTTGGTGTGGGGTGATCTGTATTTGGTCCCACCCAATTAATTAAAATAAAAAACAAAGAGCAGCTTCCGTGTGTCAGACAGAGTTCTGATGAGTCTCAGAGAGTGGGAGATTTCTTCACCTACTCCTTCTTCTTCTTTTTTCCATTCTATGCTCGTTATATCAGTAAAGAATGAATCTTGGACCTAACTCAATCTCAAAAGTTAGCTTATAATGTAAAGATTGTCCAAATCTATATAAGGAATCCGTATTTTCATTTCATATTCGATGTGGGACTCTTAACACTCCCCCGCACGCCCAGACTTTGTTAACTGAAGCGTGAATAATATAATTGAGGTCCAACATCGGTGAACAACGAATTGGAATGTGACTAGCTCTGATACCATATAAAGAATGGATTTTGGGTCTAACTCAACTCAAAAGCTAGTTTGTAGGGTGAAGATTATCCAAGTTCATATAAGGAGTCCATGTTTCCATTTCATATCCGATGTGAAACTTTTAACAATATTCGTTTTGGATTTACTTATTTTGCGCACCACTTGATTATTCACCGAGATATTTTATTGCACCATAAAAGTTATTTAATTTTTTTCTTTCAAAAAAATTCATTATACCTCATAGAGATAAAATCAATAAAAATTTCTTTTACGATTTATCCTGACCTCATTCAAGAACTATAAAAATATATGTAGAGTAATGAATTTACCTACGCTTTACGTGGTCACAAAAACACTCATTGGATTTATGATTTAATTTCTGATGATACCTGAATATTGAAAGTAATCACAATAGATTTTGTGAAGTCTCAATTCTTCTTTAATATTTTAAACTAAATATATAAGTTTATAAATTCAACCTATAAAAATGCAGATAGTTAACTAAATAATTTATAAAAAAAGTTATTTGTGTCATCACAGTAAGTTTTTCTCTAAAAATGTCATTGACTATTAATTTCTGCACAAGTGATACCAGAACCAAACAAATACCTTTGCGCACAATTCTTCTCCTTGCAATTCTGGCGAATCTAAAATTTCTAATGTATGTGTGCACCATTACAAATGGAGGAAAAATATATATTTAATGGATTCGATCCTTGTTCTTTGGGGTAAAAAGTTTAGCATTTAATTAAGTACACCATTCATTATTTTTGGAGCATGAGTGCCAACAAATAATACTAAATCAATTTTAAAAAATATATATATGAATATCTAATTTTATCGAGCGATAATGAATTTACATACCCCATATTTTAAGCTTAAATTCGCCTCTCTTCAAGTGAAAAGAGATTCAATGTTGGACCGATTTAAGCATTTCAGAAATTTAGTTTAAGAAAGGATCATTTTTATTACTCTGATCTTAAAATATTTTGAAAAATAGATTTTGCCAAAAATTAAAATTTCTGTAAGTTTTTTCTCAGAAGATAATCAAAGAAATACAAATTTTTATTATCAAACATAAAGGTGTTTTGCAAAACTAAAATTTCAAAAACATAAAAATGTCAAATCAAAATATAACCTTAAGGCAAATAAAACTAACGGACCACAACGACACAACAACAAAAAATCCAAATATACATGTCAAAACTACTTGGTGCATTAAAATAAATTATTTCACTATAATTAAATTATAAAGAAAAAGCAAACAAAAGTTTGCTTCTCCAATGTTGTCACAAAATCTGAAAAATAAGTATATTATGCTGTAGACAAATTTTATTTTGCTTTATGCTGTTTGTTTAGTTAGTTTTTCTTCGGTTGTTCTATTTCTTCAGTTTATTCTTCCTTATTTTTTCTTTTCTTCTTTTTCCCTACGTTTTCTCATATTTTGAATATGGGGAAGCAAAAGTTTCGGACTTTTAATCTGGTGTTGAAAAATTATAAGACTTTTCCAATAAAAATAAATTTTAAAACACAATAAAGCAACAAAGTAACACAAATATTCATATCTAGATCCATAAAGGGATATAAATAAATTTAATAATGACATATCAAAACATGGTGAATAAACCGAAATAATGACATATCAAAACATCGTGAATAAACAGCATCAATGAAATATCTTGCTCCAAAATCACAATAAACTATAATAAACAAATAATCACAAGCATTTCTTCGTAACAATATCCCATATTCCAAACAGAAGTCAATCAACTTGAAAGAATATTTTTTTCAATTATATTCTTCCAAAATGTGGGGGTAAATATACCATAATTACAAACATAATCTTAGAATATTACAAACATATTCTAGCGATATGATATGATAAGATAAGGCTAAGATTAGGCTAATTTGTCTAGGAATGTAATAGGATAAGATAAGGTTAAGATTAGGCTCATTTGTTGATGACTAGAATATCTATCTACCATATTTACATTATCCTATTATTAATTATAATTATTACTAGATAATCATAATTAATATTTTAATAATTACACATTATTCTATCACACCCACATTCGAAGCCGGAGGTCGACGTGTGTTGAGACTGTCCCGAAATTCTTCAAATAGAATCAGCGGAAGACCTTTTATAAATATATCTGCAATCTGATAGCATGATGGAACATGTAAGACACACACTTGTCCACGAGCGACCTTTTCGCGAACAAAGTGAATATCCAGCTCAATGTGCTTAGTGCGTTGATGGTTAACCGGATTCCCAGAGAGATAAATAGCACTAACATTATCACAATACACCAATGTTGACTTCGGAACCGGACAGTGGAGTTCCAGAAGAAGGTTCCTGAGCCAGCATGATTCAGACACCACATTGGCAACCCCTCGGTATTCTGCTTCGGCATTGGATCTGGACAAGGTCGCTTGTCGTTTGGAGGACCAAGATACCAAGTTATCGCCAAGGAATATACCATAACCAGACGTGGAGCGTCTGGTGTCCGTACAACCACCACAATCGGCATCTGTGTAGGAAAAAATGGTAGATGTCGACGACGGATATAGATGCAGGACATAATCTAGAGTGCCCTGAATATAACACACAATGTGTTTGAGTGTATGTATGTGATCCTCTATCGGGTTATGCATGAATAAACAGACATGTTGTATAACTTAAGAAATGTCTGGCCTCGTAAAAGTAAGGTATTGCAGAGCCCCTGCAAGGCTGCGGTAATATGTCGGATCAGCATAAGGCTTTCTAGAGGAGGCGCTCAACTTAGATTTAGTATCTACCGGAGTTGCAGACGGCTTACAGGATGACATGCCAGCATAGTCAACAATCTCTGTTGCATACTTTTTTTGGGATAAAAATAAACCACCTGCATGACGTGTCACAACTATCCCTAAGAAGTAACTTAGTGGCCCTAGATCTTTCATAGCAAACTTATATTCAAGCAGTGACATGATGGACATGCGAAGAGCATCAGATGAAATAGTTAATATAATATCATCCACATACAAAAGAAGGTAAGCAATATTATTACCCAGGTGGTAGATGAACAAAGAATGATCCGAACGGCTGTTAGAAAATCCAAAACATAACCCGTAAACCTCTTGTATCAGGCCCGGGGGGGCATGTTTGATCCAATATAATGATTTTTTCAACAGGCACACATGATTTGGATAAGTGGAATCTCGGTATCCCTAAGGCTGGTACATGTATACTGTTTCATTTATATCACCATGGAGGAAGGCATTTTTTACATCTAGCTGATGAAACGGTCATGCTTTCGACAAAGCCAAACTAAGAACCGTCCTTATAGTTATCGGTTTAACCACCTGACTGAACGTCTCACCGCAATCCTATTGTGTCTTCCCATCACCTACAAGACGGGTTTTATGCCTCTCAAAAGTACCATCAGATTTTTCTTTGTGACTGAAAATTCACATAGATCGAATCAGATTAGCATTAGTGGGACGAGGGACCAACTCCCACGTCCTATTTTTAATAAGAGCATTAAATTCATCATCCAAAGCCATTTTCCAATTCAGGTGATTAAGAGCAGACACAAGATTACGAGGCAATGGTGATTTTGTAACACATGTGTGAAGGCTATACTTTGTGTTGGGTTTGACAATGTCGTGTTGACTACGTGTGACAAGCTGCTGGCCATAATGGGAATTGGGCCAGCGTTGGGGACGTTACTGCCTGGCAGTGGGCATTGAATTGGGTCGTGACCCGAGCCACTGCTAGGTAGTGGACTGTTTGGTATTGGGCTGCTGGCTGGAGGCCCAATTTTGCCAAAAGTGGTTGGGCTTATGCAGTGAGGCCCGAATCGCTGGGAAGTGGCAGGCTGCATTTGGGCTACTATATCTTGGCCCAACTCACCCAAAAATTTTGGGCTGGCTGAAACAGTAGGTATGGGACGGGACAAAAAATGTGGGGCCAAATACGGGTGTATGCCATCATCTAGAAAATCGTAGGTAGGTAGCCCGGACTCATGTAATTTGGTAAATGGGAAAGTTGTTTCATCGAAGATTACGTGACGACTCACAATGATTTTTTTGGAGGATATGTCGTAACATTTGTAACCTCTATGATTGGAGGGATAGCCCAAAAGAACACAAAGAGTTGATCGAGGTTAAAGTTTGTTGATTGTGATGGATGGAATAAGAAGATAGCATAAGCACCCGAACACCCGTAGATGAGAGTAAGATGGGTCCCTTAGGTATAAATTTTTTAGAGGGGCTTTATAGGATAAGTTTTTATTTGGAAGTATGTTAAGTACATTGGTTGTCATTCGTAGTGCGTGCTGTCAAAAAGAAGGTGGTAAGGGATGTTCTAATAATGTTATTGATGGTTCAAATTTTTCTTTCCGCCTTTCTATTTTGAGAGGATGTATGAGGGCATGAAAGACGAAAATTTAAATCATTTGCATTTCAAAAATCCCAAAAAGACTCATTGTCAAATTTCCTCCCATTATCACATTGAATATTTTTAATATCTCATTCAAATTAATTTCGGATGAATGCTTTAAAATTGAGAAATGTGGAAAAAACTTATGATTTTTTAGACAGTGGAAATGTCCATAAAAATTAGAGTAATCATCTAGCATGAGTAAATAATATCGATGGCCCGTAGAACTCAAAACGGGAGAAGTCCAAATATCACAATGGATAATATCAAAAGGCAATAGTGTGCATGAAGTAGAAGGAACAAATGGCAATTTAACATATTTTCCAAGTGGACATGAACGACACATATTATAATTACGTGTTTGAGTACATGAAATAAAATTATTTTGTTTAAGGGAGGCTAAAACCGGTTCTCCCGGATGACCCAAACGTGCATGCCACACTAAAGGTGCTAAAGCTGCAAAGGTTGATGGTAACTTGGTTCGACGATTTGGTGTGGTGATTGGATAGAGCTCGCCCTGACTATCACATCTCATTAGATGCATCCCCGTCTAAAAATCCTTCACGGAAAAACCAAACGAGTCAAAATCAACAAACACCCATTTATCATTAGTAAACTTTCGAACCGAAACCAAATTTTTAATCAATTGTGGAGCATAAATGACATTCTTTAAAGTTAACAGTGGGTTTGGTGGAGATAATTTGGTAGAACCATAACTACGAATTGGAATAGAATGACCATTTTCGATAATTTTACCATTATTTTTTCTCAAATTAAAATAGGAAGAGAGATTGCCTTGGGAGGACGTCATATGAAACGTCGCTCCGGTGTCCATATACCAATTTGCGTCAGGTGAATTAAGTCCGAGAATGTACATGGCGGACTCAATATCGGTTGGACTAGACATTGCCGAATGAGCCTCCTGCTACTGGTTCGGCAGTGGCCCAAATTGTGAATTTCCATGGCTGTTGGTGTTGGGCCCAAATCCAACGGGCTGCTGGCTGGCAGTTTGTCTTGGACTGAGCCTGGCCCAATTTCCAGTAGGAAAGGGGCATGGTGGCACAGCCCAAGGTCACTGGCAGTCCCAATGTGGTGGTACACTGCCCCACTGACTTCGAGGCTGCCACTGCTGGCCGGAATTGGACTGTTGGCCGCCGCCTCAACTGCCAATCCCACCGCCGCCGAAATTCTGGTGGCCTCCACCCTTTTCACCACCATGACCACCACCACTATTTTTACCACAATTTCATCATTTTTGTCCTTGGCTTGTAGGCAAAGGATCAAAATTTATAGAAGTTTCATTTGACGAGGCGGCAACCATGGCGGAATTTGATACGGTTGCGGTCTTTTTGGCGAAATCTGCCTCTTCAAGAATAAGCATAGAGCTGGCTTGGTAAAATGGTGGTAGAGGATTGCTTTGGCGAATAAGTGTACCCATACCACTATACGCGTCGGTTAGGCCGCAACCAATTATAAAATCAATCGATTGTTAGTAACCGGCGACCCAACGTTCTTAAGTTGATCCGATAAGACTTTGAGGCGTTGACAATAAGTAGATGCATTTGGAAAATCCGCCATGTCGGTGGTGGAGAATTCTCGTTCAAGAGTGACGGCTTGGGAATTCTTATTATCTTGAAAGCAGTTCCAAGCCTCCATCACCGTGGAATCGGGGTTCCATAATTGTATGCAATAAATCGCTTGAAATAGTGGCATAAATCCATGAAAGAACTGTCGCATCAAGGGTGATCCACAATTCTTTTTCATCGTCGGTGCTTGGCACTTTTTCCTTGACTTTTTTCCGGTGGGATTATGTGATGAATAACCCGGTGGTGGGAGAGGCAATAATTTTTAAAAAGCTCGGCCCACATTGCGTAGTGAACACTTTTCATCTCAAAAAGTGATGGAAATATGAGTTTTGATATTGGAAACGGCAAGAGGGGGATGAAATGTGAATTTAGAGTCGGACATTGTTGCCGGAAAAGAAAAAGAATAAGAAAAAATGGTCGGCCGGTTGAGGGTGGAGGGGTGGCCGAATTGGTGGAGGTTAGGTTAGGAATTTTTTCCTAAGTTCTGATACCATGAAATAATATTTTCTTCAATTATATTCTTTTCAAATGTGTGGTAAATATACCACAATTACAAACATAATCTCAGGATATTACAAACATATTCTAGCGATATGATAGGATAAGATTAAGCTAATTTGTCTAGGAATATGATGGGATGAGATAAGGCTAAGTTTAGGCTCATTTGTTGATGACTAGAATATCTATCTACCATATCTACATTATTCTATTATTAATTATAATTATTACTAGATAATTATAATTAATATTTTAATAACTACACATTATTCTATAATAATTACACATTATTCTATAATAATTACACATTATTCTATCACATCTCACGTGATAACTAACAAAGCACTCAAATCAGTAATAGAAATTTTAGCTTCATAGAGAAAAATAATTACCTCAAAGAAGAAATGAATTGCTGAAGAACTTTTTGAAAATTTATGTCAGGGAGATAGATAAGATGGACACTAACTCTTTTTTATTGTAAAGATTGAAAGAAAATTCAATAGCGAACTTAAACTTTGTACTAAGTGAAGATTATGTAACGATGTATTATAGGAAAAAGGGAATTAATATGAGGATTGTAATTGAAAATTTTGTAGTATAATAATGGAAAGAGAATTCAATGACAAAAATCTCATAAATTACATAAATATGAAAAAAAAATACATCATTATTTCCCTGAATTTGGATCATAATTTCAAAAAGACACTCAAATTTTGTGAGTCCTACTACCCTGAACAACTCTGAATTGATATTATTACCTTTTTTTTTATCACCTGGCATAGAGAGTGCATACACCCAGAGAGTGAGCAACCCAAAAAATGATTATTATTTATGTTTTACCAAATTTTCTTTATAAAATGTATTTTCCTATTTTTCTTGTTATTATTTTTTCCTTTTCTTTTTTTTCTTTGTTTCTTCTTCTTCCTGTTGCCATTTCTACGCCACTTTCAATGGCACCATTTCTGCCACCAATCCGCTCACCTTCTTTACTACAACTGTTTCAATTCTTTTCTTTAATTGTAAAATCTCATCCAAAAATTTCTCTTCATTTTGAACAATTTTGAAGACCATTAAATTGAATTTTAAGAATTCAAGAATGGAGATAGTATCTAGCCTTTTTAGCTATGTTTTAGCTCAACTGCTTATAAATTCTCATTTGATTCTTTTGAAATCTTCATTTTTAATTGTGTTGAAATAATATGAGAAGGAGACAAAATAATTGATGCTATCACCAAAACTTTGAATTTGCTTACGGAAAAGGGGAAAAAAAAATCTTGTTACCAACAACTAAGTATAGAAAGTTGTATTGGGAAAGTTTGAAATACTTTATCTAAGGAAGAAGAAAAAACATGGAGCGAGGGGCTAGATGAAGAAGAAGAAATACGTGGAGAGCTTGAGGGTATGGAGGTAAGAAGGGGATTTATGGTGAAGTCAAAGAGTAAGAACGAGAAAAAGAAAAAAAATATAAAGAAAACACAATAAATGAGAAAAAATATATTCTTAATTAAATTGAAACGTGTTAAAGTAAATATTGGTGTGTGTCTTATGAAAGAAAATAATTTCTTGATTATTTTCATTAATGAAGAGGTATATATACATGAGATACAATATTTAATTATGGAAAATAAATCTATTTTTTCCTAATACAAGATTAATGCATTTTCGTAATACAAGACTACTATCATAATTACACTTGTACAAGAATTCTACAAATATGATAAAATATATACAAAATATTGTTATGTGATATACACAGTTTGGGCCTTGTATATCGATGGACTTTCACACTCACGCAGTAATAGTGGACGGTTCTCGTACGCCGAGACTGTCCCTAAAATCTTCAAACAGAACTAAGGAAAGACCCTTAGTAAAGATGCCAGCAATTTGGTACTGTGAAGGGACATGTAAGACTCATACTTGTTCACGAGCTACCTTTTCGCGAACAAAGTGAATATCCATCTCGATATGCTTAGTGCACTAATGTTGGACCGGATTTCCAGAGAGATAGACTGCACTAACATTATCGCAGTGTACCAATGTAGCTTTCTGAATAGGAAAGTAAAGCTCTAATAGGAGATTACGCAGCCAACATGACTCGGACACCACATTGGCTACCCCTCGATACTCGACCTCCGCACTGGATCGCGATAAAGTAGCCTGACATTTTGCCGACCAAGAGACTAAGTTATCACCAAGAAACATACAATAACCAGATGTCGAACGTCTGGTATTTGGATATCCACCCCAATAAACATCTGTATAAATTTTATTGAACGTAATAGTACGCGTAGTACTAATATTTGTCCTTCTGGTATTTGGACATCCACCCCAACGTGTGGTATTTGGATAAGAAGGACATATATTAGTACTATGCGTACTGATCAATGGGCCATGCTTTCGAGTGAGCCAGACTGAGAACAATGCGAATTGTTGCCGGTTTGACCACCGGACTAAATGTCTCTCCACAATCCACGCCAACCTGTTGCATTTTGCCATCACCTACAAGATGGGCCTTATGCCTCTCAAAACAACCGTCAAATTTTTTCTTATGAGTAATAATCCACATAGAACGAATAACATTGACACCAGGCGGACGGGGCACCAACTCCCACACCCTATTTTCAATAAGAGCATTATATTCATCATCCATGACCATTTTCCAATTCGGGTCATAAAGGGCAGAGATTGGGTTACGAGTAGGGTGACTTAGTGACATTAGAATTAAGATTAAAATATCATTTTGATTTAAAAATATCCAGTTGGCTATGAGTAATGGGCCCTTGACTCGAGATAGAATTGGACGGGATTTGGGTAGGTATCGGGTCAGCGTGGGACTGACAGCAGGCAGTGGGCCTGCTAGCCTATTAATTGAACGCAAGGACGATGAGGTTGGGCCAGCAGACAGTGGTCCTGTTGGCCGAAACAGTGGACTTGAGAGACAATTATTTGGGCCAGGAGAAGAATTTATTGGGCCAACAGGCAGTGGGCCTGCTGGCCGAGAATCTGGAACTGTACCAAGACCTTTTGGGCCAGCAGGCAGTGGGCCTGCTAGCATGATTGGATCATGGGCAGGTTGGGCCCACTCTTGGAGAATATACAATGAGAGCCTATCATCTAAAAAATTATAAGAAGTAGACACAGAATTATACAATTTAACAAACAGAAATTGGGTTTCATAAAAAATAACATGACGACTAATCATGATTTTATTATAATATAAATCAAAACATTTGTAGCCACGATGATTAGACGGATAATCCAAAAACACACAAGCGGTAGAACGGGCTTGAAGTTTGTTAATTGTAGTAGACGAAAAAAATGGATAGCACAAACACCCTAACATCCTAAGATGAGAATACGAAGGGTCTTTATGATAAAAAAAATTAAGGGGAGATTGATATGCTAACCCTTTGCTAGGGAGTATGTTAAAGAGGTAAGTAGTCATTTGTAATGCATGATGTCATAAGGAGGGTGGTAATGAAGCATGGGCTAGTAAGGTTCGGACAATATTATTAATGATACGAATTTTTCTTTCGGCTTTCCCATTTTGTGAGGACGTATGAGGGAAAGAAAAACAGAAAGAGATGCCATTAGTGTTACAAAATTTCTGAAACGGCCCATTATCAAAATCCCTTCCATTATCACATTGAATATTTTAAACTTTCCATTCAAATTGGGTACGGATGAATGCTCTAAATGTTAAGATTGTGAAAAAACTTGAGACTTTTTAGATAAAGGAAAGGTACACAAAAATTAGAATAATCATCCAAAAATAATACATAATAGCGATGGCCCAAAGAGCTTAAAACTGGAGATGTCCACAAATCACTATGAATAATATCAAAGGGAAATAAAGTACTAGAATTCGAGGCTACAAATGGTAACTTAACATGTTTCCCAAGCGGACAAGAAGGACAAATATTAGTACTACGCGTACTATTATGTTCAATAAAATTATTATTTTTAAGAGAAGAAACAACAGACCCCCCTGTAATACCCAAATGAGCATGCCATAAGGAATGTGCTAGAGCGGAAAACGTTGATGGTGTGGCTTGACTCATGGAAGTGATGGTGGTGGTGATTGGATAAAGCTCTCATCGACTATTACATCTCATTAGAGGTATTCCCGTCGTGAAATCCTTCATAGAAAATCCAAAAGGGTCAAAGTCAACAGAAACCCAATTATCAGTTGTGAATTTTCGAACAGACACCGAATTTTTAATTAAGTGAGGAGCATAAAAGACATTTTTCAAGGCTAAAGGTGGGTTTGGGAGCGATAAATGTGTGTGACCATAACCATGAATATGAATTAAATTGCCATAAGAAAAAATAATGCCACGATTTTTGCTCAAAATGAAATACGATGAGAGATTACCTGGCACAGACGTCATATGAGAGGTGGCTCCGATGTCCATGTACCAATTCACGTCCGGAGGATTTAAACCAAGTGTATGAATTGCCGCCTCAATATCCGTAGGCATCAAAATCGATGTTAGGCCCGTAGCAGCGAAGGCTTGCTGAGGCCGAGGCCCAAGCAGGACAGCCTACCGCCAGGGCCCAGTCCGTGATTGCTGGGTCAAATTAGGCCTGGCTCAATTGGGAGCAAAAGCTGGAAATTATAGCGTGGGCCACTGGCCCAGCCCCACGGCTATTGTGTACTGGCCCAAGGTTACGGCCCAGTCGGTTTATTGCAACCACGTCCCCCGCCACTACTACCGCCGCCACTGCCACTTTCGCAGCCGTCGCTGCGGTTCTTGCCACCATTTTTCTAATTTTGACCCTTTTTGCTGCCACCGTTGTTACAGTTTTGGCTAGAATTGTCCGAGAATGAGTAGGGGTCATCGGATGTGGCCATCATCAGGATGAAATTTGCTCTGGTAGTCCCCTTTTTAGACAAGCTGATCTCTTCTAATGTGAGCATAGAACGTGTTTGGTAGAACGGTGGGAGAGAATTACTTTGACGAAGAAGCGTTCCATCACCATTATAAGCCTCAGATAGGCCTGCAACCATCTGAAGAACAAGAATATCATTCATGACGGGCGCACCAACGTTCTTGAGTTGATCCGATAATTCCTTGAGCCTTTTACAGTCGGTCGAGACATTCGAAAAATCCTCCATATTGATGTGGGAGAATTCATGCTCAAGGGTCACGACACGAAAATTTTTGTTATCCTGAAGTATATCACGCAACCTATTTCAAGTGCCATTGACGAGGTGTCGGGTTCAATAATAGTCTGCAAAAGGTCCGTAGAGATAGTGGAATAAATCCACTGAAGTACCATAACATCAAGAGTTTCCCACAACTATATGTCATCATCGGTGGTAGGCAACTTCTCTTTGCCTGTTGCCGAGGGGATGATGTGATGAAGGACTTTGTTAGACCATGCGTGTACTTTAAATAGTTCTGCCCACGTCGTGTATTCTATGTTTTCCATCTCAAGAACAATAGGGATGTTATTCTTGATGTTGGAGACTGCAAGGGCAGGATGAAGAGTGTTCTTTGAGGTAGACATAATGAAAGAACAAGAGGAGAATTAGAGATTCGGGAAAAGAAAATTATAAAAAATATTTTGAAGTGAGGTTTTCGGTCGGCCGACGGCCAAAGGTGTAGTAGTGGAGGCGGAAGCACAAGACTGGAGAAGGAAAATAAGCCCTAGACTACTGATACTTTGAAAGAGAATAATTCCTTGATTATTTTCATTAATGAAGAGGTATATATACATGAGATACTTATTTATATGATGTAATTTGATTGGACAAAGAGTTTAAGAACTAAAGAAAGATTTTTGAATCTTGTGGTCTAAAACAAGTCAAAGAGATTTGTGTGATTATAAATAATCTCGTTAAGCGTAAAATGTAAAGTTTAAAATTAATTGTGGTCAAATAAGAAAATGTGTCATTTTGTTTGCTGACTAAAAAGAAAAACATGTCATATAAATTGTTACAAATGGAGTAATTTGTATAGTAAAACTCCAAAAGAAATCTCTATTTATACATTAAGTAAATTTTCAATACTTAGAGGTATTTTATTAATGAAAGTTAGAACAAAAAAAATTAATCTATATATACTATTTTCTGGTGAAATTGGTTCTAACCAGAAACCCAGTTAGAAATTTACATTACAGGATTTGAAGACAAGTGAGTCGTATCCGATAAGGAAAATTTCATAACGAGTCTGGTTACAAATGATAAGAATAAGTATGTAAGGCAGATTAATAAGGCAAAAATAATAAATAAGCTAAGATTCAAGACAAATAAAATTCAAATAGACGAGTGGATCTTCGAGTATATTGATTTGAGAGAGAAATAATGCTAGGTTTACAAAGTGAGCAAGATCATGAAGCTTCCTTCATAAGTTTTACATATATAAGCCAAGACATAGACTATTTCAGTCCTAAAAAATATGATGATGTGACCCTGTTGACGTTCTGCTACCCATGCGCGCCACAATGCTTTAATCGAGACTGACAGATGTGACAGGAGTTTGGTGGAAGTGGGAAATAGTTGTTGAGTGTCCCCAGGCCATCTGAGCCTCCAGATACATTAATTCCTCCTGGACGTGTTTCCCCTCCCCCAATACAAGTAGTCCCCCACTTTCCGGGACCTTCATTCCATAAGTCTGGAAAGTGGAAGAGTTTCTCGGTCAATTCTTATCCTGTTGTGTCATTCCTCGAACCCAACGCGTCTGTTCAATTAATTAGCCTTCCGCACGTCGGCTCTTCACATTAGATGCTTTGACTTCTCTATGAAACATGCTTTACTTGTGCCGTGTCTCCAACCAAGTCTTCCTCTCTATTTTCGGACTCGTAATGATGGCATTATTCCCTTCATTTTAGGTGAAGTTTTCCATTTTTCACAATATATATATATATATATATATATATATATATATATATATATATATATATATATATATATCACATAGACGAGATTCCATCCACTTCTTAAAATTTTTGACCTCTTGTATCTTCTTTCTTTGTTCCTGGTAAACTCTTTATTGCCTTTTCTAAATCTTTTCTTTAAGCTATCAACCATGTCTTTCGACTCTTCCGTCGTCGACGCTGCCCGGGAACAAAATACTACCCATAACGACTCTAATATCTTCACTCATCAAGTTTCGATCGGAATTCATCATATGTTGTCTAGTAAAACCTTGAATAAAAAGACCCATTCGTCTACTTCAGTCGTTCAACATCCTAATTTGTTCATTCCCAAATACTAGACCGGCGAGAAAGACCTTACTGAGCGTGCCACTTCAATTAACCCTAGCCGTAAATGGGACTAGACGACCAGTATGTATAAATACTCCATCCGCAATCGTAGCCTGAACCAAGTGAAAGTGGATTGTTGCTGGACCAACATAGAGGTGATTATCCCAAAGGAAGGGGAAAACATCACTTCTTACCGGTAGGGATATTCCTTTATTTACACTTACCCTTTTCACCGACGGTGAGTGAATCAATCGACCCTGTAATTCTAGAGTTTTGTAGGAAGTACAACATATGTCTGGCTCAGGTCGGGCCAACGGTATGGAGAATGATAGCGTTTGTTTGACACATTTCTTCACGAGTTGGAGAGGACTTCACCCTTTTCCATCTAATTCACCTCTACTCCCCCAAGATTTTTAGGGTAGGGGTTATTCAATTATCTCGCCGTGGTCAAAATTCTTTGATCACAAGAACTGATGATGACTCTGATTGAGGATGGAGGAAGAGATACGTCGTCATCTCTACCGCAAATTTAGTTAAGCCATCAGAGGCTGCCATCCCAGAGCAATGAAATATCCATCGTAAGTTAATTGTCCATATAACCTTCTGTGTTTTGTGCTTTTTTAACTTCAAGTAGGACTGTTGATTATTGTCTTTTCTCCATTCTCAACCGCAGTGTAGAGACCGAACTCGATAAAGGGCCTAAAAAAATTCTAGATTCCTCATCTCATTCCTTTCATACGTGAAAGGATATTTCAGTAATAATACTGGAGGGCCAAGAATCACGGCCTTTCTAAAGGGTTATCATCCTACACCCTAACGGACGTCCCTAATAACTCGGATATTGCGGTGCAGCAGGTTTTACAAGTTGCATCCCAGTTGGGCCATAGTCCGGGGGAGACTCCTTTGGTTAGGTCGAAAATGACTTATTCCTCCTCTCTTCCCTCGGCTAAGAGGAGTAGACTGCATGCTCGGGACCAGGATGGTCAAGGGCCATCCTCGGTAACTCTGATCGCTCCCTAAATGGAGATCAGCTTGGTGTGTGATTCCAGTGAGGAGGAGGAGGATTAGACTCCGAGGCTTGTTCGCAGATGGAATGCCCAGCTAGAGTCTACCATTACCGACCTCTTCAGAGAGTTGGAGTTCGCTAATAAAATAGATTATTCTGCTCCTTTTTCCCTTTCCACTGTCAGGTTATAGGTAACACTCTGAGTTCTATGCCAGTTTCATGTAATTTTTATTCATCCCGGGTCGTTCCCTCATAGGCTTCTTAAATGTGGGTTCCCTCATCTCGAGGCCTAAGTACCGAGGTTCGGCCTGAGGGTCCTTGGGGTTCTCGTAGGTTAGGGCTGGTAGATACTTTCCCACCTCTGGTACATAACTCCTTGGCCTACCCTTGCCGTCCCTAAGAATGCCACCTCATTTCCTAGTCAGTTGGGGTCGCCAATTACGTGAAGCCATTGGCCAGTGAGAAGCACCGAGGGAAGATATAAGGCATCTCCTGGGATTGTCTTCTCAACGCTGGTGCTCATGCATTCGCAAAAGTATACGAGCATTTCTTTCTACTTTAACATCTATTTCCATTCATAGTGCCAGATTGTAACCTCAGATGTTTCATTTGTCTTAGGCTAGTATTTTGACCATGGAGGGGCTCCAACGTAAGCTTACTGAGGAGAGAGAAAGGATGGTAGAGAGCCTGCTGATAGCTGCTGAGGAGCTAGAGGTTAGGTTAACCCAAACCGAGCAGGATAGGAGGATCCATATCGAAGAGGTAGCCAAGTTCCATGTGAAACTTTTGGAGCTGTAGAAGAATTAGGCTGAGCAACAGGATTATTATGCCACTATTATGCAGAGGGAGACAGGTTTGTCAGAGCAGGTATGGACTCTAAGAGTTAAGTTGGAGGCATGCAAGAGGGAGAAAGCTTTTGCGGAAGAAGCTAGGGATCGTCTCGATAAGAGGTATCAGTCCCTGATGGTCCAGTACAAGGACCAACTTGCAAATAACTAGTGCCTTTTCTAATACCAATGCTTCTCTTTTGAATGCTCTACAAAAGGCTTGTATGTTGGATATAGGTGCCATAATGCAGAAGATAAATTTGGAGTTCACTCTTGAGATGACCTACACTGTGTATCAGGCTCACAAGGTCGCCATCCAAGAGGCTCAAGATGGTACAATCGATGTCAACGTTGAGCTGGTTGCCACAGTGAATGTGGAGAAAACCACTTTTAGGTTGTTTCCTGTTTAGTCTCTTGTTGAGGATTTTGACCAAGCTTCTGACAGTGAAGGGTGGTCTACTGAAGATGAAGAAGAAGTCTTGGTGGAGACTGGGGAGTATCCTTCCGAAGCACTGATTGATGGAGACAAGGTTGGGCCTATGGGAGGTGGTGCTGAAAGGAGTCGTCCTGGAGACTAGCAGGTTCCTCCTATTCCGAAGATATACAGACCCGCCAAGGCTGAAGGACCCGAGACCTCCGTTGATGTCGTTGCTTCTTGATTTATGCTTCTATTGGATTTGTTTTTGGGCATTTCGATGTGTTTTCGTTTTGAAAAATATTTGTACTACTTGGCTGGTTGGCGTATTTATATATTTGTTTAGTTAACTTCATCGGACCTGCGTGAGGGCATTTTTAATTGCTCATTACTCTGGTTATATTGGCATTTTTTGTGGCCGGGTGTAAAGATTATCCGGTCCTTTGAAGGGGAGTAGTTCAACCATAGGGATCCTTCACCCAAAGACCCCCTCTTCGAGACTATGCTCTATAGCAATTTCGAATGCATGTGTTTAGGTTCCATAATTGCTTTATTCTTTCGTATGCCGATGGTATTCTATACAATCATTTCTCCCAATCCAGAAATATTACTTCCCCCCGTGTATTTTATGATCAAGGATTAAATTCATCTGATTCATAATAAAAGGAGGGCCCCCTTTTGATCGATGCCGATGAGGAGGACGTCTCAACCTCATCTTATTATGGCATAAGGTTATGTTTCCTTCACGCTATGAGGCTCGTAGGCCATGTCGTGTGTTAGAAGTAGATATTTTTGAGTCCGAGAGGACACGTTCGTACTAACAACTTTAGAGTGTAAGCGGTGGGGCTTGAGTCTTTTTTCATTCATGATAGGTAAGGTGTAAGCCTGAGTACATTTGTTTTTCTTTGCTAATAAAAATAGACAAGAGTAGAAGGAATCAACTTCTGACAACATAGATGAAACTCTCAGTTCTTGACATGAAGTTCTGGATGCATTCATCAACATAATATTCTTTACAATCATTTCCTCATTAAAAACCTTGTCGGTAAAAATTAGGGCTGGCCAGTGGGCCGGGACAGCCCGACCCCGACCCGAGCCCGCCCCGACCATGCCAAAAAAAAAAAAAAAATTACGGGGGCGGGACTCAAACTCGGGACGGGACGATGTCTCGTCCCGCGAGACCCGAGCCCGCCCCAGGCCCGCGAGACCCGAGCCCGCCCCAGGCCCGCGAGACCCGAGCCCGCCCCGACCCCACCCCGACCCCGACCCCGACCCCGACCCCGCCCCTTTGCAAAAATGGCCGTTGCACCAACGGCCATTTTAGATATATGGCCGTTGGCCAACCGCCATTTTTGATTATGGCTGTTGGCCAACGGCCATTTTAGCCCCCCCTCCCTCCCCCAACCCCCTACCCCTTAATATTTATTTTTAACCCATAAGTTATTATATTTACACTTTAACCCAATTTTCAACTATAAATAACTCATTTTCTCTTCATCTTTCTCACAAATCTTCCTATAATCTCTCTAATTTCTCAATATATATCTCTACAAGTCTACATTGTTTGCTAAATATTCAATTTTATTTATTCATTTGGGAATTGGGAGTGAAGTTGGCAACTAACTTGAGGATCTTCCATCGAGCAAAGTTTCAATTTTCAACCTCTCGATTACACGTCGACGTTACGTCGGCGTTTGGTACATTCGTTCCTTCATTAAATTATTATTGTCTGTTTATTTAGTTTAGATCACTTAATTTTATTGTCTTTAATTATTTATTTATTTATTATCATAATTAAAATGGAAGGATTAAAAGGTATGTTTAAGGGTAAGGGTAAGGGTGCTTCTTCTAGTAGGGGCAACCAGGGCAAGGGTACTTCTTCTAGTCATCTTATTCCTACACAGATGATTTTGTTGATACTCAACATTTTCCTACAATACCATTAGATTTAGACCAGGAGCTATTTTCTGGAACTCAAGAAGACTTTAATTTAGACGATGATCTAGATGATATACCCACTAATGTTGATGACAACACACCCACTAGTGCACCTTCAACTGAAATACCTCCTATTCCCCCTAGTATGAGACGAGGTCCGGCAAAACGACCATTAAAATCAGATGCATGGACATTTTTTGATAGGGACGTAGAGAATCAAGTAGCCATATGTAAAATTTGTAAAAATATTTTA
Organism: Anisodus tanguticus; assembly: GCA_034509755.1. Classification (NCBI taxonomy): domain Eukaryota; kingdom Viridiplantae; phylum Streptophyta; class Magnoliopsida; order Solanales; family Solanaceae; genus Anisodus; species Anisodus tanguticus. The sequence continues at coordinate 42,493,881 of CM067540.1, read as the reverse complement.
AAATTTAATACCGGAAAAGGTCACGGTGGGACGGGGGTTTAATTAGACACGTAGTAAGTGCTCATCCAAACTAGGTATGCCCAATACCAGGCTTCAAAACCGGGTGCGCAAACGCGCCCGCTCCATCGGGACAAGGTTCACATACCGATCTGTCCCGGACCAAGTACAGGTCAAATTAACCCTATGACGGGGGGAATTGTAGGCTCTAAATACAATAAACATAGAGATAGGGAAGCAATATCAAAATTAGTTGTTGTGGAGGGTTTGCCTTTTTCATTTCCTTCATCTCCCGGTTTTATTCATTACATTAGAGATATATATAATCCCGCTTTTAACGGTTTTCCTAGATCAACTCGTTAAGAGAGATGTATTTAAATTCGCGCATGAATATCAACAATATTTACGTTTTTCATTATATCATTTTAATGGCAAAGTATCCATCACGTCCGATATAGGTCGTAGTACTAACGGCCATGATTATTTAACTCGTAACTTGTCATTGGATAGATTATAAATGGTCTATGCAAAAACGTATTTTAGCGTATAGATATATAGATGATATAGGCACTTTGGTACTTTTATTGCAGAAAATATTTATCAAGTGTGTCATTATTACGGAATAACCGATAAAATTATGACTATTACATTAGATAACGCTTCTAATAACAATTACGCAATTACAATTTTAAAAAATAGTTTAACTCCGTCTTTTCCAGACCATTTTCATATAAAATGTGCGTGCCATATATATAACTTAATTGTAAAGGATGGTCTATCACTTTTTGAAGACATTCTTAGTAAAATACAATTTGCTATAAACTTTATTTTTAAAAGTAATAAACTACAACGTAGAAAAGAATATAAAAAAATTTGTCATGATTGTGGACTACCTTTTAGAAAAATTCCACAAGAAGTATCCACTAGGTGGAATTCTTTATACGAGCAACTACTTGTTGCTTATGACTATAAATTACCTATAACTTTATTTTTTAACTCTCATAATAAAAAGCAAATTTGATATGATTTTAGATAGTGATTGGGAAAAAATTTCCGAACTTATTGTATTTTTTGAGAAATTTTTTCAAGCAACAAAAGAATTTTCCGGTATATATTATCCTACTATTTCAACTATGTTATTTTATATAACTCTAATATTTTTATTACTTAGTGAATATATGGAAAAACCAAATTTTATAAGGCGCTATTAAAAAAATGTTTCTCAAAATAAAAAAATATTTTATTCCTATTCCCTCTATTTATATTATTGGTTTCGTATTAAATCCTACTATTAAAATAGACGGTACTAAATCACTAATTGAAACTATTTACGATTGTATAGAAGTACTACCACCTCCAAGTCCCAAAAATCTAAATCACCCACCACCTATTGAACAAACTAAAGAAGAAGTATTGTCTAGCGTAGAACACCAATGCAAAAATATATATAGATTTTATCAACAAGAAAATGCTAGTAACTTACCGGCCTTCCATACCATCTTCTTCATCTTCAATACAACCTCACAAAAGACATCTTTGTTTCGCGGCTAGTATTGAAAGCCTCGAAATAGAATGTGCGGTCGTACCTCTACTACTAACCAAATTAGCGAGTTGGATATTTTTGTTTTACGGGGTTTGTACCGTATCAAGAAGTTATCAATGAAGATGGACATGAAGACTTTGAAATCGGAGGGAGAATGAGAAGACCTTTCCGACACTTTCATTGATGGCTCGAGATGTTTTGAACATTCAAGCGTCGTCAACTCGCGTACGAAAGCGCTTTTACGCGAGCAGATATCAAATAGGAGACCACAGACACTCATTAGCCGGAGACAACTTGGAAATTGCAGTATTATTCAGAGATTGGATACGAGCGGAGCGGAGAAGGTGCGGTCAACCGGAGATCGACGAAGAAGATGATGAAAACTACAACGAAATCTTAACCGAAGGTAGTGGAAGCGACGTGGATCAATTTGACCAACAAATACCAATTCCAACGGAAGAACCACAGGAAATCATCAAGCAATTAGAATAGGTTTTTTTGAGAATGATTTTTTTAATTGCAATTTTATTATGTAATTTGTAAATTTTGGACAACACCAAAAAGTTGCAATTTAGATTTTAGACAATTGTAGTTGTATTACAAAAAAATCATATGTCTATTAAATAATATAAGAGGCACAAAAACAGCCTTGGGATATTTTTATTACACTATCTTATTTTGTTTATTGAGTTTTTTTTATACATATGTTATTTAAAAATAAAAAAAATAAAAAAAATGAAAACCCGCCGTATCCCGCCCCGAGCCCGAGCCCGCCCCGAGCCCGACCCCGCCCCGAGCCAGCCCCGACGGGATCGGGATCGGGACGGGACTTGCTCCAGTCCCGCCAGACCCGACCCCGCCCCTTCTCCCGTCCCGCCCCGACCCCGACCCCGCCAGACTCGGCCTGCCAGACCCGAGCCCGGCCCACTGGCCACTCCTAGTAAAAATCCTACTAGGGAAAACTCAGTCAAGGAAAAGAGTGCAACACATATTTGTCTATCTTCGTTTGTCATCAATGGTGTTTATCTTTCCTTCGGTTAGTCCCAGTATTAGCCTCAGTCTCGGTACTGCGATCAAAGAGTCTGAAATAAAAGAAGAAAAAAGATGAATTATTGATTCATACCTACAACCCTTAAGGCCATATTATGGCGGTGAAGTCATTTGAGAATTCCAATAGGCTTTGCATTCGTATTGTTGAGCGGAGTTGATATACCAAATCGTACTAATTTATTTCGACTGACAATTTACATAACCGGCTTGTAAGATTCTCTCCTTGCAGTGACGTTTGTAGTAAGAAATCTGTAACAACCGTCACCGGATGACATTAGAAATATGGTCACAATTTTCATATGGTCGTGATGAGAGCTAGGGCTAGCTTCTCCATATCCGGATATTGAGATTCCTCCCTAGTTAGCATTTTGCTCGCGTAATAGATGGAGAATTGTATTTCTCCCTATTCTCTTACCAATGCGACGCTGATCGATATCATCAAAACCGTCATGTAGATGAACAAACGTCCCTCCCCCCTTTTGGTTTTACCACTACATGGGGTCCGTTAGATAATCTATGAGGTCTTGCAGGCTTTGATGACATTCTTGCGTCAATCAGAACTTGTTATCCCCAAAGCTGAAATTTTCCCTATCAATCTTTGCACCATTTTGATGTTGTTTAATATGTCCGGCAATTCCTGAATAACATTGACCTTATTAGGATTCATCTTGATGCCATGGCTGAAAAAATAAGGAAATCCAAGAACTTACTGGACTTGACGCGCGAAGGCATATTTCTCCAGGTTTAATTTCATACTGTGTTAATGTAGGACGTCGAAAGTTTCTTGTAAGGAGGACATATGAGTTTCTGCCTCTCAATATTTGACCAGAATATCATCAATGTATACTTCAATGGTCCGATCTATATGTCCTTCAAACATTTTGTTTACCAACCTTTGAAAGGCTGACCCTGTATTTTTAAGGCCAAAAGGCATTATGTTATAACAAAACTTATCGTGATTGGTCATGAAAGAGGTCTGTTATGCCTCGTAGTCTTGCATTCCATTGTGTCATCGATTGATACCAATATTCCTGGAAGATGTATGACCTTACGAAGGAATAATGAAAGTTTATAGCTTGTTTATGGAAGTACATACGTGTATAAAAATTAAATGGATCGAATAAAATACGTTTGAACGAAAGCAAAATATTTCCCAATTTGATAGCCAAAATGTACGGACCGTACAATTTGGGAATTTGTACAGTCAATTTTCCTGCAAAATTTTAAGTTTCATATTTGACTTTTACGGTCCAATTATATGGACCATACAAAAATGTACGAACCGTATATTTGGACCGAATAAATGGGCAGTGCAGATTTTTTTAGTACATATACGAAACCTCGACCTTGAGCCCTTATTTTCACCCTAAACCCGACCCTAGCACCTTCCAAAACCCTCTCTAAGGTTCTCCATCAACTTGGAGCCAAAAGCAAAAGCAAAACACCCAAGATCAACGTAAAGAATCCCCGGGATATCATTAATTTTACTTTATTCGCGTTGTGCCGACTTTGGAAGCGACTTTGTGTTGAAATAAGCTTCAGACCATGGGGTTACTTGATATATTTGAGGTGATTTCTATGTTCCCTATACTACTCTTAGGTTTTATAAGTGTGAGATTTAATTTTTTGGAAATTCTTGAAGAAACTAGTAGCCGCGACTCTTAAAGTTGAGCTTTGTATTGTATGGGCTGTTTTCACCTTATTTAAGCTATTAAATGAAGTTGTACAAGTGTGAATATCTTGGTAGGAAATAGGAGTAAAGAGGAAAGTTGTTGAGCCGAAGTATGTCAAATTTGACCTAGAAACGACCTTATAAAGTATTTCACTCAAGTTGTTCGATGAATTTCCTAAGTGAAATCTATTATTCGATATGAGTTTGATATTAATACAAATCCCTCATTTAATGTAGATAATCGTTCATACCGCGTGCAAGGCTCCTCAAAACATATTCAGCTTCATCGACAAGGTATGTAAGGCTTACTCTCTTCTTCGTCATGGCATGATCCTTTCCCTAACGATCGATACAAACATACCCTAGTAAAGACTCTCTTTTAAGTTATTTCACTCCTTGATTACATATGTACCCATTGTTCATTAAGTTTATGCTCTATCATTAATACTATTCCCTTTCACGGATAAGACAAGAGTTAGCACTTCGTGATTAAAAAATTAAGATGAGAAGTCTTTTTCATCATTGATCATAGAAAAGTAAAAGAGTATATGAGTCCATATAAGGATAGTTGGGGGTGTAACGACCTTACGCTACCCCGACTAGTTGATGAGTCCCTCATAGGCTTGATATGACCCTTATATGTATATATCACATACTTATGTTTCCCACAGAGGCCTATGACGTTATATATTCGGTTATACATATATGATACTGATGATGTTGCCTACAGAGGCCTACGGCGTTACATACACAGTTTATTATAAACAAAATATTTCCCATAGAGGCCTATGACATTATATACGCAATTGAATACTTATACATACCCACAGAGGAGTCTAGTGAGACACTTATGAGGTTTCAGGTGGTATCTTGGATTTCCTTCATTTATTGTTGCTTAATTTATGGTTGATTATGCCTTACATATTTAGTACATCTTTCATATTGATGTCCCTTTTGGGGCATTTTATTCATGCCCGCATGTACAGATAGGCAAAGCGACACTCCTCCTCAGTAGGTGGTCTCTTCAGTTGTGATTGTCACACTCCCCTATCTCAGAGTTGCTATCCAGGAGTCATTAGGTACTGTTGGACATATTAGTAGTATTTTGGGTATGGCGGGGCCCTGTCCTAACCACTAATGTATTATGCCACTCTTAGAGGTTTGCAGACTTGTGTACAGTGTTTGTATGCATGTCGTGGCCTTGTCAGGACCTTGTTAGCAGGATATTATACTGGTGGCCTTGTTGGATTTGGTTGAATGTATCTATTATGTTGGGCCTCCTCTGCGTATAGGTGTCATACTTTCTTTCCTTTGTATGGTTATATGGAGGCCTTGCCGGCCCATGATTCATATTACAGGTTCCAGATACTATAGTTGGTTCGCTTAGGCCTGCGGGTGCTGGCTGCTGGCCACACCTCAAAGGTTGGGGTGTGACAAACTTGGTATCAGAGCAGGTCTGTTCTAAGAAGTCTACAAGCCATATCTAGTAGAGTCTTGTTTATGGGTGTGTTGTGCACCACACTTATAAGCAGAAGGCTACATGATATTTAGGATTGTTATTTTTTTTCCTGATTTAGATTGTGCGATAGCGCTGAATCATAAGTGTCCACTCTTGATCTTCATCTTGTTTATATTCTCAGTTATTCCTGCTACTACTAGACGACATGAGGCTTTACGGAGGTTAGACAAGGAGGCGGGAGAGGGTGGCAGTCAGGTACCACCCGCTGAGCTGGGGAGATGAGCACCATGATGAGGCTGTATCTCGGGCCTCCAGGACTCTACCCCCACCTCCAGAGGCACAAATAGTAACTGATATACGTCCAGTTCATTCTCCGATTTACCCTGACTAGGATCTACATATGCGAAGCGCGGTGCAACTGTTGACTTAACTAGTGGCCTCTCACGCCCAACGTTAGACTCCCAATATTGCTGATAGGGTTGTGAGTGTGAGGGTTTGACATTTCGTTAACCTGGACCCTATAGTATTTACAGGAGAAGATCCCAATGTATATCCATAAATATTTTTGATAGGATGTAGCGGACCTTACGAGTTATGCACCCTACAGATGCTAAGTCAGTAGAGTTGGCTTCCTATAAGTTGCGTGATGTTGTCGTGACCTGGTTTGAGAGTTGGGAGCAGACTCGGGGACCCCAAGCCCTACGTATAGGTTAGAGGGAATTCTCTGAGGTAATTTTTCAATAGTATCTACCGGTTGAGCTTCAACGAGCCAGGAGGGACATGTTCTTCTATATGAAGCAGGGTAATATGAGTGTCCGAGAGTATAGTTTACAGATCAACCCTTTGGCTATGTACGCTCCTGCAGTTGTTGCTGAAATAAGTGATTGGATCCATCAGTTTGTTAATGGTTTGGGGACACATTTGGTGAATGAGTGCATGATAGCTTCGTTAAATCTGAATATGGATATTTCCCTCATCCAGACCTATGCACAGAACTTGAAAGAATGTAAAAGGCAGCAGCGAGTTGATCAAGAGTGGGATAAGGGCCAGCATAAGAAGTCCCAGTCCGCATGTGATATGGGGGATTTCAGAGGTGGGTTCAGGCCACCGTTTCCCAGGCGCCCATCTTATCTGGTGGCTAGTTCACCACCGTAGTTCTAGGGCCCGCGTCGTGATTGGACCACTTATTTTGGTCAGTATCAAAGTTCATGAGCACCAGGCGTGCCTTATAGAGGAGATTCGAGCCAGATCAGGCCACCTTTACCCCGATGTGCTCAGTGTGGCAGGGCCCATCTAGGGAAATGTCGTCGAGAGTCAGATGTATGTTATTCTTGTGGGAAACAGCCACAAGGCGGTTTGGCGCCGCCAATTTTTACGAAAACGTTCGTTTTTCCAATCAATTTGTGTTTTCCCCCAAATCGATTTCTAATTTTCCTTTTTTCTTTAGTAAACATCTCACGATATACAATACATTCCAACGTCGGATTTTCATGGTAATGTAGGCGTGAATGCCAATTTCAGTGTTGGAAATTCATTTTTTTAAAAAAAACAAAAAATTCCCTGACCCGACCCGCCCCGGCCCACTAAAAAAAACTGATATAATTCGATACGTTCGGCGATATAAACCGAACATATCATTTTTTTTAAAAAGTTGGATTCGGTGTTTTTTTTAGCTAGGGATTTCCCAATGAGAGGTGGAGGTGGTATGGGACAACCGACTAGGTCTGTAGCAACTTCTTCTTCATTAGTACGCCCATCTGGGAAAGGTGCGCAAACATCGGCTAGTAGGGGCAGAGGTAAAGGAGCAACATCTAGTTCAGGCAGTCCTCAAAACTGCATATATCCTTGTCATGCCGACAGGACCTTCAGTCATTTGGATGTAGTTACACGTATACTATTCATTTTCTCCCTTAATGTGTATGCTTTGATAGATCCGGGTTCCATCTTGTCATATATTATACCTTTTATTGCTTGTATGTATGGAAAAGAGCATGAATTGTTACATAAGTCATTTGAAGTGTCTACGCCCGTGGGAGAGCCCATAGTTGTTAAGCAGGTGTGTAGAAATTGTGATGTAAAGATGTATGATCGCCATACTTTAGCCTACTTGAATGTGGTAGAAATGGTGGAATTTGATGTCATTATGGGTATGGATTGGCTGACTTATTGCTATGCTAATGTGGATTATTGGATGAAGATCATTCACTTTAATTTTCCAGGTGAGCCCGTCATTGAATAGAATGGTAACGTTGCAGCGCCTAAGGGGAAGTGTATTACCTACCTTAAGGATCGAAAGATGATCTCGAAAGGATATATCTACCACCTCGTGTGAGTTCAGGACGTAGAGGCAAAACCTCCAACCTTTCAATCAATTCCTGTCGTTAGTAAATTTCCTGACGTATTTCCTGATGAACTTCCTGAAAGGGAAATCGATTTCTCTATTGACGTGCTTCCAGATACCCAACCTATATTTATTCCTCCACATCAAATGACTCATATTGAGCTAAAAATTGAAAGCTATGCTAAAATATCTTCTGGAGAAGGGTTTTATTAGGCCTAGTACTTCCCCATGGGGTGCACTAGTGTTATTCGTTCATAAGAAAGACGGTTCGTTGAGAATGTGTATCGATTACCATCAGCTGAACAAGGTTACTATTAAGAATAAGTACCCGTTCCCTAGGATCAACGATTTATTTGATCAATTGCAAGATGCCAAATATTTCTCAAAGATCGATCTTCGATCTGGATACCATCAGTTGAGAGTTAAGGAGAAGGATATTCTGAAGATGGCCTTCCGGACCATGTATGACCACTACGAATTTCTGGTTATGTCTTTCGATTTGACTAACGCACCATCAACTTTTATGGATTTGATGAATCAGGTGTTTAAACCATTTTTGGATATCTTTGTGATTGTATTTATTGATGATATCTTAGTGTATTCTCACTCAAAAGAAGAGCACGCGGATCATCTGAGAGAGATATTACAGACATTCTAGGATCGCAAGTTGTATGCTAAATTCTCTAAATGTGAGTTCTGGTTAAACTCGGGGGCTTTTCTGGGTCATGTAGTATCGAACGAAGCCATTAAGGTCGATAGCCAGAAGATCGAGGCGGTAAATAATTAGCCGAGACCCATAATTCCTACTGAGGTGTGTAGTTTCTTGGGCTTTGCAGGTTATTATCGGAGGTTCATAGAGAATTTCTCTTCTATTGCCGCTTCGCTGACAAAGTTGATGCATAAGTCATCCAAGTTTCAATGGTCTAATACTTGCGAGAAGAGCTTTCACGAGTTAAAGAACATATTAACATCAGCACATGTGTTAGCACTACCCAAGGGATCATAAGGCTATGTGGTGTACTGTGATGCATCCAGAGTGGGGTTTGGATGTGTTCTAATGTAGCATGGCATAGTCATTGCATATGCTTCGAGGCAATTAAGGAAATACGTGTAGAATTATTCGACTCACGATCTGGAATTGGCGGCCGTTATATCTACTATGAAGATATGGAATCATTATCTATATGGAGTTCATATTGATATATTTACAGACCATAAGAGCTTGTAGAATATATTCAGGCAGAAAGAGTTTAACCTGAGATAGCGAAGATAGCTTGAGCTGCTAAAAGACTATGATGTGGATATTTTGTACCATCCGGGTAAGGCAAATGTTATAGCCGATGCGTTAAGCCGCAAGTCAATGGGCAGTCTGATACATATGGAAGGTACAAGCAAGAGATGACCAGGGATCTATATCTATTGGACAGTCTAAATGTACGATTGCTGGATACAGGAGATGTATGTGCTATAGTTTAGGACGCCGCCAAGTCTTATTTAGTGGCAGAAGTAAAGGCATGACAATTTGATGATCCAGCCTTGGTAAGGATTAAAGAATGCATTCCTTTTCAAAAGAAGCGGTTGTTTGAGTTGTTAGAAGATGGAGTTCTCAAGTATAAGGGCCGATTATGTGTACCCGATGTTGAAAGACTTCGAGGGCGGATCATGGCAGAGATTCATCAGTCTAGGTATTCTATTAATACTGGTTCTACTAAGATATATCATGACATTCATCAGTTATATTAGATGGAACGATATGAAGAAGAATATCACAGAATTTATTGCTCAGTGCCCGAATTACCAAAAGGTTAAGGTTGAGCATCATTAGCTGGGAGGATTTCTACAGAATATGGAAATTCCGACATGGAAATGGAAGATGATCAATATGGATTTCATTACAGGATTTCCAAATTCTCGTCAGAAGTTTGATTCTATATGGGTTATCGTGGATAGACTCACAAAGTCAGCTCATATTCTACCTATCTGAACCACTTACTCAACCGAGGATTATGCTACACTTTATATTAAAGAGATAGTCTGACTTCATGGAGTCCCAGTGTCTATTATGACAGAGGTTCTCATTTTACATCTAACTTCTGAAGGTCCTTTAAGAAAGGGTTAGATACTCAAAATAACCTTAGTACTACTTTTCATCCACAAACCAACGTACAGGCCGAGCGCACTATTCAGACACTCGAAGATATACTGCGAGCCTGTGTTTTAAACTTAAGGAAAGTTGGGAAGATCATTTGCCACTTTTTGAGTTCACCTATAAAAATAGCTACCATTCTAGTATCTAGATGGAACCATATAAGGCACTACACGTGCAGAAATGCAGGTCTCCTATTGGTTGGTTCGACTTCAGTGAAACAAAACTACTAGGACCTGATTTGATACAACAAGCTGTAGAAAAGGTGAAGTTAATTCAGGAGCGATTATGGATAGCTCAGATTCGACAAAAGTCCTACTTAGATAATCGACTTTGAGACTTAGAGTTTATTGTGGGAGATTGGGTGTTCTTAAAGGTATCGCCTATGAAGGGCGTGATGAGATTCGGTAAGAAAGGAAAGCTTAGCCCAAGATATGTTGAGTCGTATCAAATTATTCAGCGAATCGACCAAGTAGCCTATAAGCTTGACTTGCCTCCGGAATTGGAAGTGGTTCATCCGATATTCCATGTGTCGATGCTTCATAAATGCTTAGACGACCCTTCTCGTATTATCCCTATTGAGGATGTTCAATTCACGGAGGATCTATCATACGAAGAAATTCTTGTTGCAATCTTAGATCGCCAAGTCTGTAAGTTACAGACCAAAGAGGTAGTATAGGTTAAAGTGCTTTGGAAAAAAATAACATAAAAGAGATGGCTTGGGAGGCCGAAGAGGATATGAGATCCAGATACCCCCATCTATTCCAGAATTCAGGTCTATATCAGTATTCGTGCGTTACGATTCTCTTGTTCCTACTCTATCCATGATCTTAATTCCATAACTTGTTTAGGTACTAATGTTGAGGCAGATATGGCAGGCGCAGCTCAGAATACAACAAATGATAGTTAAGGTGAGTTATGATTAACCCTTTGTGATTCCGGTGTATATAGACGATCGTGCCAGGCTAATTGGATAATTTTTATGTTATTTTGTAGCCCACTGTGACATTGGTTATCTGTTTAGATTGGTTGACAGGTTTTGGATAATCCTGTTTATGAAATAAACTCTACCGAAATTTGTCGAACTCCAGAGAGATAAGAATATTTTCAACATTCGCAGACGAATGTTCTTAAGGGTGGAAGGATGTTACGCCTCGTAGTTTTACATTCTGTCGTGTCTCCAATTGATATCGAAATCTTAGGAAGATGTATGACCTTACAAAGGAATAATAAAGGTTTATAACTTGTTTTTTAAAGTACCTGAGTGCATAAAAGTTAAACGGATCGAAGAAAATATGTTGCGCTGAAATAAAAAAATTTCCAAATTTGACGGCAAAATGTACGGATCGTATAATTTGGTAATTTAGACCGTCAATTTTCATGCAAAATTTTACTTTTCGGATATGACTTTTACGGTCCACTTATACGGACCGTACAAAAATGTACGGACTGTATAAATGGGCGGTGCAGATTTTCTTTTAGTATATATACAAAACCCTCGACCCTGAGCCCTTATTTTCACCCTAAACCCGACCCTATCACCTTTCAAAACCATCTCTAAGGTTCTCCATCAACTTGGAGCCAAAATCAAAGGCAAAACAACCAAGATCAATGTAATGAATCCCTGGGCTATCATTAATTTCACTTTCTTCGCATTGTGCCGACTTTGGGAGCGACTTTGTGTTGAAATAAGCTTCAGACTAGGGGGGTTTCTTGAAGTGTTTGATGTGAGTCATATCTTCCCTAGCCTACTCTTAAGTTGTATAAGTGTGAGATTTAATTTTGTTGGAAAATTCTTGAAGAAACTAGTAGCCGCGACTCTTAAAGTTGAGCTTTGTATTGTATAGGCTGTTTTCACATGATTGACATATTAAATGTAGTACAAGTGTGAATATCTTGGTAGGAAAGAGTATGAGTAAAGAGGAAGGTTGTTGAGCCAAAATATGTCGAATTTGACCTAGAAATGACTTTATGAAGTGTTGCACTTAAGTTGTTCGATGAATTGCCTAAATGAAATCTATTGTTCGATATGATTTTGATATTAATACAAATCCCTCGTTTAATGTAGACAACCGTTCATACCACGTGCGAGGCTCCTCGGAACATATTCAGCTTTATTGACAAGGTATGTTGAGCTTACTCTCTTCTTAGTCATGGCATGATCCTTTCCTTAACTATCGATACAAACATATCCTAGTAAAAACTCTATTCTTAGTTGGTTAAGATGACTCTTGAGGTTATTTCACTCCTTGATTGCATATGTACCCGTTGTTCGTTAAGTTTAGCACTTCGTGATTAAGAAACTAAGGTGAAAAGTCTTTTTCCTCATTGAGCATAGCAAAGTAAAAGAGAATATGAGTCCACATAAGGATAGTCATGTCACACCCCAACCTTGGGAGGTATGGTCGGCACCCGACACCCTAAGGCCTGAGCGTACCGATCCAGATACTTGTGACATAAATAATAACTCATGGGCCGACAAAGCCTCTAACATATGTTTAACTGAAGAACGATACAACCACCTGCACTAAAAAAAGGCCCAACCCGTACGCATATATATAACAAGACCAACATAAGCACAATAAATATATTGGGGAGGCCGACAAGGCCACACACAACTATCACATACAACCCAACTGTCTACAAGCCTATAAAGAGTACTATGACAACATCTAGTCAGGACAGGGTCCCGTAATATCAAACTATATACATATGCACATTTGTCATACCTATCAATTCACTATACAACTTTAAAGAGAGGAGTGTGACACACCTCAGTTGAGTCGAGTCCTACTGTGAGAAAGGCAACTACATCTCTACCTACACCTGCGACATGAAACGCAGTATCCCCAGAAAGAAACATCAGTATGAAATAATGTACTGAGTATGTAAAGCATGAATAACAATATGAATCTATAAATTGTAAGAAAATGCATAAATTCAATATGAAGCGATAAGTTGTAAATAAAAGCATAAGCAACCTGAACGTCGTATAAGGCGGATAATGAAACTCTGAAACTCAAATGCAGCCTGTCTAGAATATGCCTTTACTGTATAAACTACCCTCGTCTTATTGTGTGAGGTGTATAATATGTCACTACCCTAAGGTATACTATGAGATGCATGTATGGATATGAAATGCAACATGCACACTAATTTATGTATGTGTTGCAGAATATGCAACCCGATCCATTATATATATATATATATATGTTGCGGAACGTGCAACATGATCTAGTATATGTATATATTACGGAACGTGCAACCTGATCCAATATATGTATATGTTGCAGAACGTGCAACATGATCTAATATATATATATACGTGCAATCCGATCCAATATATGTATATGTTATGGAACGTGCAACCCGATCCAATATGTATATCATGATTGTATCATCAGTGGGACTCGGGGTGTGGACAATAGACTGTGATAACCATGCCTCTTTGGCCTCCTTTGGAACTCCTAAACTCTTAGACTTTGCCTTGACACGACTTTTGGTTGATATGATGATTAAATCTTTAGAATGCTTCTTTTTGAATACTTATGATGAGACTAGTAAGCAACAACAAGAATCATGAGAATATGAATAAAAATGAACACTTCTCAACAGGAGACTTTCATAGATGATGGAGCGAAGTTCTCAACGTTTCTTTTCGAAAATGATAACTTTTTGGATTCATGCTTTTGAAAGAAAGGGATACTCTTACATACCTACTTCTTGTTGCTACAAGTCCTTGCTCCTCTTACGAATGCTCATCTATATCATACAGGAAAGTGATATCAATATCGAATCTACATTCCTTAAAAAACTTTTCTTAGATATCTTATTGACAATCACCTCGGGTTATTAGATGTATTCAAAAGGGATGCTTACGTAATTCAATCCCACGGTTCAATAAAATACAATTTTGATAGAAACTCATTTAGATGTTCTTTGACAATTTTAGCATATATGATTCCTTAGGCTTTTCTTATACAAAAAAAAATCTTATGTGATTCAATCTCACAATCTTTCAACATGTATTCTCCTTAATCCATAATGTATACCACCATTCAATTATACAATTTAACTCATACATAGAGTGAAACAATCCAACAATTCTTACTACAAATATTTCATAAGCTTATGATCTTTTTCTCGAAGGATCAGGAAAAAATGGGTCCGGATCTCCTGCGGGAATGATTTGGAAGATCAAATTTCAACAAATCATCAATTAACCATAAACACAAATAGAAGAGGATAGAATATAAACGATTCTCATCATAATTTGATGCGTGGAATTTACCTTAACACCTCATAACCTCCTCAAAACAACAAGTAATCTCATCATCAAGGATTTCTACAATCGGATTTGTGTGGGAGAGATGATTATTACGATAATCATGGTGTTTATCACGTAGTTCTTGTAGATTATAGCTTTGATTTCGTATTAGGATAATGGGGTATGATGGACTGAGCTTATGAGAGGTCTTGAGACTGATTTGGGCAAAAAATAAGGGTTCTAAATCAAAAACCCAATTTAAACCCATAACCAAAACTGCACCGACGTAAAATGACGATCCATTTGACGGACCATCAAACTTTTGATGGTTCGTCAATCTCCCCGTCAAACTGCCAGAAAGATTGACGATTCAGGCTGGGTAATTTAAAGGTCCGTCAACTTTCCCGTCAAGTTGCCCAGTTTCCTATTCTCATCGCAACGTACTTTCTTCTATCTGTTTAACTTTCAAATACTCTGATACTTCTATAAATAAGCTATAAACCCTAATTATCCTTTCGTAAGGTCATACCTCTTCCCAGGACTTCGGTATCCATTGGCGACACGACGAAATGTAAAATTACAGGGTGTAACAAGTGAGGAGTATAACGACCTTACGTCACCCCGACTAGTTGATGAGTCCCTCATAGGCTTGATATGTCCCTTATATGTATATATCATGTACTTATGTTGACCACAGAGGCCTATGGAGTTATATACACAGTTATACATATATGATACTGATGATATTGCCCACAGAGGCCTATGGATTTATATACACAGTTATACAGATAAGATACTGATGATATTTACCATAGAGGCCTACGACATTACATACACGATATATTATAAATAGAATATTGCCCATAGAGGCCTATGACATTATATACGCGATTGAATACTTATATATACCCACAGAGGAGTCTGGTGAGACACTTATGAGGTTTCAGGTGGTAACTCTGATTTCTTTGATTTATTGTTGCTTCATTTATAATTGATTATGCCTTACATATTCAGTACAACTTTTGTACTGATGTCCCTCTTATGGCACTGTGTTCATGCCCGCAGGTAAACAGGTAGAGCGGGCCTCCTCCTCAGTAGGTGGTCTCTTCAGCTATGATTGTTGCACTCCCCTCTCTCGGAGTTGCTAACTAGGAGTCATTAGGTATTGTTGGACACATTACTAGTATTTTGAGTATGGCAGGGCCCTGTACTAACCACTTATGTATTATGCCACTTTTGGAGGGTTGCAGACTTGTGTATAGTGTGTGTATGTATGTCACATCCTTGTCGGGCTCGTGCTAGTAGGATACTCTTCTAATGGCCTTTTTGGCTTTGTTTGTCTGTATATATTGTATTGGGCCTCTTCTGCGTGCATGTATCATACTTTCTTGCATTGTTATGGTTATATGGATGCTTTGCCGGCCTAAGATTCGTATTATAGGTTCCAAATACTATAGTTGGTTTGCTCAGGCCTTCGGGTGCTTGGTGTCAGCCACACCCCCTAAGATTGGGGTATGACAAGGTCTTTTCCTAGTCTTACAGATGTAGGCTGATCTGATTATAATTGGAGTATGCATCCAAGAAGCTGAATAACTCATGTCCTGCCATGGCGACAATCATTTGGTCGATGTGTGGTAGCGGGAAAGAGTCTTTTGGACATGTTTCATTTAAATATTTGAAGTCTACGCACATTCTTAATTTATTGAGCTTCTTGGGGACCACTACCACGTTGGCCAACCAATTTGGATTCTCCATTTTTCACACTGACCCTATGTTGAGCAAGTGTGTCACTTCCTTCTTTACAAAATGATCCCTGACGGCGGATATTAGTTATTTCCTCTATTTTATTGGAGCATGATCGGGATTAGCGCTCATCCTATAGATAGCAATTTTTGGATGGATCCTTATTATATCAAGGTGAGACCAAGCAAAGCAATCAGAGTTAGCTTTTAAGTAATTTAAAAATACATTCCGGAGCTCGGGTGAAAGCTCCGATCCCAGGTATACCTTCTTTTTGAGATATTCTTCGAAAAGTGTTGCGCACTCCAGCTCCTCTATTGTGGAATCTGCGGGGTTCTTGTCTGTCGGCGTGAAAAAATCCTTTGGGATGGTATGATCCTAGAGCCCTTCTCCCAGGTGGCTTCCTCCGTACGTCGTTCCTTCCTTCTTCCATACATATTATATGAGTCCGGGGTCTGTGATTGCTATTTGTCTATCTCACTTGTCTACGGTGTTGCTATTGCATGTTTGTTCGGGTTCATTCTTGTCCAATAAACTTCAAACAAAAGAAGATTCAGATATCAGAGTTGAGCGGACATGCGACATGAGGATGGGGGGAAGAGTAAAGCTCATCTCCTTCCTTATAGTAAAGGCGAGTGGCTTAAGGCTCCTCTTCTGTGACAACTATTTCTTCGTCTGGGAAGAAATCCTTAAACAAGGTATCTCGTGCTCGGGATATGCTTTGGTTTTCTTTGATTTCGCCGACACCCCAAGGGGTAGGGAACTTGACTTTCTGGCGAAAGGTTGAGGGGACCGCTTGCATTGAATGTATCCATAGCCTTCCCAGTATTGCGTTATAAGCCATATCATCATACATGATGTCGAAGGTTGTATCTTGTTCCATGCCATCGGCGTTCACTACCAACTCGATTTCTCCTCTGTTAGCTCACTTGACATGTTAAAGCATGCTAATACCTTTGTTATTGGGATGATCGATCCGTCCACCTGTATCTCTTTCAAAATACGCAACTGGATGATGTTCCCCAAGCTTCCTGGATAAAGCAACACACGTATAATGAGAGAATTTTTAGTTTGAATAGATATTATCACAGCATCATTGTGAGGCGAGGCAAGGCCCACTTAGTCATCACTGGAGAAGGAGATATCTATGCTTCTACGGGTTCCTGGACACAGATCGTAGTTATGATGGAAATTTTGGACTTCCTGAGAGACGTGTATGTAACTTTATTCACCATCTCTTTCCCAAAGATTATGTTGATAGTGTGAGTAGGTTCATGCATTGTGTTTGGTCTCTGTCCGGGGTTTCATCTCAAATTAAGCTTTGTTCGGTCACTGATGATTCTTTCAAGTGACCTGCTCACAATAATTGTACCACCTCGATCCTTAGATTTGCACAATTCTCTGTAGTATGCCTATGCATGCTATGAAAATGACACCACATCCCATTATTTCTCTTATCCGGGTTCGTCTGTATTTGTTTCAGGAACCTTGCTTCCTTCATTGTTTTCATTTCCGCCACCAATTTTGCCACATTTATGCTAAAGTTGTGATATGATATCTTTGGGGGGGCATCCCCCCTTGGTATTAGTCCTTCGGTCGTGGAGGGCCTCTCCCGATGAGACCACGGTGATTCTTGCTATTACCCCATTTTGTTCCCTAGCTAGGGAATCTACGAGCATCGTATGAGTTAAACTATCCCCCGTGATTTGTGGTGCTCACGCTAAACCCTTAGTCTGACCTTCTTGAGGAGCGGCCACCCATATCCACCACTGCTTCCACCCGTTGATCCTTCTCAATCTGCATCTTAACAGTATATCTGAGGTTTATCTCGCTCATATTTTGGTCGAAAACTCCCTCAAGCTTTCCTTCAATTTTCTGGAAGCATTCGAACTACTCGGGTTCAATCCATCTGTAAATGCGACCGCAACCTAGTCTTCTGGGATGGCCGGCAACAATATTCTCTCCCTTTGAAACCTATCTATGAATCCCCGCAACAGTTTGTCTTCCCGCTGCTTTATTGCAAACACGTCCTGTTTGTGTGTTTCGACCCTTCGGGATCCTGCGTGAGCTTTGACAAAAGCATCTGCAAAGGTATCAAAAGAGTCAATAGAATTTTCAAGCAACTGAGTATACCAAGTTTGTGCTCTCTTTATGAGTGTTTGATTAAATTTCTTCTGCCTGACATATTCGATCACGTGTTGCTTGAGATTGTGCCTCGTGATGGCGGCTTCAAAGGTTATCACATGCTCTTCGGGATCTATGGTACCATCATACTTAGGTATGTCAGGCATTTTGAACCTTTTAGGTATAAGGACATGGGATGAGCTTTTTGGGTACAGTAAGACCCCGTACTTCCTGACTCATGCACCTTTTATCACAGGAGGTTCCCCAGATATTTGGTTCATTCTTTCGTTCATTTTCCTTTCCATTATGAGGAGTCCTTTTGTGAATGCGTACATCCGCTACTTTGCACCATCAGCCTCCCCTCTTGTTAGTTTTTGGTGAGCCGAGGTTTTTGCCGCGTTCTGATTTGCACCGGAGTCCCAGCCCTAGAATGGTTGCTATAGTGTCCACAACCATCTCCATACGCTGTATCGTTTTATTCTGCGCCTCGAGCAGGACTGTGATCGTGTCATTCATCAAGGACCCTCCTTTTTGACAGGTCTAGGCCCGTTATTCTGAAATTTGACTTTATTCTTTCTTTTGAGCGTGTGTTTGAGGGACCCCTCTGTTCCCTCGTCACCTGAAACACCCCCGCTCCGGTCTTTGTTAGGTTGTTTTCGTGGGAGCCCGCTTCTGCTACTCTGCTGCTCCTATTCGAATTCTTCGATATGTTCCGACCACGGTATTTCCAACGGATCTACTAGGCCTTGATTATTAGCCAGTACTTGAATGTTCTCGAGTCCCTGTTATCCGTGGGAGCTACTACTTTTTCCTAACATATTTTCCTGAGTACGTTGATTATGCTCGATTTTTTTCAAGGAGATCTGCTGCGAATCGAGACAACACCACGAATGTCTATCCCCATAGACGGCGCCAAACTATTTTTGATAAAATCGATTTTAACCAGAAATTTAGTTAGAGATTTGTATTATAGGGTTTGAAGACAAGTGAATCATATCCGATTCGAAAAATTCTTTAACGAGTCCGGTTATAGATGATAAGAATAAGTATGTAAGGCAGAATAATAAGACAAAAATAATAAATAAGCTAAGATTCAATACAAATAAAATAATACTAGGTTTAGAGCAAGATCATGATGCTTCCCTCCTAAGTTTTACCTATATAAGCCAAAAGTATATACGAAAAGTATATATTTATCATGCTCTTTCGGCGGTATTTCAAAAGTATATACCAAAGCGATTTAGTTAATCTCCTAATATCAATTAGTATAAATAAGTACAATCTAAACAACAAAATAAAATAAATAAGTAAAATCTCTATAGATGATTGAAAAGTAACACTGAACCAGCAAGTCCCCCAGTGGAATCAAAGATTCGGATTGATGACTTGGAGCAATCACAACTGTATGTTTCCAAAAAACCCAAATTAAACAAACCTTCGCCACACCTTACTCCACATTTCGTAAGCAACCGTGTAATTCCCACGATATTTTACATACCTAACACGGTTATCTTACTTTTCGCGATAAAGTTAAAAAGTGGAAACTCGTGAGAGAAATCGGGTCCCACGGGTAAATGCCACGCGGCAACCCGCCCATGTCTATCCCCTTGCGTAATAATCTCCAACTCCGTATTGAGATAAGAGGCCCAAATAAAAGCCCATGACCCGGCCTCTTCCCCCCTATATAAACAAGCGAACCCTCCCATGCAATTCTCTCTCATTTCACAGTAATTTACAGTTTTCCTAAACGAGTCTCTCATTTTCCCGTCTCCGATCAATTCTAAAATTTGTGTCCAATTTAATTCTTGTTGTTAACTTGAAAAAAATTGCTTCTTCTGAAGTCCGGCGTGGGGATATTCGGTTCGTGTAAGAGTGTATTAGAAGGTGATTATCTTTTGATTAATTTCCTTATTTACTTCTTTTGAGGGGGTAGCCGGGGCTCTTGCCTCGGCGGGTTCTAAAGCCCCCAGCTATTACAACATTGTTGAAAAATTCCTGTATAATTTCTCTCGATTCTTTGATTCTTTCTTTAATTTTACCTTAGTATTAAAACAAACAAACAGATGCCTGCCTTAGGTTGTTGTGTAGACACTGTTGTTAACCCCCCTCCTTGCTATTCCTTCCTTTGGAATAGCACTTTTCCCGCGCCGGAGATTTTTCCGTCCGGCGTACCTCCATTGAAAAACACCACCCACTGGTCTCCGGAGCTTTCATCCGATCTGTATCGGGTTGATGGATGGGGTGCTCCGTATTTCACCATCAACTCTTCTGGTGACATCTCTGTTCGACCACATGGTACGGATACGCTTCCTCACCAAGAAATTGATCTCCTTAAGGTCGTGAAGAAGGCGTCTGACCCGATTAATTCGGGCGGGCTCGGGTTACAGCTACCACTCGTTGTTCGTTTCCCTGATGTTCTGAAAAACCGGTTGGAGTCTCTTCAATCCGTTTTTGATTACGCGGTTCAATCTGAAGGATATGAGGCTCATTACCAAGGTGTTTATCCTGTTAAATGCAATCAGGACAGGTTCGTTGTTGAAGATATTGTCAAATTCGGGTCGGGTTTCCGGTTCGGTCTTGAAGCCGGGTCAAAACCAGAGCTCCTCTTAGCTATGAGCTCTCTCTGTAAGGGAAGCCCTGAGGGTCTTCTTGTATGCAATGGATTCAAGGATGCTGAATACATTTCACTTGCTTTGGTTGCAAGAAAGCTACAATTGAACACAGTAATTGTGCTTGAACAAGAGGAGGAACTAGATTTGGTGATTGAAATCAGCCGTAAAATGGCAGTCCGGCCTGTGATTGGGCTTCGGGCTAAGCTTCGGACCAAACATTCCGGTCATTTTGGATCCACTTCTGGAGAGAAAGGGAAGTTTGGCCTTACAACAACTCAGATCCTTCGTGTGGTGAGGAAATTGAAAGAATCCGGAATGTTGGATTGTCTTCAGTTGCTGCATTTTCATATTGGATCTCAGATCCCTACGACGGCCCTTCTTGGTGATGGTGTTTGTGAGGCTGCCCAGGTTTATTGTGAATTAGTCCGTCTTGGTGCTGGCATGAAATTCATTGATATTGGTGGTGGCCTTGGAATTGACTATGATGGTACCAAATCACCTGATTCTGATGTTTCTGTTGGATATGGACTTCAGGAATACGCCTCTACGGTTGTTGAAGCTGTCCGGTTTGTTTGTGACCGGAAAAATGTGAAACATCCGGTGATCTGTAGCGAAAGTGGCAGAGCAATTGTGTCTCATCACTCTGTTTTGATATTTGAAGCTGTGTCTTCAACTACTAATACGTGTTCTCAAGAGCTGTCCACTATTGGTCTCCAGCCAGTTGTGGAGAAACTCAATGACGATGCTCGTGCTGATTACCAGAATTTATGTGCTGCTGCTATTCGTGGAGAGTATGATACCTGTATGCTTTATTCCGATCAGTTGAAACAGAGATGTGTGGAGCAGTTCAAAGGGGGTAATTTGGACATTGAACAGCTTGCTGCCGTTGATGGCATTTGTGACTTTGTGTCAAAGGCTATTGGGGCTTCTGATCCTGTTCGCACATATCATGTGAATCTGTCCATTTTCACATCCATTCCTGATTTTTGGGCAATTGACCAACTATTCCCTATTGTTCCCATCCACAAGTTAGACGAACAGCCTGGAGCTCGGGGAATTTTATCCGACTTGACATGTGACAGTGATGGAAAGATTGATAAGTTCATCGGAGGCGAGCCAAGCTTGCCTCTCCATGAATTGGGAAGCAATGGTGGACCGTATTATCTGGGTATGTTTTTAGGTGGGGCTTATGAGGAGGCGCTCGGGGGACTCCATAACCTGTTTGGCGGACCTAGCGTTTTGCGTGTGTCGCAGAGCGATAGCCCTCACAGCTTCGCTGTGACTTGCGCTATCCCTGGTCCGTCATGTGCTGACGTTCTCCGGGCGATGCAGCATGAGCCTGAACTCATGTTCGAGACGCTCAAGCACCGTGCAGAGGAATTCATGCACAACGAAGAACAAGAAAAAGATGAAGAGCTTGCATTTGCATCTTTAGCCAGCAGCCTAAATCAGTCTTTCCACAATATGCCTTATCTTGCGACTCAATCATCTTGCAGTGGCTATTACTATCTCAATGATGAGAACATTGTTGGCGTTGGCGCAGAATCTGCAATAGGGGAGGAAGAGTTTTGGCCCTACTGTGTTGCTTGAAGTGTCTCGTATCATTCCATCATTGTTCCCTTTTTATTTTCCAGTAATAAAGTTTGTCGTTGAGGTGGTCTGTTTCATTAGTCATGGTATGTTAATTTCTTTCTTGTGTTTTTTCTTTTTCAATGTCAATTGGTCTTGGCTAGAATTTGAATGGTTGATTTTCTTCTCCAGTCCCATTAACACTGGTTTCTCACAAATCTTGGAGTTGTTTGGAAGATGTTACTCCCTCTTTTACATAAATGAACCTTTCCGATTCAGATTTCGAAATTCAGAGAAGTTTTTTTTAACTGTAGTTTTTTCAAAATTCACCTCTCCCTCTCTCCTCTCTCTAATTTACTCCCCCAATGGTAACATCACCAACCTCACCCCATCCCCCATCCACCCCATTTTCGACGAATAGTACCGCTCTGATGACACACCAACCTCACCCCATCCACCCCATTCTCGACGGTAAGACCCCAACAACACCGCTCTGATGACACGCCAGCGGCGACGATAAGATCCCAACAACACAACTCTGATCACCCACCGGCGGCGACGGAGAAATATTTTTTTTATATAAAATTTCATTTATTTTTTATTCTTTTGCTCTCTTGTTTTTTTTATTTTATATTTGCTTTAGTGGCTTTGGTAACTAGACCTGTCCACCGGGTCGGGGACCCGTCCGGCCCGAAAAAACCAGGGTCGGGACAGGGTCAGAAAATTTTACCCGTCTCACGCGGCCCGACCCCGATCCTCATATTTTTGTAATATAATTTATATTATTTTTCCTTCATTAATATTTATTTTGTACATATATATTTGTCATTAATAAGTGATATAATGCATGTTTTTATATATATATATGTATTGTTCTAATCTATATTGAGCTCGACATAAAATAAGATAAAAATGGTAGCTGATTATTAATTATATATTTATATTATTAGTCGTTTTGTTAATATCACGGAAGCATAATGTAGGAGAAAATAGTTGTAAATTGATGAAACTTTAAATGGTCATAACTCTGCGCTCGGATATCCGTTTTACCCGATTTTTTTTTTGATTTTGCATATTTTTTCGAGACTGGGCCGGTCAAACTACCGTAAGACGGTTTGGCGCAGCCAATTTTTAGAAAAACGTCCGTTTTCTCAATCAATTTGTGTTTTTCCCCAAATCGATTTCTAATTTTCTTTTTCTTTAGTCAAGATCTCACGATATACAATACATTTCAAACTCGAAATTTCGTGGTAATGTAGGGGTTAATGTCAATTTCAGTTTTGAAAATTCAATTTTTTTAAAAAAATATTAAAAAATCCTCGACCCTGCCCGACCCGACCCTGGCCCGCAAAAAAAAATCGATAGGTCAGGGCCGACCCGTGACCCATAGGGTCCCTGAAGGGTCAGGGCCAGGGTCGGAATTTAAAATAAAATATAGGGTCAGGGTCGGGCAAGTAGGAAAAAAAAAAGCCACCCGACCTGACCTTTGAACAGGTCTATTGGTAACTGATGATAGACTAGGGTCATGCTTTCGATCGTGGACGGGGGCGAGGGTTACGGGGGTAAGTGGGGGTAATGGATAGGCTAGGCTGAGGGATCAGGTGGTAGAGGTGAGGTTGGTCACTGACAAGATGATAACGATTAAGTTGGTAATTGGAGGGTTCACTATGAACATTATTAGTGCTTATGCGCCGCAGACAGACTTAGACGAGGAGGAGAAGAGACGTTTTTGGGAGGATTTGGATGAAGTGGTGAGAGGTATACCACCCACTGAAAAGTTATTTGTAGGAAAGGATTTCAATGGACATATCGGGTCACTTCTGGGGTTATGACGACGTGCATGGAGACTTTGGACTTCGGGGACAAGGGGGAGGGGGCATCTCACTTTTGGAGTTCGCTAGAGTTTGTGGGATGGTGATAGTCAATTCGATGTTTCTGAAGGAGGAACACTTTGTGACTTCTCGTAGTTCGGTGGCTAAGACTCAGATAGACTTTTTGCTCCTTAGGAAGGTTGACAAATGTCTTTGTAAAGACTGCAAGGTTAATCCGAAGGAGGATCTTACAACCTGACATAAGCTTTTGGTGATGAATTTGGAGATCAAGATAGAGAAGTAGAAGAGGGTTGTGGATGACAGATTAATAATCAAATGGGGGAATTTGACCATGGCTAGTGCAAATGAGATGGAGGAGAGGTTGATGGCCAATAGGGCTTGGAGGAGTAGTGGGGATGCGACTGATATGTGGGACACGATGTCTAGTTGCATTTGGGAGGTAGCTAGAGAAATGTTAGGGGGCTCGCGGGGTAATCGTTGTGGGCATCGAGGGGACTGGTGTGGTGGTGGAAGGTAAAGTTCAAGAGAAGGTGGAAGCGAAGAAAGCGGCGTATGTGAAATTGGTAGAAAGCAAGGATGGGGTGGAGAAATGGACGAATAGGGAATTGTATAAGATGGCGAGGAAGGAGGCAAAGCTAGCGGCGAAAACGACGGCTTTTGAACACCTATATGTGGAATTAGAGGAGAAAGGCGGGGATAAGAAGTTGTACAGACTAGCCAAGGCAAGGGAGATGAGGATCCATGACTTGGATCACGTGAGGTGCATAAAGGACGAGGACGGCAAAGTGCTGGTGGAGGAAGCGCATATTATACTAAGGTGACAGTCTTACTTCTATAAACTCTTGAACGAAAAAGGAGATAGAGACATTGTGCTGGGAGATCTGAAGCATACTAATAGGTATCAAAATTTTAGGTATTGTAGAAGCATTAAGGTTGAGAGATAAGGGTGTTGTTCGCAGGATGCGTAGGGGACGAGCGACCAGGCCTAATGAGATCACAATTGAATTTTGGACGAACGCAGGCAGGGCAGGTTTGAAGTGGCTGACTGAGTTATTTAACGTCATTTTTAAATCGGCAAGAATGCCTCAGGAATAGAGGTGGAGTACAATGATTTTCTTGTACAAAAACAAAAGTGATATCCAGAGTTGCAACAACTATAGGGGTATCAAGCTGCTGAGCCACACTATGAAGGTTTGAGAAAGAGTCGTGGAGATGAGGGTGAGGAGAGGCGTGTCTATTTCCGAGAACCAGTTTGCATTCATGCCGGGGCGTTCGACTACTAAAGCCATACATATTATTAGGTGGTTGGTGGAGAAGTATAGGGAGAGGAAGAGAGACTTACATATGATTTTCATCAACCTCGAGAAGGCATACGACAAAGTCCCTAGGGAGGTTCTATGGAGTTGTTTGGAGGTTAAAGGTGTACTTGTGGCGTACACTAGGGCGATCAAGGATATGCATGATGGCGCCAAGACTAGGGTACAGACAGTAGAAGGAGACTCAGAGCACTTTCCAGTAATGATGGAGCTGCACCAGAGATAAACTCTTAGCCCATTTCTATTTGCTTTGGTGATGGACGGACTGACGCGACAAATTCAAGGGGAGGTACCATAGTGTATGTTATTCGCAGATGACATAGTCCTGATTGATGAGACTCACAGTGGAGTGAACGCCAAGCTGGAGGTTTGGAGACAGACTCTGGAGTCTAAAGGGTTCAGGTTGAGTACGACTAAGAAAGAATATTTGGAGTGCAAGTTCAGAAACGGGAGCGACCCTGAGACATGCGTGAAGGTGGGGCTTGGTACTCAGGTCATTCCAAAGAAAGAAAATTTCAAGTACCTAGGGTCTATTATCCAAGGGAATGGAGATATTGAAGACGATGTCACACATCGTATTGGGGCAGGGTGGATGAAATGAAGGCTCGTATCTGGAGTCTTGTGTGATAAAAAAGTGCCACCAAAACTTAAAAGCCAAGTTCTATAGGGTGGTGGTTAGATCGACTATGTTGTATAGGGCAGAGTGTTGGCCAGTCAAGACTTCACACATACAAATGATGAAAGTGGCAGAGATAAGGATGCTGAGATGGATGTGTGGGTATACAAGAAGAGATATGATTAGAAATGATGATATCCGAGAGAAAGTGAGAGTGGCCTCGGTGGAGGATAAGATGCGGGAAGCGAGACTGAAATGGTTCGGGCATGTGAAGAGGAGAGACACAGATGCCCCAGTGCGGAGGTGTGAGAGGTTGGCAATGGACGGGTTCAGGAGGGGTAGAGGTAGGCCGAAGAAGTATTGGGGAGAGATGATTAGACGGGATATGACGCATGTGTAATTTACTGAGAACATGACCTTAGATAGGGGGTTGTGGAGGACATGGATTAGGGTAGAAAAGTAGTAGGTAGTCGAACGTAGTCCTACTTACGCTTACAAAATGATAGTTGTAGTGTTCTTATTGTAGGCCCGATTAGCCTATCACACTTATAGGCGCAATATTGCTTTAGTCCCTTGTAGTTTGATTTCTGCTGCTATGTATTCTTTAATGTACTTTGTTTATCTTATTTAGTTGTGTTAGCTACTGCTTCCTTTTGGTAGAATGTGTTACCATGGCGTATTCAATTTTGTTATCAGCATATTCATACCGCTTTAATTTCTTGTCTGAGTCTGACCGTTTTTCTTACTTTGTTTTGCTTTGCTTGTGATTATGCTTTGTCTTTAGCCGAGGGTCTCCCGAAACAACCGCTCTACCTATCAAGGTGGAGGTAAGGTCTGCGTACACTTTACCCTTTTCAGACCTCACATTGTGGGATTTTACTGTGTATGTTGTTGTATCTTTTGAATATTTTGAGTTGCCAATTATTATGATCTATAGTACTTTGTACGCAATTTTCAAATATGTAATTTTATTTCAAAAACTTAAAAGATTCTATGCTCAAATCTATAATCAAAATTAAATTATTTGATTCTCGAAATTCGGACCGTTAACATAAATTATGATAGAGGGAACACTATCTTTCCAAATGATAAAAAATCAAAGGTAGTAGATAATATATATATATATATATATATATATATATATATATATGATAATGGTGGGTTGGGAATTGGGGGGGTGGGGGTGGGGAGAGGGGGAGGGTAACTTATGGTTTGGTTTGGTGGGGTGATCCGTGATTCTGGGCAGTAGGGCCTAAATTCGTTTATGATAATGTTGAATGGGTACCAAAAATATGCGAAAAAGGGGTTTGGGACCTGGGATTGTGGTCCTTTTGGTAGAAATTCGACATACAGTGATATAAAGGCTCTAAATAATTACAAGTTGTTGGCACCTAGCAGTACAGAATCTTCTGGGAATCTCATCATTGTTCAGTGAACCTTGTGGAGCATATGTTTCTGCAGGGCAACGATCAATCATGTGGGTGTACTGAAATTGTGGAAACTTATTTATTTTTAGGTATGGTTTTGTCACTTTATGACCCATCCAAATTTTGAAGATTTATGTTGAATCATTCTCTATTCGAGTTTTGACAATGTTAAAATATGTTGTCACTTAGTTGACTATATACATCACAAATTAAGTAGATCAATAAACCTTGATTGCAAAAGAAATAAACCATGTGGAAAGGAAAAAAAGATTAACCAGGTTGTGGCTTTGATCTGTCTGTCCATTCTTGAACAAAGTTTATTTTATTGTCTTGTATGAAACACATGGCGACATACAATAAACAAATTAAGTGAAGGAATTATAGAAAAGAGGAAAAGGGGAAGGAACAATCTTTTCATATACTCTTGTGATGGTTTCTTAAACAAATACTTGAAATCTTTGGTTTCTCAAACGAATACATCCAACTAGCTGTCATTGTGTTTGGCATTTCTTCTTACCTTTTTCTTGTTTGTCCACAAATCAATAAAATCATTTAGAGTCGGAGTCATGAAATCCTAAACATCAATGAGACGAAACAATTCCTTTGCTGAAATTTACTGATTACCTATAGTAAGAAATAGAATAATTGAGGAAAAGAAATTACTATGATTGAAAAAAATAACTGGCAAAAGATAAATTGGCTAATTCTCATTATTTGATTAAAAAATCTAATTATTGGTTATTAAAAAGTACAAATGAAAGAATTTCACATCTTGACAGGATTTATTGACATTTCTAGTTTGGCAGTGTGCCTCTTGTACTCATTATGTTCTATTTGAGCATTAAATCTTATTATCTCCTCGTAAGTTACATATACACACATATATGGCTCATTTCGGGTTAATATATTTTTAATTCTTGATCCATCTCTTACAGAAATTCTAAATTTATTGCTCCTGAATAGTATGAATGTATGTATATGTGTAAGATAAGATTTCATATAAGGATGTGGTTCTTGTCGTGGCTTCTTAACTTCCAAGTATTTTAGGTCATAGTTGAGAATATATATGTGGCAGCTTAAAATCGTGGCCATTTAAATGTGCGAGAACAATTGGACTTTCTATTTGATAGTGATTCAAGAGAGATATAGTTGTGCCGATAGCTTGATTATATTCATACGAATTTTGATTCTTTTACTAATCACTTGATGACCCGGTGGAGAATGTGAATAGAGAGTCGCTCCCATAAACAAATGAATGGGATTCCTGGTCCTGATCGAACCAGAGTTTCCGACAACCCGGAGAATCGGTAGAAAGAAATGGGTCGGATACTGGAATCTGCCCAAAAGTCCTGATTTTTAAGTTGGATTTTGGATATATGGGTGGAATTGAAAGGACTAAATAAGATGACTACAAAGTTTGCTTTTCAACATGGTAAGGACAGGTCCTTGTTTTTCTTGAGTTTTTGCAACTTGGATCTCAACTTGACAATATAATGCTATATACAAGTTAAGTAGATGATTTAGTTAGCAGGACCCCAAAAATCTTTTTGTAAGTGGCAGTGTCCCTCTTTTCTTTTCCATTTATTTTGAGTCTAGAAATTACTAATGAGGTGATTAGTAAATATGCGGGGGCCTTTGTGTATTTTTAAAAACTTCGGGGTTAAGTTTTTAAAGTTTCAAAACATGCCTTTTTCCCCTTTTCTTCATCGTTCCTTTTCCCTCCAACTCCAATGATCATTCAGTTTCCTCCTTCTCCCATGGCTCCATCCATCTCCAAAAACATATTTGAAGGCAGCTTTGGGAGCCAAAAAGCTATTTCTAGAGCCAAGATTTGATGATTTCAGCTGAAGAACAGTTGCAAGTTTCCATAGCCCTAATTGTTTTCTATTTAATTTCTTTCGAGTTCAAAATGGTATTTTTAATGTCTTATTTTGTGATGTTATGACTTTACAATCATTGTGGAGCCCAAATTAGTTGATATTGATTCCGATTTACAGTCATCGCCAAGCCCTAATTATTTTTATCATGTTTTTTCATTGAGTTCAATTGTGTTTTGCGTGTCTTATTTGTTGATTCTTTAGATTTTATAGTCACGGTGATGACAAGAAGACAATCCGGATCACTTTGGAGAGTCGACTACATGCCTTTTTCATCTAAAAAAGGTTAAGAAACGAGGTTATTGACCTAGATCCCGACGTAGGTGAAGTTGAAGCCTCAAAGAAGTTAATTAATAGAGTAAAGAAACAATCAAATGATGACATTAGTGGACGAAAGAAACAACAAGAGGAGTTAATTGATAGACGAGATGAAGAACCAGATGAGTTAATTAATAGACGAGATGAACTAGATGAGTTAATTAATAGAAGAGATGAACTAGATGAGTTAATTAATAGACAAGATGAACCAAATGAGTTAATTCATAGACGAGATGAAGAAGAGCTAGATTCTTCGTCTCTTGATAAGCTTCTCATGGAGATTGATGAATTTGAATCTGAAGAAGAAGAAGTATCCAATTGTGGTCTTGGAGAAGAGGAATGTCTCGAATGCGAGGCTCCGAAAGATGAGGAGGATAATAGTGATCGTTTATTCGCGCTTGAAAAGTTCAAGTCCATTAGCATAGAAAAGATGGAAAGGCTCGAATTGAACTCATGTCTTTTGGAAGGCTTTGATTTCCCAGCCAGGATCATAGTAAGGTCTAGTATGAAGTCGTGGTTTGACTTTAAAGTTCTATTGCGAAAGCATAAACTTATAAATCTATTTCGTAGAACTTGTTTTGGCCACTTCTTGAACCTGCCCTCAGATTGGGATAAATTTAGTGCAAAGTTTGTTCATTCGCTTCTTCTACAGCAAATTACCAATCGAAAGAAGAATCATGAGATGTGCTTTTTGATTGATGATATGCCATGTTGTTTTGGGCTGAGTGAGCTTAAAATTTTCTTGTTGTGGTTTATTCACTGTATTATATTGGCATATGACAATTCTAAAACAGTTGAGATGAGATGGATAAGCTTGATTGAATCGTTGCTACACTTTAACAAATATCCTTGGGGAAATATATGCTTTGATCTGAATTTGGATTACTTGAAGAAGGTGGACATGTTCAAATTGTTTATTCAATTAAAAAAATGATCAACTACAAGACCAACTTACTGTCTTTATAGATTCCCCCGGGCATTGCTCGTAAGTTATTCATGCAAATATCTTTTTATTATAGACCATTGATATTTGGTTGACCCTATTATGTGTTGCATTCTATTACAGGCATGGGCATATGAAACAATCCCCTTTGTTGGACGTAATGGTGCCAAATAAGGGGTTGTTCCTCTTCCAACTCCAAGGATGCTGACATGACGCACTTCATGCCAATATGAACCTGATCCATTAAAAGATACATTCTGAAGAGGTAACAATTTTAATTTACGTCTATTAGAATGTCAAAACTGGTACATTATAAATTACTTATTCAAAAAGGAAATACCAGCTGAAGAGGTAACAATTTTAACTTTAGTCTATTAGAATGTCAAAACTGGTACATTAAAAACAACTTATTTTATGAACTGATCTTGTTGTTTGTTTGTTGAACTTAAGAGGGCGCGTCCTTTTCTTTGTCCAACTATTGGTGAGATGGAGAAGGACCACATAAGAAATCTTATACCTTATGACGACGAGGAGATGTATGAAGGGATAGATGCATTGAGGGAGGAGATTGCTAATGCGACATGGATCAATAGGCCAGTAGAACCCCGCCAATAAAGAAATCGTGTACCTTATGATGACGAGGAGGTGGATGAATAAATAGATGCATTGAGGGAGGGGATTGTTGATACAACATAGATCAATAGGCCAGTAGAGCCCCGCCAATGAAGAAATCTTGTACTTTATGACGATGAGGAGGTGGATGAAGAAATAAATGCATTGAGGGAGGAGAATGCTGATGCAACATGGATCAATAGGCCAGTAGAGCCCCACCAACGACGTCTAGTAGAGCGGGAGTGTGTGTCTTCGGAAGGTAGTAGATTTTGAAAGGAGTGTGGTCGGGGGACGAATGTCATTCTAGATAGAGTGACAGCAATTGATAAATCAATTGATGAATTAAAAAAATGCATCATGCTATAATATAATTTACAATATTATCTTTGTTTGTACATGTTCATATGGATTAATTGTATTTTAATGTTACGTATTAACTTTGTTGTTTCTTTCATTACTACCAATTTAATTTCAGAATTAGTTGTACATGTTCAAATAAATGAATTTTCAGTTGCGTCTATTATAAATTGAGGGTAGATAAATACAAGAAATAAAAAATATACCCAAATTCCACAAGTGGATATACATGGAGTGTAGACATCAACATTTGGAAAATGCATCGACAAACACGTACAACAGGTCTATGGATTCTGTCTATATATGTTTTTCAATATTACTCATGATTACACCTATGTGATACTTCCCAATGCGGCTTTTCAACCATTAAACAAGAAAAGGAGGGTTTTCGTATTAAAGGTTTGATGAGAAGAGAAAAAAACAATATATTTATAAATAATCCCCTTCATCTTGTAAGGGAGTTCATATCTAATTATTCAAAAATCCTTTTAAATACTCCAATACTACTAAAAATGGCAGCACCGCAAAACTTTCTAAATGGCCATGTTAACCCCCCCTCCCCCGCACAAGCTCGTGACCCTCGTGTGGAAAGTCTACTATGGGAAGTACCCATAGCTAGCGGTAGTATCACACGGTTCATAAATTTTGTTGATCGCCTTCAGGATGAGTTGTGGAATATCCGTCGCATTGCTGTGACGGAGAGAGAAGAGAACCGGCGGCATCGTCAGAGAACCAACATGATTCTCATTGCACTCCTCGCTGAGCAT
Organism: Anisodus tanguticus; assembly: GCA_034509755.1. Lineage (NCBI taxonomy): Eukaryota > Viridiplantae > Streptophyta > Magnoliopsida > Solanales > Solanaceae > Anisodus > Anisodus tanguticus. The sequence continues at coordinate 42,461,296 of CM067540.1, read as the reverse complement.
GGAGAGGTTCTTGAAGACTACTACACCCCCTCCTACATAACCACATTCCCCTCAAGCTCCCCCCTTCCCCCATCCCTCCTCCCAACAACGGTAGTCGTGGTTCCTACTTCTCTTTTGTTTTTATTTTTGCATGACATGTGAAAAGGGTGTTTTTGTTTTGTTTTGTTTGTATGCCATGTAAATCACCCTATATATCACTGTGTATAAATATTAAGATAACGTCTTGCTTGTATGGGTATTCACTTCTTTCCAGTCTATTTCTTCTACTAAGCGTTGTTGAAAAATGGGTAAATACGCACTGATAACTTAAAATTCAATGCATAGACACTAGACCTTATTTTATCTTCTATTAAACTTTGTTGAAAAATGGGAAAAAACGTACTGATAACTTAAAGTTTCACGCATACACACTAGACCTTATTTTATCTTCTACTAAGCGTTGTTGAAATGGGAAAATATGCACTGATAACTTAAAGTTACACGCATAGACACTAGACCTTATTTTATCTTCTACTAAGAGTTATTGAAAAAGGGAAAATTCGCAATGGTAACTTAAAGCATTTATGAAAAATGAGAAAATACGCATTAATTCTTAAAAATTATATTGGTTGGCATTTAAAAGGGTAATTAATGAATATATAACGTCATATTAATATAAACACCAATATTAATGGAAAAAAGGATTACCATGCACATTCACTGTTAACTGCCACACATAGACACCAGACATAATTGTATCTTCTACTAAACATGTTTGAAGTTGTTACATTAAATGGGTAAATTATAGTTTTGTCATCAATTTAAAGTTGTTATATATGATCATCAGAACCAATATCAATAAAGATATCAATATCAAACGTCATATTAATGAAAATATATATGATGCTCACATATAGTTATGTCACCAATTTAAAGTTGTTATATATGATCATCACAACAGTATCAATGAAAATATCAATATCAAACGTCATATTAATATAAACACCAATACAATGAAAATATATATGATGTTCACATATGGTTATGTCACAAATTTATAGTTGTTACATATGATCATCACAACCAAAGACTTTCACTAGCATATTATTAACATTACTCAATTATTGTCATTGTTTAGATCAATAATGTTGTTTCACTAATTGCATGATGACTACATATTGTTTAGAAAAAAATATAAGTTTAAAATTTTAGAATTAGTTCAATTCTTATTTCATAAATGTTTTGTGGTTGAAAAACATGTGGCACATTGTATATTCTAATAATATTTGTAGGTGAATTATAAACTAAATGTTCAGAACTCACAAAACATGTGTCACATTGTATTTTCTACTAATATTTTGTAGGTGAATTATAAACTAAACGTTCAGAACTCGCAAAACATGTGTCACGTTGTATATTCTACTAATATTTTGTAGGTGAATTATATACAAAACGTTCAGAACTCGCACATAACTCCAACAATAACTTTTTTCAAACCCAACGTCCAAATAGCGGTAATATTTCCATTATAAATACTCTCATTCTCAGGCTTTATAACAAAGAGTAAATAACGCCAATAAGGATTATTAGAAGCGTCGTTCATTAATTACTAAAATGTCACAAAATTCATCGTCTAATACATATGCCACACAAAATAAAATATGCAGGTGTGGTGATTTAGCTTTCATTAGGATTTCAAAGACACCACAAAATCCTAAAAGAGAGTTTTATGGTTGTGCGAAGGGAAATGTTAGTATTTAATTTGCTTACGTCTGTTTTAACTTGATACATTTCTAATTTTCATTTTGACTTGTGCAGAAAGAATATGGTGGATGTGGTTATTTTAGATAGGTTGACGATGATACCCCAGTTATTAGGGAGGAGAAATTTAATTTACCGCACATGCTCCACAAAATGGAAGAGTCACTGGGAGAAGTCAGAAGCCTCTTCCTGGAAGCGGAAGCATCGAGGGACTGGTTTAAAGATCAAATGAAGGAAGCTTAGATTGAGAGGTGTCATGTAAAAAAAGAATTGAAGGCAGCAAAAACGGAGAGGGATCAGGCAAAAAAAAGAACTGAAGACTACTGAAATTGGAAATCAAAAGATGAAGGGAATGTTGTTGTGTTTAGTGTCATTTTTAATTACCAAATGGGTCGTTTGTGGTTCATTTTGACTGCATTTCTCTTTTTAATCAATTGTCATCTTATTTTACTTCATGTATAGATTGAATGCATTCGTCGAAAAGCGAAGTTAAAATGGCAACGTTTAACATAGACCAATAATAATTATAAATGGACCAATAATGAATATACATTTTACTGCAGCCATAACAAATAAAATGACAATAGACCACTGCAGCCATAGCAAACAAAATGGCAATAGACCAACAACAGATGTATATTTTACTACAGCCATAGCAAACAAAATGACAATATACCAATAGACCAACAATAAATTCACTGCTCAACTTGTGACAAATTCTTCTCAACTTGTGACAAATTCATATTACAAGTGGTTTACTTATGTCCAGGTTGTTTGAATACGGAGCATTTATTTCTTCTCTTGGCTGGTTTCTTGGTATTAATACTTTCTCCCTCCAAGCAACTCTTCTTACGCTTATTACTCTTTTGATCCAGTTTAGGAACGTATTTTGGTGGGTGAACTTCTGCGCCCTGCATATATGAAGGAATCATCCACTTACTTTCATGAAGAATTTGGACAATATCACATTTGTATGCTTCGTAGTATGCATCTGCTGAGTAATATGCAGAAGATTGGTTATAGAGGAGTCTCCAAATGTATCTGGTTACCTCTTTCTAAGAGATGCTATAGCATGTGGGCATGAGAGATTGTCCACGTCTAAAATGCTACAAGAACATGATATAGTCAAAAGGTTGACAGTTGCATGGTTGTCGTGTCCGCATGCGGTGTACTTGTTTTTTTTTACCCAAATGACAACTACCTTTTTGCTCATTTCCATTCTCTTTCTTATGTTTTTCTCAGCACGAGGCATGATGCAGTTGTTTAATAAGAGCATATTCTTTGTTAAGGTACGTCTTTCATTGAATTTGGTAGCAAATCTCGTATTAAATGGAGTTGAAAAGGACAGTTATGGGAACTCTCTCTCTATTAGAAATATTGAGTTGAACGATTCAGCAATGTTTGACGTCAACACATCAAATCTGTTCCCCGGGAAAAATGCCTTTCTCCATTTATCAAACCCAGCTTCATCTCTAAGGCAATTAGCCACATCCGATGCAACATGTTGAATTTCACAAAAGTGATCATTGAATGCCTCCGTTGTATACACTTTTGATTCTCTTTAAAAGAATTTCTCGAAGCACCCATTGTGGAACCTCCCACGCATTCTTTCACAAAGATGTCTTATGCAAACACTGTGCTGAGCATTAGTGTAAACCTCGCGTATTGCCTTCTTGATGATGTGGTGTCGATTAGATATTATGCACAAATCTAAGCTGTTAGGCACAATTTCGAGCAACTATTGGAAAAATAATTCCAAGAGGCATCACACTTCGAGTCAACTGCATAATAGGAAACTGGGAAAACATAGTTCTCCACATCTTGTTCCACAGCAGTCAACAAAACACTTTCATACTTGCTCTTTAAGTGTGTGCCATCAATTGCTATGACCTTTCTTATGTGCTTAAATTCCTTTATCCATGTTTCAAAAGTCAAGAAGTAATATACGAATATCCCCTTATTATCAAGCTATAAGTCAGTTTTGCTTTCGGGGTTTGTACTATGTACCATCAACTGTAAAGAATCAATTTTGAATACCCATCAACCACTGACCCCCTTACCAATTCTTTAGAAATTATGACTGCCTGATAGGCCTTCCAATAGATAATTTCACAGCCAAAGCATTCAAGTACTTCCTACTGGATTTATTTGGGAGTGATCCTGCGCCTTCTTCAAATTTACCCATAATGTGCCTCACTATTACTACAACTGATGCCTTTGAATGTTTAGTGGCAACGTGTTGTATGCCGTTTCAATACACAATTATAATAAACCTAGAACTTGTTATGTATTTATTGGCGTGCAGTCTCCATTTGTAATAATCATCAATACATCTAGCAACATATTTGTCTGATTTGTTCTTCCAAGCATAGAAATTGAAGCGTGTCTTCAAAGTAGCTAATGATAGTGCTTCTACTAGCGTATGCTTGTCCTTGAAAGTGTCGCCACTCTTAAAACATGTTCCATCAACATAGTTATGATTGCTGGAAGTTGGATTTTCCAAATCATCTCTATGAACATTATCAAGACAGTAATTATCCATTAGAGGTTCTCAAGGATCTTCATAGATTTCATTGTCCATTGAAGGTTAACAAGGATCTTCATCGATGATTGTTGAGGCTGACCTAGTAGTATTCGCTGCTGCTGATGAATTTGGACTTTCAACAATCCTCTCCTTCAAAATTACATATAACCTAGGCCTGGAACCATCCTTATCAACATTCATAAGATATAGACGGACTTGATGGTCATTTGTGATGTAGGTAGGAGGCAGTCCCTTTTTAGGAGCATCAATTACGTAGCTAATGGATACTTCTATTGACACGGGGTATATATTACCACACAGAATCACGCTCCTCAATAAATCATCATAGGTGTAATAAGTATCAAATTCAACAGGTTGGATGTTTTGTGGAGAATTCCATTTTCAGGCGGTTTTAATACATACCCAGTTACTATCGAAATCACCAGCTGCTATTTGTTTACCCTCCATAATAAACTTAAATTGGTCTACACTAGACTTAGATTACCAGAAATTATAAATTTAGAAGAACACGAATTAAAGCTTACAAATCACAAATAAGAGCATACAGATCACAAATTAAAGCTTACGAGACCAAGCTATAACCAAAAAGAGTAATTCCCAAGTCGTAAAATCCAGAAATAATCACCCAATTCGGAATTTGTTTTCAAAAGCTTCAATGGGTTTAACAATGGCAGCTCAAAAAGAAGGAAAGGGGGAGAAAAGGAGAAGGAAAGCTCTACAATACTAGAGTTAAGATCGAAAGAGAGTAGAAGAGCTGGTTTGGGAACTTCAATAGAAGAAAAACACGGGATATGGAAAGAGACGAATGGGGGAAAATGATTTTTAATAGTTTTTATTTTATTATTTTATTATTTTTATTTTTTAAATCGTTGGACTAAATTGTATATTTTTAAACTTGGAGGTTTATTTTAACGCCCCAATAACTTCTCTCCACTTAATTAGACTTAATTCTAAATGGGGTCCTCCCACCATATAATTATAACTTATAGCCCAAACTCCTAAAAAAACTAAGTTGGGCCCACCAGCCTAAGTGGAATAAATTATTTTTTCTTCTAGTTGGAAGACAAAAGCCAAAACAAAGAAACAACTGCCATAAAGTTCAAAATTTTCTGACTGCTAGTCTTGTATATATGAAAAAGGTTGTGTTCTAATTCTGTCTAATACAAAAATTGGCGACTCATGGATACTAAAGACCCTATTCTGGAGAGCAAACGTGTATTTCAATTTTTACTTCCCTGAACACAAATACTAGTGGTTTTGATAAACTGAATTTATTTCAAAGTATGTTGACGTTTTAAAATAACACAAATGTATGTGTTATATGAATAAGTTATTTTCAAATAAACCCTTGTTGTCTCATCAAGTAGTAGGATGCTAATTATGTAAGATTAAGAAGAGGTAAATGATAGTTCACACAAATATTATTATTATTATTATTATCTCTTACTTAAGAAGTGTTCAAAAGAAAAATAAATATAATATCAACATGACTAGTGTAGAGTTGTAGTAGTTATTTTTTTTTCTTTTCAATTGGTTAAGATACAATTTACATTTGGTTGATGAACTAAATGTTGATTTTTGCTAAGTTTGAATCACAAAGATGCTTCTGAGTTAGCAAGTTGATTGATTTTGACAAACCACCCATATATATTCTTAGTTTTAAAATGTTGACCATAAGTCTCCCTATTATTAGGTAACTTCCTTCACTTCCTCTCTCTGTCTACCTCCTACCCAACTTCTCATCCAAGAAATTGTGATTCTTTTTAATGGACATAATTTATTTATATAATCAATGATTTTTTGTAATATATTATCTGTCTTATTTTTTATGTTACTAATTCACTTATTATAAATAGTTACTCGTAGAAACAAATAAATAAAAGATCTGAATTGTGTTCTCAATCATTAAATAAAATTGTAACCACTAGATTATAATTTTAATCTCAACTTTATTTTGATTAGTTCAATTTAATCTTATTCAAGCTTTGTCCGAAAAACAAACGAATCAAATTAGAACCAAATCCTTTCAAATAAGCTTTGTCTGCAAAACAAACGAATCAAATTAGAATCAAATCATTTCTGTTGAAAAAATGAACATAAGTTATAAGGTATTCGTTTGGTAGCTGGTTAAAGTTAAGCAGGAATTAATTATGGGGAATCTATATATTATTTTATTCATGAATTAATTATACAAGATTTAGTTATTCATGTATTAGGTATTCCATCTTCTATCTGCATAAAATTATATAATACATAGTGTATAGGGAAAAATTTGTATTATACAGTTGGGTGAATTATGGCATGACACGTGACAAGTGGCAATGAGTCAGATCCAACTCATCCTGCAGTGCTACCGGTCGTGCAGAAATGGCACCAGAGATATCAAAGAGTCACGAGGTACCGGAAAGAAGGAAGATCAGGTGAACTGTTCGAATTCCAACGGGCAGCCGTTACTTGGCCAATTCTACACCTTCCAAGGGTGCACTAATGGTATTTATGTAGACACTAGTTGTCTAATTATTATATCATTCATTTATTTGTACTAATAGGGGCATAAATCATGAAACATTTACCCGTGAGCCCAAATACAAATAGGACAAATTACCCCATTGTAAAGACACGACATTCAAGCTATTACAACATTCCTTTTCGATTCATATTCTTTATCTTAATACTTGTGTTTTCATATTAGCAGAACAATTGATCTGGAAGCTTTATCAAGAAGCTTCTAATAGGCTCAGGATAATTACCTCTTAATACCATCTTGTTATACTTTATTTACATTATTTATCAGCTCAAATAAAGGCCAAATCAGTCACTTGAGACCCACATATCCTTGACCATGTGTATAAATTCAACTGTACCAATTTACAAGTAAACAATCTGGCGGCCACCATAGGGCCTGACAGTAGTGGTGTCACAAGTGACCCCTTCCTCTATAATCTAACCTTTTCTTTAAGTCTTATTTTCGTTTACGCAAACATATGACTAGCATAGAAGAACTCGGAGGCAGCTGTTGACACCTAATTTTTACCCTTCTTATTCAATTATTCAGGATTCTCGAGTCACAGACGGAGTGGAATATATTTTTTACAAGATGAATGTGATTTTACAAAATTATTCCGGGAGTATTTTTTCATCTTATTTGACAAAATATCATCTGATATATTTATTGTATATCATGTCCTATTTTTACAATATTTTGATCATTAATTATGATTTTGGAATTTTAACTGATAGTTACAAATTTATTTGTATTTAAATTCTCAATTTAAAGAAATTAATATTCTACTATGTCTAAATCAGAAAATCGTCTAATTGAATATGATAAGGGAATTACATATCAATTTTCAAAGCATGTTTTAAAAATGAAAAGGACTTTTGCATGATTTAAATTTCCTAAATCCTAATTAGTATTAAATGCGGGCTTAGAATAAATATTTTAAATTAATTAGGTTATTTATGAAATTGTTCAATCATTTTTTAATTTTAAAAATGACCACATTTACAAAATGTGGCCATTATCACTTAAAGCTTGTTTAAATCATGATTTGGGCCTCTACTTGTTTTAAATCGGTCGAGCCCAGGTCAATTGACCCAGAACCGGCCTAAGTCATTAAAAAAACAAGAAACCAAAAGGGCCAAGGCCTTCTCATTTGGTCTTCACGACTTGAAGGTTTAGAATCTCACCACAACCCAAAGGAAAAAGTAACTAGAAAGCATGTAAAAGTTGAGTTTCATGTTAGTAAAACTATGAGTTGTTTGAGAGTAATTTCTTGATATTGGGTGGCTCAAAATTATAAAGCATATGTTCTATTTGTTGTTGTTGTTGTGTTGTTGTGTTGTTGTGGGGATTTTTATTGATATGGAGAAGGTAAGGGGATATTGGAGATGATGTCTGAGTTGCTGTAAAGAAAACTTGTCGCTCGATAGTTAGCGAGTATGCTCTTTTTGTTGGCATGAGTGCTATTTGTTGTTGTAGATGGATGATGAAGAGACGGATTGCAGCATCGTTATCGAAGATCTCCTTTTCAAGGTATGTAAGGGTTATCTTTCTTTCCTTCTAGCATGAATCAGTACGTATGTCCACTTTCAATAGAAGCCGAAAGGGGCTAGTTCGCCCCTATGTTTCTTATTGACGGATTGAAACCGTCTAAGAGTTAAGGAGCCGACTTTTAGTAGAACTCCCATGTAAGTCCAATGAAGCAGAGTCAGTAACGCCTCTAAGACATTTGTAAGTTATTTACAGATAATCTAGAAAAAGAGCTAATAACTAGAAGCGGAACATAAGTAAAAAAAAGACGAACTTCCAATAGCCGAGTAAGATGAGTAGGTATGCACATTCGTGGATGACTAAGAGAATCCCTTAATCTAAGAGAATCCCTTAATCTAAGAGAAATAGAGTACGAGATACGATTGAAGGATCCATTTAAAAGAAGATAGAATACGAGTATATAAGGTACTCCTCAGACCTAAGAGAGGGAGAGATATGTGAGTTATAAAAGAAATGAATTGAGTAGCCTAACGAGATATTCAGATTAGAGCTAAGGTAGTGCAAGACTCTCTAAATCTAACAGAGTAGATCATGAGATGATCACGAGATAATATGTATAAATCGTGAGTTACAAGAAGTGCTACATGAGTTATGAGTTAGATACGCTAGTACCTAGTTTGTAGATTATTTGCTTGTTGTGTATGTATGCACTTGCCCTCGGAGCAATGATGTTTCCTTCGAGGCTATTGACACTACCTTCGAGGCTAAGATACAGATCACCTTCGAGGCTACAATACAAATATGTGCATCTCTTTTGGGGCTATACAAATATAGATTGCCTTCGGGGCTATACAGACGCACCCTTGCCTTTGAGGCTATACATATATAGATTACCTTCGGAGCCATTCATATACACTTTACTTTGGGGCCATGCACTTACACCAGATCCTTTATGAGGCCAAATTATTGTTTTTTCAGCTTGTATGTTAGATAGCGATGTAATAAAGACCAAAAATTAGAAATAGTAAGGATAGTACCTAGAGCCGAGACAAAATAGATTGTATAGATAAACAGAAGGGCAAAGAGGTCCAAGCGATAACGAATAGGTAAGTTGACCTAAAGGTTTGGTAAGTCCACTCCCATCCCTTCCTTTTAGTAGAGATTCCAGCATGTTTATTCATATTCTTTAATTTCAGAGTTTATATAAATATATATATATATATATATATATATATAGATTTCTTTCTACCTTGGATACTTGGTACATTTCTTTGTATTGATGTCTAATTGCAGGGACGCTGTAATTCATGCCTGCAGGCGTTGGTAATCAGTTCGACGAGTTCGCCCAGCAGAGCATATTGGAAGTCAGTGGAGGATATGTAAGACTCCATTTCTTCCAGAGTGCAGTTGAATCTAGAGGTCAGGTGTAAAACTTTTGTAAAAAATACGGGTAGGTTTGGATCCTGTCCCAATCATGTTTGATGTCAGTTATCTTTAGAGGCTTTGTAGACATAGATTCAGTATGTGCAGTATGTCAGTGGCCTTGCCGACCCTTGTCTTATGTTTTTTAAGTTTGCCAGTACAAGTGTTTATAGAGGCCTCATTATCCCACAGTAGTCGTTAATGAGAACAAGTTTATCCCTATCGGCCTAGTTTGAGATTGCTTTTACAGTATGGCCTCAAGGGCCTAGCTTGCCAACAAAGTTCAAACTTTGAGTTCAGCTTGGTATGCTCGGACCTAGCAAGGTACCGAGTGCCAGCCATACCCTCTAGGTTGGAATGTGATAAAATGGTGTGTGACTAAGTGATATCAGAGCAGTTCAAACCTAGGGAGAGTACGAAGTTGTGTCTATTAGAGTCTAATTTATGGATGTGTTGTACACCATATTTATAAATAGGAGGCTACAAGACATTTAATATTAGTTACCCTTCTTTTTGATCCAGATCATGCTATATAAAGCTGAGTTATAAGAAGTTAATGTCGAAATCCTATTTGATAAGTATTGTGAAGAGGTGTTTGTAGCCCTAAAAGTTATCGCCAACCAGAAAGCCAATACAAAAGCAGGTCAGCACGATAGTAGAGAGACTATTGGATGATGTTGGGTCTTGAGGATGAGAAGATAGTAGTAGAAGCCCTAATAGATGAAAGGTGTAAGGCAAAGAATGTATGAGGTATCCAGTTACGAAAGAGCCATCAGATAATAGCGGATTTCAGAAGAGACGAGAATATGACCAGAGGAGCCAGTTACGGTAAGTCAGGGATTAAGAGCACATGAAGCACATGATCAGGAGGGCAATGGACAGATTATAACTTCCAGTAGGAGGTTTCGCGTTGAGGGCCAAGAGGCAGCCCATATTATATATATATTAATTGAGATTAGAATGGATTGCCTAGGCTTGAATTAAAAGGATTGATGCATTGAAGTGGGAGTAATAACTATATTTAGTAATGTTCAAAGAAAAAAGGTCTTTGTATGAGGATAAATGCAATTATAAGGTAGTTAGATGTGTAAGCTCCAACATTCAAGGACGAATGTTCCTAAGGGGGAAAGGATGTTACACCCCAGAGTTTGGTACGTGGATGAGAGCCTAGTTAGATGACATGAGCCGGTGATTAGAGATCCTTTCCAAGGATCCCTTACGACGTAGATGGATGTTGTGAGGATGTACCGAAGATTGGAAGTCATTAGGATTGAAGGAACCATCCCTCGATGAAGTTCGAAGAAGTTAGAGTGATACGCTAAACGTTTCACTTCGCAGATGGGATCCCTCTCGCGGATGGGGCCGCATATCATAAGTCAAAAGTTGAAGATAAATCTAGAAGAAAGTGTGGCCGCATATAGTCATATGCAACGAATAAGCCATCACGAATCTGAGGCGGTGGCCGACTTCTTTTACCTATTTAAGAGGTGGAAGCCCCCCGTTCAACTCATTTTCTACCCAAATCTTTCCTTTTACTCCATAAGAGGTCCCTTAACATATTTCTAAGATCCAAAAGTGATTGTTGTGATCTAGGTGAAACTTGAAGTTCAAGTTTAATCTTTTGTATAAGGTATGTATAACACCCTCTTGGTTATGTTTAAGATTAATCTTGTGTTGGATGAGTTGTTTGGGTGAAACTAAGGCTGGCCAGTGGGCTGGGACGGCCGGGTCCCGGCCCGGTCCCGCCCCGAACCCGCGTATTAAAAAAAAAAATCGGTAGCAGGATTCGAACCGGGACGGGACAATGTCTCGTCCCGACCCGCCCCAGTCCTGCCAATCCCGACCCGATCCTGAGCCCATCCCGAGCCTACGCCGATCCCGCCTGTAACCTCCCCTTTGCAAATATAGACCATTTTAGATTTTGGTCGTTGTGCAGCGGCCATTTTTGGCCTCCCCCCCTCCCCCAACCCCCTCACCCCTTAATATTTATTTTTAACCCATAAGTTATTATATTTACACTTTAACCCAATTTTCCAACTATAAATAACTCATTTTCTCTTCATCTTTCTCACAAATCTTCCTACAATCTCTCTAATCTCTCAATATATCTCTCTACAAGTCTACATTGTTTACTAAATATTCAATTTTATTTATTCATTTGAGAATTGGGAGTGAAGTTGGCAACTAGCTTGAGGATCTTCCATCGAGCAAAGTTTCAATTTTCAACCTCTCGATTATACGTCGACGTTACGTCGGCGTTTGGTACATTCGTTCCTTCATTAAATTATTAATGTCTGTTTATTTTATTTAGCGCACTTAATTTTATTAACTTTAATTGTTTATTATCATAATTAAAATGGAAGGATTAAGAGGTATGTTTAAGGGTAAGGGTGCTTCTTCTAGTTGGGGCAACCAGGGCAAGGGTACTTCTTCTAGTCATCCTATTCCTACACAAGATGATTTTGTTGATACCGAACATTTTCCTACAATACCATTAGATTTAGACGAGGAACTATTTTCTGGAACTCAAGAAGACTTTAATTTAGACGATGATCTAGATGATATACCCACTAATGTTGATGACAACACACCTTCTAGTGCACCTTCAACTGAAATGCCTCATATTTCCCCTAGTATGAGACGAGGTCCAGCAAAACGACCATTAAAATCAGATGCATGGATATTTTTTGATAGGGACGTAGAGAATCAAGTAGCTAGATGTAAAATTTGTAAAGATGTTTTAAAATTTAAAACTGACAAAGGTCATGGTGGGACGGGGGGTTTAATGAGACACGTAGTAAGGGCTCATCCAGCTAGGTATGCCTAATACCAGGCTTCAAAACCGGGTGCGCAAACTCCCGCTCCATCGGGACAAGGTTCACATACTGATACTGTTCCGAACTAAGTACAGGGTCAAATTAACCCTATGACGGGGGGAATTGTAGGCCCTAAATACAATAAACATAGAGATAGGGAAGCAATATCAAAATTAGTTGCTGTGGAGGGTTTGCCTTTTCCATTTCCTTCATCTCCCGGTTTTATTCATTACATTAGAGATATATATAATCCTGCTTTTAACGGTTTTCCTAGATCAACTGTTAAGAGAGATGCATTTAAATTCGCACATGAATATCAACAATATTTATGTTATTCATTATATCATTTTAATGGCAAAGTGACTATCACTTCTGATATAGGTCGTAGTACTAACGGCCATGATTATTTAACGGTAACCTGTCATTGGATAGATTATAAATGGTCTATGCAAAAACGTATCTTAGCGTATAGATATATAGATGATAGGTACACTGGTACTTTTATTGCAGAAAATATTTATCAAGTGTGCGATTATTACGGAATAACTGATAAAATTATGACTATTACATTAGATAACACTTCTTCTGACAATTACGTTATTACAATTTCAAAAAATAGTTTAACTCCATCTTTCCAGATCATTTTCATATAAAATGCGTGTGCCATATATATAACTTAATTGTAAAGGATGGTCTATCACTTTTTGAAGACATTCTTAGTAAAATACAATTTGCTATAAACTTTATTTTTAAAAGTAATAGAGTACAACGAAGAAAAGAATATAAAAAATTTTGTCACGATTGTGGACTACCTTATAGAAAAATTCCAGAAGAAGTATCCACTAGGTGGAATTCTTTATACGAGCAACTACTTGTTGTTTATGACTATAGAAAACCTATAACTTTATTTTTTAGCTCTCATAATCAAAATCCAGCTGATATGGTTGTAGATAGTGATTGGGCAAAAATTTCCGAACTTATTGTATTTTTAGAGAAATTTTTTCAAGAAACAAAAGAATTTTCCGGTATATATTATCCTACTATTTCAACTATGTTTTTTTATATAACTCTAATATTTTTATTACTTAGTGAATATATGAAAAAACCAGCTTATATGGCAGCTATTAAAAAAATGTTTATCAAAATAAAAAAATATTTTGTTCCTATTCCCACTATTTATATTATTGGTGTTGTATTAAATCCGACTATTAAAATAGACGGTACTAAATCACTTATTGAAACTATTTACGATTGTATAGAAGTACTACCACCTCCAAGTCCAAAAAATCTAAATCACCCACCACCTATTGAACAAACTAAAGAAGAAGTGTCGTCTAGCGTAGAAGACCAATGCAAAAAAATATATAGGTTTTACCATCAAGAAAGTGCTAGTAACCTACCGGCTTCCACACCATCTTCTTCATCTTCAACACAACCTCACAAAAGACATGCTGTTTCTGCGGCTAGTATTGAAAGCCTCAGAAATAGAATGTGCGGCCGTACCGTTACTAACCAAATTAGCGAGTTTGATATTTTTGTTTTGCAGGGTTCTGTACCGTACCAAGAAGTTATCAATGAAGACTTGCTGAAATATTGGAGGGGGAATGAGAAGACCTTTCCGACACTTTCAATGATGGCCTGAGATGTTTTGAACATTCAAGCGTCATCAACTGCGTCTGAAAGTGCTTTTCTCTATGCGGATATCGATAGGAGACCACATACACTCATTAGCCGGAGACAAACTTGGAAATTGCAGTATTATTCAGAGATTGGATACGAGCGGAGCGGAGAAGGTGCGGTCAACCGGAGATCAACGAAGAAGAAGATGAAAACTACAACGAAATCTTATCCGAAGGTGGTAGAAGCGACGTGGATCAATTTGACCAACAAATATCAATTCCAACCGAAGAACCACAGGAAATTATCAAGCAATTAGAACAGGTTTTTTTGAGAATGTAATTTTTTAAATTGCAATTTTATTATGTATTTTGCAACTTTTGGACAACACCACAAAGTTGCAATTTAGACAATTGTATTTGTATTACAAAAAAATCATATGTCTATTAAATAATATAAGAGGCACAAAAACAGTCTTGGGATGTTTTTATTACAATATCTTGTCTTGTTTATTGAGTTTTTTTTATACATATGTCATTAAAAAAAAAAAGGAAAACCCGCCGAAACTCCATACCGATCCCGACCCCTCCCAGACCCGATTCCGACGGGATCGGGACGGCACTTCGGAAAGTCCCGCCAAACTCGATCCCGTCTGACCCGCCCAGCCCCGATCCTGCCCCCTTCACCGGTCCCGACTCGACCCCGCCAAACCCAGCCCGCCAGACCCGAGCCCGACCCACTGGCCAACTCTAGGTGAAACATCATGGACTAGAGCTTGAAGAAAGAGGAGATGAAGTTGTCTTGTTGTTGGGCTGTTTTGAAGAAATAAGTATAACTTGTAGTAATTAACATCCATGGAAAGTAATTTATATATGATTTTTGTGGAGTTTTTGTGCTTTTCCAAGTGTTGATATTGATGGTTGAGAATCTAACCACAAGCCAAAGGAAAAAGTATCTGGAAAGCATGTAAAAGTTGAGTTTCATGTTAGTAAAATTATGAGTTGTTTGAGAGTAATTTCTTGATATTGGGTGGTTGGAAATTATAAACCCTAAGTTGTATTTGTTGTTGTTGTGTTGTGGTTATAGGAATTGTACTTGATATGAAGAAGGTAAGGGGATATGGGAGATGTTGTCCGAGTTGCTGTAAAGCGAACTTGTCGCTCGATAGTTACCGAGTATGCTCTTCTTGTTGACATGAGTGGTATTTGTTGTTGTAGATGGATGATGAAGAGAAGGACTGCAACATCATCATCGAATATCTCCTTTTCAAGGTATATAAAGGCTATCTTTGTTTCCTTCTAGCATGAGTCGATATGTATGTCCCTTTTTAGTAGAAGCTGAAAGGGGCTAGTTCGCCCCTAAGTTTCTTAGTGATGGATTGAGACCGTCTAAGAGTTAAGGAGCCGACTTTTAGTAAATCCCTCATGTAAGTCCGATGAAGAAAATTCAGTAACGCCTGTAAGACATTCGTAAGTTATTTACAGATAAGCTAAGAGTTCTGAATAGAAAGAGATCTGAAGAAGAGAGCTAATACACTAGAAGTAGAACATAAGTAAAAAAAAAGACAAACTTCCAATAGCAGAGTGAGATGAGTCGGTATGCACATTCATGGAGGACTAATAGACTCTCTAAAGCTAAGAGAAATAGAGTACGAGAAATGATAGAAAGAGCCATTTAAAAGAGATAGAATACAAGTATATAAGGTACTCCTCAGACCTAAGAGAGGGAGAGATATGCGACTTATAAAAGAAATGAATTGAGTAGCCTAACGAGATAGTTAGACGAGAGCTCAGGTAGTACAATACTCTCTAAAGCTAACAGAGAAGATCACAAGATTATAAGTATAAATCGTGAGTTACAGGAAGTGCTAGACGAGCTATGAGTTAGGTACGTGAGTACTCAGTTTGCAGATTGTTTCTTGTTGTGTATGTGTGCACTTGCCCGCGTGGCTATGATGTTGCCTTCGGGGCTATTGACATTTCCTTCGGGGATAGGATATAGATAGCCTTAGGGAATACAATACATATATGTGCATTACCTTTGGGGATATACAATTATAGATTGTCTTCAGGGCCATTGGCTATACAGATTTCCTTCGGGGTTATACAAATACAAATTCCCTTCGGGGACATTCAGATACACTAGCCTTAGGGCCATGCACTTACACACCAGATCCTTTGTGAGGCTGAAATATTATGTTCAGCTTGTATGTTAGATAATGATGTAATAATGACCAGAAATCAGAAATAGTAAGGATAATACCTAGAGTCGAGACATAATAGATTGTATACATAAACAGGAGGGCCAAGGGGTCCAAGCAGCAATGAACAGGTAAGTTGACTGAGGGGTTGTGGTCAGTCCACTCCCGTCCCTTCCTTTCAGTAGAACTTCGAGCATGTTTATTCATATTCTTGAGCTTCAGAGTTTATATATAAATATATACAAATTTATTTCCTCCTTGCATACTTGGTACATTTCTTTGTACTAATGTCTCATTATTGCGGCGCTGTATTTCATGCATGCAGGAGTAGGTAATCAGTTCGACAAGTTAGCCCAACTGAACAGATTGGGAGTCAGTGAAAGATCGGTAAGACTCCATCTCTTCCGGAGTGCATCCGAGTCTAGAGGTTAGGTATCAGACTTTTGTATAAACTACTGGTAGACCAGAGCCCTGTTCCCACCACATTTGGTGTCAGTTATCTTTAGAGGCTTTGTAGATACAGATTTAGTATGTGCAGTATGTCAGTGGCCTTTACAGCCCTTGTGTTATGTTTTTTTATGTTTGTCCAGAATCACAAAATCTATCGGAAAAATAAGAGATCCAACATGTACTAGCATATCTTCTATAATCCGCTCAAGCCTGGCCAATGATATGTCCGCCAGCTGCAAAACTATAGTAGTTGGTCTTGGATTTCCCAACCCCAACTTTCTGATCATGGATGACGGTATAAGATTTATACTTGCACCCAAATCACAAAGTGCTCTCACAACTACCTGCTTCCCAATAGTGATCTCGATTGTGAAATTACCTAGATCCTTCAATTTCATTGGTAGCTTGTTCTGAATTCTAGATGTGCACTCCTCAGTAAGTATAACTATAGCATACTCTGTGAAACGACACTTATTAGCAATGATGTCCTTGATATACTTAGAATATTCTGGAATCCCTTGGAGTATATCTACCAAGAGAATGTTCACGTGCACCTTCTTAAGTAAGTCAATAGACCTTTTATATGTAGCCTCTTGTTTCTGCTTAGCCAATCTCTGAGGGAATGGAGGTGGTGGTTTTGCAACCATTGGTGCTGGTTGCTTTGCCTCAGGCATCTTTTCTACCCTCTCTATCTAAATAACATCATCTTCCATGGCTACCTCTTCATCTGCCACTGACCGGGTTGCTTGCTTTAGTGTCAGTTCTTCCAATTGCCTCCCATTTCAGAGAGACATAGCATTACAAGGTTTTGGATTAAGATCAGTGTCACTTGGAAGTCCCCCCCTGTGACCTCGTATTTTGGGCATCTGCTATCTACCTCATCTGCGTCTCTAAATTCCATACCGCTAGCGTAAGATTTTTATTTTCAGCCATTATCTTTTGCTCGAGTGCTTCTGACTCACCATCATCTTCTGCATATCCCCCATCATCTGTTTCATCATGTCTTCCATACTACTCTAAGGAGTTTGTGGCTTGGGCTGATTTTCCTGATTCTGTTGATATTGCCCATGTATCATGTTCTGGTTACCGCTACCTTGATTACCACCCCAAGAGAAGTTTGGGTGATTCTTCTAAGAAGGATTATACGAGTTACCATAGACATTCTAATTACCCTGACCTCTAGCTGCATTTTCCATGAAAAAGACAGACTCCGGATTTGCCAGACAGACATCACTAGTATGCCCTTCACCGCACACCTCACAACACACCTGGGCTTGATGCATTGGTTGCACTTGTGATTGATTTTTTCCTATCATGAAGCCCTAGAATGTTTTGTGCATAGCGTCAATCTATGTTGTCACGCCTATGTACAAGTGTAACTCGAATTCTCCCAGAGTCTTCTTAACAACATTTCCCCGTGATCACCCTGCCACTCGGAGTCACTCTGAAACCTATCCAATAAGTCAAACAACTTGTCATATCTCAGAACAAGAGTTTGTCCCTCGGCTGCAGTATCTAGCAACACTTTTCGTAGTGATCCAGACTCTCTATAAAGGTGTGTGCCAGAACTTCATTTGTTTGATGATGATGAGGACAATATCTGAGCAATGCTTTGAAACTATCACATGCCTGATATACTCTTTCTCCTGGTTTCTGCCTAAAGGACATGATTTTCCTCATGAGTCTGGCTGTCTTTCCAGATGGAAATAACTTAGTCAAAAATATCTTCGCCAGATCATCCCAGGAGGTGATGGAATTTGCTGGTTCTGCATCCAACCACTTCTTAGCGTGCCCAAGTAGAGATAATGGGAACAATGTCAACCTCACATAATTAGTAGTGACCCTGGTGGTCACAGAAGTATCTGTGATCTCCAAGAAGGTGCGAATGTGTCGTTGAGGATCCTCGTATGGAAGACTAGTGAACTGTCTGCTGGAGTGGAGCAACATTATCAAAGGATGCTACAGCTCAAAGTGCCCCTCAATAACCGATTTGACAATACTTGAAGTGACATTACCCGCTAGAGGTATTGCCACATCTCGAACTGTCATTGGTGGTGCGTCAGCTGCCATTACTTCAGGTACCACAACAATTGCTTCCTAATTTGCCCAAAAATTAACTTCCCTTTTACGTTGGTGGAACAACCGTTCAGGTTCAGGTTGAAAGTCCGCAAGGCTATTTTGATTAGCAGACCTTCACATTTGATTAGTTTCCCTGCATTCAAATAACAACTAAGATCAAGACGTTAATACTTGGATAACTAAAGCAGTAATAGATTATTCTAATAAAATCGTTAATTTCTAAGTCCCTGACAACGACGCCAAAAACTTGTTTCTCCCAAATGCGCACACAAGTATACATGGAGACTTGTAAAGTTGGATATCGATCCCACAGAGACTTCTGATTAACGATTGTAAAAAAGTTCACTATCACTACTAATTACGCAAGTATCAAAGAGTATGTTTGTTTTGTTAATAACTAACACAGAAAAGTAAATGAATATCTAATGTATGTTATTAGTTTGCTATAACGTTTGTAATGCTTGAGTTTATCAATGCGAGAATAATATTTCAGGGTCGTCGATGGTTCACCAATCCTATTGCATCGTCTAAATATCTAACCTTAGCAGATTTATTCACGATTGCTAATTAACTAGATTATTAATCGTGCAGCATTCTCCCAAATTACTACACGCCGATTCATAACAGTTCAACGCCTATATTCTTATAAAATTGCCCTGTTAAGTATGCATTTAGTCCACGAAATCTAACTGAATGTGGTGTCTAGGTATATTCAAATCCTAGCCCTCTTTAAGGATAAACATATCACACTCTCGTTACTTCTTCTCTAATCTAATATGTTCTTTCCCAAGTACGATATTAGATAGTAAATAGAACTCGACTGTTGCGCAGGCAATCAAGTAATTATGAACAGAAGTAAGGAAACAAGTGCATGATAATAAAATTACTAAGATTACATTACTTGTCAAACGTCAATATTCATAACACCACAACCCTAGAATCGTAGAGTTTAGCTACTCATAATCGGATTACAATCACATAAATTCATGTTCAATCTTAGAAAAGATGATGTATGAAGGTAAAAGAGATAACCCTAAGATGATAGCCTTACTCTTTGCTCTCTACGAAATAATACGTCCCAACCCCCTCAAAAACGGCCTAAGCTTCTATTTAAAGTGTTTGTAAATAACCCTAAAAAACCTATCCAAAATGGAATTAGACTTTAAGTCTGCTGCCAAATAGACATGGTTTCTCGTTGGGAGAGATACTGTCTCGCTATAGCCTTCGCAGGGCGAGATTGGGAATCCACTTGACACTTAGAAAAAAATTTAATCTTTGGCATTCTGAACACCATTCCTCGCGGGGCGAGGTGCAGGGCTAGACCTGACTTCGCCATAGAACTCGCGTGGCCTTGCTCCTCAGTCACTTTGTACTTGGTAGAATTCTTGAACACTGCACTTTTCGACTCTCTTTCTCGCGGAGCTAGGTGTAAGGGTAGCTTTGACTCCAAACAACATAATTCCCAGTATCAGTAAGCTGAAAAGAAATTATTTGTATGTCACTTACATCTGAAGAATGCAAGAAGAGTTGGTGATTATAATCAACCCCGTGTGCTTGAAATGAACCAGTACCATTTGCTTGAGAGTGTTCACCAGTAGTTGCTATTTTCTTTAAGTGTAGTGAGAAATTTTAAATTTCAATAGTCAAGAATGTGGAAGCGATTAGTAAATTAAAGATTCAGTTGTCAGAATTGTATCGAGGTTCAAGAATTCCTCATATTCTGAACCCTTGTGAGAATAACAATTTACATATGGAACTTTGAACGAGATAGAAGAAAGAAGAAGAGGATTGAAACAAGATCGGAGCTCAATGCTCTGATACTATGTAATCGGAGAAGAAAGATGCCATGCATTGAGAGATGAAGAAGATATTAGAAGAGAAAGAATGAGATCAATTGTATTGAATGTGATGAAATCGTACAAATGAGTACATTGCTCATTATATAGGATTAACTACCTTTCACTAATTAAATGACTATTTAACAAACTAACTACTTCATAACTAATGGTGAGAAAAGACTATTCTACCCTTAATGACTAATGAACATCTTTATACAATAACATCAATTAATATTGCTCATTAGAATCTTTCGAGTTCTTACACGTCTATTCAAATTAACCCAATGAACATTTCTAGTTTGGAAGTGTGCCTCGTATACCCATTTATGTTCTTATTGAGCAATAAATCTTATTATCATGAGTTATACATACATACATACATATATGTAATGACCATTGCTCATTTCGGGTTAATTTTATCTAATTCTGAAGCCGTCTCTGACAGAATTTCTATACTCATTGCACCTAAATAATATGATATGTATGTATGCGTGTATGATAAGATTTCATATAAGATGTGGTTCCTGTCATGACTTCTTAACTTCCAAGTATTAGGTCGTAGTTGAGAATATATATGTGGCAACTTAAAATCGTGGTCATTTAAATGTGTAACTTTATGCTAATTTTTTTAGATGAATTTTGGATATATGGATGGAAATGCCAGCTCTCCTAACTCCTGAGGAAAGGACTAAATAAAATGACTAGGAGGTTTGCTTTTCAACCTGCTAAAGGGCAAGTCCTTATTTTCTTTTTGAGTTTTGCTACTTGGGATCTCAACTTGACAATACAGTGCTAAATAAGTTAAGCCTAGAGATGTTTTAAGTTTCTGTGGAATAAATTTTATTTTGTCTTCTAGTTGGAAAACAAAATCCAAAATAAAGAAACAACTGCCACAAAGTCCAAGATAAATTTTCTATTCAATTTGCAATTGCTAATCTTGTATTTATGAGAAAGGTTGTGTTCTGATTCTGTTAATCCAGAATTGGCGACTGATGGATACTAAAGACCCAATTCTAAAGAGGCAAAGATGTAATTCAATTACAAAAATTAGTCATTTTGATAAATTAAATTTATTTTAGAGTACATATATTAACGTTTTAAAATAACAAAAAGAATATTTGTTATGAGTAACTTCTTTTCAAACAACCCCTTGTTGTCCCAATTAGTAGGGTGCTAATTATGTGAGATATTTAAGAGAAAAATGATAGTTTAGACAAAATACTGTTATTATTAAGGTTATTAAATATCTTACTGAAAAGTGTTCAGAAGACAAATAATATAGAGCGAATGTAATATCAAAATGATTAGTGTAGAGTTGTAGTAGTTTTTCTTTTCTTTTTCAATTGATTGAAAGATGTGATCTATATCCAGCTTCCTGGCTTACGCCAGACTATTCCTGGAGATAGTAGTCCCGGTCCCTCAGCACTACTACCAGTAAATCGCGGGATGTGCCTGAATGACCAGGGTTTGAGAAAAACGCAACTGATATCACCTACAAAGTTCTACCCCATTAGAGAGAAAATTGCTTCCACCAGGGTTCGAACTCACGCTGCAGGCCTCCAGTTGAATTTTAAGTTCCCTCCTTTGCCATCCAGCTATGCCCGGGGACAAAAAAAAATGACGAATTTTAGATAGAGAGAATACGTGGTTTTAGGTTGGGAGAATAATAAGAAGACAAATTGGAGAGAATTGAGTTTTGAATTGAGTTGATGAACTAAAACGTTGATGTTTTGCTAAGTTTGAATCATGAAGATGCTTGGGAGTTAGCAAGTTGATTGACTTTGACAAATCACCCATATATATTTCTAGTTGTAAAAAAGTTGACTAAGTCTCCCTATTATTAGGAGATTTCCATTAGTTGCTCCCTTCCAACTAGGTGCGGGCATCGTAGGGTATTGAAAATTTTGGTTTGTTAATTTTAATTTTTTCGATTGTCAAAAATATTATATCATATCATATCAATTTAGTATGGTTTGGTATTCTTAAGTTTGATTTTGGTATCTTGTGGTACGATAAATCGGTAACCATAATTTGTTCGACTTCGGCTTATATATACTCATACAATAGAGAATTATGACTTCAATTTTTCAAGAAACGTCTCAATTATATCATATTAATATCTTACACGTGTAGAAATATTCAAAAGAAAGTACAAGCAATTCCTTTCATTTCGTTGATCAATGACACAAAAAAGACATTTCAATCAAGATAGAGTAGTCAAAGTTCCAACATCGATCTAAACAATTAATTTTGTACTAATACTAGTTTATATATTTGTTAATATTATAATATATATGAATTGTATATGTAGCAGTATACTTCGGTACGGTATTTGATATTTCGGTATTCTTTTATAAATACCATATTGAATACCAAATAAAGTTAAACTACATACCTAATATCATAATATGGAAACCGCAGTATAAAAACTTTAAATTTTAGTATGGTAATCGATATATGCCATATCATGTCACCCCTACTTCCTACCCAACCTCCTCTACAAGAAATAGGTACCCCCTTCTCTATCTACTCGAGCACCATTTGTGATTATTTTTAATGGATATATTTTATATATAATAATTAGTGTAAAGAATATTAAGGTATTTGTATTTAATATTTTGTAGTAGTTGATAAGTCGTGGATTTTAGGACTATTTGCATCCATTCCTTATACTTTTAAGAGTCTTCTAAGTATTTTTCTATGTGCTTTCGTGTGTTTAACGGTTCAAGGAAAAAAGGAACAAAATAGCAGAAAAAGGCCAAAATACACTCAGATGTGACGAAGAATGCTGCACCGCAAACACTGAACAGAGAGGTTGGCAAAAATGGGAGGAATGTGATGAGTATGCGACACCAAAACATCAAATGCTATCGCATACTCTCTAGATGAACAACCAGTGAGCTGAACAAAAAGAGAACAATTGCCACACATATGCGACACCGCATACTCTAAATGCGATCGTATACTTGAAGCTCAGGAAAAACAGTGAAGATTGACAAAGTAAAGGGAATGCGGCATCATCCGAAAAATGCGACCCCATTCCAAGAATGTAGCACCGCATACAGACTGCATAAATCACGATAAGAATTTTGGGCATAAGAATGCGGCCAGAATGCGACCGCATACTCCTGATGCGACCGCATTCTGGTCGACGCATAGTGTTACTTAGGCTACTTTTTGTCTTTTCCATATAAATAATGTGCTTCGATTGTCGAGCTCATTATTTCAATATTTCATACTCTAAAAGCTCATTTTTGCTTTTTGCACTGAAGAAGATACTTTTGGTGTAGCTTTCAAGATATTCCTTTGTCCTCCTCTCCAATTTATTGTAAGCACATGAATGCTTTTATTGCTTATGCTTTTACTTTATTTAATTTGAGTAGCTAATTTCTTTAGCTAGGGTTGTGGTCCCAAGGGGTTTGATATGTGATTGGGTACTATAACCTTAGTTTATTGGGTTGCCATGATTGTTTTCTAATAGCTCTTCATATTGTATTATTTATTAATGGTGGCCAACATTAATAGTGCCTAAAGTCCTTGAGTTGCTTGGAAAAGAAGATAAGGATTAGAAAAAAAGTTATTAACAAGGATTTGGAGTTTTAACCCCCGTCTAATAGCTAGATCTAGGAATAGAATAGTTATCTTGAAATCGAAATGGGTATTCCTAATTTTACATCATAGGGCTTGGAAAAGCTTGTGATGAAATTTATCATTTAGGATGGGAAACTTTTGATAAACCCGTTGGACCCATTATTTAAAACATGAAGGCTTCCCTAATAAATTAAGTAAAATATCAATTGCATCCTTTCCCCGAAGGCATCACAACCCTAGTCGTTCTCTTTATTTATTAAAATCAATCAATTGCTTTTTAACAATTTAGTTCGATAGTTTATAAATCAAACAATATTTTCCCCCTTCCCTTGGAAATTAAGATTAACCGTTGAGGCTTGCATTTAATTCATATTTTTCTCGTCGTATTCTCAGTGGGATTCAAACCCAACCTTGTTGGGTTCTATATTTGGTCAATGACCGCTTTACATCCTTTTAAAGATATAATTTGGGCGTATCAGTAATCCATCTTTTTTGTGTCATTTATCTCACTTATTATGGATAGCTACCTATGATAATAAATGAAAGGGAGAGATTTGAATTGTGTCCTCAATATGTGTAAAATGAAAATGTAACCACTAGATTGTAATTTGGAAAAAGGTCCAAATATACTTGTTTACCCAAAAAAAGGTACAATTGAATTTGTAAGTGATTTTAAGGATACGTGGATAGATTTGCCGATAAGTAAAATAATCAATTAGCAATAAGTAAAATAAATAAAATCAATAAATAAGTAATTAGCCTGGAATGCCGTAATCTTCATTATAATTAAACCGAAAGTTTGGTCCGATCCTCAGCTAAACTGCTTCGAGTCTGAACCAATAACAAGAGAAAACAAGAGTACTTCTAAATGTAATTATACGAGTTTCGGTAATGAGAATGAGATGCCCTTCCAACATGAAGGTTGGGATCTTTATATAGCTAACAATATAAGGCATTTATTTCCAAGAATCACTCCCTCATTTAATGATAAAAATGATCACTTAATGAGCAAATGGTAACGGCTGACGCCAAATCTGTAACAGGTAGGTGCCGAGCTCCTTCAGACTTACACCCGATGTTTCCATGTCCAATCACTACTCGGTGTCATCTGGTTCGGACATCGCCCGGTCTTGCTACAACACTTGAACTCACCACTGGTGCAAATTTCTACTTCCTTCGATCTTCATTTCCAAATCATGCCATGTGTCATGTCGATTTTTACCGTATACAATGCTCGTGTGTTATGTGATTAGAATAAACATACCCTTCGTTGGCTAAAAAGTTGGAACTTATAAGCTGAGTTTTGTATATGTTACAGAAGAAAATGTTTGCAAGCTCGAGTAGTTCATTTTACAACTTTAGACTCTATTATAAGTTGGTAGACATTTTTTCAAGTGTTCACAACTTCATCATATAAGTAAATTTTGTAATGGGGGTTTTTCCAAATTTATGCATACTACCTTGATAAAAGGTTTGGGTTAATTTTGTTTACATGTTCTTGAAAGGATAGAAATGTGACTATTGGGAATTGGAGGATGATGAATTTTCTCCCATAGCTATAAATGTCATATTTGAAAGAAAAGTAAAAGCCTTTTAGTTTGAGAATTATATGTTGAAGAAGAATGTGACAAATTTGGAGTGTTCAAATATACTCATAAATTTTCTAGAAGGATTACATATACTCCTGGCTTTGCTAGAAAATTTTAATTAAAGGCGGGGGGAGGGGTTTAATTAAATTCACGTGGCTTTTATTTTTTTTTAAATAAGGAATAATTTTAAAATTGATTATTTCACTTAAGTCAATTGAAAAAGGCATATTTGAGCTATTTGTGTAATGATAGGGTTATAAATAGATCTTTTTAAACAGAAGGTATAATTACTTTAAATCGCATATTATTGGAGAATAATTGGATCTTCTCCATTGTAACTTCAATCTCAGATTTATTTGTGATTATTTCAATTTAATATTTTAAAGATGTTTTATAAAACAAATTTATCAAATAAGAACCAAATTTTTTATCCAAAACAGGAACTAGGTTATAAAGGCTTAAACTTTTAATAGTTTTGTTCTAAAGTTATATTTAGAAATTGATGTTCTTGAATGAAGCAAGACTACATCACTCAGATATCCATTGTTTAAATTTGCAAGTTTAAAATAAACATAAAACTTACAAATTGTATTGAAATCCTTCATGTTCCAGTCAATTAAACATTCAAGGTACTATTAATTAATAAAATTTAGGGCTCTTAAAAACCTTAGAACGTTTTCATTAAATATTGGTCTTACAATTTAGAATTTAAATTAAAGCTTTAGACTTTTAATTTACTCTTTAAAGTATGATCTTTAATTTGGAATGTTTCTAATACCAATAATTATTAACATTAAATAAACAATAAGAGCTTTTAAAAAAACATTGGAAAAAGAATTTTAAAAAGACTATATTAGCTCGGCCCTGACCTTAGCGCGAGTCTGGTCCAAGTTAAATAACCTATAAAATTATGGAATGTTATTAATCCCGATTTCTAAACATGTGGCTAGTCCGGTCCGACGACCGAGGGGCCTGAAAACTTGAGACCAGATCGGACCGGACCGATCCCTTAATACGCATGGGCATGTCTAGTAGGGGTGTTAGCTAGACCACTATTGGAGTATGCTATTGAGTTTGATAAAGAGTAAAGTATAAAATTCTCTTTCTCTAACAGTGTTTATTGTAGATTATGAAATGATTGTTGTTTTTTTTTTTGTTGGAAAACTTTTTTTATGGAGAATATCATTGCAATAAATCTGTCTTTGTTGCTTTTCCTTTGAAGGATCGTACATAATCTCAACCTGCCAAAACACACATCTCTGGGATTTGTTGTTTTCTGCAGTCTAGATGACCAGAACTCTTTACAACGGCCCTCTTTGTAATCCACGTTGAATATTATCCAAGGACATCCATATGAGATTAAATCTAAATCATCCGTTATAACCCTATCGACCAGACCATTTGTGGCCAAATACACTATTTGCGCATCTGCCTCATACGGAGCAACAATATAACTTTATGTTTTCCTTGTTCACATCCTTGATTATGTCATGAACTACACGGTGCTGACACATAAACAATCTTTTGGTAGTTTGTGGGAGATGATATGGTAGTTTCAGGACTCGCCTCGAGGCAGAGCACTGACAAAGCGCCTCGGGACTCACGTGCGGGGCTTACGCCCTAAGCGTTCGACTATACATTCTAAACACGCCTAACGCTCAACGCTCGGGGTTCGCTTAACAGTTCTTACACAAATAATAATTTAAATTTCTTAATTAAAATCGCTGACCCTCATAATTCTTTAACAAATGAATGACACTTAATAGTTTTTCATCTATAGGAATATATTGTTAGAAATAATAGAAGAATAACATAGAAATTAAGGCCTTGAGGCGTAAAAGATCACTATCTTTCAAGAGTTCTTACATGTATATTCTTCACGGAGTACAAGCAATTTTCTATCAGGATACAACAATGCCTGAAATCATACATGCAAATTGAATACGCTACTTCTGGGATGTATTGGTATTTATAGTGTTCCTGAAGAATTGCTCCTTTTCTGAATAGTTGCGTTGTTATGTTTTTATTTAAAACTTAAATTTTAAATAAACAAAAATTGTTCAAAAAAATAAATACGAAAATAACATATTTATTTAAAGATCCGATCCGGCCCGCGCCCAAGCCCCAAGTCCAACTCCAAGTCATTTTGATATATAATTAAATATACATACAAATGCACATATACAAATGCACATATCCTTTTAAATATGTCAATTGCTCATTTTATTTAGACTTAGTGGACCTAGGCTTATAAAGCCTTAAAAATGGCTTTTGGCCACCGATGTGGAATACTCCCACATATTACAACTACAACTATTCTTACCATCTCCCACTAATTGTAATATGTCTCATAATATCATGTATATCTAAAAGTATCTTATATAGATTTAAACTTTTCATTAGTATAAATACCTTAAAGTTTGACGAAGTTATTGGTATCCTAAGATTTGAACCACAACTCCTTTTGTCAAATCGAAAGTATCTCACACATAATATTATTAAGTAGTGAAACAATCCAATATTATGCTTTAGCACATTTATGGCCATGTGCTAATCCAAATTCATGAATATTTACAAGATCAACTCCTTAAATCTTGTTTGAAGCGGCACCACTTCATTCATTTAGGTGGAAATAGACTTTATGTCCCTGTTGCTGTAGACATTTGCTAATTCCATTAAGAATTAAATTACCCTTTTTTTTTAAACAGTATGCACTTAGAAGTTTGTCATTATGCCCTTGCTATTACAAGCATTTAATAACTTCTAACTCCTCACATAATAGTAAGCAGTACACCAGAATTAAGTCTCTTAACGAGGAGATTCGTGCTTAAACAAAACAAGCAACTTGTTATTACCCATTAAACTTATGTTGTTAGAGTGTATACTAACTCAAAGTTGGGTTCCCATTACTTGCGTTTAATTTATGAGTTTTAGCCCCATTCCTTCACTAGTTTGTTGTACCGCATCTCTGTTTAATGCCTTTGTAAATGGATCAGTCACATTTTTATTTGATCTCACATACACTGTAGCTATAATTCCATTTGTAACTAACTCTCTTATATAAGCATGCCTTAAACTTATATGTCTTGATTTCTCATTATACATTTTATTATGAGCTACACACATAATAGTCTCACTATCACAAAATATGAAAATGACTGGCATAGGTTGTGGCCACAACTTTATATCCAGTAACATGTTTCTTAGCCATTCCACTCTTGTCCAACAGCTGCTAATGCAATGAATTCAAATTCCATTGTATAATGGAAAATACAAATTTGTTTCTTGGATGCGCAACTAATGGCGTCACCCCCCAAAGTGAATATCCAACCTGAGCCTTATTATCATTTATACTTGTAATCCAACTCGCATCAGAATATATTTCTAATACAGTAGGAAAATCATTATAGCAAATGCCCAAATGCTTTGTTTTCTTCAAATATCCAAGTACTCTAATTATAGCTTTCCAATGAATATTACTTGGATTATTTGTAAATCTTGAAAGTTTACAAACGGCAAATGCTATATCAGGCCTAGTGCAGTGCAGTGCATACATCAAACTGCTAATTGCACTTGTATACTCTAATTGATCTACTATTCTTTCAGTATTTTAAGTAAACTTGATACTTGGATCATATGGAGTATTAGACTCCTATATGCCCAAATGATTGAACTTGTTAAGTGTCTTATCAATATAGTGGGCTTGTGATAAATTCACTCTCTTGTTATTTCTTTGGAGCTTAATACCTAAGATAGTATCTACTTCATTCAAATCTTTCATTTTAAAGACCGAAACTAGATATTTCTTGGTTTCAAAAAATTCCAAGCATGTTCGTATAAAAAATCAACATATCATCAATATAGACAAATGACAACTCCATAATCTTTTGTGAACTTGGAGTAAATACATTTATCAGCATGATTATGAACGAATCCATTTGATAATATCATACTATCAAACTTTTCATGCCACTATTTTGGCGCATATTTCAAACCATAGAGAGACTTTATTAGCTTACAAATTTTATGTTCATTACCAGGAAGAACAAAACCTTCAGGTTGTTTCATATAAATTTCTTCACTTAAGTTTCCATTTAGGAAAGCAGTTTTAACATCCATTTGGTGCACATATAGATAATATATAGATGCCAAAGATAAAAGTACTCTAATAGATGTTATTCTTGTAATCGGAGCATATGTATCAAAGTACTTCCTTTTGCGTGAAGCCCTTTGCAACCAGTATTGCTTTAAAGGTTTGTATAGAATCGTTTGTATTATATTTTCTCCTAAATACCCATTTACAATCTATAGATCTATCCATGAGGCAAATCAACCAACACCCTAGTGTTGTTTGACATTATTGAGTCCATTTCATCATTAATCGCCTCTTTCCAAAAAGTTGTTGGAAATTTACTAATGTGGAATTAAGTATATCTCATTATTTATGACTCAAACAATTGGGGCTCCGTACGTCGGAAACGTTGTTTTCACACACGTGCACACGTAGTGCCAAGTATCGCAAATTTCATTAGTGAAAGAGGAATTGGTACGTATGTAATACGTTTGAGACATAGAATGATGGACGGTTATTGGCCAAATGACAAAGTATTCCACGTTGGTAAACGAAGGAAGAAGTGTAAGATGAAACGAGTCGGAAATCACCGCGGAGCCGTGAAGGGTGCCACACCGTCGGAGCCGCGGCGCTAATTGGTTGGCCAGTCACTGGAGCCGCGGCGCTAATTCACAGAGCCGCGGCGCTTCAGAGGCAGAATGCTGCGAAAGAAAGTTGGAAAGTTCTGACCTTTATGATGGTTTTCGAGCATTGAATCTCCATTACTTGACACATGAATTCAGCCATTATTTGGCTGAATGTAACCCCTCTCAATAAGTGTCATTACATGGTTATTGTAGGCCATTAGTTGGCTAGTTGAGGGGTCTTCTCCTTACACTATAAATTGAGGCCTTTGACTCAATTGAAGAACACTACACAACACTTAGAAAATACTCCAAATTTTTTTGAATTCATCTTCTTCCTCTCTAGCAAAGTTACTATACTCAAAGTTCTTCAAGAGTAACACTTGAGTTTCATTTGCTCAATTCTTAAGTTGTTGTTATATCTTGGGAGACTATTGCCCGACAACGTAAAAGAAGATATACGGGGCAATCTTGTCTTAAAGACAGAGTGTCATCACTCGACTCAGCAAATCACACAAGCAGTTTATTAAGTTCTTGATTTCCAGTTTATTGTAATATTTAGTTTATCCTTTCTTACAATTGTAATAGTTACTTACTTCCCATTCCCTACAACAACTGTATCCCAATAATTTTAAGACAAGATTTGTTATAAGTACCTAAAAAGATGACTGGAAGAGAACAAATTGCTTCTGTTTCTGTTGCTGCTGCTACTCAAGGCAATCCCTCTGCCTTCCCCACTGCTCAAGGCACACATAATGCCTTTCTGGTTGCTCAAGGCTCATCCAACGCCTTTACTGTTGCTCAAGGGAACGTTGTCGTTCCTCCACCCGTTGGATTCCACCATGAACGCCCTGAAAAGTTCATGGGCTCCAACTTCAAGAGATGGCAACAGAAGATGCTATTCTATCTGACTGTTATGAGAATGGCTTGTTTCCTAACAGAAGATCCTCCACAATTTGGAGATTAAATGGACCATTCGCCTACTGAAATGGCTAAAGAGGGCCTAGGTATGCATGTCATTAATGGCATGAAGATGGTTCTTGATGCACGGAGTCATAGTGATTTCATGTGTAAGAACTATATAATGAACTACTTGCCAGACCCTCTCTACACGGTGTATTGCACCGTAGGCACTGCCAAAGAGTTGTGGAAGAAACTGCAGAAGAAGTACAACGCACAAGATGCAGGTACTAAGAAATTCATCATTGGGAAATTTCTAAAATTTCAAATGGTGGATAGTAAAACAGTGATGTCCTAAGTCCATGAATTCCAAATGATTCTACATCACCTGAATTTGGAAGGTATGAAACCAAATGAGAAGTTTTTTGTTGCATCACTGATTGAAAAGTTACCTCCCTCGTGGAATGAGTTTATGAGTTACTTAAAACTCAAAACAAAGGAAATGACCTTTGAAGAACTTATTATCAAACTCCAAATTTAGGAAGATAATAAGAAGGCCTTGGCTATTGGTAAACAACCCGCTGAGGCAAAAGCAAATCTGGTTGAGGCCAAAGGGAACTCAAACAAGAAGCACAAGTTCCAAAAAGACGGCAAGACCCAAGCGGCGGAGAAATTCAAAGGAAACGGTCACCACTGTGGGAAACCTGGTCATATGATCAAGGATTGCCGCAAGCTCAAGACTGAGCAATAAGATAAGGCCAAGGCTAAGGGCAAGGCACAGGTTAACGTCGTCAAAGATAAGTTTCTGGACGACATGATTGAGGAGTTCTCAGCGGTGGTGCTAGAAGCAAACCTTGTTGAGAATCCCATGCAATGGTGGATGGACACATATGCTACAAGACAAATTTGTTCCAATAAAGTTGCCTTCTCCACTTATACACCAGTTACAAACAAGAAGTTATTCATGGGCAACAACGCTTCCTCTGACGTGCTGGGTAGGTATGGTAGTCCTGAATATGACTTCTGAAAAGGAGCTCACTCTGAAGGAGGTGATGCATGTTCCTGAGAATAGAAGAAATTTAATTTCAGGTCATTTATTGGCTAATGCTAGTTTTAGGCTAGTGTTTGAGTCCAATAAATTTGTAATAGAGGATTCTTCTGTGAAGGCCTCTTCAAAGTTAACGCCATGTCTGTATTACGTACAAACAATAATATTGAAGCTTCTTCTTGCTTGCTTGAGTCCTCTAATTTATGGAATCATATATTAGGACATGTCAACTACAAGTCCATCCAAAGGTTGGTAAAGTTGGAGTTGTTGCCGTCTATCGACGTAAACCCTCAACATAAGTGTGAGGTGTGTGTAGAGGCAAAACTCACCAAGCTTCCTTTTTGATCCGTCAAAAGGATACCACTCCTCTAGAACTTATTCACACAGATATATATGATTTGAAGTTTGCACAACCTAAGGGGAACAAGTACTTTGTGACATTCATTGATGATTGCACAAAGTATTGTTACCTTTACTTGTTGAAAAGTAAGGATGAAGCCTTTAAAGCGTTCCGACGTTACAAAGCATAAGTTGAGAACCAACTAAGCATGCGGATTAAATTCATTCGTAGCGATAGAGGGGGAGAATATATAGCGCAATTTGAGGAATATTATGCCAAATCGGGCATTGTTCATCAAACGACGCCTCCATACTCACCTCAGTCGAATGGTGTGGCGGAACGCAAGAACCGCACATTGAAGGAAATGATGAATGTCTTGCTCATCAATTCTGGTCTACCACAAAACATGTGGGGAGAAGCTGTCCTTACCGCTAATACGATTCTTAACAGAGTCCCACATAAGGGTAAGGACAAAACTCCATATGAATCATAGAAGGGAAAGAAACCCACCTATAAATATTTAAAGGTGTGGGATTATTTGGCAAAGGTTGAAGTACCCAAGCCTAAGCAGGTCAAGATTAGGCCTAAGACTGTAGATTGCATATTCATCGGATATGCAAATAACAGTAGTGCTTATCGCTTCTTAGTGCATAAGTCAGATATTCACAGGGGTACAATCATGTAATCAAGGAATGTTCAATTCTTTGAAGATACCTTTCCTAGAAAGGAAAAAGACATAACCTCTCGCAAACGAAGTTCTGAACAAAGTTCTAAGGAACCGGGAGTTGTTGACGGCCCGAATCTTGATGGTTCAGATCTAGTGGATCTCAAAGTGGCTGAATATCTGGAATCTTGTGTTCCAGACTCTCAGAACTTGGAGACTCCAGAGATGGAACCAAGGCGAAGTAAAAGGGCCAGGAAGGATAAATCGGTCCTGACTTTGTAGCTTATATGGTTGATGATGAACCAAGGACAATTGCTAAAGCATTGTCAACTCTAGAGGCACCGCTCTGGAAAGAAGCTATTGAGAGTGAAATAGACTCCATCCTGCATTACCATACTTAGGAGTTGGTTGATCTTCCTCCAGAAAATAAACCGTTGGGTTGTAAATGGATACTCAAACGGAAGTATAAAGCAGATGGGTCTATAGATAAGTACAAGGTCAGGTTGGTAGTCAAGGGCTATCAGCAGAAAGAAGACCTTGACTATTTTGACACGTACTCTCCGGTGTCTAGGATGACGTCCATACGAGTATTCATTGAGATTGCAGTGTTGCGTGACTTTGAGATACATCAAATGGATGTCAAGACTGCCTTCCTAAATGGTGATTTAGAAGAAGAAATATATATGGAACAACCCGAATGGTATGTGGTTCCAGGGCAAGAGAAGAAAGTCAATCGGCTTGTCAAATCTCTGTACGAGCTGAAATAAGCCCCGAAGCAATGACACGAAAAATTTGATAGTACTCTACTATCGAAGGGTTTCGCCATTAATGAGTGTGACAAATGTGTCTACATGAAAGGTAACTCTGACTCATTCGTCATGATATGCCTGTACGTAGATGACATGCTGATCACATGGAGCAGTCCTAGCTTGATCCTAAAGACTAAGAACATGTTGAAACAATGCTTTGACATGAAGGATATGAGTATCGCAGATGTCATCTTAGGGATAAAGATCTCTAAGACGTCTGACGGACTGGTCTTATCTCAGTCTCACTACATCGAGGATGTTTTGAGAAAGTTTGAGATGTTTGACAGTTTGCCTATGAAGTCACCAATGGATAGAAATCAAAAGCTTGATAAAAATCGTGGTGCACCCGTATGCCAGGAGAAATATGCACAGGTGATTGGGAGTTTGATGTACATAACAAACTGCACCCGACCTGATATTGCTTATGCAGTCAACAAGTTGTCTAGGTTTACCCGTAATTCGAGTAATGATCATTGGAAGGCGTTGAATCGGGTACTACGATACCTGAAATACATGCTAACTTACGGGTTGAATTATTCAAGATATTCAGCTGTACTAGAGGGGTACATTGATGCAAACTGGATATCTGATATAGAGAACACCAAGTCCACCGGTGGGTATGTATTTACAATTGGTGGTGGGGATGTGTCTTAGAAATCCTCTAAGCAAACTTGCATCGCCCGATCCACGATGGAATCGGAGTTTATCGCTTTAGACAAAGCAGGAGAAGAAGCTGAGTGGCTTCACGACTTCTTAGAGGATGTTCCTTGTTAGGACAAACTCGTACCTTCTGTAATGATCCACTGCGATAGTCAGTCGGCTCTAGGAAGGGCACAGAGTTCTATGTACAATGGTAAGTGTCATCATATTCGATGGAGACATAAGATTGTTAGGCAGCTGATCATTACGGGTATAATATCCCTTGATTACATAAAGTCAAAGGATAACATATCGGACCCGCTGACAAAGGGCTTACACAAAGATCATATATTCTGTCTGTCTAGGGGAATGGGCTTAAAACTCAAGGTATAAGGACCAATACGGTGGTAACCCAACCTTACTAACTAGAGATCCCAGGAATTAGGTTCAATGGGAAAACTAAGCTGTAAAGGTTAAGTTGAGCACTTCGGTGGAAGCATGAGCACTTCGGTGGAAGCATGAGCACTTCGGATAGTGATATCTGTAAAGAAATACCAAAATCCAAAGTGGTTCCCGCGATAGACTATAAGTGCTATCTGCAGTGTGGGTAAAGGTTAAGTTTCCAAAACCTTTAATGATCCTCACTGGTTGAGGTTAGGTTTGGGGAAAATTTTAATGGTTCCTAACACTTGTAAAGTGAGGTATAGCAGGATACCTTGTAGGAGACCACCTGTTTAAGTGCGAGGACAGGCCGCCTCAAATGAACGCACTTAAGAATACAAGAAGTCTTCACGGCCACAACGGATAAAACATTACGAAGAACAGAGTAAGGAAAGATGTTGTGTTGGTACCATTGACTTAGCTTACCCTAAACACTGACGGTTCAAGACATCACGTTCACCGCGTAGTAAGTAAGTCCGATGGTATTCAACTATGGAAGGTTCAAAGCGAAAGCTACCTATCCAGATACAACATCGGTCCGCTGAAAGATTGCTGGAAAGGCACCGTGTGAGTGCGCTAAAATCTCTTTCAAGAGGGGATTGTTGGAAATTTACTAACGTGGAATTAAGTATATCTCATTATTTATGACTCAAACAATTGGGGCCCCGCACGTCGGAAACGTCATTTCCACACACGTGCACACGTAGTGCCAAGTATCGCAAATTTCATTAGTGAAAGAGATATTGGTACGTATGTAATACGTTTGAGACATAGAATGATGGACGGTTATTGGCCAAATGAAAAAGTATTCCACGTTGGTAAACGAAGGAAGAAGTGTACGAAGTGTAAGATGAAACGAGTCAGAAATTGCCGTGGAGCCGTGAAGGGTCGCGGCGCCACACCGTCGGAGCCACGGTGCCAGAGCGCCGCGGCGCCTCCCAGGCAGCGCCTCGGCGCTAATTGGTTGGCAGTCATTGGAGCCGCGGTGCTTATTCACAGAGTTGCGGTGCTTTGAAGGCAGAATGCTGCGACGGAAAGTTGGAAAGTTCTGACATTTGGGCTGGTTTTGGAGCATTGAATCTCCATTACTTGACACATGAATTCAGCCATTATTTGGATGAATGTAACCCCTCTCAATAAGTGTCATTACATGGCTATTGAAGGCCATTAGTTGGCTAGTTGAGGGGTCTTCTCCTTACACTATAAATTGAGGCCTTTGGCTCAATTGAATAACACTACACAACACGTAGAAAATACTCTAGAATTTTCTGAATTCATCTTCTTCCTCTCTAGCAAAGTTACTATACTCAAAGTTCTTCAAGAGTAACACTTGAGTTTCCTTTGCTCAATTGTTAAGTTGTTGTATCTTGGGAGACTATTTCCCGACAACGTAAAATGAGATATACGGGGCAATCTTGTCTTAAAGACAGAGTGTCATCACTCGCTCAGCAAATCACACAAGCATTTTGTTAAGTTCTTGATTTCCAGTTTATTGTAATATTTAGTTTATCCTTTCTTACAATTGTAATACTTACTTACTTCTCGTTCCCTGCAACAACTGTATCCCAACTAAAGCAACATCTCTTGAAGACATAGCTTCTTTGAATGTTCTAGGATCTTCTTCTATATTAAATAAAATAGGTATTTGATTGTAGACATTAGTTATATCTCCTTCCACCAGGAAAACTATAGATTCTGGAGAAATAAAATCAGGATTAAGAGTTTTTTCTTTTCTAACTCTTTGGTTTCTTCTAGGCTCTAATTGAGAATTGTGACTTTTCCTTTTATTTGAAATAATTTTCAGAATGTGACAACTTTTGTGTATCAAGACTACTTTGATTTTGTTCAATCAACTTCTCATCAACGATATCATTAATGAATCTATTTTCTAAAAATTCAATATGAATAGATTCTACAATAACATTAGATTCTAGATCAAGCAATCTATATGCTTTAGAATTTTGTACATATCCAACAAAAATATATTTTATTCCTCTAGATCCTAATTTTGTTCTTTGATGATCAGGAATCATATAAAAGAATATACACCCCACACTTTAAAATAACATATATTCGATTTTCTACCATTCAAAGTTCATAAGGAGAAACATGCACACTTTTTGAAGGCACTCTATTTAATATATGACAAGCAGTAAGTAGTGCTTCACCCCATAAATTATGTGGTAAATTTGCATTTAATAATATAGAATTAACCATGTCTACTAAAGTTTTTTTTTCTTTCGGCCAAACCATTTTGTTGAAGTGTATAGGGATCACTTATTTGATGTATTATACCATGCTCTTCACAAGACTTACTAAAATCAGCAGAAAAATATTCTCCACCTCTATCACTTTGAATAATTTTAATTTTTCTACTCTTTTGATTTTTCACAACTGGCTTGTATTCCTTAAACTTTTCAAAAGCTTTATATTTTTTTTCTAAGTAGATAAACATGTGTGAATCTAGAGAAATCATCTATAAAAGTAATGAAGTGTCGTTTGCCTCCTCTAGTTAATTCTCCATTTAATTCACATTAGTCAGAATGCACTAAATGTAATGAATCTTTCAACTTTGCGAAATAGTTTCTTAGTCATTTCGCTTGTATGCATATTTCACACTTTCATTCATGTTCGATTTTGCAAGTAATATGACCATTTTTGGATATATAATTTAAGGAACCATAATTTAAATGTCCTAATCTAGCATGTCATGAATAAGAATTAGACATAGTGGTATAAGCAGAGATGTTATTTATTGCATTAACACTTAGTTTGAACATGCCATCACAATGATATCCCTTTCTTACAAACAGATCACTCTTAAACACAATTACATGATCAGACTCAATTACCATCATGAAACCTCTCTTAGAAAGTAAACCGGCAGAAATCAAGTTCTTCATTATTTTAGGAACATGGAACACATTCAGAAGGGTCAGCTTCTATCCAGATGTGAAGTTTATTTCAACTATTCCCTTTTCTGCAATTTCGGCTGTAACATGGTTGCCCGTCAACACCTTTTCAGAATCTTTAACTTCCGAATAAGTCTTGAACACATTCTTATCATGGCAGACATGAATTGTTTCACCAGAATCCAACCACCAGTCTTGATTCTTTGTGGGTGTAGCATGTTCAACTCTTCAACCATTCCACTTGTTATAGTAGAAATTATAGCAATCAACCCTGAAGAACTTTCTACTGCATTTACCTTCCCTGAGTTTTTTGATTTTTCATTATATTCTGAATGAAAAATTATTCCTGCTTTCTTATACCTGCAATTTCAAATCTTATGGCCTTTATTTCCACAATGATAACAATTTAAATTCTTTCTCTTTTTATTAAGAGACTTCTTGGAAATTTTTAGATTTTTATTTTCGTTTCCCGAATTATTCTGACTAACATTATTAATTGTGGAACTAGAGGCTTGAACAACCGCATCGCAAGCACGAGTCTCACTTTCTATTTGAAGATGAGTTCGAAATTGTTCCACAGTCAATTTGTCAGTAGAATGCAGAATTTTCTTTCTATAGTTATTCCATAAAGAAGGCAATTTTGAGAGAATTGCACCTATTTGAAGTGCATAAGGAATTTTTACTTCAAGATCGCTTAGTTTTGAAATTAAAATTTTTAGTTCATGAATCTGATCCATAATAGACTTTGTATCAACCATCTTAAATTCGAAATACTGCAAAGATAAGAATTTATCGATAACTCATTTCTCGTTTTCATATGCAGCCTGCAACGCTGTTCATATTTCCCTTGGAGATTTCAGATTGGAGTACAAATCATACAACCGATCAGTCAAAGCACATAGAATATGACCTCGACGGAGCAGTTCATCTTCTTCATATTTCTTCCTCTCTGCCTTGGTTTCATCAGTGTCCTCCAGAGTAGGATCTGATAATGCAGTCAGCAACAGATCAAGGACATAAAATATTTTCAGCGTAGTGAGTAAGAAGATCATCTTGTCCTTTCAACGGGTGAAGTTTGATCCATCAAAACGATCCAGTTTCATCAGTTCTTTTGGATTCTCAACAGAGGACAATAATTTCTCCATAGCAGAATAACTCTTAAAAATTGTTAGAAATAATAGAAGAATAATAGAGAAATTAAGTCCTTGAGACGTGAAAGATCACTATCTTTCAAGAGTTATTGCTCGTATATTCTTTAGGGAGTACAAGCAATTCTCTATCAGGATACAACAAAGCATGAAATCATACATGCAAATTGAATACGCTGCTTCAGGGATGTATTCATATTTATAGAGGTTGAAAAGGAGTCTGTTCCTGAAGAATTGTTCATTTTCTGAACAGTCGCAAGTTTTATTTAAAACTTAATTATTAAAATTAAATTTTAAATAAACAAAAATCGTTCAAAAAATAAATACGAAATAAAATCTTTATTTAAAAATCCGACTTGGCCAGCGCCCAAGCTCCAAGCCCAAGTCATTTAGATATATATATATATATATATATATATATATATATATATATATATATATATATATATATATATACATAAATACACATATCCTTTTAAATATGTCAATTGCTCATTTTATTTAGACTTAGTGGACCTACGCTTATAAAGCCTTAAAAATAGCTTTTGGCCACCAATGTGGGATACTCCCACATATTGCAACTACAACTATTTTTACAATAAGAAGTTCCAATATAACTCAAATAACAAGTATAGTATTTGATATTTACTATTTGAGAACACCGTGAGGGTGAATATCATTTAATATTCTTTTAAAAATATATAGCCTAATTGTACATTTTCACTTATCATTGCTCTTTTGCTCTATGTATCAAAATTATCATATTTTATTATTTCGCTATTTGCAAGCAATTTTATTTTTATTCATGAAGGAGTTACGTTTTAATTAGAATACTAATAAAGTTTATTGATTATTTGCTTATAGGTAGATAAAATGAATAATATGATAGTACTATTATTTTAATAAATTGGGATTCATTGTTTGAAAGTTAATATGTTGGGGTTGATTAGCATTTCATAATAGCTTTTATTTCATTGTATTGTTTATACTTGTAAAATTATGTTATATATAATTACAAGTTGTAAGTGGGTATAATGGATTGTTTTGATTAGTTTTTCATGAGAATCAAGCACATCATATATATATATATATATAGATTTTTTTATTTTTTTATGTAATTTTATCTATTTAAAAATTTATTGTAATTATATTATTTTATGAAATACTAATAATTAAATACCCATGGGGCTTACGCCTCGCCGAGGCATATGTAAAATGCATCGCCTTTTAAAACATTGTATGGTAGTCGTGAATAATAATTAAAACACACTGTGTAATTAATAGTAATAATACGTTGTGGATAACTAAATCGTGTATGTCTTCCATTTATGAATCTTTTGAATTGTTGCCGAGTTTGATGCAAGAGTGGCTCAATAAACTTTGGGCGTAAAGCTAATTCTTAATAAGAGGAATGTGTTCCTTTGTTTTTCTCATACTTGCTGTGTATAGTATAGTATCCTTAAAATAAAACCTTTAACTTCAAATATAGAAATATTATTGCTACTATTTATATTAGTAAGATTTAATTCAAGTTAATAAAATGTTAGTTATGTATTTTCAATACAATATTTTGAATGTTATTGTATAAAAATGTAAAGAATGGATCTTGGACCTAACTTTGTTCTCCCCCCGACTTCTGTTCTTTACCGTTTTATCGGCTGATGAAATCGGGAGACAAATTGATTCCTTAACTTAAGCGATTTGGGCTGGAAACGGAACTCTAATTTTCAGCAATGGATTCCCAATTACTTCAGAAAGCGTTAGGACGGTGGTATGAGTAAACTAAGAGGTAAGAAACATGAATGCAGCGGAGTACAGTAAAGTAAAGGATAAAATAAAGTAAAAAGGATAAATATAGATAGAAATTGAATTGTTTGATTGATTTTGTATGTCTGTATATACAAAGAATGATCTTATTTATAGTACAAAAAAGGAAAAAGAAATTGTACAACGTGATCCCCCCTCCCCCCATGTCAGCCATCAAGTAACCCACTAAGTTCAATGGCCGACTATGGGGGAGGTGGTGCCGATTTTCTCGCTATCTACACCTCTTACTCAGATAATGGCTCTTTCTATTAGCTGTTGTTGGTCGTTACCGCTTCTAGGGGTCCAGAAACCCTTTTGACTTGGTCATTGAGGCGTCTGCATGCCTTAGTAGCCGATGAAGTTCTAGTAGTCGAGGGCTAGGAGTAAATTCGGCTCTGGAGCAGTTCGGCTATCACTGAATTCGGCTAAACACTTAAATTATTTTTTTAGTTTTAACAAACTCAATCTCAAAAGCTAGCTTGTAGGATGAGGATTGTCCAAGTCCATATAAGGAGTTCATGTTCCCATTCCATATCTGATGTGGGACTCTTAACACTCCCTCGCACGCCCAGACCTCGTTAACTGGAGCGTATACAATATAATTTGGGGGCCCAACATCAGTGAACAAATAATTGGAATGAGTCTGACTCTTATACCATGTAAAGAATGGATCTTGGGCCTAACTCAATCCTAAAAGCTAGCTTGTAGGGTGAGGATTGTCCAAGTCCATATAAGGAGTCCATGTTCCTATTCTATATCTGATGTGAGACTCTTAATAAAAAATGTATATACTAATATGAAGATGTAAGTAGTTTAATTTAAAGTTTTAAAATATTTCTATTCTAAAAAAGATGACAATTTTGTTTCTACAAACTTCAACATTGTCAAAGCAAAAGTAAAATCATAAATTTATTTAAAGTAAAAAAAAATGAGACCTAAAATT
The DNA here is from genome assembly GCA_034509755.1 of Anisodus tanguticus. Lineage (NCBI taxonomy): Eukaryota > Viridiplantae > Streptophyta > Magnoliopsida > Solanales > Solanaceae > Anisodus > Anisodus tanguticus. The sequence goes on along the minus strand of CM067540.1, from coordinate 42,419,070 downwards.
TTTGAGAACCTAAAGCAACGGCTTCACTGACCTCCCCGTTTAGCCACTCTTATTTTGGATGATTAGGATGGTTCCAATTTTTCAACAAACAAAAGATTTTTTTGGTACCCTAACAAATGTACCTCACAAGTTCGAGTGTACGATATCCTAATTTGATATTTTCCTCCTCTTATTAAAATAACATTTTAAATGAATAGGAGTAAATTACATTAAATATACCTATAATATGTCTTAACTGCAAATGCACTTCTATATTTATTTTATAAAATAAAAAATTATACTCAAGATATTATGAAAATCTTACATAAATATACTATTGTTATTTTATTTTTTTAAATCAAACAATTAAGCCCTTTATATATGAAAATATTATACACAAAAGAATGTTTGTCTCTATAAATAAATTTAACATATTTGAAGAGGTACAATATATACTAAACTAAATAAAAAAAACGAGAAATGCCTATATTTTAAACAGTACTTATAAGTGTTTAACAAGTACAAAATGCAATACTCGTAATTATAGTACATATAAGAGCTATTTATCATTCTTATTAAGGGTTTTAAAAGATACATACTTCAAAAAATACTTATTCTCTATTTAATCAAAGATGTGAATAAAAATTGCAATAACAATATTTATTCTCTTCTGAAATTTTATAAACAATACATGAACTTTTTGTTTGTAATTCTCATTTGTCTTTTCAATTTATACTTAGTTGCGAATATCTCATGTTTTTAAAAACAAAACACTTAATGCTCCTATGAAAAGAAAATATTAGTCAAATTACTATTTATGCTAGGATTTATATAATATAGAAAGTGCAAATATTTGATTTTAAAATATAATGAATGTGGTTGCAGCTAAGTCATATTACAAGAATATATGATGTAATTTACTCGAAAAAAACGTATATATAAGTGCTCCAACAAAATAGAAGATACTTAAAAGGAATAATAACACTATAACAGGGATGTACCACCATCAATTTTTCATTGTTTTCACTCATTAACGTCATCATTAAAGACTCATTTGAAAGTTTAGTTTATCTGATTTTTTTTTTTTACTGAATGTGGTTAAAAATCATACGAAATATCTAGACGCGTCTATATATAAACTTTGAGGAAGATTAAAGGTGATCTAGAGTCAAAATTCAGAGGTGAAATCAACCCGGAAAACATCATTGTAATAATGTTTATCATGTAAGTATATCGTGTGTATCATTATATATCACAAACATATCATGTATATTGTTCTGAACATGCATACAAGTATACACGGTCAAAAGTAATGAAATGATAAGTGGAGTATCGTTCCCACGAAGACTTGCTATGAACTATTAACTAAATCAAACTATTACGAAATTTTCATTTAAGCGGTTTCCAAGAGTTGAGAATTACTAACTAAAACTACATTGATAGCAGAAAAGAAGCAAGTGAAGAAAACGTGCAGGATAATTCAACGAGATGTGAGATTCTAAGGTCGTGTTTAACTAACAATTCTGTTGAGGTATCCACAAAAATTGATTAATTGATCTATCTGGTATATTGGTTGACATGATTAATATCGCTCATAAGAATATTTCTAGATCTTACTCATCTATTCAAGTTAACCTAATATCGATTTATCTAGAAATTTAGAATTAACAACAACGCATGAATAATTTCTGTAAAATAACCAAGCAAGACGATTAGATATATTCCTATTCTAACCACAAACACGCTTGTTCTATTCAATCCTATATGCAATTTAAAATACTTACATTCTAGTTCAATTCTAGAAATTATATGCATTTAATGTCCCGAACAATATTTTTAAGGGTTAGTGGTCAAAAACACATGTTAAGTATCACTTCTTTTTGAGTTTCCTACCTGAACTGTCAAGTGTGAGAGTTTCCTACCTAAAATATAACCAACTAGTTTGCAAAACATACCTCAACTATCAGTTGTTCACTTTTTCTACCCGACCTATTACTAACCAGTTTGCAAAACATACCTCATTAAAAGTGAACAAATGATAGTTGAGGTGTCATGTCACGCCCCGAACCATGAACTAGGTAAGACACAGCACTCGGTGCCTAGCTGCATATGACCGAGCGAACCACATGGCTACTGAATCAACATGAGCATCAAAACATACTATAGTAATGATTTAAAACATGCAAAACATAATACTGAGTTTATAATCTGAAAAAATCATAGCGGAAGAAGTCTAAAAATATCATAAGTCTGAAAGTAGTAAATACTGACATGTCTGCAATACTGAACTAGTCTAGTCTGTGAAACCTCTAACATGAGTCTGACTGAAATCTGTGTACCAGGACAAGGCTCTGGTATGCTTCTACTAATAAAACCAAATAATGAAACAAGAGACTGACACCCCGAATGAGATGGGGCTCACCAAACAACTGATACTGAAGCAATCCTACTAAGCAGATCTGTCATCCTAAAATCAGCACCTGCACTATGAAGTGTAGGCTACATGCAAAGGGACGTTAGTACATTTGAATTGAACTAGTATGTAAAGCAATTTAAAGAAATAACATAGTTGTGAAACCTATAACTGATAACTGAAAACTTAACAAGGAAGCAAATAATAAGAATACTCCATGTACTAAAATGGAGAGCCACTTGTTTAACTAAAATAATAAATAATAATAGTTGTGGTCTTAGGCCAAATATGTGTGCACAGATCTGTGGCATCGGGCCCAAGTATGCGTATACATAAATTGTGGCCTTAGGCTCAAATATATCTATAGCCTTGGGCCCAAATATAGGTGCTCAACATAATACCGGAATACTGAAATAAACTGATATGAAATACTGAACATAAATTCATGAACTTATTATGAGTACTGAAGTTTAAATAATTTACGAGCATGCTGACTATTCTAAACTGAGACTCGTGGATATCAAACACATGTCTATATTGATCACGCGATGAATTCACAACAATCAAAATGATAATTATGAACAACTATGAATTTATAATCTTGAGGATAGACGTTTTAGTCTTTTCATGAACTAGGGCATAAATATAAATTTCTGAAGTAATTCATAGTAATCTCGATGAACGAGGCGTGGGGATAATTAAAGATATTCCCACACATAGATAGACGCTCTACATACTTTAATCGCTCCAATACTTGTCCTAAAAAATATAAACTTTAGAGTAGAAACCCAAAGCTTGAACCCTGAGCCTTAAGTTTGGTTTATCCTGAAAACCCTTAGTTTAAGAACATTGAATCCTATTTAGAATACATTAGGATTATGTTAGAATCATATAGAATCGTGTGAAAAGGGCTTACCTTGGTGTAGGAGATGGTTGAGAAGAGAGAGCCTCCATTCTAGGGTTTGAGAATATGAAAATGGATTTTAAGAATCAAGTGTCGTATTTTATACTGTTTATTGTCGGAGAAAATTCAACGATCCATTGACAGTCCGTCGAATGTTCGACGGTCCGTATAATCTGACCGTCGTTTTCTGGAGATTTCCAGAGAGTGGTAAAATCTGGAATTTAAGAGACGGAGAAGATTAACGGGCCGTCGAGCATTTGATGATCCATAAAATTGACCAACAGACCATCAATTTCAAGAGTGAAATTGACAGTTCACTTTGATGGGCCGTCGAACAATTGATGTTCCGTACTTCCTGCCATAAAATTTCCTCTGTAAAGTTGAACCTGGTTTTCCAACACAAACTTCTCATTTTGGTTTTCTACACTCACGAATCATGAACAAGGCTTAGTTTGAAGGTACGAGGTGTTACAATATCTGCCCTTTGAGTTCATTTGCCCTCGAATGATAGGTCATGGTTAAAAATGATATTGGGCCTTAAACATGACTGAAGGAAACATAAGAATATTGAACTGTCTTAAACACATTAATACTGAGCTGGATACTGAACTGAACAATAAACTAAATACTAAACTGAATTACTGGACTGGATAAGAGGTACATATGTAAAGGTTAGTTACCTTCAACATTTTCTGCTTGTTTTTCAAATAAATGCGGATATATGGACTTCATGTCTTCTTCAAATTCCCAAGTAGCCTCCTTAATACTCTGACTTCTCCATAACACTTTCACTGAGGCAACTTCATGTTCTCAACTTTCAAATCTAATAATCCAAAATTGCCACTGGAATCTCCTCATAGGTCAAACAATCCTTAATTGTGATGGAGTCGGTAGGGACAACCAATGATCGGTCTCCCATACACTTTCTTAACATGGACACATATAACACTAGATGAATCGCAATTAAGTCTCGTGGCAATTCAAGTTCATAAGCCATTTGGCAAACTCTCCTCAAAATCTTGTATGGTCCAATATATCTGGGACTGAGCTTCCCTTTCTTCCCAAACCTATTGAAACCTTTCATAGGTGATATTTTTAGAAAAATTATCAACATTGAAACTCCAGGTCTCTACGCCTCACATCATAATAGGACTTTTGACGACTCTGAGCTATTTTTAAATGCTGCTGAATTAACTTGACTTTCTCCATAGTCTGATGGACCAAGTATGGTCCTAGGAATGCTGCATCACCAAATTCTAACCAACCATTTGGATATATACACCTTCACCCGTACAAAGCTTCAAACGGTGCCATATGGATACTGTCATGATAATTGTTATTATAAGCAAATTCATTGACAACAGGTATAGACTGGAGAGTTGGGGTTTGGGCATCTGCTTCCCTAACCCGAACTAGATGGTAAATGTACCTCTTGGATATCATCATTCTAGCTTTAAGATAGGAAATAAACCTACACATGGTTGCTACTGCATCACCCTTCCAATCTATGATTGGCTCACCGGGATACTCGAATCTTACAATTTTGGTTCTACAACCTACCGTGGCATAAAATGAAGACAACCAATCCATGCCCATGATTACATCAAAGTCTACTATTTCAAACTCTACTAAATTGGCTATGGTAATGTGATGAATGATTTTAACTGGACAACCCCTATATACCCGCCTGGTTATAATTGACTCACCAACTGGCATGGATAATTTAAAGGGTTCATATAAATTTTTGGGTTCTATTCTAAATTTATTAGCAGTAAAGGGGGTTACATATGACAGAGTGGATCCAGGATCCATAAGGGCATAAATGTCAAAAGTGAAGACTGTTAATATACTTGTGATGACATCTGTATGAGCCTCTATATCCTGACGGTCGGCTAAAGCATTTAGGCGGTTTGGATCTCCGTCTGTGTTACCAAACTTAGCCGCACCACGCCCTGGTTGGGTCTGAAAATTATGGTTGACTTCTGAATTGGTGGACTGAGCTACATTACCACTAGTACATTTCATTGTCGATGGGCAATCCCTCAGAAAGTGACCCTGCTGACCACACCCAAAGCAACCATCCATGCCTGAACGACACACCCATGAGTGCCTCTTACCACAAGTGCTGCAAATAGGACGTTGGAAACCTCTGTGGCCACAGCTGACCTGCGATTGTGAGCCTATTGCTCTGAAGTTCTGCCTCTTATTATCATTCCTGAACTTTGGGGCTGGGAAACTGGATGAAGATGGAGCAGGTCCTGATGACCTATTTTTTAAGAATTATCTGCCTCCACATCCCCTATGGCTAAAGTGACCTAAGGACTTAGCTCTTTTGTTAAACTCTATATCCTTCTCTTTCTACAAAGCTTTTTTTTCTTTCAACATGTTCTAATTACCATGTACGAATGCAACCATCTTCATAATAGTCATCTCCATGTTCTGAGATGTAATATTAGTTGCATCGTACAAATGGAAGATAGTACTCATGCACACTTCTACCGTGCTGCTTAAGCTTTTCAAATTCAACGGCATTTGCCTCTCTGACCTCAACTGGAAGAAAGTGCTCAATAAAAGCATCATCAAACTCATCTCAAGTTGCTAAAGGTGCATCTTCCCTGTGTGACTGCTCTTATGACTCATACCAGATATTGATAACATCCTGCAACTGATAAGCTCCAAACTATGTTGCCTCTACTTCAGTAACATGCATAACACAAAAGATTTTTTGAAGACCATCAATGTAATTCTGTGGATATTCATTCTTACAAGACCCTGTGAACATTGGAGGGTCCATTCGTAGAAACTCATGAGTCCTGAAACTGGATGACTCTCTATTTATCCCCGTACTTAGAGTCATTCCCTAATATTGGGATTGAGGAACCACAATCTAGGTAAGCAGCTGAATAGCACCCCTAACATCAGAGTCAGTAGTGCGGAGCAGCGGAACTGGATTTCCGCAGGCCCTGTGGTATCAGGCGTAGGTGTTATACCTGAATTGGCTCCCTGATCTTGAGAATTTTCCTTATGAGCAGCATTATCCGCAGTTCTTTAGCTGTTAGTTGAAGTCCTCTTAGTGTACTTTCTTTTCGAAGGCTTATTCTGAAATATGTAATACGCATGAGTTAGAAGGATATCCTGAAGGTATAACTCTAACTACAAAATCTAGAGTACAACGAAGTGAGACAATCCTAGATGTCTTGGTGGTCAAATGCTTACATGTGTGGGGCCCTCACACACATAAAAGTGATCCCTCTGGACACGATTTCATAGACTCTCTAAGATAGTTGAACCTAGTGCTCTGATACCAAGCTTTGTCACACCCCGAACCATGGCCTAGATGAGACATGACACTCGGTGCCTGGCTGCATATGACCGAGCGAATCTCATAGTTGATGAATTAACATGGGCATCAAAACATACTATAGTAATGATTTAAAACATTCAAAATATAATACTAAGTTTATAATCTGAAATAATCATAGCAGAAGAAGTCTGAAAATATCATAAGTCTAAAAGTAGTAAATACTGACATATCAGACATACTGAACTAGTCTAATCTATGGAACCTCTAACATGAGTCTGACTTAAATATGTGTACCAGGACAAGGCCCTAGTATGTCTCTACTAATAAAACCAAATCATAAAACAAGAGACTGACACCCCGAATGAGATAGGGCTTACCAAGCAACTGATACTAAAGCAATCCTACTAAGCAGATATGTCGTCCTAAAAACCGGCACTTGCACCGTGAAGTGCAGGCCCCATGCAAAGGGATGTTAGTACATTTGAATTGCACTAGTATGTAAAGCAAATGAAAGAAATAACATAGTTGTGGGTGCTCGAAAAAAGGGCAACCCAAATCAATAAACAGATACTATACTGAATCTGAAACTGATAACTGAAATTGGAACAAGGAAGAAAATAATAAGAATACTCCATGTACTAAAATGGAGATCCACCTGTTCAACTGAAATAATAAATAATAATAGTTGTGGCCTTAGGCCCAATATGTACGCACAAATTTGTTGGCCTCGGGCCCAAGTATATGTATACATAAATTGTGGCATTAGACCTAAATATATATGTGGCCTTGGGCCCAAATACAGGTGATCAACATGATACCGGAACACTGAAATATATTTATATAAAATATTGAACATGAATTCATGAACTGATTATGAGTACTGAAGCTTTAATTAATTTATTAATTTATGAACATGCTGACTATTCTAAATTGAGACTCGTGGATATCAAACACAAGTCTATATTGACTACGTGATGAGTTCACAATAATCAAAGTGATAATTATGAAAAACCATGAATTTATAATCTTGAGGATAGACATTCTAGTCTTTTCATAAACTAGGGCATGGATATCAAATTCTGAAGTAATTCACAGTAATCTTGATGAACAAGGCGTGGGAATGATTAAAGATGTTCTCACACGTAGATAGACGCTCTACATACCTTAATCGCTCCAATACTTATCTTTAAAAAATCTTAACTTTGGAGAAGAAACCCAAAGCTTGAACCCTGAGCCTTAAGACGGGTTTATCCTGAAAAACCCTAGGTTAAGAACATTGAATTCTACTTAGAATTCATTAGAATTACGTTAGAATCACATAGAATCGCATGAAAAGGGATTACCTTGGTATAGGAGATGGTTGGGAAGATAGAGTCTTCATTCTAGGGTTTGAGAATATGAAAAACTGATTTTTAGAATCAAGTGTCGTATTTATACTATTTTTTGTAGGGGAAATTCTACGGTTCGTCGAATGTTTGATTGTTCGTATAATATGACCGTCATTTTCTGGAGATTTTCAAAGAGGTGAAATCTGGAATTTAAGAGACAGAGAAGATTGATGGGCCGTCGAACATATGACAGTCCGTAAAATTGACCAACTGGTCGTTAATTTCAAAAGTGAAATTGATGGTTTACTTTGATGGTCGTCGAACAATTGACAGTTCATACTTCCTGCCGTCAAATTTCCTCTGCAGAGCTGAACCTGGTTTTCTAATGCAAACTCCCCATTTTGGTTTCCTACACTCGTGAATCATGAACAAGGCTTAGTTTAAAGGTACGAGGTGTTACATGTGTTTTGCAAACTAGTTGGTGATAGTTTAGGTAGGAAAAGTGACAATTGATAGTTATCGATGAAGCTCGCCTTCGTTGGATGGAGGATGTGACAAGAAGTGGCTAAATTCTACTCCCTCCGTATCATTTTAGATGACACTATTTCCTTTTTAGTCAGTCTCACAGAATGACACATTTTTTTATATGTAGAAACAATTCAACTTTATGAGATGTTTTACAACCATAAAAAGATTTCAGACTTGTTTTGAACCACAAATTTTAAAAGTCTTCCTTTATTTTTAAAACTTCGTGTCCAGTCAACACCTTCATATAAAATGGCACAGGGTAAATGCTGGCTAATATTTTATGGAAGTCAATCTCAGCTTTCTGTCGAAAAGGTAAAAAGAAAATAAGAAGGGAACTATCATGATAAATTCATGGATAATGGTTCAACATTTTTAATCAATTTGATGCAATACCACCCCTATATGCAAGAACTGTTGGAAATTTGCCTTTGGTGGGAGGGTTGCGTCCACCCATATTTAATGACTTAAACAATAGGGTTTCGCATGTTGGAGGCTTTGTCTCTTCACACGTGCATAATCTACTAAGTGAGTAGATGACCGTAAGGCCAAGGATCGTCAAATTTTGTTAAGAAATGAAAGATATATTGGTCCACGAAGTAAGGTGTTTAGGCATGGAAATATGGTGTGGGACAAATCTATCACATAGGTGGGAAAAGGAAGAATTATTCTTTTTATAAGCCTAAAAAATGGATAAGAGTTTAGGACCCCAAGGGGTAATCCATGTGTTTGAAAGAGGGAGGACCTAGGTGTGCTTGGGTTCGAGGCTAGCCCCACACGCGCGCCGCCGCCTGCCAGTCCCGTCCCGTCCGAGCTCGGGTCTCAGGTCGTGGGCTTCTATACTACTTCTGATATTATCTTTTGGACCCCAGACTATTTAGTATTTACAGTTTGATCCCTGCAAGTTTCAGGAATGCTGTCAGCAGCCAGAAAGCCAACATTTTATGACATTAACCATCTAAAACGCTTTGCACTTACTACAAAACGTTTCTGGCCATGACTACACCTCTTAAAGGACCTCTTAACGCCTCTCCTCCTCCTAAACACTATATATTGAGACCTGAAACAGATTTGAGGGAGAGAATACAAAAAGAAAAATAAGAGAGCGGCAGAAATAGTAGAAAAGAACAGAAACTCTTCCTTTTCCTCTAAATTTTCAATTCTTCAGCAAGTCGTTTCATGTTTGTTTTATTTGTCAGAATCAACCTATTTGTTTTGTAGTGTTGATTAGTTGTTGTTTTATCTTGGGAGACTATTGCCCGCTAACGTAAAAGCATATATATGGGGCAATCTTGTCTTAAAGACATAGAGTCATCTCTCGACTCAGCCACAATTGTAACAATCTAGATTTAGTGTTTCTTGATTTCAGGTTATCAAGATTCAAGACTCAACAAGCTTGCGGCAATTATAATCTTGGTTGTTAGTTTATCCTTTCGAACACTTGTAATATTTATTTACTTCCTGTACTGCAAGTATATCCAACAAGAACAAAATCGCCTTTAATAATGTAATCCTTAGCTATCTTTCTCCTCAACCCGTTCCTTAATTCGATCAATGGTGTCTGCAGGTTTAATATCAATCTCAATTTTTTTAACATATTTGAAATACTACATAAGAAGTATTATAAGTTACAATAATTAATAATTTAAAATATTTAAAAGACAAATGAAAAAGTTATGGTAAAAATGTAATTCGTTTGACTCTCAAAATTTATACACCGTCACATAAATTGAGATGGAGGAATATGTTATATAGCACTTTTTTTATTTCATTAAATATGTACATTCACTTTAATATTAAGACATTAGACATCAATGCCCGAATTGAAAACAAAATTTAGAGGAGTTTGTGTATTTGTGTGCGAACACACGCGCAATCAGGGATGGCAATTAGGGCAGGGCGGAGCGGGGCAGGGTAACCTCCTAACGGGGCAGGACAGGGCAGTACTTAAACGGGGTAGGATAGGGCGGGGCGGGTCAAAACACATTTTTTTAAAATTATAAATAGGGCAGGGCAGGTGATAGAGAAAAGCTGAAAATTAAAAAAATAACTGAAATTCAGAACTACACATGAATTTGCTATATTTTCTTTAAAAATATATTTTACCTTTAAACAAGTTTCCTATCTTGATTTTATGGGTGAACTTTTTTGGCGACTGTATAACTTTAAATGACGTTTGGAGCTGTGTATTTCGTACTGAATAATTCAAATCATAGAATTTTAATATTAAAAATAGCTTGCTGAAGGTTTTAACTGATATTTAATTCATTCGCTTTAGGAAACTAGATGTGCAATCGATAGATAGGAAATTAAATGCAAACCAATGACTTATAAGTGTATACTACTATATAATATGAGTTCTGTTTTAAAGTATTTATTTGTATGCATCTATTTATTAACGAGGATTGTTGTTTTTTGAATATTAATTAGGGAGGCTTTTAAACTTTTGATTTTATAGGTTCTCTACTAGTGTTGTGTTTTATGTTTAATTATGTACTTTGAAACACAATTAATTCAAATTTTAAGATTCGTTGCGTTGTAATAAAAAGAGAAAAAGATGTTCTGGTTGATTCAATTCTGAACAACTTCATAACTTTCTAACAAAAAAATTCAAAAGAAGTTATTTTAAAGAAATATCATGCTACAAAGTGAAAAATATAAAAAGACATAAATTGGGCAGGGCGGGCCAAAGCTTAACGGGGCGGGGCGGGGCAGGCTTAACGGAGCGTGGCAGGGCAAATTTTTGAAAAATGTTAAACGGGGCAGGGTAGAGCGGATCAAAATTTAAGCAGGGTGCCCCGGTAGACGCGCTGAAAGGGTGAGTTTCTGCCGATCCAAATGTACCAAAGATTAAGGACTATGAGGTACGTGTCGTGGGGCGGATTTACATCCCTACACGCAATTACAGACACATATATCAATAACCAAAAACAATAAAATCAAGGAAGAACTCAAATAACAATCGAGAACAAAAGATTACGTTAATAACGAAGAAAGTCCTGAAGGGATAGTTGAGTAGATGAAGAATTTAGAAATTGGAATTCGAAAGGAATAAGGAGAAGTGACGTGGGGCTAACATATAAACTCTAACACGTTCCTTTATTGCACTTGATCTCCCTCTCCTTCTCTATTTGAACTATGATCAACATATATAATAGAATTAGAATTTCATGGGATTTATTTTTCATGATCCATATATAAGAAGTAGAAGTTAAACATTACTATAAAAGAAGTCATTATTTAGATTTTTTATCATAGATACTGTCGAGGAAACAATGGTAAAGTCTGCTAACATCCTACCTCATACCTCACTTGTGGTACTATACTGGGTTTGTTATTGTTGTTTTTCATAGACCCTGTAAGGAGTACAAAGTATATAGTTTAACGTGTGGGGCTGAATAAGAAGTGATAAATCCAATCAATCAATTATGCAGATCTTCGTGAAAACCCTAATCGGGGAAAGCATCACCTTTGAAGTCGAGAACAGCGGCACCATCGACAATGTCAAGGCCAAAATTCAGGCGAAAGAAGGATACCTCCTGAGACCTCCTTTTGGCATCATGCTCTACAACTGACTACCTATCTCCTTAACATACTTCCTACCAAAGGGTTGACATATGTGTCTCCTCTTAAAGTCTTCTATAATAAGAATCTTTCGTATTCACATCTTAGGGTCTTTGGGTGTTTATGTTATCCACTTTTTCCGTCAACTACAATTAACAAACTTCAATCCCGTTCTACCGCTTGTGTGTTTTTGGGTTATCCATCTAATCATCGTGGTTACAAATGTTTTGATTTATCATCTAATAAAATGATAATTAGTCGCCATGTTATTTTTGATGAAACCCAATTTTCTTTTGCTAAAGTGAATAGTCTCGTGCCTAGTTTGTATAATTTTTTAGATGACGAGGTCTCACCATACTTTACGCACCACCTCATGGGCCGACCAATGACCCGGACCCTCCAGCAGGCCCACTGCCTGTTGGACCACCTCCACCTACTGTTTCTGCCCCAGTTTCAGCCAGTGGACCGACTGCCCAGCCCACTACCCAGATAGTTTTTGGCCCAGTTTCTGCACCGGTCCAGCCTACTATTTCCAGTTCTAGGCCAACAGGCCCACTGCCTGCTGGCCAGTCCGTCACCCACCCAAGTTTTTCCCAAAATCCACCAGCTTCCTCCTCGAGTCAAGGGCTAGTTACTCGTGGTCAACGGGGTATTTTTAAACCAAAATGGCATTTTAATCTCAAACCTAATGTCTTTAAATCCCCTCTACCACGTAACCCAGTGTCTGCCTTAAATGACCCGAATAGGAAATTGGCTATGAATGATGAATATAATGCTCTTATTGAAAATAAGACGTGGGAGTTGGTCCCCTGTCCTTCAGGTATTAATATTATTCGGTCTATGTGGATTTTTACTCATAAAGATAATTTTGATGGCTCTTTCGCGAGACATAAGACTGGTTTTGTAGGTGATGGTAAAACTCAATAGGTCGGCGTGGATTGTGGTGAGACATTTAGTCTAGTGGTCAAACCGGCTACCATCCGCACTGTTCTTAGTTTGGCTCTTTCAAAGGCATGGCCCATTCATCAGCTCGATGTGAAGAATGCTTTCTTACATGGTGATCTTAAGGAGACAGTTTTCATGCATCAGCCCTTGGGTTTTTGAGACCCCACATATCCTAATCATGTCTGCTTATTGAAGAAGTCCTTATATGGGCTTAAGTAGGCCCCATGGGCCTGGTATAAGCGGTTTGCAGACTATGTATCTACTATTGGGTTTTCTCACAGCCGGTATGATAATTCTATGTTCATCTATCGTCGTGGTACTTTCTTGGCATATATTTTACTATATGTAGATGATATTATCTTGACATCTTCTTCTGATGATTTACGCAAGTCTATCATGACACTACTCAGTTCTGAATTTGCTATGAAAGACTTGGGGCCCTTGAGTTACTTCTTGGGGATTGTTGTCACTCGTCATGCAGGGGGTTGTTCTTATCCCAATGGAAGTATGCCGTTGAGGTAATTGAGCGAGTTGGTATGTCCTCATGTAAGTCTACTTCCACTCCAGTTGATACCAAGCCCAAGCTAGGTGTTGCGGCTGGCTCACCTTACTAGGATCCCACTCAGTATCGCAGTCTTGCTAGAGCTCTTCAGTATCTTACTTTCACGAGATCGGACATTACGTATGTTGTACAACAGGTGTGTCTGTTTATGCATGATCCTGGGGTAGAGCACATGAATGCGCTCAAACGCATTATCTGATACATCTAGGGAACACTTGACTATGGTTTGCATCTATATCAATCATTAGCCTCTACATTTGTCTCATATACCGATGCTGATTAGGGTGACTGTCCGGACACCAGACGCTCTATGTCTGGATATTGTATGTTTCTTGGCGACAACTTGGTCTCATGGTCTTGCCAAACGACATGCTACCTTATCACGCTCCAGTGCAGAGGCCGAGTATCGAGGGGTATCCAATGTGGTTTCTGAATCATGTTGGTTACGTAATCTTCTCTTAGAGCTTCATTTTCCCATTCAAAAAGCTACCTTGGTATATTATAATAATATTAGTGACGTATATCTTTCTAGGAATCCGGTTCAACACCGGCGCACTAAACATATTGAGATGGATATCCATTTTATTTGCGAAAAGGTAGCTCGTGGACAAGTACGTGTCTTACATGTCCCTTCCAGGTATCAAATTGCATACATCTTTACTAAGGGTCTTCCCTCGGTCCTATTTAAAGATTTTAGGGACAGTCTCAGCGTACGAAGACCGCCCGCTATGACTGCGGGGTTGTGAAAATATACCATCATATACATAGATCATATACACGATATACTATCCTATGTATACCGTGTATATCACGGAAACCCAAGACAATTGGGAGACCGTGATATACACGGTATACACACCATGTATATAATGGTTTTTGGTAATAGTTTTTGTATATAATTAGCATTGTATACTTACCATAATTATAGAATTCTTGTACAAATAGAGTAGGGTTTTGGGAGTAGAATAGGAATAGGATTTTCCATATTATGAAAATTTTAAATTGTATATATACTCATTCATTAATGAAAATAATGAAGGGATTATTTCTTTCACTGACCAACTGATTTTTGGTTGCAAACAGTTGGAAGACGGTCGAACTCTGGCTGATTACAATATCCAGAAGAATCAACACTTCACCTAGTTTTGAGGCTAAGGGGAGGGACTATGATTAAGGTGAACGCTCTCACTGGAAAATAAATTGAAACCGATATTGAATCCACAGACACCATTGATCGAATTAAGGAATGCGTTGAGGAGAAAGAAGGAATACCTCCTATGCAACAAAGGCTTATTTACGCAGGAAAGTAGCTAGAGGATGACAAGATAGCTAAGGATTACAATATTGATGGTGGTTCTGCTCTTCATCTGGTTCTTGCATTGAGGGGTGGTAGTCTTTGGATTGCACCAAACGAATTAAAAATGTCCAATCATTACCCATCCTGTTGAAAAATTCAAAGTTGCATGAAGTCTAAATTTGTTAGGATTTGATATTTTAATTCATGTCTTAATAGGAGAAATATAGGAATAGGTTTTTCAGTTTTTCATAAAAGTACATTTCGTACTTTTATGAATAGGGATGTTACTAGTTATTTTGTGATGTGGATAATTATAGAGAGCATTTAAAGATTTATTGAGTTTATGAGTAAATTATTTTCCTTCAAATCGGTATCGGAGCCAAAAAAAATAATCTTCACCGCAAAGTGAAGTGAGCTGTTTTTTGATATGTCATTAAATATGTTTCCTTTGGTTTCTGCTTCCATGTTTAAAAGAGATAATTACAATTATGGACTGTTAAGATGAAGGCATATCTATAATCTTTTGATCTCTGGAATATAGTTGAAGAAGATTCTGAAGTACCACCATTGTCGGCTATTCCAATTTTGGCTCAAACCAAGAACCACAATGAGGAAAAGGTCAAAAAAATCGAAGCAGTAAATAATTTATATTTCTTTGTTTCTGAAACAATTTTCACATGCATTATGGCGGTGAAACTCCAAAGGAAATAAGGGAATCTTCCAAAAAGTGAATATTGGGCAATGATCAATTCAGAAAGGATTAAAGATTATGTTGGCAAGCTCACATCAATTGCTACTAAAATAATTAGACTGTTTGGTGAAAAGTTTTCAGACAGCATAATTATTGAGAAAGTTCTCATGAGCTTGCCTGAGAAGTTTGAGTCTAATATTTATTTACTTGAAGAGTCTAAAGATCTCTCAAATTTTTCAGTTAATGATTTAGTCAATGCTTTGCAAGATATTGAGCAAAAAAGGGCAATTAAAGATGAAAAAATAATTGTAGAGGCCTTTGTTGCAACGATATTCAGTATCTTACGTTCACGAGGCCCGATATTACTTATGCAGTGCAGCAGGTGTGTTTATTTATGCATGATCCGAGGGAAGAACACATGCACGCTCTCAAACGCATTGTGTGTTACATTCAGGGCACTCTTGATTATGGTTTACACCTATATCCATTCTCCGTATCTACTCTCATGTCTTATACAGATGCTGATTGGGGTGGATGTCCAGATACCAGACGCTCGACATCTAGTTGTTGTATGTTTCTTGGTGATAACTTGGTCTCTTGGTCGGCTAAACGCCAGGCTACTTTATCGTGTTCCAGTGCGGAGGTCGAGTATCATGGGTAGCTAATGTGGTGTCTGAGTCCTGTTGGTTGCGTAACCTCCTCTTAGAACTTCACTTTCCTATTCAGAAAGCTACCTTGGTCTACTGTGATAATGTTAGTGCGATATATCTCTTTAGGATCCTGTCCAACATCAGCGCACTAAACATATCGAGATGGATATTCACTTTGTTCGCGAAAAGATAGCTCGTGGACAAGTATGTGTCTTGCATGTCCCTTCACGGTACCAAATTACTGACATCTTTACTAAGGGTCTTCCCTTAGTTATGTTTGAAGATTTTAGGGACAGTCTCAGCGTACGACAAACGTCCGCTATGATTGCGGGGTGTGAGGGAATATATTCCCTGATATTATTAGAGATCTTGTACATGTGTAATTATGGTAGTAGTCTTGTATTAGTAAAATGTATATTTGATTTCTGTAATTATAGGCTTGGTTTACTATTGTATATGATGTATATAAACCCTTTACATTAATGAAAATAATCAAAGGATTATTCTCTTTTACTAATCAACTGGGAAAGAGAAGTTTCTACCTTGCGGTATTCGTGGTGATACTATCAGTTTCTGAGTATCCCTTCTTCTTCTTCATGCTTACAGGTTAGCTGAGACAGTTGAGTTGGTGGTTATTCGGATATAGCCATTATGGTAATCTTTAGTTCTCGATTGTTACTTGACTTTTTCTTTGATTTTATTGTTTTTGGTTATTGATATATGTGCCTGTAATTGCGTGTGTGTGAGTGTGTGTTCGTACGCACACACTCGTCTAAATTCTGGTTTCAATTCGGGCATTGATGTCTTAATATTAAAGTGAATGTACATATTTAATGAATACAGAAAAGTGTTGTAAAGCATACTTTTTATTAATAATAAAAACTTTTAGAAGTTCATAGCCAAACTGTAACTTTTTTAGTATAAAATGAAACTGATGGAGTAGTTAATAATGGTGTTGTAAGGATCACTATATGAGTAAGATTTCACTTTTGAAGAAGACGTAGTTTGATTCTTAACTGAAATTATATTCTGTTGGAATTTTATTTTATTTTTTTGGCCGAAAATTTGACAAGCAGTAGGAGCAGCCTTTCTTCTTTCCAGGAACATCAAGGACGAACAAAATGGTCCTTGCAAACATTAATAGCTTAAAGTACCTCTAAAAATGTAGCTTTTTACTTTGGTAAAGGTATGTGCTGTAGCAAGAAACAATGTTTTGTACTTTTGAGTAAAGATGTGGTGATGTCCTATATTTT
Organism: Anisodus tanguticus; assembly: GCA_034509755.1. Classification (NCBI taxonomy): domain Eukaryota; kingdom Viridiplantae; phylum Streptophyta; class Magnoliopsida; order Solanales; family Solanaceae; genus Anisodus; species Anisodus tanguticus. The sequence continues at coordinate 42,401,655 of CM067540.1, read as the reverse complement.
TCAGGGACTAGTAATTATAGATTGTCTATATCACGTCTCTTGGGTGCGTACGGCCCTTCTACAGACCCTGCTAACGAGAGATGCTTTGTGCACCAGGCTGCCCGTTAGTAATTATAGATTGTGGTGCAAATATAAGTGGGAGTAGAGCAAATCCCACTGGAAGCAAAAAAACTTCCCCACTGGGAAGAGTTACTCGGTACCTGTGCTGGTGGGAGATAGCAGATACTTGGAATAATCAGCAAGTTGGTGCGGACACCACTGTCCTCCAAAAGAAGAAAAAAAGTGAGTAGAGTTGAGATACTTATAATTTCACTGTTTCCATTGTGTCGAGAATCCACAAGGAGAAAGTAACAAGAACCGAGGTGCAATAAGTGAAAAATATTTTGTACGTGTTTGTAGAAGTACAATTGGTGCTACTACCATTATAGTTTGTATCCGTGAACCATTCAGAAGGTTCAAATAGAAGCAAGAAACACACGTAATTGAGAGGGCACATCTTTCAATTGTGACTGCTTATACTGACTTTGGTTTCCTTAAACTTCTCTAATCTGAATTCATTCTTCTATAAATCTGCCTTCAAAAAAGAATATTTTTGAAGTGTTGTGGCAGTGACATTGTGATCATTAAGGATCCATCATTGACTATATTGTCGTTTTGGTCACTAATGATATCTTTTGTCTCATGTTTTGCTTATTCACTGGTTTGTGAATTTGCAGTCTTTTGACGGATATGAATATTGTGGAAGATCGTTCGAGCAGTCATACCGATGTTAGCCTGGGTCATTGATAGGGTAGGAAGGCTTTTGAAACAACGAATTTCCTGCACTATGCTAATCTTCTCTACCAAATAAGAATCTATTCTCTTAGAAGAATGATTTGTGTAAATAGTCAATATTTAGTGATGATGGGACCAACAAAGATGTGTGTTGCGCGATCCAACTTTAGACTCTACCTTTTGACCTATTTGACTCTCTGGCCATAGTTTGCTAGTTGGTATTTCAAGAGTGAACTCGTTATGCAGGTTTAAGAGATGTTGTATAGGCATGTCATTGAAATGCATATTTATGCACACATATATTGCTTCCTTTGATTAGTCCAAGTTTTTTTAGTTAATTTTGACGATGTATTAGTTTGATTTTGTCTCCGTTTTTTTTCTTCACTACTGCTTCAATCTAATTCAGTTTATTTCCAACTCTGCAGCCACAGATAGAAAATGGTGACAAAACTAAGTAATGTCAAGTAGTTTCAGCTCCATCCACATCTATATGATTTTTGAATGATGTCTTATGTTGCTTTCTCTTTATACTTCAATTATAATGCGTCAATCTGCCCTTGATTGTCTAGGTGAGTTTCCTTGTTTCTGTATCTTGGCATCTATTTGTTGTTAGTTTGCTCATTTTGTTGCATTTTTGCTACAAGAAGGAGATATCGTAACAATGAAAAATGTAACTCTTCCTAAAGGCACATATGTCAAGTTACAACCACACATGGACTTCTTGGATATTTCCAATCCTAAGGCCATGTGAGTTTGCTGAAGACTAAGTTATCTTAAATTTTTCGCTGCTCAACTTATCTGTTTTCTATTTCAGTGACTATTCACTCTACGAAACATAAGAATAGAAGTTGGTAATCAGTTGAAAGTTTACCCATTTTAAAGCAATCAGAAGCAATATGGATTCAGTAAATTGAAGAAGTTCATAAAGTAGTCTTACATCTTCTTTCATCAAGCTCCTTATAGTCTGTTTATGCAGCACAAACTTTTTCTTAGTTGTACTCCTTTACCAAGAGTACCTTATTTAAGCTTTTGACAGAACGGAAAACTCATATTCTGCATAGCTTTACCTCTGAAACATGGACTACTTATGGTTTTAATATGACTCCTTTTGCTATGTTTGCTGTTCTTTTCAAATGTGCTTAATTGACATATAATGGCGCTGCGTGATTCAGTTGGGAAAAAATAGCTAGCTGAAAAGATGTAACTTAAGTTGAAACATATGTAGTATACCAATTTGAATGTTTGAAGGGAGAAAAATTTTCTATGTAAGGGGCCAACATTTTTGGGAAAACCAAAATTTTAAGTGTGTCAAATATGTTGGGACAGAGGGAGAGATATAAATTTTTTTCCTGGTAGAAGACTATGCATAATAGAGATGCGACATATGACAAGTGCGGAACCTTATCAAAAAATAGGTGTAATTTATTTCATTTGTTCCAATTTGAGTTTGAGTTGAATTATTGTTTCTGCAATCAATATATGTTTGGCTAGCTGCTTATCAGATTCCTGTATTCTGCAAGTTTGACATACCGATGTAGGCTTCCATGGTTAACTTCTTCTTTCCTTTATCGATGCAGCTTGGAGACGACAGTCAGAAATTTTTCTTGCTTAACCACAGGAGATAGTATTATGGTGTGGCTTTACAACAACAAAAAGTATTACATAGACATTATTGAAGCAAAACCTTGTAACGCACTAATCTCTTTTTTCTTTTCACTTTCCTTTGGTGGTGTGGCCCTTCCCCGGACCACGTGCATAGCGGGAGTTTAGTGCACCGGGCTGCCTTTTTTTTCCCTTTGGTAGTGTGGGCAGTTTTAATGAATGTTTGATATTTCTCCCTTCAGGTCAAAGTGTATTCTATCGACAAAACTGCACAATTATATAGTTTAAAGATAATGATAATCTACTATGGTGATATTGCCAACAAGTGATAACAGTAAATTTGATTACTGTCAAAGGACTAAACAAGAAAAAACTTTAAATGTCTATGTAACTCGTTCCCCAATTGCAGCATCTTTAGGTGGCTCGACTAATTCAACCTTTCAGAAGATTTTGTCGCACGTTCCTTCTTATTACCATCTGATATTTTTTCTTTGTTCAATTGTTCAGCTATCTTTTTGGCCTCAGTTTCTTCCTTGAGAGCCCTATCTGCCTGACTTCCTGCAAACTTGTCTCTGTAGAATTCAACTTCTTCATCTTCCAGCTCCTTGAACAATGGCGCTGGTGTTCCAATTTTGTGACCTGAAGGTAGAATATTTCATGGTATTCTCAATGACACCACTTTCATCGGACAGTGAAAATTGAGTTTCAGGAGGCAAGTTGAGAATTTCCCACACTGGTCGCATTGATCTCCTCGTGCAGAATCATAGTTGCAACCTGGCGTTGGACAGTTACCCTCTACAAGTCTATCGGCTAAGAACTTTTTGCAGGTATCGCAGTAAAGCTGATGCATTGTATTCTCAGAAAGCCAATTATTGTCCCAGAGCTTCTTGAAAATTGCTTGACAAACTTGTGTCTGTTATGGTGTTGATGTGCGTCCAAACTCATCAAAACTTATATCAAACCATTTATAAACTTCTTTATGAATTGCATGATATTTGTCGTAAATTTGCTTTGGAGTAGAATTTTCCTCTCTGTTGCCGTCCCATATTCATCAGTACCACACATGTATATGGCATTGTAGCCTCTAATCCTACAGTACCTTGCAAACACATCCGCACTCAGCACACATCCGATAATGTTGCCAAGGTGGGGAACGTTGTTTACATAAGGCAAAGCACTCGTAATAAGGATGTTTCTTTAGCCTTACAATCGTCGCCCATCTCTGCTATGGTTTAAAGTATAAGAGAAGAGAATGTTGTTAAAAACGAGAGAGAGGAACGAGGCGTTAGTATAATTTTTTAAGAGTAAATAAGGGAAGGGAATGAGGTTTTATTATTATAAATAATAGTACGAAACATACTTTGACTAAAAACTGAAAAACCTATTCTTATGTAATTCTGACAATAAATCCTATTTAGACATGAATTAAATATCAAATTCTAACCAATTTTGATTCTATAATTTTAAATTATTCTTCAGCATTCAGCTCCTATATTTTCCGCAAGTTCAAATTTCAGTCACACCAAGAAGCTAGTTTTCTCGAGGACTTGCCATAAATTGCATAACAATCAAAGATGGAGTTTCAACACCAACATCAACACCACACAACAAAAGAAAATAATAAAAGGACCTCACAAGCTGGAAATTTATCGAACTTGTTAAAGAATTTTCTGCAGTTGACATCATTGCTTATCATAGTAGGTTAAATAATACAAGTGAAAAGTTTCTAGTCGGTGGGTGCAAGAACTTGAACAAAAAGGAAAAGGATGAATAGTTGGTCAGACACATTCAATTGAGTCTTCTTCCCTACGAGAATCTCATTCTTCTCCTAATGCGTGTTTACTTCTTTATTGTCCAAACCAAACAAGTTTCTAGGACTAAGGAGGAGTGGAGTTATGATAACCTCAATGCCTCCGGATGTCGAGTATCAGTCCATGTTTGATTTCTTCCATCACTTCCATAAATACAAGACAAATATATCAGATTTTACTGGGGGGAAATGTGCAAACCAACGATAAAAGTGAACCAATAATAAATCAACATACAAGGAAGTTGCAACGCCACATAATCCTTGCGCTTCACTGATATTGACTCGATCTATGTTTTGAAGTTTTGTCGTTTGCAGCTCATAACTACTAAACGGAAAAATTCGAGTAACCACAGGCATTGTGCCAATTCCCATTCCGAAGGGTAAAACAAAAAATCGTATCAACATTGCATTGGGAAGTCTGTGAAGCAGATGGTATCACTCGGAAAAGAAAGAAACATGATTTGAATGATCTCTCACATGCCTGCACCTTCTGAATCTGCACCGAAAAACATAACATGTAAAATCAAAAGGGAGGACTGTTAAGCAGACATTCTAATAACTAGAGATAATGATAAAAAAAACTATTCTATTTCCATTATACTTTGTGACATTTTATGATGAGTGACATTAACATCACCGGATAGTGAGTAAAGTGAAATTACTCCGTAGGGATCTAGTAGCTCAGTTGGTTGGCTACCTGAACTTTCACCTTGTTGGTGAGGGTTTGAATCCCACGTTGTAATCCCCTCCACATTTCCCCTTCTCCTACCCCCTATGTAATAAAAAAAAAAGTGAAATTACTCCCATTTCTAACAAAAGCTCGTAACTATTTGAGCAGCAAATATGAAGATGCACAAACTTGATTCTACCTTTATTTATATCCATGAGACCGGATCATACTAATTCAGCCTCTTCCTTGCCATAGTCATACACTATCTCAATCTGCATCAAGAGCTAATGAAGACATATGGATAAACAATATGCGAGGTCATTGTTGTAGTACCACAAGAATAGAAGACATAGATGGTATGTGGCACCTAATACAAGTCCATTAACAAACATATGGTAGCAACTCAAGCATGAAGAGGCAACATAGAAGTTCCAAGACAAAAGCCCAAAGGCTTCTAATGTATAATCATGTCAGTACTAAAAAGCACATGAGTGTATCATTGAAATTAACATGAATGCAGTAAACATTAAGGCAGAATAGTCAATCAATTTTCTAAATTATGTATTCTCATGATACATAAGTAACAGATTTTTGCCCATTAATATAAAGCACAAACTTGGAAAAGAAGAAAGTAAATTCATGAACAACCCCCGTCTCAATAAGACAATAACTATAAGTGTAAGACAATATACTGGCACCTCTTCATCTTCTTCAATCAATTCTTTTCTTTTTCCCCTTGAGTTCTATTGACAGGCATCATTGGTGTACCAGCTAGAGACTAACATCATTAAAATGGGAGAGTGCCAAAGACAGAGGTTAGGTTACCGAGTTGAACTCTTGCACCAACAACCTTTACTGTTGATGCATGAACCTAGAAAAGTAAAGCTACAAGATTGACAGTGTTACATAATGAGGAAATGAACAGTCAAGTATGTAGTACAGAGAGAACTTAGTGCACCGAGTTGCCCTTTTTAATGGATGTAGTTACTGGCAGTGGCGGAGCTAGAATTTTCATCAAGGGATGTCAAAATATAATGAAGTAAACCCACAAGAAGTCAAGGGGAGTATACATACATAAAAAATTTACCCAGCTACACAATGTAATTTTTCGGCTACGCCTAGAAAAGTAAAGCTACAAGATTGACAGTGTTACATAATGAGGAAATGAACAGTCAAGTATGTAGTACAGAGAGAGCTTAGTGCACCGAGCTGCCCTTTTTAATGGATGTAGTTACTGGCAGTGGCGTAGCTAGAATTTTCATCAAGGGATGTCAAAATATAAAGAAGTAAACCCACAAGAAGTCAAGGGGAGTAAATATATAGTATACATACATAAAAAATTTACCCAGCTACACAATGTAATTTTTCGGCTACGCCTAGAAAAGTAAAGCTACAAGATTGACAGTGTTACATAATGAGGAAATGAACAGTCAAGTATGTAATACAGAGAGAGCTTAGTGCACCGAGCTTCCCTTTTTAATGGATGTAGTTATTGGCAGTGGCGGAGCTAAAATTTTCACCAAGGGGTGTCAAATTATAAAGAAGTAAACCCACAAGAAGTCAAGGGGAGTAAATATATCGTATAAATACATAAAAAAATTACCCAGCTACACAGTGTAATTTTTCGGCGACAGGGTGTCGGTCGACACCCCTTGGATGCATGTGGCTCCGCCACGGGTTACTGGCATCTATATTCGACCCACAGCAGTAAACAGAAAATGAAAGATATGGTATCGGTAGAAATTCACAACGAGGATAGCAGGAAAGAACTCAAGAAACTGGTAATTGATATATGAGAGAAAGTGAGTAATGCAAATAAAATTCTAAAGCAAGATTACCCCTTCTGGCGGTACTGGTTTCTGTTAAACTTGGAGCCACCAGGAGCCCATGGAACTGCTCATCAAGGTAAAAGAAAAAAAAGATATTATTAATAGTCTAGAATATGGTAGTAAACTAGTAAAATCTAATCCAACTGTATCTGATTTTATGCTTCTTTTCCCTAAAAAAAATTTGAAACTGAGACTTCTTTTCCCTAAATATCTGCACACATGTAAATGTGTAAACTTAGGTTTGTGGTTGTCTGCAAATGAACATTGTATTAAGGAACAAATCCGATAATTCATCAAGGGAAAGTACATTGTACACAAGACAAGAATTTAGGAAATCAGTTATTACTAGTTAGTAAGTACATTTTAAGCAGAAAATTGAGAAATTATCCACTTTAAAATAGATATGATATTGTCAAAATACAATCTTTTCCTCATAATTTAAAAGACTATCTCCCAGCAATCAAACATCTTACGACCCCCACTGTCGGGAGCAAGCCACAGAAAAAAGAGCGAACTGCAGATTTGGACACAATATTATGCAAGCTCAATTTTAAGGAAATGATTCCGGTTGAAACTTGCTCCTCATACACTAGGCTTTAATATGTCATATTCTTGTAAAGTTTCTTTCGTGGGGTTGAAATCCAACTTGCCACATGAATTAAAGCTAGCAAAGAAATTTACCAATGTACGGATCAGGGTGCCGCCACTTATTATAGCTAGCTTCACCATCAGCTACGAGTCTATCAATGGTCTCAACATCTTCCTGGATGTCAACAAAGTGAAACAAAAGAATATCAAATTGCAGATACAAGTAACAACAACAACAACATACCCAGTGAAATCTCACACCGTGGGGTCTGGTGAGGGTAGAGTGTACACAGACCTTAACTCCACCTTGGTAGGTAGAGCAGTTGTTTCCGGGAGACCCTACAAAGCATAGACAATCAAAACAAAGTAAGAGTAAAGAAAGATAAACGATCAGACTCAGATAAGGAATTAAAGAAATATAAAGTGCATTCGAACAAAAGGGAGCAGTAGTTAACACAACTAAATAAGCTAAACAAAATACACCAAAGAACATATAGCAGCAAAAATCAAACTACAGTGGATTATAAAGCAATAATGTGTCTATAGGTGTGATAGGCTAATCGGGTCTACAGTAATAACATTACAACTCTCAATTTGTAAGCATAAGTAGGACTACTCTTCTGCCAAAATCCATGTCCTCCACAACTCCTATCTAAGGTCATGTCCTCAGTAAGTTACACATGCGTCATATCCCGTCTAATCACCTCTCCCCAATACTTCTTCGGCATACCTTTACCCCTTCTGAACCCGTCCATAGTCAACCATTCACACCTCCGCATTGGGACATATGTGTCTCTCATCTGCACATGCCTGAACCATCTCAACATCGCTTCCCGCATCTTATAATCCACCGAGGCCACTCTCACTTTCTCCCGGAGACCATCATTTCTAATCCTATCTCTCCTTGTATACCCACACATCCATCTCATTTCCCGCATCTTGACTGGCCAACACTCCGCCCCATATAACATAGTCGGTCTAACCACCACCATATAGAACTTGTCTTTAAGTTTTGGTGGCAACTTTTTATCGCACAAGACCCCAGATGCAAGCCTCCATTTCATCCACCCTGCCCCAATACGATGTACACATCGTCATCAATCTCTCCATTCCCTTGGATAATAGACCCTAGGTACTTGAAGTTTCCTTTCTTTGGAATGACCTGAGTACCAAGCCTTACCTCCACGTTTGTCTCAGGGTCGCTCCCGTTGCTGAACTTGCACTTCAAATATTCTGTCTTGGTCCTACTCAACCTGTACCCTTTAGATTCCAGAGTCTGTTTCCAAACTTCCAGCTTAGCGTTCACTCCGCTGCGAGTCTCATCAATCAGGACTATGTCATCTGCGAATAACATACACCATGGTACCTCTCATTGAATTTGTCGCGTTAGTCCGTCCATCACCAAGGCAAATAGGAATGGGCTAAGAGTTGATCCCTGGTGCAGCCCCATCATCACTGGAAAGTGCTCCGAGTCTCCTCCTACTGTCCGTACTCTAGTCTTGGCTCCATCACACATATCCTTGATTTCCCTAGTGTGTGCCACAGGTACGCCTCTAACCTTCAAACATCTCCATAAAATCTCCCTAGAAACTTTGTCCTTTTCGAGGTCGATGAAAATCATATGTAAGTCTTTCTTCTTCTCTCTATACTGCTCCACGAACCTCCTAATAAGATGAATGACATCGGTAGTCGAACGCCCCGGCATGAATCCAAACTGATTCTCGAAAATAGACACGTCTCTCCTCACCCTCGTCTCCACGACTCTTTCCCAAAGTTTCATAGAGTGGCTCAGCAGCTTGATACCCCTATAGTTATTGCAACTCTGGATATCACCTTTGTTTTTGTACAAGGGAATCATTGTACTCCACCTCCATTCTTCGGGCATTCTTGCTGTCTTAAAAATGACGTTAAAAAACTCAGTCAGCCACTCCAAACTAGCCCTGCCTACGCTCTTCCAAAATTCAACTGAGATCTCATCAGGCCCGGTCGCTCGTCTCCTGTGCATCCTGCGAATAACACCCGTAACCTCCTCAACCTTGATGCTTCTACAATACCAAAAATCCTGTGCCTACCAGAATGCTCCAGATCTCCCAGCACAATGTCTCCATCTCCTTTTTCGTTCAAGAATTTGTGGAAGTACGACTGCCACCTCCGCTTAATGTGCGCTTCCTCCACAGTACTTTGTCACCCTCGTCCTTGATGCACCTCACTTCATCCAAGTCACGGGCCCTCCTCTCCCTTGTCTTGGCTAGTCTGTACAACTTTTTATCCCCGTCTTTCTCTTCTAATTCCACATACAGGCGTTCGAAAGCTGCCGTTTTCGCCGCCGTAATCACTAGCTTTGCCTCCTTCCTCGACATCTTATACAGTTCCTGTTGGAAATTTGCCTTTGGTAGGGAGGTGCGTCCACCCATATTTAATGAATTAAACACTAGTGTTCTGTATGTTGAAGGCTTTGTCTCTTCTCACATGCATAATCTACTAAGTGAGTAGATGACCGTAGGGCCAAGAATCGTCAAATTTCGTTGAGAAATGAAAGAGATATTGGTCCACGAAGTAAGGTGTTTGAGGCATGAAAATATGGTGTGGGACAAATCTACCACATCGGTGGGAAAATGAAGAATTGCTCTCTTTATAAGTCTCTAAAGTGGTAAAGGGTTTGGGACCCCAAGGGGTATCCTATGTGTTTAAAGGAGGGAGGACCTAGATGTGCTTGGGTTCGAGGATAAGCCCACACGCGCGCCACCGCCGCCCGCCCGTCCCGTCCCATCCGGGATAGGGATCGGGCTCGGGCTCGGGCTAGGGTCGTGGGCTGTGGGGAGTTTCTGATATTATCTTTTTGGATCCCAAATTGCTTAATATTTACAGTTTAGTCCCTAGAATTTCTGGAAAGTTGATTTTGGGAGTGACGGAAGGTAGAAACTTTCTGCCTACCGTTTGGACTGTTTTTTGGAGCATTAACCAGCCATTACTTGGCTATTAACTACTCCATAAACAGCCCTCCTTCAATGACCATAATCAGCCCTCCTTCAAGTCCATGAACATTCTCACTAATGGCATTAAACCTGTCATTAATAGCCCTCTCTAATGGCTATTAACAGCCTTATTTGTGGCAGTTGAGTAGCCTCCTCCATGCAATATATTGATGCCTCTTTGGCTCAATAACGTGACAGAAAAACACACGAAAATACCCAAGACAGTGACACAAAACAGTGGAAAACAGTGAGGAAAAAAACACTCATATACACGTGATATACACAACAGAGACACACTATATACACAGAGACAAAACAGAAGAGAAAGTCAGTCCAATAACGTTGGAAGAAAACAAAAACTCTTCCTTCCTTTTCCATATCTTCAACAAGTCGATTCATATTTGTTTTCTTCGTCAGACTCAACCAATTTGCTTTGTAGCGTTGAGATTAAAGTGTTGTTTTATCTTGGGAGACTATTGTCCGCTAACATAAAAGCATATATACGGGTCAACCTTGTCTTAAGGACAGAGTGCAATCACTCGACTCGACACACAGTTGTAACCATCCAGATTTAGTTGTTTCTTGATTTCAGGTTATCAATATTCAAGACTCAACAAGCTTCCAGCAATTTTGAAGATCGGCCTATTTGTTCAACAAGATTCAATTTCTGAATATTGAATGTTTGTTCATCCTTTCGAACACTTGTAATAGTTATTTACTTTCCGTATTGCTTTACAATAGCAACCAACAATTTAAGACAAGATTGTATTAGTGTTCGAAAGATGTCGGTCAAAAGTTGTGTGACCAAATTTGGATATGGCTGTGGTTTTCTGCTTGAAGAGAGTGATGATGATGTTGTTGAAGGTCAACGTGTTCATGGTGTCACCGCTCCCAAGAGTGGTAGGAACAAGCGCTCACGAGAGGCTGAGGATGTCAACTGGGACAAGAGGAGAAGGCTGAAGATGTGGTTCTATCTTGCAGCAGAAGGCCTATATCTGTCCCAGACAAAGGATCCGAATTATGGTAAGGAGGAAATGGACACTCAGTCCGATGAAGTGACTGAAGTGGGCCAGAATCCAAAATTGGGATAAGTTATTTTCTTCCGTGTCAAGAATAAAGATTAAATGATGTCTGATTAAAAATGGCTTAAAAGTAAGGAGGAATATGAAAATATTTTACGAAATAATTTATATTCCTTACGCTTTAAAATCAGAAGTTTAATCTCTTCTTCTTTCCCGTTTAAAGATTGAACTTTGTAAACGACTTAAAAAGATCCGTTCTTTTAAGTGTAATTATTAAAAGTGTGTAAAGTATGTTCGCACATATGATGGAGAAAGATCCACTAACTGTGCGAAAACTGTTACCACTCTTAAGTAAGCGCCAAGAATTATCTGGGCACCAATCATAACCGAAGAAGTCTAAAAGTTAAAGACGTTGAGCCTGTCACACTATTTGGCAGAAGATCCTTCATAGGATGATATTGGACACTCAGTCATACAAAGCCTCCGGGCGACTGGAGTGGGGCCAGAATTCATTTCATAGGAAAAGTAATGGACACTTAGTAAGGTGGGCCAGAGTTTCCAAGTCTTAAATAATCTGAAGGCCAAAAGAAAGGCAGAAAAGAAACTGGACACTCAGTTTGCCAAAGCAACTGGAGTGGGCCAGAGTATCCAGATCACATATGATCCGGTTACGCCCTAACCACGGGCAAAAGGTTGTTCATGTGAAGTAACGCCACCTCTAAAGTAGAAGGGGTTGGAGAGGTTGTCCTCAATAGGACTTCAGGAAATGGGATCACTCTCACATGAGGTGATACATGTCCCAAACTTGGTTTAAGGGACGTTGTTGGTCAATCTAGTTTGAGACTAGTCCAACAGGTCTGTAATAACTAAGAATGGTGCAGTATGTCTGTAGCCAAATGAATGATATATTTGTAATCAGTGCATCTATGCCATCATAGATTAAGACACGTTAAATAGAAAGTCATTCAAAAGCTAACGAAGTTGAGATTGTTGCCTTCTGTCGACATAAACCCTCAAAATAAATGTGAGGTAGGTGAAGAGGCAAAATCACTTTTCCAAATTCTGTCAAAGGAATAGCGAAAGAAGTACCGCTCCTCTAGAACTTAGTCACACCTACATGGGTGATTTGAAGTTTATACAAAATAGAGGGGGGAGACAAGTACTTTGTGACCTTTATTGATGATGGTACAACGTATTGCATCCTTTGTGTGTTGAAAAGCAAAGATGAAGTTGTTGAAGCGACAAAACGCTACAAAGAAGAAGTTAAAAATCAACTAAGCCTACGGATTGAGGAATTCGTAGTGATAGAGAGGGAGAATGTGAAGCATCGTTCATCAACCGACTGCTCATTACTCACCTCAGTCTAACGGTGTTAGCCAAGCGTAAAGTCGTACGCCCAAATTATGTGGGGCAAGGAGATCCTTACCGCTAATGCGATTCTCAACAAAACTCCGCATAAGGATAAAGATAACTCTCTATGTGAAATATGGAAAAGATCTCACATACAAATGTTGTGATGTGGGGTGGCTTGGTAGAGGTTGGAATACCGAAACAGGTCAAGTTGGACCTAAGACTGTAAATTGCATATCCACTGGATCTGCAAATAATAGTAGTGTTTATCGCCTCTTAGCGTCAAAGAATGCTGAATTCTTTGAAGATAACTTTCCTTAAAAAAGAAAAATGAGTAATTGCTCAAGGTTAACAAGAACCCGCGAGGGCCTGACTGTCCGAAACTAGACGTTCTGTATCTACAGGACTCGGAAGTTGCTGGCTATCCGGAACTTAATATTCCAAATCTACAGAACTCAGGGATTCTAGATGTTGAACCGAGATGGAGCAAAGAAGGGGACAAAGACTTGTTCCAGGCCTTCTAGCTTGTATGGTTGAGAATGAACCATGGAAAATTAACAAATAATTGTCATCTCCAGAAGCGCTGCTTTGGAAAGAAGCTACAAAGAGAGAAATAGATTCCATCATATGGAACCATACTTGTGTAATGGTTGATCTTCCTCCGGGAAAAGAACCTTTGGGTTGTAAAAGTGGATACTCAAAAGTGAGTACAAAGTAGATGGATCTACTTACGAGTATAAGGCCTCGGCTACTTGTACATGTGCTTCCCTATGAATAGCTTAACATCCAGGACCATTGCAGTCTTGTGTGGCATGGATGTTGAAACAATCTTCCTAACCGGAGAGTTGGAAGGGGAGGATCAGAGTTGGTTTGCTAGACTGTTGGGCTTCTTCCTGAACTTTCATTTTGGTCCCTGAAATGTTTACATTTTGGTCCTGGAAGTTTCAGATAAAACAGAAATAATGAATCTGACCACAGAAACATTGACTCTGAAGTTAGAAAGCCAACAGTTGGAAAACCAACAGTTTGAAAGTGGAAGTAATATTGAAACAAAGTCTCGATATGAAAGATATGGGTATCACAGATGACATCTTAGGAATTGGGATTTCTAAGACATCTAACGGACTGGTCTAACTCCAAACTCAGTTGTGAGATAGTTGACAGTCTCGTTGAAACCACCAATGGATATGAATCATATAACTTATTGAAATCATGGTGCACCCATATACAAGGAGTGATATGCGCAGGTCACATGTAGTTCAATGTATGTTACACACTACAACAGACCTGGTATCAGCTTACAAAGCAGATCAGTTGAACTAAGGTTCACTGATGATTCTAAAAATGATCGATAGAAGGCGTTAAGTCTTATATGACGATATCTGAAATATTCGTTTATCTACGGATCATGGTATTCCGGATGTCCAGCAGTTCTGGGAGAACACAGTGATGCAAACTGGACATCAGATTTGAAGAACACCAAAGCCACAAGTAAATGTGTATGGTGGGTCTTGGAAAATCCTCTAAGCAAACTTGCATCGGCCGATTCATAATGGAATCGGAGTTTATCGCGTTATACAAAGCATGAAAGAAGTTGAGTAACTCCACGGCTCCTTAGAGGATGTTCCTTATTGGGAGAAACCCGTGCCTTCAGCAGTTATACATTGTGGCTAGCCGATCGGCTTCAGGAAGTACACGGATGACGGCGTTTGGACATATCTGTCAGGATTTGTCGGAGACATAAGACCGTGTGGCAGTTGATCATCACGGGTGTCACTTCCTTGATTACTAATCAAAGGATATAGCGGACCCTTTTAACTAAGGGACTACCCGGAGATCAAGTGTTCTGCCTGTCTAGGGGAATGGGCTTAAAACACAAACAATACAAACCTTTGCGGTGGTAACCCAACCATACTGACTAGAGATCTCAAGAATTTGGTTCAATGGGAAAACTAAGCTGCAAAAGGTTCAGTTGAGCACTTAGGTGGAAGCAAGAGCACTTCGGATGATGATTTCTGTAGGGAAACATGAATCTAAAGTTGTTTCCGCGATAGACATTAAAGTGCTACATGCATGGTGGGTAAAGGTTAAGCTTCCAAACCTTTAACGATCCTCAAACGGTTGAGATTACGGTTGGGGAAACTTTTAATGATTCCTAACACTTGTGAAGTGGGGTATAGCAGGATACCTTGTAGGAGATCACCTATTTAAGTGCGAGGACATGCCGCCTCAAATGTACGCACTTAAGAATCCAAGTGTGTCCACGGCCACAACGAACAAAACAATAAGAATAAAATGAATAAGGAGAGCTATTGTGTTGGTATCATTGTCTTGGCTTACATTAAACACTGATGGTTCAAGACATCACGTTCACCGCGCAATAAGTAAGTCCGATGGTATTCAACTAGGGAAGGTTCAAAGCCGAAGCTACCTCTCCTGATGCAATATCTTTTCGCTGAAAGATTGCTGAAAGTGGGCACCTTGTGTGTGCGCCATAATCTATCTTTCATAGAGGGGATTGTTGGAAATTTGTCTTTGGTGGGGAGGTGCGTCCACCCGTATTTAATGACTTAAACACTAGGGTTCCGCATGTTGGAGGCTTTGTCTCTTCACACGTGCATAATCTATTAAGTGAGTAGATGACCGTAGTGCCAAAGATCGTCAAATTTACTTAAGAAATGAAAGAGATATTGGTCTACGAAGTAAAGTGTTTGAGGCATGGAAATATGGTGTGGGACAAATCTACCACATCAGTGGGAAAAGGAACCTAGATGTGCTTGGGTTCAAGGTTAAGCCTACACGCGCGCCGCCGCCTCCCGCTCGTCCCATCCGGTCTCGGGTCATGGGTCGTGGGTCATGGGCCTTGGGCTTCTTCTGATAGACCCTTAAATTATTTAATATTTACAGTTTGGTCCATGGAGTTTCTGGAAAGATGAAATTGGGAACGACGAAAAGCAGAAAGTTTCTATCTACCATTTTGGGTTGAATTTTGGAGCGTTATTGCACATTAACCAGCCATTACTTGGCTGATTAACTCCCTCCATAAACAACCATTACTTGGCTGATTAATGGTCATACTAATGGCCATTACTTGGCAGTTGAGGAGTCACTCCCTTATGCTATATATTGGTGTCTTTTGGCATAATTGTGAAGACTAGATAGAACACAGAAATGAGACACAACATACTACATAGAGACAAAACAGGAGAGTAAAACAAACTGAAATTCTGTCCACAAACAGTGAACAGAAAACTCAAAAACTCTTCCTTCCTTTTTTCGTTCTTCAGCAAGTCATTTCGTGTTTTGTTTTCTTCGTCAGAATCAACCTATTTACTTTGTAGTGTTGATTAGTTGTTGTTTTATCTTGGGAGACTGTTGCCCGTTAACGTAAAAGCATATATACGGGGCAATCTTGTCTTAAAGACAGAGAGACATCTCTCGACTCAGCACACAGTTGTAACAATCCAGATTTAGTATTTCTTGATTTCAGGTTATCAAGATTCAAGACTCAACAAACTTGCGACAGTTCTGAACATTGGCTTGTTTGTTTATCCTTTCGAACACTTGTAATATTTATTTACTTCCCATACTGCTTTACATATCCAACACACGCCTGTAGAGGATCCTAACTCTTTCCTTTTGTGCCGCTCTTCTACCTATGTACGACGCTGCGCTGCTCATCCTTGCTCTCTCTTCTTCGTCCTCTACTCTCTCTTTTTTTCTTCTTTGCTTTGTTTTTCCCAAAATCACGTACATATTAGTTATATGCCCTTCACTTTTTTTCAATTTTACGACCAACTAATTGTCACTCTGTGTTTAACTTACAAAATGATCATTTAAACATCTTTAAAATTATGTGTCATGTTAGCACAGCATTTGTGTTTGCGTGTTCAACTTTATACAAGTTGGTGTGTCTACTTGTGCACATTCAAAATTGAAGAGCATACTTGCTGCCAAATTTGAAAATATGTTTATGCATTATGCCTTAGCTTTTTTTTTTTTGTTTTCTAAACTAATGAGTGCATGTTTGGCCCCGGATATTTTTCACTTTTCTTTTCGGAATACTATTTTGAAAAACTAATTGAACTTAGAATAGTTATAATTTTTTTAAATTTGAAAAACTCTAAAAAACAGTTTTCACGATTTTCACTTCAAATCACCCCAAAATCCAAAAAGAACTCCAATTTGTATTCACGTTCAAACACAACTCTAATTTTCAAATATCATTTTCAACATGAAAACAAATAGTATTACTTTTTTTTCAAATTTCACAATTTTTATGTTCAAACGCTCACTAATTTATTTTGCTAGTTAGTGCTTTCTTCTTGGACTGTGCTTAATTCTTTTTCCTAAGCTAATTTTTTCAATTAATGAAGGAAGCAATAATTGAGAAAAGTAGTTGAGGGAAAAGAATTGAGCACATTCTAAATTATTTAACATGTTGGTAAGTTTTGTTGTCGTCTAATTAAATTTATGATTTTCCCTTGTTTATGAGGAAAGTTTGTTTCTCTTGAATGAGTATTTCTGTTTCTAGTACTAGCCATTACTTACACATTAGTGAATTATCAAAAAATTAAGATGCGTTTTATTGTTGTGTGTTGTTGCTTTATGAAAGCCCAATACGAGTCAATTTTGTTTTGAACTGCTTCATGATTTGGCCTGGTTTGCCTTGTTGATGTTTTAAACTATTCCGACTAAATATAAATTGTATATATTTCGTGTTTAATTATATCCATATTCGCTTTGCTTACCTGATATAATTAAATATCTTTCTAACATATATGTTGTTTTTTCCTCTTCCTTTGCATGTCCCGTGGGTCTATGGCCCACATCCCGCTGCTTCTTTGGCACTGTTTGAGCCGTTGGGCCTATCAGCCCAACAACATCATTTTTTCCTCGAGTCCGGCTAAATGAAGGACCAATCATGGGAAAAAATGGTTGAAGGCCCAATCATGGATAAAAATGGCATAGACATTAAATTTTTACTTCTTGTACGCGATAACTAGTGGGCCGATATACCCATTAGCTCGCTTTTATTTTCTTATTTTGCGTTATTGTATTTGCTATGTGTAAAAACTCTAAATAATTATTGGAACCCCTTAATTAGAACTTGATTATAATAGAGTTGCTAGTCTTTACAAATAAAAATGAGTTTTCGGATTTTATGGTAAAAATTTAAATTTTCTTAGCCTTTAATTAATTCTCAATTTTCAATTAACACTTGGCTAATAATAAAATAAGAACAATTTGGTTGGAATTTCTAAAGGAAGGATAATGATTCTTCTCCAATTTGACATGAATTAATGTTTTCCAAGCTAGTTTATAATTGTCTTTAAATAAAAAGATGATTTTTTATTTATTAATTAAAGTTCGGGAAGGAAAATAAACTCCCTTAATGGTTGACCTTGTAATAAAAAATTATTTTTATTAAGGTTGTATTTTTTTATTTTCACATAAGTAATAAATATTTTTACTATACCTTTGGTGAAAAAGAAAAAGAAAAGAAGTACTTTTGCTAAAAGGAAGGATTTTGCGAAAAGGGATCTTTGTGCATCAAATCTTTAAAAGTGTGTGTAAAGCTTTTAACGGAAAATGATTTGAAATGACATTATTTTGTGATATTTTAAACACAAAAATAGTTTTTAAAGCAATTTATATTATATAAGATCCGAGGTCAACCGTTTTTTATGGATCTTTAATACCGGGGTGCCTGACACCTTTTCCGGGGATCATTTGAACCCTTACCTGAACTCTAGTTGATATTAAATTTTTCTCTTGTTTTGAAAAATCCTTTAAATAATGATTTTCCTATTTTTCCTTATAAAGTAGGTGGCGACTCTAAAAAATAAAATAATCTAAAGAGTCCACAAGTTATCCAGTAGCTTTTATGCCCCACGTAAAAGTGAACCGTAACATCTAAAATAACTCAGAGTATGCAAGTATAGTGACATAACTCATTGTCCCAAAGCACCTCATTAATTAGTTTCAACTACTATCGATTCAATTCTTGAGAAGCCAAAAGGTATTGTTAGGATTCAATGGTAATGGCCTTTTCGTGGTAAAGATATGAGGTAGATTAAGCGGTACATGACATTCATGAAGGCATATTTAGCAGTGAATGTATTTATGTTGTTGGTATATGCATAATCGTTGTCTCGTCTATTATAAAAGTTATAAATCTGAAATGTTCATCTTCAATCTCAAGTTCAAATCTAAAATGTTCATCTTGTACTTCAAGCTCAAATATGAATTTTTATGCAAAACCACCTTAAATCTTCTCCAAACTCCCTTAAATTTGAGATTTAGACTCCTCGCCAACAAAATCCAATAACACCCACTTAAAATAAATCACTCATTCATAAAATTCATTTTTCAAGTTTGAAGCCGAAGCTTTAACAATGGCTATACTCAAGCTCAAATCCGAAATTTAATTCAAAATCACCTTAAATCTTCTCTAAATTCTCTAAAATTTGAGATTTAAACTCATCAAAAGATCCCTAACAAAATTCAATAACACTCACTTAAAATGAATTACTCTTCCGAAAATCCATTTTCAAGCTTTAAGCTCAAGCTCCAACAATGGTTGTCAATGGAGCATATATTAGATGTAGCAATAAAAACGTGGGAATGAATTGAGAGAGGAGAATATAATTTTTTATAAGGTAAAAGATATATTTTTAAATTTTTATTTTGGTTTAGTTTATTATTTCTTACTTTGGATCAAAGTATATTTTTTAAAACTTGGGGGTTGGGTTGAAAGCTTGTAATAGTTATAATTTTATTTTATTGTTTTTTTAAAATTGTTGGACTAAGCTGTATATTTTTTAAACTTGGGAGCTTATTTTGACGCCCCGATAACTTGTCTCCACTTAATTAGTCTTAATCCTAAATGGGATCCTCCCATCTTATAATTAAAACTTATAACCCAAACTCCTAAAAAAAACTAGCTTGGGGAAACTTGCCCAGTTACTTAGCATCCCTCCAAACCATGCATGGGTAAAAAGAGTACTTTTTTTTCTTTCATTTTTTCTGGCATTCATATTTAACGAAAAAGGAAACAAATTCAGGCTCAAACATTGTAGTGGTAGGAAACAGTTATACCAGTAGTGTATGATTCATAAATAAAATACTACTAACTAGTTTCAATTAGCAAGAAAATAAATAGATCAGAATGGTTAAAAAGTACAAATAATCAATATCACAAAAATACTGTTTTCCATTCTGATCACAATTTTGCCTTCCTCTTCTACACTATAATCATCCAGCTTATTTTTCATTATTTTTTAACTTCGTCGTGTTCAAGGCTATGATGCCCTTAGTACACGTAGCCCTTAACGAACAAGAGAGTTGGCCTTTAGCCCTGATAAGCAACGCGTCCTGAGCAGCCTTCACGTTCTCGGGGACTCCTCCCCATGTCTTCAAGCAAGTGTTTTGAAGAGCTCTAGCATAGGAGAAAGACACGTGCCATGGGTTTGGAGATTGATTCATGGCATTCAAGTTGAAGGTAGCATTCAACTTCTGATTGTCCACCAGATAAAAACTGTTCAAATCCAAAACAACATTGAACTTGTTAGCATGAGTTAGGTAATAATCTCCAATCTTCTTTAAAAGTTTATATTGTTTGTCACCTCAAAAGTCGACGCATTTGTTAGTCTATTTAGCAGTCAATGCACTTTAAGTTGAAACTTTCTAGTGATGATAATCACTGTGAATTTCTAAGGAACTAGCTTACTTCAACATCCCAAAATCCACCCAAAAGTGTTAATGTTGGGTTTGGTGTTGTGACATTCTACCCAACATATCATTTTAAGTACTAATTTGAATTTAAGAAATGTTGAAACAAATGTCACAACATTCGGACTAACATTTTATGAAAAACAGTTTTGTCTTACTTCACGGAATGAAGTAATATTCGTGAAAATATTACTACGAAATAAAAGTGACTTGGCAAGGTAAATAGGAGCTGATGAAAAACGTGGGAATAACAAATCAAAGCCATTGCTATGCTTGAGGAACAAGTCCAAGAAGTTAGAGGATTTTGCTCCATGATCTTCTCCAACAAACCTTACCAGCTGCCCACATTTCCCTCAACCTCCACAACCAATCGATGAGTTTTTCAAGGAAGTCTCTCTACTATAAATAGAGAGGCTACAAGAGTGAATCGATATCCAGAATCAGAAATCAAAAATACCAAGAGAGCTGTCGGGAATTAAGCCCAGAAAACTGGATCACAAGTGTTGTCTGAGCGTATCGACAACATTCTGTCCAACATTACAATTGTTGCTTAGATTCTAGATGTGTTATGTATTGAAGCAGTTGTAATGAGAAGTTGTCTATGTCTATTTAGGTAGATGTTTCAGGCAGAAGTCATCTGCGACTTCACCATTTTTAATTCCTTTTTGTTGTACTTTGTAAAATTGTAAAAGAAGGAATTTATTCAACTGTATATAATATATATAATACTTTTGGTCATTGACCATCATAAGTTATATCAACATATAACTTATGAAAATTTAAAATCTCTGTGTTCTTTATAATTCCGCTGCTTTTTACTCTTCAAAGGTTTTCTGTTTTACTATTGTATTGTTACTGTTGTCAGACAACGTTAGTCCTAACATTCGAAAATAGCATTCAAAGTTGATTTAGTTTATTTGCATTTCATTTACTGTTCCATAGCTCCCCGGGACTCAACAATTGGTATCAGAGCAAACACTTAACACAATAAGTGTTTGGTCCTGTTATTTAAAAGTTATGGATCCGGCAAATCCAACTATTGGTAGACTTCTCATTTTAGATGGTTCAAACTATGCCTATTGGAAGATTCGCCTACATTCTCATATCAAATCAATTGATGTTAGGGCATGGAGATCTATATCCAATGGATATGTTGTTCCAATGTTGCCGCCGGATGAGGAAAAACCTAAATTCGAATGGACGGCGGAAGAAACCAATAATGCTAGCTTTAACGAAAAGGCCTTAAATGCAATTTTTGGATGTTATATGTTCAAACTCATACAAAACTGCTCTACAGTTAAAGATGCTTGGGATACTTTACAAACTCATTGTGAAGCTAGCTCAAGTGTTCGTCGGACAAAGCTACGCATGCTCATGAGTAGATATGAACGTTTAAGGATGGAAGAATCGGAGGACATCAAATCCTATTTTGAAAAGTTGATTGACATCTCTAATGAATGTCAAGTGCTTGGTGCTCCTTTAACCAACACTCAACTTGTGGAAAAGGCACTCCGTTCACTTTCTGAAAAGTTCAATTTAAAGATTTGTGTGATTGAAGAAGCTTACAATCTTGCTACAATGGACCTTCATACCTTAATGAGCATTCTCAAAACCTATGAGATAAACATTGGGAATCAAAGGGAATTGTACAAGAACAATAACAATAACGTAGCACTTCAAGTCCAATCCTTGGAGAATCAAATCGAAGAAGGGAATGAGAACCTTGAAGAAGTTGGTGATGGTGCAAATGTTGCTCTCCTCACTCGAAAATTCAATTCGATAGTGAGGAAGTTCAACAATGATCGAAATAATTTCAAATCCAAATAGCACCAGAACTAAGGCTTCAATCAAAAGTCCACTAAATCTCTTCTGATAGTACAAAGAGGAAATCAACTAAAGAGAACCAACTCTGATCGTACCAAATCTGATCCCAAACAACTTGAATCTGTGTAATGTCAAGCATGCTCATGCTGGGGTCATTATGCTAATGAATATGCAAATACCTTGAGAAAATTTGGTAAGAGTTTATGGGTTTCTCTTAGTGACGACGAAGGAGAAGAGGAAGGAGATCAAGAAGTCGAATCACAAGCAATGCTGGCTACTATTCTTGAACAATCTCTGTCGGATGATGAAAATGTCATCAACAGTGTTGTCCCAAATGTCACAACATTTGCGTCAACATCAACAACGACATCCACATTCCCAGCAACATCCGAGAGGTATGAATTTTTTAACTATTCTGATGTAAATTGCTTTAGTGGTTTTATTAGTAAGACTGATTGTGAGGATCAAGTTGACTCCAAAGATGATATAATTAAGGAATTACAAAATCTTTGTAAAGACTTAATCTTAGAATCCAAGCAACTTGACACAAAAGTAAAATCTTTAACTCGTGAGAATGCAGATTTAAAAGGCACAATAACCCGACTAGAGGTTGCACTTACCAAAAAGGACATTGAATTTGGTAAGATAAGTGCAAAATTGGATCTAGATAAAGCAACCTTCCTTAAGATCAACACCGGAACTTCGAAATTGAATGAGATACTCAACCTTAGTAAACCTTCACATGCAGGTATTGGATACGAAAACTCTCTTAAAACAATAAGCTCAAGTATCCTTGATAAAAATGAGAAAATAAGCTTTGTAAAAGAAAAAGGGATAAAGAATATTTTCGTATATAGGTCAAGGAAAATGAAGTTTGTATGTCATTACTGTAAATTCCCTAGACACTTAAGACCATACTATTTCAAACTTCAAAATTCAGTGAGCAAAATGTTGCCCAAAAAGTTGTCTAACATACCTGATAACAATAAAGGCAACATTTCTGAACCACAAAGTAGGAAATAATATAAGAGATTCTGGTTCCTAAAAAGGATATTGCTTGTAATGTTACCATAACTGCATTAAGAACTAACATTTCAGGTTCTTGGTACCTTGATAGTGGATGTTCTTGCCACATGACAGGTACAAAGGAGTTTTTAAGGGACTATGATTCATTCAATGGAGGAAATGTGACTTATGGAGGTGGCAGTAAAAGTAAAATAATTGGAAAAAGGGATCTTGAATGTTCCTGGATTTTCAACTCTAAGAAATGCCTTACGTGTTGAGGGTTTAATGGCAAATCTGATCAGTATAGGTCAACTGTGTGATGACAATCTTGAGGTAAAGTTTAATAAGAATGTCAGTGAAGTTACGAATGAAGCTAATGAATGTGTCATGACAGGTACTAGAACATGTGATAATTGCTATCTTGTTTTAAGACAAGAAACTTGCAATAATGCCAAGATCGATGACACAACAATATGGCATCAAAAGTTGGGGCATGTCAACTACCGCAATTTGGAAAAATTGGTCTCATATGAAACGGTTAGAGGCTTACCCAATCTTAGCCATAAAGGTAAAACTGTCTATGAAGATTGTCTAAAAGCAAACTCGTGTTTCCCATAATGTTGTTCAAAATGACGGACAACATTCAGGTATGTCTCACTGCTTTCATTTATTGCACATGGATCTTATAGGTCCAATTGAGGTAGGCAGTTTAGGAGGCATGAGGTATTCCTATGTGATAGTAGATAATTTTTCTAGATATTCATGGATATATTTCTTGAAAGAAAAATCACAAACTTTTGACATGTTTAAAATTTTACACTCTAGAATTAGGGAACTTGTTATATTCTCCTATTTTCGGATTAGATCCGACTATGGAAAAGAATTTGAAAACAACTCCTTCACAAAATTTTGTGAGAAGAAGGGAATTTTCCATGATTTTTCTGCTCTCAAAACTCCTCAACAGAATGGTGTAGCAGAAAGGAAGAATAGAACATTACAAGAAATGACTAGAGTTATGCTTAGTTCTAAAATATTGTCAAAATATTTTTGGGCTGAAGCCTTAAATACTGCTTGTCACATCACTAATAGAATCTATTTCAGGCTTGGAACAAATATGACACCCTATGAGATTATAAATGAAAAGAAACCTAACTTGCGTTACTTTCATGTTTTTGGGTGTATTTGTTACATTTTAAATAATAGATATCATTTGGCAAAGTTTGACTCTAAGAATGACAAAGGAATTTTTGTTGACTATTCACAAAATAGTCATGTTTATCGAGTATACAATTTGAGGATAAAAATTGTACAAGAGTATGTAAATGTTATTTTTGATGATTTTTCTGCTCCTACAGGAAATACACCTGAAAATAATACTATAGTTTTAGTGGAAAATGTGCAGACTATTGAAGAATCATATGTTGTCCCAAATGTTGCCACACCTGAAGCAACATCTGAACCTGAACCAGAGACCACAGAGGGTCCGGATGAGGAGTCAAATGTTTAATTGCTAGATCAAGTTCGAAGGGACCCCTCATCAAGGATTAGGAAGAATCATCCAACAGGCCAGGTGATAGGGGGAGTTTTTGAGGGAATTAGAACAAGAGGGAAAGAACCACTCAATTACAGAGACATGGTAAGGTATGTGTGTATGTCTACCATATACCAAAAGGTTAGTCTTTCTTGTTTTATATCTACTTTAGAACCAAAAATTATTTTAGAAGCACTTAAAGATTATATTTGGATTCAAGCAATGCAAGAAGAGCTTGAACAATTCTCTCGAAATGAAGTCTAGGACTTAGTTCCACGTCCAAGTATACAAATGTAATTGGAACTAAGTGGATTTTTAAAAATAAATCAGAAGAATCGGGAACCATTGTTAGAAACAAAGCTCGTCTAGTTGCACAAGGCTATACTCAGGTTGAAGGAATCGATTATGACAATACCTTTGCACATGTGGCTAGAATTGAATCAATTAGACTTCTACTTGCGATTGCTTCCTTTCTAAAAATTACTTTACACCAAATGGATGTAAAAGGTGCATTCTTAAATGGTTATCTAGATAAGGAAGTCTACGTTGAACAAGCAAAAGGATTTGAAGATACTATGTATACAAGCTCAAAAAGACTTTGTATGGGTTGAAACAAGCCCCTCATGCATGGTATGGTCGTCTAACTAACTTCCTCCTTGAATTTGGTTTTAACCGTGGTGAAGTTGAACGTACTTTATTCATTAAACATCACGGTGTGGATATTACTATAGCTCAAATCTATGTAGATGACATAGTCTTTGGTTCGACCTCACAGTCTTATCTAAAGTCATTTGTTAAATTAATGTCATCAACTTTTGAAATGAGCATGATTGGGGAACTAACTTTTTTCTTAGGCTTGTAGATTAAGCAAAGTGAAGATGGAATCTTCATCTCCCATAGCAAACATGCCCAGAATCTAATTAAGAGGTTTGGGTTGAAAAATGCTAAACAGATGAAAATTCCAATGGGATCATCACAGAAGATATGTAAGTATAATGTTGGTGAAAATGTCGACCCAACCTTGTATCGATCTATGATAGGTAGCCTTTTATATCTTACTGCTAGTTGCCCGGATATTATGTTTAGTGTTTGTATTTGTGCTCGATTCCAAGCTTGTCCCAAAATTTCCCACTTAAATGACGTAAAACGTATCATTAGATATGTTGCCGGCACATGTGAGTTGGGAATTTGGTATTTTAAAGACACTAATCCTAATTTAATAGGGTATAGTGACTCAGATTGGGCTGGTGATGTAGATGATAGAAAGAATACAAGTGGAGGATGTTTTTATCTTAGCAATAATCTTGTTTCTTGGTATAGTCGTAAACAAAACTGTGTCTCACTTTCAACTGTTGAATCTGAATATGTAGCAGCTGGAAGTTGTTGCTCACAATTAATATGGCAACGACACATGTTAGATGACTATGGTTTACGGTTTTACTAGTAACATCTTAGTTTTGTACTCTGATAATTTGAGTGCTATAAATATTTCCAAAAATCCAGTTCAACACTCACGTACAAAACATATTGATATTAGACATCACTTTTTGAGAGATTTAGTCGAGAAACAGCTAGTTCAAATTGAACATTTTGACACTCTTCATCAACTAACTAACATTTTTACAAAAGCTTTGGACCATGAGAGATTTTTCAGTTTGAAGAAATCTCTTGGTCTTTGTAATCTCTAAAAAGACATTTTTGGTGAATGTCGGCTGAAACATTCTCTAACATTTTGGGTGACATTTACCTATGATATATCACTGACTGATTATTGTTGTTATATGGTGCATAATCTTTTGTCACACAAGCATGATCAATCACTAAGAATGTATTTTTAATATGATACCGTTCTCTGCGATGATATTACATATCATAAAAAGGGAGTATCAACTAAGGTAAAGCATTTACAAATATTTGGCAACTGTGAAAAATGGGCAAAGCCCTTGAAATGATACCGTTCCTATTTTATAGGAGTATCAAGTGCTTCAAAAGAGTCTTAAGAATACTAAACAAGTATTCCTATTTTTTACATGAAAACTTTGTATGTGTTTTAGGATTAGATCAAGGACACGGCGGAAAATGTTGCATTAGTCTAGTGGTCAGACTCATAAAATACGTATAAAACATGTCTTGATTTGTTTCCAAAAAGAAAAATTCTAGTGGGATCAAAATACTTGTGTCGTCCAAAATGTTGCCAACATTGCTGCTGATATTTTTCAGAACGTGATATCTGTTGGGATATGGATCTAAACTGATTTCAGGAAAATCAGATTTCTCCTCCCTATTTTTATGTCATGTTTTAACTGGAATTCAAACTTTAAAAGAATAAGATTAAATTCCAAATAAAATGTTTATTGTTTTATCCCAAAATTTTAGGTGTAAGTTATTGAATAAATATCAAACACCTAAAATTAAGGACTTCTTAGTATTTTGAAAGGCTTGCCAAGAGTATAAATATTCACTACATTTGTTTTCTACCATTCTAGATTTTTCCTAAAACTAAAAATATATATATATAAAAAAGAGAAAAATCACATCACAACCTCGGTAAAACCCCTACCTAACCGATGGAACCTTCATCTCTTCAAACCCTATCGTCTTGCAAAAACCCTAAACCCTCAAAATCCTCTCAAAACTCACCGATGGAAACCTCCCCAATGTCAACACCTATGTCGACCAACACACCCAGCAACACTCCCATGAGTACCAGTCCTACTCAACAACCAGGCATACTTTTTTCTTCACATCTGCCTCAAAACAGGTGTACTGCCATAGTTCTCAGAGGTGATGAGGAACCTCTTGATATAAGTTACCCCGGGGATGAAAATAATCCTATAGATGTACATGCTACATCAGATTATTCGACCCTAAGTAAAAGACCCAGTTCCTCCTCCTTCCCTACTCGTAGATCAAGTAGAGTGTTCGAAAGAACTGTCCAACAGGAACCTATCACCAAGAAGTCCACATTTAAAATTACTGTATCTGCTTGCTCAAGTAGTGACACTGAAGATATGAACTTTGAGTTGTCCTCTGAAGAAACTGAAGAATAACCTACTGCCTCTGTTCCTCATAATGTGTCTCAAGACGAGGAAATCCCTGATGGTACCCCACTGACAAGATTCTATCCCAGAGGAATTCCCAGTCATGCTAAATCATATGATGCTCAAAATGTTGCCGACAATGCCACAACATCTCAAGCAACATTTCAGCAAACTTCAGAAAAGACACCAACACCATCCTCCTCCAGCAAAACCAAATCTGACTCTGATGTTGAGGTAAATGCTTTTTCAAAAAAGTTTTATTCCAAAGCTAAATTTGATAAATGGAATTGGTTTAATAATAGAGTTATAAGGGCTGAAAAAGTGTTAGATGTAGCCTCGTGTTCAGAATATGGTTTAGTTGAGTTCCTTAATGATAAAAAGGTACTCAAATTTGTAATTGAAAAAGAACCATTTATTGATGAAGTAATTAGGCTGTTTTATGCGAACTTGAATTCTGCTATAGAAGATGCCTCCTCAAAGATATTTGGAAAGGTATACCTCTATAACATAATTTATCAGTTTACACCCTTAATTATTAATCAATGTTTGGGATTTGAGCCTGAAGAAAGAAGTAGCACTACAGAAAGAGCAACAGAGAATAGGAATGAGATAATTGAATACCTCACTGAAGGTATAATGAAGAAATGGATCCCTCGATGCCCTACTTCAAAGTTAACTGTCTTATTCTCCACCCTTCATAAGATTGTCATTCACAATTGGCTCCCTTCTCTAAATGAGTCAATTGTAACAACTGATCAAGTCTCACTGTTGTTCAAAATTGGTAAAATATTAAAAGTTGACTTAGGAAGTATGATTTTCTATCAAATAGCCAATTTGGCAGAGAAAGAGTCAACTTTAATCCTTCCTTTTCCATCTCTGATCTTCCAAATTCTAACTACCCAAGGCTTTCAGCCTAGAAGAGAGGACATTTTAGGGAAAGCTCCTGAGGTATATTCAGTTAACAAGGCAATTCTGAAAAGCAAAGAAAGAGTCATTGACATTCCATGAAAAAATGAAGCTGACAGTGAGAATGTTGTCAGAAATGTTACACACATTCAGGGCAACTGGTTCTAGATAGTCACCTCTGACAACTGAATGGTTAGTTGGTCAAATTGCCAAAATCAACCAACAGATTTCACAGATTGATGCTGCCAGGGATGCATTAGTTTAGGCCAGAGACCAGTTCTTACTATTACTTTCTTCCCAAAAGGGGGAGATGATTCTACTGTGCAGGGGGAGAAAAGGGCTGAAAGTTCTGAAGGCAATATTGCTGCTGCTGAAGAAGTTGTTGTTGCTGCTATGCAGAGAGAAGATGATGTTGGGAGGAAAGTGTTGCTGAAGAGGTTAAGGCTCAGAGCTGAAGCAGAAGCTGTCAAGCAAAAGTAGAAAGCGGCTGGAAGCTACTACTGATGCATGATAAGCTAGGGGGAGCAGGCTGATTTGTTGCTGATCTGCTATCTAATTGATTTACTCTTTGACTGAGTTGTCTTTGCTGAACAATGTTCGTATTTTACTATTTTAATTGGCTGAAGTGTTAACTGGATGATTGACTGTTTAGACACTGGTTTAATGTTGACATTTGGATATTTTCTTTTATATATTGGATGATCGATATATCAATGAATGTGCTAATATTGTGTTTAATCTTACATCTTAGTATTCACTAGTATACATATGTTTTGATTGTATGCAATCACAGGTTAAGGGGGAGCATAACTATCTATGATTGCCTTAAGTCATTTGCACATGTCATAATGGGTTTTGTGAAGAAAGTCAAAAAGGGGGAGAATGTTAATGTTGGGTTTGGTGTTGTGACATTCTACACAACATATCATTTTAAGTACTAATTTGAATTTAAGAAATGTTGGAACAAATGTCACAACATTCGGACCAACATTTTATGAAAAACAATTTTGCCTTACTTCACGGAATGAAGCAACATTCGTGAAAATATTACTACGAAGTAAAAGTGACTTGGCAAGGTAAATAGTAGTTGATGAAAAACATGTGAATAACAAGTCAAAGTCGTTGCTATGCTTGAGGAACAAGTCCAAGAAGTTAGAGGATTTTGCTCAATGATCTTCTCCAACAAAACTTACCAGCTGCCCACCTTTCCCTCAACCTCCACAACCAATCGATGAGCTTTTCAAAGAAGACTCTCTACTATAAATAGAGAGGCTACAAGAGTGAATTGATATCCAGAATCAGAAATCAAAATACCAGGAGAGTTGTCGGGAATTAAGCCCAGAAAATTGGATCACAAGTGTTGCCTGAACGTGTCGACAACATTCTGTCCAACATTACAATTGCTGCTTAGATTCTAGATGTGTTATGTATTGAAGCAATTGTAATGAGAAGTTGTCTATGTCTATTTAGGTAGATTTTTCAGGCAGAAGTCATCTGCGACTTCACCATTTTTAATTCCTTTTTGTTGTACTTCGTAAAATAGTAAAAGAAATAATTTATTCAATTGTATATAATATATACAATACTTTTGGCCATTGACCATCATAATGTATATCAACATATAACTTATGAAAATTTAAAACATTTGTGTTCTTTATATTTCCGCTGCTTTTTACTCTTCAAAGGTTTTCTGTTTTACTACTGTGTTGTTACTGTTGTCAGACAACATTAGTCCTGACATTCGAAAACAGAATTGACATTCAAAATTGATTTAGTTTATTTGCATTTCATTTACTGTTCCATAGCTCCCCGGAACCCAACAAAAAGCATAGATTTCAATGGTTCTTAATATGATTTTTATATGCTTTGATAATCTATGCTATAGTATATACATAAAGTATTCTATTATGTTAGTTCATAAAATTTTGACTCCTATAATAATCATTAACAATTATAATATCAATATATCTTTGTCCTTAGAAGCCCATGCAGAACTTCAAATTGAATTTAACTTATACTAACAGTTTATTGACCAAAGGGTCTTTCAGAAACAACCTCTCTACCTTCACGAGGTAGGGGTAAGGTCTACGTACACTCTATCCTCCCCAGACCTCACCTGTGGGATTACACTAGGTTGTTATTGTTGTTGTTGTTCTCTTACTCTTGATAGTTTAAGTAATTTCTACGCTATCAGTTTAATATAACCTATTATAGCAGCTAGCAAGTAGTCTGCCTTATTATGCTGGTAACTCGTTTCACTTGTTATGGATAGTTACATTTTTTAAGTGATTTGACAGTGTAAAAATTTGTCAAACTATCCGTGTATAGAAGTTAAACGATTTAGAGATAGTGTAGAATTGAGAAGGAAACTTGCCATGATTCCAGGGGACAACTGGGGGAATTCTTCTTTGGAGGAGCTTAAGAGTATAATCAACAACTTGCTCTGGAGTGGCTCTGTCTTTGCATTCAGCACCAGGAGTGACCATACTTGGCTTGAGGAGAATACCCTCACACATGACATTGTTCTCAGCTAGGTAAAAGAAGACCTCGGCCCAAACTTTTTGCGCAACCTCAAAAGTCCTGTCAATGCCATGGTCACCATCCAATAAGATTTTCGGCTCAACAATTGGGACCAAACCGATGTCCTGAGAAATGGCAGCATAGCGAGCCAAGCCCCATGCTGCTTCCTTCACATCCAATGCAGATGATCCGTTGGGAATGCTCACAACGGTACGCTTGAAATTACAACAAAAAAAAAACTTTTAGCATATCGTCATAGTGGATAGTCATAAGATAATAAAAGCATATCAGAGATACTCCCTCCGTCCCAAATTATGTGACAACTTTTTTTCTTTTTAGTCAGCTCAATAAGAATGACATCTTTCCATATTTAGTAACAATTAACTTCAATCTTCCCATATTTCCCTTACTTATATCCACTCCTTATTTTAGACCACAAGTTTCAAAAGTCTTCTTTTTTTAAATTGGGACAGAGGAAGTAACTCATATTTCCTAAAGGTTGTTACCATTTGGCAAAGCGAGCTCCTTGTTGGTAGTAAGCAGCAGTGCGAGAGGCGAGGCCATCAAGACCTTCGCACCATGACTCGTCATTTGAACCAGCAAGGGGCACCAAACCCTGTTTTAATCAAATCATAAGATTATTAGGAGATTAATTTCATAAAGAATTGGTTGCTAATTAAACCAAACGGATTAATTTCATAAAGAATTGGTTGCTAATTAAACCAAACTTGAGTATACCTGCTGTCAAACGAAATTCTATTATAAGTAACCTGACTTGTTAAACACATATTCGGAATAGTCAACCTATATTAAGGACCAGCTAGTATCAGCATCAGTTAATCAATCAACTGTGCCTAAATTCTAAACTAGTTGGACTGTGCTAATATGAGTCAATTATTCAGAGGATTTATTATAATTAAGAAAAAATCACACTAGCTATCGATCAACTGCAGTCTTCCTCGTTTATCCAGTTTTACAGAACTAGTATCAGCTGAACTTGAGTGTTTACAAAGAAAAAGTTACATTTCCAAATCTCGAGACTTATCAAACTTAAACTAAACTTGAACCCCCTATTGTTTGCTTGCCTTAATCCCAACCATGCCTTCCCTTTTGAGTATTAATTACTCCATCCATTTCATTTTATATACTCCCTCCGTCCTAATCTGTGTGACACTTTTTTCTTTTTAGTCGGTCCCAAAAAGAATAACGTCTTTCTATATTTTGTAACAATTTAACTTTAAAATTTTCATTTTACCCTTATATGAGATGATTTATAGTCACACAAATATCTACCGCTTGTTTTAGACCACAAGTTTCAATAGTTTTGCTTTTATTCTTAAACTCCGTGCACAGTCAAATAACTTCAAGTAAATTGGGCCGGAGGGTGTATATGGTAGTACTATTTGAGTTTGCACACACCAAAGCACCCTTATCACCTATGGTTTTAATGTCCTAGAACATTTATGTGGCTATAAAAGCATATCATTAATGGTAAAATGGGAATATTAAAGTTAAATAGTTTTCAGATATATAGAAAGGTGTCCTTGAATAAAAAGGGAAAAAGGTCATATAAAATGAAGCAGAGAGCGCATTAATTCATTGTTCCTTTTTCTTTATAGTTGCTGGTGCAAGAAGGGGGTAGGGGGGTGGACACAAGCAAATTAATATGTATGTACCTTGTCAACTTTGATACCAGGAACAATGTTTTGTTCAACAAGGACATCAACCATTTTGCGGCCATCAACTGTGGATTGGTAGAGGGTCTCCTCGAAGAGAATGGCACCGGAGATGTACTCTCCTAGACCTGGAGCTGTCACAAGCAGTGTTCTGTAAGCTTGGCGGTTAGCCTCAGTGTTCTCTAGCCCAATGGATGCCAGACGCTTTCCGCAGGTAGCATTTGACTCGTCCATCGCCAATATTCCACGCCCTGGTGATGCAATCGCTTTCTGCACATTACCATACACAGAATAAGCACTTTGTAATTATGAATATTACATTAGTCCTTTCAGATCGACATAACGTACATCTCGCTTGACTTAATAAGCTTTTGACAAAGTGCCTAAGCTTAATAAGCTTTTGACAAAGTCCCTAAAACAATCTGCGAACTTTTTATAGCAGGTTGCCTACTTCATTTTTCCTGAAACTAGTTCCACTTATAATGGATAGCTACTTGTAGTTATCTTTTACGCGTCCTGATGGCATAAAAGTTCTTTTATTCTGTCTAAGGTATAGAGCTAAACACAAGGACTAAATGGCCAATTATGGATTGAGTTAACTTACATATACTGACAATATAAAAACTACTACGTTATAAGTGTTTTTTAACTAGTAGCAAGTTATTTGCTGCAATTTTAGATAACCAAAGTAGAATTACTATTGACATTGTAAGTCATATTAACTTGATAGTGTAACAAAAATGTACATTGTTTTTTGTACAACAGTTAAACTCAGTATTAGTATAGTAATGAAACTTACAGTGGTCTTAACGAGCTCATCAGCGTAGGAGGAAGCAGCACGGACATTGAGAGAAGGGGCAGAAATAGGGTGGCAGCGGATTACTGAGACGGAAGGTTGGCGAAGAGTTTGCCCCATAACGAACTCGGACTTGTCAACAACTGGATATGACTTTAACAGAGATGTTGATGACATTTTATTTTCTCCTCAAAGCAAGAGTACTGTTACTACAAGTACCTTATCTCAGCGTTCTCTTCAAGTCTCTCCTTGCCACAAACAAATTTCTAAAGCAGTGCCAAATTTATAAGTTTGCTAACACTGCAAGTGTTGATCACCAAATTAAAGATATCTCATTTGGGGTTGTCATTCTCTGGATAATGTCCACTTTCCATGTAGACGTGATTTCCTTTTTTGGTGTAATACAAGTGGTTATAATATTAGTGCTATCATGGACTTTTCAAGTTTTTAAACCTGATTTTTTTTGCTTGCTTTCTTGGGGTTATTTGACAGTTGAAAGTGACGTAACAATTCATGATTTACTATACAATTAAGTTGGTTTGCTCAAAGCAACACCAGTGCCCAAACGTGAGGCTATGATTAGCAGTCCTCCATTGCGGCCACCCTGCGCTGTGTTGAGAGCCTCCTGTCAGTAATGAATGGTCATGGTTCTTATTCTGTTCCATTAATGGCTAATTCAATTATGGTTAGATAAAATTCAGTTTTCAAGGTTAACTTTTGTACTTGCGTGAAAACAACAATTATATCTACAGTAAGATATTCATTTTAAAACCCACTCTCTCAAGTAAGAATCTGTGCGTATGCGTTGACAGTAATTTCTATGCTAGACACAATAACTATATGTAGCCGTCTAGAGGAGCCAATATGGTAAATTAAACTACTTATTGTGGTGAAGGTTATGGATGAAAGGAAAGAGGAACAAAGTGAAGATGAGATTCAAACGAATTGGTTAAGGCATTAAGCATACGAAATTTTCTTGCATAAGTTTAGGACCTTCGGTGTGTACTAGAAAACAAGACTCTCAGTAGTTAACTGGCTACGTCTGAATCACTAGCAAGGTAACCTCCCATAGATTGATAAAAGTGGAAGAAGAAAATTTTGTTTCCCTAGTATTTTGCTCTCGTCTCTTGCTGATAATTTAAATTACAGAGAACAAATATTTGCAAATAACAGAAACTGTTAATTTTTGTTGGCTATTTAATCTTAGTTCCAAAACTCATAACAGGAGTTCATGCACTAGGGATGACCAATTGAAACAAAAGTGTCGACAATCAGAAGAATGCTACAGTAAAATAGCACCAACTTGTGCCCCCAGTACATCAATTAGAAGTAAATGCACTGGTTTAGAACATTTGTACTAATTATATTAGCAACAAGCAGTAGCTACTTTTGAGAATTGCCTGAAAACATTCTACCATGACTCAGAGAGCACTCATAGGTGAACAAGCAGTAACCTCCAACATGGTCACCAACAAATCATCAAGATTCAATAGCACAAATACCAAGAAAAAACAATATATGGATGCCCCCATCCTTCCTGCAGCTTAGCAGAATCACCAAATAAAATGTGAACAGCTCACTATAATCACATTAATCCATGTTCTTAAATAGTCTCATATCCATTCAAAAGATGTAAAGGCGCAAATCAAAGCAACTAGTTCCAAAATCCGATATTTTCTAAAAAACAAAAATGTCAATCTCAATTCAAAGAGGTAAGCAGAACAGGATGTGATCTCAAGTCACCCTATTGATATGGCATGGTTTTATCTGTCAGTACCTCCTGGGGTAACGGTCCATAAACCCTCCACGGTCCATAAACCTTCCAGAGTCCATAAACCTTCCAGAGGGACACTCATATGCTAGGTGTCCTCTTCCACCGCAGTTGTGACAGATCATCAATGCCATGCAATCCCGACTCATATGGCCTACTTGCTGGCAGTTACGACATACAATGTCCCGATAACCTCCTCCACCTCCACCAAAAGGACGAGCTCCACCACCCCTTTCTTCGAGAGCACCAGCCTTGGGGCAATCTCTAGCTAGATGACCGGATATATTACATAAATTGCATACGGGCTCATTTTGACAATCACGTGCCAGGTGACCAGTCTTCCTACAATTTTTGCACGCCTTGTCATTGGTGCAGTCGACTGCAATATGGCCTTGCTTGAAGCAGTTGTTGCACAGCTTCAGGTCACCAGGAGGAAGTGGGGGAGCCGTGCAGTCTCTAGCACGATGCCCTGCCTTTCCACAGGTGTGGCAGATTCCTTCATTTGGACAGTTTCCAGCCATATGGCCTGGTTCTCGGCAATTCCAACAAAGAGATTTTGTGCTACACTCGGAGGCAATATGCCTGTTCAAATATTGGAGGCAAAATCAAAATTTAAGGAGTAATAAATATCACTTGATTTTCAACCTTACTGACCCCAATACTCGGGAACAACCATGGTTGAGAGCAATGATAAAATAAAATATATACACCTCAAAAAAATGTGAATGAATGAATAAGCAATACATGTATCAGGCAAGCCAAAGAAAGAAGTCATTTTACCAAGCAACTTATAAATATCAGCATACCCATGTCCATTCCCTTTAAGACAACACTCAAGATTGAGTCTGGATTAGGGATGGCAACGGATCGGATCTGGACCGGATCCTACAAGATCCAGATCCAGATCCGTTTTTCATACCTGAATCCAGATCCGGATCCAGATCCGTCGGGTCCATAAAAATCAGATCCAAATCCGGATCCATCGGATCCACCATATCCACGGATCGGATCTGGATCTACATGTAAAAAAATTTGTCTTGCTAAGAATGTAACCTTGCTAAGAAATTTTTTTTAAAACTGACAAACGATTTTTACTTAGCTAACAGTTTACTATGTTTCAATTTTTCATATGAGATATTTTATTCGTTGTCTCGTTTTGATTGTGAGCTATTAATTGAAAATGTTCGACAATGACAATAGTTGTGAAAAATGCTGACTAGTATTTCCATAATGCAGAACTTGCATGTGCTTGAAATCTTCACAAATGAAGTGAATATAATTTTAACTACTTGTCTATGGAGATGTTAATCATTCACTAATATAACATTGATTTTATTATCGAAGTTACCTCTTTATTTTTGGGTTTTTGAGTTAACGCGGGGATAAATTAAACTTGTTTTGAGAATTAAACTTGCAAGGATGTGCTTAACAATTTTAAGAAAATACTTATAAAATTACATTCTAGGTTATGAATATATTTAATAAAAAACGGATCCACGGGTCGGATCTGGACCGGATACGGATCTCAAATACAAGATCCAGATCCAGATCCGATCCGTCAGAAATGGATCCGGGTCCGATCCGGATCCGTCGGGTCCAAATTTTAAAGATCCATATCCTATAAAACGGATCTGGATCCACCGGATCCGGACCGGGTCCAGGATCCATTGCCATCTCTAGTCTGGATATTGTTGGTTACCAAGTAAACGATCTTGTGTTTTCTTAGTGTTTCATGTTGTATTAGTGATCCTCTGTAAGCAACTAGTATGTACTGGCAGTTCTAATATACTTGCTAAATTTGATTGTCTGATTGTCTGGGCATTTTACAAGCTAGGTACTAAGAATTACATATTATTATCTCATTTCTATATGTTGCTTCCTTACAATGTGAATGTCTTAAGTTCTCAACAAAGCATCCCTACTCTGTGCACTCGATTTCAGGATATCGTTCCCCCTTACTTACCTGTAAGCTAAGACTATTCAGTGTGCTGCCCTTAAAAGGATACCAGGGTATATATTTCCTCTTAGTTACCTGTATCAGATATCAAGACCCGACTGTTGTATACTGGCAGAAAGTGATGCAAGCAAATGGGATGTGCAAGCAAATAAAGAACGGCAATACAACAACATATTAGCAGCCTCTATGATTCAATTTGAATCTGTTGCACAACAGTTTCTCCAGAGTACATTAAGTAAATGCAATAGTAATGCTTAAGCTTTCCAGGGGAACAAGTAGTTAATTAACACAGGATATTCCAATACTAACCCTGGGAGACCACAATTGTGGCATATGGCAACATTAGGGCATTCCCGAGCAAAATGGCCAGGCCGTTTGCAGTTCTTGCAGAGACCGTTCTGACCGAGACTGCTCTGACTGCAAAAAAAAAAAAAAGTAATGATAGATACCATGAAAAAAAAAGAAAATCTTTCCACCAAAGAGCCAAAAATTGTATAATCCGGATGTTAGAGACAGTTAAAGAGCAGATAAAATAGTACACTCCAAGAAATCGGCGTATTATAATATATATTTTCTTTCCACATTTCTTTTGAACTCATTGGAGGAGTATATGCAAATGATACTTGAGGTATGAGGTGGTTAAATTTGTTTAGACTGGCTAGATAAGACTCCTAACTTCACTGGTAAAACAAAGTAAAAATAGTACTATAAAAAGAACATACTTTGTAAAATGAGGAACCCCATTATTGAACAAAATCCACTTTAGCTGATCAAAAAATATAAGCAAGGTAAAAAATTGAGCACAATCTGTCAAGAAATACTGATTTTCCCAACTTCACACTTGAACATTTGGGTCTTACGGAAGTCTAAATTGGACTTATAAATCAGCTTCCAAACATCCACGACAAGTGTAGTCTAACAATTACGGAACAGCATTACCCCCTTCCCCCTTGTTAGGATAAGGTACCAGTGCAATCACAGGGAAACATCTTGAACAGAAGTGTAAATTCAGTTCAACACGACATGCGTATCAAAACACCAATCCATGCAATATAGTTTAGCCTCCATTCCAAGTCGAACAGACCCAGATCTCTTTGCTTCCAGCCAGCAGGTGCTAGAATGAGAATAGCTAAACATATAAATGATTAAAACCAGAGAACCTGAAACCCCGACGTGGCTCCCGTCTATATGGTGCATCACGGTAGGAGAACCGTTGCGTACGGATTTTGCGATCCATTGGGCTCCTGCTTCTGCTTCTGCTCCTGCTTTGGCTTCGGCTCCTGCTTCGGCTTCCAGATCTCATATTCAAAACTACCACAAATAAACCACCAAAAACGACCAGCTAAAATATCACCACACCACCCAGCTGCTGCCTCCTCCCTGTCCACCACAACCACACATCCAAGACCACATCAGTCCATATAAACCGTTTACTGTACTCCTTGATTTTAAATACCAAATCCAAACACCACTACAGAGATATTATTCAATATACAAGCACCAAAAGCTTGTTGATTCATGAAACATCATCTCCAGCTACATCCTCCTAAGTATAGTGCATATCTATTGTGACACACACATGCCAGCACCAGCACAAAATCATTAACCACTAGTTATCATACAACAGCTAAGAATTGAGTCCCAACTTCAAAGACATATTTGAGATGGTTTCCATAGCTGACAGAAAGCTCAAATGACTGTTGATAGAAGCAAAATGTTTTACCAGAAACGGCAACTATTTTTGGAGTATAGACAAGTTAAATTCAATAATATATTGTGGAAATTAGAGTAATGAAAGTAGATTTTTATTTTCTCAATCAAATGCAATTTTCCTACTTTTTAATAAATCAAATGCCATCTTCCTTCTGTTCTGTTCCAGCTGCAATTAAGACAAGTAACATGTGTCTCACAGAAATTAAAACAGAAGCATATTTTTCCATATATGGGCCCTTAGATTGGTGATAATGACAAGAGATTTCAGTGTCGAGCCAAAACCCAGACCCAAATGAATATCTCCTGAATTTCCTTTATTTTCTATATAACCCTAACCCCAAGTGATAAAGTTACTACTCCCTTCGCTTCATTTTATGTGTCTTAAGTTTGATTGGGCACGAAGTAAGAAGTTTAAGAATGTAAAGAAGACTTTTGAAACCTGTGGTCTTAAACTAAAGGTGTGTATAACATACACAAAAGATACCTTCTAAATCTTGTGGTACTAAACTTGCCATGCCATTCCTATAAGGGATTAAGGGTAAAATGGAGATGTTGAAAATTATAAAATATCGGAAGGTGGCATTATTTTTAAAACAGACTAAAAAATAAAGTAAAGACATACATTAAAAAGGAGAGAATATTAGCTTTTACCTGCTAGTGTTTGCCCTGTTTTCAGATAAAAGACCTGCTAGTGTTTGCCTTTCTCACCAGGTATATTAAAGTTTAAGAATATCAGCCCAAGTTAAGCTTATATCATTCACAGAGAGCTAATGACAGAAAGGAAAGGAAACCACTACTAAAAGCAAACATCAAGATACTCTGCACGCTTTACCATAGAGGCCTCACAGAAGTATGCGGATCTACATCTTAACATATAACAGCTTATAAATCAACTACCTGCAACAGC
Source organism: Anisodus tanguticus (assembly GCA_034509755.1). NCBI lineage: Eukaryota > Viridiplantae > Streptophyta > Magnoliopsida > Solanales > Solanaceae > Anisodus > Anisodus tanguticus. The sequence goes on along the minus strand of CM067540.1, from coordinate 42,361,654 downwards.
ACCATTCTCACCCTAAAAATTCTCTACTAATGATGCTAAAAAAGGTTACCACAGCCCTACAAAATCTTTCCATACACCCTACCCCATCTCACTTCAAAGAGACATATCAGACAACACCTTGACTTAACCTCAATACAAGCGCATAAAGGAATGATGGTTGATGGTAGTATAAGGCACCAAATTCCTACCCTTGGATATCTGCTACTATCTGTGTGCATTCTTCAATACCAAAGCTCTTCGCAACTCTATCATCTCTTCTTTTTTATCAAGTAATAGTTTTCATATAAATAGGCAAAGAAAGTGCCCGTATACACAACTCTATCATCTCTTAACTTGAAAGGCTATGTGAATGGACCCATTGTTCTTCTTTTTTCCTTTTTTAAATGAGATACAGAATGGATCCATACATCAATCTTATACTGTTTTGAAGAGTTCCTTTTCTATTTCTGGTAAGTACTAAATTATTTACTTCCGACTACTTTCTCATTTTGTTTACAAAGAAAAAAGTTTCTCTATCTCAATCAGATAGTCCCTTTCACTTTCCCATGGTCAATTTTCAGTCAGTGACTGGCAGCAAATAATTCGCCTCCAAAAATACCATACAAACTAAAAAGTTTTGCATTTCAAGTTTTTTTTTTTTTAAAAAAGGGCAACCCGGTGCACTAAACACGCTCTATGTGTGGGGTCGGAAGAAGGGGGACCACAAGAATCTATTTTACGCAGTTTTAACCTGCATTTCTGCAACGGCTTGAACCCGTGATCTCCTGATCACATTGCAGCAACTTATCAGTTACTCCAATTTTATTAAAATAATAATATGTATAAAAAAACTTTTAAGCTAAAAATGAATTTGTTAAACAGAAGGAAATGTTCAAAGTATTACAGAGTAAATACAAACATATCTTTTAACTTAAAAAAGAAAGGGGCTTTTTCGAATTATAGAGGAAGGGAAATGGTACAAATCCACGCCATGGTCCCATCTTCAAGTAGTAAAGCATTTTCATCATGTTATCATCTTTAATCCTGATTTAAGTTATACTTGTAGGTGCTAAGTGTTGCTCAATTTGTTTAGTATCTTGATATTAAGTTGCCTTTTTTCCTCCAATCCTCCGTAGGGTCTATCGGAAACAGCCCCTCTACCCCCCACAAAGGTAGAAGGTAAGGCCTACGTACATACTATCCACCCTAGACCCCACTTGTGGGATTACACCGGGTATGCTGTTGTTGTTGCTAAGTATTCCAATCAAGATTTCCGTTCTAACATGACCCAAACAAATCCAGGTTAAGAACCGCTCCAGCTACAATCCACCAATGAAACCTGAATCAATCAACCAACTAATCTTTAATCCCAAACTAGTTAGGCTTTCCCCTATCTGAATCTTCATACCAATCCCACTTTTACGCGCCCATTTCATCTCAATACTAATAATTAATTCGTGTTTCAAGGGAAATTAGAGCCCAAAAACAAAACCCTAAAAACATTCAAACTAGTAAAATTATATATAAAAAAATAACTAGAACATTCAAAGATGCAACTGCCGTATGAAATTGAAAAACAAAAACAAGAATGAACCTGAAAATAGATCCGGATTTAGGGATGCTGCACGTACATAAGGCGAGACGGTGGAAATGCTAGCTTTTTTAGGGTAGGGTTGCCCGTAAGTTGCTGCAATACCCAATTTACCCTTTGCCTTTTCTTTTATTCACTTGGTGTCCGCTATCCATTCACCAATATTATTATTACAACTATACCACTGATTTATATTGATTTTTTTATATAACTATTTATGACTTTGATTAGTATGTTGATTTTATTAATTAAGGGCATGTTTGGAAAGCCACCGAGGTAATTAGAATTGAGTATAATTAGGTGTAATTACATAGTTTGACATATTTATTTGATCAAGTAATTACACGGTTAGATAAGAATTGGTTGTAATTACACTATAGGATTTACTTTTTAGTTTCTTTTTTATTTTATTTTATTTTAATTTCTATTTCTATTATTTTAATTTTTACTTTTAAATTATTTTTATTTTTTAAAATATATTTTTCTTTTTATATTATTTATCTTTTATTCCTTTCGTCTCATTCCCAACCTTTACTTCTTGTGGTTCCATGTAATTGGTCATATTTTTTATTTTTTTATTTTTTTATTTAGCATAACTGTGTTATTATTCTAATTTTGAAAATACACCTCTTAATATTAAAAATAATGAGTCACTAAAAAATTTGGTATATAATGAGTGACTTTATTAAAGTACAATTTCGTTGTGAATGAAGTTATAGACTTATATTTTCCCTTTCTTTTGAATTATTTACATAAGTTACGTTGGAACTTACTTATGTAATGTTGGAATTTTAAATAAGAGTATTATGTTAAACTTTTTCTTTTGAATTTTGAATTCAGGTTATATTTTCGATTTTAATTTATTTGCTTTAGTACTATTGACTTGTTATTTCACATTATATGTTGTTTACTTTTCACTTACATTTGATAGATTTTTTTTTGTCAAATATTTGAATAATGTTATGACATTATATTTATAAATATTATTTTTAGTCAAACATCCAATTCATGATGTTCTCACAAAAAAGTCTGCTTTTAAGTTTTATAATTAATTAAAACTAAAATATAATTAATTTGATATATATATATATATGTATCAAATATTTTTTACAATATTAGTGACAAATATATGATTATTAATTAATATATTTTCAAGAAACAATGTGTTATTAAATAACTAATTTAAGATCATTTATAAATGCACATATTTTTAAAATATTAATTTTAAATTTTATTTTTAAATTAAACTAACTGTGTAATTACACTTGCGCAACCTAACAACACGCTTGTAATTACATTATAATTATATTATAACAAACAAAAAGATCATTATAATTACAATACTGTGTAATTACTACCCTAGTAATTACACCAATTCTAATTATCAGGTGGCTTTCCAAACATACCCTAAGTATCACTTTGATAGAATGTAAGCTATTCTCTTCAAGTATTTTGAACAACACTTATAATTATTTATTTATAGCAAAATAATATTTATAAATAATTATCTATTTATTTGTAGTGAATCCTTGTGATAACATAATGATGAATATAAAATTAAATGGGGACAACTTATGAATATCTACTTCTTATGCAGTAATACTTATAATAATTGATAAATTTAATCTAAAAACTTATGTAATACATTTTCATATTATATATAAAATTATTATTTAACCAAGATATTTTATCTATGATTAAAATAATTTCATATTTTATTATATATTTTTATTTAAGCTCATTGACATAATAAGTAGAGTAATTTCTTTTTATGAATTTGTTATAAAATCTAACACTAATTTTTTATGGTTGTTATTTTAACATTACATGCATTAAGTATGAATATTTGAGTCCATTCCTCTCTTATTCTATATTATCTATGTATAAAGAGTATCTATTGTCATTAATGAAATATTTCGAAATTATAATAAAATTTATGTATAATATAGATGGGGAATATTTTAGGAATTTGTTAAAATACCTCTAGTTTATTAATTATTTTTTTCATTACCTACATTAAATTTTCTTATTTTGCTCATTTATTTCATTATAGAATGTTACTCCCTCCGGATCAAAAAGAGTGTCCACTTATCAAATCAAGAAAGAATTAATTTTATTTTTTCATATTTTCCCTTATTAAGTATTAGGTGACAAAATCTCAATACCTATTTAATTAGAGGCATTTTAGTCAAATAACATATTTTTGCTAGGAGTTAGTATTTTCTTAAGGAGTGTGAAAATGGCTAATTGAACCCTCTTTTTTATCCGGAGGGATATTAACTTACATACTCAATTAGTGTTTTTCACTTTTTTCGTCTAAAAAATAACAATGTATCTATTTTTCGATAAGTTAATTTGTTGCGTTGATTAACAAATCTCATAATTTTAAATAAGTTAAAAAAAAGTTGATGATGCAAGAGTTCAATAGATATTTAATAAGTTAATTGATATATGAGGGGGAGAATGTCTATTGTTCAAAGTTTAGGAGGCTATTATTTTTAAAGCAAAGTTGAGGGGTATAAATGTTTTTTACCTCACTGAATTTTTTTATTTTTTTTTTGGTAAAGAGTGGTTATAAAGTTATTTGAATTATAGATATAAAAAATACTTGGTTAAAAATTATATATTATATATAATATAAAAATTTATTACATATATATAGAGGATTGCAAATGCCAAGGGTAAAAATATATTGTATAGAATAAGGGGAGGAGATATCTCCGGGGCATAGGTGGATGACAAAAGAGGGAAACATAAAATCCAATTGGAGGCCTGCAACGTGGGTTCGAACCCTGGTGGGAGTAATTTGTTCTCTTCTGGGCTAGTACCTTGTAGGTGATATCTGTTGCTCTGTTCTCAAACCCTGATCATTCAAGCACATTTCCCAATTTACTGGTAGTAGTGTTGAGGGACCCGAACTACTATCTTCAGGACCCTGATCATTCATGCACATCCCGCGATTTACTGATAGTAGTGCTGAGGGATCGGGACTACTATCTCCAGAAATAGTCTGACGTAAGGCGGAAAGATGGATATCAAAAAAAATAAGGAGAAGAGATTGTTCAAAGTTCGGTGGGTGGGGAAGCCGGGAAGGGGAGGGGGGGGATAATTATTTTTTAAAAGTAAAGTTGGAGGATGTAAATGATTTTTACCTTTTCAAAAATATGTTTAGATTATACTGTTAGATTAAATTTATCAATTATTATAAGTGTTAGTGCATGAGAAGTAGATATTCATAAATTGTCCCCCTCTAATTTTATTGTATTCATTACTTCTATCCCAATTTATAGAACATACTTTCTTTTTTAATCAGTCCCAAAAAGAATGACTAATTTTCTTATTTGACAAAAAATTAACTTTATACTTTACCTTTTACGCTTAACATTGTTGTTATAACCACACAAATATCTTTAGCTTGTTTTAGACCACAAGATTCAAAAGTCATTCTTTATTTCTTAAATTTCTTGCCCAATTAAAATACATTATATAAATTGGGACGGATGAAGTATTATGTTATCACAAGGATTCACTACAAATAAATGAAAATAAATAGATAATTATTTATAAATATTATTTTGCAATAGATAAATAATTATAAGTGTTGTTTAAAATATTTGAAGAGAATAACTTGCATTCTATCAAAGTGATACTTTATTAATAAAGTCAACATACTAACCAAAGTAGAATGTGTGCAGGTTTGCATGGAATTGAATAACGCACTACTTACATGCGTTATGTAAAAAAATAGTAACGTCTGTTAACTGGGCCGTCTTACATTGCGCACTAAATTAGTGCGTTCAAGGTACTTATGTCAACTTTTTTGTGTGGGCAGTACTTTGGTCATTCTTGATTTTTTTTTAGTCATTTAGGTTATGGTACTCTAAGTACTATTTAGTTTAACTATAGTAGTGATTTTTTAGATCAAATTGAACTCATATGTTAAAGGAAGAGAGTGTATTCTCCATTTATTTAGAGTAAATATATTGTATTGAAAGAAAATAAGGTTGCATATATTTAAATACACGCGACATCGAATAAAACTGAATACAATTGAATAGTGCATTTAAATACACTTTAATACAGCGAATTGACATAAAATAACTACGAAATGTAAATACATAAAATGTAGCTACGAATTGTTAAAAGCTCTTAAAAGATAGTGATTCATGTAAGTTACCCTTTTATAATTGTGTCACTTGGCTTGTCCATATCAAAATATAAAACATCATCAGCCACACTTAAGAGTTATGGTGAAGAATCATATGTTTTATGAAACTTTCTCATGTCATGAGGGTGAGTTTGAATCGAGGCATGTAAACGAGCATATCACAATAAATTGTTCACATGGTTCAAGATCATGTTGTGGTTATAGAGGGATTGATTATACCATGCGACTACATTTCAAAAGTATATTAATGACCCAATTCGGGTTTTTTTTAGAGTGAGACAATTCATATAAACGAGAATCATACGTTTTGAAGAAGGGTATGAATTTTTAAAATACTAGCTTATGAGCTAAAGTTGAAAAAAAAAATTCGATTATGTTACATCCCGTACTTTCATACGTTAAGTTATGTTGTAAGTTTGTCGACGTAAGCTCTGATGTGAGATTATATTTAAGGTTATAAGAGGTAAAAACACGTTCCTCCAAAGGCTAAAAAGGTTATGATTAGGATTGGTAAGTATTAGAAGGTTTAGAGGTTAATCGAATCGAAGAAAATACTTTTTAACGAAGTTCGCCGAAGGGAAGTGGATTGTAATAGCTCGTACATTCGGTGTGAGACTATGAGTGGTTAATATGATAAGGAGGTCGTGCTTTAAAGTGTTTGAAGTGTTTAATATTAATATGTTAAGTTTTGAAGTCAAGCGAGTTGTAAAACAAAAGTCGGCAAAAATTATCGCAAGTTACGTTCATAAATGTGCTAAAAGTTGGGTCAGATGTCACAATAATTTTCTCCCAATATACTTGGAATTACGGGGTGATCCATCCACCAAATTGAAGGTATACGAGTCTAGTTTCTATCGAATTAAATCATTCATCGATACGACGTCGGAGTAGAGAGATATTCGCGTTATCGATATGTTGAAGTTAAGCTAAGGGTATTGTTGTGTGACGTTTTGAGGGGCGATTCTTATTATTCTTCATATGCTGGACATATAGTTGTTGATTGTTATTGTTGTTGATGTTGTTCTTGACTAGAGGGATGTGAAGGAAATGAGAGAGATGGTGGGTTTTGGTTCTATTCCGAGCTTGCCGTTCGTTGTGATGAATAGTAGTTTTCTTGGTGACGTTTGTGCACTTGTTGTTGTGTAGATTGATTTGTGTTGTTGCGTGTGTTGTTGTGCTGCAAGTATATAGTTAAAGGTTGGATGTATTTTTGTTATTTTTATGGACTTGGTAAAGTAAGGAAATCAAGGGAGGTTTTGTCCATTTTAATATAGAATAAGTTTATCGTTCGTTGTACGATAGTTGTATCTTTCATAACTTAACGATAGCATCATTATCGTTGTTACAAATTAAGGTGCGATAAGTTGAGTTTAACGTGGTTATTTTTATAGATTGTTATAAGGTATGTAATAGCTATCATTTCTTTCTTGGCATGATTCCGAACAAATAACGTATTCCAAAAGAAGCATTCTATTCTTGCTATTGTTTGTCCTTTATTGGGATTACTTTCCTGTCTTGATATCATGTCCTGTATATGTTGGTTTGAAAGTTAGTTATTTGAATTTCTTATCTCTTATATATCTCCTAGAAGGAGTGTGTCAAAAGAGTTATTCAGGAGATCGAACAAGTGTCGTTCTAAAGAAAGAAAAGAGACTTACTAGCTAAAGAAGTCAAAAGTGTTATTACTATTATGGTAGATTATGAATACCACGCAATGAATATCGTTTGGGCAGTGATGTAGTTACCACCAGTTGGGCAGTTATATATTTTATTTACTACCGGTTGGGCAGGCACATATTTACCACCGAGCTAAGTCATGTCGGGCAGTTATCACCAATTGGTCGGTTATGTATCATTATTTACCACTGGTCGGGCAGACACGTATTTACCATCGAGCTACAACCGATTGGGCAATTATGTATCATTATTTACCATCGGCTGGACAGTTATGTATCATTATTTGCCACCGGTTGGACAACTATGTACAGTTATTTACCACCGGTTGGACATACACGTATTCACCACCGGGCTATGGCCGGTTGGGCAGTTAAAGTTTACGATATTGATATTAGCCCAGAAGAGTGGCTCGATATGAAATTATATAACTCCGTAAAGTGGCATTACATATAAGTACAGTCATTATGCATGCCATGTCCCTCAGTGGCAAGTATGAGTTACATGTTGATCCTTATTGACTCTTTTACATTGATGTCTTACTTATGCTTTTACTGCCTTTACATATTCAGTACATCTTTCGTACCGACGTCCCTTTTTTTAGGGGACGTTGTGTTTCATACCCGCAGGTTCAGATTGACGACCTCACCAGTAGGTTCTCAGCTCGGTTATGGTTGGTACACTCTTTTTGTTCCGGAGTTATTTCTTTTGAGTCGGTATGATGATATGTACATGTTACGGGTTTGTCGGGATCATGTCCTTACTATGTTATGTCAGTCAGATGTTCTTAGAGGTTTTGTAGACGCATGTATGTCTGTGGTTATGTTCCGTATATTGGTACAGTTTTTGTACATGTCCAGGCCTCGTAGGCCCATGCGAATGATATATATATTATTGGAATTTTATGTTTGAAGGTGTGTAAATGCAGTAAGTTTAATGATTTTATAAGATGGGTCGCTCACGTATGTAAGGCACTAGGTGCCTGTCCATCTCACCTAGACTGGGGTGTGACAGGTTAAAGTGTTTTTCGAGGCTATTTATAGAAGGTAATACATGAGAGTACTAACAAGTATGTATGATGAGTGTTTACAGTTTTATGATGGTTCTTATACGATTAGGGCATATCCGAGGACAAAGGTTAATTTAAGTGGGGAAGAATATAACAACCCAACACTCATTTTCAATATTTGTGTTTTGAATTACATTCTAAATACTTGAATTTGTTGATATAGTCATCATTTTTTGACTTGTAGGTATGATTTTAGAGGTAGCCCGAGGGTTGGGGTGATTTAGACGTGTTAAAGCCTATAAAACTAAAGCTGTCAAAACCTACATCTGGTCCGACTACAATCACGGTGCACCTGTGCGATCACGCTGTTAGGGAAGATTTTGACTTGCATAATCGCACCAGGGTAACATGATTAATCTGAAGTTAGCCTGCCAAGTTCATGCAGTTGTGAGCACTAAAGGACAAAATTGGTCCAATTTAGACAATAACACATTACATATTCAGTTTTTGACATTTTAGAAAAGTGATGAGCTTTGGATGATGATTCTGTTGGGATACAATTGTTGTAGGGAACGAGAAGTAAGTAACTATTATAATAGTAGAAAGGATAAACAAATTATTACAATAAAACTGAAAATCAAAACCTTACCAAACTGCTTGTGTGATTTGCTGAGTCGAGTGATGGCACTCTGTCTTTAAGACAAGATTGCCCCGTATATCTCCTTTTACGGTATTGAGCAATAGTCTCCCAAAATACAACAACAACTTTAAGAAGTGAGCAAAGGAAACTCAAGTGTTACTCTTGAAGAACTTAGAGTATAGTGACTTTGCTAGAGATGAAGAATATGAAATCAGAAAATCTGGAGTATTTTCTAAGTGTTGAGTGTAGTGTGTTTCAATTGAGTCAAAGACCTCAATTTATAGTGTAAGGAGAAGACCCCTCAACTAGCCAACTAATGGTCTTCAATAGTCATGTAATTGCACTTGATTGAGGAGTTACATTCAGCCAAATAATGATTGAATTCATATGACAAGTAATGGAGAATCAATGCTCCAAAACCAGCTCAAACGTCAGATTTTTCCAACTTTCCGTCGCAGCATTCTGCCTCCGAAGCGTCGCGGCTCCAGTAGCTGACCATCCAATTTGCGCCACGGCCCTTCACGGCTCCGCGGCGATTTCCGATGCATTTCATTTTATACTTTATACACTTCTTCCATCATTTACCAATGTGGAATACTTTGTCATTTGACCAATAACCATCCATAATTCTATGTCTCAAATGTATTACATACATACCAATATCTCTTTCACTAATAAAATTTGCGATACTTAGCACTACGTGTGCAAGTGTGTGGAAACGATGTTTCCGACGCGCTGGCCCAATTGTTCGAGTCATAAATTAATGGGATATACTTATTTCCACATTTAGTAAATTTCCAACAATCCCCTTTTGAAAAAGATTTCGGCGCACACACATGGTGCCTTTTCTAGCAATTTTTAGCGGACCGATGTTGCATCTGGATAGGTAGCATACGCTTTGAACCTTCCATAGTTGAATACCATCAGACTTACTTACTGCGCGGTGAACGTGATGTCTTGAACCGTCAGAGTTTAGTGTAAGCCAAGTCAACGGTACCAACACAACAACTTCCTCTACTCAGTTCTTCGTAATGTTTTGTCCGTCGTGGCCGTGGACACTTCTTGGATTCTTAAGTGCGTTCATTTGAGGCGGTCTGTCCTCACACTTAAATAGGTGGTCTCCTACAAGATATCCTGCTATACCCCACTTTACAAGTGTTAGGAACCATTAAAATTTTCCCCAAACCTAACCTCAACCGGTGAGGATCATTAAAGGTTTTGGAAACTTAACCTTTACCTACACTGCAGATAGCACTTATAGTCTATCGCGGGAACGGATTTGGATTTGGTGTTTCTTCATAGAAATCAATATCTGAAGTGCTCATGCTTCCACCGAAGCGATCAACCGAACATTTACAACTTAGTTTTCCCATTGAACCTAATTTCTGGTATCTCCACTCAGTAAGGTTGGGTTACCATCATATTAGTCCTTATACTTTGGGTTTTAAGCCCATTCTCCTAGACATGCAGAACATATGATCCTTGGGTAAGCCCTTTGTTAGTGGGTCACCTATGTTATCCTTTGATTTTATGTAATCAATAGATAGTATACTCGTGGTGATCAGCTTCCTAACGGTCTTATGTCTCCATCGAATATGATGAGGCTTGCCATTGTACATAGCATTATGTGCCCTTCCTAGAGCCGACTAGCTGTCGCAGTGGATCATTACAGAAGGTACGGGTTTATTCCAGCACGGAACATCCTCTAAGAAGTCGTGAAGCCACTCAGCTTCTTCTCCTGCTTTGTCTAAAGCGATAAACTCTGATTCTATCGTGGATCGGGTGATGCAAGTTTGCTTAGAGGATTTCCAAGACACAACCCCACCACCAATTGTAAATACATACCCACTGGTGGACTTGGTGTTATCTATATCAGATATCTAGTTTGCATCATTGTACCCCTCTAGTACAGCTAGATATCTCGAATAATGTAACCTGTAAGTTAGCGTGTATTTCAGGTATTGAAGTACCCGATTCAACGCCTTCCAGTGATCGTCACTCAGATTACGGGTAAACCTAGCCAACTTGTTGAATGTATAAGCAATATCAGGTCGGGTGTAGTTTGTTATGTACATCAAACTACCGATCACATATGCATATTGCTCCTGGCATATGGGTGCACCACACTTTTTATCAAGCTTTTGATTTCTATCCATTGGTGACTTTATAGGCGAGCTGTCTAACATCTCAAACTTTCTCAAAACATCCTCGATGTAGTAAGATTGAGATAAGACCAGTCCGTCAAACGTCTTAGAGATTTTTATCCCTAAGATGACATCTGTGATACCCATATCCTTTATGTCGAAGCACTGTTTCAACATGTTCTTAGTCTCTAGAATTATGCTAGGACTGCTCACTGTGATCAACATGTCGTCTACATATAAGCATATCATAACAAACGAGTCAGAGTTACCTTTCATATAGACACATTTCTCACACTCATTAATGGCGAAACCCTTCAATAGTAGAATACTAACAATTTTTTCGTGCCATTGCTTCGAGGCTTATTTCAGCTCGTACAGAGATTTGACAAGCCGACAGACTTTCTTCTCTTGCCCTTGAACCACATACCTCTCGGGTTGGTTCATATAAATTTCTTCTTTCAAATCACCATTTAGGAATGCTGTCTTTACATTCATTTGATGTATCTCAAGGTCATGCAATGTTACGATCGCAATGAATACCCGTATGGACGTCATCCGAGATACCGGAGAGTACGTGTCAAAGTAGTCAAAACCTTCTTTTTGCCGATAGTCCTTGACTACCAACCTGACATTGTACTTATCTATAGACCCATCTGTGTTATACTTCCGTTTGAGTATCCATTTAAAACCCAACGATTTATTTCCCGGAGGAAGATCAATCAACTCCCAAGTATGGTTATACAGAATGGAGCCTATTTCACTCTCAATAGCTTCTTTCCAGAGTGGTGCCTCTAGAGTTGACAATGCTTCAGCAATTGTCCTTGGTTCATCATCAACCATATAAGCTAGAAAGTCAGGACGGAAGGATTTATCCTTGCTGGCCCTTTTACTTCGCCTTAGTTCCATCTCTGGAGTCTCCAAGTTCTGAGAATTTGGAACACTAGATTCCGGATATTCAGCTACCTTGAGATCCACTAGATTTGAACCATCTAGATCCGGGAAGTCAACGACTCCCGATTCTTGAGAGCTTTGTTCATAACTTCATTTGCCAGAGGTTATGTCTTTTTCCTTTCTAGGAAAGGTACCTTCAAAGAATTGAGCATTCCATGATTCCATGATTGTACCCCCATGGATATCTGGAATATCTGACTTATGCACTAAGAAGCAATAAATACTATCGTTATTTGCATATCCGATGAATATGCAATCTACAGTCTTAGGCCCAATCTTGACCTGCTTAGGCTTGAGTACTTCAACCTTTGCCAAACAACCCCACACTTTTAACAATTTATAGGTGGGTTTCTTTCTCTTCCATGATTCATATGGAGTTTTGTCCTTACCCTTATGTGGGACTCTGTTAAGAATCGTATTAGCGGTAAGGACAGCTTCTCCCCATGTTTTGGGGAAGACCAGAATTGATGAGCAAGACATTCATCATTTCCTTCAATGTGCGGTTCTTACGTTTCGCCACACCGTTCGATTGAGGTGAGTATGGAGCCGTCGTTTGATGAACAATGCCTTCTTGGGCATAATATTCCTCAAATGGCGCTACATATTCTCCTCATCTATCGCTATGAATAGATTTAATCTGCATGCTTAGTTGGTTCTCAACTTCTGCTTTGTAACGTCGGAACGCTTCAAAGGCTTCATCCTTACTTTTCAACAAGTAAATGTAACAATACCTTGTGCTATCATCCATGAATGTCACAAAGTACTCGTTCCCCCTAGTTTGTGCAAACTTCAAATCATAAATATCTGTGTGAATAAGTTCTAGAGAGAGCAGTATTCCTTTCGACGGATCGAAAATGAAGCTTTGTGAGTTTTGCCTCTACGTACACCTCACACTTATGTTGAGGGTTTACGTCGATAGACGACGACAACTCCAATTTTACCAACCTTTGGATGGACTTGTAGTTGATATATCCTAATCTATGATGTCATAAATTAGAGGACTCAAGCAAGTAAGATGAAGAGGCTTCAATATTATTGCTTTTACGTAATACAAACATGGTGTTCACTTTGAAGAGGCCTTCATAGACGAATCCTCTTCCCACAAACGTTCCATTATTAGTGAACACTAATTTATTGGACTCAAACACTAGCCTAAAACCAGCATTAACCAATAAATGAACGGAACTTAAATTTCTTCTAATCTCATGAACATGCATCACTTCCTTCAGAGTGAGCTCTTTTCCAGAAGTCATCTTCAGAACTACATTTCCTACCCCCAGCACGTTAGAGGAAGCGTTGTTGCCCATGAACAACTTCATATTTGTAACCGGTGTATAAGTGGAGAAGGCATCTATGTTGGAACAGATGTGTCTTGTAGCACCTGTGTCCATCCACCATTGCATAGGATTCTCAACCAGGTTTGCTTCTAGCACCACCGCTGAGAACTCCTCAATCATGTCATCAAGAAACTGGTCCTTGACAACGTTAACCTGAGTGTTGCCCTTAGCCTTGGCCTTCTCTTGTTGCTCAGTCTTGAGCTTACGACAGTCCTTGATCATATGGCCAGGTTTTCCACAGTAGTGACATTTTCATTTGAACTTCTCCGCTGCTTGGGTCTTGCCGTCTTTCTAGAACTTACGCTTCTTGCTTAGGTTCCCTTTGGCCTCAGCCAGATTTGTCTTTGCCTCAGCGGGTTGTTTACCCCTAGGCAAGGCCTTCTTATTATCTTCTTGAATTTGGAGTTTGATAATAAGTCCTTCAAAGGTCATCTTCTTTGTCTTGAGCTTTAAGTAGTGCATAAACTCATTCCACGAAGGAGGTAACTTTTCAATCAGTGATGCAACCAAAAACTGCTCGTTTGGCTTCATACCTTCCAAATCCAGGTGATGCAAAATCATTTGGAATTCCTGGACTTGGGACATCACTGTCTTACTATCCACCATTTGAAATTTCAGAAATTTCCCAAAGATGAATTTCTTAGTACCTGCATCTTGTGCGTTGTACTTCTTTTGTAGATTCTCCCACAACTCTTTGGCAGTGCTAACGGTGCAATACACCGTTTAGAGAGGGTCTGACAAGCAGTTCAATATATAATTCTTACACATGAAATCACTATGACTTCATGCATCAAGAACCATCTTCATACCATTAATGACATGGATACCTAGGCCCCCTTCACCCGTTTCAGAAGGCGAAGGGTCCATTTCATCTCCAGCTAGTGGAGGATCTTCTGTTAGGAAACATGTCATTCCCATAACAGTCAGATAGAAGAGCATCTTTTGTTGCCATCTTTTGAAGTTTGACCCCATGAACCTTTTAGGGCGTCCATGGTGAAATCCAGCGGGTGGAGGAACGACATCATTCCCTTGTGAGACAGTAAAGGCGTTGGATGAGCCTTGAGCAACCGAAAATGCATTAGGAGTGCCTTGAACAGTGGGGAAGGCTGAGGGATTGCCTTGAGCAGCAACAGCAGAATCATAAGCAGTTTGATTTATACCAGTCATCTTTCTAACTTACTTACAACAAATCTTGTCTTAAAATTGTTGGGATACAATTGTTGTAGGGAACGGGAAGTAAGTAACTATTATAATAGTAGAAAGGATAAACAAATTATTACAATAAAACTGGAAATCAAAACCTTACCAAACTGCTTGTGTGATTTGCTGAGTCGAGTGATGGCACTCTGTCTTTAAGACAAGATTGCCCCGTATATCTCCTTTTACGGTATTGAGCAATAGTCTCCCAAAATACAACAACAACTTTAAGAAGTGAACAAAGGAAACTCAAGTGTTACTCTTGAAGAACTTAGAGTATAGTGACTTTGCTAGAGAGGAAGAATATGAAATCAGAAAATCTGGAGTATTTTCTAAGTGTTGAGTGTAGTGTGTTTCAATTGAGTCAAAGACCTCAATTTATAGTGTAAGGAGAAGACCCTTCAACTAGCCAACTAATGGCCTTCAATAGCCATGTAATTGCACTTGATTGAGGGGTTACATTCAGCCAAATAATGGCTGAATTCATGTGGCAAGTAATGGAGAATCAATGCTCCAAAACCAGCCCAAACGTCAGATTTTTCCAACTTCCCGTCGCAGCATTCTGCCTCCGAAGCGCCGCAGCTCTAGTAGCTGACCAGTCAATTTGTGCCGCGGCGCAGCCTGGGAGGCGCCGCGGCTCCGACAATGTGGCGCCGCGACCCTTCACGGCTCCGCGACGATTTCCGACTCGTTTCATTTTACACTTTGTACATTTCTTCCTTCATTTACCAACGTGGAATACTTTGTCATTTGACCAATAATCGTCCATAATTCTATGTCTCAAACGTATTACGTACGTACCAATATCTCTTTCACTAATGAAATTTGCGATACTTGGCACTACGTGTACACGTTTGTGGAAACGACGTTTCCGACGTGCGGGCCCAATTGTTCGATTCATAAATTAATGGGATATACTTATTTCCACATTTAGTAAATTTCCAACATATTCAAGGGATTGATTTCAACTAAAATCATTGGAGTAATGATCCTCTAACATCCTATGATGGTTATACTTGATTTTGATGAATTTTTTTAGTCATAGAATCATGTGATTCAAGTCTTCAAAAATTTTAAACCTAGTTTAGAAATGGAAAACTCAGAAGTTGACATAGCAAATGGAATCAAGATTAAAACTTTATTATGGTTATAAAATCATGAGCTTATGAATAACCTGAATATATAGTTTTTTTGGAGTTTTGACTAATTTGACTTTTATGTTGACTTTTATTTTATTTTGACATTGACTTATCCTAAACTATATAAATGAATTCCCTAACCTAAGTGTTTGACATTGCGCAAAAGTGATAAATCTCTTACTTGCTTAATCACTTCTATATTATTCTGTGAGGGATTGACCCTACTCATAGTTGGTGAATTATATTGCATACAGTCATGTACACTTTAACTTAATGGGTGAAATTTAAATATTATAAGTTTTGGCAGTGATGGACTTGAGGAGAGATAAGGGTAGACCGAGGAAGAACTGAGAAATGTGATTAGATAAGATATGTTCCATCTGTGACTTGTCAAGGACATGACTCTACATAGAATATAAGAGAGGTCAAAGATTAAGGTAAGGTTAGTGAGTAGCCGGAACACTGGTATAATGAAGGTTAGCCCCAATTCTTAAAATTTTAGCGGGCTAGCGGTTGGGGTTGGTATTACACTGTTCAAGGCTAGTATAAGGTAGTTGGGTGTTATTTCTCCTTATTTTTTGTACCCTATATCATGTTGACTATTCGTCCTAGTTGTTATGTGCTAGTGTATCTTTTTTTAGTCATGAGTTACTTCCTTCATTATCGTGATTTTTTGCTTTGACTATAGTGACTCTTGAACCCATGATACCAATCTTGGATGGTATTATATTTTCGCATTTATTTTTACTATAAATGACTTAATATTTAGGCATTTGACTCATCTCTTTATTTTTTGCGTAATTAACTTAATTGAATTGGTATTTGTTGGGTTTATCTTACCTATCAGATAAAAATATGTGCCATCACAACTTATAATTTTGAGTCATGACAACTTAAGAGTCTTAAGGAGAATTCCAGGGCCAAGGCAAGTTGAAAACTACATGACAAAATAAAATTTTAAATGAGCATGCACAAAATCTAACTTCAGACAATCACTAATCTCAATTTATACTGAATTATGCTCTCAATAAGGTATCAAAAAAAAAAAATTAAGTCTAGCTTCAAATGCTTCAAATTATTTGTCATTGGACGTTCCTACAAATGGAAAGCTAGGAATTTGACCTAGCAAATGGAACCAAGATTAGAACTTTATTATGGTTTATAAAATCACGAGATTATGGATAATTCAAATATACAATTTGATTTGGGGTTTGACTAGTTCTATCAGAGTTGACTTTCCATTGATTTTGACTTTGAGTAATTTGTCCTACTTATGAAGATGGTTCGCCAGCCTAATTTGGACGCGTTAATCGATATTTTACAAAAATTGAGGCTATTAGAGACATCTTAGTGAAGTTGAATATTTTTTTAGAAAAAGGATTACCGTTTTCAAGGTAACAATGACTTTAACTTCTTAAATATTTGCTTTTTCAATGTCATAATTTAGAATTACATAAATGCTTTCAAATACCTAGTACATGTTATGTTGAGGGGCGAGCTCATATTAGGACATGTATATTATTTTGGTCAAATTATATGATTTTGAGTTGTTTCTTCTATGAAATTGTATTACCTGCTTCTATAACTTTGGCATGATAATTCTACGGTATCACAACATGATTTGTATCTAATTTACTAAATTGAACATTGCATACTAATTGCATTGACTAGGAAGCATGTTATGATGTGTACCATTTATATACGTGTTGAGATGCATAATATGACTTCATGTTTATTACTTGATACTGCTACGATCTCACTGTTTTACCTTATGTGCATTTATTGATGAGTTGAGATGGTGCTAGCATCATATCGGTTGTGGGCAGTACCCAGTTCACGCACAATCCAAGTTGTCACCACTGTGGACAGACTGATGAGATGGATAATTGGTTGGGCTATTGATGATGGTATTATTGATTACAAATGACCTATTGAAACACATAGTTCAACACAGGTAAGGTGTGCCTTATGGATGAACTATTGCAACACATAAGTACCACTATGAGATGTTCATGTATATTTGTGTCATTCATTTATACATATATTTGCATTATATGATATATTCTCATGCATAATACTTTCAAAGACTTGCTCCATAAGGTATATAACGGCCAGATGGGTAAGTGATGTTGCTGCGCTTAGGCTCACTCTTATTATTATTTCTGCTCTATGCAGATCCTAGTTGTACTAGTACTACATCAGGGTGTCCTTGATGTTGTTCAAGCCAGTCTAAGATCCAATTGAGATGAGTCAACCACATTCAAATCGTAGTGACATCTTTTCCTTATCTTTTAGTATTTCAGGTTTAGTTGGTTTGCACCCTAAACTCTTATAGTACTTTGTTTTGTTATAGATTTCCCTTGATTGTGTAGTGGAATTTAGGTATTATTTATGACTTATATTGTTTGGTTTTCGATATTTATGAGAGTTTATTGTATTTCACTAGTTGAATTTTAATTTCTCTTTTGTTATGAGAATGAGTTGAGCTGATTAAGGATAAGGTTCACCTGTGGTGTAGTGGCTCATCAGGTGCCCATCATGATCCTCTAATTTGGGTCAAGTACTTCTATCATTCGATCCGTGGAGATGAATAAATGCTATTTAATTCTTAAGTCTCAACATTATGTTTCTTGATTTTATTGATGAATGATTTATAATATATATAGTATTACAAAAGTATTTACCTTGCTATAAATTAGGTAACTAATCAACCTGATATCAAAAGAATTAGAATTTTACCTAAAATAGGAGATATACAATTAATACAATTAATGAAAGAATATTCGGGAAATATTCTATCACACCCCCGCAGTCGAAGTGGGAGGTTCACGAACATTGAGACTGGCTCAAAAATCATCAAATAATATGCGCGGAAGTCATTTATTGAAGATGTCAGCAATTTGATAACTGGAAGGAACATGAAGGACACGAACTTCACCACGAGCCATTTTTGTGAATGAAATGAATGTCTATCTCAATGTGTTTAGTGCGCTGATGTTGGACGTGATTGCCGGAAAGATATATCGCACTAATATTGTCACAGTAGACCAATGTTGCCTTTTGAATCGGATAGTGAAGCTCAAGTACAAGGTTACGAATCTAACAAGACTCAGAGTTGACATTGGCGACACCTCTGTACTCTGCTTCGACATTGGATTGGGATAGTGTAGGTTGCCTTTTGGAAGACCAAGACAATAGGTTATCTCCGAAGAAAATGCATTAACCAAACGTGGAGTGTCTGGTGTCAGGACATCCACCCCCAGTCAACATCAGAATAAGCAGTGAGACTAGTGAGGGAGGACCTGTATAGATATAATCCGAAGTGAAGTGTGTCTTGGACGTATTGTAAAATACGTTTGAGGGCATGCATGTGTGCTTCCGTCGGATTGTGCATGTGTAAGCAGATTTGTTGCACGGCATATGATATGTATGGTCTCGTGAGTGTGAGATAATGCAGGGCCCCAACCAGGCTACGATAGTGAGTCGTGTCTGAATACGAAGGGCCGAAATCAGCACCGAGCTTGGAATTGGTGTCTACTGGCGTATGGGATGATTTGCAAGATGTTATGCCTGCACGGTCAAGGATCTCTTTAGCATATTTCTTCTGACACATAAATAGGCCTCCAGAATGTCGAGTGACAGAGATGTCCAAGAAATAACTCAGGGCCCCCAGTTCCTTTATAGTAAACTCAGAGAAAAGGAGAGACATAATGGACCGGCAGATAGCATCAGATGATGTGGTGAGGATGATGTCATCAACATATAATAAGAGGTAAGCCATGTCTGGACCCTTATTGTAGATGAACAGGGAATGATCGGATCTGTTGTGTGAAAAAAATGATAGAGGAGACATAATCAGCGAACTGCTGGTACCATGCTCGAGGAGCATGTTTCAGTCCATAGAGCGATTTCCGCAACAGACACACATAATTATCGAGGTCCTAATTGTATGAATAGGATCCATGAAACCCACAGGTTGATGCATATATACCGTTTCATGAAGATCTTCATGTAAGAAGGCATTCTTGACATCAAACTGATGAATGGGCTAAGACTTGGATAGGGGAATGTTGATGACGGTCCGGATTATTGCGGGCTTTATGACCGGGCTAAACGTTTTATCACAGTCTACTCCTACCTGTTAAGACCTGCCATCACCTACAAGATGAGCCTTGTACCTCTCAAAAGAACCATCAGATTTCTTTTTATGTCTAACAATCCACATAGAACAAATAATGTTAGCATCAGGAGGATAGGGTACTAGGTCCCACGTCTTATTATCAATAAGAACATTATATTCGTGAATCATTGCGGCTTTCCAAGTTGGGTCAGACAAGGCATTCTTTAGATTTTGAGGGATAGGGGAAAGGACAACTGAAATAGATATGTTAAATAACCATTTAGGTTTAGAAATTCCGTACATGGCATAGGTTTCCATTGTCCGAGAGTGTGTCTTGGGATGCGGGATGAAAGGAGGGTGGGGTGCCGTAGGACTGTCGGGAAGAGGAGGAAGGGTAGGGGTAGCAGGATCGGTTGGCCGAGGCATGGTTTATCAAGAGGTGGTTGTGGAATCACCCTAATACGGGTTGTTCCAGGCCACCGTCGGCGGAACTGGGTAGGCAGCGTGTCTCAGACTGACCGCGGTGGGTACGGGTGCTGGGGTCTGGGACGGCAGACTATGTAAATGATGAATTAGAAGGGGGTTCTGGCCATCATCTAGGAAGTGGTAGGAATGCCGAGGTGGAAAGTTTAGGGAGGAATAGGGGAATTGAGACTCATCAAATAGGACATAATGTGAAATAATAATTTTATGGCTTGACAAGTCATAGCACGAGTAACCACGATAATTGGCGGGGTAACCTTGAAACATACACGGGAAAGACCGGGGTTGGAGTTTGTAAGTTGTCGGATGGAAAGGATAACAGAGACATCCAAAAATATGCAAGTGTTGGTAGGAAGGGTTCCTACGAAAAAAACTTGAGTGGGAAACCATTGAGCTAGAGAATTGTTTGAGATTATGTTTAGGATATAGGTGGCCATGAAGAGTGCGTAATGCCAGAATTGAGGGGGAATTGAAGCGTGAGCAAGTAGGGCACGAATTAAGTTGTTTATGGTTTGGATTTTCCATTCGGCTTTACCATTTTAGGAGGAGGTGTGAAGACATGAAAATGAAAGGTAATACCGTTTTTGGAGCGGTTATTATCGAATTCTCTGCCATTGTCATATTGAAAACATTTAATGCTCTTTTCAAATTGTGTTTTTACGAAAGCACTAAATGAGGAAAAAATGGGGTAGACCTGAGATTTATTGCCAATTGAAAAAGTCCATAGAAAGTTGGAATAATTGTCCAAAAAAACACATAATATCGATGGCCAGCCGTACTTAAAATAGGGGAAGTACACAAATCGCTATGTATGATATCGAAAGGCATTAAAGTACAATTTGTGGATGCATAAAATGGTACTTTAACATGTTTCCAAAAAACACAGGATTCACATATAGGAGTCTTACAAATACGGTTGCAATTGATAAAATTATTATTCCTAAGGGAGCGTAAAACAAAATCTCCTAATCTAGAATGCCATAAGGAAGATGAAAGAGCAGCAAAGGTCGATGGAACTGAGGCTGGATTCTTGACGACGTTTGAAATAGGGTAGAGATCTCCGGTGCCGTCACATCTCATTATTCGTCTCCCTCTCGTAAAATCCTTCACAGAAAAACCAAAAGGATCAAAGTCAAGGGAAAGTTATTATCAGTTGTGAAATGTCACACATAGATTAGATTCTTAACTAGTTTAAGGGCATGGAGGATATTTTTAAGATTAGTGGTGGATGTGGTAGGAATAAGGATGAATGACCAAAATCGCCAATAAGAATGCCTTGTCCACTACCAACAATAATATTCCGATTTAAATTACTCAAATTGGAATAAGACGAGAGAGTACCTTGTGATGCCATCATGTGAGATGTGGCGCCTGTGTCCATATACCAATTTTCGTCTGGAGCGTTGAGCGACATTGTGTTCATAGCTGCTTCAATATTAGTCGGTGCATAAGTTGAGGGCGGCGGGGGGGGGGGGGGGGGGCTATGTTGTGTAGGCCTATTATGGACGTGCGCCGAGTATGCCAGGTTTGCATGTTGGGTCGGAGGTGGAATCCACGAGGATGTCGGATACGGGCAAGGAGGAAAGGCCTATGACGGTAGGTCACGCGGCTCATAACGGGTAGGCAGCCCGTGTAAAGATGGCAGTGGATCCTGGACCCGGTCCGGATCTGGTGGATCCAGATCCGTTTTATAGGATATGGATCTTCAAAAGTTGGACCCGACGGATCCGGATCGGACCCGGATCCATTTCTGAGTGATCGGATCTGGATCTAGATCTTGTATTTGAGATCTGTATCCGATCCAGATCCGACCCGTGGATCTGTTTTTTATTAAATATATTCATAACCTAGAATGTAATTTTATAAGTATTTTCTTAAAATTGCTAAGCACATCCTTGCAAGTTTAATTCTCAAAACAAATTTAATTTATCCCCGCGTTAACTCAAAAACCAAAAAATAAAGAGGTAACTTCGATAATAAAATCAATGTTATATCAGTGAATGACTAACATCTCCATAGAAAAGCAGTTCAAATTATATATCACTTCATTTGTGAAGATTCTAAGCACATGCAAGTTCTGCATTGTGGAAATACTAGTAAGCATTTTCCACAACTATTGTCATTGTCCAACATTTTCAATTAATAGCTCACAATCAAAACGAGACAACGAACAAAATATCTCATATGAACATTTCAAAATTGAAACACAGTAAACTGTTAGCTAAGTAAAAATCGTTTGTCAGTTCAAAAAAAAAACTTAGCAAGGTTACAATCTTAGCAAGGCAATTTTTTTTACATGTGGATCCAGATCCGATCCGTGGATCTGGATTTTGATCTGATTTTTATGGACCCGACGGATCTGGATTCAGGTATGAAAAACGGATCTGGATCTGGATCTAGTAGGATCCGGTCTAGATCTGATCCGTTGTCATCCCTAAGCCCATAGCAGAGGCTGCTTCCAATGCCGCGGTCGCTGCTGAATGTTTCCTGTCGGCGGGGACTTCCCCTTCCCGTCGTTATTGCCGGAATTTCGTTCGCCGCGGCCCTTGCCAAACTACCGCCCTCCTCGGCGATTGTTGTGGGTCGATCTGAACTGTTGCGAGTCCTCGGGTCAGCGGTGCTGGCTGCTGTAGTTGGAGGCTCGACCGTCGACTGAAGGCCCGACGGTGGTGGTAAGGGCGGTGTCTGCAATGCTGGTCTGAGTGGTGTTGCGCTTGATTTTCTGGGTTTCCTCAAGAATTAGCTTCGAATGGGCCTCATAAAATGGTGGTAACGACGTGCATTGCTGAAAGATGGTGGTAACGCCATCATAGAATTTGTTCAAACCTGCAATAAGTTGCATAACGAGTCACTGATTAGTGACGGGTGCGCCAACATTAGAGAGTTGGTCATCAAGCATCTTAAGTTCTTGATAATATGCAGATACGTTTGGGAAATCATCCTGATGAACGTCGTTGAACTGATTTTCAAGGTATAACGCTCGTTAAGTTTTGTTGTCGTGGAAAATACTTTCCAAACGTTTCCACGTTTGGCGGGCAGTGGCATCGGTCTCAATGATGGTGTGCAACAGATCATTAGAGATCGTGCCGTATATCCACTGGAGGACGACTGTGTCCAAACGAGACCATAGTGCATCATCAGAAGTCGAAGCCGAAGGGAGGTCTGTGGACTTCGGTGTAGGAGGGATGATGTGGTCGATAACTTCATAAACACGACAATGGATCTTAAAAAGCTCCACCCACGAGGAGTATTGACCCTTTTCCATCTCAAGGGTGACAATGATGAAGTTTTTGATATTATTGACTGCAAGTGCAGGATGAAATTTGGTTTTGCAGCCATGGAAGATGAAATTTAGGAGGAAGAGGGAGGGAGAATGGTCGATGAAGTTTTTGATATTATTGACTGCAAGTGCAGGATGAAATTTGGTTTTGCAGCCATGGAAGATGAAATTTAGGAGGAAGAGGGAGGGAGAATGGTCGAAAAAACTAGGTTTCCATCGTGGGGAAAAGGGGCGGCCGAGAGAAGAAGTCGGCGACTAGGGTAGGAGATTTAGGCTACTGATATCATAAAGGAATATGTTCCTTGATTTTATTGATGAATGATTTACAATATATATAGTATTACAAAATTATTTACCTTGCTATAAACTAAGTAACTAATCAACATAATTACAAAAAAAATTATAATTTTACCTAAAATAGGATATATACAATTAATACGATTAATTAAAGAATATTCGGGAAATATTCTATTAGTTATTTCTACTCGTTGATCTAGTACTCGAATTAGAACTTTTAGGTACATATTCCAATATATGTATCTTATATTGACTTTTGTCTTTTGCCTTCTTTTGAATACTTGCATTCTAGAGTTATAGCTGAAGGTTGAGGTTCAGGAAATAGTCTTTTGAACAATGTAGTATGAGCAAGTAGAGACGCTTTTCCAAACACTTTCATTGCTTACTCGTAGTATTAGGCCAATTTAAATACAAAATTATGGGGTCGTTTGATATGTTGGAAGCATAAATAGTTTTGGGATAAAAATTTAATACGAACTTATCCCTTGTTTGGTTACTCATCGTGGGATAAGTTATACCAGAATTAAAAATAGTATTAGGATAAGTTATACTTGACAGATGGTGAAATAATTGTAGCATGATTAATCCCTGGATGAACAAACAAAAATGACAAAAATACAAAGGTCTCTCAAACCATTTTCTATTAAATAAGGTAGAGGGTATTTTTCTAAACAAACAATTTCTTTTTAGAAATTATGCAATGCATGCTATTTTTAATACTTTCCATCTCAAATTATTTGTTGTAGTTACTAAAAATAGTTATCTTAAAAAATTTATCATTTTAGAACTCCAAAGCATAATTAATTGTTTTTTTCAATTTTATTCTTAATAAAATTTTATTATTAATGGAGATGATACATAACTATAATAAACATTTAATGAAAAAAAATTATAATTTAGATATAAATAATAAAAAAAAATAGTCAAATACCCCTCCTAAAGTAGAACAAATTTGTGTTCAAATCAAAGGACCCCTAATGTGTCATTGGAAACCAAAGAGCATATCCTCGATCTCATCTAAATAACCAACAAAGTATAGAAAACTCGTTTAGCAAGCCTATATAAACAAAAACCGTAAAAACAATCTAACTACCCCTCATTGAATCTCTTATTCTCCTCAATACCCGCCATTTACACTTTGTTTTTTAAAATATAAGCAAAGATTCTTTCTTCATAAAAATAAAAAATAAAAAATTAATGGCTGTTGCGAGTCGTGTGGGGGCTCAATTAGGTGCTAATTGTGGGATTAAAGTTTCTAGTGCTTTGATGATTGATAGATATGTTGGAAATTTGTCTTTGGTGGGAGTTGCGTTCACCCATCTTTAATGACTTAAACACTAAGGTGTCGCATGTTGGAGACTTTGATTCTTTACACGTGTATAATCTACTAAGTGAGTAGATGACCGTAGGGCCAAGGATCGTCAAATTTCATTGAGAAATGAAGGAGATATTGGTCCACGAAGTGAGGTGTTTGAAGCATGAAAATGTGGTATGGACCATTTCTCCCTCATCGGTGGGGAAGGAAGATTTGTTTAGTTTATAAGTCTCAAAATTGGCTAAGGGTTTGGGACTCCAAGGGGTAACCCATGTGTTTGAAGGAGGGAGGACCTAAATGTGCATTGGTTCGAGGCTAAGTCTACACGCGCACCACCGCCGCCTGCCCGTCCGGGCTTTGGGATTTTGATATTATCTTTTTGGACCCAAATTGCTTCATATTTACAGTTTGGTCCCTGAAGTTTCAGGTAAGATAAAATTGGAAAGAGAACTTGTGCCTTTTGAGTTGGTTTTTGGAACGTTAAACCTCCATTAATCTGCACATCAATTCGGTCATTTACTTGGCTGAATAACTCCTCACTAAAGCTCCAATACTTGGCTGAATTACTCATCACTAATTGCCATTACATGGCCCTTAACAACAATTAGTTGGATAGTTGACAAGTCCCCTCCATGCACTATATATTGAAGTCTTTGGCTCAATTGTTGAGACTACACAAAACAGAATCGAGAAACAGAAAATCAGAAACAAAACAGAAATCTTCTTCCTACTATCGAGCATCATTTCGTTACTCTAAGTTCTTCAAAGTAAAACTTGAGTTTTCTTTGCTCATTTGTTAAGTTGCTGTTTTATCTTGGGAGACTATTGTCCAGAACGTAAAAAGATATATACGGGGCAATCTTGTCTTAAAGACAGAGAGTCATCTCTCGACTCAGCCACAGTTATAACAATCCAGATTTAGTGTTTCTTGATTTCAGGTTATCAAGATTCAAGACTCAACAAGCGTGCGGCAGTTCTGAATATTGGTTGTTTGTTCATCCTTTCGAACACTTGTAATATTTATTTACTTCTCGTACTGCAATTATCTACAACAAGATCACAATCCAACGGTGGTGGCTCAGTTAATTTTTACAGTTCCGTGTCGTATAAATCGTCTGTTAATAAGTTTGATTATAGGCAAATCTCACAGCTCGCTAAACATAATGCCCAGCGTGCATTTCTCATTGATACATTAGCTCTGGTAATTAATCATCCTCTTTATTTATTTATTTTATTCTTTTATACTCCCTCCGTACCAATTTATTTGAGTTAGTTTGACTGATTACGGAATTTAAAAAAAAATTAAAGACTAATCATTTTTTTCGGGACTGACTAAGAAAGTGTGTCATAAAAAATTTGGGGTAGTAATTTGTTGTATTGGAATGAAATGATAGCATAGTTGAGTATTTATATTTATATAAGCTCTGGTAATTATTATTTACTCTGTTTCAATTTATATGGCATCGCTAGTGTTTCGAAAGTCAAACTTTTTAATTTTAACATGAAATTTTTAAAATAAAATTGACATATTCAGAAACTGCATAAAAAGTCTTGTATATAAGTCACAATCATTAAAAATTCAAAATTATTTAAAAGATATATAAAAAAAACTGCTGTCTGTCAAAAGAAAAGACTAGTTTGAATTTCGAAATCCAGAACGTAGACGGAGGGTGTAGTTATTCATCGTCCTCTTTGTATTTGTTTATTTATAATTTGTTGTATTGGAATGAAATGATAGCAACTAATTATGGATGAAGCATGTTGATCCAGTTAGTTGGTATCAGAAAGGAGATGGAGAAAGCCTTGTTTCCCCTTAGAAATCAATACAAGTAGATGAGTTTTGCAGATCGAAGGGATATGTGATGCTCGTCAAGTCCAATAAAGCAATTAAGTGTTGTTATGATAGAATTGGGACTGTGGGATAGGGAGATTTTCAGGGTGACTTGTTCAAAAAATTAACTTCTTTTCAATTGTCTAAGTTTCAGCCTTTTCTTTCCAAAAAAAAGGAATGCTTCATCTTCCCGCCAAAGATTACTTGAATTTGGAGCTTGATCTATTTGACGTTGTACCTTTTAATCATAGTCAAAGTAGTTTTTTTGTCATTTCCAAAACCAATACCTTCAAAATCAAGCTCAAAAACAAATACAAAAGCCACTAAACTTATGGTTCTTTTTGAGTTTGTGTATTTTGCTTCTATCCATTTCGTCGTGAACTAGGATACTTTGCAAGGCTAGAGACTCTCCTGGTTTGTTATTGTTGATATGGATTATAGATATTTAGAGATCTGGTTTGCTGACATGTTAGGAGATTAGAAGCACGAGGTGTACCATCAGAACAGGCAGAAGCAATAACATCTGCTATCACTGAAGTTTTGAATGACAGCTTGGAAAATGTAGCTCATTCTTTTGTTTCGCGAGCTGAAATGCAGAAAGTAAGACTTTACACAAGATATTATGTTGTAAACAATGTGCCCATCTTCACTATGCTGAATAATTTGTGTGCTTTTACCTATGTAGTCTGAGATGATTCAAGAAGGCAATCTTTCCAAGTTTAAGTCTGAAGTACAAAGCTCTCAGGTACAAAATTGTCATGAAGCTGTGTTAGTTGTGCTATCGGTATTCTCTCTGTCTTGTGCTAGGGGAAGGGGTAATGTATTTCTTCTGCTTGTAGAATATTAGCTTGCCCTTAGTCACATCTACGATAGGTGATTTATCTGCCTAGATAGACGAGTAAGCTAGCTTTGTTGCGAAGATGACTCGAAGAGGGAGAGGCCAAAGGGGAAAATGGAAATAAGGCGGAAGGAAATGGGGATGCACCTCTTCTTCAAGAAAAGGAGGCTCTTATAACCCTTGAATTTGAGGAATTCAAGTAAGCGGGGGTAGTTCAATTAGAAGTGAATGACCCCCTTTTTGACTTTCCACTTACTAATGAACTCCTGCCTCAGCTAAATGCAAACCTTGACCAGGAAAACAAAGTCTTTCCTAATCTATCTCATAGTATTATTGAAAGAATATGGGCTCTTCTCGAAGGAGATGCCGCTAATTCTCATTCCTTAGGTCTCAAATGTGATTGATCTGGCATAGTGGATAAAGAATTACCTACACTTTGTATCTCTGCTTAGTCTCGCCTGCTATCGTAAGAATCCTAAAGACCAGGTGACTGGACATATTGCTTCTTTGCTAGTTGTTGTTGTATGTAGTCCGGCAACATATTCAAGCTGTTGTTGCTCCCAGTTATTTTTTCAACATTATGAAAAAAAACATATTCAAGCTGTTGTTAAGACCAATATCACTTAGCTATCCTTAGGTTCTTTGACTTTTATTAATGTGTTTGTAGATGGAGACGTGATAATGCATACCAGTGATTTTTCTTCAGTGATATTAACTGTGAGGTAGATAACTTCAGTAGGAAAAGCTTTAGTTTGTTGTGAGTTGTGAAAGAATATGAAACTGTTGTTGAATTCATGAAAGTTAATTATCAAAAACATAAAAGAAAACAGAATACAAAAATGAGGTCAGCTCATGGTGCAAAAAATGTGGCATAGAGGAGAAGAGGATAAGCTATGTATTTCTATTGTCATCATATGACAAGTATAATGGTTTATTCTTCTACCTCCCACATCAGGATGTAAGGGGAGATTATATGTTATGCTGTTGAGTTTGATCGGACTTGGCTTCTAAAGTAAATTCACCTAATTGGTTTTACTCTAATCCTTTACTCTCTTTTTTTTTTTGAAAACTGGTAACTTGTATTCCTTAGCATTAAGAGAATATTAATTACAGAACTCCTAAGAAATCCACTATCTCAAGGGTGACAAGGATGAAGTTTTTGATATTATTGACTGCAAGTGCAGGTTTAACATTTATCAGTTTTCAGCTTTAATTTTAATGACTGGGGCAAGATAAAGAGATGATGTTCAGTTCGGAGTATTTGTATTTTATGAACTGTTGGTAAATGATTGCGGACTCATAGCAATTTACTTGAAAGGCTTTGTCTTCTACTTAAAAAAATGTTTGGTACGCTTATCTTGGTTTCCATAAACTCTTGAACAAAAAAGAAGATAGTGACATTGTGCGGGGAGATCTGGAGCAATCTGGTAGGTACCAGAATTTTGGGTATTGTGGAAGCATTAAGGCTGAGGAGGTTCAGGGTGTTGTTCGCAGGATGCACATGGGACGAGCGACCGGGACTGATGAGATCCCAGTTGAATTTTGGAAGAGCGCAGGTAGGGCAGATTTGGAGTGGCTGACGGAATTGTTTAACGTCATTTTAAAGACGGCGAGAATGCCTGCAGAATGGAGGTGGAGTACAATGATTCCTTTGTACAATAACAAAGGTGATGTCCAGAGTTGCAACAACTATAGGGGTATTAAGCTGCTAAGCCACACTATGAAAGTTTGGGAAAGAGTCGTGGAGATGAGGGTGAGAAGAGGCGTGTCTATCTCCGAGAACCAGTTTGGATTCATGCCGGGGCGTTCGACTAGAGAAGTCATTCATCTTATTAGGAAGTTGGTGGAGTAGTATAGGGAGAGGAAGAGAGACTTGCATATAGTTTTCATCGACCTCGAGAATAGTTTTCATCGACCTCGAGAAGGCATACGACAAAGTCCCTAGGGAGGTTCTATGGAGATGTTTGAAGGTTAGAGGTGTACATGTGACGTACACTAGGGCAATCAAGGATATGTATTATGAAGCCAAAACCAGGGTACAGACAATAGGAGGAGACTCAGAGCACTTCCCAGTGATGATGGGGCTGCACTAGGGATCAACTCTTAGTCCTATCCTATTTGTCTTGGTGATGGATGGACTGACACGACAAATCCAGGGGGAGGTGTCATGGTGTATGTTATTCGCAGACGACATAGTCCTGATTGATGAGAATCGTAGCGGAGTGAACGCTAAGCTGGAGGTTTGGAGACATACTCTAGAGTCTAAAGGGTTCAGGCTGAGTAGGACCAAGACAGAATATTTGGAGTGCAAGTTTAGTAACGGGAGCAACCTTGAGACAGGCGTGGATGTGAGACTTGGTACTCAGGTCATTCCAAAGAAAGGAAGCTTCAAGTAACTCAGGTCTATTATCCAAGGGAATGGAGTGATTGATGACGATGTCACACATCGTATTGGGGCAGGGTGGATGAAATGGAGGCTCGCATCTGGAGTCTTGTGCGATAAAAGGTGCCACTAAAACTTAAAGGCAAGTTCTATAAGGTAGTGGTTAGACTGACTATATTGTATGAAGCGGAGTGTTGGTCGGTCAAGACTTCGCACACCCAAAAGATGAAAGTTACGGAGATGAGGATGCTAAGATGGATGTGTGGGCATACAAGGAGGGATAAAATTAGAAATGATGGTATCCGGGACAGAGTGGGAGTGGCCTCGGTGGAGGATAGATGCGGGAAGTGAGATTGAGATGGTTCGGGCACGTGCAGAGGAGAGACACGAATGTCCCAGCGTGGAGTGTGGAGGTGTGAGAGGTTGGATATGGACGGATACAAGAGGGGTAGAGGTAGGCCGAAGAAGTATTGGGGAGAGGTGATTAAACGGGATATGACGCAGGTGCAACTCACTGAGGACATGACCTTAGATAGGGGGTTATGGAGGACACAAATTAGGGTAGAAAGGTAGTAGGTAGTCCAGCATAGCCCTACCTACGCTTACAAACTGGTAGTTGTAGTGTTATTATTGTAGGCTCGCTTAGCCTATCATACTAGTAGGCACAATATTGCTTTATAGTCCACTATCGTTTGATTTATGCTGCTATGTATATTTTATTTGTCTTATTTACCTGCATTAATTATTGCTTTTTTTTCAGAAGTCGCTATCATGGCTTAATTGCTTTGTTTGTCTTACTTTGCTTGTGCTTGTGCTTTGTCTTGAGCCGAGGGTCTCTCGGAAACAACCGCTCTACCTACCAAGGTAGAGGTAAGGTCTGCGTACACTCTACCCTCCCCAGACCCCACTTCACTGGGTATGTTGTTGTTGCTTATCTTGGTTTCTTTTTGGACATCTGTGATTGATACATAATGGAATTTGATAAATCATTAGAATCTAGTTGACAATGGCGGAGGTAAAGGAAAGGGGGGTTCGTTGACTCCTCTTTGTCAAAAAGTTATACTGTGCAAGTAGGATAGAAACAAATTCTTTTGTATATATATATGAATTGTTGAATCCCCTTAACATAAAGGAAAATGTTGGTGGAGTAGCAAAGGTGATTCAAAAATTGCTTTAGGCTGTAGGTTCAAATCCCTAGAGCATTTTTGGAATCCCTCTGGCTAGAATTCCTGTTCCCACCACTGCTAGTAGATTTATGTCTTAGCTTCTGAACATTGGCTGAAGGGATGAAGCGGATTACTTTAAACTCAGTATGTTGGACAGATGATTATTGCATTATGATTATACTAATATATGTTTTTGTTCTACACCTGAACGAGCTCTGGTTTGAGTTTGACATATGGAATTCAGTCCGATCAAATATTTTTTGTTGCAGGAACATCATTTTTCTCTGCAGCAACGTGAAACTGAAAAGCTTCGGAATGACATTGAAAAAATGCGTAGTGAACTAAGGTACAATTGAATTGTAAAAAAATTGATTCATACTTTTGAGTGCCAGTTTTATTAACAACTACTATTTGTTCATATAGGTATGAGGTTGACAAGCTTACTGCCGGCCAACGTTTGGATTTAAATCTTGAAAGAGAGTAAGGCTTGAAGAGTTTCAGATGCTAGTGAATGATTAGGTTGTTCATTTTTTTAACTCCCTGATGATTGATTGCGGTCATTCTAAATTGTGTAGACGCATTCGTGATGAGCTTACCAATCAAAATGCAGAAACTACCAATCTTACAAATAAGCTTGATCGAGTAAGTAAATTGCTCTTGCGTACTTTGAGCGTGAATGTTCTTTAAAATCAATGCATATCTTTTTTCCTCTCTTGCTTGATCTATGTATAGGAAATCCATGCATTGAGGGCGCAAATTGAAGCTTCAAAATATGAAGTGATTAAATACTGTATCTCGGCTGTTGGTCTTGCAGTGCTACGGTTATATTCAGAAGATATTTGTTGCTGAATATTGAATGAGCTTGGGTGCTCAGATGTTGACAGTATTCTTGTAAGAAGCTTGAATAGAGATCAACCACATTGTTAAACCGCTGTAATATTTACAACATTGTTAAACCGCTAGGTTAACAATTGTATTCATTTTCTTTCAAGCTTGTTCATTTGTTCAGATTTAAGAAGGTTGCCACACATACAATGTTTGCTATGGAAATATTTCAAGATTTAGGAGGTTGATATAATCTTTCTGCTGTCTTAGTCGTTTTCAATATGTTTTCTCTTGTTCAATAATTTGATTGGCGATGTGTTTTACCTTTCTTGTTTAGGTTATAACAACTTATGTGTAGTAGAAAACCATTTTTTCTTGACTTCTAAATAACAAGATTGTGTAAATATTGTTTTGCACTAAAAAAATCATGTGCAAAAAGTGATGGTTGATTTGTCGTATGAGTTAATAGCAAACCTGTGTTACTTCCTAACCACAATCTAACACCGGTCTGCCTAACTCAAATAGATATGGAACTTAAACAGATTTTTTATTTTGAGAATTGAATCTTTCTTTTTACTTTTTGGGGGTGTTTTTCCCTTTTCAATTCTAGTGCCAAACTACTACAACGGATTGTATGCCAATAATTCTTGGTGGTGAACCAGAAAACAATTGTCGGAAAACAAAATCCAAATTAAATAATTGAGTTAGCCAGACATATTGGGTGCTAAAATATGCTAAGGTACTATCTATTTGCTGAAAGACTCATCCCGACAAATGAAACGTAAACCTGAAATACATCCCAACACCTACTATGGGGAAAATTATTTTACCTAAAACAAATGGAACAAGCGGTTGCAAAAACAGGAACCTATATATATATCAAGCAGTGAGAAAAGAAAGAAATGGAAAAGTTAGTCACTTAACGAAATCTATAAGCACAATCATAAAAGATTAAAAATGATTACATTCAGCTGTAGGTCTGAATCAACCTCCAAATGCACCAGTCCATAGGTCGTCAAAGGTATGAAACATGGTGAATGAAGGTATTAAAAGGGAATGAAGAACATCTAAAATCACATAGAAGGGTATTGTTTCGAAAGATCTACAATCTCTGAGAATTCACATAGACTTGGCACAAAACAGGGCAGGAAGTTTATGACACAATATACCTCTCTATACAAATAGACGTTTATCCAGGAATTGAATCAGATGCATTGAATGCCCTTGCCCTGTTAGCAAGAAAAGAAGGAGCTGCTATTGATTGAATCAGGAAGAAGATAACCTCGAGCGGACCTTAGTAGGCCTTTCCGCAGTCAAATTACTAATTTAAAGAAATTATGCGTCGATTCTTTGCTGGAGAAGCCTAGATCACTAGTTTTGGACTATCGAGAAACCCCCCTCCTATCTTATGTGCTCCCGTGAAAGCCTGCACCATCAGATATGAAATACATTCTGAATTTGCGCGATGAAAGGGAAAACACTGGACTTGGTAACCATTTTCATTTTTGTTCATACCTTATAGAGGAAGTGGTCATTTTATCTTTACAGTAAATGAGCAATTCACAACTTGCTTCCACCACTGACAGAAATCTGAATGGTTTGAACAATGTATACAACGTGTGGTGTTAAAATACGTGGATTTACCACTAAGTGAACATACTATTGCAACATGTATTACAGTACTATTTACTTTTGCAGCTTCCAAAACAAAGGCATGCCACAAGACTCAAACAACTAAAAATAGGCCCCTTCCATAATGTGACTATCACTAAGTAATAAAGTTACAGACACCACAATCGCAGCTATCACATACTCGGTCAAGAGCTTGTGCCACCTTTTTTCCTAACATCAGTCCTGCAAAAGGAGAATGAAGAAAATGTGTAACAAATACCTATTTCCCCAATGCGATCGACTACCCCATGTCTCCTCGGTTGACTTCTAAACACAGTAATATTAAACTAACCATCATTCTGCTATATAGTAGTATGCTAGTTTTTAAACTAGGAAACAAAATTACTTCTTTAGTTTACAATTTGTTTAAAACATATTGATTGATTGAACATTCGGAATTATGACCTTAAGCATAGTTTACATGAAAGTCCTCTATGATTTACTTAGAAGTAGTACTACTACTTGATTCAAATTGAGAATCAATGGAGCATATGAATGATGTGTCATGTGATCTAAAGAAGTTTTACTAGGTGTGGATTATATGTCTAGGTTGGGTGGAATATCGCGGTTTTGATCAAGTTAACCAAAACAATCTAACATATCAGATAAAAAACAAATGAAAAAGAAGAAAGGGAATAACCTCTCCCCTCTTAAAGTTTAAAAGACTAGCAAATTACTTCATAACATGATCCAGACGCTTATTAATAGAAGGTTAGATCGTGTGGTCTTTAAAACCATAGGTGCATACAACAATGACAGTAATAATACTTCAATCCCAAACAAGTTGGTTAAAATCACGGTGCATAATAGGAGAAACTCTGTATCATGTAAGAACAGAATGCATCTAAATAATTGGCATTTTGCCTAGGATGTTGTTACTGTAATACTTACACATGGTCTAAGGCCGGCTTCCAGATAGGTATGCGAGAAGGATAGCCACCATGACAACAAGGACAACAACCTGCAATATATTTCAAAGGATAAGAAAATGTCCAATACATTTAGGGAAATCGTATCTAAAGCATGAAGAAAACATGAGCTAAAAACTCACCAAAGCTGAATTGTAATTAGGCCCGCTTTGGATTACATAAGATTTCCTGGTCATAGGCAGATGCATTAGCTGATATTCACAAAACTCCAGAACAATACTAGGTTATGTAACAATACCTTTTGTTCAAGGTTCCTGAGTCTTTGCAAGTTCTCAAGATTACTTCAAGCCTATTTAAAGTTTTCGCCGCATTTGGATCTTTATACTCCACCTAAAACATTCAACCGATCAAGTTGTTTTACTCGCACAAGTTTTCACCAAGAAATGAAACTTTAACAAATATTTGGAAGAAATTGTAAGGAAAAGGTACATAGCTAGAGAGATATCCATTATCATTAGGAAATGAACTAAAGCTTATTGACCATCCATATGATTTTGAATACTAACCAAACATAACATCGCCATCTAGCTTTTCATAATATTTGGTCTTCAATTACTTGCATAGAACCTTCTTGATTAGGAACTGAAGACATGTTTTCTAATAAGCAGAGTTATGCATAGTTGGACCAGCCAAATTAGTGATAGGAAGATAGCTTAAGAAGTACTAGGATTAACTTGGCTGTTTGACGAATTCCTCTCGGGGAGAACCTTTTGTGTCACAGAATTTTACTTTCTTGGTAATTCTACCCATTACAAAATACTTTGTGATCACAAGATTTCAAGTAACTTGATGTGAAGTCCACATCGACACAAGCGAGCAAGAAAAACATGTGTCAATACTTACACAAAAACATGCAGAAATATGACCAAATAGACAAGCATACAACACATGGGAGTATTATGCAGAAAAATAACAATGTAACAATCAAAATGAGCCATAACTTCAAGAATAAACACATTATAACTGGGCAAAATAAGCTTTTCTGGTAAATAAGAAAGCGACATGCCTTGGATTTCAGAATACAAGAGAAGTCGAAGAAAGCACCATATACATCAGCCATGGCCCTGGTCTGGTCGATAACCTTAGCAGTGAGACCTAGAAAGAAGAATCCAAACATCTTAATAACGTCAAGTATGATAGTATGGACAAGACAAAAAATAAGGATTTAGTTAATGCTTATAAACTAAAGTGCCACAATAATAAATAAAAACTAGGTATCAGAGAAATATCAAACTATACCTAATTGTGAATGTCTAAATATAGGTAGATCGTAGACGTACTAATCATATAAATGAGAGAGAGGCAAGGAAAGTTGAATCCTAGGAGGTAATACTAATCAAACCAAATGTCTCTGAGAGAAGCAACACATCTAAAAAGAAAGAAAAAGAAAAACTCTACACAAAGTTATGCAATCAGGTGGGATTTATGATAAGAATTCGGAGTTACATTGTGAAATCTGGTGGAAGAAAGACATTCTTAGTAATAAAGTAGCAATAATACTTGTCATTGACAAAAAAAAAAAAAAAAAGGGATGCATCAACAGATTTACCAACTTTCAGGAGTCAGATCAATCATCAAACAGAAATGGGCTAGAAATTTGGTATGAAGTGGCATGACAGTGCGGTTATCATACTTCTTACCACGTCTCATTTTTACAACTCCTTTGAAGACTTCAATGTTATTGTAGCACTTTGCCAGGGTCCCAATTGCCATGACCTGGTAACACAAGAAAGTACTAAGGCAATGCACGTTTTCAGAAGAATATTTAACAAGTTAATAATGCAAAAGTAGCACATACATACTAATATTTCTGGGCACTATGAACAGTAAACTCACAAAGCACCTATATGCATAACAAATCAACAGGTTCTGTTGTTTTCCCCAGCCCAAAATAGTACAAAGTTCAAAGGATTATATGAGATCTTTTTTAATCACAACAACACGAACCCCATTGCTAATGAAAGATGGATGGATGCTTTCATGGAAATAAGACAACAAGAAAGTTCTTGATCGATCAAAAATAATGAAAATAAACAATTTCAGTAAAAGTGAAGTTTCAGTCACGGAGCTAAAGGTACGGAAGGGGGTTCAATTGAATCCTCTTTATCCGGAAATTATACTATGCAAAGTAGGGTAAAAACAATTTTTTTTGGTATATATATAAACTGTTGAATTCCCTTAACATAGGAAAGCTTCTGGGTATGGCATTTTTGCATTTTTTGAATCCCCTTGTTAGAATTCCTGGCTCCGGCCAGTGGCTTTAGTAAATTTCGTACATTTTCCTTTTGATTTTTGTCAACAGATGCCAAAAACAGATGCAAAATTTCATTGTGAGACACACAAGTTTTGTGAAAAAGCTCAACAAAAGGCAAGAACAAGAGCTAAAAGTAAAAAAGAAAAGACCTGTGGAATAGCACAGAATCGAAAGATAGCTGGATCCCTCAGTGTGGACATGTAAGTCAAACAATCTTCTACATGTGCCAAAGCATTAGTGACCATTTCATTCAGACATTGCACTGCCTTGACTGAGTTCTCCTCGTACTTCAAGTCCTGAGGCACATTGACAAACGCAGGCAGTTAAAAAAAATATAATTGCAGTGCAATGTCTTTCGGCGATCTAATTTACAAAATAGCCGGAAAATGTATAGGTTTTATATATTTAAGTATAAATATACATATAATATACAGAATGAGTATGTTTTGTATATTTTGGTTAGCGCCCGTAATTAATTTCGGCCAAAGGGCCAAAAATGAACCCCATATCATCAGTGCCTGCTATGATGTACTCAAGGTAATTCAGTATCATGAAATTGACTAAGATGGCAGGAAAATATGAGATAATAAATGCCTAACATACCTCAAGCTTGTTCACGTATTTATTCCAAATTTGACGCGGCCAAAACATGCGACACTTGGGTACTTCATTTATGTCCTCCAGATAATCCCTAATGATATTTGTTTTCTGCAGTATTTTGCAAACATTGTTGTTACTGCCAAAAAAAAAAACTCAAAGATGGTTACGGATTGCTTCTGCAAATGTTAAGATCAACACCTGAAGAAATAAACCCATGGAGTTGCAGAGAGAATCTGAAACCGAATCTTCTCTCCCAGAGATGAAGAAAAGTTTTGATAAGCCTAATCCAACGAGCCCGGCTACATAGTGACAGTATTCATCATAATCATCAATTGTTTCCACCTGCCAAAGATGGAACGAGTTGTGACAGAAACACTGGGACCTTGATCGGAGAAGCTTGCAGGAAAAAACTTGGAGCTCTTAATCAGGCTATTACTTTGTTAAGGCTAAGAAGATTTTAGTCCTAAAACCAAAATCCATGCAATAGTTTCTCTAGTTCTTTTTCTCTTATTTCCCATTTCAAGCTGATGCAAAAAAGACGATAACACAGTATTTTTTTCTAAGAAGATTGATTGCACGCCAACAGTCTTTAATATCAGAGACCAACAATCTCTCATAAAAAATGGTGTGGAATATATAAGTGATAAACATACTAAATTTCCAAACACAGAAATACTAGTGATTAACTCGTATATTGACATTGTAGTGAAGTTAACACCACATTCATATTTTTGGTAAACGGCGGTCGAGAAAGCAAAAGGCTCTATGAAGAGGAATTGCATGAAACATGAAAGCTTGAGAGATCAAGCCAATCCATATTAATACAGTATGAAAACAAGTATAAGTTCATAACTTTGACCGCCCGACATTACTTAGATCCTCCTATTTATAGTACTTATTGCATACCTCCTTGTATATAAACTTTGCCATTCCTGCACCCATCCTCATGGTAATGTCCTCAATTGCCTCCTTGTAACTGCGACATTATGACAACATAATGCTCATTCATAAACAGCATACACCAAAAGAATTTAGAATGAAAAACTATAATATTTCAAATTCAAACTACAGATTTTGAGTTCAACTGACAGACACATGACATGGATATGAAGTCATACTTAAATGCTCCGAATTCTCCCTTCCAAAAATAGTTCGAACTATAGAGAAACAAAAACTACATATTTATGGCCTGTTTCAATATAGATGAAATATCAATGTGGCAAATGTAAGTATTCATTAAGCATTGCTGGTTAATAATCATTTGAACACCAAATTCAAAAGAGAATATTGGAACTGGATATCGACTAAGTGCAACTAGTAAAAACTATAGGCTGATGTTATGAATCCTTTTTATTGGGAGAGACTTAGGTCATGTTAAAGAGCTCCTTCTCAGTATTCCTCAAATATCTAAAAGATTTCAAGTATAGGATTTCACCTAGTAAATTAATATACATGGTAATATTAACTTTGTAGAGATCTCACCAAAATATTTTATAATCAATGCTCTCTCAATAGAAAAACATCTTAGTATCGTAAAAGGTACAAACTTACTGTTTCCCTAGCTCCAGAAAAGCAGTTGAAACATGATGGAACTGATCCATAAGAACCTTGTAGTCCTTTGTACCACCTAACATATGAAAATTGGGATTAGGAAACCAGTCTACAATACTAAACTATATTTTGAAAGAAAATGAATTCATGAAAAGAGTGAAAAAAAGATGAAACAAAAGAAAAGAGAAGCCACTATTTTTAGAGAAAGAAACTGCAGTAAACAATAGAAATAGGACTTGTATAAAATATATTGCTTGTCCTTTTTTTGCCTTCCATCTTCAATAGAATATCTTGGGCCAGCTTGTAAGAAGATAGTAAGCAGAAAGTCATGTTAAATGCTTATAACCACTAATGATGTTGTTCTACTTTAGTTCACACAAAAATTTCAAACTGTAATTGTTCTATTAGTCAGCCAATAGTTTCTATATTGAAAAAACAGAAACGAAAATTGATATTCATGATCATAAATATGGCTATGGAAGTCGATCGCTTAAATTCAGAAGACTCACATGAAAAATGCCATTCCCGATCATAAACATGGCGGTGAAAGGACATCAAAATAGGTACTTTCACCTCCGTGGCTACACTGGTATCATCCTCTGTCCAGAATAAGAACATCAAAATGTGAATAAGTAATATGACTTCAAGAAAATGAATGAAGCAACACTAGATTTTAATCAAGATCAAAGGTATAAACTACCTGATGACAGTATAAAAGATAAGAATTATTAAAAGCAACAGTCCATGGCTATGATAATTAATCAACATAATCCAAGAACTAGCCAAAGAACCATTACTACAGTACTATTAGATTCACAGCAATATTAGCCAAAGGTTTGTGCTATTAAACATATATATGAACCTTGCTGCACATGTGACAACTAGCTCGTGTTTTCTATGATTGCACTTAAATGTCAGCCTTATTTTGTTAACCAACATGATATCTCTTGATCTACATTGAGGGCTCAGTAATTGGACATACCGACGGTGTCTAGTGCTCGAAGAACCAAATAGAAAATGCATACCTGCAAAGATAGACAGAAGTTATGAGAAATCAACCTTCACAATAAGAGTAGTAACATCATAGGAAAATATATTTTTCAGACCAATCAATGAAACAATTGAAAAAGCAGGGAAATATATCTTTCCTCTACGTTTTCCCTAATGAGCGAAAATCCAAAATTTTAAACTGAGGAGTTATGTCCATTGTGTGGGAGAGAAGAGAAAATATGATTCCTCTTTGTCATCATATAACATTCTCCCCTTCTCAAAATTTAAATAATGTAAAGCTTGACTAACATTTCATTGAGATGCGAAAATTGCATCTAAATTTAAATTGTAAAAATGGAATTAATTTAGTCCAATTTAAACCGAATAATCAGCCAAAAACAAAGAAGAATGCCCAAGAACTTGAATTAGAGAGATAATATGATATAACGGTTCTAGTAGCAAAAGATAAATTAAAAAAAAAAAAAAAAAAAACAAGCACAAGCAAAATTAAGGAATCAGCAACAAGTCACAATAACGTAAGGGGGGAAAAGCTCCACCAATATGAGTTTCACTAGCCGATTCCAAATCCAAATACAAACACATTAGAAGAATTACTTAAATTAACTTCTACATATATAGTAGTTAAGAGTCCCACATCGGATATGGAATGGGAACATGGACTCGGTGAGGATTGTCCAAGTGTAAAGAATGGATATTTGGTCTAACTCAACCCCAAAAGCTAGCTTTTGGGTGAGGATTGTCCAAGTCGAGTCCATGTTCTCATTCAATATACGATGTGAGACTCTTAAAACCCCGCACGCCCATACCTTATTAACTTGAGCGTGTATAATATAATTTGGAGGCCCAACAGTCCATGTTCTCATTCCATAACACTCCATGCACGCCCAAACCTTGTTAACTGGAGCGTGTATAATATAATTTGGGGGTCCAACAT
Organism: Anisodus tanguticus; assembly: GCA_034509755.1. Taxonomy (NCBI): domain Eukaryota; kingdom Viridiplantae; phylum Streptophyta; class Magnoliopsida; order Solanales; family Solanaceae; genus Anisodus; species Anisodus tanguticus. Next base: position 42,320,337 of record CM067540.1, on the reverse strand, counting down.
TGGTGAACAAAGAATTGGAATGAGTCTGACTCTGATACCATGTAAAGAATGAATCTTGGCCAAAAACTAGCTTTTGGGTGAGGGGTGAGGATTGTCCAAGTCCATATAAGGAGTCCATGTTTCCATTTCATATCCGATGTGGGACTCTTAACGATAATCACAATAACATAAATCCTCTAAACAATAGGAGGTGCCTAAAATTTCATAAATGGTCATATAACTATGACTATTTTTTCACCGAAGGTAAATGGCACACAGCAACGCGTATGTTATTATATTGGCTAGGTAAAATGGGCTATGAATAGAGTAGAAATGTATTCATGTATAGGCAATGCCAACAAGTATGAGATTAAGGCAGGGGAAAACTTACCGCGTCCCGGAGCTCGACGGGAAGCTGTTGAATAACGAGAGAAAAGCTACGAGAGACCTTATGAATCATGATGTAACAGAATGCCCAATGTGGCTGTGAAGGGATCTGTTTTTCGGCATATCGTGCCGCTACCTTCAGCTTCATCAATGGATATATATCCTCTGGATGTCTCAGAATTGCACCTAAAGTTCCCATTATTATTGTTCAATCAATTGTATATTTGATCAATCACATCTATATATACATTGACATCTATAATTTGCAAGCGTATGAATTCGTTGTAGAGGGAATGTTTGTATTATGTGATCATAATTCATTATAACAATGTTCGTTTGGCAGTTGAGCCTTCTTATACTTGTAACTCGGATATTCCCTCCCTCCCATTTTATGCAAACGTGTTATTATGTGGGGAGTCACAATTTTTTTTTTAGATTACAATGTTCTTAAATTCTTTTTAAATATTCAAATTTATCTAATATGTTGACTTCCAATAAATTTTTTATGTCCATATCAAATATGTAAATCTTATTTTAAAATAAATAAAGAATTTATGTTCGAATTCAAAATCAAGTTTTTGAGTCTCCTATCCAAACAATAACAATAATGATCCCTCCGTCTTATTTTAAGTGTATTAATTTCACTGGTAACGAAGTTTAAGAAAATAAAGAGGGATTTTTAAATATTATGGTCTTAAATTAAAGATTTGTGTGTTTTTTAAATCTTGTGGTCTAAAAATTACTAAATATAGAAAGTAATAACTACTCACTTCAGTCCAAAATAATTAATATTTTAGGCTTGAGTACATGGATTACTAAATTTATTTACTTCTAAAAATGAAGAAGGCTTTTGACTAAAGGACTCTTAATTATGATTTTTTTCTTTTTAGGTTGACATAATTATCATTAAATTTGTACTTGCATTAGGAATCTATCAAGGGCAAATTTGGAAGAAAGAATTAAATACCTTCTTGGTTTTTGAAACTTTTAATTATTTTGGACCAACTTTTAGAGGCTAAAACATCAATTATTTTGGACCAAAGAGAGAACGTTTCAATTTCAAATAAGTTGAGATTGACTATATAAATTCCCACTTATTATTTAAACTTAACTTTGTACTCTAAACACCTTCTTATAAATTGAGATAGAGATAAAAAAAAAAAAAACAAGTCTCTTTGATGGAGTAGAAAAATAGAAGGGTAGCAAGAGACAATTCTACTAACATCGCTGAACTACGTAGCATTATTTCTCACATAGTTAAAGAAAGAAAACAATGCCAAAAATATTACCGTTTGGAATTTGGATGGTGCACTGTAGCCTAAGTTGACTTCTTGATTACACCCTTAAGGGGTCGTTTGGTAAGGTGTATAAGAATAATGTTGAATATGATGTATTAGTAATGTTGAGATTAGTTATATAGGGATTTTCTTATCTACTGTTTGATTTAGTGTAAAAAAAAATATGCATTTCATAATATCGAAAAAAGATTGATTGTTTACAAAAATACCCTCTATACTATATTATGTGAGGGACTTCAGGGGCAATTGTGTTTTTAACCATGCTTATGCATGTATTAAAAACTTTTGCATTGCTAATACAATGGTTTGTTATGTGTTAGTTTGTGTGTGATAACTATGTAATATCCTTAGTTTCATCATTTTTAAAGATATCAATGACCAAAATGAAATTAATTGTTCTATTACGAAAGTTGGGATCCCACACTCTGGGTTAATCACTAAGGTATTTTATGAGTGGAGTGGGAGGAAATGAAATTTTATTTTTTATTTCATAAATGGGCATGCTAGATCATATATCTATATACGGATAGATAGATTGTCTGGTGGATTCGCCCCTGAGAAAAGAGGTTGGACATGAAAGAGTACTCAGACGAAAGTGCTCTTTCTTGGTCATTGGATCAACAAGGGTGTGATTCAGAGGGGAAAAGAGGTCAAATGGCAAGGCAAGGCCATACACCAGTTTGGCTCCTCGCGGAATATAGCTCATATCCAAACATCTGATTGGGGAACGGGGCAACGCCCATGAAGAATAGGATAATACCAAATAGGATGTATAACTAATGCTTGTATTAGTTATACATAGGTTGAAAAAGGATATCAAACAAGATATTAGTAATACACAAAGTTAATGTGTGTATTATTTCTCTAATGCATCATACCAAGCGACCCCTAAGACTTTTTGGTGATGCTTGAATTGATAGAATGGAGCATTATATTTTTATTTTTAAAAAGTACTCTCCCGTCCCAATTTATGTGATGTAATTTGACTGGGCACATAGTTTAAGAAATATAGAAAGATTTTTGAATCTTGTGGTCTAAAATAAGTCAACGATATTTATGTGGTTATGAAACATCTCGTTAAGCATAAAAGGAAAAGTTTTAAGTTAAATTATTGTCAAATAAGAAAATGTGTCATTCTTTTTTAATTGACTAAAAAGGAAAGTGCGTCGTATAAATTGAGATAGAGGGAGTAAGAAATAAGGCCAAATTCCGGATTTTTCCTTTTCTTTTGTGGCTTGTAGATTTGCTAGAGTCTTATGTAGAGGGTATACATAGGTCAGATTGGTTTGAATTTTTCAAATACTAAGCCAAATCAATTATGTTGAGTTTTTAAATCTATAGATCAAGCTAAACTAAATCAATTGTCTCATATTTTTAAATAGAAAAAAGGGTCAAAATATCGCCAAATTATTCGAAATAGGTCAAATTTACCCCCCGTTATTATTTTTTTTGCTAAAAAATATCCTCCAACTAGCCAATAGCTCAAAATAACCATTCTTACTAACGATTGCTCAAAAACATGAGAAAATTGATCAAATTTGCCCTTGAACCATGCAAAATGGGGTAGTCGAGCTTTTCAACCGCGGGTTGAATTGAGTTTCTTTTGTTAGTATTAGTATTATCCAAGGGAATTGAAAGATTGATGACGATGTCACGCATCGTATTGGGGCAGGGTGGATGAAATGGAGGCTCGCATCTGGAGTCTTGTGCGATAAAAATGTGCCACCAAAACTTAAAAGCAAGTTTTATAGTGTGGTGGTTAGACCGACTATGTTGTATGGGGCGGAGTGTTGGCCGGTCAAGACTTCACACACCCAAAAGATGAAAGTTACGGATATGATGATGCTAAGATGGATGTGTGGGCATACAAGGAGGGATAGAATTAGAAATTATGATATCCGGGACAGAGTGGGAGTAGCCTCGGTGGAGGATAAGATGCGGGAAATAAGGTTGAGATGGTTCGGGCATGTGCAGATGAGAGACACAAATGCCCCAGTGTGGAGGTGTGAGAGGTTGGCTATGGACGGGTACAAGAGGGGTAGAGGTAGGCTGAGGAATTATTGAGGAGAGGTGATTAGACGGGACATGACGCAAGAGCAAATCACTAAGGACATGACCTTAGATAGGTGATTAGACGGGACAAAAAAATGAAAATCATACCGAAACCTTCTCATTTGTTTAGAGCTTCATGCTGATAACATGTTATAAATTGATAGCAATATAAGACAGAAATGTAGACAAAGATCTAGAGAGGAGGTATAAGACTTTCTTCTTATTTCAAGTGTACAAGTGTCTATTCAAAGGTGAATAACATCCCCCATTTTATAGGATGAAACCACCCAAAATATTACAAATATTAAGTGCCAAAATTAATAGGTACATGTAACATACAAAAGGTTCATGGAACTTAATGAATGTGTATGGACATCCATACAATGAATATATATTTCATAACATATTTTAGTTTTTTTAACAAAGTATATTGTATCAACACATTTTTTTTATCAAACGCATCAATTCCTTATTATCAATGGCTTATTATTAGTTTCAATACGTCAGTCGTAACTGCTTATATCAACACTTAAAACTTATCAACTTTTATAAATCAACTCACACATACGGGTTGTCATTGTAACTTACCAAATAGAATAAATAACCTATTAAAACATGCTATATTACATTTGATATTACACTGTCAAATATTTTAGTGAGTACCTTAATGATCGCTGTGGAATCTTCAAGATTTCTCCTATAAATACCATTGGTAGCAAATAAGTTTTTCCATTCAAAGACCATTTGGAGAGAAGGAAAGATCAATAATCATGGAATTTGGTCTCTTTTCCCAAATGCCTTAATTATTTATTCTTGTCTCTACACTTCTCTTAATCCTGGTATTCCGCTCTTGTTATGCCCAAAACTCTCAAGACTACTTGGATGTCCACTATTACGTTTCACTTTTATACTTGCACATAAAAGTTATTACATAACTTGGTTCTTTGTTGATTCGAATAACAGAGTCGTCATCTAATTAATTTTTTTAAAAAAAATCCTTTTTGAGTATCAAAGAACGGGTAAGAGTTCTGGTTCTAGTGATCTCCTGAAGAAGGATTTAGGCACATCGATAAAGATCCGCGAAATGCGGTTGACATACAGATTTGAAAACTTGTGACTAAAAGTATATTTTTTCTTAAAATGGTTTAAAAGGGAATACATGTACAAAATTTTTGAAAGAAGTTTAGTAAAGTTTTTCCTCTACTTATTTAACCATGACTTAACTAAAAGAAGAACATTTTGACCAAGAAATTATTGTACCTTACCCAATATTTGCATGTGTGATGAAATCTTTTGATTTAGAGTTCGGAAAATAACTTAAAGGATTTGAAACTTTATTATTTCTTTTGGTCAAGATATACTCAAAGTTTTCTTCAAGTAGAGTTCCGACCGATTTGAATAACACAAATTCACCTCCATTAAGTTTTTTTTTTAAAATGTTTGTGTATCACAAATTCATTATACCACAGTTTCACAAGATTCAAAATCAAACTGTTTGCAAGGTTATAAAACTGGCAATTAGGACGAGTTCAAAATCTAGTTTTGCATAATTAACCCAAAATCTTTTTCTCTTTTTTACATAAAGGGTGAAGACGAGTTGTCTTTTACAGTTTTTTTCTGTAAGAAAATCAGTTTAAAACGTAATTACTTATGAAAGACTGAAGAAAGGCTAGTAACATGTCCAACTAATTCGATTTCAATTAAGTTCTAAGGGTTCTAATAATTTTACAACACACATACAAAAGCAGAATATATGAATAAAGTGTCAATGGGCTCATTAACATAATTGCAATTTTATCTGTTCGTTTGAAGGGATGTGCCTTCTGGGCGAGAGGAGAGGTGGGCTTGCTCTTGGGCTGATAAATGACTCAAATCGCAGTATGTTGGCCTAAGGCCCAACGAGATAATGCACAAGGGAGGGACAGAGTCCATATGGGATTGTCGTTTTATTTAAAGATGTGTGTATATCAAAATGTCTTTTAAATTTTATGGCGAAACATACGATGAAAAGAATATTGGAATTATATCGTTATTAAGTATATACAAAATATTTTTTAAAACTGCACTAAAAAAGGTATAAGATACTTAAATTAAAATAAAGAAAATTAAATATTTTCTAAATTCGGCAATGCAGTGTAGCATAATTGTTTAATTATTGATGTATGGATTGTCACGTGAGGAATTTATAATTTGATGCAATGATTCACGGCACACTCACTAATCTCTACACTATTTGTCTAAGAAAAATGATTGAAGTTGTGGATCTAAGATTGCCTTTCACTCTTTGCTTTTGTCGTATTTTACACTTATCTTTAAGGGTAACCAATATTATTGGAGTATTACAACTCGGGAAAGCAACATTTTTTATGCCTAATTTATATATGTCGCATGATTTTTGGATTTACTTTTTTAAAAAGTACATATTTTATATTTATTCTTATCTGGTTAATTAGATATTTTAAAATCTCAAAATCAAATCCATTGCTTTAGGAAAAAGAATATTATTGGCACGTGATATTTGCACCACGTATATGAAACTTTTATCATTGAACCATAATTAAGCGATGTGTATTTTTATCGTAATTTATAATTATCATAGTTAAATTGTTCAGTTTTCTTAGAAAAAAAAAATAGTTCAATTTGGTGTAAATATTTATTAAATGTGAAAAAATATTTTCCCTAATTCAAGAGCGTAATGCAGACAAGAAATTTGCTCCTTTTGTTCGGTAAAAATTTACTCTCACTCAATATTTATATCATATTAATGTATAACATGTGTTTACACATATATTTCTTTAACTTAATCATAATTATTTTTTTATATTTTTTATATTATTAAATAACTTAATCATTATAAATTAATATAGTCTGAGAAACATCTGATCCAAATAAATTTTTATCATTTGATTTTTGAACTTGTCTTTTTTTTTTTTTTGGGACAATTCTTATCATTGAGTAAAGTTTTGACTTAGTTAGTTACATAAGCATTTGGACACAATTTGGATGAAGTTTTAAGAAATTAGTATTAAAGTTGAAAAAGAGTTAATGGTCAAAAACACACATTGAACTATTAATTTTTCAAGAGTTTTATACTTTAACCATTAATTGTTCACTTTTTACTATCACCATGTATACATACCGAAGTTTACTAGGCCAACTATAAGATATTCCCTTTTTGTATGTGAACATAAATAGTAATAGAAACTACTTATGGTTAGAGGATGAAAGTCACCCAAAAATGATAACATAGTTTCAGCTTGATTTCAAAGTCACACAGTCCGCTTGGGCAGCTCAATTGGTTATCAAGGAGGATATTTGGAAAATGGCCAAGGATCGAATCCCGTTAAATGCAGTGTGGGGGTTACTTCTTGAAATAAAGGAGGCCCCTTGTGCGCAGCGTGGTACTGGTCTAACCTTTGAAATCAATTGAGTCACCATGATTTACCTCCTTCACAGACCTGTCGGACCGGGGTGTGGGGCTCCTTGGGCGGGAGTTACACCTTTTATTGGAAAATAGTTTCAGCTACTCTATAATTAGTAAAAGTCGTGTGAAATCCCTGGTCCATTGTCAGGACAGTTGCTCAAAGCATATTGTAGCAGCTCCTTCTCTCTTCCATCAAACATATCTCCAACTTTCACAGTACTTTCTTGAATTCCAATACTCAATCCGCAAGAGAATTAATTATGACTGCTTGCTCAGAAATTCTACACCACCAATGAAAATGCGATTACTGATATTCAGTTTCTTTGGGAAATGAACAAATGGTTGAGTCTAGTAGTGTAGGAGAATTCTCTGCCAATGAAAGCATTTGGAGTCAAATGGTGGAGATTGCCAAGTTTTCCGGTACAACTCAAATGCTTAATACTCTTTTGTACTAAATCAAAATAATTCGCCGCATCGTAAATTCTATACTAGTTGATCAGCTATATGTCTGTTTTGATTATTCAGGCCAACTAATATTAAGATTGTTCATCATATTAGAGTGCATTTGACTAAGTGGGTGTTTGGACATAAAACAATGTCAAATTTGAAAAACAAAAATAGTATTTTGAAAAAAGTTGAATAATGATATTTTGGAAATTGTAGTTGTGTTTCATGAATACAACTTGGAAAAATGTTGAATTTTGTCGTGAGTAGTTTGGAGTGAAAACATGCATTTGGAGTTTTTTGAATTCCAGAAAATTGAACAATATGATTCCAGAATAATTTTTTGGAAAAAAGTGAAAATTATTGAAAGAAATAATCCCGTGATTATTCATTAATGAAGAGGTATATATACATGATATATCTAAATATGAAAAATAAATCTAGCTTTTCCTAATACAAGACTAATACCTAGTCCTAATATAATATGAATACCATAATTACACTTGTACAAGAATTTTACAAATATGGTAATTTATACCATTAATTTTCGGTCCATGTCACACCCTCGCAGTCATAGCGGGCGATTGTCCTACGCTGAGACTGTCCTTAAAATCTTCAAACATAACCAAGGGAAGACCCTTAGTAAAGATGTCAGCAATTTGGTACCTTAAAGGGATATGTAAGACACATAGTTGTCCACGAGCTACCTTTTCGCGAATAAAGTGAATATCCATCTCGATATGTTTAGTGCGTTGATGTTGGACCGGATTCCCAGAGAGATAGACTGCACTAACATTATCACAGCAGACCAAGGTAGCTTTCCGAATAGGAAAGTGAAGCTCTAATAGAAGATTACGCGCATCACTCAGACACCACATTGGCTACCCTCGATACTCGGCCTCCACACTAGATTGTGATAAAGTAGCTTGACATTTTGCTGACCTCAAGCGTCCCAACGCCATTATAAGCCTCAGATAAGCCTGCAACCATCTGAAGAACAAGACGATCATTAATGACGGACGCACCAACGTTTTTGAGTTGATCCGCCAATTCCTTTAGCCGTTTACAATAGGCCGAGACATTCTTAAAATCCTCAATATTGACATGAGAAAATTCCTGCTTAAGAGTGACCACACGGAAATTTTTGTTATCTTGGAATATATTACGCACCCTATTCCAAGTTTCCATCGTCGTGGCGTCGGGTTCAATAATCATCTGCAAGAGATCTGTAGAGATAGTGGAATAAATCCACTAGAGTACCGTAGCATCAAGAGTTGCCCATAACTCTATTTCATTAGGCTCCTTCTCCTTGCCTGTTTTTGAGGGGATGATGTGATGAAGGGCTCGATGAGAGCGTGCATGAATTTTAAATAATTTTGTCCATGTCGCGTATTGGACGTTTTCCATCTCAAGAACAATAGGGATGTTGTTCTTAATGTTGGAGACGGTAAGGGCAGGATGAAACGTGCTCTTTGTGGTAGACATGATGAAAGAATAAGAGGAGAAGTAGGGATTTGGAAGAGAAAAAAAGTTGAAGTGAGGAGGAGGTTGGCCGGCCAATGGCAAGTTGGGCAGTGGAAGGAGGGATTTTGGAGAAGAAATTTTTTTCCCAAGACTGCTGATATCACGAAAGAAATAATTCCTTGATTATTTTAATTAATGAAGAAGTATATATAAATGATATACAATATCTAAATAGGGAAAATAAATATATATTTTCCTAATACAGGACTAATACCTAGTCCTAATATAATACTAATATCATACACTTGTACAAGAATTCTATAAATACGGTAATTTATACCATTAATTTTTGGCCCATGGTATACACGGTACCTTATATCAACTATCCATGGCCAAACGGGACCTTAGTTAATTGAAATTAGTTGATAAGCATCAATGGAAAACACTTTTTAATAAGTGTTGAAGCTGACTGAAGCTCACATAGGCAAAGTTGTTACTGTTATATACTCATTACTGCTAATGGTTGAACTTAAAGACTTTATAATTGGCAGGTCCGGGAACCGTCTTTTGTGATAACACAAGCTATATTTTTATGTTCCCATCAATTTCCACTTCGAATTTAGTTGCTACTTCACTTGCAAGGGAGGTAAATTTTTGGATTTGTTGTTGTACTTTTAATTGCTGATTTGTTTCCCATATTCTGAGCATTGTCTTGGGTTCTTGCGCAGGACAAAGATCAAGTGCAGCATCAAATATCTATCTTGCTTTTCCTTGGGTTGGTCTGAATATTATTCTTGTTAAGCTGTTAAGCTTTGGAGTTTTGTCTGCCCTAGAACGCATTTGATAAACATTGTCAATTTATCTGCTATAGAACGCATATTAACATGTGTGCTAAAAATGTAGTGTCATTTTCTAGTATGATCAGGTTATATCAAGTTATATTATTGCTATACTTGGTGTATTTAAGTTTCACTTGAACTGAATGGTAGATATAATGGTGATAGATTCGAGGCTTGGCATGGCCAGCACTGCTGGTTGGTTGGGTTGCCCAAAGTGTAAGGTACATTTTACCTATCCTCAAGTATCTTGTAACATATTAATATTTTTCTTTAGACATTGTTGACTAGAATCTAGTGCCTTACTGATATGGAGGTCTGTTATTCTATTACATCTTGTTCTTTCGTATTAGAAGCTTTGTTTTGATAAAAATACCAACATATGTCTCTCAAGTTTGATTCTTTATCACTATGATTTTATGTAAGCTATGTCCTATGTCCATCATATATCAAGGTTCACTGTTTTCTACTTTGTGCTGTGCTGCATGTTCATCTTGACCATGTAGGAGATCATTTGTTGCATATGTTATGCTCTCCTCTTCTGTTTCTTCTCACCATATTTCATATTTCTATTGAGTTGTATATATTGGGGATGAGTTGCGCTTGAAGACAATACAAATTCTAGCTTTAATAGGAGTAAGACAGAGGTGGATTTTTTTATCTCTGTCATTTCAAGGCCAATTAGGATTCTTGCTTTCACTTACTCATAAACGATGTAAAAGGTCGTTGATGGATATGATAGAGATTTTTCCATATTCTGTTCCCAGCTAGAAGAGAGATCCTTCTTTTCACAGTAATATAATGTACTTGTTTGTCTGGAAAAAGTGATGGTAAGTTTGTCTTTAGGTCGCTTTTGAGGTGAAGATAGTTTACGTTGTTCTGTCAGCATTACTTATTTCAGATACTTACATTACTTGATCAGTTTTGCCGCCTTATGATATATGTTTATTGCTCATCAATGTGCAGTTTAGTCATGAAAGATTCACGGGGACCTTTAAAGGCTTTGGCAGTTGCTACTGTTGTTAATGGCATTGGCGACATAGTCTTGTGCAGAATTTTCAGTTATGGTATTGCTGGAGCGGCATGGGCAACAATGGTGTCCCAAGTAAACCACTCATTCCTACCAAGTCCTTCATTTTATCCGTAAACATATTTGATGTGTTTTTCATCACTCTGTCTCTTCTATCTCCATTTTCACACATCTTAGAATAACCTTCCTAGCTTGGTAACATTGTTTTAGGTTGTTGCAGCGTATATGATGATCGAAACACTGAACAATAAAGGCTATAAGGGTTTTGCTCTCTCGGTTCCATAATCAGATGAACTTCTGCAGATATTCATGATTGCCGGCCCCGTGTTTCTAACAATGATGTCAAAGGTGTGTGACTTGACTTCATTCTCATTCGGTGCCGGAATCGTATTTTACGTGGACATCGGATATTATGCTGAACTACAGGTCGCATTCTACTCTCTACTGGTCTATTTTGCTACCTCAATGGGCACACAGACAGTTGCTGCTCATCAGGTATGCTTAGCTCATAGTATTTTTTTTATGGTATTGTTCTTATATGTACTTTATTTCTTCATATTCCTAAAACAGGTGCATAGATATGACCACTAACGTATTGCCTTTTTATTTAGGTCATGGTACAACTGTTCATGATCTGTGCAGTATGGGGTGAGCCTCTCTCTCTAACAGCACGGTCGTTTGTGCCCAAATTGTTATATGGAGTCAACCGAAATTTTTCATAGGTTATAATCTTATTTTGGCAAATGTCACAAAATCCTGCATGGTCATACTTCCACATCCAAGCCTCACAAAACCATAATAGGTTTTGGTATCCACCTCTGTAAATTTTGACTATTGTACCACATGCGTGAAAGTTGCTAGGCTATCATGATCCATTGCAGAATCAAACTCTTTGATCACAGAGTTTGCTCATCATTCCTATTTACGATGCTCTAAAAGATGAATGCTTTCAATCAGGCCCGAATGCTGCTGAAGTCCCTAGTGATTGTTGGAGCATCATTCGGAATGATACTGGCATCTCTTGCAGCATCAATTCCATGGTTATTCCCCAAAATCTTTTCACCCGATTCTCAAGTCATACGTGAGGTTAGTTCTGTAATATCCTTACATTTGTTTTCGGTTTAAGACGTTGCATTCTAGACATGAAGTAGATGATATTTGAGACATTTTGCTTCTGTGAAGATGTTCATCCTCTTCCACATACTTACCAGAATAATATTGACTACTACAGAAGCAAATAGAGAAATGATTAACAAACAATGATTGACCAAAAGAAAAAATGACAGAAGGAAGTGTAAAGTTAGTTATTCACTTTGTTATACTGGCTAGTTATTCTGTATGCCTGATCATGACTGGATTAGTTATTTCAACTGTGTAATTCTGTTTTTCCCTCCTTTATCTTTCATCCTTTTATGTTTAACAATAAATAGGATAAACTCATAAGCTCAAAATTAGGTATTATGGAATTTATTAGTCCAAAGCCTAATCGACAAAATCAGAAGGAGATGGAAGGATATTGGGCTCTTCTGTTTTCACACTATTCAAAAATATAATTGTATGGTTCTCCTGATTATTTTTCTCTTTTCTATGGGTGCAGATGCATAAAGTATTGCTGCCATACTTTCTAGCCCTATGTGTGACACCCAATATTCTTAGTCTTGAGGGAACTCTGTTGGTATGCTTTCATACTTTCTGTCATGACTTTATTTACTCTTTATTTCAACGTCTTAGGCATGTTAATTAATCAACAGACAGTTTTTTTCTGTTCATTTGGTCACATCTCTATTCTGTGCTTGTAAGAAGATGCATCATTTCATGTTTCGAGGGTAATAATTATCTTCTCACACAGGCAGAACTAGGATTTTAGTTGATTGGACAAGATGTATCTTACATTCTTTCTGAGGGTTCCATTCGTGTGACTTTTAAGAAATCATAATGAATACTAACACATTTTTCACGAGAAAACTATATAATGAGCAGACTATTAGGCAACTCTTGTAAAATGTAACTCTGCAATTAATGAATCAGTAATCCAACAAGCTAAAGAGAAGTTCTACCATAAAGTTAGATTGATAATCTTAGTTGTGTAAGTATTACCTTGAATGGGCCTGGAAAAAGGAGTAGCAGCTTTCTCTATGATTTACTTCTGAATAGCTTTTCATCTTTTACTAAACATCCCTTGAATGGACTATTTCTGGTTTAATTTCCAACTTTACTTGTGGTGGAGGAGGTCTACTTATAGAAAACTTTTGCTCCCGCTTCCATATTCCCATAAACTGCTGAGATCTTTATCATTTCCTGCTTGTAATTTTTCTGTTGCAATTCTAGCACATGCATCATTTCTCCTTTTGTTAATAACTTTTTGGTACTAGTATGTTTTGAGAAGCCTTTATCTCAACATCATGATGTTTTGATATCTGTTCAGGCTGGACGAGACTTGAAATTCATAAGCATATCAATGAGCTCGATATTTGTTTTGGCTTCTCTTCTCCTCATGGTATGACATTCAATTTGTTTGAAATTATCAACACCTCATGGTGTATTGGTAAATCAGATTCGTTATGCTTTGGACTGGCATTGCTCCTGCATCAGACCTTAATAAAACTCGAATTTAATCTCTTTCTTTTTACAATTCATATAATCCAATGTGAAGTGAAACTATATCTAAGCAAAGATATGCACTGATGATGTAAATTTTTTTACACAATCAGGTCACTTTAAGGTAATACAGGTAACTTTTTATGATAAGCATTAACTGAAGTAATATGGGGGGGGAAATGGTCGCTGACATGTTATAATAGGTTATAAAATGTCGTTAAACTGTAAGTGTTTTAGATATTATCATTGTTTTAACATTCCCACTTAATTGTTTCTTTGAACCAGCTGCTGAGCAGTAAAGGACTTGGTTTGCGCTTGTTGTATTCCAATGGGTAAAATCACATGACACCTTCCTTACAAGCTTTTATACATTCTTTTTCTTTGTAAAATTGACTGATGCCATAATGCTCTTTTTCATTTCTAATTTGTTTTCATGGCTCTACGACGCCTCGCATTGTCGGATGGCATACTCTATCCAGAAGAGTTAACACATTATGAGTTACAGAAGTTGAAAGCTGTATAGGTTTCTAATTGATCTTACAACAAAAAAAAGAATGTTACAACAGAAAAAATGAAATGGGATCCAAGTCTTCCCATCCCATGGGTAATGTATACCATTTGCTATCCATTAAGTGGCAATCTTAACATACTTCTTTGTGTTTCTTTATTTGTGAAATCCAGCAAATTTTCAAGAAAAGTAAATAATAAAGGATATGAATCAGCTAGGAAATGGCACAATTTGAGAAACAACGAAAGCATAAAAGATCAATGTATCATCAAAGTTGACAAAAATCAATGTAAAGAATTAGTCTTCAGAAAGACATTTAACATCTTTAATTATAAGAGTATTATTCTAAAGTATCATTCAACTCTTTTCAAATGTCTCACTTAATTAATACTATGGTCTATATAATAGTAAGGGTAGATCTGAGGGGGGGAAAGTACTAATAGATAATGGCTTCTTATTTCTCTAAAATGTCAAATACTTTAAAATAAATTCAATTTGTCAAAATAATTACCCTAATACTTGAGACCACATGGAGTATATCATAAACTCAAAGAGACAATTTAAGTTTACAACTGATGCAGGTACACAGAAAGATTATTGAAGTTTACATTCCCCCAACCCCTAATTGCGAATAATTTACCTTGTCACTCAAGGGAGATATCTTGAGGTAGAGCTAAATGCTATTCCATTTGGTTTAAATTACGTGACATAGTTTAAACTGGCATCACCTATCAAAAAAAAAATTAAACTGACATCGAGTTTAAGAAAAAAAATATTATTTTTAAAATTTGTGGTCTAAAACATAATACTATAATATTTGTGCAGCAATAGAACTTTGAAACTCGTGGCCTTAAACCTTTTTGTGGGTTTAAAAGTTTTTCATTAATGATAAAATAAGAATTCTAATGTTAATTGTTTTTAAATTTAGAAATTTGTCATTCTTTTTCAAAATAACCAAAAGAAAAGTGTATCACATCAACCGGACGAGGGAGTAACAAAATTTGATTTTAACTGCTCTAAAGGTGTTTGGTCAACAATGATATCAAACTACAACTAGAAAACATGTACCTCGACTCAAAAATTTTCTTGTCAAGCTTTATAAAACAAATTTTCGGAAGGCCACATAAAAATTATTGCTAATCCGAAGTAAAAAAAATCTGATAGATATAAGTGATAAGTTAGCAACCTTTACCAAAATGTACCAAATTAACAGGTAGGGTATAGCTGAAAGGAAATTAAACATACACAAACGAGCTCCTAATACTTGGCGTAATAAGTCTAATTAATCGCTTTAATTTGCCAATGATCTTATCTTACTAATACACTTTATAAATCCTAATATGAAATGTAGGAGTATTAATCTTGTTGGCGAGTCATGTTGGGAGATTTTGCTCTATGGTACTTTATAAAGCAGTACGGGAAGTATTTAACTATTTCAAGTATTCGAAAGGATAAACAAAGATTTCAATAATTCAACATGGAATCTGAAATTACAATCGTTACACAAGTAAAAACTGGAAATTCCAGTTTTGTAGAAGACAGAAAAATGTAAATTGTTTTTCTTTGAGTCGAGTGTAACACTCGTCTTAAGACAATATTGCCCCGTATGTATCCTTTATACGTCCTGGACAATTTGTCTCCCAAGATAAAACAAACAATGGAACCCTTGAGCAAAGGAAACTCAAGAGCTACCGTGAAGAATATTGAGTAACGAAATGATGCTTGGAAGTTGTAGGAAGAAAACTATTTTGGTTGTGTATTTTCGTGCACCTTTGTTTTTTGCTCTCTTCTTCTTGTTAACTCTTATGTTCAACAATGGTGTAAGAGGGTGTTTATATAGGAGAGGGATGGGTTTTTCTTGCTGGCGCCTCCATAATAGCCAAATAATGGCCATTATGGATGTAGTAAAGTCACCAACATAAATGGGAGAAAGACCAACGGATTTGGCCATTATAGGAGGAGTAATTCAGCCAAAATAAATGGCTGAATTGAGTGCTTGGCATTTCTGTTTTTGACCGTCGAAATTCGATGCTCGGAAACTTCGGGGACCAAACTCGTACATCTTGAAACTTCGGGGTCCAAAGCTGTACATCCGAAAGAATTCTGGTCCAAACAAGTACATCTGAAACTTCTTGGATCAAACTGTACTTCTGGCAAAGTTTTCTGGCCCAAAAAGATAATATCAGAAGACCCACAGCCCACAGACCACGACCCGTGACCCGAGAACCCGGAACTCGGAACCGGACGGGACGGGACGGGACGGGCGGGCGGCGGCGGCGCGCGTGTGGTCTTTCCTCGAACCGAAGCACATCTAGGTCCTCCCTCATTTAAACACATGGGATACCCCTTGGGGTCCCAAACCCCAAACCAATTTCGAATCTTATATACACAACACTTCTTTCTTCCTCTACCGATGAGGGAGAATTACACACAATACCACACTTTCCATGCTTCAAACACCTTACTTCGTGAACCAATATCTCTTTCATTTCTCAATGAAATTTGACGATTCTTGGCCCTACGGTTATCTACGTACTTAGTAGATCATGCATGTGTGAAGAACCGGATTCTCCAACACACGTTACACTAGTGTTTAAGCCGTTAAAGTTGGTCGGTCGCAACTCCCGCCAAAGGCAAATTTCCAACAAGTCCCCTCTTGAAAGAGATTTTGGCGCACTCACATGGTGTCTTTTCATTTCCAGCAATATTTCAGCGGACCGATGTTGCATAAGGAGAGGTAGCCTCAGCTTTGAACCTTCCATAATTGAATACCATCGGACTTACTTTGCGCGGTGAACGTGATGTCTTGAACCGTCAGTGTTTAGTGTAAGCCAAGACAACGGTACCAACACAACAAATTCCCTTACTCTCTTCTTCGTAATGTTTTGTCCGTTTTGGCCATGGACAACGTCTTGGATTCTTAAGTGCGTTCAATTTGAGGCGGCCCGTCCTCGCACTTAAATAGGTGGTCTCCTACAAGGTATCTGCTATACCCCACTTCACAAGTGTTAGGAACCATTAAAAGTTTCCCAAAGACCTAACCTCAATTGTTGAGGATCATTACGGAGTTTTGAAAACTTAACCCTTACCCATACTGCAGATAGCACTTAACGTGTATCGCGGGAACGGCTTTGGATTTGGTGTTTCTTTTCGAAATCACTATCCGAAGTGCTCATGCTTCTACTTGAAGCGATCAACCGAACCTTTACAACTTAGTTTTCCCATTGAACCAAATTACGGGATCTCCGGTTCGTAAGGTTGGGTTTCCATTTGTATTGGTCCGTATATTTTGGGTTTTAAGCCCATTCCCCTAGACAGGCAAGAACGCTTGATCTGCGGGTAGTCCCTTAGTTTGTAAACAAGGAAGTGACACCCGTGATGATCAAGCGCCATACGGTCTTATGTCTCCGACGGATCCCGACGAGATATGTCCAAACGCCGTCATCCGTGTCCTTCCCGAAGCCAACCGGCTAGCCACGAGTGTATAAGCGCTTTGAAGGTACGGGTTTCTCCCGATAAGGGACGTCCTCTAAGGAGCCGTGAAGTTACTCAACTTCTTTCATGTTTTGTATAAAGCGATAAACTCCGATACCATCATGAATCGGTCGATGCAAGTTTGCTTAGAGGATTTTCCAAGAACCACCATACACATTTACTTGTGGCTTTGGTGTTCTTCGGATCGATGTCCGGTTTGCATCACTTGTGTTCTCTCGAAGCGCTGGACATCCGAATACTATAATCCGTAGATAAGCGAATAATTCGGATATCGTCATATCCGACTTAACGCCTTCTATTGATCATGTATTAAGATCATCGGTGAACCTTAGTTCAAGCGATCTGCGTTTGTTGGACGATACCGTGTCGGTTGTAGTATGTACAATACATTGAACTACACGTGGCCCGAGCATATCGCTCCTTGTCTATGGGTGCACCATGATTCCAATCAGTTCTATGATTCATATCCATTGGTGACTTCAACGAGACCTGTCAACTATCGACCGATCCGTTAGATGTCTTAGAAATCCAATTCCTAAGATGTCATCTCGTGATACTCATATCTTTCATATTGAGACTTTGTTTCAATATGATTTTCACTCTAAGACCGTTGGTTTTCCAACTGTTGGCTTTCTAACTTCGAGTCAATATTTCGTGATCGATTCATTGTTTTGTTTTATCCGAGACTTTCGGGACCAAAATGTTAACATTTCGGGGACCAAAATGAAAGTTCGGAAGAAGCCCAACAGATTCGGCAAACCAATTCGATCCTCTTCTTCCAACTCTCCGGTTTGGAAGGTCGTTTCAACACCCATGCCATGTAAGATTACAATGGCCCTGGATGTGAAGCTACTCACAGGGGAGCACTTTTTACAACCCAAAGGTTCTTTTTCCGGAGGAAGATTAACTATTACACGAGTATGGTTCTATATATGGAATCTATTTCTCTCTTTAGCTTCTTTCCAAAGCGGCGCTTTTGGAGATGACAATTATTTGTTAATTGTTCATGGTTCATTATTAACCATACAAGCTAGAAGGACTCGAACAAGTCTTTGTCCCCTTCTTTGCTCCGTCTCGGTTCAACATCTAGAATCCCTGAGTTCTGTAGATCTGGAGTATTAAGTTCCGGATAGCCAGCAACTTTCGAGTCCTGTAGATACGGAACGTCTAGTTCCGGACAGTCAGGCCCTCGCGGGTTCTTGTTAACCTTGAGCAGTTACTCCTTTTTCCTTTTCCAATGAAAGTTATCTTCTAAGAATTCAGCATTCTTTGACGCGAAGAGGCGATGAACACTACTGTTATTTGCAGATCCAGTGAATATGAAATCTACAGTCTTAGGTATGAAACCACCCCACATCACAACATTTGTATGTGAGACCCTTTCCATGTATCACACGGAGGGTTACCCTTATCCTTTTGCGGAGTTCTATTGAGAATCGCATTAGCGGTAAGGATCGACGTGCCCCACATAATTTGGGCGTACGGCTTAGCGCTTGGCTAACACCGTTAGACTGAGGTGAGAAATGAGCAGTCGTTTAATAAATGATGCTTCACTTTCTCCCCCTCTATCACTACGAATTTCTCAATCCGTAGGCTTAGTTGATTTTCAACTTCTGTTTTGTAGCGCTTATCCGCTTCAACAACTTCATCTTTGCTTTTCAATAAACAAAGGATACAATACGTTGTACCATTATCAATAAAGGTCATAATGTACTTGTCTCCCCCCTCTATTTTGTATAAACTTCAAATCACCCAAGTAGGTGTGACTAAGTTCTAGAGGAGCAGTGCTTCTTTCGCTATTCCCTTGACGGAATTTGGAAAGGTGATTTTGCCTCTTCATCTACCTCGCATTTATTTGAGGATTTATGTCGAAGAAGGCAACAATCTCAACATCGTTATCTTTTGAATGACTTGCTATTTAACGTGTCTTAATCTATGATGGCATAGACGCACGGATTACAAATATATCATTCATTTGGCTACAGACATACTGTACCATTCTTAGTTATCACAGACCTGTTGGACTAGTCTCAAACCAGGTTTGACCAACAGCGTCCCTTTAACCAAGTTTGGGACATGTATCACCTCATCTTTGAGTGATCCCAATCCATGAAGTCCTATTGAGGACAACCTCTCCAACCCCTTCTACTTTAGAAGTGGTGTTGCTTCACATGAACAACCTCTTACCCGTGGTTAGGCGTAACCGGATCATATGTGATCCGGATATTCAGTCCACTCCAGTTGCTTTGGCGATCGAGTGTCCAA
The DNA here is from genome assembly GCA_034509755.1 of Anisodus tanguticus. Classification (NCBI taxonomy): domain Eukaryota; kingdom Viridiplantae; phylum Streptophyta; class Magnoliopsida; order Solanales; family Solanaceae; genus Anisodus; species Anisodus tanguticus. The sequence continues at coordinate 42,300,557 of CM067540.1, read as the reverse complement.
TTTCTTTTCTCGCCTTTTCTTTAGGCCTTCGGATCATTTAAGACACGAAAAGCGTGGCCCACCTTACTAGGTGTCCATTATTTTTCCTATGAAATGAATTTTTGGCCCTACTCCAGTCGCCGGAGACTTTATATATGAGTGTCCAATATCATCATATCAAAGAAATTTTGGCCCACTCCGGTCGCCGGAGGCTTTGTATGACCGAGTGTCCAATATCATCCTATCAAAGGAATTTTGGCCCACTCCGGTCGCCGGAGGCTTTATGTGACCGAGTGTCCAATATCATCCTATGAAGGATCTTCTCGCCAAATAGTATGACAGTTCAACGTCTTTAGCTTTTAGACTCCTTTCGTTAAGATTGGTGCCCGAGATAATTCTTGGCGCTTACTTAAGAGTGGTAACGGTTTTCGCACGATCGGTGGATCTTACTCCCTCGTATGTGCGAACATACTTTACACACTTTAGTAATTACACTTAAAAGAACGGATCTTCTTAAGTCATTTACAAAATCCAATCTTTAAACGGAAAATAAGATGAGATTAAACTTCTGATTTGTTAAAGCATAAGGAATATAAATTATTTTCATATTCCTCCTTACTTTAATCCATTTTTAATCAGACATAATTTAATCTTTATTCTTGACAAGTAAGAAAAACTACTTATCCCAATTTCGGATTCTGGCTCACTTCAGTCATTTCATCAGACTGAGTGTCCATTTCCTTCTCACCATTATTCGGTTCTTTTGTCTGGGACAGATATAGGCCTTCTGCTACAAGATAGAACAACATCTTCAGTCTTCTCCTCTTGTCCCAGTTGACATCCTCAGGCTCTCGTGAGCGCTTGTTCCCACCAGTCTTGATAGCGGTGACACCATGAACACGTTCATCATCATCACTCTCTTCTACCAAAAAACCATTGCCATATCCAGATTTGGTCACACAACTTTTGACCGACATCTTTCGAACACTAATAGTAATACTATACAAATATTGTCTTAAGTTTGTTGGGAGATTTTGCTCTATGGTACTTCATAAAGCAGTACGGGGAGTATTTAACTATTACAAGTATTCGAAAGGATAAACAAAGATTTCAATAATTCAACATGGAATCTGAAATTACAATCGTTACACAAGTAAAAGCTGAAATTCTGTTTTGTAGAAGACAGAAAAATGTAAATTGTTTTTTGAGTCGAGTGTAACACTGTCCTTAAGACAATATTGCCCCGTATGTATCCTTTATACGTCCTGGACAATTTGTCTCCCAAGATAAAAAAAGCAATGGAACCCTTGAGCAAAGGAAACTCAAGAGCTACCGTGAAGAATATTGAGTAACGAAATGATGCTTGGAAGTTGTAGGAAGAAAACTATTTTGGTTGTGTATTTTCGTACCTTTGTTTTTTGCCTCTCTTCTTGTTAACTCTTATGTTCAACAATGGTGTAAGGGGGTGTTTATATAGGAGAGGGATGGACTGTTTTCTTGCTGAAAATCGCCTCCATAATAGCCAAATAATGGCCATTATGGAGGTAGTAAAGTCACCAACATAAATGGGAGAAAGACCAACGGATTTGGCCATTATAGGAGGAGTAATTCAGCCAAAATAAATGGCTGAATTGAGTGCTTGGCATTTCTGTTTTTGACCGTCGAAATTCGATGTTCGGAAACTTCAGGGACCAAACTGTACATCTTGAAACTTCAGGGTCCAAACTGTACATCTGAAAGAATTCTGGGATCAAACTGTACTTCTGGCAAAGTTTTCTGGCCCAAAAAGATAATACCGAGATCCCGAGAACCCGGAACCGGACCGGACGGGCGGCGGCGGCGCGCGTGTGGTCTTTCCTCGAACCGAAGCACATCTAGGTCCTCCCTCCTTTAAACACATGGGATACCCCTTGGGGTCCCAAACCCCAAACCAATTTCGAATCTTATATACACAACACTTCTTTCTTCCTCTACCGATGAGGGAGAATTACACACAATACCACACTTTCCATGATTCAAACACCTTACTTCGTGAACCAATATCTCTTTCATTTCTCAATGAAATTTGACGATTCTTGGCCCTACGGTTATCTACGTACTTAGTAGATCATGCATGTGTGAAGAACCGGATTCTCCAACATACGTTACACTAGTGTTTAATCCGTTAAAGTTGGTCGGTCGCAACTCCCGCCAAAGGCAAATTTCCAACAAGTCACACTTGGCTCCCCTGATCAAAGATCGGTCAGATATTATGTGAAGTTGCCCCATAGATTCTTTTGGTTTCCTAACCTGTGTCCGATATTTATACTAGGGTCTCGACTAATTTGGATTCATGCCATATAAGGCTCATTTAAGGGGAAAATGCTTCCTAACATTTTTTTTTTCATACGCAAGCCTGCTTGAACCTGAGACCCTAATTTAAGGGGCATGAATTTTATCCATCCCACCATAATTCTTGTTGGGCCCCATACATGATGAAAACTACAACATATACACGTTGTCTGATGAAAAGTTAAAAACATATGACCATTTGGCAAGTAACATAAAATGGGAAGTGAACAGTGTACAACTAACTGACATATAACCACTGCAATGATGGATTTTCCATGAATCCTATGAAAATGGAATTGGCAAGTATTGGAGATTTGAGTTATGAATTGAATGTTGCATGTGAACCACAGTTAGATAGAGAATTAAGTGGGAAGTACCAGCTCATGACTATAAATAATAACCTTCACAATTATGAATTGCTTTGAAGGACCACACGTTAGGAGAAGAAAAAAATGAACCATGTGCAATCGAACTCTACAGACATGGTCAATGATAGAAGCTCACCGTATAAATAAAAAAAAACTTGGTGATTTTTTTATGAATCTAAATTTTGGTGAATAGAGATCTGTTATTTATACAGATAAGAGGTAACATATATATGATAAAATAATTGAAGTGCACACAAATTTCATGAACGAAGTTAGAGTTAAAGAAGTGCAAGGGTTTAAACTTTCTTTGTCAGAAAATTATAACATATAAGGCAATTATTTATTGTATATATAATAGATGTTAATGTTAAACGACGTAATATACATATGATATACACTGAATATACATCAGTGTATATCACATATATATTGAGTCATAAGCGATGCTGAATTTGGGCCTCCGGCGTTGACGATTTCAAACAATACTCAACCCACTCGGTCCACCGCAATGCACGCCCATAGCCATTCTCGGCCGGCCCTTTGGAATGCAAGCCTCGGCCCATCTCGGCTGAAATGAGTACAAAATAATATTGTATATATGGTATATATATTTGTAGTATATTGTAAGGAAAGGGATACCTTAATTAGTGTTATACACTTACCATAATTGTATAGTTAGAATTATGGTAAAATAAGGATTTAGAAATAGAATAGGAAAAGGATTTCCCTATTATGGAAATATGAACTTGTATATATAGCCTTTCAATTAATGAAAATAATCAAGGGGATTATTTCTTTCATGGTATCAAGAGACTAGGTCTAAACCAAAAGTTTTCTTCTCTCAAACTTTTGCCTCTTTGGCCGAGAACCCCCCCCCCCCTCCCTCGGGTTTTTCTCTCCAAATATCTCGTCTTCCGCTCTCAAAAACCTCTCTTAAATTTATCCTCCTTCTTTGTTCTTTCAAATAAGTCTAAGAACAATTCACCCTGCCCTCACGGTTTCCAATATCAAGCTCAGTGTCCCTATTGTCCTTGAGATGGAAAACGTTCAATATGCAACGTGGGCGGAGTTGTTTAAAATTCACGCTATCTCTTATCAAGTTCTTCATCACATAATTCCTCCCGCTAGACCCCTTCCCGCGGAGGATCCTGAGGTGTGGATTACACTTGATGCTACCGTTCTTCGGTGGATATACGCCACTATTTCAGTGGACCTTCTACAGACGATTATGGAGCCCGATACCACGGCTATGGCTGCATGGAATAGATTGCGTGACATATTCCAAGACAACCAACATTCCCGTATCGTCACACTCGAGCAGGAATTCTCTCTCGTTCGAATGGACGTATTTCCGAACGTTTCTGCATATTCAAGAAACTAAAGGAATTGGCGGATCAACTCCGTAATGTTGGCGCACCAGTGACAAATAATCGTCTAGTTCTACCAGTTGGTTGCCGGGCTTTCGGAGGCCTATAATGGTGTTGGAACTCTCCTTCGCCAAAGCAACCCTCTTCCCGACTTTCATCAAGCCCGCTCCATGCTGACGTTGGAAGAAGCCGATTTGGCTAAAAAGGCGGCTACCGGAGCAAGCCCAGTTGTCATGGTGGCATCTTCTCCTAGTTCTTCGGGTTTTGTTAATAATTCGGGCCAAAACCATAATAATGGTGGCGGCAAGAATAATCGCAAAAATAACAAAAACCGCGGGGGCAAACGAGGTGGTTCTGGTGGCAGTTTCGGTGAGCAACAAGCAGGCGGTGGGTCCCATTCGGGATACAGTGGGCCACCACCACCGTGGGCCCAGCAGTGGGGCCAGTGGCAGTGGCACCCGCACCCTCCAGCAGTTTCTGCCAGCGGCCAGTGGGCTGGCCAGTCCAGCAGGCCCAATACCCAGCATTGGCGGCCCACTGGCCAGTGGCCCAGCAACGGCCCCCACAGCGGTAACAGCCCAGTTCCAGCACGGCCAGGAGTCCTTGGGCCCCGTCCTCCGCAAGCCCATCATGCAGCAGGCCCCACTCAGACCAATATCGAGGCCGCGATGCACACGTTGGGATTAACTCAACCGGACCCAAATTGGTACATGGACACCGGGGCCACTACTCACATGACTTCCGAATCAGGTACTCTCTCATCTTATTACAATTTGAGCACCCCTCGGGGAATAATTGTTGGTAATGGCAGTTCAATTCCAATTCTAGGGTATGGTCAGAAAACGTTGTCTCCTCCCAATCCACCACTTCTCTTGAAAAATACTTTACATGCTCCTAAATTGATTAAAAATTTAGTGTCTGTCCGAAAATTCACAAATGACAATTTCATTTTACGTTGAATTTGATCCTTTCGGTTTCTCTGTGAAGGATTTCAAGACGGGGAGTCATCTCATGAGGTGTGATAGTAGGGGGGATCTATATCCTATCATGCCCGGTTTCAGTCCATCGAGTCCAGCCTTGCCATCAGCTTTTGCAGCCATCTCTCCTTCCATGTGGCATGCTCGTTTGGGTCATCCGGGATCTTCTATTTTATCAGTTTTAGATAAAAATAGCTTTATTTCTTGTAAGGGTACGAGTCGTACTCCAATTTGTCAGTCTTGTTCATTAGGAAAAATTGTTAAGTTGCCATTTGTAGACTCCAATTCTCATACTTCTATGCCATTTGACATTATTCATAGCGACTTATGGACATCTCATGTTCTTAGTTCAATGGGTCATTGATATTATGTTCTCTTCTTAGATGATTATTCTAGATTTTTGTGGACGTTTCCAATTGCGAATAAATCACAAGTGTTTTCCGTCTTCATAAAATTTAGAGCGTTCATTCGCACTCAATTCGAAAGAGAAATAAAAAATATTCAATGTGATAATGGGAAGGAGTATGACAATAAGGAGTTTCGAGAATTTTGTGCTACTCATGGGATAAATTTTCGGTTTTCCTGTCCTCATACATCTTCACAAAATGGGAAAGCCGAACGCAAAATTCGTTCCATAAATAACATTGTCCGAACTCTCCTAATCCATGCCTCCATACCTCCGTATTTTTGGCATCATGCTCTACAAATGGCCACTTACCTTCTTAACATAATTCTGTCTAAAGGTCTGACATATTCTTCCCCTCTCAAAATCTTATATAATAAAAACCCGTCTTATTCTCATCTTCGAATTTTTGGGTGCTTGTGTTATCCGTTATTCCCATCCACCACAATTAACAAACTTCAGGCTCGGTCTACTCCGTGTGTATTTTTGGGTTATCCGTCGAATCATCGTGGTTATAAGTGTTTTGATTTATCCTCCAAGAAAATTATTATAAATCGTCATGTCATTTTTGATGAAACCCAATTCCCTTTTACGAAAGTTCATACTCCCGAGCCTAAGTCGTATAATTTTTTGGATGACCAAATATCCCCGTATATTATTCGGAATTTTTGGACAACTCCCGTACCCAAAATTCTCCAGCGGGCCCATCGCCCGCCGGCCCAACAAGATCGCCACACCCAGCTCTTCCCACCACTAGAACAGTTCCAAAGAATCGGGCCGGTCCGGCCCGATTCGGAACCGGTCCAGCCGAGTCCGGCCATTTCCGATTTGGGCCGCAAGGCCCACCGCTTTGCCGGTCCGTCCCAAGCCCAGAAAATTCCCACAATTCCATTAATTCTTCCTCGAGTCATAGACCGGTCACTCGTAGTCAGCGGGGTATTTTTACACCTAAAAGACATTTTAATTTACATTCTGATGTCTCTAAATCCCCCTTGCCCCGCAATCCTGTGTCCGCATTAAATGACCCTAATTGGAAAATTGTTATGACTGATGAATATAATGCTCTTATTGATAATAAGACGTGGGAGTTGGTGCCCCGTCCATATGGTACTAATATTATCAGGTCTATGTGGATTTTTGCTCATAAGGAGAATTCAGATGGGTCATTTGCTCGGCATAAGGCGCGACTTGTTGGTGATGGTAAGACTCAGCAGGTTGGTATTGATTGTGGTGAGACATTTAGTCCGGTGGTCAAACCGGCTACCATTCGCACTGTACTTAGCTTGGCTCTTTCAAAGACTTGGCCGATTCATCAGTTAGATGTCAAGAATGCTTTTCTACATGGAGATCTCAAGGAAACAGTCTATATGCATCAGCCGTTGGGTTTCAGGGATCCCAACCGACCTCATCATGTCTGTTTGTTGAAAAAATCATTATATGGGCTTAAGCAGTCTCCACGTGCCTGGTATACACGATTTACTGATTTTGTTTCGACTATTGGGTTCACACACAGCAGGTCAGACAATTCTTTGTTCATCTACCACCGTGGTTCGTCATTTGCCTATATTCTGTTATATGTGGATGATATCATCTTGACTGCCTCATCCGATGCTTTGCGTCAGTCTATCATGGCCATGCTCAGTTCTGAATTTGCTATGAAGGACTTAGGGCCGTTGAGTTATTTTTGGGGATTGCCGTCAAACGTCATTCGGATGGCTTGTTTTCGTCTCAACGGAAGTATGTCGCCGAGATCATAGAGAGGGTGGGATGTCATCCCGTAAGTCCACTTCCACGCCGTTGATGCAAACCCAAAGGCGAGTGCCGCGGCGAGGGTGCACCATATGAGGACCCGACCCGCTATCGCATCTTGCGGGGGCCCTCCAAGATCTTACCTTTACCGGACCGGATATTACATATGCGGTTCAGCAGTGTGTTTATTCATGCATGATCCCGAATTGAGCACATGAATGCAATCAAACGCATCATTCGGTATATTCGGGGGACATGGACTATGGGTTGCACTTGTATCCTTCGTCTACATCCACACTTGTCTCTTACACGGATGTCGATTGGGGTGGTTGTCCCGACACCGGACGGTCCACTTCTCGGCTCTTGTATGTTCCTTGGCAACAACTTGGTCTCATGGTCGGCAAAACGTCAAGCAACTCGTCACGCTCCGGTGCAGAGAGGCGAGAATATCGAGGTAGCGAATGTGGTCTCCGAGTCATGTTGGCTACGTAATTTGCTTTTGGAGCTTCATTGTCCCATTCGAAGGCAACCTTGGTATATTGCGATAACATTAGTGCCATCTACCTTTCGGGTAACCCGATTCAACACCGGCGCACCAAGCATATCGAAATGGACATTCACTTTGTCCGTGAAAAGGTTGCAAAGGGTCAAGTTCGCGTATGCCATGTCCCGTCTCGTTATCAAATTGCAGACATCTTTACAAAGGTTCTACGGCGGTTCTCTTTGAAGATTTTAGGGACAGTCTCAGCGTTCGAAAATCGCCCGCTATGACTGCGGGGGTGTGTTAAACGACGTAATATACATATGATATACACTGAATATACATCAGTGTATTTCACATATATATTGAGTCATAAGCGAGGCAGCATTTGGGCCTCCCGGTGTTGACGGCCCAAACAATACTCAAATTTCACCACTCCAAATAGCCCCCGCAATGCACCGCCCATAGCCATTCTCGGCCGGCCATCGGAATGCAAGCCTCAGCCCATCTCGGCTGAAATGAGTACAAAACAATATTGTATATATGGTATATATATTTGTAGTATATTGTAAGGATACCTTAATTAGTGTTATACACTTACCATAATTGTATAGTTAGAATTATGGTAAAATAAGGATTTAGAAATAGAATAGGAAAATGATTTCCCTATTATGGAAATATGAACTTGTATATATAGCCTTTCAATTAATGAAAATAATCAAGGGGATTATTTCTTTCAGTTAAATTCTCTTGTTACTTCGTGTGTTTAATTCTTTATATTTTGAATCATCTAAGTGAAAATTCTTTCTTTGTGAACTTATCTGAATTCCACTATTATAAAAACATAAAAAAAAAAAATAGAAGAGAAAAGCTCCAACCTATCATTCTTCACTTCTACGTACTCCTTCACATAGAGCATTGAGTCTTGGGAAGATTCCCTTCTTTTTTTATACCTACTCGACCCCTCAATTTTTTGGGTGTGGTGTGGGTTTGATTTAATCAAAGAAGATAAACTATATCCAATATTATTATTTTTCGTTATTCTATGGACATTTCTTGATATAGTATATTTTAATCAATATCCTTTTAGGGTCAAGATTTAGTTGAGACTTTCCCTTCTTGAATGCCTTGTCGAGTGTTTACTAAAACTTAAGCTTCCTCCTTTTTTTATCCCACCTCTTCTATATTTTTATTTTTGTTTAATGGTCGAGTTGGAAGGTGCAAAGATAGGTTGTCACTCTTTATTGTGATAGGAAGACAAGAACTTCTCCTACATTTTCCTTCTCTATAATTATTTTTTTCACGTAGTAATAATTAGTGTGCAGTAAAAAAGTTTCAATTAGTGATGTAGGTAAGATTTTATGCCTGTGGTGTTCTCCTATTGTCATAATTCAAGAATTATGTTGGCTTTAAGACTTTACTAAATCATATTTCAATATGATATTAATTCTTGTATTTTTTTTAATTGTGTAAGCCTTTTCTAGAAAAATATTATCTACAACATATATATGTAAGGAAAACCTTTTATGAAGCTGTTTCAGATGATACACTTTTCTAAAAGCTGTTCTCAGGACTGGTTTCAATTGAGCACGATTTTAAATTAGTATAATATCATAGGAGGTTTCATAATTTAAAATCAGTTAAGTAAAGAGTATAGCTTCATTCATTAGTATGTAGCTTGTGTATTGTGACGATGAGTGCAAAAATAGGATTAAACATTCTTTTCTGTATTTGTTTTTGGATTCTGAGATAGGTTGTATTGGCGCATAACTCTCAGTTCCCCCTTATTGTGCATATTTTATTTTACTGCTGCTACATATTTTTAAATTGTACAGATATTAGTTTATTAGTTAGTTATCTACAACTCATAGGATTAGTATTATTCACAGTCCACTAAATACTCCTCATATAGGAGTTATTGTTGGCATCTCTAATATATAACGTGCTTTGCACATCTTGAATAATACAAAAGTTTTCATAATTATCTCTGATGCGTATCTTTATGGTGTCAATGCTATTCTAAGCTCCAACGAGTATCAATTGTCTGCTCATCTCTTTCAGACCTATTTTTTCGTTTCTCTATCATGGTGAATTCAAGCGACTCCATCATCGCCGTTGACACCACCAATCACCTGGTTCAATTTAATCCAGATTCTCAACTAACACTAAAGCTTATCGGTCCATTCAATTTTGTGAATTGGAAGGCTTCGGTTGAGTCTCTCATGTTAGGCCACGACCTTTATGGTTATCTAGACGGAGCCATGACAACACCATCAAAGACTGTCACTCAGAACAATTTAGAGGTGCCCAACCCTAAATATGAAATTTGGTTTTGTTAGGACCAGTTGATTTGCAATGCGTTGATGGCATCAGTTGACCCAACAATCACATCTGCAATCACCAAAACCTCCACCTCCAAGTAGGCATGGGACGCACTGCATAACTTGCATGCAAACAAATCACATACACGAGTTTTTAGTCTACGAAACTCCTTAGCCAACATCAAAAAAAATTCTCGCAGTATGACTGAGTACTACAAGAGATCAGGAATGTTGCAGAAGAACTTGAGACAACAAGAGCTAACATTCCAGATGACAAAGAACTTGCAGTAAAAATACTCAGTGGCTTGGGACCTGAGTATGATTCAATTTCAGCCGCTATCCAAAGGCGAGATGCACCTAACACATATGAAGAATTGTATAACAGGCTTCTTAACAGAGAGCTTCTCCTCAAGCATAAAGAGCATAACCAAGCAGCACATTCCATTACTGTTGTAGTGTCGCAAACGTCCTTCCCAACTAATTTTGCACCTCGCAACAATAAGCTAGGACAGCTATGGCATCCACCAAATTCTAGGCAGCAAAATACTTCATCTACAACACCAAACTGGCAAAATACTACTTCTTCTCAACAAAATCATCCAGTTTGCCAGCTATGTGGTCGAATTGGGTATACTGTCATTGTATGTCGTTCAGCTCTCGCAATCACTTGAAAGCCAAGGAAAACTATGCTTCGATGTATTGGATTGTTGATTCAGGAGCATCACATCACGTGACCACTGATACTCAGAATCTTCATCGTCCGGATAACTACACAAGCACCGAGCAAATTACCATGGGTAACGGTAACAAAATCTCTGTAACTCACACTGGCCATGTTCAATTAACTGCTTCTAACAAAAAGTTTCAGGTTTCACATCTATGTGCCCCAGATATTAAGCGTAATCTTATATCTGTGTCTCAATTTTTCAAAGATAACATGACATCCATAGAATTTTTTCCTTTTAATTTTCTTGTGAAGGATTTGAGCGCGAGGGAGATATTGGAACAAGGCCAGACTAGACAAGGACTTTACGAGTGGCCCTTTGGCGGAGGCCAATGCAATCTGAGCTACCAATACAATAAGGCGAAATCTCAATAATCTTGGCATAGAAAATTAGGACATCCAAATAAAAGAGTGCTTAAAACACTCTTGCACAAGTTTTCAATTCCTGTTTCTAGTTTAGAAAAAATTATTATTGTAGTTCTTGTTCTTCTAATAAAAGCCACCGTCAATCCTTTTCTCAAAACACTTTACAGAGGAAAGCGCCTTTGCAAATTATTTTTAGTGATCTTTGGGGGCCCTCACATGTTTTGTCGGTTGACAAAAATTATATTATGTAATTCTTGTTGATCAATTTACAAAATACATTTGGCTATATACTATTATTAAAAACAAAAGCGAAGTTCAAACAATTTTTTCTAAATTTAAACCTCTTGTTGAAAATTATTTTCATATAAAAATACTCTCGGTGTACATTGATGACGGTGGTGAGTTTGAAGGACTCAAGCCATTCCTTCATGACAACGGCATTGAGCACCTTGTATCACCACCATACACACCACAACGAGTAGTCATGACTGAACGTAGACACCGTCACATTATCGAAACAACAAAAATCATTTTACATCAAGCCTCCATGTCCCCGATATTTTGGTCATTTGCCTATCAACAAGCCACATTCTTGATTAACAGATTGCCTACCCCAACATTTAATAATGACTCTCCATATCAAAGGTTATTTGGAGAAATTCCAAATTACCAAATTATCCGCACATTTGGTTGCCTATGTTATCCATGGCGTAAACCGTATACGAAACACAAATTAGATCCCAGGTCTACTCTCTGTGTTTATCTACGCTATTCTAATGCTCATCACAGTCATCCGTGTTATGATCATATTTCTCAAAAAATATATATTTTCCGAGATGTTATCTTTTATGAAAATAAATTCCTTTTTCCTGATATATTTTCCTCTTTAAAGGAAAAAAAACTTTTCAATTTACATTGGGATGTCCTGGAAAATGAATCACACGACTCTATCCCCGAATATGTACCCTCAATAAATCATGAGATTTCACCGCCAATCAAGGTTGCTCCACAATTACCAACGGCTTCCTTTATAGGTTCATCTCCAAATTTGTCACTCATGGTTGTGCAACCTCCCACTATTGTCTTAGACTCCTCCACGCAACAACTTGCTGCTCTAGTTTGTTTATAAACCTTTCTACCTACACCACACCCCCTCCGATATAAATTTCGAAATCGGCAACTAAAACTCACCCAAACAGCACCTACTTTGTCAGACATAGCTCCAGTCTCAACCCAACCTAACCCGACACCCAACCATCTTCCAGTCTCACTCCATCATCTACCACCGCTATACCAGATACTCAACCACCATTTACTCACAAGCATGTAACTCGTTCCCAGAATAATATCACCACACCCACGAAATTTTTTGATTATCTTGTCATTATCTCTACCGAATCAGTTCCCACCACCTATAATCAAGCACAAAAGAGTGCATACTGGAGAGAAGCTATGAAACTTGAGTTTGAAGCATTAAATAACAATATGACATGGGAGCTCATACCAACATCCCTTTCTCAAAATGTGGTTGACTGCAAATGACTTTATCGTATTAAAACCAAACGATATGGAAGTATGGATAGGTATAAAGCTCGGTTGGTTGCAAAAGGCTTTACCCAACTTTCAGGTGTGGATTATCACTCCACTTTCAGTCCAATGGTAAAACATGTCACTGTTAGACTCATTTTGTCACTTGCAGTTCAACACAATTGGCACTTGCACTAGCTGGACGTAAATAATGTATTTCTTCAAGGCCACCTTAATGAAGATGTTTATATGCGTCAACCTCCCATGTATGCTCATTCTGATTTTCCTCATTATGTGTGCAAATTAAAGAAAGCAGTTTACGGCCTCACGCAAGCTCTTTAAGCCTAGTATTCTGACTTAAAGCAATTCCTTATTCAAATTGGATTTCAAAAATCCAACTCTGATTCTTCCCTTTTTATTAGTCATCATGATGCAGTGTTGGTTTACATTCTTGTATACGTTGATGACCTTATTATCACCGATTCTAATTCTGGTGTTATTAAACAAGTTATTCAAGTTCTTTCAACTCGATTTTCTCTCAAAGATCTTGGACAACTACATTACTTCTTGGGTATTGAGGTCCTTCGAACGACAAATGGAATCGTTCTTTCTCAAGCCAAGTATCTTTTTGATATTTTAGCCGCTCATAATATGCCTAACTATAAACCTATTCACACACCCATGAGTTCCTCTACTTTGCTATCCCTAAAGTATGGTACAACTTCTGCGGATGCCACCTTGTATCGCCAAGTAATTGTTGGAAATTTGCCTTTGGTGGGGAGGTGCGTCCACCCATATTTAATGACTTAAACACTAGGGTTCTGTATGTTGGAGGCTTTGTCTCTTCACACGTGCATAATCTACTAAGTGAGTAGATGACCGTAGGGCCAAGAATCGTCAAATTTCATTGAGAAATGAAAGAGATATTGGTACACGAAGTAAGGTGTTTGAGGCATGGAAATATGGTGTGGGACAAATCTACCACATCGGTGGAAAAAGGAAGAATTGTTCTCTTTATAAGTCTCAAAATTGGCTAAGGGTTTGGGACCTCAAGGGGTAACCCATGTGTTTGAAGGATGAAGGACCTAGATGTGCTTGGGTTCAAGGCTAAGTCCACACGCGCGCCGCCGCCGCCCGCCGGTCCGAGCTCGGGTCGCGGGCCTTGGGCTTCTTCTGATATTATCTCTTTGGACCCCAAATTGCTTAATATTTACAGTTTGGTCCTTGGAGTTTCTGAAAAGCTGAAATTGGAAACGACGGAAGGTAGAAAGTTTTTGCTTGCCGTTGGAGTTGATTTTTGGAGCGTTAAACTGCCATTACTTGGTAGTTGAGGAGTCCCTCCCCTTATGTTATATATTAAAGCCTTTTGGCTCAATTGCAGAGACGAACATATACAACACAGAGACAAAATAGAAGAGAAACAAATCACTTCCAAAATGTGAGCACAAACAGTGAACAGAAAACTCTTCCTTCATTTTCTGTTCTTCGGCAAGTCGTTTCGTGTTTTGTTTTTCTTCGTCAGAATCAACCTATTTGCTTTGTAGTGTTGATTAGTTGTATCTTGGGAGACTATTGCTCGTTAACGTAAAAGCATATATACGGGGCAATCTTATCTTAAAGACAAAAAGTCATCTCTCGACTCAGCCACAGTTGTAACAATCCAGATTTAGTGTTTCTTGATTTCAGGTTATCAAGATTCAATACTCGACAAGCTTGCGGCAGTTCTGAATTGCCTATTTGTTTATCCTTTCGAACACTTGTAATATTTATTTACTTCCCGTACTGCTTTACATATCCAACAGTAATTGGTAAGCTTCAGTATTTGTCATTTACCAGACCAGATATAAGCTTTGTCGTCAATAAATGATCTCAATTTATGCATGCTCCTACGCAAACACACATTTCTTCTGTTAAACGACTTCTGCGATATCTCCAGCATACCAAAAATCATGGCTTACGGATTACGAGCAAGACATTTCATGGGTTATTTATGTATTCTGCTGCGGATTGGGCCGGTGATATTAATGATAGGACCTCTACTTCTAGATATATTCTTTATCTTGGTCAAAATCCTATTAGTTGTTCATCCAAGAAGCATCGTACTATTGCTTGCTCTTCCACTGAAGCAGAGTATCATGTTGTAGCTTCTGCTCTTGCTGAAGTCATTTGGGTTCAAAAACTTCTTGTAGAACTACATGTGCAGCTGTCTGATCCACCGATAATCTATTGTGATAATGTTGGTTCCACTTATGTCTATCAAAATCCGGTCTTACACAACAGGATCATCGAAGTGGACTTTCACTTTATTAGAGACCAAGTGCAGCGGAACTAGGTGTTTGTTCAGCATTTACATGTTGTGGATCAGCTTGCAGACATGCTTACCAAGTATTTATCTCGTCTGCTCTTTCTCAAACATCTTCCCAAGTTGAAAGTTGTTGATCTCACCTTCAACTTGCAGGGGCGTATTGGCGCATAACTCCCAGTTCCCCTTTATTGTGCATATTTTGTTTTACTGCTGCTACGTTTCCTTAAATTGTGCAGATATTAATTTATTAGTTAGTTATCTTTCTCAAACATCTTCCCAAGTTGAAAGTTGTTGATCTCACCTTCAACTTGCAGGGGCGTATTGGCGCATAACTCCAAGTTCCCCTTTATTGTGCATATTTTGTTTTACTGCTGCTACGTTTCCTTAAATTATGCAGATATTAATTTATTAGCTAGTTATCTACAGCTCATAGGATTAGTATTATTCACAGTCCGCTAGGAATACTCCTATAATGTAGGAGTTATTGTTGGCCCATCTCTTGTATATAACGTGCTTTGAACATCTTGAATAATACATAAGTTTTCATAATTATATTTGTTGTGTATCTTTAGGGTTGTTAGTTTCGGGATGGGATAGATAAATTATCCTATGGGATTAGTTGTCCCACCTTCTATATGTAGAAGTGAACGTAAGATTTGAAGACGACGGGACACTATCAGGGTGCGGATGCACATTAGTCAAAGCGGTGTCACGCGTCGAAATCTTTTATTAAACACACATTAATTTGATATACTAATGGATAAGTATAAATTAAATGGCTCAAATTAATGTAGTTCACTGTGTGGTTTGATGGTCATGATCAACCCCACTTTACAATTGAGGTCACCAATTCAAAACTCTCTAGCTACGCGTTTAAATGCATTTTTTGAATTCTATTTTTGAAAAAAACAGCAATGGAGATTTGAACACAGGTGAAAACGCTCGAGTGAAGTGCTTAAGCATCATGTCAGACCAGTGCACCCAATCAACTTTTGTGTTTAGAGTGCCTAAGACATTATATTATCCTTTCTCAAGGCATATATCCAAAAAAAATAATCGAAGTTATCGGGGTCATCGGATCCACGTGGGCCCTCCTCAGTCGATATAAGATAGTTAATTTCATCATTTTAGTACAACAATGTATTTCAGGACTAATTAATAATTATAACCAGAGGCAGAATAAAATAATTATACATATAATTTTAAAATTATTATCTCTTATCCCACCAATGAAACGACTCCTAAAAATAGTATAGCACTTATCACTACCAAACTATTTGAAGAAATATTCTGCCAACTAAAACACATGCGCGGAGCCAGTACATAATCTTGATTCTTAGGCAGCAGCAATGCCCCGCACATGATGATTATGTCACCAGTACCTAAATTATTGGGGCAACTTAACCACATGCTTTCCTTGATTTGCTGTTCATGCATTTGTGTCAAAGACAAAATACTATTCAAAATTTAAATATTATGAGTTTAAATTTGATATTCTAGCACAGTACAATTAATTTAATTTATTGGGTTTAAAACTTAAAGTTTGTACTTGTCTAGTGTTTTTTTCAACAATTAATATATATGAGTCAAAGCTATTGGGTTCGAATTAAGTCATGTAATGAATACTAGAAGGGACCAGTGAAAATAAAGTATAAGTAGTAGAGTACTTTTTGTTCCGGAAAAGGTTCAAATATGTCATCGAACTATCGAAAATGACTCATTTATGCAACTTGTCAATAGTTTGGCTCATTTATGCCATGACCGTTACCAAAATGGCTCATTCATGCCATTTTTCATTAACGTCGGTTTTGCAATTCCATATACGGCACATGGCCTCCAACTAGATTATGGTTGTGGTTGGTCGGGTGTATGAGTCGGATTTTTTATTAATTTGATATTTAAAATTGGGCTGGTTTAATTAAATGACGCGTCTGGTATTGTAACGTTAATGAAAAATGGCATAGATAGGCCATTTTTTAACTACGATGGCATAAATGAGTTAAACTATTGACGAGTGGTATAAATAAGCCAATTCCGATAGTTTAATGGCATATTTGAGCATTTTCCCTTTTTTTCTTTGAGATGGTCAAGTGATGTTTGGAAGTTCCGGTGTTTCAAGCGTAGATTCAATTTCTTGTTGAAAGTTGGGATTTTTATAGCATAATTACTATGAGAAAAAGACAAGCCCAGTGAGGTTTAAACCACTAAATTCGAACTTACAATATAACTTAGATATATATTAGCCATCCCTGTCTTATATGTAGGAACAAAATTTAGATGTTTGATGTAATAGTTATGCGTTAGTGTAAAGTATTTTATATTATCATATCATTTGTATCTGTTGCAGGTATCTTTTTTAAGATTATAAGTTCATATCTTATGAAAGCTTAATTATCTATAGATATTCTTTGGTGAAATCTGATAGCGTAAAAATTCTTTAAGTTCATTGCTCAAATGTTCCCTCAATTATTAAAGATTATGTAGTAACGTCATTTTTTTCTTACGAAAATTCACAAAATCGACCAGATTAATGATTAATTTTGCCTCAGCTGCATACATCACTGCACTTCCACTTGACACCTATCGTAATGATAAACGGCTCGTCTCGCCGTGACCTTCTCTTGAATTCTCAAAAAAACTTATGTCGCTCCATCCCCGCAGTGGCAGAGAACCCGACGCTGTCTCGGCTGTGCTATTGGTGCGACATGACTATAGAAAAAGAAACTTTTTTTCTGGGAAAAGAAAAAATGACTTTAATTAGATAACTTTTTAATAATTAAATGACCATTTAAGCAATTTGTTTTTACATTCACAATATATATTAACTCAAACTGAATATGTAGTTCCTATGTCTTATAGGATTGGAGCAATATAATGTACTGTGAACCAGTAATAAGTAATAGTAACAATTGAAAGTGTATTTATGTCCTAGAGACAATTTGTATTAGGACAAATGTACTTTATACACATTCGTATGGAGATTAATACTTTGGCATTTGCAATTATTGAATTATTAATTGATTGTTTATAATATTCTATAATATGCATTCCTGGAGGCTACGCTGTTATTAATAATGTGAGATATTAATATTATAACGTAACTCTTAAAATAGCATCGACTAATGATCATCGAGAATGGGATATCGATGATATGTGATAAGTCGACATGTGGTCTACATCACATCCTTAGAGGATGTAGTATGTCTCACCTGCTACGAGTAATGGTTACTCGTGATGGACACATTGATACTTTGGAAGTATTGGTATACCCTGCTGATATACTGTTTGTTATACTCGTCTAAAGTATGATCAGCGTGTGGAAGATAGAAGTCCTTAGACTTGAGGTCAATACGCACTTTGTCTACAAAGTAATTTACTTTGATCCTGTCCTAAGCTCAAATGCCTTATAGGTTGAGATACGACTTGTATTGGGTACATTACGATGTGGATTAAAGGTGGTAGTTGAGCCAAGATTAGGATTCATTCCTCGAATGTATATTCGAGAGAACACTCAGATTCTCAGTGATATTAGGTTGACTAAGTCGTTGGCTAACGCAATAGACATATTTAGAATATGGTCTAGTTGTCAACTAATATAGATGGGATACAATGATTAAGCCATTTGGATAGACACTTGACAAATCCTAAGCTTGATCGGGTGTGTCGTGAATGAAAGAATTTTATCTTACCACATAGAGGTTAAGTTTACTGTATTCGTGAAAACGTACTTCACATATTGAGTTCGTCTTGCGGCGCCGTCTAAGAGTTCCGCGTAGACCTTAATTTGATTAATGTCGATATGTGAAGGTCTGTATGGTCACACTATGTCGATTGTCTTTTCGATCTAAGGATTTATTGAGAGAGTATTAAATATTCGATTTAGAATCAAGATATTTAAATGAATAATGATTATTTTAATTAAGTCAAAATTGAATTTTGGATTTAATTAAGAATGTGCGGAAAATAAATCGAGACGGTGTAGGGCCACGTCAAGCGCCGCGACGCCCACACCATAGGGTCGCGATGCTAATGACCTAATCTGTCTCGATTTTTGGGCCTGCCCCAAGGTCAAACCCTAATCCGGTTTAACCTAATTTTTGTGCGGATCTTTTGATCATCTAATAACCCTAAAGAGGGTATGAATATAGATGGTAGGTGATAAAGTTTTTACAGAGTTTATCAAATAGTAAGCATGTAATAAGGAAGTGCATAGTATCAACTCAAATTTCATTTTTAAATAAAAGTCTATAATCTTTAATCAGTGTAAGCATCATAATTGCAGAGATAAACATCTATCAAGATCATAATTGAAAACATACTAGTCTAGAAATCATACCTCTTAATCCGAATTTCAGATCACCGGAGATTTTGACCTTACCATTGGCTCTTCTTCCACGAAATTGCGGGATGATCAGCCTAGGTGCCTGAGAATTCTCAACAGAATATCTTCTAAAAATCTTACTAAGGTGCAAGTATGTAGACTGATATAATTATAATTATAATCTCTCAAAGTGTTCTTTTCTCTGGTATTATGATATTCTCACCGATCTTGATTATAGACTAGAGAGGGAGTTTAGCTAGTCATAGAGATTCTTAAGTAAAGAATTGTATAGAAATTTTTCGAATGCTTAATCAAGTTACAAGAGGCTCCTTATATAGATGACCTCGGATGTTCACTATTCATTGCTTTTCCAAAAGTCGTAAAGTAAATAGTAATTGCTTTTTCAAAAGTCCTAAAGTAAACAGTAATCGCTACAGTTTGTCGGCTGCTTTCAAAAGTTGTTTGTCTTCTTTCCGCTGCTTTTTTCAAAAAGTTGTTTGTCTTCTTTTCCTTTTGCTTTTGATAGTGTCTTCTGTTGATAATGTTTTTTCATGTGTCTTTGATGATATTCCTTCTCTAGTTGACCAGTTCTTCTTGTCTTGTAGTAATCTTTTAATACATGGTAGTAAGAATTGGGCTGCAAGTTGTGAAAACTACAGGCTCCCTGTTCAAAGTAATCAAAATTGGGCTGCAAGTAGTGAATACTACAGGCTCCATGTTCAAAGTAATCCTTTTTGGGCTGCAAGTAGTAAATACTACATGCTCCTTGTTCATAGTAATCTTTTTTGGGCTGCAAGTAGTAAATACTACAGGCTCCCTATTCAGTTGGGTTTCACATAGCAAAGCTACATGATTCTTTTGTTCTAGTAATCAATAAGATCCTTATGCAAGAGGATCAGAATTTTCTTCATTTTTTGTTACATTGGTGGTAATAGTAGGCCTGGTATTTATTACAGGTCTTTTATTTTGTCCAACTATCTTTTGATATTGTTCGATGGTTTCTTTTGCATGTCTGTATCTCATGTTGACAATTTTTTCATGCATGTCATTTAATCTTGTGGTATCCTGAGTCATGATGTCATTGTCATAGTATAAGGTGATAATGTCCTCTACTTCTCCTCCTTTTGAATCTCCAATTATACATGTCTTTTTTGCTCTTAGCATGTCTTCTATTATGGTTTTCAATGTTATTAATCCAAATGTTCTTTTTGCACTTAGCCATTCCTGGAATTTGTCCAAAGTGCAAGGGATTTTCTTGTTCAAGTTCTCATCATCTCCACTGATAGTACTGTTTTTCCTTGTTTTAAATATCTGATATATTACAATTGGTTTACCCGTTAGATCTGAGGATGCGTCAAATACATGTATTCCATATATCCCTTTTCCAAATGATTCCATCATCAGTCTTGTGGATTCCACAATGATGCTTGGTAATTTGGCAATATTACTCATATTTTCATCTATTTCTAGTTTGTCAATGAATCCATAGGTAAATAGTTTTGATACTATCTCAGGGTTTGCTTGCTCGCTGTATATAAATCTTGGATATCTGCTCATTTTAGCACTGCGTAGAATGTGAGGGTTAGTCTTATAATCATAAAATTTGTTAATTTTCTCATAAGCGTTGATGTATTCAGGTGTGAATTTCAGCTTGTCTGCCATTGATATGGCTGATGAAGAGGATAGTATAGAAGATGGTATGGTTGCCAGTGTTGATACAAATGGTCCCATGGTTTTGGTAGTAGGGTTTTCTGGTTTTTTTGGTGTAGTAATAGGTGATCTGGATGATGATGATTCACTTTGTATATTTTTCATTGTTATCAGGTCTTGTATGGATTCTCTGAGCTGGTTTATAGTATTGGTGTTTTCTTGTAATCTGGATATAAGGATTTCATTGGTTTGAATAAGGGATTTTGTGGCTTTGGTAATGTATTCTTCAATCTTATCACTGTTCGACATCGTTATATCTGCTAAGAAAATCAGCTAAAACATTTTTAGTTTCAGATATATTCTTAACAATAAAGTCATAACAACAAAAGAACGATTGTCATTTTCTCCTCTTATTTAATTCTGGTAAAGGATCTATTTATTCGTAATAAAAGCTTTTACCTGTGTGTTATCAGTTCTAACAATAAATTTTACCGGTAGTAAATGGTAATGAAATCTTTTTATTCCAAATTTTACTACTAATAATTCTTTTTCATTTATATGATAATTCTTCTCATTTGGTTTCCACGTTCCTCCTCCGTGTCCACAAATCCACAGCTGATAAAGATTCCAGATATCTGTAAGTGTTCATGTTTTATGTTACAGGCTTTCGATTGTCATATAACCATACCAGAAGCAATTGTTGGGGTAAGTAAGAACAAAATTTTAAACTTCCGTTGTGCCTTACTTATGTGTTTTGAACCCAACATAACCCTACAACAATATCGTTCAAAAAAAAGTAATAGTAACAATTGGTCATCCTACCAAAGAATTTTATCATGATTTCTTAATAGGATAATTATATTTGGCACGACCATTTTTAGCACAACTCGCCTAAATTAGGGATATTAATGTAACTTCAGATGCCCTTTGTGGGTATATTGGTCATTTAATTATTTTTCTATTCCGTTAATACCCTTCTTGAAAAAGAAGGGAAAGTAAAAAAATAGAATTTTACCTTTCATATTACTCTTTTCTTTCTAATGCTCAATTAATTGGGATAAACGTGCAATCCTAATAACAAAACTATACGCCAAATTATACAACCTAGAAAAAACATTCAAATACTAATATTTTTCTTATACACTCTTTATTTCTTATTGGTCATCAAATAGGTGCGTATAACGTCACTATTTAACACTACTTATAATAATAATAATAATAATAATAATAATAATAATAATATTTCTTATTTTTTTTATTGATCATCAAAAAGGTAATGTTGTGAACCTTCCACTTTATATTTGCAATAATGTTTAGACGATTAATATTCAACTAGTTCATTTTCTCTCTCTCCTTCTTAACAGTCTAAGGTTAAAGATCAAATGGCCAAAAAAGGTGGTTTTATGTTGTTTTTAAGGGTCGAAAGCAATTGTAGGAGTGTGCACCACTGATAAATGATTTCCGAGGAAACATCCACTATTGGTATCCAACTCATGAAAAAGTCATGAATGCATTAACAAAATATAATCTTAAAGTAGCAGCTGATGAATCATCTGAGGAAACATTTGGGGAAACACCTGGAGAACATCTGGGGTTGTGAAAACTGTCAAAGTTCATGATTAGATTACATCTAGGCAGCTTATTTTTAGCTGAAATTGTAGTAGGATTGAAGATTTCTCGAAAATCTTAGAAATCTTAATATATCTTGTCAATGTTTTTTCTCTATTATATTTGCTTGTAATTCTATTTAATTTGTAATTATATTATGTTTTATTTGGTATTGCAAATTGTTAATTGGTCTTGAAAATTATTTTATTTTGATATTGCAAGCTGTTACAGAATGAATTTTCAAAGAACACAATAAGATGAAAAAATACTAAATAAAATGAAATTTCAAGAAATGATTAAGATGAAAAAAAACAATCTGAAAATATATGACAATAACTGATGCTTAAAGAAGATGATATTCCATTAGGGTTGAAACCCATGTCGATACACCACCACAATACCACAAAATTTAAAAATAAAACAACATAAACACCTACAAAATACCATAAAGCATGACAAAAAATAACATTAAAACAAAAACAACCCACCAGAATTAACACCTACATCACCATCCATTATAAACCGCCCCATTGTCGAATTCACCTGTGTGTTGAAATAATTTATGCCTTATAAAGCGCAGTTCTCTTCTCAATTCATCATTATCTCTACTGAGAGCATTGTAAAGAGCCCTTAAAAAATCATTTCTCTCTTAAGATCATCAATCTCCTGAGATAGTCGGAGATTTGCGTTAATAACTTTGTTATGTTGTGATAAGCAATACGGGAGGGGGTGTTCATGTGGTTTACCGTTAGGATGTGCAATACTTTGAGATGTGGCCATTTTGTAGATGAATTTGAAGTGATTTTCAGATTGTGTATTTTCAAATTGTGTAGAAATGTTTCATAAATAATCTTGACTTAAATGGATTTATGTAGCAATCCGAACCATCACAATTTTCAGTTTTACACCGTTTAGGACTATCCTTTGATGATTCAGTGTCACCATCAGTGTCATAGACTTGAGGGGGGGTTGTTCTTCAATAGCTTCTCGTATATTTCATACGATTTGATTAGGGGAAGGAGGTCAAACAACAATATCATTTATGTATAATCTCGGCCTCTCAATTTGACTAATCTATGGATGAGCTCGGTTAGCTCATCCTCCATTGATTCACAGTTTTTTGTGGTATAGTTTATCTATCACATCTGGAGAAGCACATAGGCTTAAATTGAGTCTTCTCTTAGGTGTTCGTTCCATTGTTTGTTACTGAAAGTAATTTTACTTTTGTGAATAATTTAGGGTAAGTTTTGCATATCATATTAGAAAGACCTCTAGGAATTATATAATGGATCATGCAAAATAATAAATTAGGTTCCCCATGTTGAAATAATTATATTCATACATTGAGCAGCCAAATTCACCCACGCCTAAACTATTTACCAATTAAATTTGGTGACCCATTTACTTAGATAAATGTTTATTGGCCAGACTTAAAAGTAGACATTGGGAAAAAAACAATTGTGCACCTTGTTTGCCATGTTATCAACATCTTTAATTTCTTGAAAATTTATCAATTGTGGCATATCAAGTAAACAATTTTTCTTTCATAATTTACGAGTGGATACAACTTATTGTAAGTCGTAAAAAATTATATACTATACAGGTCTGTCTAAATAATCAAAAAAAATTATATCAATGTAATTCATAAAAAAATTATATAGTAGCAAGTTCATAAAATTTTGTCTAATTAATATAAAATTGTATACTTGTAAGTTCATAAAACTGTGTAAATAATTAAAAAAATCATACAGGACTAAGTTTATATAGATCAGTGTAAGTCATAAAAAAAAATTATATACTAGTAAGTTCATACAACTTTATGTAATTAATCGAAAAAAATCATTTACGAGTAAGTTTATATCAATGCAAGTCATCAAAAAATAAATTATATACTAGTAAGTTCTTACAATTTTGTGTTAGTAATAAAAGAAAAAAACATATACCAGTAAGTTTATACAGATCAGTGTTAGTACAAAAAAAATTATATACTAGTAAGTTCATCTTTATCTTGTCAACTGAGGCTTGCATTCGTCATCTTCTCAAAGAATTTTATTTCCTTAGTCAAATATTTCCATATCTCTTTATCTTATGATTGACGATTGAACTACTTGTACTTTTCATTTGTTTATCTTGATTTTTCGATTACAAACCTTGAAAAACCCTAAATAACAGTACAATCTTAACTGAAATAAAACAAACTTAAATGAAAAACACACTTAAATAGAATAAAAATCATTTCATAACACCATAAAACAACATTCACTAATTGAAAATACTGAAAGAAATAATCCCTTAATTATTTTCATTAATGAAGAATTCTATATATACATATACAATCTCTAAATATGAAAAATCATATTCCTACTATAATACTAATATCTTAATAACACTTGTACAAGAATTTACGACACGAACAAAGTGAATATCCATCTCGATATGTTTAGTGCGCTGATGTTGGACCGGATTCCTAGAGAGATAGACGACACTAACATTATCACATTAGACCAAGGTAGTTTTCTGGATAGGAAAGTGAAGCTCTAATACAAGATTATGCAGCCAACATGACTCCGACACCACATTGGCTACTCCTCGATACTCGGCCTCCGCACTAGATCGTGATAACGTAGTCTGACATTTTGCAGACCAAGAGACCAAGTTATCACCAAGAAATATACAATAACCAGACGTTGAACGTCTGGTATCTGGACATCCACCCCAATCAGCATCTGTATACGACACGGGAGTAGAGACGGAGGATAGATATAAATGTAATCCATAATCAAGTGTGCCCTATATGTATCGTATAATGCGTTTGAGCGCATGCATGTGCTCAATCCGCGGATCATGCATAAATAAACACACCTGCTGAACTGCATAAGTAATATCTGATCTTGTGAAAGTAAGATACTGAAGAGCTCCTGCAAGACTGCGATAGTGGGTGGGATCCTCATATGGTGTGATCCTCATATGGTGTGCTAGAAGTAGCACTCAACTTCGATTTGGTATCAACCGGAGTGAAAGAGGACTTGAAAGATGACATGTCATCTCTCTCAATAATCTCAGCCGCATACTTCTTCTGGGATAAAATAGACCACCTGCATGTCGAGTTACAGTTATTCCCAAAAAAAGGCCCCAAGTCTTTCATAGCAAATTCTGAACTGAGAAGGGACATGATAGACTTGCGCAAATTATCAGAGGAGGCAGTCAAAATTATATCATCCACATATAAGAAAATGTATGCTAGAGATATACCACGGAGATATATGAACAAAGAATTATCAGACCTGTTGTGAGAAAATCCAATAGTAGATACATAATCTGCAAATCTCTTATACCAAACTCGCGGGGCCTGCTTAAGACTATTCAAGGACCTTTTTTAGCAAACAGACATGGTGAGGATAATTGGGGTCCTTAAAACCCAAGGGTTGATGCATGTAAACACATCTTTAAGATCACCGTCTAAGAAAGCATTTTTCACATCCAACTGATGAATGTTCCATGCTTTCGAGAGAGCCAGACTGAGAACAGTGCGAATGGTAGCCAGTTTGACCACCATACTAAACGTCTCACCACAATCCATGTCAACCTGTTGAGTTTTACCATCACTTACAAGACGGGCCTTATGCCTCTCAAACGAACCGTCAGAATTTTTCTTATGAGTAAAAATCCACATAAACCGAATAATATTGACACTAGTCGGACGGAGCACCAACTCCCACATCTTATTCAATAAGAGCATTATATTAATCATCCATGGCCATTTTCCAATTTAGGTCATGAAGGGCGGACACTGGGTTACGTGGTAAGGGTGATTTAGTGACATTAGAATGTAAATTAAAATGTCGTTTCGGTTTAAAAATACCCATTTGGCTGCGAGTAACGGGCCCTTAACTCGGAATAGAAACAGACTAGATCGGGGAAGTTGGCGAACTGCCTCGGTACTGGTCAATAGGTAGTGGGCCTGCTGGCCGTGATATTGGGTCAGGCGGGTAATGCTGGCCTGGAAAATTGGACTGGACTGGAGGTATTTGGGCCAGCAGGAAGTGGGCATGCTAGCTGAGTGATGGTCCCGAGGGGAGGAATTATTAGGCCAACAGGCCGTAGGCCTGCTGACCGAGAAATAGTGGTTGATGGTCCTGGGTCACTGGATAGTGCGGTAGGGAGAATATTTGGGCCAACATACAGTGGGTCTGCTGGCAGATGTGACTCACGGGTAAAGTGGGCCCACTGTTGTAGAATATACGGGGAAGGAGTATCGTCCAAAAAAATTATAAGCACTCGACACAGATTTAGACACTTGAGCAAACGGGAATTGGGTTTCATCAAAAATAACATGGCGACTAATTATGCTTTTATTAGAAGATAAATCAAAACATTTGTAACCACGATGATTAGACGGAAAACCCAAAAATACACAAGCGGTAGACCTAGCTTGAAGTTTATTAATTATAGTGGACGGAAAAAGCTGATAGCACAAGCACTCAAACACCCTAAGATAAGAATATGAGGGATCTTTATTGTAAAGAATTTTAAGTGGGGATTGATATGCTAAATCTTTGTTAGGGAGAATGTTAAGGAGGTAGGTTTTCATTTGTAACGCATGATGCCTAAAATATGGGGGTAATGAAGCATGGTCTAGTAAAGTTCAGGCAATATTATTAATGGTACGAATTTTTCTTTCGGCCTTCCCATTTTGCAAGGACGTATGAGGACAAGAAAACCGAAAAGATATGTCATGAGTGTCACGAAATTCCCCAAATGGCCCATTATCATATTCCCTACCATTATCACATTGAATGTTTTTAATTTCCCATTCAAATTGAGTACGGATGAAAGCTCTAAAGTTTAAGAATGTGGAAAAAATGGAGATTTTTAGACAAAGGAAAGGTCCACAAAAAATTAGAATAATCATCCAAAAATAAAACATAATAACGATGGTCCAAAGAACTCAAAATGGGAGATGTCCATAAATCACTATGAATAATGTCAAAGGGCATTGACGTATTAGAAGTAGAGGTGACAAACGGTAATCTAACATGTTTCCCTAGAGGACAAGAAGGACAAATATGAGTACTATACATACTCTTACAATCAATGAAATTATTACTTTTAAGAGAAGAAATAATAGACGACCCCGGATGACCCAAACGGGCATGCCACAAGGAAGGAGCAAGAGCAACAAATATGGAAGGTATGGCTTGTCTCGTGGAAGTGGTAGTGGTGGTGAGTGGATAAAGCTATCCCCTACTATTACACCTCATTAGAGGTATTTCCGTCTTGAAATCCGTTACAGAAAATCTAAAAGGGTCAAAGTTAACCGAAACCCAATTATCAGTTGTGAATTTTCGGACAGACACTAAATTTTTAATTAGTGGAGGGCATGAAGGACATTTTTTAAGATGAGAGGTGATGTAGGGGGGACAAATTTGTGTGACCATAATCACGAATTAGAATTGAATTGCCATTACCAACAATTATGCCACAATTTTTTATTAAATTGAAATAAGACGAGAGATTACCTTGCGCGGACGTCATATGAGAAGTGGCTTCGGTGTCCATGTATCAATTTGTATCCGGGGGATTTAATCTAAGTGTATGTATCGCGGCCTCGATATTTGTGGGTGTCAGAACTGCTACTGGGCCAGCAGCAGTGATGGCCTGCTGACAAGGCCCAACAACCGACTGACTGGACTAAAACTGTTGTGAATTGGGCCTCTGCTGGCTAACCCAATTCATTGGGTAAACTGCTGGACCTGGCTGTGAATTGGGCCTCTGCTAGCTGGCCCAATTCGCTGGGTAGACTGATGGAACTGGAAAGTCGTAACTGGGCCAGTTGGGCCACTGCTAGGCTCACTGTCCAACGACATTGTTGGCCCACTGTCAGGCCACTGCCCTAACCCAAGCTGTGGTTGCCTCTGCCAATTGCTATCCATGCCACTGCTGCCGCCACCGTTGTCGCCGCAGCTGCCGCCTTTGCCGCGGCCGCCGCCTTTTCTGTCGGACTTCCGATTTTGACCCCGTTTTCCATCCCCGTTGTTCCAATTTGGAGTGGAATTAGCTGAAGATGATGGAGAGTATGAATTTTGTAGGGAGGCCTCCATCATGGCGAAAGTTGCTCTAGTTATGGCCTTTTTAGCCAACCATGTCTCTTCAAGGGTGAGCATAGACCAGGCTTGATAAAATGGAGGAAGAGGGCTGCTTTGATGAAGAAGAGTCTCAACACCATTATAGGCCTCGGATAGGCCGGCAACCATCTGAAGAACAAGACGATCATTCGTGATGGGCGTACCAACGTTCTTGAATTGATCCACCAGTTCCTTCAGTCTTTTACAATAAACTGAGACATTTGAAAAATCCTCCATAGTGACATGGGAGAATTACTGCTCAAGAGTGACAACACAAAAATATTTGTTATCTTGGAATATATCACACACCCTATTTCAAGTATCCATCGTCGTGGCATCGGGTTCAATAATCTTCTGCAAAAGGTCCGTAGAGATAGTGGAATATATCCAATGGAGTATGGTAGCATAAAGAATTGTCCATAACACAGGGTCATCATTGGCAGTAGGCACCTTCTCCTTACCTGTATCTGCATGGATGATGTGGTGAAGGACTTGATGCGAGTGTGAAATTTAAATAATTCTGCCCACGTCATGTATTGGACGTTTTTCATCTCAAGAATGATAGGGGTGTGGTTATTGTTGTTGGAGACGGTAAGGACAGGATGAAACGTGTTCTTTGAGGCAGACATAGTGAAAGAACAAGAGGAGAATTAGGGATTAGGAAGATAATTTGGGAAGATGGGAAAATTTTAGAAGAAAAAAAGTGTCGGGATCGTGGATTCCGAGGGTGCTAGGCGACGGAAGTGTAGTTGGGAGAAGGAACTTTGTCCTAGACTTCTGATATCATGAAAGAAATAATCCATTGATTATTTCATTAATGAAGATGTCTATATATACAATACAATTTCTAAATATGAAAAATCTTATTCCTGCTATAATATTAATATCCTAATTACACTAGTACAAGAATTTACAAAATAAGGTAAGAAACCCTAACTACATTAGAATTTGTTGTTACGGTTTCTATCAAATACATTAAAATAAATTTTAATAGCATTCAGTAGAATAGGGTCGTCATTGACAACCACAAATTTGACTATGCTCTTAGAGCTCTTATATACCATATCAAGAACATTGTCTTCTTCCTAACCAGACTCCTCAACGAATCTCTTCCATCTAGTCTGTATTCTCCTTCGTCTTCCACAAGGAACAACTTATGTTGGCCATATTGTATCTAGATGACAAATCCAAGCAACGATTGGTTGAGGAGGAATATTATCACAAATATTTAGTAACCACTGTATAAGAGCTAAAATAATTATTTTAACTTTAATTTATTAAAAAATATTAATGAAAATAATAATAAATATATTTACCACATCATCTAGTGTAGAGTAGGTTCTTGTTAAAGTGATTGTGAAACGAGGATGGGAGGGCGTCTTGGATCAATCGGTGTGAATTTTTTGTAGTAAATATGAGTAATGAAAAGTTGAATGTGGGAATGAAATAGAAAACGTAGTTAAATAGGAAAGGAATTTGAGAGAGACAATTTTTCACTTTCCCTCTCAAACGTGGTCTTCAATCCCAAAAAAAATGGATTTCCTTCCATCAGTTACAATTAAATTTCCGACTTAAGGGAAAAAAATATTCAAACTGAAAATAAATTCAAGGGTCATGCAAACAAGAAATTAAGTTGAAAATTTATTAGTACTCAACTTAATGTAATACTTAGATAATATCTTCATGTAGTTGCTTTTGAAAAGTGTTTAGTATTGAATTACCACACATTGATCTTTAATTTTACCGATTAGCTATAATCTTTATATGTTGATTGCTCTATTTTATTAACTTAACTTTGGAATAATATGTAAAAATAAAATAATTAATTTGATAAAGCTAACACAAATGTGCAGTTCAAACATTAGATCAACTTCAATTTACACAAGTGTTAGATTATTTGTTGTTCGGGGTTCAATTTGATTCAATTTAGGAAAGTCAACACAAATGTATGACTCCAATTGAACCATTAGATCAACTTCAATGTTGAGATCCAATTTGATCCAATTGAACCAATAATGATTAGTAGAATTCATTCAAGCTAACACAAATGTGTGACTCCAATTGAACTATTAGACCAAGACTAAGTGTTGAATTTGATTCAATTTAAGGAAGTCAACACAAATGTTTGACTCTAATTGAACCATTAGATCAACTTCAATGTTGAGATCCAATTGAATCAATAATTATTAGTGGAATCAATTCAAGCCAACGCAAATGTGTGACTCCAATTGAACCATTAGATCAAGACTAAGCGTTGAATTTGATTCAAATTAGGGAAGTCAACACAAATGTTTGACTCCAATCGAACCATTAGATCAACGAAAATGCTGAGATTCAATTTTATCCAATTGAATCAATAATAATTAGTGAAATCCATTCAAGCTAACACAAATGTGTCACTCCAATTGAACCATTAGATCAAGACTAAGTGTTGAATTTGATTCAATTTAGGGAAGTCAACACAAATGTTTGACTCCAATTGAACCATTAGATCAACTTCAATGTTGAGATCCAATTGAATCAATAATGATTAGTGGAATCAATTTAAGCTAAAACAAATGTGTGACTCTGCAACACCTCGTACCTCTAAACTAAGTCATGTTTATGATTCAGGGGTTTAGAAAATTAAAGCGGAAAGTTTAAATTAAAAAACTACTTTCAATTCTGCAGACCCAATTTGATGCATGGATTATACGGACCGTAGCATTATCGGCGGCCCATCGAAGTGAATTGTCAATTCTATTTTTGAAATTGACAGAATATAACGAGTTATACGGATCGTGTAAAAAGTTACGGCCCGTCGTTTCCAACCGTCTCAAAACCTCAGCTTTTACAGCTCACTGAAAATTTGCAAAATACAATATGATCCAATTATACGAATCGTACAATTATTGATGATCCAAACTCAGACAGTAAAAATATTGACGGACCGTCAATTTTGACTATCAAATCCCTCTGATAGCAAATAGTATAAATGTACAATTTAGTCTTGAAAAGTCAGTTTTCACAATCCCCAAACCCTAGAACAAAGTTTATCTCTCCCCAACTTTCTCCTACATCGAGGTAAGTCATTTCATGCAATTCTAAGTGATTCTAACATAACCCACATGAATTCTAAGTAGAAATTAATTGTTCTTAACCTAGGGTTTTCAGGATAAATCCAGACAAGATTCAATCTTTGGAGTTCTTCTTCAAAGTTCGGATTTCTAAATACAAGTTTGGAGCTAATAAGGTATGTAGAGCCTCTATGTATGTGTGAGAACATCATTGTTCTTCCCCACGCCACATATATTCATGATATGTCATTGTGATTGTCATAAACTTGCCCGTAATCTATAAACTCATGCCTTGATTTTCATGAGTTCTTAAATATAAGTTATGATGATCATCACTCAGTTTCATGAAGTCTTATATGTTTCTCATGATTTATATAAGTTATATTATATATTTATTCACATGCAAAATCACAAATTCACAAGTTATGTTTACAAGTTATTTCATTAAATTCATGGGTTTTCAAGCCAATTATTTTTAAGTACATGTTTTAGGAGATGCACATATAACCGAGAATGTTGAGACAACCTGAAACTATGTATGCTAACATGGGATAAGGATCGCTCCATCATATGATGATACCTTCTTATAACCCCTTGTGGGATTACTGTGTTACACCCCATAAGTTTCACACTTTATCGCATCGTTATTTGATATTAAAGTCCTGGAAAGAGGTACGACTTTATGAAAGGGGAATGAAGGTTTACGGCTGGTTTGTGGGGCTTTTGAAGTGTTTGGAATTCAAACGAATCGAAAAAATATATTTCAAGGAAATCGGAGCAATTGGGCAGTTTGACGGCAGAGGTGACGGACCGTCAAAGTATTTGACGGACTATCAAAGTGCCTACCCAGACCATCAAAAATCCATACAGATTTAAGATCTCAGGAGGCAGATCGACGGTCAGGATTGATGTACCATCGATCGTTCGACAGACCGTTGATCCCACCATCAAAGTACGACGGTGGAAATTTTCTTTCGGGTTTAAAAATGGGTTACATGATTTTGCCCTCATTTTCATCCTAACCAGATCTCAAACACCTCCCAAATTCTCTCTAGAGATTCTACAACATCCAAGGTAACATCCTAAGCCAATTTCGTAAGATTTACGCTACTAATCCCGTTGGAATCAAATGAATTATCTTTTTCGTATGGAGCCGGGCTTGGAAATCCTAGAAATTCGTGCAATCTACTATTTGGAGATGATTTGGTTGCGTTGAGGTAAAATTCATCCTCCTCTATCTATATATGTGATTAATTGATGATTTGGGATAAGTTGTAAAAGAATTATTGTAACCGAAACCCTTAAACTTATGAAGTTAAGATATGTTTAGTTGGGGGTTGTTTTGTTGGAATTGTAAGTTGATATTGGTAAATATATTGATTATTGGTATTGTAAACCTAAGAGGGTATGTTTTGGAGAATTGTGGGGCCAAATTATATGAATACCCCTTTCGTTAAACAAGACTAAGAACCTTTTTAAGTTAAGGTGATCGCTAAGATACCTAAGTAAGACCCAACCTTGGTGAGGTGGACGGGCACCTAATGCCACCTCCATACAAGTAACGTACTCGCCAATACAAGTAGTTTACTACGTTCAATTACCTGCAAGTAGAAGGGCCCAAAACAAGTATATAGATACGTTGGCCTATAAGGCCTCAACTGTATAACCCACCATCACATAACACTACTGACCACAGGTGTCCATCTGTCTACAAAAGCCTCTAAGAGTGTTTGACAAAACAATTTGCAAATGGGCACATCAAGTGGCACAACCTCTAATAAAAGTTTACTAAACTGGAATGAGTCCAATTTAACACGTCAAACTATTAACAAATATCTAGAGTGAATTCTTACCGACAATTACCTTTCAATTATGCAATTAAGGACTCATTTACCTTCTAAGTCCAACCAAATACATGAGCATCCAACTACAGGGGTAGCAACTACTACTGCCATTACCGCAAACAACTATATGAAGGATGTGTATTCGATTAGGCTATAAGTGTAACGGACGAGGGCAACTACAACTAGCATTCAGATTGAATTCTTATGAATTCTCGACTCTTATCACTGCCAACAACTATTGCTTACTATTGAGACTCTCAGACACAAGTAACATCATTCCTTACAAGTCATTTCACCTACTCTTTCCTAAGAACATTTTATAGCGCACACAATTAACTACAATTGATGCAACTATGGCTTGCCCATCAAATCTCCAACCAAGTACTTAGGTGTATAATTAGGGCGATCTTTCTAATAATGAAACTAACATAACAACTATGCAACGAACAAGTATAAAAATCGATTCTTATCTTAAAGAAAACACTAATTATTCCAAATGCCTTATGGTCAACTCGTATGATATGATGCCTAGTAGAGATCTAATGGTTTAGAGAAGACACACCTACCAACGAGCCGGGTCATCTACTTCAACTATGAGTATACGCTTGCACAATGGATCAAATAGAAGGTTATGGAACTTAAGAACAACTCGCATTCTCAATCCAACTATATATCATACAACCGATAGTAAAGCTAACTTCAACTAAAAGAGTAAAGTACACATGATAATTACACTTCCTAACTCTGCTAGACAAATACGCCTTCTATTGAGTCATGATTGAAATAAGGAATAACCATTACATACCTTATTCACGAAGTGATACATCACGTTATAAGCTCGCGTACCCTTCATGACTGATTATATATAATAAATAAAGGATCGATGTGAATATTCAATCCATATTCAATAAGAGGCCTTACTTATTGGATCCATAATAGTCATGTTCATGTCTCGTACTCATGCAAGGTACGAGATGTCTTAGCTGATTGAGCAGAGATCAGACTCCGCGTTCACGCGTGGTGCTTTACATATGTTATTATACTCATGTTCATGTTTATGTTTCAGTTTTAATTTCATGTTCCTATTATATCATGTGCCTACTTATTCTTTTAGTTTCTTTACATACATTATAATTCAAATGTACTAACGTCCCTTTGCTCGGGGCCTGCACTTCACGGTGCAGGTGCTGAGTTTTAGGAACACGGACCTGCTCAATAGGATTGCTTCAGTATCAGCTGTTTAGTGAGGCCCATATCATTCCGATGTCAGTCTAGTTACTTTTATGATTATATTTTATGACAGAGGTATGTCCTGGCCTTGTCCTGCTAAAATAGTTTTGCAGTCAGACTATTGTTCAGACGTTTCATAAACTAGTTTAGTATGCCATGCCAGCATTGGTTTTCAAACTTATTATATTTTTTCAGATTACTTCCACTATGATTATTTCAAACTATAATTATAGTATTATGTTTTACATGTTTTAAATTATTTCTTTAGCATGTTTTGATGCCCATGTTGACAAGCAAGTCATGTGGTTCACTCGGTCACATGCAGTCAGACACCGAATATCGTGTTTCGTCCAGGCCATGGTTCGGGGCGTTTAGACTCCAATTGACTCATTAGATCAAGACTAAGCATTGAATTTGATTCAATTTAGAAAAGTCAACACAAATGTTTGATTCCAATTAAACCATTAGATCAACTTCAATGTTGATATCCAACTTGATCCCATTGAATCAATAATGATTAGTGGATCAATTCAAGCTAACACAAATGTCCAATTGAACCATTAGATCAAAACTAAATGTTGAATTTGATTCAATTTAGGAAAGTCAACACAAATGTTTGACTCCAATTACACCATTATATCAACATCAATGTTGATATCTAATTTGTCCAATTGAACCATTAGATCAACTTCAATGTTGAGATTCAACACAAATTGTATGTTGAGCTCCATTTTGATTCAATTTAATAAAAATGATATCTTAAAGTAAAATAACTAAATTAATAATATGTTACAATTTGTTTGTACACATTGTCATGCAATTAAATTAATCATTCATGATTTGGTCATGATAAACTTAATAAAGGTTGTTATTTATCATTAAATTAAACTTTTGAGATTTCATATTAACCAACTTCAAAAAATTAGAATAAATTTATAAATTTACACTAACACTAGGGATAAATATGTGCGGTTATTTTTTGTTCTTTTATTTCTGTAACTGCCCTTTCTAATTAATTTATCTCTCTTTATATATAGAGAGTTTATTCCAACAATACAATTCATTTCCAACTTTTCGAGTACGGGTTCCAGACGATACCTACCAAATGTTTTCTAAACTATTCATCTTCTATTATTTTTTCGATTAATAAACTGTATAACTTGCTTTCTTCTTTTAGTTAATTCTTTTTACTTTTTGTTCTCTACACAGAAATGGGTGACAAGCGACAGTGGGGTGGTTTTGGCAAGTATGAAAATGTCATCAATTCACCTAAGTGTGTGAATGAACGTTTTATAGACGTTCATTTTTTTTTGATAGACATGGCTGAAAAACTAGAAAAAGATTATGGAAGAACATGCTAAGTTGAAGGCCACGCAGGAGAACATGAAAAGGATGGTCAGGGCTACAATCGGAGGAGTTGGCCTCGAACTTCAGAAAGTCTTACCCCCTCACCTCCCCATTTTCCTAAGGTTGATTAGGGTTTGTTAGTGACCCCCCCCCCCCACACACACACCCTACATGTGAATATTTTTGTCAGGGTTAGTTAGTACTTTGAATGTATTGGGGATTTGATTTTGTTGTTTTGATTTGGATGTGAGGGGGGTGTTTTTGTGTATGTATATGCACATTTTATGACTAAATTTATGTTGTGTGAATATTATTTTTAGAGTACTATTAACCGACTCGTATTTAATTTCGCATAATAAATCATAATAATCAATAAAATATTCCATGAAAATTCTTTTCTGTTAGTCAATTTAACAAATACAGTAAATATGAATAATATAAATATACAGTATAAAGTAAAATACAAGATATTTTAGATTATTTAGTCGGATTAATACTATATTGTATGGAATATCATAATGAAATTGAATAGTGGAGCTCCACTCCAGTGAAGCAAGACTAAATCCGGAGAGTTCGATCCATATACTCTGTTCTGTACACTATAGATTTTACTACTTGTAAACCTCTAACCAAGGAATCATATTAAGATTAATGAAATATTTAATTTCACATATTATATCATAAAAACCAAAAAAATACTCCAGAATAATTATTTTATGTTAGTTAATTTATCAAATGCAAGAAACCATTCCAAATGCAATATACCGTTTTATAAAATAAAAAAGTATATTTTAAATTCTTTAGTCATTTTAATACTATATTGTATATATGTTAGTAAGGAATATTATATTGAAACTTTGTTAATGAAATTTATATGTAAAACTAGAGATGAATTTTACAAACTAAATAAATGGGGAAATTGTATTATTTGAGGAAAATGGAAAAAATGGCGGTGATAATTATGGCTTTATGTTTATTAGCTTATATTGGATATGACAAAAGACATATTTCATCATATACCAAGACAAGTTACTAACTCCTACTAGGTAGGCGTGATTTGTTCTTAATTGTTTAAGACCTTTCTCTTCTATTAGTTGACATTTAAACCCTACTATACACAAGATTTTATAATCATCACAAGCAATCTTGAAAAATCTCAGTAGATATATCAAATCAAATCTAGGTATCATTACTACTCTTCATCTCCATCTACCTTGTAATTATTGTTCTTATTTTTTCTTTTTTTTTATTTACAGGTGAAAATGAGTAACTCAATGAATATTCCTAGCTTTTCTCACCCTCAAGTCCATTTGTATCCAGTGAACAATTCACTTCAATCGTTTGTTTGTCAGATTTATGAATTGAGAGTGAAAGTTGCTATGTTAAGTCGACGTGTGGATCAAATGACCCACAAGCAGGAGATGATGATGATGTGTGTGGAAGTTGTTGCGACGAGGTTGGAAAGAATGATGTTGCCTTCTATCAGCAACCTAACAATAACCAAAGCTCGTTCCTCCCCGATAAATTGTTTTAGACATAGTTGATATCCCCTTTTAATTTAGTTTCTATGTTCATATGGTTGAATGAGTTTGTTTCCTTCTCATCAGAATTTTAATATCAGAACAATTTCAATTTTATGAGAAATTTGCATTCAATTTTTAAATTTCTATCATAATTAAAATTATAATATTTAATGGAAATTAGTTGTATTGCAATAAGTGACAGTCATTAATTGAAGTTCAACCGACTATTTCGATTGGATTGACAATATTTGGCCTATTTAAAAAGAACACTGCACCACATTCCTTATTCTCATTGTTGACATACAAATTAATATTTTACCAGTCTCTATCAGCTACAGGTATAGTATAAGCATTTTTGTATTGTAATAGTTTAATAAGAATTTTATATGCTTATTAAATTCATTTTTCAATAAAGTAGTCAAATTAGGGTTTCATATATTCAACCTTAGGGAAAATTGTTAAAACATTTATTTGCGGAAATGAAACGCCTACTATGTCGCACTAAGAAAATCATGCGTAAGTTGGATGACCCAGATATTTTGATTACACGACGGTCAGATACACTGGAAAACTGAGTCACTCTTACCAATGAGATATTTATCCATTGTTTAAATGCATTAGAATCTCAGTTGAACGAGGTTAGGTACTGTCACTCAACATTCATGGGACACCTTAGTGCATTTGAATGTAGATTGGAGAGGATGCTCAAAGCCCTATTCCGTTTTGCTAAGTTGAATGCAGATGATGTTGTTACTCCCCCCCTTCCCCCTTGTTTTAGTAGGTATTAGGTTTCTATTGTTAAGTTTATTTTTGTTATGGGGATGATATTTTAAATTTCTATGTTAAGTTAATTATTAGCAGTATAGTACTTTATGTTAGGGTATGTTACATTCCTTGTCCTTTCTATTAGACAAGTTAATTATTAGCAATATGGTACTTTTTATTAAGGTATGTTATTTTGCATTCATAGTCATTTATATTAGAGAAGTAATTATCTTGTCAATATTTACCTTTGAACACTAGATTAATTGGACACGAAAAAACGCATTACATGATGAATCTTTGTGCAACTAATTTTTCAACGATAAATTTTTTAAATATCCCATCTGATATATGATGCTTGAACTTTTTTTTAGCAAAGGAGTACCTAGTAAGTTTCTTAAAAGAGAAATCTTTTAAATTTAAATTTAAATTTAAATTCGTACAAGTCAATGCACCACATCAATTTTGTGTATTGGGCTTGTAAAAAAAAAATTGACATACGAGAAAAACAATCAACCTATTAAATGCTTTTACCCCTTTAAATATCAAACCCTAACAAGAAAAAAAATCACTCCTCTCTCAAAAATTATTCCTAAAAATTTCGAAAAAGAAATGTCTTCCCAAAATTTAAGTTCAACTTTAGGTTCTTCGGATGATCCACTGCCCGATCTATTATGGAAGATTGCGGCTTTGAAGGCTCAAGTGAAATAACTTACTGATCATTTGAAGAATGTTAGGCAAGAACTTTGAGAGCTGAGGCAAGGTTATGGGCCTACACTGAAGAAGTTAACAATATTGATGGTGTCCTCGTTGATCTTCAGTATGGATGATTTACTTTTTATATTGAAACATGTTGGTGGTGGGATACTTTATTTTTTGTTTTGAAAGATGTTGATGGTGGGATGGTTTAGTTTTTGTTTTGTAATATGTTAAGATGGTCCAGTTGTGTTCTGTTGGCTGTTTTATACATCACTTTTTTTTGTGGGGATTCATGAACTTAATGTAGTAACAACCTATTATAATGTAAGATTTCGTGTTTGTTTATGTTGCTATTGTTTTTGTGAACTTGTTAAAGGCATTTGTTTTAGTTGGTACACAATAGATACTTGAAAAATATACTTGCATATAGATAGAAATTTACTACTTTCATTGACATGTTGAATAGGCAAAAGAAATCTAACAGCTAATAAAATAATCTAAAATAATCAAACCTAAACTAAGTCATCGAAATTCGTCTAGATTACGTCATTATTAACAACAACAAATTTGACATGTTGTAGTGAGCTTTTGTACAAAACTATATAAAAAATGCCTCCCTCTTGGAAATCGACATCCTCAACGAAATCCTTCCAACCAAACTTGATTCTTCTTCTTCTTCCACAAGGTATAACTTGTGTAGTCCAAATGATATCCAGATGACGAATAGTAGTTTCCGTTACTTGTGGAGGAATAAACTGACCACTATTCCCTAGCAACCACTATAACAATTTTTTTTTAAAAAAAATATGTTAACGTTGAATTAACAAAATAATGTACTTGAAAATAAATGTACCACATCATCCAACGTTGCATAAGATTGGCTTAGTGTGATTGTGAAACAGATTAGGGGTCATCTATTTGGGTCTATCGGAGTGAACCTGCATTTGGGAAGACTATTGTGAAGGAAAAATATATGCAATATTTGATATGATGGTTGCCTCAATAAATAAGAAGGAACTCAAACGTAAGGGTTTGGATGCACCTTTTCACTTCCCCTCTCAAAGTAGGTTTCAATACGAAAAAAAATAGATTCCCTTCGTTACCCCAATTAAAAAAAATTCAAACTTAGTAATTCAATCTCAATATCTTTTCAATTGAATTAGTGACTGCTATCAGATTGGCACAACTTCTCTTTGGTACACAATAATTACACTATACTACTTACATATACGTAAAAAAATTCTACTACAAGTAGATTAGGCAAGTTAAATAATTTAGTACTATTAACATTAACAAACAATGCATCATCTAGTACCATAACATTTACACACTTTTGAGAGTCAAAATTCAACTTCCAATTCAATTACACTTGGCTTGCAAGATCGTATGATTGGCAATAAAACATTACACAATGACTTGCACTATTAGTTTGTACCACTTATCCTTGCACCACTAGTTGATCAGTTTCAACAACCCCACTTCCACTACTTCTATTATTCCTACCATCACTTCTACCACCCCCTATTCCTCCACTTCTTGTGTTTCTACGACTACTCCTACCTACCCTATTACCATCATTTTTATCACCTGCATTGGCATCACCTCCATTGACATTATCTCCATTGACATTATTTTTATTGGCATTAGGTCCAGTTCTTGCACTCCCTCGTGCACGTTTTGTTGTATTTCTACCACCATTTACATTATTTTCATTGGCATTAGGTCCAGTTCTCACGCTCCCTCATGCATGTCTTGTTGTACTTGTACCACCATTATTATCACCTCTAGTTCTAGCGCTAAACCCTCATCCACACCCTCGTCTAAATATGTTTTCACGTCCTCCTCTATGTTTGTTAGTGGCTTTCCACGTGAACGAACCTCTCTTGGGTTACTTATGTATGTTAAATCATCATCATATGATTCATCATCACCAACGTCTAGCACAATCATATCATCCTCCCATTTTAAATATGCAGCCAATCTGGCTTTCATTACATTTTTAAAGTCTCGAATTTTCACATCGATGTCCAATGCAATATCACATATTCTGTCAAATCATTTCTTCAACACATTATATTTTTTGAACTCATCAGTCATAGTTGGGTAACCTCCAGGAAAGAATTTCTTCAGGTAGGGATAAATGATATCTCTTCTCCACCTTCTCATTATATACTTATCGGGGAGTCGTGGAATCCTTTTGTGTGTCATAACTTTTAGTATATGGAAGCACACCATGCCAACAGATTCAAAGTTTTTGCAATTACATTTCAAATATGGGCCGCTTGGTCTATAATCCACCACGTATACAAATTGATTTCCATGAAAATCATTCTTAATTTGCAAAATCTGTAATGTTGTACTTCTCCACACCATTCACTACTTCAACATCTTGATGAATGCTCAATTCACAGTGAAACAACATTTGTACCTACACCATGAAAAGATCATATATTGTACGAGTGTAATGAGTTTGTAATTGTTCCTCCCACTCGAATTCAGAGAAAACTCTTGCTTCTGTATATCCAGACCTAGATTCAGCTTCTAACTCTTTATCATATTTGACTCTCACGGCTATCACGCATTGCTCAACAAACTACTTTAGGGTGCTTAGAACCACTGATATAACCATCAAAGAAAGCATGCATACCCTCACACCTTTGTGTGGAGAGCATACTAGCCCAAAAGTAGTTATTTAGATATACATGAACCCATTTCTCATTTTCCAAAAACATATTAGAGAACCAACTTCTATTTTCTAAGCCATTCCAGTAAATGCCTCCCATTTCCAACAAATTCCTCAATAGTAATGCTATCAAGGACTGTGGATTTAATTCAATCTTGACAAGTTTATGATCATGAACTCGCTTTAGTCAGAAAGACAACTTTGTGAAAATATGCCAAACACAACTGTGGATTGTGTCTGACTTCACTTCTCTAATAGTTGCCTTAATGTTCTCACATTGGTCTGTCAAGATATACGTTGGAGGTACATTATTCATGGCTCTAAGCCAAGTAGAGAAGACATATTTGTAAGTTTTAGCATCCTCGCTATTAACAAAAGTACATCCAAGAGGTATGGACTGGCGATGCTAATTCACACAAATAAATGAAGCAAACGGCATGTAACATTGATTCACAAGGTAGGTCGTATTAAAACATATCACATCACAAAATTCACGATATGCATACTTACAATGTGTATGAACCCATACACAGTTACGGAGCCTGCCAGAATTATATGGGTTTACTGCATAGAGAAACTCTATATCCTTAATTTGCATCTCAAGAAAAAATATGTTTATTGCTTTTCCATCGGTGGACAGGGTTCTCAACCCCCTCTGCTGCAGAATGTAATTTATGCATTCCTTGGGGGTACATCTCAAATTTTAAGGACCACCACCTTGAACTTCTAAGAGTCTTATGCTCTTTAAAGGTCTTAAGCCTGTAATGTCGTGAGCTATAAGATGCCTCTTTAAACTCTTGCTCACTTCCCTGTGTGAGGGCATAAAGCGTGATCGTCGGGTATTCAATGCATGATTATGCTCTCCAACGACCTTAGTAACACGTCATGAACCATCATACAACAAAACAACATTAATTTGAGCTTTACAGTCAACATTTTTTCTCTGTTTCTTTTGTTTCCTTTCCTTCCCTTATCACAAGCAAACACAACATAATTAATTGTATCACTACATTTTTTGACCGATGTGTTTTTCACCACACCAAACCCTTTCAATC
Organism: Anisodus tanguticus; assembly: GCA_034509755.1. Classification (NCBI taxonomy): domain Eukaryota; kingdom Viridiplantae; phylum Streptophyta; class Magnoliopsida; order Solanales; family Solanaceae; genus Anisodus; species Anisodus tanguticus. The sequence goes on along the minus strand of CM067540.1, from coordinate 42,257,756 downwards.
TGGCGTGCTCTCTGTAAAATACAAATATTGAACTTTACTTATGAATATCATTCCTTTCATATGACCTTGTAAAAATTCTTGATGAGTAAATGTATCCTCATCCATTCCTTCTCCATCTCCATCTCCATCTTCTTCTGTCTCATGATCCTCATATTCATCTTGATCCGGCATAGGATCCTCTGCGTCTTCCTCCCATTAATCAGGCATATTTACCTCTTCCTATAGACACAACATGTTGAGCTCTCCATCCTCATTGTCCAAATATGAGTCTGGACCACCAATGAAACTTCTGTCTGAATCTTCACCTTCTCCATCACCACCATTAGCGAGCAAATTGTCATTCTCTTCAATCCCTAAAACATTATTCAGGGTTTTCCGTAATTGATTATCCAAATTTTCATTGTTTGGGTCCATTTTATGTTTGTGATTTCGGCAAACGAAGAAGAGACAAGAATAAAAGGCAACTGTTGTAGAAGAGACAAGAATAAGAGGCAATTGTTGTATGTAATTAGGGCTTTTTCTATTGTTTAAATGGTATAAAATTGGAGTTAATTAGTAGACCGTATAAAATTAGAGTTAATTTGTAGGTGTATGTATAAAGTATGAAATATGTATGTATAAAAATAAGATTAATCATACGCTCGAGGTGTTGAAAAAATGGAAAATTTGAGCATGCCGAAATGTAATTATGTGTTAGTCTTGGAGGGAAATAATTCTTCATTAAGGTACAACAAACTTTTTATTTGAGTTGTGCCAAGTTGTGCCATTTTGAGTTGTGCCAAATAACGGCACCCTTCTTAATATTGTTGAGTTCACTTTATTATATGATTAAATTAAATCAGCGTCGAAATCATCACTCCATGATTATTGATGCAAAACATTTACTATTCTTTTTGACCTAATGACGATTACATATAGCCAATTAATATGGCCTTTTAAAGAATAGGACTGGCAAAATATCCGGACAGAGCTTCTAAACGACAAATTTATATTAACCAAATTACAGAAGATCCCCTTTAAATAATTTCATTGAATCAACTATGATTGTATGTATGATAGCCGTTACTATATCAAGAAAATTAATACTCGATTATTGCAATTGCTCAGGGAAATTATGTTGTTGCGTGCGTCGGAAGAAGTATAATTATACTGATTTGATATCTCTAAAAATATTATCGTTAATAACAATCTCATAAGAATGGAATTTCGGTGAATCATTTACTAATCTCATCTTTTTCGGAATTGAATTTGGTGGATCGCCAAACCCTTGACATATTTAGAAATTAACTAAAGTTGTTTACGAAAATCACACCTTTTGCTTTGTAGTAAGCAAAACTATTTTAGTTGCAAAGTGGTAAACAAAATCTTTGACTCTTCCAAATTAAAGTTACACACGACGTGCTCAAACTTATGAAATAAAGGGAGACAGGTAAAACCTAAAACATATATATAAAGCACGTGGCATTAGCAAAAAATTGAGCAAATAATCTTTTATTATCACTTATAAATTGAATAGAAAAAAATAATCTTTCAAATCTGTTATGTGTAAAAATAAAAATCTCTTATAAGAAAATATAAAATTAAAAATAAGTTTGTAAAGGACTGCAAAATCATTTCTTCGAGATTAATCCTAATTCTAGTCTTTTATTTTCCTGCGTAATATGTTTGTACACTTCTTTGAGTATTTTATCAAAATGTACGTCAAATTTAACTAAAAGAGAAAAATAAATTATATTAAATGCTATTATAAACTTAGGAATGAACCAAGAAAGGCCCCATTACCACTAAAGCAAAATGACTTGTGCTATGGAGGGTCATGTGTTGTTATTTGTCTCTGTCTACTGGATCAATATCAACACCACAAATAAAAGACACCGACATGTACACCCCCACTCAATCACATGAAAGAGTATCTTTCCCTCCATTCTACAACTTTTCGTATAATTAGTTTCATACTTTCATGCAAGAGGTAATTTAACCCTTTCTTTGGTTTTTTTCTTTTAATTTCTCATTTGATATTTGGTATCTACACTAGGGCCTAATTAATTGAAATTCACGCCGTGTATGACTCATTTAAGAGGTAAATGTTTTTTAATAAAAAAAATTAATATTCAGAGCTCAAATTCAAAACTTTTAATTAAATATAAGAAATTTTAGTCATCCCACCGTAACTTTTTTTCATGTGTTTCTTTCTTTTGAAATGTGATTGACAAGGATTTTCTATCTTGTGTGGTCAAATTTATGAGAAACAACTACCGCTTATTTTTAGAAGAAACAATTTCTTCCTAAGTTCACATTTACTTATTCACTTTTGATTTTGCGCTTCTCTTAAGAAATAATAAATGAAGTGCATATTTTACCAAGATACCCTATTAATTAGTGGACTTAGAAAATGATTTGAAATAAATTATTTTTCTCTTGATATGCTAAACGTGACAAGTAAAAAGGAAAATCTATTTATAAAATAATAAAAAAGTAAAAGTAAAAATTTATTTATAAAATAGTGGACAAATAAAAGTGTACTAGGGATTAGGTTTATTTTAGAGATCTAGTTGGCCAAACTTTTGAATAAAAAAGTTACTGTCCTATTCTATGTAGTGGTAATAAATTCTGAAAAGGAAATGAAGAAATCACCACATTCTCCTTCTCCAACTCCAAGGGCAAATTCGAAATAAAGATATTTAATTTAAATAATAAATGATGTCGGGTGTTGCGCGGAGCGTGGTTTTCCATGTTCAGGTCAGTGAGTGAGTACACACTTTAAATTAGTATAGGATTAAAAATAGTGTTCACTTAACTTTTTTTGGGATAAAAAAGAATGTCAATTTATTAAATTAAAAAAGAATTAATCTCATTTTTTTAGATTTGTCCTTATTAAGCAAATAGTATCAATATTAATTGCTTTCTAGATCGTTCTTCAACACGTTTAGAACAAAATAAAATTTAAAACTTCATTGAACTCGACTGAAGTAATGTATTATAGGAATTATCCTCTTTCAATCAAAGAGTTATTGCAACGATTCTCATATTTGTAATTCGAAAGGAAGAGGATCTCATATTATGTGATCAAATTCTAATACATATTTAATTAGAGATAATTTAATCAAATTACTTATTTTTATCTAAAAGTTAGTATTTTCTTAATTGAGAGGTAGTACTAATAAAGTTTCTTTTTGAAAAGTTTACGATTTAAGGAAAAGGAACGAAATTCAAATGGCAATGGACATCTGCCACCTCCTGTTTCATTTTTTTTTTATATCCAGCTTTCCGGCTTACGCCAAACTATTTCTGGAGATAGTAGTCCCGGTTCTTCATCACTACTACCAGTAAATCGCGGAATGTGCCTGAATGACCAGAGTTTGAGAACAGAGCAACTGATATCTGCAGGCCTCTAGTTGAATTTTAAGTTTTTTGTCATCCAGCAATGTCCCGGGACCCTCTTGTTTCATTTTTACATTGATTGATGATGAGTTTTCAAATAAAACCAAAGCGCGGCCAAAGCCACTTCTTGTTTCCACGTCACCGTAACTAGTTAGGCCTCAATCACTCACCGCTTAGCCAGGACCCGTTCGGCACATTTACAAAACCATATGAGTTTAATACTTCCTACGTGCCAAATTATTTATGTGATTATAAAAATAATTATCTCAAATTATTTATTATTTTTAAAATATAAGACATAATTAATTATATTTTTTCTGTTTTATTTTTAGTAGAATTTAGAGATGATACATAAATAAAATAAATATTTAATAGAATGATATTATAATTTAGATATAAATAAAGATAAAAATGGTTAAATGCTCTTCTTTATAAGTACTATTTTTAGGGGGGTGATGTGTAAAATAAAAAAATTGACAGATAATTTGAGACGGAAGAAGTACTAATAAGTACTACTCCCGTCGTGCTCCCAGGGACACAAGCGAGTTGGTAAGTGGCAAGGTGATTGGGGTACAACCACTCCGACGTTGCGGGTTCGAATCCGTGTTGTGACAGTCTTTGCTGAAATATTGCAAGGGTTGTTGATGGGGTCGTGTCCCGTTGGTCCTCTCCCTTGCAGGGCTGTCACTCGCGTATATCCCTCGATTTACATCTCACATGGCCAAGGGGCCTCTGGTACAGGTGGGGGGGTTTCGCCTTCGGGACTTTCCCCTTCACAAAGTACTACTCCCGTCGTCCCATAAAAATGTCATCTTAGTAAAAAACACACATATTAAGAAATTAATAATGCAATGGAAAGTTTATCAAAGTACTCATATTTAATAAATAGATTACTTTTCCCTTTTGATTAAAGCATGCATGAATAATAATCATTTATTTCTTGAATATAAAACTTGCCAATAAATATTTCTTGAATAGAGAGCTTGTCATTTTTTGTATAAGGGTATAGTAGGAAAAAAGTGATCAATTTATGTTTTGAATTTTTAAAATGATACTTATTTTGTGACAAATTTTTGTTTTGAATTTCTAAAATAATATTTATTTTGGGACAAATTTTTTGTTGCTAAGGTGACATGAGGCGAAGGGATTACTATTTAGTTTATACTTGTTAGTACTTTCTGAGAGTGACTGATTTTGTAAGGGGTATGTCTAAATAAAAAATATCGTATTATATGAATCGGAGGGAGCAATTTTACATTATTTAATTACATTGCATATTGTAAATCTTTTCATACATCTATGACCTAATCCCAACTCGAGTTTTTAGCTCAACGGTCCTTTAAGTTTAGAGCAAATTGAATTATTTTTGTCTTATTATAATACCTCAAGGAGCCGTTTGATTACAGGAATCAGGAGTTAATTCAATATAAAATCTGCGGTTAAATTTGTCTAATATTTGATTGGTGGTATTAATTAAAATCAGGATAAAATTTATACAACAAAAAGTTGAAATTATGAAAATCTCAAAATTATAATCCCATGATTATAATTGAGATAAACTTATTTTGAACCAAACATGACCTGATCACATATGATTAAATTTACAAAATTGAGCATTTTTTGTCGCACTGACAAAATTTCTAAATGGATTATTTAATTTTCTTTTGACATACCCAAGCTAAATAATGTCCGCGATTGCGATTTTTTTACCCAATCTCACTTTTTTCTTCCGATTCCAATTTATTTTGTTAATTGATGGACTTTTTGCCTTTCAATTTTTTTAGTGATCCTCTTGTTTGAACTTCTATATTTTATGTAATTAATCGGAGGCAAAAAATGAAATTGGAGAAGAAAATCATTTCGTAACCTCTAGTCAAAAGACGTGAAACATATGTCACATTTAACGTAGGGCTGTTCAGTGGGCTGGATCGGCACAATCTCGGTCCGTCCCGCTACCCGCCCCAACCCTCCTTAAGAAAACGAATGAAAAATGTCAGTATCAGGGTTCGAACTCGGGACGGGACTAGGGCTCCCCCCCCCCTCCCCCCTTGCAGAAATTAGTCGTTGCACAAACAACCACTTTTGATTTTAGTCATTTTTAACCCCTAAGTTAGTATATTTACACTTTAACCTTATTTCTCAACTATAAAAACCTCATTTTTCTCACATATCTCTCTCTACAAGTCTAAATTGCACACTAAATATTGTATTTTATTTGGTAATTTCTATCAAAGTTCAAAAATTGGGAGTGAAGTTGGCAACTAGCTTGAGGATCATCGAGCAAAGTTTCAATTTTCAACCTCGATTACACGTCGACGTTACGTCGGCGTTTGGTACCTTTGTTCCTTCTTTAAATTATTATTGTTACTTAATTTTAATTATCGTACTTAATTTCATTAACTGTAATTATTTATTTGCATAATTATAATGAAACGAAGTGGATATTTTTTTGGTAGAGGTACTAGGGGTAACAGGGGTAAGGGTGCATCTTCCGGTAATCCTAATTACGATGATTTCACTCATATAGATGAAACTGATTTTAATATACCATTAGATCATGAGGTATATTCTGCATGTGAACCAGACTTTAATTTAGAAAATGAATTAGAAGATAATTTAGATAACACACTCACTAGTGCACCTCCACCTCAGGCTGAAACTGAAACTGGAATGCCATATATTCCCCCTAGTATGAGTCGAGGACAAAAACAACAAAAATTAAAATCACCTGTATGAGATTTTTTGATATGGACATTCCTAATCAACTAGCTATTTGCAAAATTTGTCACGAAGTTTATAAATTTAAAACTGGAAAAGGTCAAGGTGGGACGGGAGGTTTAATGAGACATGTGGAAAACTCTCACAAAGCAAGGTATAACCAATACTTGGCTGAAAAATCGGGTGTGCAAATGCCTTCTGAGTTGGGACAAGGTTCACATAGTGTCCCCGACCAAGTACAAGGTCGAATTAATCTGATGACGGGGAGGGGGGGGGGAGAGTTATATGTCCGAAATATGATAAACACAAAGATGGGGAAAATTTAGCAAAAGTAGTTGCGGTGGAGGGTTTGCCTTTTTCATTTCCTTCTTCTCCTGGTTTTATTCATTAAATTCGAGAAACATATAATCTTGCTTTTAACGGTTTTTCTAGATCAACTGTTAGAGGAGATGATTTGCGCATGAATATCAATAATATTTGCGTTATGCATTGTATCATTTTAATGATAAAGTGGCTATCACTTCTAACATAGGCCATAGTACTAATGATAATGATTATTTAACTGTTACATATCATTGGATAGATCAGAATTGGTCTATGCAAAAATGTATATTAACATATAGATATATTGATGATAGGCACACTAAAGCTTTTATTTCAAAAATTATTCATGAAATTGGTGAATATTATGGAATTACTGATAAAATTATGACTATTACATTTGATAATGCTTCTTCTAATGATTCTGCTGTAAACATTTTAAAAACTCGATTGACTCCATCTTTTCCCAATTTTTTTCATGTTAGATGTGCATGTCATATTTATAACTTAGTTGTAAAGGATGACCTAAAACTTTTTAAAGACATCCTTGATAAAGTACAATTTGCTATCAACTTTATTTTTAAAGGTAATAAAATACAAAGACGCAAATAGTGTAAAAAATATGTCATGATTGTGGATTACCTTATAGGAAAATCCAGAAGAAGTTGCAACTAGGTGTAATTCTTTGTATGAACAATTAGTTGTTGCTCACGAGTATAGAAGACCTATAACTTTATTATTTAACACTCATAATCAAAATCCAAGGGATATGCTTGTAGATGATGATTAGAAAAATATTTTGGAACTTAATGTATTCTTAGAGAATTTTTTTCTAGCTACTAAGGAATTTTTTTGTATTTATTATCCTACTATTTCATCTATGTTATTTTATATAGCTTTAATATTTTTGTTACTTATGAATATATGCAAACACCAACTTACGCATCATCTATTAAAATAATGTTTTTTAAATTAAAAAATACTTTTTATTTCACTATTTATTTTATTTGTGTTGTATTAAATTCTACTATTAAAGTAGACGGTTGTAAAACACTTGTTGAAACAATTTATGAAAGCTTAGAAATACTTCCAACTCCAAGTCCAACAGACCCAACTGAAGAACCAACTTACGAACCAACTAAAAAGAAGTTATGTGTAGCATACACACTGAATGCATATATATATATATATATATTACCAAGAGCAAAGTGCAAATAATCAATCGACTTCTGTACCATCTTCTTCTACTTCACTGCAACCTTATAAAAAGCATGTGGTTTCTGCTTTAGGTATTCAAAGCCTTAGAAATAGAATGTATAGTGGTTCAAGTTGTTCACAAATTAGCCAGTTTGATGTTTATGTTTTGCAGAGTGTTGTACCGTACAAATCAATTGTCAGTGAAGATGGACGTGAAGACTTGCTGAAATACTGGAGGGAGAATGAGAAGACATTTCCGACATTATCAAAGATGGTTCGAGATGTGTTGAATATTCAAGCGTCATCAACAGCTTCTGAAATAGCTTTTTCTGCTGGAAGGTTTCTTCAAATAGGAGAGCACATACACTCATTGGCGGGAGACAACTTGAAGATTGCAGTTTTATTAAGAGATTGAATTAGAGCGGAGCGTAGAAGATGCGGTCAACCATAGATCAACGAAGAATACGACTATAACTACAACGAAATCTTATCCGAGGGAGCAGAAAACGATGTCGAACAATTTGACCAACAACTTCCAATTTCAACAGAAGATCCTCAAGAGATTGTGAGGGAATTAGAAAAAGTATGGTTGGATATGTAATTTTTTAATGACAATTTTACTATGTGATTTGCAATTTTTTAACTACGAAACAAAGTTGTAATTTTGAAATTGTATTACAAAAAAATAATCATATTTCTATTAAATAATATAAGAGACAAAAACACAGCATTGTGATGTGTTTATTTCACTATCTTGTTCAATTATTTAAGAGTTTCAATATATAAAAAAATCCCCCCAAATCCCCCTTCCCTCCCCGACTCGTCCCGTCCCGTCCCCCCAGATTCCGTCCCCTTTGATAGCGGGATGTGGAACGGGACGGGACCACTTTCCATCCCTCTAATCCCGGCCTCCCTTCCCGGTCCCGATCCACCCCGTGCCATCCCGTCTCGTTCTTTCCTGTCCCACTGGCCACCCTAAATTTAATAGATCATTTTGATGTTCTGTCAGCTGGAGTGGACCCAAAAAATACACTTAATAGAGAAATTTTACGATATCTATATTCTATACTCGAGATAGTAATAATACAATAACGATTAAAAAAAATGACCATCCAATTTAAGGGACTATTCGAGTTGAAATAGACAAAATTACCCTTCCACTATTTAAATTTTAAAAATCCACTGTAGCAAAATAATTCAAACTCACCCTTTCCATTCCATATTTCCATTGTTTGTTCCTCAGTTCTCTCACTCCTTCTCTGTAGTTCTTTTTTGTCTTAATGAAGAAGAAATGAAGTTCCAGTTAGATATACAATAATAGCATTAATATCTACACACAGTCACACAGTCCCATTAATGATTAATCTGAGTCAACAAAAGCAGTGAAGCTTCTCAAATAAAATTCAAAATCCATTACATTATTTTTTTCTGCTCTCTTCTTCCTTGTTGTTCAATGTGTGTACCACAAGCGCGTGTACATTTAAGGATAAACCTTCTTTAGCTCGAGCTTAATTATTAATGGCTTCGTCATCGAGAGGGCGAAGTCCGTATTCCTCATCTTCTTCATCCGGTCGGGTACTACCACGATCATATTCCTCATCTACGATGTCGTTTTATGGCTCCGGAAATGGCTACAATTCCAGATCCATGACTCCGAGTCACAGTCGTTCAGATTCGGTATACTCACAAGGTTACGAAAACCGTACGCCGGTGAGTTACCCGTCGGAAGAGGAGTTGATTGATGAACAACCAGTTGATGATATGCCTAGATCCGGAGATAGTATTTCTGTTACGGTTAGATTTCGGCCAATAAGGTAAATTCTGGATCTGCTTCAACTGATTTAGATATACGTAAAAGTGAGTTTTGAGACAATGTCGTAAGTATTTGAATTGCTGTAATTATGTTAAAAAATACACCCGAACTATCACTTTTTCGCGAGTTTCACACCTCTACTATCAGTTGTTTAAAAATACATTTCAACTATCCGTTGTTCCCTTTTTCTACCTTTTTCTACCTGAACGATGGTGATAGTTTAGGTAGGAAAATGGAACAACGGATAGTTAATAGTTCAGGTAGGAAGGGAACAACGGATAGTTGAGTTTTGTTTTAATACATAAATGATGATAGTTTAGGTAGGAAAAAGGAACAACTTATAGTTGAGGCGTGAAACTCACGAAAAAATGATAATTAGAGGTGTTTTTTTTATTATTAACTCTTACATATATGTAGTTATGTGGCGCTGAACTATAGGGAGGTGAGTTTTGAGACAATGTAGTAAGTATTTGAATTGTTGTAATGTTGGTGACAGTGAACGAGAATATCATAAGGGCGATGAGATTGCATGGTATGCAGATGGTGATAAAACTGTGCGGAACGAGTATAATCCAGCCACAGCCTATGCATTTGGTACAATTCTAGACTTTTTCGGGTTTCATCTTGATTCTGATTAGTTTGGGAACAATGTGGAATTTATGGGTGGTTCGGAAAATAATTGCTTTGGAATTAGATTTTCCTTGAAGTTCATATAGTTATTTTGGTGATGTTTGCTTTGATGCTGGGTAGATAGAGTGTTTGGACCTCAAACAAGTACTCAGGATGTCTATGAAGTAGCTGCTCAACCTGTGGTTAAGGCTGCAATGGAAGGCATACATGGTATTTTTTTCTTTGGACTGACTTGTTATGATTTAAGTGTGACATATTGTGCTGTCCGATTTAATTGTATTGATCTGTTATTTTTGTATTTTGATATGAGACCCGCTGATTATGCAGGCACTGTATTTGCTTATGGAGTTACAAGTAGTGGAAAGACACACACTATGCATGTAAGTCATTTTCCTTTGTGTTATATCCTTTTTTCCTTGAATTGAAAGAAAGTTCACCGACTCCGTTACATTGCCAATGACCTGTCTAGTAACTTTTGGTCGTTAAGTATTGACAAAGCTGCTGTCCGGTAATACTGCATAACTTTATATTTATTGCACATTTTGTTGAAACTTGATGGTTAAATTGCAGTTGCTTGCTTCATTTTCGTCTTTGCTAACTGAAGTTGTTTTTCTCCTCCCCCATCCCCCCTCCGCCCAAGTGCACACATTATTATTATTATCTGAATGTTGATTTTTGGGATCTTGCTTTCAACAGGGAGATCACGTTTCTCCAGGCATAATTCCTTTGGCGATAAAGGATGTTTTTAGCATCATTCAAGATGTAAGTAAGCTCAGAAGTTTACCTCATTCTGAAAATCTGGTGCTGAATTTTTTTCGTCTAGCACGACACCTTACAGCCATATGGCATTATTCAATTTACTCAATCATTCTTCCATGAGATCGAGGAACCATGCTTGTTTCAAGTACTAATTGATTATTCCAACTCTAAATTTTCAGACTCCTGGACGTGAATTCTTACTTCGGGTGTCATATATTGAAATCTACAATGAGGTTAGTATGGTGCACATCAGTAGATATTTCACATACAATGTAGTGACACTGATTAGAAAGAGTAACAACCATTATGCTTTGCGGAATTGTTCCTGCATATATGAGCATCTTTTGTTGCGATGCTACATCTATGTTTAGATTTTCAGCTCATGTCCTTCATAGCTGCATCATAAACTTCTCCGACACAAAGTGAAATACTGTTTAGTGTATACTTAGCATCTGTCTTTATAAACTCGTCACTTCTAGATATTTCTAACTTTCTCATACCAATTTTCACCACAATTAATTTATGTACTCTCCGTATTTTTGATGTCAGGTTATCAATGACTTGCTGGATCCTACTGGCCAGAATTTGCGTGTCAGGGAAGATGCACAGGTTTTTGTTCTAATAAGACTTGCTTTTTAGAGGCATTTGGCAAGGCTTATTCTATTTGTTTTTAAAAAGCCAGTTTTCCTGAAGTTATGGTTCTCGTCATGTTGATTATTCTTCTACATTTTTGTCAGTATCGTTTCATATAAGGGATCTGGATGTAGCGCTGTACCTACAGACAATCATTTACTTTAAGAAAATAGTAGAAAACAATTGCACAAAAATAATGATGTCTCCGAACCAATCGTCACTAGCTTGTGAGTAAATTTAACTTGTACTGTAGTACACCTCAAATTATCTAGAGTCGCTAATAACCCTGAAAGTGAATCAAGGAACAAACTGAAGCTAACTTATATTACATTTAGTATTGTTCTTTTCACCACCTAAGCTATAGTTGCTACGGTTTCCTCTAGCTTTTCTACCTAGATATTGGGTTTAGGATGTTTGTTCCAAATTGTTCCTTTCACCACCTAAGCAACAGATCCTGATTTTTCCTCTCTATTTTTTTCCTTGTATAACAGATGTTTATGCTGCTGTATATAGTTGATTCTAGTGTTAAGGTATAGTTCTTAATCTTTCACGCATGATATAAATATGCAGGGTACTTATGTTGAAGGTATAAAGGAGGAAGTTGTTTTGTCACCCGGCCATGCTCTTTCGTTCATTGCTGCTGGGGAAGGTAATTATTGTATATGTTCCAATTCTTTCTCTCCAAACCCGTTATTGACGGCCAATACCATGTTACAGGCAATTTATATTTATTTCTATCCTTTGTATTGCAGAGCATCGTCACGTTGGTTCAAATAATTTCAATTTGTTCAGTAGCCGCAGTCACACAATATTTTCTTTGGTAAGTTGCTCAAGATGGTTCGTTGTTATATAATCGCTTTGTTCAACCTGGAATGCTGCTAAGTACTGTTTAGCAATATGTGACTAATAAATATTGTACCTTCTAGTGAGTCAAAGTTCCTTAGTTAAGGTATGCACGTGAATTATCCCTGTGGAATCTGATTATTAAGTGGCTGTTCATCTGAATTATCACTAACTTTTTTGTATATATGGATTTCCTACCAAGTGGGATCATGTTAATCTTCTTTGCACTTCCCCCGTGACATCACTTTTTGAATATATCTGTAATTTATGTCCTGGTAGTTAATATATCATATACTATCTTTTGCTCTGATTATATTGGGTCTGTGGTCATAATATTTAGTTTGGTTACTTTATAGTTCTCCCTCCTTAAAATTTTCAACATTATCTTATTATGTCCACTTCCTTGCACATTTTGCAGATGATTGAAAGTAGTGCCCATGGTGACGAGTATGATGGAGTGATCTTCTCACAGCTCGTATGGCTACTTGCACTGTTTGTTCAATATTCAAATGTCAACCCTTACGTTATAGCATCTCACTCTTTTCTTTTTTTGCCCCTTAGAACCTGATTGATTTAGCAGGGTCTGAGAGTTCTAAAACTGAAACAACGGGATTACGGAGAAAGGAAGGATCATACATAAACAAAAGTCTGCTGACCCTAGGAACTGTACGTACTTTAAGCATCTCTCATTGACCATTTCTATGATGGTTTCCTACAGTAATTGTTTAATGGCACATTTGTCATAATTCAGTTTCTCGTCCTTGCCTATCATAGTGAATTAATGATTGCATATTACTTTTTCAGGCTGTGCTAAAGATTATAATAATCTGAGTGTAAAGCTGATGCATTAATTGTGCTCTCATGTATTAGGTCATTGGAAAACTAAGTGAAGGGAAGGCATGTCATGTTCCTTATCGAGATTCTAAACTTACTCGCCTACTCCAAACATCGCTGAGTGGACATGGACATGTTTCTGTAAGTACGATGAGTGCATACATGGAGTTCTATTCTATTCTTCATATCTTTTGTTTATACAGCTTTAATGATGTGCAATTGTGCATCTTTTGCCTCTTAGCTCTCCATTCTTGTTCTTTTAAATAAATAATGAGGCACATTCTTCCATCTGATATTCATGGTGCTTGCTGTGGCATTAATTGCTTCACAGGTAGGATGGCTAATTTTCTCCCTTATTTGTTATCTGCAGCTCATATGTACTTTGACTCCTGCTTCAAGCAATATGGAGGAAACACATAATACGTTAAAGTTTGCCAGTAGGGCTAAACGTGTTGAAATTTATGCATCACGCAACCAGGTTTGCCCTTTTAGCATGCTTCTGTTTTGTAGAATTGCAATAGAGAAGGCTGACAGTTTGATATGTAATTCTTTCAGATAATTGATGAGAAGTCTCTGATTAAGAAATATCAGAGGGAAATATCATGTCTGAAACAAGAGCTTGATCAGCTAAGAAGGGGGATGCTTATAGGTGTCAATCATGAAGAAGTTTTGAACTTGAGACAGCAGGTATGATTTAAAGTTAAATGTGTGTTAAAGACTCTCTATAGGTAGATGTGATTGTGTCAAACTAATTGCATGTTTAATAAATGTACTCTATTAGCTACTTAGGGTGTTCTTCTTTTAACATAAATGGTAAGGTAGGGGTACTGTCTAGCGGAAACAACCTCTCTACCTCACAAAGATAGTGGTAAGGTCTGCATACATCCTACCCTTCCCAGACCCCACTTGTGGGATTACACTGGGTATGTTGTTGTTGTTGGGTTCTGAACTGAATTACTTATTCTCGTTCATTTTACAGTTGGAAGAGGGACAAGTGAAAATGCAATCAAGATTGGAAGAGGAAGAGGAAGAGAAGGCAGCTCTACTTAGTCGGATACAGAGGCTAACTAAACTGATCCTTGTTTCTTCAAAGAATTCAATTCCTGGTTATTTGGGTGATGTTGCTGCTCAACAAAGGAGTCTTTCTGCTTCTGAAGATGATGTAGGTTTTTCTTTGTCATATTATCATGAGTTGTGTTCTTCAATGCCAATCTTTCTTCACTCAACCTCTGTGCATAGTTTCTGGATTTTAACCTAGATGATTGCTTTGAGATTCTGCAATTGTTTATGCACTGTCAAAGATGGTTTATTTAATCATTGCTATATTCTTCATTCAACTTGCTCAACTCATTAATATTGGAATGGAATATAAACTATTCCTCTCATTTTTTTCCTTCCAGTTATTATTTAGACAGACATTCTCTGCCTTTATCTGATCTAGGATAGAACTCTTTTTTTTTTGTGTACTGAAATCTTCTATTTTCGACCTTTCCTTCAGAAAATGGACAGTTCTATGCTCACAGATAGCGAGAATCAGAAAGACCCTTCGTCAGATAGTTCTGATTTAAAACACAAAAGATCCTCTAGCAAGTGGAATGATGATATATCACAGGCTGGAAGTACGATTACTGAATTGACGGAGATGGGTGAACTTCTTGGTGGTTCTTCCTGTGGTTCAAAGCTGCCCATAGTATGTTGTCTCAGCCTTCTCTTTGTTTTACAATTTTAAAACTTTAAAGTGGAGGCTGGTTATTTAGTTGTTCTTGATTCAATTTGCCAATTGAGTGCATGTGAATCTCAATCCTTCTCACGGACTCGAAAGATTTACAAGTCAATACACAGTTGGTCTTATTCATTAAGGTGAATTTATTTTACTGAAAAATGCAACTTCTAAAGACAGAGTGCTGAGGTCTACTGAAGCTTTAAGCACAAATCGCAATTCAGGCACACATATCAGTAGGAAACGGTGCAAACGAAAAGAAGTCAAAAGAATATATGTAACTAAAGTTAACTCTATACACAAACAACATTATAAGGGGAAATGAAAAGAAATACTGTAACTAAGTGAAATATATGAGCAAAGCTATGTCAATCAAGTTCAAACATCATTTTGAGATTTGGTTAGATTAAAAATTATTCAAATTTAAGTTTCTAGTTCAGATTTTCTCTTAATTTCTAATACCAAATTTCTTAAATAATTTTCATAATCATCCATTAAGTTTACTTAATAATTAAAATGTTGATTTACCGTTTATTCTTCCCTTTAGTGCCGCCATTTAGAACGCATGGCTTTGGCTCTTAGGTGCACGCCTTAGCATCTTGGCGCATGTACTGAAGCGCCACCTAAGCAAGGTGACATGCTTAACCTTTGATGCACCTAGCTTCAGGGCTTATATGTGCCTCCACTGTGTATTTAACCAGTAAATGCCAGCCAAGGTCATTCATTATCCAGAATTTGACATTAGATAAAGTTTCAAATTAAACAAACATCGTTCCAGAATTGACATTTGAATACTCTCACAATTTAGTATCAGGATTGAAAAGTTGTGTGGTTCTGTAGATATATGATAATTTTCTTTTAGACCGATCATGTTCTCTTAATGGAAATTGGTTTCTAGATAAAGAATGGTATAAGGGCGGCTTATAAACCATTCCTCCCTTAACAGGATTTGGTTTAGCTTTGCGTGGGGGTACAACGCCCTACTGATGTCGGGTGTTTGACTGCTTGGATTACAATCCATGGATGAGATATGGAAATACTATTTTATCCTTTCTACCTTGGCCTTAGGATTCACCGTAGCTTATGCCATCTCACTCATCACCTTAAGCATGATTGATCATCAGCTGTCACCCTTTTGCTTACCTAATTTGTTTGTTATTTCTTTTACTTTAACAATAATTATACACATAATAAGGATATTTTCAAAAGAAATTAATGAACTCACGTCATCTACATACAAAACCTAGTGTACAATTTACCCAATCTAATTGACAATCCCCTAGGCCCCACTAGATCAGACGTTACTAAACGAGTCATATAGCTGACCTAAACTGGCTTTGATTGATTGGTTGATATTCTCCAATCCCATCTATCCCGAATCTGTTCACTATCTCCTTTGCTAATGATTCCTTCACTATGATCTAACCATATTATGATCCACTTTTAAACTTCAATTGACCAAATGACCCTATGGCTTTGAGGAGATGCATATTTGCTTATATCTAAAGTCAGTATAGCTGGAACATCTTTCTAGTCCTTTGTCTGATGCGTTGAACAAATCGTATATGGTTTCAACATGATGATTGTCTGTTCTGTTTGAATACAGGAAGGTATCTCGATGTCAGATGAAATGGACCTCCTGGCTGAGCAAGTTAAGATGCTTAGCGGAGAGATTGCATTCAGCAGCAGCACATTGAAGCGGTTGGTGGAGCAATCTGTAAATGATCCTGAGAGTTCAAGAAATCAAGTATGCTTTCTTTTGTTATTCTTTTTCAATCTTCAAAACAATTTTGATGGTTAAGTTGGATGGGACAATCATTTGTTTGTCTGCTATAACCTACTGTGGTTAATTAGGGTCTCTTCTAGATTTTCTTCCAAAAGGCAGTCTTTTTACTATTCTACTGTTGGATATGCATTTTTATCATTTGATTCTTACCACAAAATTCTAGGTTTTATGTTAATCTTTCTGTTAAGTTTCGAACTTAGTCGCTTCTAGTGCTATTACCAAAATGGTAAAGCATCTCCAACATTTGAAGTCCCTAGGCTTCTTATATCATAACTGCAGGAAGTAGAGTCTTGTTCTTTGTACATGTTCTGTTCTTCCTTATGCAATGCAGCTGTATGAATGGAAGTTACTTATTTGTTTTTATTGTCTATGTAATTGTGTTTTTGTGTTTAGGATCAGGACTCACTTATGCTAACTCCTATGACAGATTGAAAATTTAGAGCGCGAAATCCAAGAAAAGAGAAATCAAATGAGGATCCTGGAACAGCGCATTGTTGAAAACAGTGAAGCATCAGTTTCTAAAGCATCATTAGTTGAAATGCAGCAGGTGACCTCATATTATCCTTTTCAGCCTCATTGTTTTTCTTTTCCTTTTAAATTTGTGTGTCTCATATTTCTGTCTTTTAGCAGACTCTGATGAAATTGATGACACATTATAGTCAGACGGGCTTTGAGCTTGAGGTATGTAGCAGATAAGAATTTATTGACACCTTTTTCCTTTTAAGAAAAGACAAAAAAGAAGACAAACCTAAGAAATTTGCCGTTGTTGTCACAATCTGCGTAGCTATCTCTATTCCAAGCTGTTTGAATTTGATCCTCTGATGCAGATAAAATCAGCGGACAATCGGATTCTTCAGGAAGAGCTGCAAAACAAGGTCAGATAGCAGTCTATTTTATCTTCATTGGAAATCAAATATTTGTCAGTGCTAAATTTTGTTGACCTTGTGTTCAATTTCAAGCTAGTAGTTTTTTGCCCCACGAGTAATGTGGCTGTTATCTTTTTGTTGTTTCAGTGTTCAGAGAACAAGGAACTGCAGGAAAAGATTTATCATCTTGAGCAGCAGCTGGTTGCAGTCAAGGCTGAAAAGTCATACCCATCATTGGAACCACGTGTATCTGCCGAATATGTTGATGAACTTAGAAAGAAAATTCAGTCCCAGGTGATTTTTATATCATTTTTTCTGGCAATTGACTTGGCCTGCATCTTTATCTATGGACTTGAATGGACTGGTTGCTCTTGGAACAAATTTTTGATACAGATAGTGTCCATTCCCAGTGCTTAGGAAGGTGGGGAGCATCTGAAGCCTTAAACCAAACTCCTGACAGTATATGTTGCAGTGGTCTTAATATAGTTCCTATAGACGGTCTCTCTTCTGAGCCATATCAATATTTTAATTAGAGACAAGTTACAAAGGAGGGATCATGTGAACCCTTGCTACCTCCAGAGTCTAGATATGTCATATGTACAAACCTCCTTGCATCAAAATGATTGCAAGTGAACCACTAGCAATTCTCACATGATATTCCTGGTATTATTATTATTCTGTGTAACATTCCATACATTATTGTTCAATGTATAACAATCCCCTTATTATTATTCAACACAAACAATTCTTACATTATAATACCCGTATAAAACTAAACAATCCCTAAAGGTCATAAGGATGTTATTAGAACTCACTTTAGGTAAGTCCTATGCCAATGTAACTAGTGGAGAACCTTATTTATTCATGCTTTGTATGCCTTTAAGATTAGAATCTAAAACATGATATGTTGAGACCATAAAATATTCCAAGCTATGTTCATCAGAGGAATTTCAGTGATCTGATTAGTGGATCTATCAGGCGTACCCGTTCTCTTCTTTCTTTCCTCGTCAAATGCTTTATGCTTTTCTGGTGCGGATTTTATTTCAAATCTTTGTTGTGATTAACTATCTGCAATTTTTCTGTTTCTAGTTACTTCTATGTTAGAACTCTTTGATTCTGTTAGTTGATATCCATCCCAATTATCAGACTGGATCTTTCTAACTTTTTTATATGATGTCATGCATATTTTTTCCGTCTTCACCTTACAGGCACATTATTAACATTGCATTTGCTTCAGATGAGTTTGTATCACAGATCTTATATATTGTTTTGCAATTTGAGCAGGATATTGAGAATGGTAAACTAAAGCTAGAACATGTCCAGATCGTAGAGGAAAATAGTGGTTTACATGTACAGAACCAGAAATTGTCCGAGGAAGCTTTGTATGCAAAAGAATTAGCATCTGCTGCTGCTGTTGAACTTAAAAACTTAGCTGGTGAAGTCACAAAGCTCTCGTTACAGAATGCAAAACTAGAGAAAGAGTTGTTGGTTGCTCGAGAGATGTTGAATTCTCGTGGTTTCATTGCACAAACTGGTAATTTTGGAAGCCGAAAGCATGGTGAAAACCAACGACCAGGGCGTAGAGGTCGGATCTCTGGCAGAGGAAGTGAAATTCCAGGAGCGATTCATGATGATTTTGTCACATGGGACCTAGATCCTGAAGATTTAAAGATGGAGTTGCAGGCCAGAAAACAGCGGGAGGCAGCTCTGGAGGCTGTCTTGGCTGAGAAGGAAGTTGTGGAGGATGAGTACAGGAAAAAGGTTGAAGAGGGAAAGAAAAGGGAGGCAGCCTTGGAAAACGATTTAGCAAATATGTGGGTGCTTGTTGCTCAGCTGAAGAAAGAGATTGGTGCTAGGCAAGATACAAAGCTGGCAGCTGAAAGGCAGAATGTAGAAGATAGTCTGAATGATATAAAAATCAATGATATCAACCACAAGGACCCGATTCTCGTTGATAGCCTAGCCGTGAATCATACAACTGCCATTGTTGAGGCTCCCAAGGAAGAACCACTTGTTGTCCGCTTGAAGGTAGTTTCGTTATCATTTTCTTTTCACTTGTCGCTATGGACGGGTTCAGGAGGGGTAGAGGTAGGCCGAAGAAGTATTGGGGAGATGTGATTAGACGGGATATGGCGCAGGTGTAACTTACTGAGGACATGACCTTAGATAGGGGGTTATGGAGGACACATATTAGGGTAGAAGGGTAGTATGTAGTCCAGCGTAGTCTTACTCACGCTTACAAACTGGTAGTTGTAGTGTTATTATTGTAGGCCCGCTTAGCCTATCATACTAGTAGACGCAATATTGCTTTGTAGTCCCCCGTCGTTTGATTTCTGCTGCTATGTGTTCTTTAGTGTACTTTGTTTATTTTATTTACATGCGTTAGTTACTGCTTCTTTTTTCAGAATGCGCTATCATGACTTATTCGCTTTTGATACCAGCATTTTCATACTGCTTTAAATTTCTTGTCCGGGTCTGACCGTTTCTCTTGCTTTGCTTGTGCTTGTGCTTTGTCTTGAGCCGAGGATCTCTCGGAAACTGCCGCTCTACCTACCAAGGTAGAGGTAAGGTCTGCAGACCCCACGTTGTGGGATTTCACTGTGTATGTTGTTGTTGTTTCTTTTCACTTGTCGGCACTGATACTTACACTTGTATGTGTTCGGATGTATCAATATCGTTCATCTTAATTAAATCTTCTCCTTTTATTTGTTTAGTTACTGACATCCTGGCGTTCCACATGGTACCAATTCTGAAATGTTTCATAGAATCACAAGTAGGACCGGCAATGTTAGCTTATTTTCTTTACTGGTTCTGTATGGCAATCTTTGTGCCCTTTTGTGCTACTCCATCCCTCTTATTTGACAGTTTCAATTGCCATGACGTTTCATTGAGTTGTAGATTTTATTGGTGGCAGTGGAGAAAATAGAAAGTGGCACTTGGAAGTTAGTTTGATTAGGAAAAGCACAATTAAATATAGAATTTTTAGTAGTCAAATGACCAACATCTTGAAATTTGTGGAAGGCATGCAATTGCTTCTTTACGTGCCTTGGTTACTTCAAAAATCCAAAAGTTTTATGATCTTTTACACTTGTGCCTCCAGGCTCGAATGCAAGAAATGAAGGAAAAGGAACATAGGTACTTGGGGAATGGTGATGCAAATTCCCATGTATGTAAAGTGTGTTTTGAATCACCTACTGCTGCAATGCTTCTTCCATGCCGCCATTTCTGCTGTAAGACTCCTTTCTCATTCTAGGCTCGTAATTTCTTTGTTTTCACTATATGAGCTGTTCCAATGTCATGAATTTTGCAGTGTGCAAGTCTTGTTCCCTTGCCTGCTTCGAGTGTCCCATATGTCGGACAAAAATTGTGGATAGGATTTTTGCTTTTACTTGACTTTGTTTTTCAAGCTCATGATTATGGTGAAGAGAAAGGTGATTTTCTGATCCTCGTATTTTCTTACATCTTACAGTTGACTGTAAGAATAATTTTCACAATGATTACATTCCAAAAGTGTGTTAATTATACCCAAATTACAATAATCATCTAAGGGTAGAATCTTCATCTAAGGCTAGGATTAGGCTAGGATTAAGTCATTAGTTGACTAAGATATATACCTACCATATATACAATATTATAATCAATTACAATTATGACTAAATAATTACAATATTATTCTATCATACCCGCGCAGTCGAAGCGGGATGTCGGCGTATGCCGAGATTGTCCCCGAAAATCTTCAAATAGAACTAGTGGAAGACCTTTTGTAAAAATATCAGCAATCTGGTAGTGATGGGACATGTAAGGCACACACTTGTCCACGAACAACTTTTTCGCGAACAAAGTAAATATCCAGCTCAATATGCTTAGCGCGTTGGTGGTTAACCGGATTCCCATAGAGATAAATAGCACTAACATTATCACAATACACCAATGTCGCCTTCAGAACCGGACAATGGAGCTCTAAAAGAAGGTTTTGGAGCCAACAAGATTCAGACACCACATTGGCAACACCTCGTTATTCTGCTTCGGCACAGGATCTGGACAACGTCGCTTGCTATTTGGAGGACCAAGATACCAAGTTATCACTAAGGAATATACCATAACCATACGTGGAGCGTCTGGTGTCCGAACATCCACCCCAATCAGCATCTGTATAGGAAACAAGGGTGGACGTCGACAACAGATATAAATGCAAGCCATAATCTAGAGTGCTCTGAATATACAACACAATGCGTTTGAGGGCATGCGTGTGATCCTCCATCGGGTTATGCATGAATAGACATACCTGTTGTACATCATAGGAGATGTCGGGCCTCGTGAAAGTGAGATATTGCAGGGCCCCTGCAAGGCTGCGGTAATGTGACAGGTCTGCATATGGCTTGCCAGAGGAGGCACTCAACTTCGGTTTAGTATCAACCGGAGTTGCAGACGACTTACAGGAGGACATGACGTGTCACAACTTTACTCTTGCTTTGTTTTGATTGTCTTGCTTGTGATTTTTCTTTGTCTTGAGCCGAGGGTCTCCCGAAAACAACCGCTCTACCTATCAAGGTGGAGGTAAGGTCTGTGTACACTCTACCCTCCCCAGCCCCACGGTGTGGGATTTCACTAGGTATGTTGTTGTTATGACGTGTCACAGCTATCCCCAAGAAGTAACTTAGTGGCCCTAGATCTTTCATAGCAAACTCAGAGCCAATCAGTGACATGATAGACTTGTGAAGAGCATCGGATGAGGCAGTCAATATAATATCATCCACGTACAAAAGAAGGTAAGCAATATCATTACCCTGCCGGTAGATGAACAAATAATGATCAGATCGACTGTTAGAAAACCCAATATGTGAAACATAATCTCAAACCTCTTGTACCAGACCCGAGGAGCCTGTTTGAGCCCATATAATGATTTCTTCAGAAGGCACACATGATTCAGATAAGTGGAGTCTCGGTATCCCAAGGGTTGGTACATGTACAACATTTCATTTAGGTTTCCATGTAGGAAGACATTTTTGACATCAAGTTGATGAAGTGACCATGCTTTCGAAAGAGCCAGACTAAGGACCGTTCTTATAGTTGCCGGTTTAACCACCAAACTGAAAGTCTCACCGCAATCCACATCAACATATTGTGTCTTTCCATCACCTACAAGACGGGCTTTATGCCTCTCAAAAGTACCATAAGATTTTTCTTTGTGACTGAAAATCCACATAGACTGAATCACATTAGCATCAGGGGGACGGGGAACCAAATCCCACGTCCTATTATTAATAAAAGCATTAAATTCATCATCCATAGCCATTTTCCAATTCGGATCATTAAGGGCAGGCACAGGATTACGAGGCAATGGTGATTTGGTAACACGGGTGTGAAGACCATATTTTGTGTTGGGCTTGAAAATTTCGTGTTGACTACGAGTGACTGGCCGTTGGGCCGGAAGAGGAAGTGGGCCAGTGGGTGGAACGGGATTGCCCGACAGTGGGCAGGGACTTGGGCCGTGGGTGGAACGGGACGGGCTTTTGGCGAAACCCGCCTCTTCAAGGAAAAGCATAGAGCGGGCTTGGTCAAACGGCGTTAGAGGATTGCTTTGGCGGATGAGCGTACCCACTCCACTATACGCGTCGGTAAGGCTGTCAACCATTTGTAAAACCAACCGATTGTTAGTAACCGGCGCTCCAACGTTGTTGAGTTGACAACAAGCGGATGCATTGGGAAACACCGCCATGTCGGTGGTGAGAATGCTTGCTCAAGGGTGATGGCTCGGGATTTTTTGTTATCTTGAAAGATATCCCGTAAGCGATCTCAAGCCTCCATCGCCATGGAGTCGGGTTCAATAATTGTATGCAACAAATTGCTTGAAATAGTTGCATAGATCCACCGAAGAACCGTCGCATCAAGGGTGAACCACAATTCTTTTTCATCATCGGTGCCCGACACGTTTTTCTTGCCTTTTGCCGATGGGATTATGTGATGAATAACCCGTTGGGAGCGGCAATGGATTTTAAAGAGCTCTACCCATGTCGCATAATGAACATTTTCCATCTCAAGAGATGGAAATATGAGTTTTGATATTGGAAATGGCAAGAGCGGGATGAAAGGTGGATTTAGAGTCGTCGACGGAAAAGGAAAAAAATAAAGTTTTGGTGGTGTCTAAAGTCGCCCGCCGGCTAGATGAGAGGAGGGGGTCCGACGGGGGAGGTGAATATTTTAGGCTAGGATTTTCCCCTGAACTCTTGATACCATGTAAGAATATTTTTCTCAATGATTACATTCCAAAAGTGTGGTAATTATACCCAAAGTACAATAATCATGTAAGGGTAGAATCTTATCTAAGGCTAGATACCATATATACAATATACTATAATCAATTACAATTATGACTAAATAATTACAATATTATTCTATCAATTGTGAAATTAATTTTGAACTAATTGAAAATTCTTACCTTCCTCCGTCTTTTCTTTACTGCAGGGTTTCATTGTCAACTCGCCATTTCAGTGACATTCTTTAATTAGTTCACCCCTGTATGTTGTAACCTTATAATGATATATTATTTTCCCTTGTTACTTCACAAACTGTAAAATAAGACCCCCCAAAGAACTGCAGGAAACAAAGAGGAAAGGATGTAAATGAGTAAAATCTGAAGGTTTCAGGGAGTTGCTGTGGCATATTTATTTTGATCTCTTAACCTTCAGCTGCAATGTATAGAACAATACAAACTACCATATAGTGTTTGTGTCTATATTTTTTACTAATGGTTAATAGTTTTTGGCTCTCTTTTTATTTCACATATCTCCATCAATTTGGCGGATGGTGCTTTTCAGTAGCTTCCTGTTTCGTCAGAATCAAATTCTAACTTGTATAGTACATCTGTTGTGTACAAAAGTAATGCAATTTAACTGGATATATATTATTTTACTTGTCAGGTTAACATAGTATCAAACTAGCTATGGAAAGTTGTTAGGAGTATTTATTTTTGTAGATTAACTTAAGCTCATGTGTCGTTTGTTGCATTCTCACGGCACGGCCTGTAAAACATTTTTAGACTTTGTATTCTCTCGTTTTTTTTTTTTGGGTTCTATCCGGTGTTCGGTACCTGTATTGGAGTTCGATTATATTTGAATTTGCGTTGCATAAGGTCATTCGGGGGGAATGCTCCATCCGCCGTGCTACATAGTTGGTGGTTCTGTCCATGTGTTTCAATCCATCACGTTTCAGGTGAGACAGAACACTTTTGATATTCCCTTCACTTTCGGTGTTTGTTTCTTCTTCCGGTTGGTTTGTTTTGAGGAGGGGAAAATGAAAAGAAGAAAAAAATACTGTCCTTGTTATATGGTAGCTTCTTTGCCTAGACACAGTTTCATTATTTCACTTAAATAGTATATTAGTTGAAATGGAAAAGTTAGTTAAAATAATACTCCTTCCGCTCAAAAAAGATTGTTCTAGTTTGATTTGGTACGGAGTTTAAGTATAAAAGAAGACTTTTGAAATTTGTGGTCTAAAATAAACTTTAGTTATTTGTATGGTTGTAAATTATTTTATAAAGTTAAATTGTTTCTAAATATTGATATATATCAATCTTTTTTAGACAAATTAGTAAGGAAAATAGAACAATCTTTTTGGGACGGAAAGAGTAACGAAATACAATTTTGAATGAGATTACATCACTTTAAGATTTATATAGTTCAATATATTTTTGAAAACTATAGATAACATAGAACAACGTGAAACATTTTGGGCATCTAATCATGTAACTAGAAGAGACGAATAGTTGACAACACTTACTAGTGAAAATTTATCCATATTTATACCAAACTTGTATATAAACTTTAATTACTTGACTAAGGTAAATAACGTAATGATTTAACTTTAATATGTATATTTGCAATTAAGTTATTATATTTAGTAGAACGTTCATAAGGGTATCACAGAACTTTAAAATAGTTTTTATATATGGTAAAATTTGACATAACACATGGCAGAACCGAATAATAAATTCAAAGCGGATCAGGACATTCACAGGAGCGGACCAATTGATACGCGTCCTATGGAACACAGCCGGATCCGTTGACACGGATGGAATCGAAGTAAACCACATGAGTTGACAGATTCTTATCCGGCTCAATTGTGACGCCAACCATTATTCCTTCGACATTAAGGACTTTTAATTCGTCATGTATTATATATTAATAGGGAGAGATTCTGAGGCAGAAAGTTCTTGAATTCATCCCTATACAAGGACTCTAGTCTCCAACATAGAAGGCATCTGATTCTAGCTTAACGATAGTACTTTACATACTCAAAGCATACTATAACGTTATTCTTTACTTTTTTTGCTACAAATCCGAAGTGTTCTTCAAAGCTCGGAGTAGATCTTACTCAGGAGATTCACTCGAATCCAAGTTGCCAATGCTAATTCCATCAGTACGACACTTCCTATTTGTTTAATTTCTCTATTTATAATTTATTATTTCTATTATTTGTCAAGTCTTTCCCTAGATCCCACGCATAGCGGGAGCTTAGTTCATCTGATTATTTTTTTAAAATTATTTATCAAGTAAATCAATCAATGTATTTTTTAAATCACTAACAAATTTAACTTTACCTTATTCTTGGGGTAAACAACTTCAAGTAAAATGAATGTATAAATATGCTTCTACTTTCAAATATTTTTTTCAAACTTAATTTTAAATATATTTTTTGAAAATATCTCACTTTATCCCATTAAATTTGAAATTAATTCCATACTTAATCTTGAATATCTCACCTTATCCCATTAAACTTGAATTATTTTATCCACCTCCTAAATGTTAGGAGATAAATTAATCTAAAAATTATAATCCTAACACTATAATTCCCAAATAATTTAGTAGGCGTTTGGCCATGTGTTTTCAAATCATGGTTTCATAATTTGATTTCAAATCACCGTTTGTTTATGCAATCTGAACATAATTTCAACTTCAACTTCATGTCATGATTTAAAATCTCATATCATCCAAAAATGTGTGATTTGGAATTCCAAATCATCCAAAAAGGTGATTTGGAATTCCAAATCATGATTTCAATTTTTTATATATATATATATATATATAAATTTGATCCATAAGTTTATATTTTGTAAAAAAAATAATTCATAAGTTAGTAGATATATATCAATTGATCGACTTTATATGTATTGGATATAATTGTCCAAGGTATGAACCATTATGATATTGATACACATGTGATCGTAATAGCTTGTGCAGTGTTACAATTTTTTTACAGGAATACTAAAAGAGTGATGAAATATTCACGAAATATGAACGTGATGATACAGTTGCTAATGATAATGACCAACAACCGGCTCAAAGTAACAATGTAGCTTCGTCTTCTCGGTCATCTGATCGAAAAATGCATGCTCGACGTGAAGAGATTGTCCATATAATGTGGGAGGATAATATTAAAGAGTAGTTACACTACTATTTATATTCAATTTTTCTTTTTATTAAACTAAAGTTCGATCAATTGATTATATTTTTTTTAAAAGCCTTCTAGTTGCGTATTAGCTTTGTTACGAACTATAACTTGCTCATTTGATAAAATTACATAATTTTTTTTTAATAGTTTTCATAATTTATGAGTTTTTTATATCAATGAAAAAATAAAAACTTAATAAATCCAAGTTAAATGTCTAAATAAAACTTCTAACATCAAATATTTCAAATCATGTGCAAACGCTCCTTACTCTTCAAACCAACCCACCTTTGTTATGGCTGGGGGATGAAGAGCCCGGTAATGCCGCGTTATCTTAACCGCTATAAGACTACTACGTATATGCTACCGATTATCCATTCCCAAAAGAAAAACTCAAAAAGTAAAACTTGGTAATCCGATGTTGAAAATCCTAGGAAAAGACCGCACCATAGCCAAATCGACAACAATGGCCACAAAATCCAAGTCGCAATCGATACGTATGATGTCTTCGAGGGCTTGTCTTCATGGGAATTAGTTAACCCGTCTGATGACGAACAAGATCATACTGATGACGATCAAGAATTGCTTAAACAAGAAGACCCATTTGACCTCAAACAGTTTGATGATGAAAAAATGTGTAAACAAGAAAACCCATGTTCATTTGGTATCCCTATGAAATCTCTCTCATTATTTGTTGATGATAGCTTTAAGGCTGATGATGATGATAATAATTTGGACGATGAGTTGGTTCCAATATGGTTGAGTGATAAGTTTGGGAGACAGAGGATAAGGAAAGTGGGGAAAAGGGTTAGTTCTAGGATGAACAAGTCTAAAAGGTTGCCTTACTATTATAACAGGTCAGGTTTTATTAGTGGCAAACATGGACTTGGTGCAGCAGCACAGTTACATCTAACAAGGTAAAAGGGAAAGTTTAGTTAAGTTTATTTTTTGTGAATATAATCTTTAATTATGTATGTAACACTGGTTGGATTAGGTTTATTTTAATTTGGAACTGTTAGTCTGCTCTTAACGTAGCTTTTAACCAGAATTTGGATGTAAATTTAGTAATTGATCTACTGCGTTTCAATTTCAAGATCCCAACTTTTAGTTCTCTCTCTATACCTTGCTATTTTGTCCATGTAATTTGTATAATTTATTGAAAATCTGTGGCTTTTTTTACCAGTATTGATATGGCATGGGTTTGAATAGAGCGGAATGGTTTAGTCATATAGCTACTCCCGACTTGTTTAGGATTGAGGCGTTGTTGATTGATCGATTGATATTGAAAATATGGAATGGTTCTGAATAGAGCGGAATGGATATAGAGGATTTGTATGTTATTCGCGGATGACATAGTTCTGATTGACGAGACTCGTAGCGGAGTTAACGATAAGCTGAAGGTTTGACGAGAAACCCTGGAGTCTAAATGGTTCAGGTTGAGTAGGACTAAGATGGAATATTTGGAGTGCAAGTTCAGCGATGCAAACACTTGAGGCTGCCATAGAAGTGAGGTTTGGTACCCATGTCATTCAAAAGAAAGGAAGTTTCAAATATCTTGGGTCTATAATCCTAGGGAATGGGGAGATTGATGATGATGTCACACATCGTATTGGGGCATGGTGGATGAAATGGAGGCTAGCATCCAGAGTTTTGTGCGACAAGAAGGTGACTCCAAAATTTAATGGGAAGTTCTACAGAGCGGTGGTTAGACCAACTATGTTGTACGGGGCGGAATATTGGCCAGCCAAGAACTCTCACGTCCAGAAGATGAAAGTTGCAGAAATGAGGATGTTGCGATGGATGTGTGGGCATATTCTGAGAGATAAGATTAGAAATGAAGATATCCGGGACAAAGTGGGAGAGGCCTCGGTGGATGATAAGACGTGGGAAACGAGACTGAGATGGTTCGGTCATGTGCAGAGGAGAGGCACATATACCCAGTGCGGAGGTGTGGCAGGTTGGCTATGGACGGTTTCAGGAGTGGTAGAGGTAGACCGAGAAGTATTGGAGAGAGGTGATTCAACAGGACATGGTGAAAGTTCAGCTTACTGAGGACATGAACTTAGATAGGGGCTATGAAGGACACGAATTAGGGTAGAAGGGTAGTAGTTCGTCGTGTGTTGCCTTTTTCCTAGGTCCATAGTAATAGTCATAGTATTACGTGTATAGTTTCTTGTCCTTCGACTTCTTACATTCTGTTATTTCTTGTACCACCTTTTTATATCATCCTTTTTACCTTATTTATTTGTGGTAGCTATTGCTTTATCATGGCTTTTTCACCCTCATTATGTTCATTTTAATACTGCTTTGATCTACTTATCCGTATCCAACTTTTTTTGTCTAGCGTTCTCTCGAGCCGAGGGTCTTTCGGAAACATCCTCTCTACCTTCCAAGTTAGAGTTAAGGTTTGTGTACACTTTACCTTCTCCAGATCCCACATTGTGGGATTTCACTGGGTATGTTGTTGTATATTTGGCCCCGAGCCATTCAGGATTGATATTGAAAGTATCTTTCTTTAAGTACACGTGCAAGCATTGAAGTACCTGAGAGGGGTATGGAAGGGAGAGGAGCCGGAGAGCGTCTTAAGGCAAAATCAAGAAAAGATTTTCTCTTTGTAGGAATATTTGTGTGTTGCTCACCTGATAATCACACTTGATTTCATGGTTTCTTCTTGTTGCGGGGTTATTGAGTAAGATGCCAAAGATGCATCTTTATTGTTTGTAAATTAGCTAGTTTAGATAGAAGCTGACATCTTGGGTGCTTCCTGGCCCTGTGAAGCTCTACTTGCTATTAAGTAATAGATTATGTTTACCTGATATCTGAAATAAAGTGTTCTTGGTGGTTCACCATTTGTGTAGCACTAAGGACTGATATGCTAGGAGGGAATTTTTCTTGCAATATATGAGTATTCCTTTTCAAAAGAAATCCTTTAAGAGTTACCACATACTTGGTGCTCTTTTATGATTTGAATGATGTTAACATATGTGGAATATGGGAAAGTTCTAATCTATCTTTCCGCTTTTTTTGAACTGAATCTGCTTGACACCCCTTTTCAGAGTCGAAGGGGAATGTGACTTTTGTTTCCTCCCTTCCCAGAAAGTTGAAATTTGTAGTCTCTGTGTCTAATGCATTAGATAGAGTTAACCTGATTGCCCAGTAACAGAAGAAAATCTACGATTTGTTGACTATTATGAATTTTCAGTAACTAGTATGAAGGATTATGAAGGATTTTTCCTCCCTCACAAAAGAAAGTAAAATGGGGTACACTGGCCATAATTGTTTTTTGTGGTTTCTAGTGAACTGATAATTTTTCAGGAATAAAGGGGGAGCCCGGTGCACTAAGCTCCCGCTATACGCGGTGTCCGGGGAAGGGCCGGACCACAAGGTCTGTTGTACGCAACCTTAACTTGCATTTCTGTCAGAGGCTGTTGCCACGGCATGAACCCATGACCTCCTGGTCACATGGAAGCAACTTTACCAGTTACTCCAAGGCTCCCCTTCAAAGAATTTGTCAGGAATAAAGAATGAGCAAAATATGGACCATATTTGTGGAGCTTTCTCGAGTTGCTGTAGAATTAGAAGGATGGAAAATACTAGGAATTCTAAATTGAAAATGTTAGATGATGTCAAAGCTTAAGATATCAAAGTGTGAACCTGTACAAATTGTTCACTTAGTGTGGAATCAACATTACTGTCAGTTATGAACCGAGGAGGCAACCTAATTGCCAGATGTGTTGACCGACCAATAACTAGAGCCCAGGGTTCCAGCGCATGGAGCCACTCCTCTCCCTCCTTAATGGCTCAAGCAGGGCAAGTAATCGCAGTTTTCACAGTAATAGCATAGAGAAGGGAAAGCCCACTTCGGAAGCCATTTGACCATGGGTTCACAACTTAAGATCTGAAAGAAAGATTTCATCCTGTCTTTAAAGCAATGGTTTATGACTCCACGACTTGCTCAGGTTAGGAGAGCTCCTTTGTTATTTTAGTTCTACCGTTAAGAGAAAGATTATAAGCCCTAGTTTTAAGCTAAACAACATATTCATTTGCACCTGAAAAGGGATTCGGTGAGAAAGAGCTTATTTTATTGTTGTTTCTTCAATAAAAGCAATTCTCTCCTAGTTAAAATTGAGATTTCCACTCAATTTCTCTGTGATAGACTGATACCCTCCATGTGACTATGGTCTTCGACATGAAAAAGATGATACTCACTTTCTAATTTCTGCCTTATTGTGATTTTATTTGCAGCTTTAGATCTTTGCAAGAATTGAAACATACCATTTTGATATAGTGGAGAGTCTATTAGAACCAAATAAGAAAAAGACAAAAAAAGGGGACACAATGGAGAATTAAATAGACAAAATACAAACTAAAATCTTCTTGAACTTGAACAAGTTTCACACAATGATCAAAAAGTGATTCAGTAGTTGCCGACCACATTTTCCAGTTGGGCCACCTTGTTTGAGTTCCTTGAAGCTCCATCTTGTTTCTGATAAATCAATAATAAAACTTTTTTAAGCCTCCACTTCTTTTTCTTGTTATTCTCCATATTTAGTTTTTATTCTTGTTTCCTGTATTTTTTTTTCTTGTTAAAAAGATTCCTTCACTACATAAGAAGATTAAGGAAGGGGAAAAAGAAAAGTAGTAGAAATATAACTGACACATTATATCCCATTAATGAAGTGTCAATTATGGAGTTGGTGAATGCTATCTTAGGTGGTGTAGTTGGTGCTCTACCAACCACTTATCTTGGAATGCCTTTAGGAGTCTAAATCTACAGAAATATGGAACAGGTTAATTGAGAAATGTGAGAAAAAGCAGGCAAAATGGAAGACTCTGTATCTCTCTTTGAGTGGTAGATTGTATCTATCTTTGAGTGGTAGATTGACACTTTAGATTCTCTGCCAACATACATGATGTCTCTGTTCCCTGTTCCAATAGAGATTATTAAAAGGTTAGATAGCATTAGGAGGAACTTTCTGTGGCAAGGGAACAAAGAAATAAAAGAATATAATTTGGTAAAGTGAAGGGGATCAAGAATATGAAAATTCATAGTAAAGCATTCAGAATGAAATGATTATGGAAGAACATTAATGATAATGAAAATCAACTTTTGTGGGGGAAGGTCATCAGAGCTAAGTATGAAGTGGAAGACTCTTGGATGACTAAAGTGGTTACTACATCATATGGAGTAAGTTTATGGAGATCAATTAGAGTATTGTGGAATGAATTCAAGCTTAATACCAAGATCAAAGTGGCCAATGGGGCAAAGATTGAGTTTTGGAAGGATGTATGGCATGAGGCAGGCAATATGAAATCACTATTCCCAGATATACATAATTCAGTACTGCACCAACAAAGGAGTATAGCAGATCATTGGACTCCTCAAGGATGTAGCTTTAATTTCAGAAGACAACTAAATGACTGGAAAATTTCAAGGATGGTTAATTTTTTATCACAATAGAACAATTCAAAGGATTGGAGGCAAGGAAAGATGTGCTATGGTGGCAGGACAATAGCAAGGGTATCTTCAAGGTTACTTTAGCTTACAGTTGGATGAACCGAGCCAATCAACAACTAAACAACTGGTCTTGGAAACAAATCTGGAAAATAAAAGTTTCACATAAGGTAGCATGCTTTGTACGGTTACTAGCTAAGGAAGCAGTGTTGATTTGTTGAAGAAAGGGTTACCATTATGTTCTAGGTGTTTTTTGTGTGGTGATAATGCAGAGACAATTAGTCATCTATTTATACATTGCAAGGTAACATGAAAACTATGGAGATTATTCCTGAATCTTAAAGGTATTTCTTGGACTACTTGAAAAGATTAGAGGCACTTCACAGTTGGGAGGAGGCAGGGTTGCAGGCAAAGAACAGAGGTAGATGGAGAATTTTCCCTGCAAGCATTTGGTGGAATTTGGAAGGAGAGGAACTCTAGGTGTTTTGAGAATATAGAAAACAGTACGCAGAAAATCAAGTTGAATTGTATTTTGTTATTATATTTTTGGTGTAATCAGGTCTATTCCAATGACACAATTTCCATTATTGATGTATTAGATTCAATGTAGGAGTAGGACATCAGAAAACAGGAATACATTTGTAAATATGGTTCAGTACAACCTATGTATCATTTTGCTCATGATGAAATATAGATACAGATACCAACTTCAAAAAAATAAATAAAGATGTGTATAATGTACTTTTGAATCTTGTGGTGTTAAATTAAAGATGAATATAATGTACTAAAATGTCCTTTAATCTTGTGATTATAAACTTGTCATGTAGCATCTTTGAATTGTCAACTTACTAAATGTGGAAAGATGCACTCTTTTTGGGACGATCCAACAAGAAGAGTATGCAAATAGGGGTGGCAATGCGGCAGGGCAAAAGCAGGGTGGGGCAGGTTAGGGGCTTAACGGGGCAGGGCAGGGGAGTACTTAAATGGGGCGGGGCAGGGCAGGGCAGGACGGGTCAAAACACATTTTCAGAAAATTGTAATAGGGCAGGTAGTAGGGCAAACCAAGCTAATACTGTTATGTTTTCTTAATTTTCTATCCTACCTGAAATCGCTTGCTTACACAACAGAGTTCGACACGGTATTAGCAGGAAGCAAATGCTAAAAAGCTATGACCTTAAGGACTTCCAACCACTCAACTGGAGAATTTTGGAGTATGCTTCCCGTAAATATTGAGGGCCCACATGGAAAAGTGGAGACATGAGTTCCACTAGATGATAAGCTGAAATAGCTATTATATGTATTACTGGATGAAGCTTAGCAAACTAGGAAAGTAAATTGTAGTGAATATCATGTTGAAAAGTGAAAACAAAGAAAAAAAAAAGATAACATAAATGGGGCAGGGCAGGGCTTAGCGGGGCAGGGCAGGGTAGGGTAGGGCATTTTTTTGGACAAAGCTAAACGGGTCAGGGCAGGATGGGTCAAAATCTTAGTAGGTCAAAGCTTGTCCCGCCCTAACCCGTCCTATTGCCATCCCTATATGCAAATAATCAAAATTGACAGAAACATGGACATAGTAGCAAGGGCCAAACAATTATCAATGAACACATCTTAAAACACACAAGGGCTGCTCATGCCACATCAAACATACAAGGCCCTGGACGCATATGGTGTTAACTACATTGGTTCCTAACATACATCCAAAGGTCCATGAGATGGTTTAATAACTGTGGAGGCAAAACAACAATAACTCTCAGCATTTATCCTAAAGGCATGTTCTGAAGTACACAAAAGAATGGTAAGTTTATGCTAGGCTAGGCTTAGGGACATTAAGATAGATGAGGGGGCATGTCATAGCCAGTTTGGACCTATTAATAACAACATGCTTCATGGTTGAGATTCATAGACCAAGACAAAGTAGAACACATTAATAGGTGGACAGTTAGACATAGACACAACTAACAAGAGACAGAGATACTTCTCATTTTGGATGAGGCATGTTCAAATCACTCCCTGGACCATTTCTGTTCACTTGAAAAGTTTCAACATTAGACTACATCCTAGGCATGCTCACTATATGAAACATGGTCACTATATGAAACATGGTCACAAAGCCAAGTATAGAATGCATTAGAGACTATGTCTTATCATGGTATAAACTGATTCAGATAGTGCAAAGCAGTAATACAAATGCCATTCAAACAACTCAACATATAGGCATGATACATGATAACTTAGGAGACTTCACATGATAATATGAAGATATTTTAACACTTAAACAAGTAGGGGAAGTATATAGTCAGTTTGGTAGACATGTAGACATAAGAATGGACAAGTAACCAATCAAAGATGGCATTTCAGATGTGCAGGGTCACTTAGGCTAAACTAAGCATATATAATCACATTCGTGATGTGTGTTGTGTGTTAGGCATGCTGACACTTTAAAACCAGCACAACATAGTCTAGATGGTTGTCAAGAAGATCCCAATTCAAACAACTATTATGCCACAGCTAACAAACATCTAATACCTACTGAACTTGTTTCAAGAACTCAACAAGATAGCATACTTCAACCATTGTTACTGTTACAAATGTAGGAGGTCGATTAGTTTCTTGGTCTTCCGCTGGTACTTCTAGATTCAAAAGTACGAGAAGAGGAACACCATTAAAAGACTGCGTTTTTATTAATAGTACTCCCTCCGTCTCATTTAAGTGTCTTACTTTCCTTTTTGTTCGATGAAAAAAAATAAATGAGAAAAAAGAAAAGAATGAAAGAAATAAAAGAAGATAAGAAGTAAAGAAATAAAAAAGAAAAGAAGAAAAAAAAGACAATTAAATAGAAAATAAGAAATAAAGAATTTTAAAAAGAGAATAAAAAAAGGAAATAAAAGGAGCTAGAATTAAATATGGAGTTAGATTATGGTGAAAAAAGAAAGTAAAGAATACTATGATTTGAAAAAAATAAAGAAGAAAAAAGAAAAAAATAAAGAAAAAAACAAGAGAAAATAGGAGAAAAGAAGTAGAGAAATAAAAAAAAGAGAAGAAAAAAACAAACAATTACCTATAAAAACTAGAAGGGGTACTAAGGATAAATAGTTATGGAGGTATGAAAAGTAAATGAGACATACAAGGGTAAATAGTTTGATTTAAGGGACATTAGTGTAGTTTCCCCTACACTTTTCCATAGTCCAAGTAAAGCCCAACTGCCTAGTATATAGTTGCTTATTTCACATTTGCTCTTATAAACAAATGGTTATGTAAATAAATTTTGGTTTATTTTAATAGTTACATTTCATAAACCATATTATTTTCCCCATTCAAGAACCTTGATGATTTTAAAAAATAATATATGATTGAAGTGGTACTAATTCGAAAGGAAAAAATAAAAAGCTTAAAATAAAGTAGAAAATTGCAATTCAAGAAGAAAAAAACGTAAGAAATTTTAAGAAGATTCAATGGAGCAACAAAAGTACGAAGAAATATTAAACGGGGCATGAGCTAAATTTTAGAGGGTTAAGGTTAATCTTGCCCTTCGCCGCCCCGCGGGCCCCGTTTATCATCCTTTAGCTTTCACGTGTTTACTTCTTAATATTTTGAACCACTTGGTGAAAATTCTGCCTCCGCCACTGCTTGCATGTGCCATATTATCAACAAATAAGAGTTCAAACATATAGTGCTCAAGAAAGAGTAAACGCGAATTACAAATAAATCATGAGAAAGTTACGAATATGTACAGTTCGACCAACTAGTTTATAAATATGGTCGAAATATACACGATATATACACTAATTAGGTATGTACATTATATGTATAAAAAAGGGCAGCCCGGTGCACTAAGCTCCCGCTATGCACTGGGTTCGTGGAAGGGCCGAACCACAAGGGTCAATTGTACGCGGCCTTACCTTGCATTTCTACAAGAGGCTGTTTCCATGGCTTGAACCCGTGACCTTCTGATCACATGGCATCAACTTTACCATATTTCAAGGCTCCCCTCCAAAAGATTGAAAAATCTGTCAAACAACCTTTATATGTATATTATATGTATAGTATATACAGCCTACCTGTTGTACATATCTTGTAAATTAGTTGGCCTTGGCCCAGGTGTTTAGGGCGGTATTTATCCCATAAATCATATTCTTGGTTTATCGGACATTTTGCAGAGCCCAGAATAACCTAATCTGTCATTTTTAATGCTAAAATTAGAGAGCAAACGCATGCATGAACTTCCGTACAAGTACTGATTCTCTTTTGTGCCCATTTGTTTGTAGCCTGAGAAAAGCACTCCATTGTCTCCTCGATAAGCCTAAAAAGATCACTTATAAACTATCTTGCAAATACTTATACTATTCCTTTCGAAAATAAAAACACTTCATGTATCTGGTGCCTAAAGTATTAAAATACAATTTATTAATACATGCTATAGTTATAATCTTCTAATTGTCCACTTTACCCTCTAATATAATGAGTTTGAGAAATAATATCCCCTTCACATTTTAAATGTGATAATAAACCCCTCTTGATCTTAAATCAATGGTTAGATGTGAGTTGAATTATTACATATATTTTAAAATGCCAAAAACTACCTTCAATTAATATGAATTATTACGTACTTTTCAAAAAAAAAAACTTGGGCAATAGCATTGTACATTAAGTTCCATACCTTTTTTTTCTTTTGATATTTGAAGTTTCATTTTGCTGCATAATTTTTTTTTGTAGAGCTTCAAATTATCTTGATCTATTTATTTAGCATTATTAGTATTGAAAACCTTTTTTGACCGGACAAAAAAGAACACAATTTATTTCAACTATTAACTTTTGCATAAAAAGTTATTCATTTCCATATCATTCTTACATATTATAAGCCTAATAGTTTTTTAAGAAAATACAATGTCAAAAATGACTTTCAATTTATGATAGCCTTTTATACGCTTTTCCGATTAATATGAAACATTACTAAAAAATAATATTCAACAATATTGATATAAGTGAGTAAATTTTATTTAACAATCTTAAAATTTTAAGATTAAGAAATAATATCTCTCTCGTCTCTTGTATTATGAGATAAAATTTTATTTAAATTAATATTTTCAAGTAATTTTCAAAAACTTTAAATATCGTATCAGTTATTAACTATATTTATATTGGAGATTATTACGTTTTATTTCAAATATGTACCAATAAATAGTTTACAACTTTGAGTATGCAAGTACAACATGAAAATAAAAATGTTTTACGTAAATTTGTAGTAATTTTTAATACTAATAATAATATAAATAACAAGATATATCAGGATTTGAACTTTAAAATTAAAAGAATATATCAGGAAGCCTAATGGCCGAGTTTTGAAAGTCAAAAGGAAAAAGAAGAAAAAAAGAGATGTATGAATTTTAATTATAAAATATCATTACTCAAACATTTTAATACTAAAAAATGTCACAATTTATACTACTGAGGGTCGTTTTTTACATTTTAAAATATATGCAATAATCCAACTCATTTCTAGCCATTGATTTAAGATCAATGGGGGTTTATTATCTCATTCAAGATGTGAATATGGTATTATTTCCCAAACCCAATATATTAAGGGGGTAAAGTGAACTTCACTCGTTCTAATGTGTCCATTTAAAGTTATTATAATTAAAGAAACGTCTCTATCTGATGTGACCCTAGGAAGCTCGAGGGTGATTATGAGTGCTAGGATTCGAGGTGGATCTCGATTTCAAATCAATGATAGTCCATAGAGCACATTCACATTATTGGAGGAACTTCAAGGAGTCTCAAGTGTGTATCTTCACGCTACACACTCCATGATAATGGAGATAGAACATTTGGAGGCTATTGAAGATCCACATGTGAAGATGATCAAGCTATGGGATGATACGACCATAGGAAGCTCGAGGGTGATTATGAGTGCTAGGATTTGAGGTGAATCTCGACCTCAAACCAATGATGGTCCATGAAGCACATTCACATTATTAGAGGCAATTCAAGGAGTCTCAAGTGTGTATCTTCACGCTACACACTCCTTGATGTTGAAGATAGAACCTTTATAGGCCATTGAAGACCCACATATGAAGATGATCAAGCTATGAGATGATATAACCCTAGGAAGCTCGATGGTGATTATGAGTGCTAGGATTCGAGGTGGATCTCAACCTCAAATTAATGATGGTCCATGAAGCACATTCATATTATTTGAGGCACTACAAGGAGTCTCAAGTGTGTATCTTCACGCTACACACTCCTTAATAATGGAGATGGAACCTTTGCATGCCATTGAAGACCCACATGTGAAGATGATCAAGCTATGAGAGATAGCGTGGAAGATGATGGTTAGTGATGCAAAGAGGTTATGGGAGATATCGTGGAAGATGATGGTTCGTGATGCAAGAGGCTATTCTTTAAAGACAAGCCACATCAATGAAGAAGACAACCAAACAAGGCCCTTACTTCATTAAGGATATTTTTGTAATAGATATCCTTGTCTTCTTTAGCCTAGTAGTATAAATACTATATTTGTTATTACATTACTAAGCTTTGATGAATTGAGATGACTACTCTAAATGAGTGTTAGTTTATTTGGTAGGATTGGTGTAGTGTTAATCTAGTGTTAGTGATAGTTAATTATGGTGGATTCCATTGTTGCCTATGAAACTCCTTTTCATTGATTTTCAATAGAGATGTTCATTTGTGGATTCAATTGATTAACTCTTGTTGGATTTCAAATAGTATATGTTCTCTTAGGTTGATTCAATTAGGAGGGTTTGTATTTCATATATCCATATCTGCCCATAAATCCAATCTAACTGGATCTTACTTTTATCCCTATATTCTCATCTTCAATTTCTTCAATTCTCATAATTGGTTTCCTTCTATCTTTCGATTTCGCATTTTGATCTTTATCATTTAGTATCAGAGTTTAGGCTAGAGTGTGTTTCTACAAATTCTTAATCCTAGGTTCATCTGTTTGAAAATCCCAAAAAAAAATAATTCAAAAATTCAAAATCCCAAAAAAATCTGAAAATTTGTTATTATTTTGGTGGATTTGAGGTAAAATTCTAAGTTCCTTAATATAAAAAACCTCTAGGTTTCAAATCTCGTGGAATTTGGAGGCATTTTGAAGATTCTACGATTAAAAGACCTTGCATGTTTGAAACTTAGAAAGTGAATTTGGGTGAAGAAATGTGCTATTGGTTTCAAAAGTTGGTGGGTTTTGTTCTACTCATCAAGGGGAGCTTGAATTTTGAATTTGGTGAAAATTGGAGTTGATTTGAGTATTCTACTATTGTTGGAGCTTGAAAATTTGAAACTTGAAAGTGGATTTTGTTGAAGAAGTGTTCAGTTGGCTCTAATTCTTATTGGGCTTTGTTCTCCTTGTCAAAGTGAGCTTAGATTTGAAATTTGAGATCATTTAGATAAGTTTTGAAGAATCCACCATTAGAGGACCTTCAAACCTTCAAGAACATAAAGTGGGTCTATTGCTTCAGAGCTTAATCGGGGTTGATTTGTATTGGACTTTGTTCTCCTAGTTAAGGAGGACCTAAATCTGAAATTTGGAGCAAAAAATAAGTTGATTTGGACATAGATTGAGTTTTGGGTGTTCTTAAAGTTGATAAGGATCTTCATACCTTCATCTTGAAAATGAAGGAAAACGGGGGTGCTTGATCCAAAAATCTTCAAGTTAAAAGGTTGAAAAGTGTTTGTGAGCCCAAGTAAGTCTCCAAAATTAAAAAAAACCAGAAACAGTTAGCTCAATTTTTGAGTTTTAAAAAACAATAGCCACGTCAGCGCTGACATCAGCAGGTGCGTCAGACCAGTCCCATTTGCACCTGATGCGTGCGTGGGGCCCACTTTCAGAGAGTTGATTTTTTTTCAACACTTAGAAATTGGCCAGTATTTTGGCCCATCTTTATGGGGTATATCTTCGTGTGTATAAGGATATATGAGAGGCAACTATCTAAATTCAAGTTCAACGAGTCTACTTTCCAATGCAATAAATTGTTCATCAGTCGGAGATCTGTATACGTGCGTTTTAAGAAAACGCTGCAAGGAGCTCCCAAGTTTCTAAGTGTTGGCCAAAAGCTTCTCAAATTTTTTCTAAGTGTTTGGCCAATGTTTTTCTACTTCTTATCTCATTTCCTTAATTCTCTAAGTTAATTAACAACTAGTAATTGTTCCTACATGGTTGATTAATTAGTTCTTGAGTCTCATTTCCTTTCGTACCAATTCTTTCAAGCTTTTATCATTTTGAATTCGTTGGAACTTCATTGACTCATTCTGTTAGTTTAATTGAGTCATCCGTATTTCAATGAACAAGAAACTATTCTTCCACAAAGAATTAGCGATCTTGTGATTTGATTTGGATAAGAGGTTCGTTGCCAACTTCGGAAGGACACTTGAGTGAGGTAAGGCTTGACAGAAAATATGAGTGACGTGAGGAGCTTTTCCTACTAACATTGTTTTCTAGTTTTGCAGGTACAATGTTTAAGTTAGGAAATTTGACATGGACAACCTTGTGTCCAAAATCTAATGAAGAAGATTACTTCTAATGAAAACACATGTTGGATGAGATCTTTAAATGTTACACCTATTTGAAAAAGAAAAGAGTGGAGCTAGCCTCTACCACCCTCAAAGGAATTCTTATGAAGCATTGGGAGCATGAAAAAGTAAAGAAAAATCCAATTGAGACGTGGAGTGTCTTAAAGGAATTTTGAAGGTGTCATTTTGTCAATCCCTATGGAAAGAAAAACAACACCAAGCATATTTCGAAAGGGCTAGGAGAAAAGAAAGTTGCCCATTGTAAAACCAAATGAAAGATTGACATGAAAGGGTATCTTAACCCTTCGAATGACATTTTGGGAGCTCATCCCCTTTCTAAAGAATATGAGAGTTACAAAATTGAGAGGAGAAAGGGAGAGCCAAGTGACAACTCTAGAGTGGAAAAATGAGAGGTTGTGTGGAGTGACGTTATAGAGTTGCCACAACATTATTCTAACCATTCTATTTATTCATCTTGTTGTGAAGACACTTTTGTAGGTACTCAAGGAGATAAATTATTAAATACATCTTCATGTGAAGAACTCCCATGCTTGAAAGAAAGAACGGAGGCCAGCACCACCCCTCCAATTGGTCAAGTGAGCTTACCCTTGGTAACTCAAGGTAAAAAAGATCATTTGAATGGAAATCGAGGCAAAATAGCTTAGCCTAATACTCTCACTTCTTTGAGTGATATTGACTTCGATTTGAGTATGAAATATAGCTTACCATGCATTGAGCTTAATGATTCTTTATCAATTTTTGATAATTTCATTGACGAGAGTGCTCACACACTAGTTGATCCTTTTGATGACCGAATCGACTCTTTTTGCAGGATCAATTTATGTCCACATAGTGTTGATACTTGTGATTCTAATGGTAGTACATTGTCATGTAATAGAAATGATCAAACACTAGTTGACTTTAATTGCGGTGATCATGTTAGTATTTGTGTTTACTATTTATGTTGATCAACTAGCTTGTAATGATAATCCACTAATTAAGGGAGTTTGTGATGTATTCTATGAACCTCAATGTAATGATGATCTTGACCTAGTTAATGATGTGAAAGGATGTGACTATGACACACCACCCTTGTTTGATGCATATGAAGATGAGTCTCTTGATTTTACCTTGTTGACATTCGATGAGACTCAAGATTTTGATAGTGTTGTGTGCCATGTAGAGAGTTATGACAATGATCCTTTTGAGAGTAAAGTTACATGCCTTGGTTCTCAACCTTGAGTTTATTAATCTCTCCTTAATGATAATGACATGAGTATTGATAGTGAGTTGCATGGTTACATGTCTTGTGGTGTGGAAGACGTAGCCACATTTTTTGCGCTACAAAGTCTATGTAAACCCGCTATGGGATGATGACCCTTTCCTTTGTGATGGCACCCTCCTCTTAGGGGGATATAACATGTTCGTTGGGGAAGATTGTTGTAGGAAAGATGGCGACACTTGCTTGCATATTGACAAATCTTCTTTGTGTGTCCAAACTTGTAGTAGTATGCTTGATCTTGTCCTTAAAACTAATAGTGAGTCTACATTTGAAGACACCCTAGATGAAGTTGTTTTGTGTGATACATTTCTCTACTATCTATTTGCATTTGACGATGCTCGTACTTGTGTGGGGAGCATATCTTATGTTAGAAAGGACTTAAAGGAAGTGTATGATTGTGGTGTTGAAATTTTTGATTTCTTTATTTTCTCCCCATTGCATGATACTTGGATTAGCCAAACTCTTAATGCTTCATATGGAAACTTGTTCTTAATATAAATAGTCGATGTTTAATTATATCACAAGTTTGTGCATCTTTGGCACGTTGATTGCATTTATTCTTACACTAATCCTCATGTTTTGAGGCTCTTGTTGTTGTATGTCCTTCTTATGGTCTTGCAAGTTTTGGATTCGAGGATGAATCCTTTTCAAGAAGGGGATGATGATACGATCCTAGGAAGCTTGGGGGTGATTATGAGTGCTAGGATTCAAGGTGAATCTCGACCTCAAACCAATGATGGTCTGTGGAGCATATTCACACTTTTGGAGGCACTTCAAGGAGTCTCAAGTGTGTATCTTCACGCTATATACTCCTTGATGATGGAGACAGAACTTTTGGAGGCCATTGAAGACCCACATGTGAAGATGATCAAGCTATGGGAGATAACGTGGAAGATGATCGTTAGTGATGAAAAGAGGCTATGAGAGATAGAGTGGAAGACGATGACTAGTGATGCAAGAGTCTATTCTTTAAAGACAAGCCATCATCAATGAAGAAGACAACCAAACAAGGCCCTTGCTTCATTAAGGGTATTTTTGTAATAGTTAGTCTTGTCTTCTTTAGCCTAGTAGTATAAATACTACATTTGTAATTTTATTACTAAGCTTTGATGAATTGAGATGACTACTCTAAATGAGTGTTAGTTTATTTGGTAGGATTAATGTAGTGTTAGTGATAGTTAATTATGGTGGATTTCATTGTTGGCTATGAAACATTTTCCATTGATTTTCAATAGAGTTGTCCATTTGTGGATTCAATTGATTAACTCTTGTTGGATTTCAAATAGTATAGGTTCTCTTAGGTTGATTCAATTGGGAGGGTTTGAATTTCATATATCCAAGTTTGCCCATAAATCCAATCTAATTGGGTCTTGCTTCTATCCCTATCTTCTCATCTTCAATTTCTTCAATTCTCATCTTTGATTTCCTTCTATATTTTGATTCCGCATTTTGATCTTTATCACTATCTGTTAGGCATAAAGCTAGATTAGTTCCCCTTCCAAAAAAAGTTTGGTGCTCATTCCTTAAAAAGAGTGTCTTTTTTTAACAAAAATAAATGGGAAAGTCATCTAAAAGCTAGGCTTGAGTGAATATATTGTTTAGCTTCTATGTATGGATGGTGTAAAATATTGATGTAGATGGTCACATACTTCAATAATCAAATAATTTTAAAAATAGCTAACGGTAATTGTCCTTAACAAGTGAAATTAGATACATAGAAAAAATACAAGTAATATGCTACAACTAATTAAAATTCACTGATAGCTAGGCATATACAATATTGGTCTTATTATAATCCGCAAAGGTAGTCGAGTTGATTGAGAAGGGGATCTTTCAAATGGAGAATTTCAAGTTCGAAACACACTGCATGCTTTCTCGGTCGAACTCGTTGCACGGGACTTGCCTATACCCCGTACGCACCCAAAGAATAACAGTTATGGATTCTCGTCATAAAAAATATTGATCTTATTATATATAGTTTTGCCTGTTTTTTCCTTCTCTAGCAGTACTAAGGATATATTCCAATTGATGGGGGTATCAATTAATCTTTTCCTTTGGCTAGCTAGTGTGAATGTCTCTTTAGCATAAAAGGTTGAACATGTGCAATCCTAGTTGCTTTTGGGCTTCTAGTCATTATATATAATCCACAAAATCAGAAGATTCCCATTACCCAATCTTTTCAACTTCAAAATACTTATTAATCCGAGGATTAATTACATTCCTCTTAATTATAATAATCAGGGATTTCCTTTTTATGTTGGATATATATTTTAACTCATATAACCAATTATAAAATAGGAAAAGGAAATTGATCATCTTCTATACATGCAGGGTAAAATGTAATTCCAAATTCAGAAGCAAG
This sequence comes from Anisodus tanguticus, assembly GCA_034509755.1. Taxonomy (NCBI): domain Eukaryota; kingdom Viridiplantae; phylum Streptophyta; class Magnoliopsida; order Solanales; family Solanaceae; genus Anisodus; species Anisodus tanguticus. The sequence continues at coordinate 42,213,174 of CM067540.1, read as the reverse complement.
CTAAAGGGCCTATTATATTCATCATGGGGTGCTTAAGAAAGTAACAACTTAATGAACCCTAACTAATAAGATAGGCACATGCATGCATTAAAAGATGAAAAAGGACAATGCTACTACCTACTAAATTACAATGAGAAAATACTTTTGACACCTGTAAAAAATAATGACCTTATTTAATCCTTTTTTCTTCTGTAAACTCTCTGCACATTTAATATAAAAACATTAACAAACGACTGAGATTTGAAAGGCTGTGAATTTGGAGGAATTATGTTGAACTTTATACGTACAAGAAGGGGACAAGTGTAGTGATGAGTACTCATGAGTGCCTACATGTTTCTTGCATGAGTTCATTGTTTGTATAAATTTGAACGTCCAATTTAATGAAGCTCAAGAAAGGGAGCATAGCACGTTAGCTTTTCCCGTAGCACACACTAAATACAATTAAAATATGGTTCAAAAGGACACATAACATTGAGTTTAACTAACATAATAAACTAATAGACTGACAGAATAAAAAAATATTTACACTACGAAAAGTTACTCAAAAAATTATCATCATGGATAAACTTTACACCAAATATACATTAGTTACGGATAAATATACCGTAATACCGTGTATATCACGGAAACACAAGGCCAAACTGTTCGTGGTATACTTACCAAACTGTCTGCGACATACATGGCAAGTATATTACGGTTTGGAGAATATTTTGTGCAATATTATTTGTAATTAATTAGTATTGTACACTTACCATAATTGTAGAAGTCTTGTACAAATAGAATAGAATTTTGGGAATAGAATAGGAATAGAATTTTCCATATTATGAAAATTGTATATTGTATATATATTCATTCATTAATGAAAATAATCAAGGAATTATTTCTTTCATGGTATCAGAAGTCTAGGTTTCACATACCTCCTTCTCCAAAAGCTTCCGCTACTCTCGGCTTCCTCGAATTTCGAGCCCTTCCTCGGTTTCCGAGCCGAAGTTCTTCCTACTCTCTTCCCAATTTTTCTTCCAAATTCCTCAATCACCTATTGTTCTTTCGTTATGTTTACGTCAAAGAACATGTTTCATCATGCCCTTACTGTTTCTAATATCAAGAACAACATCCCTATTGTTCCTGAGATGGAAAACGTTCAATATGCGACGTGGGCAGAGTTGTTTAAAATTCATGCAATCTCACATCAAGTCCTCCATCACATAATTCCTCCCGCTATCCCTCCTCCTGCGGAGGATCCAAAGTTATGGATCACTCTTGATGCTACCGTCCTTCAATGGATTTACTCCACTATTTCTACCGACCTTTTACAGACGATCATTGAACCCGACACTACAGCTATGGTTACTTGGAATAACTTGCTTGATATATTCCAAGATAACCAACATTCCCGCGTTGTCACTCTTGAGCAAGAATTTTCGCAAGTTAGCATGAAAGATTTCCCCGAATGTTTCCGCTTATTGTAAACGACTCAAGGAATTGGCGGACCAACTCCGTAACGTTGGCGCGCCTGTTACCAATAATCGTCTTGTTCTACAAATGGTTGCAGACCTGTGTAAGGCCGATAGTGGCGTTGGGACTCTCCTTCGTCAAAGTAATCCGATTCCACCTTTTATTAAGCCCGTTCGATGCTCATATTAGAAGAAGCTGGCTTTGCAAAAAAAGCATCTACTGGCGCCAGTTCTGTGGCAATGATGATGTCATCCAATTAGTCTCACGGTTTTGTTGACAATTCGGGCCAAAACCACGACAACGGTGGCGGCAAGAAGAGTCAAAATCGTAAAAATAATGTAAAAAATCGCGGCGGCAATAACGGCAACGGTCGAAACATTTGTGGCAACGACGGTGGGCCTCGGTGCAGTGGGCAACCACCTAATTGGGCTCAGCAGTGGCCCCCCTGGCAACGGAACTGGGCCAGTGGCCCTTGGCCCACAAGTGGGTATTTTTCGCCTAGCCCTTACCCGGGTAACTGGGCCTAGTTTCAACAACAAGCCAGGCCCAGTTTCTCGGGTCCAGCTTCAGGCGGCAGGTCTTCTTCTGGGCCGGGGCAACATGCCAGTTTGATTGGGCCTCGGCCTCTGCAGACATTCCAGGGAGTGGGCCCCACACCGACTCCGATGGATATTGAGGCCGCTATGCATACGATTGGATTAAATCCTCCAGACCCGAATTGGTACATGGACACGGGCGCCACTTCTCACATGACGTCATACAAAGGTACTCTCTTGTCTTATTCCAATTTAAGCAAAAATCGTGGCATAACTGTTGGTAATGGCAATTCAATTCCAATTCGTGATTACGATCATACTACTTTGTCTCATCCCCATCCACATTTTGTCTTGAAAAATGTCGTTCATGCCCCTAACTTAATTAAAAATTTGGTGTTTGTCCGTAAATTCACCACTGATAATTGGTTTCTGTTAATTTTGATCCTTTTGGATTTTCTGTGAAGGATTTCAAGACGGGGATACCTCTCATGAGATGTAATAGTAGGGGAGATCTTTATCCAATCACACCCGCATCTGGTCTCTCGAGTAAAGCTTGCCATCTACTTTTGCACCTCTAGCTCCTACCTTATGGCATGCACGTTTGGGTCATCATGGGTCGTCTGTTGTTTCTTTCTTGCATAAAAGAAATTTTATTTTTTATAAGGGTACGCATAGTACTCTAATTTGTCATTCCTGTCCTTTAGGAAAACATGCTAGATTGCCATTTGTATCATCTACTTCTCGTACTTTAATGTCATTTGATATTATTCACAGCAATTTATGGACATCTCCCATTTTAAGTTCTGTGGGCCATCGTTATTATGTTCTATTTTTGGATGATTATTCTTTGGGCCATCGTTATTATATTCCATTTTTGGATGATTATTCTAATTTTTATGGACCTTTCCGTTAGCGAAGAAATCTCAAGTTTTTCCACATTCTTAAAATTTAGAGCATTCATCCGTACCCAATTCGACAGGGAAATAAAAAATATTCTATGTGATAATGGAAAAGAATATGATAATGGATTTTTTCAGAGTTTTTGTGATACTAATGACATCGTTTTTTGTTTCTCTTGTCCTCATAAGTCCTCACAAAATGGGAAACTCGAACGAAAAATTCATACCATTAATAATATTGTCCGCACTTTATTAGTCCATGCTTCCGTCCCCCCTTCATTTGGGCATCATACTCTATAAATGGCTACTTATCTTCTTAAGATACTTCCTACCAAAGGGTTGACATATGCGTCTCCTCTTAAAACCCTCTATAATAAGGATCATTCGTATTCACATCTTAGGTCTTTGGATGTTTATGCTATCCACTATTTCCGTCACCTATAATAAATAAACTCAAGCCCGTTCTACCGCTTGTGTGTTTTTGAGTTATCCGTCAAATCATCGTGGTTACAAGTGTTTTGATTTGTCTTCTAATAAAATCATAATAGATCGTCATGTTATTTTTTATGAAACTCAATTTCCATTTACCAAAGTGTGTAGTCCCGTGCCTAGTTCATATAATTTCTTAGATGACAGGGTCCCACTATATGTTATACATCATTTGTTGGACCAATCCCATACCGCTGACCTGCCAGTAGGCCCACTTCCTACTGGCCCACAACAGCCATCCCAACCCACTCCTGCCTCGGGTCCGTCTTCTACGACTTGTACAGTGGGCCTCCTGCCCAGTTACACGTCCCAGCCCAGTCCCAACTCTATCCCAATCCAGTTGCTGCTCCCCGAGTGAGCCTGCTGTCCAGTCCGTCACTGATCCAAATTTCACCCTAGATCCACCCGTTTCCACCTCGAGTCAAGGGCATGTTACTCGTAGTAGTATTTTTAAACCGAAGAGATATTTTAATCTTAATTCTAATGTTCTTAAATTACCACTACCCCGTAACCCAGTGTCTGCATTAAATGGCCCGAATTAGAAATTGGCTATGAACGACGAATATAATGCTCTTATTGAAAATAAGACGTGGGAGTTGGTGCCCCGTCCTTCTGGTGTTAATATTATTCGGTCTATGTGGATTTTTACTCATAAGGATAATTCTGACGGTTCTTTTGCGAGGTATAAGACTCGTCTTGTAGGTTATGGTAAAACTCAAAAGGTTGGCGTGGATTGTGATGAGACATTTAGTTCGGTGGTCAAATCGACTACCATTCGCATTGTTTTCAGTCTGGCTCTTTCTAAGGCATGGCCCATTCATTAGTTAGATGTGATAAATGTTTTCTTACATGGTGATCTTAAGGAGACCGTTTACATGCATCAACCCTTGAGTTTTCGAGACCCCACATATCATCATCATGTCTGTTTATTGAGAAAGTTCTTGTATAGGCTTAAGCAATCCCCAAGGGCTTGGTATAAGCTATTTGCAGACTATGTTTCGTCTATTGGGTTTTCTCACAGCAGGTCTGATAATTCATTATTCATATATCGTTGTGGTACTTTCCTGGCTTATATTCTATTATATGTGGATGATATTATTTTGACTGCCTCATTTGATGTTTTGCGCAAGTCTATCATGACACTGCTCAGTTATGAGTTTGCTATGAAAGACATGGGGCCCTTGAATACTTCTTGGGGATTGTTGTCACTCGTCATGCAGGTGAGTTATTCTTTTCACAACGGAAGTATGCCGCTGAGATAATTGAGAGGGCTGGTATGTCCTCATGTAAGTCTACTTCCACTCCAGTTGATACTGAACCCAAGCTGGGTGCTGTGGCTGGCTCACCTTACGAAGATCCTACCAACTATCGCAGTTTGGCCGGAGCTCTTCATTATTTTACTTTCACGAGATCGGATATTACATATGCCATACAACATGTATGTTTGTTTATACATGATCTTAGGGTTGAGCACATGAATGCGCTTAAACGCATTATCCGATACATCTAGGGAAAACTTGACTATCATTTGCATCTTTATCCGTCGTCGGCTTCTACACCTGTCTCGTATACAGATGCTGACTGGGGTGGTTATCCAGATACCAGACGCTCCACGTCTGGCTATTGTATGTTTTATAGTACTAACTTGGTTTCATGGTCTGTGAAGCGACAATCTACTTTATCACGCTCTAGTGCGGAGGCCGAGTATCGAGGGGGTAGCCAATGTAGTCTGTGAATCATGTTGGTTACGTAATCTTCTCTTAGAACTTCATTGTCCCATTCAGAAAGCTACCTTAGTTTATTGTGATAATGTTAGTGCCATCTATCTTTTTGGTAATCTGGTTCAACACTAGCGCACTAAACACATCGAGATGGATATACACTTTGTTCGCGAGAAGGTAGCTCGTGGACAGGTACGCGTCTGCCATGTCCCTTACATGTATCAAATTGCAGACATCTTTAGGAAAGGTCTTTCCTCGATTTTATTTGAAGATTTTAGGGACAACCTCAGCATATAAAGACCGCCCACTATGACTGCGGGGGTGTGATAAATATACCGTACTAGCGTGATATACACGGTATATACACTACCTTGTGTATACCGTGTATATCACGGAAACACAAGGCAAACTGTCCGTGTTATACTTACCAAACTGTCTGTGATGTACATGGTAAGTATATCACGGTTTGGAGAATATTTTGTACCATATTATTTATAATTAATTAGTATTGTACACTTAACATAATGTAAAAGTCTTGTACAAATAGAATAGAGTTTTGGAAATATAATAGGAATAAGATTTTTCATATTATGAAAATTGTAAATTGTATATATACTCAATTATTAATGAGAATAATCAAGAAATTATTTCTTTCCATTACCAAAGGAAAAAATTAATTGACCTATTATAGCAATTAAAATTATATTGGTCATGTCAAAAATATTTACAGTATCAATATCCTCCTTCCGTCCTAAAATACTTGTTACGTTTTATTTATCAAGAGTCAAACTACATAAATTTTGACCAGCATTTTAAGATATATTTTTCACCATGTTGATATGAAAAACATTGCAGCTTATATAGAGTACTTTTACGTAATTTTTAAATATCTTAATTATAATTATAAAATATTACTATATTAAATTAAATTAATTTAATTTTGAAGATTAATTAAATTAACTCTGGAGAACTAAAATATGATAACTGATACGAGGGAGTATATAATTTAATTAATCTTGACAACATTTAGCCGGCAAAGAAACGGATAGCGGGGAGAAAAGCGGCTTCGGAGTGCATAAACAACCAATAAATCAGACATAATTAATTCCCTATAAACACAATGCGGCAGAGAGAAATTCATGAAAAAGACAAACTGCGAACACGGCATCATATTAAATTTTCAGACCAAAGGCAAATAATTCTTCATTGGAATTCCAAAAAATTACAACTACACCCTTTGTTTCTCAATATATATACTACAGTATCTCATTAATTTTGATTTTGCCTTCCCTTCTTGTTCAATGTGTATTATTTTACTTCTAACACTTGGAATGCACATAATAATATAGCTAGAGATATAAGAGCTATCTAGCAATAGGTTGCTCGAATCCTACTCGTGTCAATCCTTCAAAAATAACAACTTTTGGAGGATTAGATACATCGAACAACATTTTTGAAGAATTTCAGCAACAGACTTGCATAAACCTTTCTTTTAGGATGATTTTGGGTATTGGAAAAATTGCGTACCAGGCATGAAATTAGTAAAAGGAGTAGGGTAAGAAGTTGGTGGTGGTGTTAAATTTGTTGTAAGTTGCTGGTGGTGGAAGCCACTTGAGGGACTTTCATCAGGGCCTTGATCATATAATATCCCTTTAAAAACATGTCCTGCTATGTTCACCGATGTCTGATAGGCATATTGATCCACTACATTGTCTACCGAACTTACCCGAACACACCGAAATACTGCCGGTAAACTCACTTCTCCCGGAAGTTCTTCTTCTCCACCTACAGTTGTAACGTAACAAAAATAAGTGGAGTCAGAACTCTCTATAACGGTCATTCTTTATAACAATTTTCACTATAATGGCCTAGTTTCTTTGAAATAAAATTTCATATTATGGTATATTATATACAATATTATTTATAACATCTTGCTATAGCATCCGAAACACATCCAGACAAACGACGTTGTTATAAAGAGGTTTGACTATAAAAGGAATTATATAGCGAGATGTTGTTATAAATAATATTGTATATAATATACCATAATATGAAATTCGATTTCACTATAATGGCCTAGTTTCTTTGAAATCGAATTTCATATTATGGTATATTATATACAATATTATTTATAACATCTCGCTATAGCATCCGAAATACATCCAGACAAACGAGTTGTTATAAAGAGGTTTGACTATAAAAGAAATTATATATAACTTACATACATCGACAATTGACAAAGTAATGTATTTTTACATTATGAGTATGTTAAAATTATTGTAGCAGGTAACCTGCCTTAATTTTCATCTTACTAAACCCAACTTTTTATGAACCAGCTACGTATAATTATCTTTTAGATAATCTAATAGTTATGAAATTGTTTAACTCTACAAGTGTATGTAAGTTAATTATCCTCTTAAGTATAATTAATGTTATAAGTATGTAACAAACCTTTTTTTTTGTTTTTGTTTGGTCTTTTGCTGGGTCCTGGAAACAGTCGCTCTACCTACCAAGACGAATGTAAGGTCTGTGTACACTTTACTCTTCCCATACCACACGGTGTGAGATTTCACTGGATATGTAATTGTTGTTGGTCTTTTGATGGGTTGAGGGGTGCAAGTGGTGTGTTCATCTAGTATCTAAAGTTGAGCATATAACATGAGTCAAATAATTTCAAAAAAAAAAAAAGTATCACTAGCTAGCAGTAAATAGTAGCTAGGGTTTGATGGCACCAGTATAAACAACCACAAATGAGTTCTAAGAATAGTAGAGTATACACAGATCTTCGATAGACCCTCGACACAAAATACTAGTTCACATGAAGAGGTAAGAAAATTGAAATGGTGAAGAGATCTATTTGTACCAGTGTAATCATCAAGATTGTATATGTGTGGGGACAACAGTAGATAATTAAGATGGAAGTACCAGGTAATAGTGCAGCAGGATTTTGATTTTCCCCGTATCTTTTAGGGTTTGGTTGCTGCTGTTGTTGCTGTTGTTGAATAGTGGACATGTGAAGGTACCTTGGATGCCTTGTAGAGAGAGGGATCCAAGTGCTCTTGACATGTGTTTGACACTGATATCCTCGGTTTTTACAGCAAGTTCTACAACACAAATACGGACAATCTTTCTTTGCTTGATTTCCACAATCTTGACACCTCCTGTAATTTGATGATGATCTCATCATCTTCAATTAGTCCCCTTTTTGCTAATTTTGTAACTCTCATTTCATTTGATCAATTTCAGGAGGACTGTTGGGGTTTTCTTCAATAATTATGGTGTTAGTTTGTTTCTTCATGACTTTATTCTTCCAAGAGAGTTCATGGCTCAAGATAGTACTATATGTTGGACGATTATTTTCTTCTTTCAACCTTTTCTCAGGCTGTACCTTTTCATCTATTCCCAAATTTAATTTCTTGGGCCAAAAAATAAAACGGGAACTCATTTAATAAAGGTTTCCTTTTGCTATGTGTACATACACATACTACAACGTGTGGATATTTCTTGATCACTCTAGTGACTTAAAATTTGAAGTTTATGAGTTTTGAATTTTTTATTGAAAATCGAACTTATAGCTAGATTTAGTAGACATTTGGCCATAAATTTCAAATATTTTGTACTTTCTTTGAAATTTATGAAGTTGAAATTGAAGACAGAGTTATGTTTGGTTATACTTTTTACAAAGTAAAAAACAGAGCATTTTATTTAGAAGATGGAGTTGAAAAACATGTTTGAAGCACTTTTACAAATTTGGAATCCAACTCCAAGTTGGATTTGAAATTTCTCATAACCAAATATTAATTTTGAAGTAAATAAAATATTATTTCAAAAAAAAAAAGAATAATTCTCATTATCAAACGTATTAGCATATATTAAAAAATATTTCATGTAGAATTGTATTAATCTTCCTTAGAAAGTCTTTCTCATTAATACAAATATATATAGTGTGTACAATGTGGAATCCTAATACAATAAGGATTTTATATCTAACATAATTATATAGTATTAAATATTACAAAATATATGAGGAATATGTTATAATATATGCTAATACACCCCCATAGTCAGAGCGGGAGGAGGCCGGACGCTGATACTGGCTCTGAAGTCGAGGAATAATTGTCTAGGAAGTCCTTTCGTGAAGATATCCACATACTGATACGACGAAGGCACATGCAACATCTTAACATGACCGATAACAACTTTTTCAAGAGCAAAGTATATATCCATCTCAATGTGCTTGGTTCGCTGATGCTGAACCGAATTATGAGATAAATATATGACAGATATGTTATCACAGTATACCAAAGACGCCTTACGCAAGGGACACTGGAGCTTCAAAAGAAGGTTTTGGAGCCAGCAGATCTCAACAACAATATTCGCAACACCTCTATACTCTATTTCTGCACTCGAGCGGGATAGTGTGGCTTGCCTCTTGATAGACCATGAAATGAGATTATCCTCTAAGAACACACAGTAGCCAGAGGTGGAGCGTCGCGTGTCTGGACAACCTGCCCAATTTGCATCCGTATAAGATACCAACCTGGTCGGTGTAGAGGGGTATAGATGCAATCCATAATCAAGTGTGCCCTTAATGTATCGAATGATACACTTAAGAGCAGTAAAATGAGGCTCCCTGGGGGCATGCATAAACAAACACACCTGCTGAACAACATAAGCAATATCAGGCATGGTGAAAGTAAGATACCGGAGTGCACGTGCAAGGCTCCTATAAAGAGTACGATCGGAGACTGGATCACCATCAACAACACTGAGCTTTGATTTGGAATCCACTGGAGTGGGCACGATCTTGCAGTTTGTCATTTTAGTCATGTACACAATCTCCTCTACACACTTAGGCTGACTCAAGAACATAGTATCTGCATATCTAGTCACGGATATCCCCAAGAAGTAACTCAACTTTCCCAAGTCAGTCATAGCAAATTCGATTTTAAGCAATGCAATGATCTCATTTTTCAACACATCGGATGAGGCAATGAGAACAATATCATCCACATATAGCAATAAATAAGCAGCATTACTACTTCGATGAAAAATAAAGAGAGAATTATCACACTTGCTACATACAAACCCAATCTACATAATATTCTTGGCAAAGCATTCATACCACGCTCTGGAGCCTGTTTCAAACCATAAAGTGACTTATGAAACGGCATACATAATGAGGAGCCTGCGGATGGACAAAACCTGACGGCTGGTGCATGTAAACAGTTTCTTTCAAGTCCACATGTAAAAAAATATTCTTCACATCTAGCTGGTGAATCGACCATTGCTTACCTATAGCAATGCTCAAAATTGTGTGAATGGTGGCCGGTTTAACAAACAGATTGAAAGTCTCACCACAATCAATACCCTCTTGATGATTAATGCCATTAGCCACAAGTCTCGCCTTATATCTCTCTAGGTCACCACGGTCTATGATTTATGACAAAATAGCCACATGCATCGGATCACATTTACCCCATCCGGTTTAGGAACTAAATCCCAAGTGCGCTGGTTCGTTAAAGCATTAAATTCCTCACGCATGGCCGTATTCCAATTAGGGTCCAGTTTGGCTAATTTTGGGTTTTTGGGAATTGGGGATATGTTTTATGTGGATAGATTAAAGTAAGGGTGTCCAGCGGGCCGGGTCGGCCCTTCCCGATCCCCCAAAGTAAAAAAAAAAATTATCGGGGTCAGGGCTCAAACTCGGGACGGGGCTTGCGTTCGTCCCGCCCGTCCTGACCCATCCCGTCCGGATCCCGACTCGTCCCCCTTCCCCTTTGCAAAAATAACCGTTGCAACAATGACCAAATTTTGATTTTGGCCGTTGTGCAACGGCTATAACGGCCATTTTTGGCCCCCACCCCATAAACCCCCCTACCTCCTTAATATTTATTTTTAACCCCTAAGTTAATATATTTATACTTTAACCTTATTTCTGAAATATAAATAACTCACGTTCCTCTTCATTTTTCTCACAAATCTTCCTATCATCTCTCTAATCTCTCAATTTATCTCTCTACAATTCTACAAATCTTCCTACTATTAAATATTATATCAAAGTTAAAAAATTGAGAGTGAAGTTGGCAACTAGCTTGAGGTTCATCCATCAAGAAAAGTTTCAATTTTCAACCTCGATTACACATCGACGTTACGTCGGCGTTTGGTACCTTCGTTCCTTCTTTAAATTATTATTGTTATTTAATTTTAATTATAACACTTAATTTTATTTATTTAATTATTTATTTGTATAATTAAAATTGAAGGATTGAAACGTATGATTATGGATAAGGGTAAGGCTTCTTCTAGTAGGGGTAATAAGGGTAAGGGTACTTCTTGTAGTAATCCTATTCCTAGTCCCGATGATTTGATTGATTTCAGTAATATTGATGAAAATATTTTTTTAATGATATACCAGTAGATGATGCAGTAGATGAATCAGAATTTAATTTAGACGATAATATAAATGACACACCCACTAGTGCTGCACATCAACCTCAGGATCAGATTGAGTCTCAGACTGAAACTGCAACTAGAATGACTCTTATTCCCCCTAGTATGAATCGAGGCTCGGCAAAACGAAAGTTAAAATCACCTACATGACATTTTTTTGATAGGACGAAGAGAATCAACTAGCTAGATGTAAAATTTGTAAAAATATTTATAGATTTAAAATCGGAAAAGGTCAAGGTGGGACGGGAGGATTATTGAGACATATACAAAGCGAGCACACAACTAGGTGGAATCAATACCAGGCTAATAAATCGGGTGTGTCAATGCCATCTGAGTCGGGACAAGGTTCCCATAGTGTCTCCGACCTAGTATAGGGTCAAATTAACCCGACAACTGAGGGAATTTTTGGTCCTAAATATGATAAAAACAAAGATAGGGAAAATATGTCAAAATTAATAGCGGTGGAGGGTTTGCCTTTTTCATTTCCTTCATGTCGTGGTTTTATTCATTATATTCGGAAAACATATAATTTTCCTTTTAGTCGTTTTCCTAGATCAACTGTTAGAAGAGATATTTTTAAATTTGCAAGTGAATATCAACAATATTTACGTTATGCATTGTATCATTTTAATGGCAAAGTGACTATCACTTCTGACATAGGCCGTAGTACTAACGGTAATGATTATTTAACGGTAACATGTCATTAGATAGATCAAAATTGGTATATGCAAAAACATATTGTAGCATATAGATATATAGATGATAGGCACACTGTTAGTTTTATTGCAGATAATATTAATGAAATTTGTGGATACTATGGAATAAATGACAAAATTATGACTATTACATTAGATAATGCTTCTTCTAATGATTATGATATAAAACTTTTAAAATTTAGATTAACTCCATCTTTTCCTGATCATTTTCATATAAGATGTGCATGCCATATTTATAACTTAGTTGTAAAGGATGACCTAAAACTTTTTGAAATTATTCTTGATAAAATACAATTTGTCATAAACTTTATTTTTAAAGGTAAAAAAATACAAAGACGCAAAGAATATAAAAAAATATGTCGTGATTGTGGATTATCAAATAGAAAAATTCCAGAAGAAGTTTCGACTAGGTGAAATTCTCTGTATGAGCAACTACTTGTTGCTTACGATTATAGACAACCTATTACTTTATTATTTAACGTCCATAATAAAAATCCAAGGGATATGCTTGTAGATAGTGATTGGGATAAAATTTTAGAACTTAATGGATTTTTAGAGAAATTTTATCAAGCTACTAAAGAATTTTCCAGTATTTATTATCCTACTGTTTCAAATATGTTATTTTATATAGCTCTAATATTTTTTTTACTTAATGAATATATGCAAAAAAACAACTTATAAGGCAGCTATTGAAAAAATGTTTAAAAATTTTAAAAAATACCTTTTTTCTATCCCCACTATTTATATTGTTGGTGCTGTATTAAATCCAACTATTAAAGTAGACGGTTGTAAAACACTTGTAGAAACGATTTATGATTGTGTAGAAATACTTCCAACAGACCTAACTGAAGAACAAACTGACACACCAACTAAAGAAGCAGTTATGTCTAGCATACACACTGAATGCAAAAACAAATATACGTATTACCAACAACAAAGTGCAAATAATCAACTGGCTCCTGTATCATCTTCTACTACTTCGCTGCAACCTTATAAAAAATATGCGATTTCTGCTGCTAGTATTCAAGGCCTTAGAAATAAAATATGTAGTGGTTCAACTTCTTCACAAGTTAGAGAATTTGATGTTTATGTTTTGCAGGGTGCTGTACCGTACAGATTAATTATCAATGATGAAGGACAAGAAGACTTGCTGAAATACTTAAGGCAGAATGAGAAGACATTTTCGACTCTAACAAAGATGCCCCAAGATGCGTTAAACATTCAAGCGTTATCAACAACGTCTGAAAGCGCCTTTTCCGTGTGAAGATTTCAAATTGGAGAGCATAGACATTCATTGGCGGGAGACATATTGGAGATTGAAAGACAGGGTTCGTGCAGAGCGTAGGAGGTGCGGCCAACCGGAGACCAACGAAGAAGAAGACTACAACTACAACGAAATCTTGTCCGAGGGAGTAGGAAGCGACGTTGAAGAATTTGACAAACAAATTCAAATTCCAACAGAAGATCCTCAAGACATTGTGAGGAAATTCGAAAGAGTATGGTTGAATATGTAATTTTTTTAATTGCAATTTTAGTATTTTACTATGACATTTGCAACTTTTGAACAACACCACAAAGTTAAAAATTTGAAATTGTATTACTATGTCATATTTCTATTAAATAATATAAGAGGCACAAAAATAGCATTGAGATGTTTTTATTACACTGTCTTGTTCAATTATTGAAGTGTTTGTATATAACTAAATATTATTGTTTTAAATTAAGTGAAAAAAACTGAGTCCCGACCAGACCCGCCCCAACCCGACCCCGTTCCGGCGGGATATGGGATGGGACATCCCACTGTCCCGCCTATCCCGGCCCACCAGGTCCGTCGGAACCCGAGTCCCGACCCTCCTCCTGTCTCACCGGGACCCGCCCCGTTGGACACCTTTAGGTTAAAGTGGATTTGGGTTTGAAAATCTTGTATTGGGCATGGGTTTCTATACGGTGCGTGGATATATAGGCAGCTTGGGCCGAGGTGCTTGGTGCAGGTATAGTCTCGGGTACATGCATGGGTTGGGGTTCCTAATTTTTGGGGTTATGAGAGGACGTTGTCGATGTCGGGTTTGAGTTTTCTGGTGACTGGGTCCAGGTCGGTAAGGTGTATGGGAATAGTATTGATGTCAGAGTTCAATAGTGGGTCGATGTTGGTGTTCGATTGGGGGTTTCAGGTGATGTTGTCGGTGTCGGGTTACCAGTTGGTGTGGGGACGATGGTTAGTGTCAGATCGAGGGTTCGATAGTCGGAGGGGAGTGGGTCTGATGCAGTGCTGAGATCGGGACGATGGTTGGTTAATGGTGGTACCGGGTTGGCAATCGGATTATCTGGCTAGGGTGTGGGTGAGGCAGTAACCAGTGATAAGAGTTGTAACGGAGCAGGAGTGACAGTGTCAAAAGCTGGGAGAAGTGGATCAGCGGTCATCGGCCGTGACAGAACAATAATGTCACGACGGAGGAGGGTGCTGACGACGAGAGAGAGTTTTCACTCATCGAGGAATGTGTAATACGTGTTGTGGAATTTTTGGATATTCGAAAATGGGAAGATCATCTCGTGAAACGTGACGTGACGAGAGACATGGATTTTACGAGTAGACAAGTCATAGCACAGATAGCCCTTATGATTAGAAGGAAAACTTATGAAGACACACAGGGTGGTACGAGGCGCTAATTTATGAGGAGCAGTTGAGGCAAGATTTGGGTAGCATAGGCAACCAAAAATTCTACGGTGATCATAGGAAGGGATTCGACGGTAGAGAATTTCAGTGGGGGTTTTGTTGAGAAGAGCACTGGTAGGTAAAATATTAAGAATGTATTCTACCATTTTGACTACATAGACCCAAAACGATGGGGGGGGGGGAGAGAGGCATGGAAAAAATGATACGAACCATGTTATTGATAGTACAGATAATTCATTCGGCTTTTCCGTTTTGGGGTGAGGTATGAGGACAGGAGAAACAGAAGACCATGCCATTATTGGTGCAAAAATTATGAAACACGAAATTATTAAACTCACAACCGTTATCACATTGCAATAATTTGATGGATTTTTCAAATTGTGTTTTGATAAAGTTACGAAACTCAAGAAACTTGGTAAAAACTTCAGACTTGAATTTTAGAGGGTAAATCCAGATAAAGTGAGAAAAGTCATCTAATAACACAAGATAAATTTATGACCTAGTGAACTAATAACAGGAGATGTCCATAAATCTGCATGAACAATATCAAACGGAGAAAACGTAACACTTAAAAAAAGATTGAAAAGGAAGTCGAACATGTTTGCCTAAAGGGAAAGAAAAACATTGTTGGGCAAGTTTCCTAGTAGTACAACGAATTGAATTATTGTTTCGAAGAAAATTAAAAACAGGAGCTCCTGGGTGTCTAAGTCTATTGTGCCAGGTTGACAGAGAGATTGTTGCTAAAGCGGTGTGAGGATAGACTCGGGCAGTTAGATATGTGGGAGGGGTGACACTGACAGTGGACGTCGATAGGAAATGATAGGGGTCCCCTTCACTATTGCATCTCGTAAGGAGTTTTTCGGTACATAGGTCCGTTATAGAAAACCCAAACGGGTCAAAATTAATTGATACAGAATTATCCGTGACAAATTTTCTAACGGATATTAGGTTCTTGATAATATTTGGGGCATATAGGACGTTATTTAGGGAGAAATGGGGATGCAGTGGTGGGGTTAGTGTGTGGACAAAACCTTGAATTGGAATGCAATGATTGTTTCCGACCAGAATAGATTGTGGAGTATTTAAATTTTGCATTTAAGGAAGATTACCATAATTGTTGGTGAGTTAAGATGTGTCGCTCGTATCCATACACCACATATTATCGGGCTTCTGAAGAGTCAATGTGTCGAAAGCTTGACCCAAATTGGATTGGGGAAGGAGTGGAGAATTGGCCCCAGGAAATTGGGCCTGATTGATGTGGCCCATCGGATGTGCTCCCAGACTGCTAGACCGTTGTTGGGCTGCAAGAAGGTGGGCCGGATGGCTGTGGCCCATCAACTGGCCTGGGGCGAACTGCACTGCTTCTTGAAATTGGGCTGCAACACGGGATCGTGATCGGAGGCCGCAGCTGCTGGGCTCTGTCTGGAGGCTACTGGGCCCATACTGGAAGCCCAGTTCCCAGGCCGACCCCTTCTGCCACCCCTGCGTCTCTGGCCACTGCCATATCCGTGGTTGTTCTCGGCCATGATGGTTGCCGAAGAGTAGGTAAGAGAGAGAAAACGATAAGGGTTGGGGGGATTGGGACGTATACGAAGCATATATGAGGCAGAAACAACCGTATACGAGGTGTATAAGGGCTTAGGGAGGCTGTATACGAGTAGTATATATGGCAAGAAAGGTATATCAGCCGTATACAAAGTGTATATCGGTGTGTATAGGCTATATACGAGGGGTATACGGCCTGTTGGAGAGATAGGGAAGGAAATAGGATTGTATATCAGCAATATACCGGGGGTATACAAGACTGTTAGTAGAATTGGAGGGCTGGGCAGTTGTATATCAGCGTATATCAGAGGTACCGACGATATATAGTCTGTTCGGCACCAGAAAAGGACAGGAATGGGCGGCCGAAATTAGATTTTGGGTCGGAAATGATTGTTGGTTCTGATACCATGTAAAATTGTATTAATCTCCCTTGAAGAGTCTTTCTCATTAATATAAATATATATAGTGTGTATAATGTGAAATTCTATTACAATAAAGATCAAATATCTACCATAATTATATATCACTAAATATTATAAAATATATGAGGAATATTTTATAATATATGATAATAAAACGCAACAAATTAATAGAAAACTAATTAACTCAAGACGGCAATAATGTTGCACTATCGTAACAACAAGGCAACGGATCATTTATTTGTTCAAGATATATATCACTGTTGTGACTGACAGCAGCAAATAAAACAATGAGAAGACAAAGACAAGGGACAAAGACATATTAGTTGCAAAACAGTACTACTGCTAACGTGTAACAGGATGATCATTGAATTATGACTGCTGTGCCTGGAAAACTAGTTACACTAGTGGTTAACAGCTTATGTGCAGTGAAAATGAAATATATTTTAAAAGAGTTTAATAACAGTATAAAATAATTTTCACACTATCATATGATAACCGGAAAAGATAATTACAACTAATTACAACTCATAATAATTAAGTGACATTTATAATTTAAAATAAAATACATATATAATAAAACATGTTAAAATATACTCCATTAATTATATTGTATAATCAGCTTAACAAATTAAATAAATGCAAAGAAAGAGAAAAGTTAGCCTTTTTTACATTTTTAATCTTCTTTGCTTTTGTTTTCATTTAAAATGAATGGCTTTTTCTACAGAAAAACGCGTGCTCTTTCTTTCTCATTTCCCCCTTAATTAGC
Organism: Anisodus tanguticus; assembly: GCA_034509755.1. NCBI lineage: Eukaryota > Viridiplantae > Streptophyta > Magnoliopsida > Solanales > Solanaceae > Anisodus > Anisodus tanguticus. The sequence continues at coordinate 42,195,498 of CM067540.1, read as the reverse complement.
CCATAGATAAATTAAGGATTAGGCTGTCAATGGATCGGAGGTGGATCGTGTAGAGCTCAATCCGCCTCCACCCGCCAACCATCCATCCACCACCCTACACATCCATCACCTTATTTTTTCTTCATCCACATCCGATCCACCCATCGTCCACGGGTGAATCGGGTGCTTCGCGGATGAAAATTATAGCACAATCAGTTTGATACTTTTGATTTATTTTCCAATTTTTATGGTCCTTTATTCTTTTTATATCGGCAGAATTGCCCCTCCCGAAACTCTTTCTGTAATGAATGAAATACAGAACATAAATCTAGGAAAAATATTTCGGAATAATTCTTTTTTTGTTTCCCACCTGGTGCATAGTATTCGTATTGAAGCCGGACTATATTCGAATTCGCGTCGGGTAATGCTCATTTCTCGGGGGAGCCATAGAAGTAAAACTATTTGTATGAAAACTCGTCTCTGTAGAGAATGAATTGTGTTGTTATTTACTGAACTATACAAAAAATAATTAATTTATAAACGGGTAGATGAATGGATCGGGTGGTGGGTTAGATGTATGTCCACCCGAATCCGACCTGATCCGTCACCCGATCCATCCATCATCCGATTAAAATCCGTATTTTGTCGGATTTTCGTCCATATAATCGGATCGGATGGATCGGATATCCATCGAGTTATGGTGAAATTGCCAGCCCTATTAAGGATAGAGCAATGCATTAATTTATAATTTTGAGAAGTTATAAGGGTGCAAGGTTCTACTCCATGTAATTATTCAGTAGCACTAGCAGGACAATGTTTTTTGATATCCTTCTATAATATCATCAATGCATAAATGGAGAATATAGTGCTATGAACTAAATAGAAGGAGATACTGTAAAGAAGTCATATTTCATCCTCAAAAATATTAAAATATTTGATATTCCAAAAAAGAAAATAGACGAAAAATGGAAAATAAAGAAAAATAATACAAAGAAGTTTTGTAGAGGAAAACAAACAACAAGAATGAAGAAATGTAGCTAATTTACACAAGACAATAGGTTATACTCTCGAAGTCACTAATTAGATGAGGAATTAATCATGACAATCTACTCACTACAACAAATGTGATTTTTAACCACAAAACTATTAGCTACGATGAGAATTTTGTCACTAATTGTACACTTTCCGTGATAAAAATTATAATCCGTATCTAAATACATGAATCACATAGTTTTAATGATGAAACACAAATATCGTTCCAAAAGTCTCATCTACTAAGATTTTCCACAAAAAAAATGGATTGACATAACTTATTGAGTAATAATAGCTACAAAATTAAAGTTATTAGTGTCACATTAGTTCCATCACTAATGTCATAGAGAATTAGTGACAAACATTATTTATCTCATAATTAGTTAAAATTTGAATACGAAAAAGGTTTGTCACTAAAGATATGTTGTTACTATAGCGACAAAGTAGATTTTCCAGTTAAATGGCGTAAACTTTAACCATAAATTTTATATTTATTTGCGATTTTACGTTTTGTCGCTAATAATATATTTAATTAGTGACAATATTGTATTGCCTCTTTTTAACCTACAAAATTATTAGCAACAATAGAAAATTATGTCACTAATTATTTACTTTCCACGACAAAATTTACATTTCGTATTCAAATGTAGGAGCACATACTTTTAGTGACAACATACAAATTGTTGCAAAAGTTTTGTCTACTAAGATTTCTCACTAAAAAATTGATTGGTGCCATTTATTGCATAACAACAGCCGCAAAATTAAAGTTATTAGCGACCACATTATTTTGTCAGTAGCATTATATACAATTTGAGACATCATTATTTGTCTTATAATGGTTAAATTTTAATACACGAACAAATTTTGTCGCATAAAATATGTTGTGAAAATAGCGACAATTAGAATTTATTGTTAAATGAACTAAACTTTAGACTATCCATTTGCGATCTTATTTTTTTTCACTAATAGCATAAATAAGTAATGATAATTTTTATATTGTTCCTATTTAAGCGTACGACTAAAGTCACAACAAAAATTTATCACAAAATATGATGTTTACATAGTTGTGACTAAAAGATTTAAGTTGAATAATATGAATATTGACGGAGGGTTGTGCAAACTAAATGTTAACCAATAATCTGAAACGATAATTGGGTTGTTGGATTAATGGTTTGGGTTATTGGTTTATTTCAGGTATCGGTTCACTGTTTCAAGTTATTGGGTTATTAATTTGGATCTTGGTTTGGCCACTTTTTAAAACGGGTGAACTAATAACCCGATAGTAATATATTTAGTTACAATTTATCCTTCAATAGGTTGTATGAATGGCTATAGATTGTATGGGAAATCTATTAACTATACATGTTTGAGAAAGTGGTCTGTACTTTGTCAACAACTTAGGCACATCGGCAGCTCTTGCAAATTTCTTGGATGAAGATCGTTAAGCAGCTGGAAAGCCTAGAATTGCTATAGATCCAATAACACAATGGTTTGTGTTTCTCTGTCTTAGTCTCGTCTTTGTCGTGAAAATGAAATCAAACTTTTGACAAATCGAAACAAATCCAATGAACCTGCAATATTTATCCAGAGATCCTTACACTTTCAGTTACACTGTCTTTATGTGATTTTCAATAAACAAATTCATGAGAAATCTTAATTGTTAAATCAATAACTGAACAGATAACCGATTAATCGGTATCTTAACGATTCTTTAACGGTTTAGCATGTCTAATATTTTGCACGATCAGATATCTATCCTAGGTGATACCCGATTTTCATTTATAGGATAGATCGCGTTACTCTACCTGTTCAAAGCTAGCGTTTGCAGAATAATAAAGAACAGAAAAGTATGGACACAATATTTTTACGTGGAAACCACATGGCTCACAAGGGTGAAAATACCAGACCTACACCTCTGTAGGATTTTTTCCAAATTCCACTACATTGTGAGCCTTGACAAATTCAAGTTACAAACTCTGTAACGTAGGAACTTAACTCTAATTCCTATCTCACTAATCTTACTAGACTAATGAGCCCACTTCAAGTTGCCCTAAACTTGAAGTTGAATTTGACAGACGTTTAAGCCTATGACAATTGCTTCTATCAAAGCTGATAAAGGTACAACTCGATAAACAATCCCAATACACGAATCTAGACTTGAAGACTGTAAAACAAAACTCTATGAAACATGTTCTTCATTCTTCTTCTTTGTATCGGGCCGCACTTCAGGAATCAGAACACCCAATATGACATTTCTCACGACCCAAAATTCCATTGTGCCTTGAGGGAACCTACCTTAACTCGTAGGCGAACCCCAAATCATTCAACATGATAAAATATAAGTAATTGCGGAAAATAAAGGAATAATAGAAGTATTATCAAGTCTTGGAACTTAAATACAACAACTTACAGGAAATTCCCCAAAATCCGATAGTCTCAATACAAAGCTCTAAAGTCAAATACAACTCTGAATAATGAAATACAAGTATTGTCTGAAAGTAACAAGGACAAAATCATAAATATAAGAAGGTGTTTCAGTACCGGAAATGCATCATCGGCTCACCCTGGACTCCACGAACAATATCCAAATATGCAGCGCTCAAGCTGTTCCTCGATCGTCCGGCTCAGTACCTGCAGATAGAGTGCAACAAGCGTAGAGTGAGTAGGGAAACACATGTACTCAACAGCATCGTCGACCGACCCTAGCTATAACGGTGTCTAGGGTCGGTACTTTTCGATACTTCTCTACTAATTAGTTAGTTAAGTATAAAAGAGTGTAGTTAACCAAATCTATCAATAGTTTCTATAGTTCAACAAAGTACAAGTGTTATCAAGGTTCACAAGTCATATCAACGTTCCCAACAGTAATACCAAATCAGCCTAAACCCCATTCAGGGCGTCTAGTCCCATCAAGTCTCACAATTCGACCTCATAACAGTTATAAGTCTCAAGTGTCAGTTTTTCTTCTATCAAAGCCATAAGATCATATAGTTTATTAGAAATCAACATCAAGTACACACATCATCAAGTACATATAAAAAATAAGGATGAATGCAATGCAAATAATATGTATGTATGCAATGGTCATATGTACCCGGTATACACACGCTCTTGCAATAGATGTCACGTGACCCATGAGGGACTCATGAGGTCCATATACCCATTCGATCCCATCGGATACCAGCTCTGTGGCTGAAGTGTCATCATCAGTCATCACTCTCGTATCATGTACCATATCCAATAACTGACTTCCCTAGCCTCTTTCATCAGTATCTCACAGTTCAATGGAAAATATAATATGTATGAATGATATGAATAGAGTACACCATACAACAACATAATCAATACAATCAATATTATCAATTCTATTTTCAAGTATTTAGACGAGATGTAGAGTGCTGAATGCATGACAAGTCAAATCAATGATAAGATATCAATCACGGCTATGAGCCCAAATAATCAGTAATCATACCAAACCTAAGCGGATTTATGCACCGCGCTCACGGTCCGAAGGCTAAAACCATAATCTCCTTCAAGTATATCATAATAATTCATTAATTACCCAAGTTAAGTTCACCGGTGCCCGTACTAGTGCTCGTCACCTCACTAGTAAGGGACCCTCAACTCCCCATTAATCCCATTAATTAACAACACAAGATACCAACACATAACACTATACTAGAGTCTAGTAAGTCTCAACTTGCTTGATTCAAAGCCGAAAAGTCATGTAACAACTTTTCCTTTCCTCTGAGCCTCCTCACGAGCCCACTCTGATAAATTATAATAACAAAATGAGATTACGAGTCTAATGGTATCCATAACGACATTTACAACAAGAATCCACAAGTTAAACTATAAAGGAACCCCGAGGCCACAATAACAAAATTTGAACTTTATTATCCAATTAGACCAATAACATGCTAACTAGTCATAATATCAAGTTAATTTGTTAACTAAGACCGACTGGATCCTCAATTTCAAGTTTATGCAAAAAGTCTCAAATTCTAAACCCTAGAACTTCTCCCAATTCCCAAAAGGGTTTCTAACATGAAATTTATCAGTCAAATATCATCCTATAACATGGATTAACACTAGTTCACATTATTAACATCAATAAGTCAATATACAATCCCCAAATCTCAATTCTCACCCTATTATTCTTTAACCAAGAAACTACACCATGACTTCCCCAATTAAAATATTACACTAAGATAATGAACTTAAAAGATTAAACTATAATCAAAGGGTGGAAATATACCTCTATTGATGAACTCTCTTGAAAACCCCAAGAAAAACCATACTGCTCAAGATTCAATCCCAAGGAGAATATTTTAGGAAATGGGAAGATTTTAGGGCATTAAACCTATATATTCTAAATAGTGATTCCGCTCCAGCGGAATCGACTTTGCAGGAGAGGGCTCGCTTTGGAGGAAAACCCATCCATTAAGGAGAGGTCACTTACTTTACTAGGTATCCACAGGGGCGGAAAGAATTCTGCAGAGGCGCACACGCCCCTGCGAGGATGTCGTCCGCAGAAGCAGAAACTCAACTAGAGGGTAAGTCTCGCATCTGTGAGTCGAACCTCAGTAGAGAAGGGCATGCAGAAACTCAGCTAGAGGGTATGTCTCGCATCTGTGAGTCAAACACCAGACACTAGCAATAGTCCGAAAACCATCAACTCCCTATCAAACATCCGAAACACTCCCGGGACCTCCTGGATTCAAACAGAACATGCATTCCTATTAGAAAATACATTCCAGACCTGCTTGCGCATTCATAATTCCCAGAAAAGGTCTCTAAGGCTTGAGTTTGACTAAAGTCAACTCTTAAGTTCTAGTTCCACAATTTCACAACCAAACCCCTAAAACACACCTGGCTTCCTCGGGAACCGAGCCAAAGGCTCGACTAAGTCATAAACATCATTCCGAACTAATGGAACAAACAAAATCATGAAAAGAACATGTTTACCCAAAAGTCAACTACGAGTCAAACTCCTCTATTCTCTTAACTTAGATTTTTTCAAACTTACCAAAAAGGGTTTGAAACCTACCCGATCATCTCGAGAATTGAGCCACCCATCTCCGCAAGTCACAACCAAGCAAATAAAGACTCTGGAAGGGTTTTGGGATTTCTAGATAAATCAAGCAAAATGACTTTTCGAGTCGTTAGATCAGATACCACTTAAATAAATATTCATCCTCGAACGGTAAAAAAAAGGAAATATCTGGACTCTCAAATAGCTTGGGGTACTTAGCCGGCATATCAGACTCTGACTCCCAAGTAGTTCCTCCACCGGGCGATTTCTCCACTGCACTTTCGCAGAAGCTATCTCCATGGACCTCAACATTCAAACCTGTCTGTCTAGGATAGCTATAGGACCCTCCATATAAGCTAGATTCTTATCGAGCATCACAGAATCCCATCTAATCATATGAGAACTAACAACAACATACTTCTTCAACATCGTCACATGAAATACAAGGTGCACCGAATAACTTAGGAGGTAAAGCCAACTCATAGGATACCTCACCACTCTATCCACTATCTTAAAAGAACTAATAAGCCTCGGGCAAAGCTTTTCCTTCTTCTCAAATCTCAACGCACCTTTTATGGGTGAAACTTTCAGCAAATCCCGCTCTCCAACCATAAACTCTAAAGGGCGAACCCTTCAATCTACATAGCTCTTCTGTTTGTTTCGGTTGTATGATACCGATCCTAGATCAACTTAACCTTATCCAATGAGTCCCTCAAAATATCAGTACCCTAAGGTTGAATCTCAAAAAAATCAAACCACCCGACTAGAGAATGATACCTCCTACCATACAAGGCCTCAAATGGTCCTATCTCAATGCTCGAATAGTAACTATTGTTAAATGCAAACTCTGCCAAGGGTAGAAACTGGTTCCAATGACCACAAAAGTCAACCACACATGCTCAGAATATATCCTCGAGAACTTGAATAATTCTCTTAGACTGCCCATCAGTATGAGGGTGAAAGGCTATACTAAGCTCCACTCTAGTACCCAACTCCTTTTGCATAGACTACCAAAAGTGAGAAGTAAACTATGTACCACGGTAAAAAAATGATAGAAATGGGCACCCATGCAATCTTACTATCTCTCGGATGTAAATCCTGGTCAACTTCTCTGAATTTTAAGTAGTTTGGACTGGAATAAAATGAGCAGATTTGGTCAACCTGTCTATAATGACCCATATATAGGGATGGCAACGGATCGGATCTGGACCGGATCCTACTAGATCCAGATCCAGATCCGTTTTTCATACTTGAATCCAGATCCGGATCCGGATCCAGATCCAGATCCATCGGGTCCATAAAAACCATATCCAAATCCGGATCCACCGGGTCCATGGATCGGATCTGGATCCACATGTAAAAGTTTTTGCCTTGCTAAGAATGTAACCTTGCTAAGATTTTTTTTTTTGAACTGACAAACGATTTTTACTTAGCTAACAATTTACTGTGTTTCAATTTTAAAATGTTCATATGAGATATTTTATTCATTGTCTCGTTTTGATTGTGAGCTATTAATTGAAAATGTTGGACAATGACAATAGTTGTGGAAAATGCTGACTAGTATTTCCACAATGCAGAACTTGCATGTGCTTGGAATCTTCACAAATGAAGTGAATATAATTTTAACTACTTGTCTATGGAGATGTTAGTCATTCACTAATATAACATTGATTTTATTATCGAAGTTATCTCTTTATTTTTTGGTTTTTGAGTTAACGCGGGGATAAATTAAACTTTTTTTGAGAATTAAACTTGCAAGGATGTGCTTAGCAATGTTAACAAAATACTTATAAAATTACATTCTAGGTTATGAATATATTTAATAAAAAATGGATCCACGGGTCGGATCTGGACTGGATACGGATCTCAAATACAAGATCCAGATCCAGATCTGATCCGTCAGAAATGGATTCGGGTCCGATCCGGATCCGGATCCGTCGGGTCTAAATTTTGAAGATTCATATCCTATAAAACGGATCTGGATCCACCGGATCCGGACCGGGTCCAGTATCCACTGCCATCTCTACCCATATAGCATCAAACTTGCCCAAGGTACATGTAAATCCCACCACAAAGTCCATAGGAATCCACTTCCACTTCTTCTCAGGAATGGGCATCCTCTAAAGCACACCACCAGGCCTCTGGTGCTCATATTTCACTTGTTGACAATTAAACATCGGGACACAAACTCCACTATGTCCCTCTTCATCTGACACCACCAATAATATTGTTTCAGGTCATGGTGCATCTTCGTATCCCTTAGGTGAATGGAATTCCTCAAACTATGGGCCTCCACCATGATCAATCTAGTCAAATCCCCATCCTAGGAATACAAACTCGACCCCTGTTCCTCAAAACACCATCATTATTAATAACAACATCTTTTGCCTCTCCCCGTAATGCATTGTTATAAATCTTGCATAACTGAACATCATCGAGTTGATGAGATCTAATCTGCTCCAACAAAGAAGACTGCGTCTCCACACAAGCTAATACTCTACCGGGCTCCGAAATATCAAGTTGCACAAACTGATTTGCCAAAGACTGAACATCCATAGCCATAGGACGCTCTCCTACATGCAACATAACCAAACTACCCATGCTCACCGCCTTGCGACTTAAGGTATCTGCTACCACATGTGCTTTGCTCAGATGATACAAGATAGTCAAGTCATAATATTTTAATAGATCCAACCACCTACGATATCTCAAATTAAGATCCTTCTGATTGAATAAGTACTGAAGACAGCGATGGTCAGTGTAAACCTCACAATGCACCCTATAGAGATAATGCCTCCAAATCTTCAAGGAAAATATGATCTCCGCCAATTATAAATCATGAGTGGATAGATCTTTTCATAAACCTTCAATTGCCTCGAACCATAGGCTATCAATTTCCCTTTCTGCATCAACACACACCCATGACCCACTCTAGAAGTATCACAATACATGGAAAACTCTCTCTCTCAACTAGTAAGGTCAATATCGGAACAATAGTCAATAAGGCCTTGAGCTTTATAAAGCTCACCTCACACTCCTCGGACCACTGAAATTCAACTTTCTTTTGAGTTAACCTGGTCAATGGAGTTGTAATGGATGAAATCCCTCCATGAATCGCTGATAATACCCTGCGAGTCTAGTAAAACTCCAAACCTTGGTAATTGAAGTAGGCCAAATCCGATCCCAAATTGCCTCAATCTTCTTAGGATCTACTATAATACTAATCCTTGGTCACCACCTAGCTAAGTTAGAATTTACACTTTGAAAACATAGCATAGAGCTGCTTTTCTTTCAAAATGCCAAGAACGATCCTCAAATGCTGCCTGTGCTCCTCCTCGCTTCACGAGTATATCAAGATATCATCAATGAACACAATCACGAATGAATACAAGTAGGTTTTGAACACCTCATTGATCAACTCCATAAATGTTGCATGTGCATTCGTCAACCCAAATGACATCACCAAAAACTCATAATGCCCATAACTAGTTCGGAAGGCTATCTTAGGAACATCCTCGACCCTGATCTTCAGCTGATGGTAATCAAACCTCAAGTCAATCTTAGAAAAGACCGAAGCACTTTGTAGCTGATCAAATACCTGGGATATTCCATTTGGTAGAATTTTTAGCGGGATTACATGTATGTCTTTTTTTCAAACATACTTTTCAAATGTTTAAAATGATTCTTTAGCAAGGTTTGTGTGCGTGAAGGACAATCCCAAATTAAACCTTTATGTGTATTATATTATATTTATATATATATATATACAATTTTCCCTTATTGAAGGATGATTGGAGTTGAAATATAAAGCTTTAATCTTTGAACATGGATTACCCCATAAGGGATGCTTAAACTTAATTTCGGAAAGATTAGATATTTTATGTGTTTTTCTCTATGAATGTATTGTGTTGAATTAGAAACTCATTTATTGACTTGAACTTAGTTTCTAAACCCATAAATGATTTGATGTACCCCTAATAACGGGATGATGAACATAATTCATAATGAATGATTCAGCTTCTATGGTATGATTGTGATTAATTTTTTTTGCCATGATTCTATTGTCTATGTTTTGCCTAGCTACTAGGGAGGAAGGGTAGTCACTATGGATTCTAGTGTGGTTTTCCTAGCCATTCGGGAGGAAGAGTGGCCATAGAGGGTTCATAACCCCGATGGATGTCTTATCCACGATCAACGCACGAGAATGATCGTTGGCCGGTTGGGAAAGATTTATTATACGTATATTCTTCTCTACATTCCTTTTTTAGCTGCTTCATTAGGATAAGGAATGGGACCCGCCGTCACCTGATACATACACAACACACAGTGCAAGACTTCTTCTATTATCTAGGGTATATTCCTGCATTTCATTCAGATGGGTTGAACAATTCATGTGATTGTTTACAGTTGGCAATTGTATGCTCCTGGATAAAACATAAGAATCCAATTGTGCCTTTGGTTTTTCCTAGCTATTTAGGAGGAAGGATAACCATCAAAGGTGAAAACCCCAATGTGGTGCTTCTATGCAGTTTTAGTGAACCTTAGTGGCCATCCCTTCATTTCATTGATTTGGCCTGTATTGGAAAGATTGTGGTTATTTGTGAGTGACTTGATGTTGATCGTAAGTTTATAAATGGAATACTTAATATTGAGAAATGGCATAATGGATTGAAAGTGATATAATTCTCTCTTAATGGTTTCTACTAATGGTTTCTCTAAATTTGGTGAACTGCTTTATCTTTGGATTTCGAACTTCTTTACTTACATTATTTTAGTACTTAATATTATATTATTTTACATTATCTATTACCCCGGAGACACTTACTGAGTACCTAATACTCATGCATACCATTGTTATTTTTGAAGGTGTGCCAGGTAATGTAGAAGAGTAGGTTCGTGATACACATATGACGTAGGAGAACTTGTTACTTTTGAGACTATTCGGTGAGCCCACATGATTGTTCGTGGGGCACCATCCTATCTTTATTTTATTAGTATTAGTCTTCGGGTTGCATTCTGAAGTTAGACTATTTCCTTTTATCATCTTAGAGGCTCCATAGACAGATGTTGTTTTGTGGATATTGGTTGAAGTCGTTGTTCGATACGCATGGACGTTGCTATATTTTTGACAACTTATTTATTATAGATTTTCGCTGATTTTATTTCATAAATTATGACCATGATATTTACTTAGTTATTTATAACTTAATTGAAATAATTAATGAAAGACTAAGCAGGGACTTGATATTATTAATTCATAAGGTGCTTTCGATGTTGTTCATAACATCGGATGCCTACTATATCTAGGGTTGGGTTTGGGGCGTGATAATCTTGGTATCCAAGCCTAGGTTTTGAAGTGTCCTAGGATTTTCTGTGGAGCCGTGTCTAGTAGAGTATTCTTTATGCAGACTGGTCATTTGTATGGAGGTATGACTACCAGGACATTTTAGGTGTTTCTCACTCTTCATGATTATAGATTATGATATAGAGCTTGAATTTCTTTAGGATCATTCTGACGTATTCGTTAAATTTGTGTTTGGCAAAAATGACCTTAACTCATGCGGGAGCTGCTAACTGAGGAAGTAATGGTTTTTCTGATGCATCAGTCGGTGGATGACCCATTAGGATCACTAACCACACCTCTAGCGAGGTCAATGTTGAGGCTAAGCATGATAATGGAAATCAAGCACCACCTCCGACTCCACCTGCTCTTGCAGCTTCTGCTGAAGGTGTAACTGATATCAGATCAATATAAGCTACGATCTGGATGCTCATCACTATGGTGGCATCCCAATAGCAATATGGGGGTGCTGATTCTACACTTAGTGGAGGAGGAACACTTAAGAACTTTTTGGGGCTGAATCCGCCCAAGTTATTTGGTTCGAAAGAAGAAGATGATTCTCAGTACTTTATGGATGATACTTTTAAGGATCTTAGGGCTATGAACGCCCATGGTTCTGAAGTTATGGAGTTCGCATCCTATCAGTTGAAGGATATTGCTCATGTTTGGTTCGATATGTGAGAGTCTGAATGAGGTATCAATGCTCTAACTCTTACTTTGCCTGAGTTCGAGGAGCATTTATGGAGAGGTTTTTGTCTGATAAGGAGCGGTTTTCAATGGCTACTAAGTTTGATAAAATTGAGCAGGGTACTATGTTCGTTCGTGAGTATAGTTTGAAGTTCAATCTTCTGGAAAAGTATGCAAAATATATGATTCTAACAGAAAAGTACAAGTTGACCCAATTTGTGCATGGATTGGTGCCACATAAAGTCTGTGTGTGCTGCTGCTACTGCTATGTCTCCTACTTGCACCTTTTCATCCTTAGTTGGGTTCGTTGAACAATAAGAAATTTGGAGGAGTCAGGAAATATTGGAAAGGGAACATAGTAAGAAGGCCCGATCAGCGGGTGGTTTCAGTGGTGCACATAATGGAGGGCAGCGGAAAGGGTATTTTTTGTCTGCACAGCATGCTGCTCAGGCTATTGCTAGTGTCCCATATGGTAGATAGGGATAGATAAACAACAATCGTAGCAAGTATTCTTAGGGTGAAAATCGACATTCTTCTGGATATGAGGATCGCGTTTGTCATTATTATGGTATAAGAGGTCATGTTTAGAGAGAGTGTAGGAGGAGGCAGAGTGACATGGCTAGCTCTTTTGGCTAGAGAAATAATTCATCTGCTCCAGTTTCTATGAAGATTCCACCTGCATGTAATACAAACAACACTCCTAATTCTCATGGTAATGGGACTGGTAAGGCAGTTGCTAACACCGCTAATGGGGGACAAGCTCAACTGTATGGTTTAGCTTGTAGAGAGGCAGCTGAAGCCTCAGATGCTGTGGTCACAAGTATTCTCACTATTTGTTCTTTTGATGTGTATTCATTGATCGATCTAGGTTTGAATCTTTTTTATGTGACTCCATACTTTGCTCTTGATTTTGGTGTGGAACCTGAATAACTGCTCAAATTTTTTTCTGTGAATACTCCTGCTGGTGTTCCTATTATTGCCTCTAGGGTCTATAGAGATTGTGTAGTCGTGGTCATGGGTCGTGAGACTATTGCTGATTTGTTCGAATTAAAACTGGTAGACTTTGATGTGATTTTGGGGATGGATTGGCTATTCACATGCTATGCAAATGTGGATTGCAGTTTATTCAGTTTATCTCATAATGATATTATGAAAGTACATAGGAGATTTCTCTCGTGTATTGCATGTAGGGAGTGTTCAGATCACTGAAGACCTATCCTATGGGGAGGTCCACAATATGATTCTTTAATATTAAGTTTAGAAGTTGCGGATTAAACAGATAGTATCCATTAAAGTATTATTGAGGAATAACAATACATAAGAGATGACTTTGGAGGCCGAAGAAGATTTAAAGTCCAAACATCCTTACCTATTTCAGTCTTTAGGTGTTGATGTTGAGACAGATAGGACAGGTGCAACTTAGAATACGACATATGACAGTTAATGTGAGTTATGGCTAACCCTATTGATTCTTGCGTATGTAGATGGTCGTGTAAGACCAAGTTGATCTTATTTTGTGATTATGTTGTCCTATGTGGTGTTGGATTTATGTTTAGGATGTTTACCAGGTTTCAAATAGTCATATTTACAAAGAAAACTCTACCAAATTTTTTAGAACCCTTAGAGGTTAAGAATATCTTTAACATTAGCGGACGAATGTTCCTAAAGGGGGAAGGATGTTACACCCCGTAGTTTTGCATTCCGCCATGATGTGAATGGATATACAAGTACTGAGAAGAGGTACAATCTTACGGAAGTATAATGAATATTTACAGCTTGGTTATGAAGGTACCGAAGTGTTTGGGTGTTAAACGGATCAAAGGAAGTACGTTTTGATGAAAATGGGAAACTGGGCAACTTGACGGGACAAATGACGGACCGTCAAATACTTTGATGAACGGTTAAATACCCAGCCTAAGCCATCAATCTTCTAGGAAGTTTGACATGGAAGATTGACAGACCGTCGGAAGTTTGATGGTCCATCGAGTGTACCATTTTGGATGCAGATTCAGTACCTTCCACCTCCGTAGCATCGCGTAGCTGAGAGTTCGAGTTGTGATCCCAGGCATTCAGGGTGAGAATGCTATCTCCAGCATACCCTTGGATACTTTTCCTATATTTACTATCTTTTGTTCGCACTTGAGAGACATATTCAGACTATGTATTCAGTTTTGGCACGTATGCCACTTTTTAGACTTATTTCTATTATATTAGTGCTCTTGTATCTACAAACTAGATCATTGGGGTGTTTTATTCATGTTCAGACTTATTAGTTTTGCGCATTTATAGTATGAGATAACTTTTGTAGTATCTTGTTATCTTCCCCTTTTACTTATGTTGTATCATGTTAATGATTTGGAAGTGGTTCACCTATGTGATGGAATTATGTAGGTGCCACCACGACTCCTGAAAAGCGATCGTGACACTAGTTAAGGTCTAGAATAAGTTTAGCATAGACTTAAAGCATATGTTTAGATATAATATATGATAGTCCCATAATATGATCATTGTTGTACATTTAAGGTTAATCCAAGTGTAAAATGGGCTTAAGAGAATATGTGGATAAATGTGAAAGTATGCTTGTTAGTTTAGCCTATAAGAACCAAAGTTGATTTAGGTTTCATGTGAATCAAGTAGTGGCTATCTTTTTTAAAGGTGTTGGTGACATCAAATCTGTTAGTCTATGCTTGACCTCTGTCTATTATGCAATTTCAGACCTAAGAAGTGATAAACATGATCCTCAAGAGATCTGTTAGCTCAATTTATGAATCATATGGGTCTATATGTTTGTTTTGCTGTCATTAGTAGCCTTGGATGCATGTTGAATTTTTGTGAACCTTTCATGTCTATTCTATGATTTTTGTAGATAGCCTACGATTGTTTAATCATGTATATGCTCTGAATGTGGTCCTCATTCCATTCATGTGTGCATCATTTGTATGAATAATGTGCAGGTTTACCTTAATGTCACATATATGGTTATATTATATCCCTGTAAGCCCAAAATAATGTCTGAATATGTCATAGTACTATGTTGAAATCATGTATGTATATCTTTCATATGTTTAGTTCAAAACTATTAGTTGAAGTCTGAATCACCCAGTTAATACCTATTCAGACATGGTCTAAAACCTGGAGGATTATATGATATGTGATGTTTTAGGACTAGTTCCATGTTAACACATGATTAGGTCACCTGCAAGCTAAGTTAAAATGACATATCTACTTGCTAAAATATTATGCTAAACTTTGATGGATCTATGATTAGTTTAATGATTAAATGGGATCATATCACCCTAATCTTGAGACTGGTTTAAAATAAGAAAATAGAGTTGGGGGGGTCTTAGTTTGGGTTTTATTGAGACTATCATGACTCAGTGATCTGAGCTTTTTTCTTTTGCATTAGTTGATCATTTATGCTAAGAGTAGGGCTTATGTGATGTCCATCATGAACCGTATAGCATGACACCTACTGAGTTGCAGGAGTTGAAAGTGCAGTTGCAAGATCTATTGAGTAAGGGGTTCATTAGACCAAGCATCTCCCTTTGGGGTGCTCCCGTTTTGTTTGTGAAGATGAAAGATGGTACGATAAGTTTGTGCATAGATTACCATCAGTCGAATAAGGTCGCGATTCATAATAAGTATCAGATTCCTCGTATTGATGACTTGTTTGACCAGCTTCAGGGTGCTTCAGTATTTTTGAAGATTTATTTGAGGTCAGGCTATCACCAGCTGAAGATTTGGGCCGATGATATTCCAAAGACGACATTTAGGACTCGTTATGGTCATTACGAGTTTCTTGTGATGTCATTTAGGCTTACAAATGCCCTGACAGCTTACATAGACTTGATAAATGGCATTTTAAGTTATACCTGGATTCTTTAGTCATTGTCTTTATCGATGATATCTTAGTGTATTCGAAGAGTAGAGATGAGCATGAGAGTTATTTGAGGATTATCCTTGGGTTGTTGAGAGAGAAAGAGCTTCATGCAAAAATTTTGAAGTGTGAGTTCTGTCTTGATTATAAGGCATTCTTGGGCCACGTGGTGTCAAATGACGGGATTATAGTTGATGCCAAGAAGATTGAGGCTGTTAGGGATTGGGCGAGGCCCACCACTGTGACTGTGATTCATAGCTTCGTAGGGTTGGCCAGTTACTACTGTCGGTTCGTGAAAGGATTTGCTTTTATTGTGTCTCACCTGACCAGATTGATTCAGAAGGAGGTTCTTTTTCAGTGGTCTGATTCTTGTGAAGAGAGCTTTCAAAAGCTCAAGACTCTATTGACTTCAGCTTCGATCTTGGCATTACCCATGGAGGGTAAGAATTACTCAATTTATTATGATACGTCCTGTATTGGTTTGGGCGTTATGTTGATGCAAGAGGGCAAGGTCATTGCATATGCTTCAAGGCAGTTGAATATCCATGAGAACTTCTCTACCCATGATTTGGAATTCTTAGCGGTAGTATTTACTTTGAAGATTTTGAGGCATTATATATATGGGGTCTATTATGAGGTATTTACCGATCACTGCAGCCTTCAGCACATGTTCAGTCAAAGGGAACTCAATTATAGGCAGCGTAGGTGGATGGAGCTTCTGAAGGATTATGATATCACCATACTTTACCATCGGGGTAAAGCTAATATGGTAGATGATTCCTTAAGCCACAAGGCATGAGTATGGGTAATATAGCCCGGTTGGTTGCTTCGGAGCGTCCCTTAGCCATAGAGGTTCAGACTTTAGCTAACAGTTTTGTACGACTTAAAATTTCAAATTCGGACAAAATTTTAGCATGTGTTGAGGCAAGGTCGTCTCTCTTGGAGCAGATTAGGACTCAACAGTTTGAGAATGCTTAGTTATTCAAGATTCATGATAAGGTGATGCATGGTGAGGCCAAGGAGGTCATGCTTGATGATGAGGGGGTTCTGAGTATAAAGGTTCGTGTGTGTGTTCCTCGTGTTGGTGGTTTGATTTGTTTGATACTGGATGAGGCCTATAGTTCCAGATATTCCATTAATCCAGGTGCTACTAAGATATATCGTGATTTGAGACAGAATTAATGGTGGGGTCAGATGAAGAGGGATATTGCAGATTTCATTAGCCGGTGTGGGAATTGTCAGCAAGTTAAGTATGAGCACCAAAGACCTAGTGGTGTGCTTCAGAGGATGCCCATTTCCAAGTGGAAGTGGGAGAGGATTTCCATAGATTTCGTTGTAGGTCTTCCAAAGACCTTGGGCAAGTTTGATTCAGTTTAGGTTATTGTGGATAGGCTGACCAAGTCTGCGCACTTCATTCTGGTTCAGGTTACCTATAATGCAGAGAAGTTGGCCAGGATTTACATTCGCGAGATTGTGAAATTGCACGAGGTTCCTATTTCTATCATCTCCGACTGAGGTCCTCAATTTACTTCCCATTTCTAGCGGCCGTTGTAGGCAGAGTTGGGTACTCAGTTGGATCTTAGTACCGCTTTTCATCCCCAGACTAATGGACATTCCGAGAGGACTATTCATGTGCTCGAGGATATATTAAGAGCATGTGTCTTTGATTTTGGTGGTCATTAGGACTAATTCTTACCCTTGGCAGAGTTCGCGTACAACAATAACGACTATTCCAACATTAATATAACATCGTTTGAGGCTTTATATGGAAGGAGGTGTTGTTCTCCTATTGGATGGTTTGATGATTTTAAGGTTCGACCATGAGGTACAGATTTTTTAAGGGAGTCTTTATACAAGGTGAAGCTTATTTAGGAAAAACTTCTTGCAGCTCATAGTCGACAAAATATGTATGCGGATCGAAAGGTCCGAGATCTAGATTATATGGAGGGTGAACAGGTTCTTCTGAAGATATCACCCATGAAGGGGATGATGCGATTTGAGAAGAGTGACAAGTTGAGCCCTAGGTATATTTATCTATTTGAGATTCACTGTCATGTTGGGGTTGTTGCTTATGAGTTAGCTTTGCCACCACGCCTGTCAGGTGTTCATCCAATTTTCCACATTTCTATAATGAAGAAGTACCATTCAGATGGGTCTTATATCATTCGTTGGGATTTTGTGTTACTTGATGAGAATCTATCTTATAAGGAGGAGCTTATAACGATTTTAGATAGGCAGATTAGGGTGTTTAGGTGTAAGGAGATAGCTTCCGTTAAGGTGCAGTGAAAGCATCATCCCATTGAGAAGGCCACATAGGGGATTGAGTTTGATATGCGTCCCAAATATCCCAAGTTATTTACTGACTCAGGTACTTCCCCACATTCTTCCTTTGTCGCTCGAGGATGAGCAATTTTTTAATTGGTATCTGATGTAATGGTCCATTTAGTCATTATGTGTGTTTTAACCATTTACCCCAGTTGACCCAATTCCCGAGGCTATCGAGCGATCCTAGCCAAATTGAAAGAATTAAAATCCTTATATGGAAGTGTTTGACTAATAGTTGACTTTTGGGTAAACGACCTTTTTTAGAATACCGCTCGTGAGATACAGAGGGTCGTTTATGACTTGGTACAATTGTTGGTTTGGTTCCTGAGGCTTTTGGAACTATTTTTGGTATTTGGTTGGAAAATTGGTGTTAGCCATTGGGGGTTGGCCTAGAAAAATGGACCTCCAATAGGAATTCCGAGACCACGATTGAGTCTGTAGCGTGTTTTTATGTAGGGTTACATGTCTGGTTTATGTCTAGGAGGTCTTGGGTGATTGTCGAATTTCGGGATCGAGTTAATGAAAACCAGTAATTTGTTGGTGTTTGATACCTCACTGGGGCGAGCCTTCGTGCGCCGCAGCTGACCCATCCCAGTGAGGCCTGGTCTGCCATGGCAATGGTTTGAGTATTTCATGGAGCCACCGTAGTGGGCCACTGCATGCTGTGGCAAGTGTTGGGAATTTGTGTTTAAACCGCCATAGTGGACAAATAGGCGCGAGCGCGAGCTGGCTACAACGGATCTGGGACCACTGCAGCAGACAACAGGAATCAGATTTCATTTTTAATGTTAAGTTAAACCCTTTATTTCCCATTCCCAAAATTATTCCTCCATAGCATCTCAAGGGCAATTTGAAGTGTTTTTGAGTGGATTCTCTTTGAAGTAAGTATCTTCAACTTTATTAGGTTTTATTTACCTTTCCTAAGCTTGAATCAATGGAGGAAACCTAGGAAACTAGTTGAGGAAGTAGAGTCTCTACCTATATAGTGTTAATTAAATCTTAAAATTTGTATGTGATATTGATGGGTCTAACTAATCTAAGCATGTGATTTCTTTATTTAGTAACCAATAGGCTTGAATCTTCCATTCTAGTTGAGAAATTGAATATGGAAAAGCTAGGGTTTATGCCTAATTTGGGGTTTTTGACTTGAATCATGAAATTGATCTATTCTTGAGTTAATTTAGCAACTGATTAGTAGAATTAGACTTCTAGAATGTTGGATTACCAATTTCACTTTCGAATTACTCATTTTACCCTTGTGGCCTATTTTCTCTTGTTTCCATAGTTGGTTTTGATTATAAGGATATTGTAGTGGTATGTGTATTGTTAGTTTCCATTTCTAACATAGATTTTAATGATGAATAGACTTCGAGTATAACCGAGATCCTCAGAAAGAAAAGGCTCCAGAGTGATCATTCGTGACTCCTGCTCGACATTCAGGTAGGTTACGGCTTACCTTATGGTTAGACTCCGGTAGCGAAGCATATGTATAGTCAGTAATTGTTGGAGAAAGCATGTTACGCCATCGGGTATGAAGTTGGGATGGGATACTTAGGTTGGTACTATTGTTGATTGTGGTTGTATCCTTATTGATCTAGTGGCTCAAAGCTACGTGTATGATACTAGACTTGACCATAGGTAGATGAAGGATTGATTCACTCTTGACATGTTGATTAGGTGTCCATGCGTGGCACGGTTGACTTGAATATTATCATTGGCATTTGACATCATTCATACATACATGATCATGCATATTGGATCAGGTTGCGCGCCGGGACATATATATTGATCGGGTTGCACGTTCCGCAACATAGACATACATTGGACGGGGTTGCATATTCCACAATATCTGACCTGGTATTTGAACCGGTGATGCTATTCTTAGATTGTGCGGTGTTTATATCTGATTGTGAGCATGCCTATCTTTTAGTCTCTTACTTTATATATGTTATCTAACTGTTGTCGGCCTATGATACTTGCCGGTATATATTTGTACTGATACTACCTTATTGCATTCTTTTATGAATGCAGAGTTCGTGACAGGGTCCACTTCCTTTCCTCGTGACTGATTTTGAGGCTTGCTAATGAGCATTCAGGGTGATCATATGGATTGATCCGCATCCCAGATGACTCTCTTTTTATACTTGTCTTATTTTGCTACTCCGAAATAGTATTCCACTTTTTATACTTATTTTTATATTCAGACTTGTATTTATGAATTTAATGGCTTTTGTACTTCCCTAAACCAGATTCCCTTGGGATTGATGTATTAATCCGTACTTTTTCTTTAGCTATCATAGACTTGTTATTTATATTGATGTTTTGGATTTACTTATTTATTGATCAAGTTGTGATTAAGGTACGAGTTCGCCTACCAAGTGGGAAAATGATAGGTGCATGCGCGTTCCCCGATTTAGGACGTGACAAACTGGTATCAAAGCCTTAGGTTACCCGGTCTATAAGTACATGAGCATGTCTAGTAGAGTCTTGCGGATCGGTACAATGAGCTCCGTACTTATCTGCAAGAGGCTATGGGACATTTAGTAAACTTCAACCTTTTTATTCTTTCATGCTACTTTATTCAATTTGATATCTAGAAAGTTTGAATTGGTATCTGATTCATTTCTATTCTCTCACAGATGGTGAGGACATGCTCTTATATCGCAAGGGATGGTGCGCCCGAGCTCGCTGCTGGGGCCGATGCGAGAGGATAAGGACAGGCTAGAGGCTGCGGCTAAGCTAGAGGTCGTGGTGCTACATCGGTCAGGAGCAGGGCCCCTTTGACTGGATAGAGGCGGGCACAATGATTTTCTCCAGAGCGTCTGCCCGAGAGAGAGCAGGCAACTGGGTGAGGTATGGGGCTAGCCTCGACTTACCCCGAGGTTATGTCCGACCCAGTATTCCAGGACACCTTAGTTTGTTACTTCTACATCTTGATGCCTAGAATGCCGCGGGTGGTGCCACTACTCCAGGTGATTCCCAAACTAGAGCAGGGATACAGACTACCAAGCAGGGACACTGGGAATGCAGCCCGCTACTGCCATGTCCCTATACCCTGAGGGCATTCATAGGTCAGTAGCAACCCAGACCTTGACACTCGGAGATCAGTAGCTCATTGGAAGGTTCCTGAAGATGGAGCCACCCAGGTTTTATGGTATATATAGCGAGGATGATTATGAGTTCATTATGGATATGCATGAGAGGCTTTAAAAGATGGGTATTGTGGAGTCCCATGGTGTGGATTATGTACCTTTCTAGTTTCGCCCACATGTGACAATCGCGTGTACCTCCTAGATGTTGATGGCCTTCAGCAAGAATTGATGGTGAAAGCACATAGTTATAAGTATTTCATGCACCCAGGATCTACCAAGATGTACAAGGATTTTAAGAAACACTATTGGTGGAAGAGCATGAAGGTAGGCATTTGTAACTTTGTTGCTAAGTGTTTGAATTGTCAGCAGGTTAAGGCTGAGCATCAAAGGCCTGATGGCTTAGCTCAGATTATCGAGATTCCCCAATGGAAGTGGGAATTGATTAATATAGACTTTTTCATGGGTTTACCCCCGCACAAAGGGCAAGTTCAATTCTATTTGGGTAATCGTGGACAGACTCACCAAGTCTGCGCATTTCCTTATTGTAAAAACAATGGATACCGCGCGCATTATGCTAAGTTATATTTGAAGGAGATAATTAGATTGCATGGTATTCTTACATCCATCATATCTGATAGAGGTACACAATTCACTTCTCATTTCTGGAAATCGGTCCAAGAAGGTTTGGGAACTCATATAAACTTGAGCACTGCCTTCCATCCTTAGACGGACGGGCAGGCTGACAGAACTATAAACTCTCAAAGACATAAAAAGAGCTTGTGCTAATGATTTTGGAAGTAAGTGGGATGAACATCTACCTCTTGTGGAGTTTGCTTATAACAATAGTTATCAAGCGAGCATTCAGATGTCTCTAAGCTCTTTATGGGGCTCAGTTCACAAAGCAATCGAGAAGGTGAACCTTATAGTGCAACGACTCAAGATAGCTCAGAGTTGATAGAAGCCTTATACAAATATGAGGTATCGCGAGCTAGAGTTTGTGGGTTACAATGTGTTCTTTTAAGTGTCACTGATGAAGGGAGTAATGCGGTTTGGTAGAAAGGGTAAGATAAGCTCTAGTTTTATTGGCCCTTATGAAATTATGAATGGAATTGGAAAGGTGTCTTACAAATTAAAGTTACCATCGGAGATGGCTATGGTGCATGTTTTGTTTCATATTTCGATGTTGAGATTGTATAAACTTGATCCTTCTCATGTCTCGAATCATGAAGAGATAGAAATCAACGAGGGGTTATCTTATGAAGAAGAACCTGTACAAACCTTAGATCGACAAGTTAGGAGGTTGAGAACAAAAGATGTAGCTTCAGTTAAAGTCCTGTGGCGTAATCATAATACCAAAGAAGCCACTTGAGAAGCTAAGGAGGACATGAAGAAGAGATACACTCACTTATTCCTTATTACAGGCATGTGTTGAACCTTTTGGTTATTTAGTTCCTACAAAAGTTTAGAATAGAGGTATAAATCCCTCACTCTTGTATTTAGGATTGATTGATCTAATTGTTATGTGGTTAGTCGTATGTTATCCTTTGGGATAACTCATTTTGCTAGAGAAATCTAGGAATTCTGAAAATTTGAGGTTTAGTGAAAAATCTTAAGTCATGTCTTTCATTCGGGAACGAAAGATCTTGAGTGGGGGATAATGTACACTCCATAAATCTGGATTAGGTGTGAATGAATTGAATGCGTGTTGATGTGTCATTTTAGTTATGTGAATCCCTTCGAGATGAATTCGGGTGATAGATAGTCATTTTGAAGTCAAACTAAATAAGGGAGTTCATAAAAGTTCTTAAATTTGTCTAAGTTCGTGGTAGTTTTCACTTATGCTCAGTATTCGTGTTGTCACGTTAGGAATTTGGGCAAACTAAAAACATGAAAGTTCTAGATCTTTGCAATTCCTTTCCAACCATGTATGGATGAGCTCAATTGGAGCTCTGTGCTAAGAGTTATACCTATTTTACTGAGCATTAGGGCACTCGCACGTCACGCGAGCATCGTGTCGAAAACGTGTTTCTGAATCTCAATCTCAGAGGCACGTGCGATGGGTGTGTGATGCACAACCATCACACGACCCCTTTTGTGCGATCAGTGCACGGCCATCGCACAACCTGTTTTGTTGGTTCCTAATTTAATAAGTTTAAAACCTTGTCCTAACTTTTCCCCACTTCATTTTGGATGAACGTTTGAAGGAAAATAACCCTAGAGACCTCTCTCAAACCCTAAGGTGAGTTCCTAATCCTTATTTATCAATTCTACGCCTTATTAAACTTTGTTTGACACTAGTTCCTCTTCCCAAATCCTAGATTCTTGAAAACTCAACGAAGGAGAAGGAGGGGTGTGTGGGATATCATCTAAAAGATAAGACCTCTGATGTTTCTGATATTATTAAAGATTTTTAGGCTACTTTAAAATATATTATGGGATTAGGATCCGTGAATGATTCATACGAGGTTCAAGAAAAAGTTCTAAGGCTTGGAAAAAGCCCTAGTTTTCAAATTAGTGAGAAAACTCGTAGAAGTGAATAAAGTTTTAATCTTTCTCATCTAAATCCATTGTAGAGTGACTGTTGAACCTAGAGTATTATGTTTTGGTAGCATTTTTAGCGGGATTAGAGGTATGTCTTTTTTTTAAACATACTTTTCAAATGTTGAAAGTGATTCTTTGGCAAGATTTGTGTGCGTGAGAGACAAGCCTGCATTAAACCTTTATGTGTATTATATTATGTATATGTATACATGATTTTCCGTTATTGAAGGATGATTGGAATTGAAACATAAAGCTTTAATCTTTGAACATGGATTACCCCATTAAGGAGGCTTAAACTTGATTTCGAAAAGCTTATATATTTCATTTTTTTTCTCTATGAACGGATTATGTTGAATTCATAACTCAGTTAGTGACTTGAACTTGGTTTCTAAGCCCATAAATGATTTGATGTACCCCTAATAACGGGATGATGATCATAATTCATAATGAGTGATTCAACTTCTATGTTATGATTGTGATTCAACTATTTTGTCATGATTCTATTGTCTGTGTTTGGTCTAGCAACTCAGGAGGAAGGGTAGTCACTATGGATCCTAGTGTGGTTTTCCTAGACATTCGGGAGGAAGAGTGGCCACCGAAGGCCAATAGCCTCGGTGTGGTTTATCTAGCCATTCGAGAGGAAGAGTGGCCATCGAGGGTTCATAACCCCGATGTGTTTTTTCCTCGTTATTCAGGAGGAAGGATAGCCATCGAGGGTGACAACCCTAATGTGGTGCTTCTATGCAGTTTTAGGGAACTGTAATGCTTATCCTTATGTTTAACTGATTTGGCATGTAATGGCATGATTATGGTTGTTCGTGAATGACTTGATGTTGATATGAAGTTTATAAATGGAAGACTTAATCATGAGAAATGGCATAATGGTTTGAAAGTGATTTAATTCTCTCTTAATGGTATCTACTAATGGTTTCTCTAAGTTTGGTGAACTGTTTTATCTTTGGATTTCGAACTGCTTTACTTACATTGTTTTACTGCTTAATATTATATTATTTTACATTATCTATTGTCCCACAGACACTCATTGGGTACCCAGTACTCATGCATACCATTGTTATTTTTATGGTGTGTCAGGTAACATAGAAGACAAGGTTCGTGATACGCCTACGACTTAAGAGAACTTTCTGATTTCGAAACTATTTTGTGAGCCCACATGATTGTTCGTGGGGCACCATTCATCTTTATTTTATTAGTTATTAGTCTTCGGGTTGCGTCCTAAAGTTAGACTGTTTCATTTTATCATCTTAGAGGCTCTATAAACAGATGTTGTTTTGTGGGTATTGGTTGAAGTCGTTGTTCAACTCTCATGGGCGATGCTACATTTTTGACAACTTATTTATTATAGGTTTCCACTGATTTTATTTCATAATTTGTGACCATGATCTTTACTTAGTTATTTATAACTTAATTGAAATAATTAATGAAAGACTAAGAAGGGACTTGATATTATTAATTTTATTACATCCCACATTTACCTACATTAAAGTGTGTCATAATTTAGTCGACATAATCTCGGAGATAAATACCATTCTTAAGTTCATGAGTGTTTAAAACAATGTATAGAGCATGTTGGAAGGTTTAGAAGTTAAACGAATCAAAGAAAATAAGTTTCGTTGAAAGTCGGCAAGTTGGGAATGTTATAACCCGTACTTTTGGGATAAGACTAGGAGTATTAAAGATGCTAAGACGGTCATGCTATGATATATTTGAATCGTATAACAGTCGTGTATTAAGTTTTGAAGTTAAGCGAGTTGTAAAACAAAAGTCAGCAAAGGTTGTCGCAAGTTATGTTTATAATTAACTAGAAATTTGGGTCAAATGTTGCAGAGCTTTTCTCCAAATATATTTGGAATAATGGGGTGATCCACCCACTAAATTGAAGTTCTACAAGTCTAGTTTTCAACATATTAAACTGTTCATCGATACGACGTCGGAGTAAAGAGATATTTGCGTTTTTCTGAGACTGCGCAGGCAGTCCCTTTGGGACCCACTTGAGGCGGTGGAAAAGTCCAGCTCGTATTTAAGTCTGTTCCAACTTGTTTTAAGTGATTTTTATCTACCAAACCAGTTCTCAAACACCACTAAATGCTCTCTAAGAGATCCCCAATCATCCAAGAGTGAATTCCAAAGAAACCAACACAAATCAAACGCCGGGAATATCGTGGTGCTAGTGAGCTTCTTGTTCTTCTCGTGGTTTCTGATTTTGGAGTGGTTCCAGCTCGTGTGTGGAGTTTTTATAGAAACTCCAGAGAGGGGAGTGCGACAATCATAGCTTAACATACCAACTACTGAGGAGGAGCGCCGCTCTGTCTATCTATACCTACGGATATGAACACAGTGCCCTAGAAAGGGGGCATCAGTACAAAAGATGTACTAAATATGTAAGGCAGATAACAATGTGAACAAAAATTATAACATATGAGATATGGGTACAGAAGTCAACTTGAAACTAAAACAATCCTCTGACCTGTCACAATCATGAAGATATATGCATGTCTATAAAAATCAAGCCGCTCAGTTGGGCAAATCATATCATAATATATATATATATAGTACCCGACCTCGATGTAGGACTCAGTAATATCAAAACCAACTACAGTGGTACCCGACTGACTATAACGTGGCTCAATAAGAAAATAGCTACATATATATAAGTGCAATGCAAGACAGACTCGAAAGGATATCATAAACAGAGCCGAAGTGACCTATCATCGTTATCCTCCGACTATTGTTATTGACGCTACATTCAAGAATCTCAATACAATCAATTTGGATCATATAGAATCTGAGAGACTCCAAGAATTAGAAATACCCAAAGATTAGGATCAATTTGTCAAGAAAGGCTTTCCGTTGCTCAGTTTAACAAGAGGGAACTCTATTCAATGAAACGTTACTTCGAGTCATGCCAAGAAAGAAAGTTGCCTTACATGCCATATTAAAGAAGATAGTTATGTCTTGTGAAGCCTCGTACGTGTTATGGATGATTATCTACATCACATAAGGGACTTCATATTAATATTAAATCCATATCTTATAGAGAAGAGCATATTATCGAACAACTTAAGTACATAGGGTTCTTAGGCTTCTTTACAAGGGATACTTATGTAATTTCACCCCATAATCCTCCAAAATGCACTTTCCTTAATTTCACCACACATAAAACCAGTTTGATTATCCATTTCACCTTATACTTCAAGTAAAACAGCCCAACAAGTCCTACAACCATGATTTGACAAGTTTACTAGTTTTAACCATGAAGATCCTTTCACAACTTATTTCAAATCATCTATTAACCATAAGAATAGGTAGAGAAGGATAAAACTTACCTTTACACACTATAATCTCCTCAAAAAAGCAAGTTACTTTACCTCCAAGAGTTTTCCATAATCGATTCTATAAGGAGAAGATGATTATTACAATAACCACAGGGTTTACCACATTGATTTTGCTTATTTTGGCTTGGATTTGAACTTAGGATGTTCTAATACCTTAGAGAGGGTTTGGGAACTGATTTAGGGTTTGTCTTTGCTGAAAATGAGGGCTCCAAATCAAAGGAACCAATTTATACTGGAAAAAAGAAACTGCATCGCCCAAATATATAGTCCATTTTCACAGTCCGTACAATTTTGTATGGTCCGCAAATTTGGACCGTCAAAACCAAAAATGAGGCCTGACATTCTGCACGCAATTTGATGGTAGGGCAATCCATTTTGACGGTCCGTATAATTTTGTACGGTCCGTCAATTTGGACCATTAAATTGGGAATTCTGTCGATTTCATCAAAACATATTTTCTTTGATCCGCTTAACTTCCATACACTCTGGTACTTCCATAAATAAGTTGTAAACCTTCCTGAATCGATCAAACATCTTATGTTCCTCCACGATCATCGTAGGTTGAGTAGCTAGGGTTGAAGCATGACCAGGCACTGGTATGCCTAAGAAACTAGAAACCCTAGTAGGTGCCGATTGAACTCCTGGTGTCTGAAATTCGGGTATAGCCATATGATCACGAGTCTTCCCTCCAACCCGAGTTTGGGATCCATCAGAAGTGACCGATAGAACACCTTGTGCTATAGTCTCCTTAAAAATCATCACGCGAACCAAGATGTCTTGAAGCACCGGTGTAGCAATAACATCGGGTGGCGCCTGAGCTGGATCTGCCGCATCAGCATGAACATGATCATCCTCATCAACTTGATCCTGATCATCCTCCGGGATAACCTCCAGCTCTGGAGACACTGCACTAGCACAACCCTAAGCAGTTGCTGGTTCTTAGACTCGGGCCTGTGCTGCAACTCAAGGTCTACCTTTTCCTCGCCCTCTACCCCTGGCCCGTGCAACATCTCTAGCAACGGGTGTGGGTGCAGGTGCAGGCTCCTAATCTTCATCTGCGTCGAACGAGTCTTCACCATATGTGAGAAAGAGTGAAATAAAAGAGATTTAGAATTCAATAAAGTCAAGAACGCACGATAAGAATAAAAGAAGCGAATTTTCCTAAATGTCCTATAGCCTCTCGAAGATACGTACAGAGCTCTTCGTACCGATCCACAAAACTCTACTAGACATCGCTCTTGTACTCATGAGACCAATGAACCTAGTTCTCTGATACCAAGTTGTCAAGACCCAAAATCTCATTTGTGTCATGATGGAATCAACCCTAAACCCGTAGGCCCCTAAGTTCATTCACAAGTCAAAAAGAAATGTAAGCACGGAAATAGAAATAAACACGCGAAGGTACTTAAATAGTTTCAATACATAATATAAATAGGTCTAAGCCAACAAAACATAACTCAAAATCTGGTTGTCATAAGTACAAGAGTTGCTACTCTGAATACAAGTCTGAGAAGTGATACATAAGACTGTCTAGAACAAAGAAAGACATAAAGTAAAGATAGGAAGGAGTCTGGTGCTGTGGGACTATCATTAGCTCACCCTGAACTCCAGAATATACATCACCGATCAACAAGGTCTCTACCCCAAACTCCACTCGTGCTTGAATCGATACCTGCAGACATAAGGTGCAATAAGTGTAGAGTGAGTACAGAAAGCACGTATGCCTAGCAGCGTCGTCGATCGACCCTTAACTACGAGGGTTGGTACTCTCGAATCTCACTTACTTGCTTTATTATCATTGACATTAAAGTTCATAAGCAATTCACACATGAATAAAAATTCTACATTCAATTCAAGTGAAAATGTTCTATAATACCTCCTACGGTTACAAAGGTCCCACCTATAGTTCAATTTAGGCATATTATAAAGTAAAACTTTCATCTTTATGTTAAGTAGGGCATGCAAGTGCATAAAGACTCCATCGTTTCATTCATTGCATAAAGACTCCATATTTTCATTCATTAAGGCACGAAAAGTTATAAATGTTCGACTTTTACACTAATTAAGGTGTTATATCGTTAAATATTTGGTCTTTCTATCATTTCAAGCAACAATAGTCATAAAGATTTCATTTTTACATCACTCATGACACATATGACATGAAATCAATCACCAGAGATAAATGGCATGAAATTAAAATGAGATGTATGTTATGCAATGGGCATATGCACCCAGTATACACATGCTCATGCAGTAGGTTTCACGTGATCCATGATGGAATCATGAGGTCCATGTACCCACTCGGAGTAACAAATTTTTAAGATCACATTGGGTACCAGTCCGTAGGCTATAATATCATCATCATCATCAGTCATGTCCATGTACCATATCCAAATACAGCCTCTTTGGTTTTCTTCATATCCCATTAATATTGATTCCATAATAAAACAAATGAATGTCATGGATATGTGTACACAAAGAAAATGCATAATATCAATTTAATTTATCAAGATGAAGTCTTCTTTCATAGTTTAGACGAGAAGTGGAGTGATGAATGCATGACAAGTCAATAAGCATGAAATCAAATCAATCATGGCTAAGATAGCTCAAATAAACAGCAGTCATACCAACCTAGGTGAATTTATGCACTATCTCTAAGGCCCGAAAGCTAAACACAGTCTCTGTCACAAGTATAACTATTATGCATTTTATTTACCCTTTCAGATACACCGGTACCCGCACAAGTGCTCTCCATCTCACGAGTATGGGACCTCCGATTCCCCATTACGCCTCTTAATCAATTTAAACCAACACAAAATACTATATAATGGGTCTAGTAAATCTCAATTTCCCTGAATCCAAAGTTGAAGAGTCACTCTGCGACCTTCCCCTTCCAGTGAGCCTCCAAATGAGCCCACTATGTCCAAATATGGTATCTACATAATAATACGAAGCTAATGATACTCATATTGCTATATAAGGTTCCGAATCCAAAAAGTCAACCTAAAACCCCACCCCGAACCCTGATGGTCAAAATAAAAAATTGAACTTAAAATCGTGTTACACATAGCCTAGATAGTCATAATCTTAAATATCATGAAGTTCTAATTCCAAATGAGCCTTAAATTTGATCAAGAACACCAAATCCATTTTCATAGATGAAACCCTTATTTTTTACGCGCTAATCCATATGGGGAATCACTAATTAAAGGATGGAAACATGAATAAATGCTTAGATTAGAGTTAGGATCTTATCCCAATGATGAATATTGACAAACCCCTTTGAAATCTCCGAATTCCGTGCTCCCAAGCTCCCAAAATGGTTTTATAATGAATGAGTTTGAATTGGGAAAGCCTCAATTAAATCTGCCAGGCCCATCGTAGGTGCAAACTCGCACCGGCGACCCAATGCTCGTAGGTGCGAGGCCCATCCCCATGCCCCATTTTCACAGGTGCAATTTTGCATCTACGCACCCCTAATCGCAGGTATGACCCCATCCCAGCCTACACAACCTCACACTTGCGGACCTCCCAGTGCAGGTGCAGGCTTGCAGGTGCGGCCTTAAGCACACATATGTGATTGTATCATCAACCAACTGACCCAACCTAAATTCTAAATTTCCAAACTTCGAACTAAGATCAGAGACTTATCCAGGACCCCCCCCCTCCCAGACACAAACTAAATATGCATTTCAATCATAAAACACGCTTTAGACTCGCTCCCTCACTCGGAATTCCCGAAAAAAGATCTTATTTACCCAATGTTGACCAAGGTCTACTCTTAAACTATGAAAATCCTATTTCTCAACTAACTACCCGGAATGCATCCAAATGTCTCAGGACCCGAATCAAAAGCTCGACTAAGTCATAATTGACATTCCAGACCTAACAGAATCAACAGTACCTCGTAAACACATTTATCAAAGAGTCAACTCTTAGTCAAACTTCTCAAATTTAGAACTTTAAAGTTCCAAAATATAGATTTTCTTCCACGATTTTCATATGATTGCCTCGAGAATTGCGCCACTCATTCCCACAAGTCATAAATACACAAAAGAAGTAACGGGAATGGTATTTTGAGAATTTTTAGGTGAAAAACTCAAAATGACTAGACGAGTCATTACATTGGCATATGTAGTGTGCAAAGCACCCCAAGCAGCCTTGGCAGTGGCTACATTGGAAATTATAGTAGCAAGCGTAGGATCAACTGTGACCAATAGAGCATTTTGAATTAGCTGATCTTGGCGTGATACCATGAAACAAATTCTGGATTTTTGACATCTTGATTATTTTGACCCACTATGCGAGTATGGACTGGGCGAGAACCATCGAGATGGCCATAAAGGTTGTGACCATGCATAAGTATGGACACTTGCACGTTCCAAAGGGAAAAATTGTGGGAGGGCTTATCGAACAAAAAAATACTCGTGAGAGTTAATTGGCTTTGGATACTATATAAAGTATAAATCTGGCAGTAAAATAAAAATAGCGATTTGTTTTATTAATTTTGGACTGAGTATAGATCCTATACAACTTCTACAGCAAGGAGGCAAACTAAAAAAAGGATAAGACTTATCTAAACATAACCTAAATTAAAAAAGGAAGTTATAACAGAGTCCTAAATGGTAGGAACTACTCAATCTGAAATTTAAAAATATAAATCAGATATTATCTGTTATTAAGAAGTACTTTATAAGTGGGAACTTGTATAACAATATTCATTACTCTATTACTAATAATGATGATTGATAAAATTATGATACAAATACTTAAGAACTACTTGATCGATCCGTTGATTGAGCTTTCTAATCCATGAAAAGAAAGAAAAGATGCAAGAGATACCAATGAAAAGAGAGAGAGAGAGAGAGAGAGAGAGAGAGAGAGAGAGAGAAATAATGTAGTAAAGTAAATTATGTGAAACATTACATTGTTCTGAAGTAGTAATCAGCTCTTAACTTTTTTCAAAAAAATGGCGTCCATAAAACCTGAATTTTCCACAACACTTAAGGAGGTTCCATTTTTGCCACGGAACCAAAGTCAGCTTTGTTATTGGGTTCCCAACTAATAACTCTTATATATTTAAAGAACTTCTCAATATAAGTACAGGGTCTGCGCAAAAGTTATTAGGTTCCCGATAACCCACACCCAATTAGCTAGATCCGCCCATATACACACTATTTCATAACCGTTGTAGATTTTTTATTTGTTTATCAAATAAGTGTTTGTTTTATCGTCCATTGAGAGGAGAGAATTGAGCAAACATAGCAGTCCCTAAATTCTCATCAATGGCTTGAACTTCAATAGGATTTCTATGTTGCTCTGGTGAAGAAATATGTTGGTTATCAAATGCAGAAACAACAGGAGCAGAGGCAACTGTAGCAGGAGAAATTGGTTCGTTCTCGTCGTTGGCCTTTCTTTGTAATGAGGCTTCTTGCAGCTGCAAAGCATATTCCAAATTCCACAAAACATCACCCATAGCAGGTCTATCGACACCATACTCAACTAAACACTTCTCTGCTGCATCCGCGAATTTCTTCATAGACTCAGGCAACTTGGCCTACAAGTGTGGGATCAATGACCTTGTCCAATAAGCCTCTTCTCTTCCATTACATTGCCCATTCTGCCAAATTCACTTGCTCTTTTGGAAGTGCTGGATTAATAGCAGGACGAGCGCATAACGCTTCAAGAAGCACCACCCCGAATGAGTAGGCATCTGATTTGTCAGTTAGTTGCTGCTTCCTAAAGTACTCAGGATCCAAGTAGCCAAAAATTCCCTTGACAGCAGTGCTCACATGAGTTTGCTCCGAGTTTGATCCATCTTTTGATAGCCCAAAACCATCCATCTTAGCAACGAAATTCTCATCGAGCAAAATGTTGGTGGTTTTGACATCTCTATGTATAATCCCAGTAGATGCACCCGTGTGGAGGTAATGAAGCCCGCGAGCAGCACCAATGCAGATATCTAATCTTTGTTTCCAAGATAAATGTGGCATGTTCTTTCCATAGAGACGATCTCTCAAAGGACCATTTTGCATAAACTCATAAACCAATATCATCTCAGCGCTTTCATCACAATACCCAATCAACGACACCAAATGGCGATGTCTTAGCTTAGATAACATTTGAATTTCAGTATGGAATTCATTTATACCTTGTTCAGATTGTGGATTGCCTCTCTTGACAGCAACTTTTGTCCCATCATCAAGTTCACCATAATAAACATTTCCAAAGCCACCAACATCGATTATTTCACTAGGTTCCCAGTTCCTGGTGGCGTCTGCCAATTCAGAAAACGTGAAGTATCTGCCTAATCCCATATTTGATGAGAAGAATTGTCTCTCGCGCGAAGCTGATGACATAAAAGTTGTATCACCAGCATGAACTGGAAGCAACCAAGATGAGAAACTATTCCTCTTTTGCCAATCTTGTGGTCTTTTATGCCATTTCACCTAACCCTACAAAGGCTCCAAACATCATTGCAAATCCAACATAAGCCACTGTTTTGCTTGGACCACTTTGTTTTTGTCCATCAATACCATATTCCCCATCTAAGCTACCCACAGAGTTGTTCATCCGAAACACCTCAAGGCCATTTAGAATTGCATTTCTAAAACCTTGGGCATCATTCATAGGAGAAACACGTACCACAAACGGGTTTGATACCATGGAGGAATCTACTACAAAATCCTTGTAAAAAGCAGTAGACAAATGGTTTGTCAATGCTGACAAATCTATCTTGGAAATGGCCATTTTGTCATTAATGTACACGTTGAAATAGAGTTCATTAAGCGCTTTGCTTATAATATGGCAAAACTGCAGGCGAATCAGGTGAGGATATGCAGTGTCAATGTCCATAGTCCAAGATATATTAAAATTAGGAAGTGTAGTTTCTGAATCTGCCATCTTTATAGCTGAGATATAAATTGCTGGTGGAGAAACCAATGGGGAACCTCCTGATTTCGGATAATTAATAGTTGAGGGATGTGTAGATACCTCTTCACCTGTGGCATTGTTTCTAAATTGTGCATCTGACATTCAATTTCATCCAAGAGTTGTTGGAAATTAGCCTTTGGCGGGAGTTGCGACCGACCAACTTTAACGGCTTAAACACTAGTGTTACGTATGTTGGAGAATCCGGTTCTTCACACATGCATGATGTACTAAGTACGTAGATAACCGTAGGGCCAAGAATCCTCAAATTTCATTGAGAAATGAAAGAGATATTGGTTCACGAAGTAAGGTGTTTGAAGCATGGAAAAGTGTGGTGTGTGATCAATTCTCCCTCATCGGTAGAGGAAGAAAGAATTGTTGTGTATATAATACTTGAAATTGGTTTGGGGTTTGGGACCCCAAGGGGTATCCCATGTGTTTAAAGGAGGGAGGACCTAGATGTGCTTCGGTTCAAGTAAAGACCACACGCGCGCCGCCGCCGCCCGCCCGTCCGGGTCACGGGTCGTGGGCTGTGGGCTGTCTGATATTATCTTTTTGGGCCAGAAAACTTTGCCAGAAGTACAGTTTGATCCCGAAGTTTCAGATGTGCAGTTTGGACCAGAATTCTTTCGGATGTACGTTTGGTCCCCGAAGTTTCAACATGTACGGTTTGGTCCCCGAAGTTTCAAGATGTACGAGTTTGGTCCCCGAAGTTTTTCAGAAAATCAGAATTTCGACGGTCCGAACAGAAACGTCCGAAGCACTCAATTCAGCCATTTATTTTGGCTGAATTACACCTCCTATAATGGCCAATCCGTTGGCATTTTTCACCATTTATTTTGGTGGATTAACTACCTCCATAATGGCCATTATTTGGCCAATAATGGCTGTTATGGGGGCAGTTAAACAGCCCTCCCTCACCTATATAAACACCCCTTATACCATTGTTGAGGAGTACTTAACATACACGAAAATACACAAAGCAAAAATCAGTTTCTTCCTAATCTTCCAAGCATCATTTCATTGCTCAATATTCTTCACGGTAGCTTTTGAGTTTCCTTTGCTCAATAGTTCCATTCTTTGTTTTATCTTGGGAGACGAATTGTCCGGGACGTATAAAGGATACATACGGGGCAATATTGTCTTAAGGACAGAGTGCCACACTCGACTCAAAGATAAACAACTTTCTCGTTTTCTTGTTCAACAAAAGTGTAATTTCAATTTTGTTGTTATATTGTAATTTTCAGCTTTCTTGTGGAATTGTAATTTCAATTCCTACATAAGCGATTACTTGTAATTTCCGTTTCCTGCAAATCCTTGTAATCCAACAACTTAAGACAATATTTTGCTTACGGTAATCGCAATAACATGGCTGAAAATATGACCGATATTCTTTGCTGCTCGCTCGCCTCTCGAGGCAATGTTGTCGCCTTCCCCGCCATCGCCGCTATCGCCCAAGGCGTAACTCCGCCGGCCTCGCTGCTGCTGCCGCTGCTCTGTTCAAGCGCGTAACACCGCTGCCTTCCCGATCGTTGGAGCTCCACCCTCTTCATCACACCACCATGATCGCCCGAAAAATTCATGGGATCGAATTCAAAAGATGGCGCAAAAGATCTTGTTTTACTTAACAAGATTATGGGCATGGCCCGGTTCCTTACGGAAGAT
Source organism: Anisodus tanguticus (assembly GCA_034509755.1). Taxonomy (NCBI): domain Eukaryota; kingdom Viridiplantae; phylum Streptophyta; class Magnoliopsida; order Solanales; family Solanaceae; genus Anisodus; species Anisodus tanguticus. The sequence continues at coordinate 42,159,641 of CM067540.1, read as the reverse complement.
CCTCCACAAGCCGGAGATGAAATGGACTCTTCGCCCAATGAAACGGGTGAAGGGGGCCTTGGTATCCATGTCATTAATGGCATGAAGATGGTTCGTGACGCATGGAATCATAGCGATTTCATGTGCAAGAACTATATCTCGAAGCGCTTAGCAGACCCTCTCTACACGGTCTATTGCACCGTTGGCACCGCCAAAGAGCGTGGGAAAAGCGCAAAAGAAGTACAACGCACAAGATGCGGGTACTAAGAAGTTCATCGTTGGGAAATTTCTAAAATTCCAAATGGTGGACAAGAAGACAGTGATGTCCCAAGTCCAGAATTCCAAATGATTTTACATCACCTGGATTTGGAAGGACCGAAACCAAATGAGCGAGTTTTTGGTTGCATCGCCGATTGAAAAGTTACCTCCTTCATGGAATGAATTTATGAGTTACTTGAAACTCAAGACAAAGGAGATGACCTTTGAAGAGCTTGTTATCAAACCGCAAATCCGGAAGATAATAAGAAGACCTTGCCAAAGGGTAGACAACATGCCGAGGCAAAGGCAAACTGGCGAGAGGCCAAAGGGAACTCAAGCAAGAAGCGGAAGTTCCGGAAAGACGGCAAAGCCCCTGCAGCAGAGATGTTCGAGAGGTAATTGTCATCACCTTTGTGGGAAACCTGGTCACGGGATCAAGGAATGCCGCAAGCTCAAGACCGAGCAACAACGAAAGCCAAGTCAAAAGGCAAGGCTCAAGCAAACGTCGTCAAGGACACGCTCCTAGATGACATGATCGAGGAATTCTCTCTGCGGTGGTGCTAGAAGCCAACTTGGTGGAGAATCCGATGCGGTGGTGGGTGGACACGGGTGCAACAAGACACATCTGTTCCAACAAAGATGCCTTCTCCACGTACACTCCGGTCTCCGACAAGAAGCTGTTCATGGGCAACAACGCTTCCTCGGACGTGCTAGGGGTTGGAAAGGTGGTCCGAAGATGACTTCCGGCAAGGAACTCACTCGAAGGAAGTGATGCACGTCCCGGATATTAGAAGAAATCTAGTTTACGGACCTTTATTGGTTAATGCGGCTTTAGGCTAGTGTTTGAATCAAATAAATTTGTACTCACTAAAAATGGCACATTTGTGGGGAGGGGCTTCGTCGTGAAGGCCTCTTCAAAGTGAATGCCATGTCGTATTGCGTCAAGGAAATAAAGTTGAGTCTTCTTCTTATTTGCTTGAGTCTTCTAATTTATGGCATCATAGATTAGGACACGTAAACTACAAGTCTATTCAAAGGTGGTAAAGATGGAGTTGTTGCCTTCTATCGACATAAACCCTCAACATAAATGTGAGGTGTGCGTAGAGGCAAAACTCACCAAGCTTCCTTTTCGATCCGTCGAAAGGAATACCGCTCCTCTAGAACTTATTCACACGAGATATATGTGATTTGAAGTTTGCACAAACTAGAGGAGGGAACAAGTACTTTGTGACATTTATAGATGATAGCACAAGGTATTGTTACCTTTACTTGTTGAAAAGTAAGGATGAAGCCTTTGAAGCGTTCCGACGTTACAAAGCGAAGTTGAGAATCAACTTAGCCTACGGATTAAATCCATTCGTAGCGATAGAGGGGAGAATATGTAGCGCCTTTTGAGGAATATTGTGCCCAAGAAGGCATTATTCATCAAACGACGGCTCCATACTCACCTCAATCAAACGGTGTGGCGGAACGTAAGAACCGCACATTAAAGGAAATGATGAATGCCTTGCTTATCAATTCCGGACTTCCCCAAAACATGTGGGGAGAAGCCGTCCTTACCGCTAATACGATTCGAACGAGTCCCACATAAAGGTAAGGACAAAACTCCATATGAATCATGGAAAGGAAAGAAACCCACCTACAAGTATTTTAAGGTGTGGGGTTGTACGGCAAAGGTTGAAGTACCTAAGCCAAAGCGAGGTCAAGATTGGACCAAAGACCGTAGATTGCATATTCATCGGATATGCAAATAACGATAGTGCTTATCGCTTCTTAGTGCATAAGTCGGATATTCCGAGATATCCACCAGGGTACAATAATGGAATCAAGGAATGCTCTATTCTTTGAAAGTACCTTTCCTAGAAAGGAGAAAGACATAACCTCTCGCAAGCGAAGTTATGCACAAAGCTCTCAAGAACCGGGAGTCCTTGACCGCTGCCGGATCTAAATGGTTCGGATCTAGCGAATCTCGAGGTGGTGAACATCCGGAATCTAGTGTTCCAGATTCTCGAGAACTTGGAGACTCCGAGAGATGGATCTAAGGCGAAGTAAAAGGGCCAGGAAGGATAAATCCTTCGGTCCTGACTTTGTAGCTTACATGGTTAATGATGAACCAAGGACAATTGCTTAGGCGTTGTCAACTCCAGAAGCACCGCTATGGAAAGAAGCTATTGAGAGTGAAATAAGCTCCATTCTGCATAACCATACTTGGGAGTTGGTTGATCTTCCTCCGGGAAATAAACCGTTGGGTTGTAAATGGATACTCAAACGGAAATACAAGGCGAGATGGGTCTATAGACAAGTACAAGGCCAGGTTGGTAGTCAAGGGCTATCGACAGACAGAAGGCTTTGACTATTTTGACACATACTCTCCGGTATCCCGGATGACATCCATACGGGTATTTATTGCGATCGCAGCTTTGCGTGACCTTGAGATACACCAGATGGATGTTAAGACAGCCTTCCTAAACGGTGATTTGGAAGAAGAAATTTATATGGACCAACCCGAGGGGTACGTGGTTCAAGGGCAAGAGAAGAAAGTCGTCGACTTATCAAATCTCTGTATGGGCTGAAACAAGCCCCGAAACAATGGCACGAAAAATTTGATAGTACTCTACTATCGAAGGGGTTCGCCATTAATGAGTGTGATAAATGTGTTTACACGAAAGGTAACTCTGACTCATTTGTTATGATATGCCCGTATGTAGACGACATGTTGATCACGAGAAGCGATCCTAGGATAATCCTAGAGACTAAGAACATGTTGAAACAATGCTTCGACATGAAAGATATGGGTATCGCAGATGTCATCCTAGGGATTAAAATCTCTAAGACGTCTGACGGACTGGTCTTATCTCAGTCTCACTACATCGAGGATGTTTTGAGAAAGTTCAAGATGTTAGACAGTTCTCCGATAGCGTCACCAATGGATATAAATCATAAGCTTGATAAAAATCTTGGTGCACCTGTATACCGGGAGCGATATGCACGGAGTAATCGGTAGTTTGATGTATATAACAAAGCGCACCCGACCGATATTGCTTACGCAATCAATAAGTTGGCTAGGTTCACCCGTAATCCAAGTGATAATCACCGGAAGGCGTTGAATCGGGTATTACAATACACGAAATACACGTTAAACTTCGGGTTACACTATTCGAGATATCCATTTGTACTAGAGGGGGTACAAAGTGATGCAAACTGGATATCGATATAGAGAACACCAAGTCCACCGGTGGGTATATATTTACAATTGGTGGTGGGGGCGTATCTTGGAAATCCTCTAAGCAAACTTGCATCGCCCGATCCACGATGGAATCGGAGTTTATCGCTTTAGACAAAGCGGGGAGAAGAAGGCCGAGTGGCTTCATGACTTCTTAGAGGATGTTCCGTGTTGGAACAAACCCGTACCTTCGGTAATGATCCACCTGCGACGTCGGTCGGCTCTAGGAAGGGCACGGAATGTTATGTACAACGGCAAGTCTCGTCATATTCGACGGAGGCATAAGACCGTTAGGCAGCGATCACCACGGGTATAATATCCATTGATTACATCAAGTCAAAGGATAATATAGCAGACCCATTGACAAAGGGCCTACTCAAGGATCGGATGGCTTGCACTGTCAGGGGAATGGGCTTAAAACCCAAAATATAAGGACCAATACGGTGGTAACCCAACCTTACGAACCTGGAGATCCCGGTAATTTGGATCAATGGGAAAACTAAGTGTAAAGGTTCGGTTGATCGCTTCAAGAGAAGCATGAGCACTTCGGATAGTGATTTCGAAAAGAAACACCAAATCCAAAGCCGTTCCCGCGATAGACATTAAGTGCTATCTGCAGAGTATGGGTAAAGGTTAAGTTTTCAAAAACGTAATGATCCTCAACGGTGAGGCTAGGTTCTTGGGAAACTTTTAATGGTTCCTAACACTTGTGAAGTGGGGTATAGCGGGATACCTTGTAGGAGACCACCTATTTAAGTGCGAGGACAAAGCCGCCTCAAAATGAACGCACTTAAGAATCCAAGACGTTGTCCATGGCCAAAACGGACAAAACATTACGAAGAAGAGAGTAAGGGAATTTGTTGTGTTGGTATCATTGTCTTGGCTTACACTAAACACTGACGGTTCAAGACATCACGTTCACCGCGCAATAAGTAAGTCCGATGGTATTCAACTATGGAAGGTTCAAAGCTGAGGCTACCTCTCCTTATGCAACATCGGTCCGCTGAAATATTGTTGGAAATGAAAAGACACCATGTGAGTGCGCCAAAATCTCTTTCAAGAGGGGATTGTTGGAAATTAGCCTTTGGCGGGAGTTGCGACCGACCAACTTTAATGGCTTAAACACTAGTGTTACGTATGTTGGAGAATCCGGTTCTTCACACATGCATGATGTACTAAGTACGTAGATAACCGTAGGGCCAAGAATCCTCAAATTTCATTGAGAAATGAAAGAGATATTGGTTCACGAAGTAAGGTGTTTGAAGCATGGAAAAGTGTGGTGTGTGATCAATTCTCCCTCATCGGTAGAGGAAGAAAGAATTGTTGTGTATATAATACTTGAAATTGGTTTGGGGTTTGGGACCCCAAGGGGTATCCCATGTGTTTAAAGGAGGGAGGACCTAGATGTGCTTCGGTTCAAGTAAAGACACACGCGCGCCGCCGCCGCCCGCCCGTCCGGTCCGGTCCGGTTCCGGGTTCCGGTCACGGTCACGGGTCACGGGTCACGGGTCGTGGGCCGCGGCCGTGGGCCTTCGATATTATCTTTTTGGGCCGAGAAAACTTTGCCGGAAGTACGGTTTGATCCCGAAGTTTCAGATGTGCGATTTGGACCGAGAATTCTTTCGGATGTACAGTTTGGTCCCCGAAGTTTCAACATGTACGAGTTTGGTCCCCGAAGTTTCAAGATGTACGGTTTGGTCCACGAAGTTTTTCGAAAATCGAATTTCGACGGTCCCGAACGAAACGTCAAAGACTCAATTCGGCCATTTATTTTGGCTGAATTACACCTCCTATAATGGCCAATCCGTTGGCATTTTTCACCATTTATTTTGGTGGATTAACTACCTCCATAATGGCCATTATTTGGCCAATAATGGCTGTTATGGGGGCAGTTAAACAGCCCTCCCTCACCTATATAAACACCCCTTATACCATTGTTGAGGAGTACTTAACATACACGAAAATACACAAAGCAAAAATCAGTTTCTTCCTAATCTTCCAAGCATCATTTCATTGCTCAATATTCTTCACGGTAGCTTTTGAGTTTCCTTTGCTCAATAGTTCCATTGCTGTTTTATCTTGGGAGACGAATTGTCCAGGACGTATAAAGGATACATACGGGGCAATATTGTCTTAAGGACAGAGTGCCACACTCGACTCAGCATAAACAACTTTCTCGTTTTCTTGTTCAACAAAAGTGTAATTTCAATTTTGTTGTTATATTGTAATTTTCAGCTTTCTTGTGGAATTGTAATTTCAATTCCTACATAAGCAGTTACTTGTAATTTCCGTTTCCTGCAAATCCTTGTAATCCAACAAGAGTATCGTTCGTTGAATCCAAAAGAGGACCCCCAACGTTAAGCCTATACATTGTCTCAAAATTACTTTTATAAAGATCAAATTTTTGTGACACGGGAAAAAGAACAGGTACAGAATAACCAAGCATCTTGCCAGGGACAGTAACAAATTCAAGGGCGTTAACAAATGCCACAGACCCTTTAGCTGGCTCGAATTTAATAGCATAACGCTCCGTGGTAACATTAAACAATAAATTCCTTGATAGTGGCCTCTTCTTTCCCAATTTTGAAGTCACGGAGGAGGACTAATGTATCCGGACCGAAAATTTAGCTGTTTTGAGATCATATTTGTTGTACTTAAAGGGTAAAAAATGCAGCCTGATCCAATCAATCCAGAACTGGTGCAAAGAAATGTGTACGCAGCTTCGGTTGTTAAGATTTTTGCACTAAGGTATATAGTTGAAGGGACATTAATTTTTTCCGAAGCAGACGCTTGAATGTCATTACCACTATAAGAAAGGTATTTGGCTGCATTTTGGTCAGGTTGAAAAACTTTATTCCCTGGAAGTGTGGTAGGAGAAGTAGCACCACAATCAACAAGATAATTATCTTGTGGGGTTAAAGCTGGAAAATATTTTACAGGTGCAGTATCATCTTGAGCATTGACATGAAGAATAACAGATGTATTTGTGATAAAGAAAAATAAAAATACCTAGAAAATTAATCCCATGGTTGAATATGTTGACATTAATTATTGGAATTCAATTCAGTTTGGTTTTGGCCAATATTATCGCCATGTTTTTGGGGTTGAAGATTTTGTCAATCTTTCTTTCAATTTTTGTTAATGTTGCTACCTTATTTTGTTAGCTTTACATATTTTAGTGGTTGAAATGGTTACCTAGCGTTATTTTCTCCCTACTCTTCATTTTTACTTACCTTTTTTAGAAGTTACAATCTTTTTTTAGATATTCTTTGACCAGTTTGAAACTTTGAATATCATTCGCTTGTGTTGTTTTCTTCCGGGAAAAGTTATTCACCCAAGCTACGTTAACTTCATGGTAATTAAGTAATAGATATAAGTGCTAATATATAATTAATCCTGATTATTGATAAAGTCACACATAAAAGACTAATGTTGTATTCACTAATCTAACAAAGTATGTGTTTACCCATAAAGCGGTATAGTTGAATTTGTATACGTGGTCAAGGACATGTGGATCTCAAGCGACTGATTTGAGAATAAAAGTCAAATAGAATATACTATAAATAAACAATAATGAGACAAGTAAATGTAATGATTAGTCTGAGCCTTGTGATAGATTTTGGACAATGTCACCACACTTGTATGAAAGCACAATAATTAAGAGAAAAAGAATAAGTGTCTTGTATTACTTGAATTTGATGATCTTACAATGGAGTTATGTGTCATATTTATACATGAGTTATACGGGTAAACAACCCAAAATATGCTATCATTAATACAGGAGAATGAATGTTGTAATAACTAGGCAATTATTATCATCATAAATGCCTTTATGATTCTACTGGAAGGCATACGACAGGTTCAGTAACGGTCGTCCGTAATAACTCAAACAGTCCTTTTGACCTTCTGAATTACCGGTACCATCTGTGCACATGATACTTCCGATATCGCTTGTATCTTACGGCAGTGCCTCAGACTGACCTGAATTTGACTCAGCATCGTACACCACGTGTCACATTATAATTCGTACAACTGTCTAGACCTGTCCAACAGGTTGGGGACCCGCCCGACCAGAAAAAACCAGGGCCAGGGTCGGCTTATAGCTGACCCACGAGCCACCCGACTTGAAAAAGCGAGTCCCCGATCTTATGTAGGGTTGGGCCAAGGTCAGAATATTTTACCCGTCTGACCCGGCCCGACCACCGACCCGACCCGCATATTTTTTAATATAATTCATATTATTTTTCCTTCATTAATATTTATTTTGTACTTATATATAATTTTGCCATTAATATTTAAGTGATATAATGCATGTTTTTATAATATATGTATTACTCTAATCTACATTGAGTTCGACATAAAATAAGATAAAAATGGTAGCTGATTATTAATTATATGTTTATATTATTAGTCGTTCTGTTAATATCACGGAAGCATAATGTAGGGAGAGAGAAAATAGTTGTAAATTGATGAAACTTTAAATGGTCATAACTCTGCGCTCGGATGTCCGTTTTACCCGATTTTTTTTATTTTTCATATTTTTTTGAGACGGGGCCGGACTAACTGCCACAAGACGGTTTGGCGCAACCAATTTTCCCAATCAATTTGTGTTTTCCGCCAAATCGATTTCTAATTTTCCTTTTTCTTTAGTAAACATCTCACGATATACAATACATTTCAACGTCGAAATTTCATGATAGTGTAGGTGTGAATGTTAATTTCAGTTTTGGAAATTCAATTTTTTTTTAAAAATCATTGGCCCGACCCGGCCCGGCCCGCCAAATCCCGTCCCCCTTCCGACGGGTCAGGGCCGACCCGTGTGTCGCGCCCTATTTTAACCACGTCAAAGAAGAGTACAACATATTGGTGATTCCTGGATTGGATTAAGGAGTCGCCACCTAATTATTTTACGGTGAATTAGGACACCGAAATATTAACTAAATGCTGCAAAATAACTCCAATTTTATGGTTTACGAAACTAATGAGGCTCTGGGTAAGGGTTCTTTATTATCCTAAAGGGAAGGGGTTAGGCATCCTTTAAGATCCGCTAACTTGCGATTATCCGATCAAACTCAGGTTAATTATTGTGCTAAGAAAAATGCATGTTTACAAGTATGAAGTTAAAATAATGTTTGGAAGGGATGCATTTTGTGCAAGTATGCATTTGTATGGTATTAAAGAAAAATACATGTAAAGTTGAAAAGTATTCATTTGTAACAATTAATAGTAAGGAGAAAAGCCAATTATTTATAATGCCAAATAGGTAATTTTTTGGAAATTATTTTGAGTTGCAAATTGTAAAAAGATAAACTTATTTGTATAATTAATAAATCGAATAAAAGATGACCAAAGTTGTTTTGAAAATTTTGAATATGCATGACGAGCCTAAAAATAAATAAACTAGCGGAGGATTTCTAATTTTGCACTAACCGACCCTACAAATAAATAAACTAGCGACGGGTTTTACACTACCCTATTAATTATCCATTCATAGCCTAATTATTCTAAATATCCTAACAATCACACAGACATTAAATAATTATTATAACCCAAAAATAGAAATAATGAAATTAAATAGTAATAATAAAAGGGGGCTAAGGCGGATAACTACGTTATCGCCCTATTGGTTTTGAAATCCCGAGGTTGGAGAGTGCAAGAAATGTGAATGTGGGTCTTCGTTCGGCAGTGATCATGATGAGTCTCATAACGAGACTCTTCGTTGCTCCCGATGCATTTTCATGTAAATAAATAAAGGAAAAGGATTAGTTTATGGAACGTGGAAATATATATAAGAAAATGTAAACAAATAATTCGTGAAGAATAATATACCGTATGACCTAAAAGACTTCTCATGTTAACATGGAGGCACTTTGCACTATAGACAAGCAAGGAAGAGTGTAACAGCTGCTAGTAAGTAAGACCAGCACACAAGACTGGCCAAATAACTTCTTAGAGGGCAACCTTTTCAGACACACAGAACAATGGCGGATAAATTAAGCATAGGTGATCATTTACATACCACATGTCGATCTTAGGATATCTCAGAATGGAGCATAGTTACCAGGTACATCTATAAGCTTAAATTACATAACAAACCAGATGTTGCTTCTTAATCAAACATAATCAAGGACCAGCTTCATAAAGGAATAAATGGAAAACCAGTACCCAACCAATCACAATCAAGTCAAAATGCAAGGTTCATTCAAATTAAGCTAAGGGTGCTAGGTTTCAGTCATACTTCACATTAAGCTCAAGGATGTTTGCATAGATAGGTAGGGGCATAACATGATTGACAAGATAAACAAACTGGCACAGTGATACGCATGCCTTTTATCCCACCCGATGACTCTTTTTATTTTAAAGCAAATGATGAGGAAATAATAAGATGCCAGCACATAAAAGAGGATATCCAGCATTTCAATACAAACAATAAAGCTAAGTAGGTGACCAAGTTCAGGTTTCAGGTTTCAGATTTCAGATCTCAGATATAAGTAGAATAGGCAAACGGGTCATATACAGAGGCAGAAAGAAGGGGAGAAATATTTATAGTACACTGTATGATTTTGAAAGAGTGAGCCTAAACCAAACACTTTGGCAAATGTGTCTGATTCATAAAACAAAAGAGTCATAGTCACACATTATTCTAGGTTATAGACTTCTACTCAATGCAAGGATCATGCTATAAAGAATATACAGTGTTGACCAATTGCAAACAAGACACTCACAGGGAACTTAACTCATTAATCTTAAGAAGATACACATACTCTCAACAGAACAAACTGGACAGACAGACTCCTATGTAGATTGAAATTGTAATCAAAATCACAGAAACAAAGTAGACTTAATAGGTGCAGTGAATTGATCCCAACATCATGTAGACCATGAGGACGGACATGTAATCAAGCAGCGACAACACTTTGCACGGATACATGACCCCTCAAATCCAACTAAATACACACACATCAAGGCCATACATTTGGCATAAGGCCCTTCAAGTAAATAAAATAGGGAGGTAACCAAACTGAAAGACATACAGATATGGGATCGCCTATCCAAATGTGCCATGTTGTAATTACATAGCTAGCTAGGTTGGACCAGACATACCTATCTCATATAGAGTAACATATGTTAATGTCATGGTACAAAGACTTTTATGCTAGCACAAGAACCTACTTCCCAGACAAGCAAAGACAAATGCATAATCTACTCAAAATGAACATGGAAGACAAAAGCTTAAATGATACTTTAAGGATAAAATTTCAAATATGCAGGGTCAGAGGCACCAAACTCATACATAATCATGGCTTGAGTTGTCTTGGGTATGAGGACACTCTAAAATAGACATGGCATGACACATAAGAGCTTAGGGGAGTGTTATGATGCTAATATAGGGAAGTATCTTATAGTCAAATGTGCAGAGCAGTCACATGGTCAGTTTTGAAAAAAAATATGGAAAAGGCCTAGAAGCAACCAGGAACCATATGAATACTACATATTCCTAGATCATTGTCATATGACCATCATATATGAGTTAATCACAAAGGACAAACAGATAGCAAACCAACATGACACAGTCTAGCCTAAACAAGTAGAAAGCATTAGCACAGACATATATTAAGCATCTTGATAGGGGAATTATGACTTAATAATAAAATAAATGACTCAGCAGTATAAACTTATTTAGAGATTCTGGATCCAACAAGATTATATAATGTCGAGCAATAAACACATACACACACAAAGCTCTTTATCCCATTTTACTACCCTGAACTAAGGCCTGCAGATTTATAAACAGGAAAGTAAGAATTTAAACCAGACCTATCTTAACACTTACTCATTTGATCACAAAGAAAATATGCAAACAAGTTGACATATATCTAAATCTACAAAGAGACCAAACTTTATTTTTACTTAGCATTGGATCTCAAACATGTAACAGAATCAAAATATAATCACATACTCAGACCTTAATCACCACAGATCATGACCCTTAAAGTAGAACAGGGATCTTATCACATTAATCATGCTAAAACATAACTAATTTACATCATAACTTCACTAAACAGGTACTGAACAACATTTTCAATACATTATACTGAATGTAATACTAATCATGAACCAAACAGGTGCGAACACTATATGTATCACACATAGAACATCTAATTAATCAAAACTCCTCTAAATAAGTACTAACAACATATGCCTCATATCATAATCTACATCAGTTTAATAATACAAACAAAGCATTTCTAAATCTTGATAGGTAATTAAACAAGGCTAACAACTTAATACACTTAGCCATTAAAACACAGCCACATGAATAATCAGTACATAGTTAGCACCAAAACACGAAAAATATAGGAAATAAATCGAGAGGAATGTGTTTCACTGACCTTCTCCGGGCAGTGAACCGAGGCGTGTTTCGAATCGTCGACCCGCTCGGAGAAGTTTTGTTTATGCGATTGAAAAAGAACAAAATGTTTGTGGCTTTGCCGAGTTGGAACCGAGAGTAAAAAGGAAGGACTTTTCAAAATCGAAACATGTTCAAGAAAGGATCTTTGGCTCTAACAAATTTTGTGAAACCACAGATAGGTCGATTCTTCGCAAGAGGTTTAGAAAAAAAAAAACAGAGGGATTCCCTTTTTGTGTCTCAAAATCCCCCTCTTCAACAACCCACAAAGGGTTCTATTTATAGCCCCAATCGAGACCTTAATGGCTGAGGTTTGAATTTCAAATTCAAACCCAAGATTAAAATATGACGATTTTCTTTTCATCAAAAACCGAGATGATAATGAAGAGGTACGGGTTTATGCTCTTACCCACCGAGTTCTTGAAGGTGTTCTAGAGGTCCACTGTAGCATGCATGCTTTGTAGGTCGATCTGACTCGGACGAGCTATTCAAAGCTCTGGGTTTTGTAAAAAATGGGGAAAAGAGTACTGTGCGATGTGCGGGCTCGACGGTCGAGGGGACATGGTGGCAGTGGTATGGTGAGGGTGTTTGTTTGGCAGGTAAAAGGAGGCGACGATGGTTTCGGACGAAGGACCGCTGGTTTCTCTGGTTTTGGACGAAGGACCGCTGGTTTCTCTGGTTAGTTTTCGATTTGGTGTTAGGTTTAGGACAATTTAAGGTTTTGGGGTGGAATGGGCGATGGGTTAATGGGGAGTGGGTATTGGGCTGCGGTCTTGGACCGACAGTGGGGTTTCTGCTGGGATGACTTGGGCCGGTTTGGTTTGGGCTGTTTTGGTTGTTGGACGATAGGGAATTAGGGGTCTTGGTTTGTTTAGGACTTTTTAGGGAATAAAGGGAATGGCCGGTTGGGCCAAAACATTTGGGCTCGGTTGGGTTTGTTGGGCCTACGGGTTGAGGTGTTTTGGGATGATTTAGGCTTGGTAAGGAGGGTTGTGTAATGGGCCTCCTTTGGTTGATATTGTTTTGGGTGAGGAGAATAAAATGGGGAGTTGGTTAAAATATAAAAGGATTTATTATTAGAAATGCTTTGAAGAGATGTAAATTATTTAAAATAAGATATAACGATGTGATAATAATAAAACATAATATTTGCGAAATGTTTAAAATGCTCAAAATGAAAAATGCGATTATATAATAATGATAATAATAATAATAATATTGGGAATAATAATATATGTGTATATATATGCCTATATGTATATATATTAAAAATATTTTTTGAGGTGTCAAAAATATCTAAAATTGCAAATAAATCAGAAAAGATGGGACAAAATTGGGTGTCAACAGATGCTCCTCTTTGCCCGGAGACGATGAAAGAGTTTTCGGACAAAGAAGTTGACTGAGTAGCCAATTTCATCCATGATCATCGGGACTCGAAGAAAGAATAGGGATGCTTGGGTAGAAATAGAATCCCGAGGGGGAGAGAAGTTGCAAAATATGGTGCAGATTCGAGAAATATTGCCCCAGTGTCGGGTTATGATGACACGGGTTGAAGGTGTTGCAACATATTGGGAAAGAGCGGAACGACGTTCGAAGTAGGCCGCTAACCAAAATTACCTCGGTTCGCCGTAAGAGATAGTTTCACGTTGTGCTGAAAGCTACCACCGATTCAAACTCCTGACGACTAGAGCAAATATAAAGGTTAGTGCATAACTGTTGCATACAATAGGCATGTGAGAATATGACCTTTTAAGTTGAAATGACGTCGTTGCTTAAACGTTGTGCAGATGACGCCGTTGGTGGGCGCCTATTTAAAATAAAATACCCGCATTAGAAGGTGGGCGCCTGATTGAAAAATAAAATACCCGCATTAGGAGGTGGGCACCTGTTTAAAATAAAATACCCGCATTAGAATGTGGGTGCCTGATTTAAAATAAAATACCCGCATTAGGAGGTTGGCACTGGAATTAAATTAAAATACCCGCATTAGAAGATGGGCGCCTGATTTAAAATAAAATACCCGCATTAGGAGGTGGGCGCCTGATTTAAAATAAAATACCCGCATTAGGAGGTGGGCGCCTGATTTAAAATAAAATACCCGCATTAGGAGGTGGGCGCCTGATTTAAAATAAAATACCCGCATTAGAAGGTGGGCGCTAGATTTAAAATAAAATACCCGCATTAGAAGGTGGGCGCCTGATTTAAAATAAAATACTCGCATTAGGAGGTGGGTGCCTAATTTAAATTAAAATACCCGCAATAGAAGGTGGGCGCCTGATTTAAAATAAAATAACCGCATTAGGAGGTGGGCGCCTGATTTAAAATAAAATACACGCATTAGGAGGTGGGCGCCTGATTTAAAATAAAACACCCGCATTAGGAGGTGGGCGCCTGATTTAAAAATAAAATACCCGCATTAGGAGGTGGGCGCCTGATTTAAAATAAAATACCCGCATTAGGAGGTGGGCGCCTGATTTAAAATAAAATACCCGCATTAGGAGGTGAGCGCCTGATTTAAAATAAAATACGCGCATTAGGAGGTGGGCGCCTGATTTAAAATAAAATACCCGCATTAGGAGGTGGGCGCCTGATTTAAATTAAAATACCCGCATTAGAAGGTGGACGCCTGATTTAAAATAAAATACTCGCATTAGAAGGTGAGCGCCTCATTTAAAATAAAATACCCGTATTAGAAGTTGGGCACCTGATTTAAAATAAAATACCCGCATTAGGAGGTGGGCGCCTGACTTAAATTAAAATACCCGCATTAGGAGGTGGGCGCCTGATTTAAAATAAAATACCCGCATTAGAAGATGGGCGCCTGATTTAAAATAAAATACCTGTATTAGAAGGTGGGAGCCTGATTTAAAAATAAAATACCCGCATTAGGAGGTGGGCGCCTGATTTAAAATAAAATACCTGCATTAGGAGGTGGGCGCCTGACTTAAATTAAAATAGCCGCAATAGAAGGTGGGCGCCTGATTTAAAATAAAATACCCGTATTAGAAGGTGGACGTCTGATTTATGTCGTTGTATTGACGTGATGCTAAGTGTGACCCTAATGTCGAACTGCTATGCCATGAAATGTTAATGCGTGGACATAAGCGATGCAAAAGTTGAGTAGATGAGATTGCGACCATGTAAGTCGAAATACCGTTCTTCGCATGGACATAATGCGGTTGGGAACCTGTAGGTTAGCATGACGCCTTAGTACAGTCTCCAAACAGGAAAGTGATTTCCTTGTGGTGAGTTGTGATGCGGAGGTCCCTTGCGAATTTACACATAAATGTTGTAGCTTCCCTGCTTCTTTCAACCTGAAAAACATGTACTCAAATAAATTTATGAGTTTGGGGAGGGAGAGTTGATTCGCGTTGACTTTGTAGCTTTGGCCTTGATACTTGCATGTCCTGCTGATTCGGACCTGTAGCCCCTCTCCGGTTCCCAGTCTTGGCTAGCCGTTAATGAAAACATTTGAAAACAATTTGTTTATATAAAAAAAAAAGTATGCGTATCAAAATAAAAAAATTATGTCGAATTCTAATGAAAATGTTTGTTGAAAACAATTTGCTTATAAGAAGATATGCATATTAATAAGAATTACTGTCGAACTCTCGAATAGTGACATGCAGTGAAGCAGAGCAAACGTCTTGTCCAAAGTCCTTCTTCTGACTAGAGATTTGGTTGGTCAACACTTTCTATGTCTATCGGTGTCTTCTCGCAGTGGTCCCTTAAAATTTGCCCCAGCTTCTGATATGTGAGGATGCTGACTTTCAACTGGACCCAGCTAAGTCTTGTGTGGGTTGCTTGCTTGTTCTATCAAGGCGATCGAACGGATGCACTTTATTATACGCAATATAAAGGGGGGAAATTCTAATGGTGTGACCGAAGCCGGTATAGGCCGCCTATGTATCCTAACAAGGGAATCAAGTCATAACGTAGTTCGTTACAAGCAAAAGGGGATTGTAAGGATTTTCTAAAAAATGGGACTGAAGCCGATGTGGTCGCCTACGTATTCCGCCGAGGGAATCAGGTCATAACGTAGTTCATGCGGCAAAAGAGATTTATAAGGGTTTTTCTAAAAAAGGGGACCGAAGCTGATGTGGTTGCCTACGTATCCCGCTGAGGGAATCATGTCATAACGCAGTTCATGCGACGAAAGAGATTTATAAGGGTTTTTCTAAAAAAGGGGACCGAAGCTGATGTGGCCGCCTACGTATCCCGCCGAGGGAATCAGGTCATAACGTAGTTCATGCGGCGAAAGAGATTTATAAGGGTTTTTTCTAAAAAAAGAGGACCGAAGCTGATGTGGCCGTCTACGTATCCCGCCGAGGGAATCGGGTCATAACGTAGTTCATGCTACAAGCAAACAAATGCGATTTTTCGAGAAATTTCTGTCTTAAAGAGACGAAACCCTATGTGGGTTCTATGCGTATCCCGCCAAGGGAGCGCAACTTTTACAACATGGAAAAGGTATTACATAGAGAATAACAATTCCTAAATATAGTATCTCTTCACTGCATCTGCATTGATAGTTTTTGCCATTTATTCTGATAAAGTTGCCCCGGAAAAACTGCGTCCATCTGCTTTTCATCAATCAGTCTCTTCGTACATGATTCTGTATCCACTTGACTTCGAAAGATATAGCGTTGCCCAGTACAAAAAATCCTGATTGTAGTGTGATAGCCCAAAAGTGCAAAGGGCAAATGCTCATGCCAATGCTTGTAATTATCAACCATCTTGATGTTTCATCCAAATATGGCTTTGGTTTATTCTAAAACATGCCCCAATTCTTCCGGTCGTGAGTCTTCCTCATATTCTTCGAAGTCTTGCTTGCTTGTTTCAAATGTGTCACACATTATCGATAAATTTATTAGTTTGCATGATGAGGGAGAAAAGAAAATTATTAAACAACGGATTTATAAATAGCAAAAGCAATGCGGATTTGTCATTTTAAGCTTTCAAAAGGTGGAGGCAAAATACATTAAAATGCATAAATGCGATTCAGGCCTCAATTTAAATCGCATTGTTTCATTAAATATTAATGCAACTAATTAGTTTCTAGGAGAAACAAGGCCGGGGCACAGGTCCAATATTCCAAAATATCTCCCTGCTATACATCCCAAATGGTTGGGTCTCTGAGCCAAAATGAGCTGTGAGGGATACTGGATAATTTTGTACTGAATCAGTCATTTTGTTGGATGATCGTGCCTTTGATCTTGTGAAGTAGGAGTGTTCTGTCAGTTTTAGTCAACGCAAATCAACCTTTGGGGAATTTTTTTTTAGGCAAAATAAACCTTCTGAAAAAATGAAGAAAATCAAGTTAGTATAAGGCGGGTAATTATTGCTTCAAATAATATGCACAGAGTGAAGCATCAGAAAATAGCAAACAAATTGTATGGAACTTAAATGTGCATCCTAATATGCATGGGGCCTCTCTTATGCCGGAGGTGGGCCTAAACGCCAAATATGCGAGATTATGATAAATTAACCCAAGCTGTCAAACTGTAATGCTTTTGTTGAAAATGAAGACAAAATGAACGTGCATTTTCCAATTTTCGGCATGTCATGATTAGGCTTGGATTAGTCTATCATTATCACGCTACACATAATATGCTGATTGGTCGTTGGGTTGTGAGACCCGTCGTCAATTTTGGCAGATTTCTTAATTGTGGAGTCGATACCAAGGATCGACCCACCTAAGGTGTATGCATGCATGACTTAAAATAAAGGGTGGTATAGCTCTATCCTAAATTTTTTAAGATTTGGCTGACTAGACTCAAGGTTCCCAAGTGGACTACTCGAGTGAGAAGGCTGCGCGGCCACCGGATGGTCCGGATGCTCCACGCATATGCCAACTCTCGTAAAATTGGGTAATTTGAAAGAAAGTTTGCGGGTGCGCAAAACACACCTCGCGTGCATGTGTGATAGTGTCGATTTTCCGAAGTGGAAGAAATATGAGCGAATGCCAATTTAAGGAAAGCAGTAAAAGAAAGTAGCAATTAAAGCAGTTAAACATACAAAATTTGAAAAAGGAAACAATTTAAAACAGTAGATCAAACAAGGAGCAAAATAGAGCGCAATAATAATTAACCTGAATTTGCTATGGTTCAGAACCTGAAAGTCCCCAGAGGAGTCGCCATGCTATCGCGCCCTATTTTAACCACGTCAAAGCAGAGTACAACATATTGGTGATTCCTGGATTAGATTAAGGAGTCGCCACCTAATTATTTTATGGTGAATTAGGACACCTAAATATTAACTAAATGCTGCAAAATAACTCCAATTTTATGGTTTGCGAAACTAATGAGGCTCTGGGTAAGAGTTCTTTATTATCCTAAAGGGAAGGGGTTAGGCATCCTTTAAGATCCGCTAACTTGCGATTATCCGATCAAACTCTGGTTAATTATTGTACTAAGAAAAATGCATGTTTACAAGTATGAAGTTAAAATAATGTTTGAAAGGGATGCATTTTGTGCAAGTATGCATTTGTATGGTATTAAAGAAAAATACATGTAAAGTTGAAAAGTATGCATTTGTAACAATTAATAGTAAGGAGAAAAGCAAATTATTTATAATGCCAAATAGGTAATTTTTTGAAAATCATTTGGAGTTGCAAATTGTAAAAAGATAAACTTATTTGTATAATTAATAAATCGAATAAAAGATGACCAAAGTTGTTTTGAAAATTTTGAATATGCATGACGAGCCAAAAAATAAATAAACTAGCGGAAGATTTCTAATTTTGAACTAACCGAGCCTACAAATAAATAAACTAGCGACGGGTTTTACACTACCCTATTAATTATCCATTCATAGCCTAATTATTCTAAGTATCCTAACAATCACACAGACAATAAATAATTATTACAATCCAAAAATAGAAATAACGAAATTAAAGAGTAATAATAAAAGGGGGATAAGGCGGATAACGACGTTATCGCCCTATTGGTTTTGAAATCCCGAGGTTGGAGAGTGCAAGGAACGTGGATGCGGGTCTTCGTTCGGCAGTGATCATGATGAGTCTCATAACGAGACTCTTCATTGCTCCCGATGCATTTTCATGTAAATAAATAAAGGAAAAGGATTAGTATATGGAACGTGGAAATATATATAAGAAAATGTAAACAAATAATTCGTGAAGAATAATATACCATATGACCTAAAGGACTTCTTATGTTAACATGGAGGCACTTTGCACTTTAGACAAGCAATGAAGAGTGTAACAGCTGCTAGTAAGTAAGACCAGCACACAAGACTGGCCAAATAACTTCTTAAGGGGTAACCCTTTCAGACACACAGAACAATGGCGGATAAATTAAGCATAGGTGATCATTTACATACCACATGTCGGTCTTAGGATATCTCAGAATGGGGCATAGTTACCAGGTACATCTATAAGCTTAAATTACATGACAAAACAGATGTTGCTTCTTAATCAAACATAATCAAGGACCAGCTTCATAAAGGAATAAATGGAAAACCAGTACCCAACCAATCACAATCAAGTAAAAATGCAAAGTTCATTCAAATTAAGCTAAGGGTGCTAGGTTTCAGTCATACTTCACATTAAGCTCAAGGATGTTTGCATAGATATGGAGGGGCATAACATGATTGACAAGATAAACAAACTGGCATAGTGATACGCATGCCTTTTATCCCACCCGATGTCTTTTTATTTTAAAGCAAATGATGAGGAAATAATAAGATGCCAGCACATAAAAGAGGATATCCAGCATTTCAATACAAACAATAAAGCTAAGTAGGTGACCAAGTTCAGGTTTCAGGTTTCAGATTTCAGATCTCAGATATAAGTAGAATAGGCAAATGGGTCATATACAGAGGCAGAAAGAAGGGGAGAAATATTTATAGTACACTGTATGATTTTGAAAGAGTGAGCCTAAACCAAACACTTTGGCAAATGAGTCTGATTCATAAAACAAAAGAGTCATAGTCACACATTATTCTAGGTTATAGACTTCTACTCAATGCAAGGATCATGCTATAAAGAATATACAGTGTTGACCAATTGCAAACAAGACACTCACAGGGAACTTAACTCATTAATCTTAAAAAGATACACATACTCTCAACAGAACAAACTGGACAGACAGACTCCTATGTAGATTGAAATTGTAATCAAAATCACAGAAACAAAGTAGACTTAATAGGTGCAGTGAATTGATCCCAACATCATGTAGACCATGAGGACATACATGTAATCAGCAGCAACACTGCACAGATACATGACCCCTCAAATCCAACTAAATACACACACATCAAGGCCATACATTTGGCATAAGGCCCTTCAAGTAAATAAAATAGGGAGGTAACCAAACTGATAGACATACAGATATGGGACTGCCTATCCAAATGTGCCATGTTGTAATTACATAGCTAGCTAGGTTGGACCAGACATACCTATCTCATATAGAGTAACATATGTTAATGTCATGGTACAAAGACTTTTATGCTAGCACAAGAACCTACTTCCCAGACAAGCAAAGACAAATGCATAATCTACTCAAAATGAACATGGAAGACAAAAGCTTAAATGATACTTTAAGGATAAAATTTCAAATATGCAGGGTCACAGGCACCAAACTCATACATAGTCATGGCTTGAGTTGTCTTGGGTATGAGGACACTCTAAAATAGACATGGCATGACACATAAGAGCTTAGGGGAGTGTTATGATGCTAATATAGGGAAGCATCTTATAGTCAAATGTGCAGAGCAGTCACATGGTCAGTTTTGAAAAAAATGTGGAAAAGGCCTAGAAGCAACCAGGAACCATATGAATACTACATATTCCTAGATCCTTGTCATATGACCAACATATATGAGTTAATCACAAAGGACAGACAGATAGCAAACCAACATGACACAGTCTAGCCTAAACAAGTAGAAAGCATTAGCACAGACATATTTTAAGCATATTGATAGGGGAATTATGACCTAAGAATCAAATAAATGACTCAGCAGTATAAACCTATTTAGAGATTCTGGATCCAACAAGATTATATAATGTCGAGCAATCAACACATACACACACAGAGCTCTTTATCCCATTTTACTACCCTGAACTCAGGCCTGCTGATTTATAAATAGGAAAGTAAGAATTTAAACCCGACCTATCTTAACACTTACTCATTTGATCACAAAGAAAATATGCAAACAAGTTGACATATATCTAAATCTACAAAGAGACCAAACTTTATTTTTACTTAGCATTGGATCTCAAACATGTAACAGAATCAAAATATAATCACATATTCAGACCTTAATCACCACAGATCATGACCCTTAAAGTAGAACAGGGATCTTATCATATTAATCATGCTAAAACATGACTAATTTACATCATAACTTCACTAAACAAGTACTGAACAACATTTTCAATACATTATACTGAATGTAATACTAATCATGAACCAAACAGGTGCGAACACTATATGTATCACACATAAAACATCTAACTAATCATAACTCTTCTAAATAAGTACTAACAAGATATGCCTCATATCATAATCTACATCAGTTTAATAATACAAACAAATCATTTCTAAATCTTGATAGGTAATTAAATAAGACTAATAACTTAATACATTGAGGCATTAAAACACAGCCACATGAATAATCAGTACATAGTTAGCACCAAAACACGAAAAATGCAAAAAATAAATCGAGAGGAATGTGTTTTACTCCTGCCCCACTTACCCGACGGGTATTCATTACCCGCCTCACCACCCGTTGGGTACCCACATACCCATATACCCGCCTCACCTACCCACCTAAACAGCTCCCACAAATTTAATGAAATTCGTCATTTATACAACATTACTTTATCAATGTACATTTTTCCTCGAGTGACCCATTGATCCATACAATATTACTTTATCAATGTACATTTCAGTCAAGTAATCCTCATAGATCAAAGTTAGGAAAGAAACATCAATAGCATCATCAACAAGAATAAAAGATAGGCATAGTAAGTTCATTTAACAAAGCAACTAAAAAAATAGCTCCCACAATTTTTTTTTAAAGCAACTAAAAAAACAAACATTCTACATTGATTGATACAACTCTTCAGCTACTGAAGTTCAACATTTGCATCCATGGCTTCTTCAATCAATCCTTATCATACAACAACCTCCTTCACCTAAAATATAGAAATATAAAAATTTAACATTGTTTGGCGGATATATGACAAATGATTAATTAAGTTGAACTATTTAAAACACTTAATACCTCATCTTCACTAATACATTCTTCCTCCTCCATTTCGTCAATAATTTGCCGATACTCAACTTATTTTAGCCCACCATCACCTAATAATTAAAATTAAGAGATAATACAAATTTAAAATAATGGATTATATAAAGACGATGAGTAGTCAACACACGACCACCTGTGCTAAAAACCGACTCAGAAGCAACACTAGAAACGGGGATACTTAGGATGTCCCTTGCTATCCTTTGAAGAATCGGGAATGTCGATCCATTAGTTTTCCACGAAACAAGGATATCAAAGTCATCGTCAAGAGGTACATTAGGATAATATCATTCCTAGTCGTGTTACGACATGGTACTTTGAAACCCGGTTGAAATGTCTTGCAAAGTTTTCTAAACCCGTAATGTTCAACCATATTTAATGGGTATTCATGGAGGATAATCATTTCTGCCAAATCTCATCTCCCATCCGCTTGGTGAAACTCATATGCCGCTAATTATAGTGTTTCACCCTTATTGGCGGGATTAGATAGTGACCCAAACAATCTAGTTTGTCGAAGATCTTGGCATACTCTCTTGGGACAAGACTTAGTGTGATCTCTCAAATGACATAAGCCAGCTTTTGGCCCTCTTGCCAAAAGCTTAGCACAAAAGTTACATTCGGCTTTCGTTTGACCATTAACCTTCTTCCTTTTATAATTTTTCTAAACTTCGGATGTATGCCTACTAGTAAGTGGTATAATAAAAGGGTCTAGGTCTAATTCTGTTTCATTTGGACCCTCTAAAGGAATCATATTTGCACTGAAAGAACCTTCAAAACCACTTTCCGTTCCGGAAGGTCTTGTCTCGGAATTAAAGTTTTCATCTCCAATGGCCGTAACATTGTAAAGAACAAAAAGAATGGCATAATAATACTTGAGATTGTCATTTATAGTATAACTTCAGGATGTTTAATAAATTTTATAAGTATTAGTAGGAGTACTTTAGTACAATTAAAATAAAGGATATGTTAGTAATTTGGTACAACCAAATGAGTCTTCTGCTTTCTGGGATGGCAGCAGACAGCTGGGAATTTCTTAGCATATCTTCTTCTCAGTAGGGTAGACAACGAGCTAATGAAATGCTACATAAACAAGAGTCAAGATCTGTAAACTAACAAGGTAAGACTTGAGATTTGTTCTCAATGTTGTGAAAAAAGGCTAGCAATTGGAAGAATAATATCTATGAAGAAGATCGTACACAGACACTTAATCCGAATTATAAATTTGTTACGACTACACAAATTGGGATTTTGACAGTACAAATATAGTGAAGAGTAAAGAAATATACCTGAACACAGACCGTCGTTGATTGGGTTGAAATTGTAGCTGGATTGGAGCTCATACCATTGGTTATTTAAGTTGAATCACTAATGAAGTGGTTTGATTTAGAGGACCCAGTTGGTTTGGAGCTTTTTTTTTTAGCTCAGGCACCGATCTGCTAAAGAGGAAACCCTACTGCGAAGAAGATATGCTAACTGAATCAGAGTAGCCAAAACTGAAACAACAATAATACACACAAAAAATATATTAACATATCCACCATAAATCAATCAGAGATTATGAAAACATACAAATCAACATCTAAGCCCCCAAAAAAATCGCAACAGTCCCGCGAAAATAAAAAATAAAAAATGATTAAAAATTACCTTTCAAAACCAAAAAAAATCATGCTACTAGGCGGTGTGGTACAAGAGAGGGGGGACCTCACCTGGGATGGTGGTGGTGGTGTATCGATAGTATAATATGGCAAATGAGATGCTAGGGTTCTTGAACCCTTTGAATGTAAGTTCCAAATGAGAAGGCCCTTTGCCCTTTTGCTAAATGTTTAATAATGAGATGTTAGGGTTCTTGAACCCTTTGCCCTTTCGCTGAGTTGAGTTGGGCCTGGGCTCGTCTGAATGTTTAATAAAAAGGGGAATGGCCCAAGTCACATTTTAAATCAAGAAATGGCCAAATAAATTAGTAAATAGCATAATTAAACTAATAGGCGGTGCGTGTACGGGAGGTGCGGGTAGCGGGGCGGGGCGGGTACAGTACGGGTCTTATATGAAATCCACCCCCGCCCCACTACCCATGGCGGGTAGCACTTTTGATACTCATGCCCTCCCCACCACCCACCAAACCATCCCCCATACCCGATCCAACTGGAGCGGGTGCGGGGCGATACCCACATTTACCTGTCCCACTGACATCCCTATCTATTAGTAGCTTCGTTGTTCAAGTTTTTGGGAGGCTAAAAGTATTTACTTTTTAAGAATTGCTTATTCTAAAAATTAGTGGGATGTTGTCCGTGCTATGCACGAGCCCAATATATAAATTTGTACGTTCTATTATGCTATTACGATTTACTCTATATCATATTTAAAATTCTAAATTTAAAAAAATTGTGAAATATTATTCGTGTGTAGAATGAAATATAATGGAGTAATAAAATTCACATTTACATACAATGATTTTAATTAGTTATGTTTTTTACTTTTCAAATAAAATAAAGAATAAGTCTAAGAGTTAGAATAGGAGTATATGCAAATTATTGTTGAGGTAATCTTAATTGAGATTATCGCTTAGATAATTGGAGGTGGAGTCTATTTAGTTTATCTCAAGAAGCAAGTGGGGTATTTGAATTGCTAGCAGTGGGACCCAACCGGTGAGAAATCCCAAGTAACGAATGAAGAATCAATTTTAAAACAAGGGCATCCCGATGCACTAAAATCTCGTGCGGAGTTCGGAGAAAGGCCGGATCACAATGATCTATTGAACGCAATCTTACCTCATAAAGCTTGAACTCATGACCTCTTAATTAAATGTAAACAACTTTATCAATTACCCAAAAACTTTCGTTGATGAAGAGACAATTCTGAAATGGAAAAACAAAAGGGCCCCACACGTGTACTGTAATTGAATGAAGAGTCAATTCTGAAATGGGAAAAAACAAAAAGGGGCCCACATGTGCTGTAATTATTTGGCCGGTAAAGAAGAGCAAAACTTAGGAGGGCACGTGTAGCTGTATTTGGCGAAAATTTCTAACATGGCAGAGGCACGACGAACAAAATGTGTGTGAGGCTTTATTATATATTTGACACGTGAATAGTAGGCCACATCTATCTATTTTTAATTTTTACAAAGAAGGAAATAAACGAGAAAATATATTTTTATAATTTATGTGGGTCCCAATAGGCACCATTAAGTTGTGTTAAATAAATATAAACAAAGAAAAAAGTATACTCCGCCATTACCGCCTCTTGCCAAAAGACCTTATATATAGAAATAGTAAAAAAAATAAATTGAAATGTTATAAAGTCTCTACTTACAATGTCGTAATTTAGATCATGTGACCTGCCATTAATTTTGAATATAGTTTTATTGGATCGTTAATTGGATAAAAAATTGTACCAATTTTTTATACTTAAAATATTTTTATTTTATACTCCCTCCCTCTTAAATTATTTATCATATTATAAAGCCCCTTAATAAAATATTAGTTAGGAGATTCCTACTACTTCTTCGTTATTTTTGTTTTGAGATATAATATCTCTTCATTTAATGTTTACTCTATTTATGTGTTATCTCAATTATTTACCATTATTGTCTTGAACTCTAAAGTGACAAAATTTGAGACAAGTACTATTTTTTAAGATCACGATAGATAATTTGAGACGGGGAGAGTAATAAATACCCTCTCTTTCTAAATTTATGTGACACTCTTTTCTTTTTAGTCCGTCCAAAAAAGAATGACATTTTTCTATATTTAGTAATAATTTGACTATTAAATTCTCATTTTACCCTTAATGAAATGATTTATATCTATATAAATATTTTTAATTTATTTTAGACTACAAATCTCAAAAATATTTATTTGTTTCTTAAATTCTATATCAGTCAAACACCTTTGCATAAATTGAAAGAGATGGAAATAATATTTCTATGTTAGACAATTTTTTTCAAAGTGATGAAGGTGATGCATAACAGCAATTAATGAATATGCAAAGGCAATGTTTACTATCAGCAGCCTGCTCATGCAACTTCTTCATTTTATTCACTCGCATCTACTCTTATTAATAGTAATCTAGACTCTTATTAATAGTAGTAACGTGAGGTGTTTGACCAAGCGTTTAAAAGAAAATAAAGTGTTTTTATAGAAGTTAAAAAAATAATTTTAAGAAAAATATACTTAGAAGCACTTCTTAAAAGTTTTGTCAAACACTAATTATTAATAAAGAGTGTTTTTTAAATTGATTAGTCAAAGATAAACTATTTTTCACAAAAAATACTTTTCAAAATAAGTTGATTTTAGAATTTTGGCCAAACACGCTATAAAAAAAGTTATGTAAATATAGATTTTTGTCATAATTTCTCCTCCTCCATGTCCTTTTTCCACCAACCCGACAGTATTCATGAGTCGCTAGTTCAACTGTCCCTCGGAGACAGGGTCGAGAAGTAATATATGACCACACACTAAAATTGGAAAAGAATTAGATACGTGTTATAAAAATTAAAGACTCGTTAATTAATTGTGATTGAGATTGAGTGAGCAATATTTATTGAGCTTATATTTTTTATTTCTAGTTAAGGGTTGGAAGAAGATTGAGTGAACAATAATGTATTACATTTTGTTAAGCTTGAAAGAAACTTATTGAAGAAGATAAGTTTGGGTTGGAAGAAGATTGTATATCAAATTTGGAGTTGAATTGGACTAATTTTTAAACAAAAACGATTTGGAATTTTTTTTCATAGGAAGTTATGATAATCTATTGGGATTTTGTATGCGATCCGTCAATATTTGTAGTCATATTCTAGTGACCCGTAAGGATTTCTGACAATGTAAGTTTTACTTATCAATTTGAAATTCGTCTGAATTTGTTGTCAAGTTCTGACAACTAGTCGGAATTTGGTGACAAAATTCTAGCGATCCATTAGAATTGATGACAATACATATTTGTCCATCAACACTACTACAAATAAGGTTAAAATTGAGTACCAAAACTAACATAGTAGGTCGATTTTTTGATGAAAACTGACTCAAAATCGACGATTTAGACAACGTCGATTTAAGGCGGGTTGGTTTCACAAAACCGATGGACTATGTCAGTTTTAACTGAGAGACACTGCAGTTTTGTTAAATTTATTTTGCTCGATTGTTATTTAAAACTTGATATAAAGAAAATCGAGAGACTCGAATTTTCAGAAATGATAAAAAAGTGAAATGTAGCAACTAGAAATCGTCCATCGATTTTCTAAGAAAATTATTAAATATTTCTATATATATATTCAAGCATTTTCCGCAAAAATAACCGGCAGACGGCGTTAATTTTTCAAAAAGTCTGTCAATTTTCTTTAAAGAAAACTGATGTAGCCCCTCGGAGTTTTACGTCGGTTTTTGTCTGTCGATTGTTCGAATTTTTTAAGCAATGCATTTTGATATTCTGATGACCCGTCAGAAATTTGTTACCTGACAAATTTATTTTTGCCAAACTATGGAAGGATGTTAAAATTTAAATGATGACACTGGAAGATTTTTATTGCGCAAATCACCTCAATGCTATCTCCACTACTCTTCTCTTGGGAAATGGGACTAAAATATTTAATCCAATTTTACATTTACTACTTTAGCTTATATATTTTATACTAGGGAATATAGTATGGTAATGATTAATTAAGGGAAAACGACATAACTAGTCAACCGGATGAAATTATTGACATCTGATGACCCAAGAAATTTAAAAGATATTTTTAGTCTTTTTAAAATAATTTTATTTTATAATTTTTTTCAATTAATTCCAACATATGTATAGAAATTGTATCATTATTGTATAGACGGAAAATGACATAAAATTCCCTTGAAGTATTAGAATTGGTACAAAAATACTCTTCATCCACCTTTGAGCCCCAAATACCCATGTTGTTAACATATTGAATCTACTTTACCCTTAATTTTACGGTCGTGTTAAAATAAAATAATTAGATATTTATTTATTACACGGTCAGATCTGATTGGCCCGAATTTAAACCTTTCCCCAATTAAAAAAAATCATCCATGACCCGTATTTTGACCCGACCTGTATGAGAAAATCTCTAACACCATAATGTCATCTTCTAACTTGAAGCTTCAAGCTTCATTAATGACTTTCATAGAGTTTTCTATTTCTTTCGTCAGGTTCTAAGCCCTAATTCGATGGTTATTCATGCTACCAACTTTAAAAATTGTATCATCCAATTGATTTAAACACCCAAATTTACAGATTTAAAAATTTAAAGCAAGCTTCGAAAAGCTCCTTCAATGGTGGCTTTAATTCACTTCCTTAATGGAGACTTTCCAAGTATATTCAATCACGCTTGAGCTTAAGAATCAAATTCCAACATACCAAGTTCAAATTACCAACAAATCTCGAAATAAAATTTTAAATTGAGGTCAATGTTCATCAATGAATATCCAAGTTTTATGGAGGATTCATGAGATTAAACAAGTATTTTTTTGCAGTATTCAACAAATTTTCAACACGAATACGCTCAGTAAAAACTTAGGATCGGATTTCTTTTTCTCATTTAAACACTTAATGCGAGTTAATGTTTCTTTATTTTGATTTGTAATGAAATGGGTTATAGGGTTTTTCAATTTGGTTTTTAGGGATTTATTTGGGGCGGGTCAGGATTTCGTTGGTGGCTCGGATTAAATGGGTTGAGAATTAATTAGTTTTAATTAATTATATGGCTATCCAATGAGAGACAATCACGTAATAAATAAAATATGTCTATTAAAAATAACGACAAAGTAGACCCAATAGGTTAACGACAACGGTATTTGGAGGCTCAAAAGTGGACGGAGGGCATTTTTGTACCAATTCTAATAGTTCAGGACATTTTAGGCCCTTTTCTTGTATAGAACATGCATCATTATTGTATATCTATAAAAAATGTATCATACGTGTAGAAACTATATCATTATTGTATAGAATATGTATCCCTATAGTATATGTATAGAAGTTATATCATTATTGTAATTTATGTATAATAAACGTATAATAAATATTTAATCAACGTATACTCACTAATTATACACATATTAAATACATATTTTAGGAATATTTTATGAAGGCAACTATTAGAAATCAGAACCCCAATTGATTTTTCTGGACTTAGGCATTTGATTTCTCCCAAAACATAATGAGGTTGAAATGATTTTCTGCATTTAAGATTAGAAAAAATTGATATTTGGTTTAACAATAATGTATATATCGGAAGATTTGTGGATAAAATTGAAATTTATTGTTAGTCTTTTATGTTGATAGGGTTTTCTCTACGTCTTAGAAACTTGTATAAGACGTAAGTTTTCATCATTCATACTATAAGTGAAGAAGTTTGCACTTCACATATTCGATGCTTTGTCCCAATTAATCAAACGTAAATTTCTCTTTTCTTTCTCTTTCTACTCTCACCCTTTTCAATTTTCAGTGGATTATTTGGCTCTAGAAGTCATATAAGAAGAAAATTGGAAGTGGGGATACTGAAAAAAGTTTGAATCTTTTAAGGATTTTTTGCTATCATGTGTGGATATAGACAATGGCGGATTCAGGATTTTTGCTCAGGGAGTCGAAAAAAACAATAAAAGCTAAATATAAAAAATAATATTGGCCTTGAGAATCAAACATAGGAAGCTAAAGACAATTTTGGACACCCTGAACCATTTGAGCTAACCTTTTACATTTCTTTAAGGTGTTCAAAAATTAATATATATACATACACAAAAAATTTATCCTATATATACACTATAATTTTTTATCGAGGGTATTCAGATGAACACCTTGGGACCCACTAAATCCGCCCTTGGATATATAACCTCATTCTCGTTCTGTCAAGCCAAGAACATAGGACAAAGTTGTGCTGATTTTGTTGGTGGGCCGCGGAAAAAGAAATTAAAGGGATTGGACCGTCTTCGGGCTATGGGGAAAAGTGGGAGAGAAAAAAGTTGTTTTTGTAACTAATCATTTGTATTAATCACCAAGTGAACTTTGAAGTACCACATCATAGCTACAGCTCAGCTTGCTGTTCTATACATCCTAAGAAAGCATAAAGATACAATTTTGTTAAAATGATAGTTGTTGTAACAAGCCTCGACTCTTAACTGATGCTCGAACATTGCAGATGCATGCAATTTCCCTAGCTAAGTTGTTGACATCCCTTTCATTGTGCTCAAATACTCTGTTGTTTCTATCAATCCATAAGGCATGGATATATTCTGCATACACCATTTTCATGATCTGTGTGCTACTGCAGTTTTCCCTTTGGCCAATCTTCAAATGCATTGCTGAAGTTGTATCCTTCCTGATGACATAGTTACTCCTGTTTGCAGCCAAAGCATTAGTCTTTTCCATAACCTCTTAGCATAAGGACACTCTATGAATAGATGGTCACTGGTCTCTCTATCTGCTCTACATAGTACACAATTTGTAACCTTTATAATACCCCATTTAGTAAGTCTGTCTGTAGTATTTAAATGGCCATGAAGGTACACCCACAGTGTGAACTTTGATTTTGGTCTTGCCTCATTTTTACACATCAAATGCTTCCAAGGAACTTTGGGATGTCTTCCTTTCAGTTGCAAATGCATGAAATTGCTTCTGCTTTTAAGAACTGGAGGATTTTCTTGAATAAACTGCACAGTAACTCTGGCCTCTAATACTTTTCTGACCATCCAACTAGCTTGCTGAGGGATGGACATGGTTGCAAGTTGATCTCCTTTCACATAATATGCATGAATCCACCATATCCATAATCTATCTTCTTTGTTAGCTAAATCCCAGTACATTTTTGCCACAACTGTATTCCACACTTTTAAGATCAAAGATATGTAAGCCCCCTGCAGCTTTAGGTAAGCACATTGAACTCCAGGCCACCAGGGCTCTCTTGATGATTTCATTTGTACTTCACCAGATGTAGCTCCTGCAATATGCCTCAACTGTCTTGATCACCTTTGCAGGTAATAAAAATAGTTGAGCCCAATATGACAGGATCCCAAAAATCACTATCTTAACAAGCTGCACTCGACCTGCATATGACAGTTTTTTGGCAGTCCAAGAAGATATCCTTGCTACAATTTTTTTAATTAAAGACTGCCATTGTAGGATACTCAACTTTTTTTAGCACGTGACACACCTAAGTATTTGAAAGGTAGAACACCTAGAGTGATACCAAGCTGTTGAATAATATACTCTTGTTCAGATCTGTCCACCCCTCCAAAATATATGCTACTCTTGGCTAGGTTTGCTTTAAGCCCAGATGCTTGAGAAAATATGATAAATTATTGGTACATCAAGTGAATACAATTTCTATCTCCTCTAGCAAAGAGTAAAAGGTCATCTGCAAAAGAAAGGTGAGTAAGCTTAACCTTATCACATTTTGGGTGATATTTGTAGCTCTTATTGTCCTTCAACTCACTGAGCAATCTGCTCAAGTACTCCATGGCTATTGCAAAGAGATAAGATGACATGGGTTCACCTTGCCTCAACTCTTTTGTTACCTCAAATGGTTCTATGACTGTACCATTAATGTTGATAGAGTAGCTCACTGTTTTCATGCATCACATTATCCAACCAATAAATCTTTATGGAAACTTCAACTCTGTTAACACTTGCTCTATATAAATTCATTACACCGAATCATATGCCTTCTGCAAGTCCACTCTAAGCATGCTTCTGGGTGATATATTCTTCGTTGAATATCACTTTACTAGTTCATGAGCCATGATGATGATATCAACAATTCTTCTTCCAGGGATAAATCCAGCCTGAGTGTCACATATGATGTGGGGCATGATATTCTTCATTCTTGTAGTGAGAACCTTAGAGATCAACTTGTATATAACAGTACAATAAGCTATAGGTCTATATTCCTTTATTGTCTTTGGGTTAGATACCTTAGGCAATAAAGTGATAAGAGTACAGTTCACCACCTTATACATGCTAATGGTGTTGAAGAATTCATGTATTAGTGCATAAACATCCTTTTGAATAAGTGGCCAAGCTCTTTTATAGAAAACTTCATTGAAATCATCTACGTCTGGGGCTTTGTCATCACCAATAGACTGTAGCCCTTCATAAATAATATCTTTGCATAATTCAGCTTGTTGTTGGTGATTCAATAATAGTCCTCTACTCATGGTGATCTTATTAACTACAGGCAGTGTGTGAGCAGCTGAGCCCATTAGTGAATTATAGAACTGAACAATCTCCTCTTAAATTTCTGTCATATCTGATAGCTTCCGCCCTGTCAAACAGGTGAGTTCCACTATTTGTTTATGTTACTTTTTCTCCTTTACTATTAATGTAAAGTACTTGAAATTAGCATCTCCAAGTTTAATCCAGTCATTTCTAGCTTTTTGCTTCAAAATACTTTCTTCAATTAATGGTCATTTCTCCGGTTGAACTAAAGCTTCTTTCTCTTCTGTAGCTATAGCATCACTGTAATGTTGTTTTAGCTGTTGTTGGACTTGGAGAAGATATTGCCTTGCTTGATTCATCTTGGTTGTGATGTTTTTGAAATTCTCATTATTGAGATGCCTCAGTTAGGGCTTGAGCAGCTTTAAGTTCTCCCACACCTGTTTCATTCTCCACATATCTCCACTCTTCCTCCAATTATTCTCTATTATAGGCAAAAACTGAGTGTGTTCTGCCCAGACATTATAGAACCTGAAAAAGGCTTTGATGGTCTACTGATCCTGCCTGAAGTTAAACATCATTGGTGAATAATCAGATATGAAGGATTCCCCATAATCTGTAATAACATATCCATACTGATACATCCAATCAGTGTTCCCAAAAGCCTTATCTATTCGAGTAAGCACTCTATCAGTCCTTAGTTGCTTGTTAGACCATGTATAATAGTCACCCTTCCATGATAATTCAGTAAGTTGAAGTTGTTGGACATAGTCAACAAGATCCCTAATCTCAGCATTAGTCACATGAGCTCCATACATCCTATCTTGTGGACTCATGATAGCATTAAAATCTCCTACTGGGAGCCATGGTTGAGGATATACAAGTGCTGCTAGGTGATTCCATAGATCCCTTCTTTGCTCAATAGTGTTATATCCATAAATAAAAGTTGCAAAGCAGTTCATGTCATCAAGCCTTGCCTTAATTACACAATGAATAAACTGAGGATGCACTGTTATAACCTGAACATCATAATATCTGATATCCCATGTCACCTAGATCCTCCCATTCATTTATTTATCATAGTTATGGATCATTAACCAACATGGCATTAACCTAGAAGTAATATTAGTAAATTTATTTTCCTTCCCCCTGGTTTCTACTAAAGCAGCCAAGGTGATGTGTTTATTCATTAAAAACTTTCTTTACTCCTTTTGCTTATATCTCGTATTCAATCCCCTCATGTTCCACACTACCCACTTCACATTGTTTTAATTTGTCCCCCTCCTTTATCACAAGAGGGCTAGTAAACCATCTTTTTTCCTCCCAACACCTTATCTGGCTAGACTTGAGTACTTGTGTCTCCTTTCTCCTTTTGTTGCTATTGGACTGATTCAATTGGCTGCACCTGAGCACTGGCCTACTGGGCTTTCCCTATGTTCCCTGCTATAGCTTTTGGATACCTTTGTGCAGATGTAACAGGTTGTCCTGAATGTCTCGCACCACATGGTCGACCTCCAGGTAATGGAGTAATTGTGATATACTCAGTTACATGAGTGGATCTATTAGGAAGCACATGAAAATCAATATCAAAACTATTTGCCATAGTAGTGCGCTCAGCTTCTACCCCTAGCTTCTCATCCATTTTCCCATTTCCTTTGGTCACTTGCTCTGCAGGCTGGACTAAAGTAGGTGCAGCAGTTGGTTGGGTTCTTGACTTCCATTCCTGTTGATGTGGCCTATATCCCCTTCTCCTCCTGGGTTATGGTGGTGGCCTCTGTATTGGCTTTGGTGGCCCACAATCATGCCCTATTTTCAAGCATTGAGCACAATATTGTTGCTTTCATTCATATTCTAGTCTGTTCAAATTGTCTTCCTAACGGTTACATAACCACTATTGAACTTGGTAAGGCTTGAGTAACATTTGCTTCAATCAGTACTCTTGCATATGAAATTCTGGTCTGTTTTGCAGTACATGCATCAACAAATAAAGGTTTTCCAATAGCACTTGACATTCTGCTTAAAGAATTTGCACCCCAACAGTTCAGTGGCAGATTGGGAAATTTTACCCATAAAGAAAGTTCAGTTAAGAATTCATTGCTTATATCAAACGTTAGTGTCCAATTCTTCAAGATTAATAGTCTATTATTAACAGTGTAAGGCCCATCACACAATATCTCCTGCATATCCTGAAACTTCACTATATAATATCATCCTTCATGCAGATAGATGTCAGGTTCAGCTAGGGGTGGCCAGTGGGCCGGGCTTGGCACCGGCGGGCCGGGTTTGGCGGGATCGGGGCGGGGCGGGGTGGGACGGGAAAAGGGCGGGATCGGATAGGCGGGATTTGCCGATGTCCCGCCCAGATCCTGATCCCGTGGGAATCAGGTCGGGATTGGGTCGGGTCTGGATCAGGATCCCGGGCGGTTTTTTTTTTTTTTTTTTGCACTTAATTTTAAAAATAACATATATATAAAAAAAAATCAATAATTAAACAAGAGAGTGTAATAAAAGCATCTCAATGTTTTTGTGCCTCTTATATTATTTAATAGACATATGATTTTTTTTGTAATACAAATATAATTGTCAAAATTGCAACTTTGTGGTGTTGTTCAAAAGTTGCAAATTACATAGTAAAATTGCAATTAAAAAAATTACATTCTGAAAAAAACATGTTATAGTTTCTTGATAATTTCCTGTGGTTCTTCGGTTGGAATTGGTATTTGTTGGTCAAATTGATCCACGCCGCTTCCACCACCTTCGGATAAGATTTCGTTGTAGTTTTCGTCTTCTTCTTCGTTGATCTCCGGTTGACCGCACCTTATCCGCTCCGCTCGTATACAATCTCTGAATAATACTACAATCTTCAAGTTGTCTCCGGCTAATGAGTGTCTGTGTTCTCCTATTTGATATCTGCCGGCAGAAAAAGCGCTTTCAGACGCAGTTGATGACTCTTGAATGTTCAAAACATCTCGGGCCATCATTGAAAGTGTCGGAAAGGTCTTCTCATTCCCCCTCCAGTATTTCAGCAAGTCTTCACGTCCTTCTTCATTGAGAACCGCTTAGTACGGTACAAAACCCTGCAAAACAAAAATATCAAACTCGCTAATTTGGTTAGTAGCGGTACGGCCGCACATTCTATTTTTGAGGCTTTCAATACTAGCCGCGGAAACAGCATGTCTTTTGTGAGGTTGTGTTGAAGAAGAAGAAGATGGTATGGAAGCCGGTAGGTTACTAGCACTTTCTTGTTGGTAAAACCTATATACTTTTTTGCATTGGTCTTCTATGCTAGACAATACTTCATCTTTAGTTTGTTCAATAGGTGGTGGGTGATTTGGATTTTTGGGACTTGGAGGTGGTAGTACTTCTATACAATCGTAAATAGTTTCAATAAGTGATTTAGTACCGTCTATTTTAATAGTCGAATTTAATACAACACCAATAATATAAATAGTGGGAATATGAATAAAATATTTTTTTATTTTGATAAACATTTTTTTAATAATTTCGCCATATATAATTTGGTTTTTCCATATATTCACTAAGTAATAAAAATATTAGAGCTATATAAAACAACATAGTTGAAATAGTAGGATAATATATACCGGAAAATTCTTTTGTTGCTTGAAAATATTTCTCTAAAAATACAATAAGTTCGGAAATTTTTACCCAATCGCTATCTACAACCATATCAGCTGGATTTTGATTATGAGAGTTAAAAAATAAAGTTATAGGTTTTCTATAGTTATAAGCAACAAGTAGTTGCTCGTATAAAGAATTCCACCTAGTGGGTACTTATTCTGGAATTTTTCTATAAGGTAGTTGGCAATCGTGACAAGTTTTTTTATATTCTTTTCTTCGTTGTATTCTATTATTTTTAAAAATAAAGTTTATAGCAAATTGTATTTTACTAAGAATGTCTTCAAAAAGTGATAGACCATCCTTTACAATTAAGTTATATATATGGCACGCACATTTTATATGGAAATGATCTGGAAAAGATGGAGTTAAACTATTTTTTAAAATTGTAATAGCGTAATTGTTAGAAGAAGCGTTATCTAATGTAATAGTCATAATTTTATCAGTTATTCCGTAATAATCGCACACTTGATAAATATTTTCTGCAATAAAAGTATCAGTGTGCCTATCATCTATATATCTATACGCTAAGATACGTTTTTGCATAGACCATTTATAATCTATCCAATGACAAATTATCATTAAATAATCATGGTTGTTAGTACTACGGCCTATATCAGAAGTGATAGCCAATGAATAATGTAAATATTATTGATATTCATGTGCAAATTTAAATACATCTCTCTTAACAGTTGATGTAGGAAAACCGTTAAAAACAGGATTATACAAATCTCTAATGTAAAGAATAAAATCGGGAGATGAAGGAAATAAAAAAGGCAAACCCTCCGCAACAACTAATTTTGCTATTGTTTCCCTATCTCTATG
Organism: Anisodus tanguticus; assembly: GCA_034509755.1. Lineage (NCBI taxonomy): Eukaryota > Viridiplantae > Streptophyta > Magnoliopsida > Solanales > Solanaceae > Anisodus > Anisodus tanguticus. Next base: position 42,122,889 of record CM067540.1, on the reverse strand, counting down.
TTTATTGTAATTAGGGCCTACAATTTCCCCCGTCATAGGGTTAATTAAACCATGTACTTGGTCCGGGACAATATCAGTATGTGAACCTTGTCCCGATGGAACGGGCATTTGCGCACCTGGTTTTGAAGCCTCGTATTGGGCATACCTAGCTGGATGAGCCCTTACTACGTGTCTCATTAAACCCCCGTCCCACCGTGACCCTTTCCAGTTTTAAATTTTAAAACCTCTTTACAAATTTTACGTCTAGCTACTTGATTCTCTAGGTTCCTATCAAAACATATCCATGCATCTGATTTTAATGATCGTTTTGTTGGACCTCGTCTCATACTAGGGGGAATATGAGACATTTCAGTTGAAGGTGCACTAGTGAGTGTGTTGTCATCAACATTAGTGGGTATATCATCTAGATCATCGTCTAAATTAAAGTCTTCTTGAGTTCCAGAAAATAGCTCATCGTCTAAATCTAATGGTATTGTAGGAAAATGTTCAGTATCAACAAAATCATCCTGTGTAGGAATAAGATTCTGTCTAGAAATAGGACCATTGCCCTTGTTGCCCCTCCTAGAAGAAGCATGACCCCTACCTGTAAGCATACATTTAAATTCTTCAATTATAAATTTATAATTATACTATTAAATAATTAAAGTAAATGAAATTAAGTGCGCTAAATAAAATAAACAAACAATAATAATTTAATGAAGGAACGAATGTACCAAACGCCGACGTAACGTCGACGTGTAATCGAGAGGTTGAAAAATGAAACTTTGCTCGATGGAAGATCCTCAAGCTAGTTGCCAACTTCACTCCCAATTCCCAAATGAATAAATAAAATTGAATATTTAGTAGACAATGTAGAATTGTAGAGAGATAGATTGAGAGATTGTAGGAAGATTTGTGAGAAAGATGAAGATAAAATGAGGTATTTATAGTTGGAAAATTGGTTAAAGTGTAAATATAATAACTTACGGGTTAAAAATAAATATTAAGGGGGTAGGGGGGTTGGGGGAGGGGGAGGCCAAAAATGGTCGTTGCACAACGGTCAAAATGTAAAATGGTCGTTGGTGCAACGGTTATTTTTGCAAAAGGAGGGTTTCGGGCGGCATCGGGTCAGGACCGGGGCGGGATCAGGATCAGGTCGGGACTGGCGGGCCGGGCCGGGTCGAGACGAGACCTTGTCCCGTCCCGGTTCGAGTCCCGATACCGTGATTTTTTTTTTAAATACTCAGGTTCGGGGCGGGACCGGGCCGACCCGGCCCACTGGCCAGCCTTGTGTTCAGCCACTTGATTCCAGTTTTTTGCTATAAACCGGCCCATGTAGTTGTAACCAGGCAAATCTCCTACCACATAAGCTATTAGTGCATATTTCCATTTTCTAGTTTCTACTTCGACTTCCTCCTTCTCAAGTTGGACTACAACTTTACATTCTATCAAATCAGGAGTGATATAAGCTTAAGCTAGTACATTATCAGCTGATTTATTATCTTTAAAGAGCTCCGCCCACTTTTGTTTTGGCTGCTGATCATCATTGCTCTCCTCTGGTGGCGTAATAACCCCTGATGGTACTGTTTCATTGGTTGTACCAGTAGGGTTTGAGCTATACCTAGATATACCTCCTCTCTCAACTGTTTGAGCCGATGATTCCCCTAATTGAAGGGCTTTGGTAGTCGTACTCGATGACCCTTTCGTCCTACTGAGATTAAGTTCAATAGGCCGAATTTGCGTCGCCGGCGGAGTAATAACCTTCTGTGAATTGCCTTGTTCTAGAGTTTGAGATATTATCTCTGCGCTAATGGCACTTCCCACTACCATGACAATAGTGGTTTGTTGTTTTTCCTTGCGTGGTCTTCCTCTCTTAGCCATGGCTACCACGGCTAGGCGTAGGTTAGCTTAACCTGCCTCTCAGAGCTAGAGAGAGAAAAATTCCAAAACAAGCTAGAAAGAAAGAAGGTTTTTGCTAGACTTACCTTTATTTTGGGCCTAAAGACTATTTTGGGTCATTTGTTTAAAATTAGTCCTTTTTAGGTCTTTTCATTTTTCTTGTGGCCACACAATGAGTATGTTTGGATGGACTTATTTTAAGCCACAATAACTTTTAAGTACTTTTGTAGTGTTTGAATAAAATAAAAAAATATATTTTTAAACACTTGTTTTTAAGTTAAAATAACAAAAATAAACCAAAAATCATAAGCTAGAATTCATAACTTATGATTTTAGCTTATAAATAAAAAACCATACGCTCATCCAAACAGACTTCTATGTCCTTTTCCCTATTAATTAAGCTCGTGTTGCCCAATTAGGTTGACTCTCTCTTCCAAATGACCTTTCTTTGGGTGATTCACCGAACAAAAATTGTAGCTACTAATAATTTTTTCGTTACTTATTTTAAGGACTAAAAACGACTCTGATAACCCAAACCAAATAGCCCTATAACTCTTTCAAGATTGGAATTTGAAGACCTTATTGTTCAGCTCAACACATTGAAATTTTAAACCAAAAGGCTCTTGGTAAAAAATAATGGAGTACTTCTGTTGGTAAAAAAAATAAAAAATGTATAAACACAATAATTCTTTCTCATTGGTAACTCAAAGATTGAGAAGGACTAGTAAATGTTTCTTTGTTCTTAATTAGAGGTCTCGTTCGAGTTCTAAATTGGAACTATTTTTCGAATTTAGTCAGAGCCCAATGAGGTTAGAGAAAGTTTTAGCCTCTAAATATGATATTTTCTAACATGGATCTATGAGCCCGTTTGGGTTAGCCGATAAGCATAATTGTTGATAAACATTTTTAAGTGCTGAAATTAGCTTTATAAATAAGCAGTTAGTTGTATGGAAAAAGTATTGAAATTAATAAGCAGTTGATGTATTTAGTAAAAAAATGATGATAAACTATCTTTTCGTAAAATGACTAAAGTATCCTTAATATTTCTAACTAAAATTATAAATTCAAATGTATCTTTGTATAAAAAAAAAGGATGAATGACATGGAATTGAGAGGAAGCTAGAAATTTTGTTTTGAAAAGAGTATTTTGAGAATTAAAAAATATTAAGGATAAAATAAAAAATATTTTGATCAAATCGGTGCTTATAAGTTGAAAAATTATAAGTTGGGATCCCCAATGCTTAAATAAGCATTTTGAGTATTTACAAACGCTTAAGTAGATAAAAAAAAAGTGCTTACAAATCGATTACATGAAAGTTTGCCCATGACAAGACAGGATCAAAGTTCAAGACCACCAATTTTCAAGATTCTTAAATGTAATTTCTTATTGCCCTACAGTCAGTTAAATAAACATCGCCATCACTTTTCACTTGTGAAAAGAATACGATTGTTGTTACATAAACTTCCACAAGGGAAATGATGCTAGAGAAAAGCAATTAATTAAAAGTAGGAATAATTACATTTCATAGCTAACTCTAGGTTATACTTACCTTTAGTAACTCTTGTTTAAATAAATTATAAACCATAACTATAATGTGTATTTGAATTGACTATCATAGCTACATTATATATTTAAAGTAGAATACCTTTTTTATTTTTTTATTCTTGACTCTCTTTTCCTCTCTCTCTAACGTATGGTCTCTCTCTTTCTAATCTTCGGTGAGTCTAAACGCCGCCGTCGCTAATGTGCTATGGAATTACGACACATTTGATACTTTTTTACTATAACTTTTACTTGTTTTTAAGTAAATTTATGTCATTTTAATGTGTTTTGTTTATGTTTCAGGTAATTAGCGATCGGAAAGCAAAACAAGGAAATTGAAGTGAAGTCCCCAGTTTTGAGGATTGAACAGACCGTCGAATCTTTGACGGATCGTATAATTGGCCATCAAAAAGCATGAGAGAAGAAACTGCAAGTTATCAGAAAAAATGATGGTCTGATTTGACGGATAATTATCTCGTCAATTCATCTACTACAATTAGACAAAGTCTCAGAGTATTTTCATGGTACCATCAAAGATTTGACGAACCGTCAACTTGGGCGTCAAAGTGAACTGTCAAATTATTGATGGATCGTCATTAATTTGATGCTCCGTCGAATTTAGCGACACGGGCTGTTTCGTCAAGTTTTAATTTCGAATTTTTGACTTGTATAAATACTTTGTAGGATTTTATTATTACATATCATCTGTTTTACGACTTGTATTGAGAGCATCGAATACTTAACATATTTCGAGGGTTTCAAGAACAAGTTTTCATTATTTCATCTTTGATTCTTCATTGTAAGTTTTAATGACAATTTCAATGCTTTTTATTACCATCAATAATATGAGTAGTTAAACCTTTATCTGACATTGTAAACCCAATGGTGGGTGTTATGCAATAGATTTACAATATTAATATATGGATTGGTGATTGTTAGTATTTAATTACTTCTTATACGTTCATGTTGATTAGTGGTTGCAAACATTACCGTAAGCCAATAAGTTTTACTTTTCTTGGGAAAGTTAGTAGGGTTTGGTAGAAGTAATTAGCAAGGACTTGGAACATTAACTTTCATTTAATAAACTCACTTAGGAATAAGAGGAGTTTTACTTGGCATAATTAGTCGTTCTAAATATCAGTCATCTATATTTGAGAAAATCATGAAGATAAATATTTTCTAACTATTGGAAAATATTAGGAAATCACATAAAGATTAAGTGCATAAAATACGCAATCCATAAGGAGTATATTACGTTAATACCTAGAGCATAGCATCTAACCTAAGCGGGAACACAATCTTAGTTTCTTAATCCTCTGAATTTACATCAAGTCATTATAGCTTTTAAATTAACATTTCACAGCCTTTACGGAATTAGAACAAAGACCTACGTCAAGCGATACACTACAATAGTAACCTTTTCTCACCAGATTCCCTGTGGGATTCAACCCTAACCATGTTGGGTTACTATATTTGACAACGTCCACTTTATGCCATATCTTAGGTGTAATTTGAGCATATCAAATTTTGGCACCATTGTTGGGAATACGGTTTTGAAATTACAAAAGAGTGTTTGCTTTATTTAAGTCTTTTTCTATTCCATCACACTTTGTTTGCTTTTTTTGGTGAACCAAGTGAAATGACAGGTAGAAACGGCGATCACAGAGTTAATGGTGGTAAAGGAGGCAATCCAGTTCCTCTACCACCGAAAGTTGAAAACAAAGGAGAGAATGTATTTTTTGATATTCATAAGGAGGTTAAATACGCATCAGCCATTGTTCCACCTAGGGTTGGTGCAAACTTCAAAATAGACAATTCGCTCTACTAGCTGGTCACCAGACCCCACATTGTGGGATTTCACTGGATATGTTGTTGTTGTTGCTCCACTTGCTGGTCAAGCTTGAGGGTTGTTTTCAGAACTCCACCGATGATGATCCTCACCAACACTTGAGAAATATTTTGGGTGTGTATCAGACACATACTCAGAATGTGACTTCTCCAGATACACTCTGACTTTGTATCTTTAAATATTTATTGACTGGAGAATCTAGGACATGGTTTGAAAAGTTACCGCATAACTCAATCCACACATGAGCTGGTCTAGTGAATGGTTTTCTGAAAAAGTAGTTTCCTCCGAGCAAGAAACCTGAGCTTCAGGATAAGATTTTCGAATTTAAATAGCTCCAGGGAGAGCACTTTATGAGGCTTGGGAGAGGTCAAGTAGTATTTGATGCAGTCTCCAAATCACGGTTTTCCAGAGAATATTCTGATGGAAAAATTCTACACTTGGCTAGATCTAGTGACACAGTCAGTGGAAAAGAATGCACAAGTGGATGCTTTATGGACAAAACCTTCATGTGTATCACTAACTTGCTTGACAAACTGACAACACATAATCAAGCATGACACTCAAGTGGTAGTAATGGAGTAACATATAGGGCTCCTTTACTAAATAACATAGTAAAGGAGAACTAAGAGAGAGATCAGACCATTGCTCAGCTGGCTACAAATATCAGTTTGCTAACCAAGATGATGTCTGAAGATGAGATAAAGAAAGTGAATACAATTGATGATATACAGTCTCTACCTAATGGTATATATCATCCACATGATGGTCCATATGCTGAGGGGCCAACGATGCAGTTTGAAGATGCTAACTATGTGAATAACTCCCAAGGGGGTTATCAGAAGCAGAACCATCAGAACCAAGGGTCTGTGTATTAGAATGAGAATCACAATCAGAATCAGTGGAAGCAACAAGGACTAGGTAATCACTACGATCGAAATGACTATAGTGGTTCCAACCAAGGGAACTGCAATAACAATGGTAACTACGGAAATTGGAATTCCAATGTACATGTTCCATCGAAGGGTCAAGGGTCTAATTCACAAAACCGGCAAGAGAATTCTTCAAACGACCAGGGTAATTCCAGATTGGAGAGTATGATTGAAAGGGTATTGGATAACCAATAGAGAACATACAAGTCCATGAAAAGTTTTACTGAAGTAGTAGGTTCTCACACAACTTCTATTCAGAAGATTGAGTCACAAATGAGAGATCTTTCGAGAGAGCAATACCCGAAGAAGTAGGGGACACTTCCTAGTGATACTATGCAGAATCCTAAGAACAATGGAGTGGTAAACTACTTCAAAGTGAGGTTGAAAAAGTTGTTGACTTAGAACCCGTTGATTTAGAACAAAAGGCACCACTTGATGTGCCAAGTGCTGATGATGAAATACCTATTCTGAACCTAATTGTTGTTGAAGTTGATGATGTTATTGTAGAGAAACCAAAGGTTTCATATGTGATCTCAGAAAAGGGCAAAGGCAATGTGATTGGGGCTATGAGACCGCTTCCACAACTGTTCAAATCCACACCTCCCTTTACTCAAAAGTTGGTGAAGAAAACTGAAGATGCAAAATGTTAGAGATTCTATGATCAGTTGAAGCAGTTGTCGATGAATATTCCATTCTTAGATTCAATCCAGGAAATACCAGGATTTGTCAAATACCTGAAGGAGTTGATCACGAAGAAGAGGCCTATTAAGCATGACAGATTGAGTGTGACTCATTGTTGTGAGTTTAATTATTTCTTCCACAAAGGTCCAAAAGAAAGAATATCTAGGGGCCTTCACTATTCCTTGCACTATTGGTCAACACGATTTCGCCAGAGCCTTTTGTGATAATGGGGCTAGTATTAACTTGATGCCGCTTGCTATCTACAAGCAATTAGGTTTGGGTATGCCGAGGCCGACTAGTATGAGATTGCAGATGGATGACATATCTATTAAGAGGCTGGTAAAAATAGTTGATGATGTTCTTATTCATTTGGGTGAGTTTCTTCTTTCTGCTGGTTTTGTAATTCTGGACTGTGCAATTGACAAAGACATTTCGATCATTTTGGGTCAACCTTTCCTTGCTACTGGAAGGGCACTTATGGATTCTGAGAAAAATGAGATCAAGTTCAGGGTTAATGATGAGGAAGTTACTTTTCAAGCAAGTAAGAGAATGAAGTTGTCGAGCAGCTACGAGAGTATTTCAGTGATTGATGTTGTGGATGTGATTGAAGAGGCCATTGAATTCAAAATGAAGGAAGAGTGTCTCGATGAGGCTCTAGCGGCGATTTTGGTAAACTTTGATGGTGATGATATGGAAGGGTATGTGGAGACTTTAAAATCGCTGATAGGTTTGGGTTCATACAATTACCAGCCAAATACATTTTCTTTTAATTTAAAGAACATAGTGACTCCTTAAACAAAATCGTCCATTATTGAACCACCAAAGTTGGAGCTGAAACAACTTCCTTCTCATTTGAGGTATGAATTCTTGGGTCCGAACAATACTCTGCCTGTAATTCTATCTACATTGTTGACTGGAGAGCAGGTGAAAAGGGTTTTAGAAATGCTGAGAAAAATAGGGGAGCTATTGGTTGGACCATAGCTGACATTCAGGGGATTTCCTCCAGAATTTGTGAACACAAGTTCCAGCTTGAGGAAGATAGTACACCAAGTGTGGAGCACCAGAGAATATTGAATCCACCGATGCAAGAGGTGGTGAATGAGAGATTATCAAGTGGTTAGATGCTAGAGTTGTCTACCCTAGTGCTGACAGTTCGTGGGTTAGCCCAGTTCAGTGCATTTCAAAAATTAGTGGCATCACTGTGGTGCCAAATGCAAAGAATGAGTTGATTCTACAGAGAACGGTCATATATTGGAGAGTGAGTATGGACTACAGGAAGCTGAATGCTACAACTTGCTGAGACCATTTCTCTATGCCTATTATTGATCAAATGTTTGATCGCTAGTGGGACGATCATATTACTGCTTTCTTAATGGGTACTCTGGGTACAATCAGATAAATATCGCACTTGAGGATCAAGAAAAGACCACATTCACCTGTCCCTATGGGACTTTTACTTTTGGCCGGATGCCATTTAGGTTGTGTAATGCTCCGGCCACATTTAAAAGGTGTATGATGTTTATCTTCTCTGACATGGTTGGTTGAAGACTTCTTGGAAGTTTTCATGGATGATTTTTCAGTTGTGGGTGATTCATTTGATGACTATCTTGACCATCTGGGTCAGGTGCTGAAGCGGTGCGAAGAGACAAATCTTGTCCTTAATTGGGAGAAGTGTCATTTCATGGTAAATGAGGGGATTTTGCTCAGCCATAAAATTTCCAAAATGGTATTGAGGTCGATAAAGCCAAGATTGAGGTGATTTCCAAGTTTCTTCCGCCTATCTCAGTTAAGGGAGTTCGTAGCTTCCTTGTACATGTTGGTTTCTACAGCCGCTTCATAAAGGACTTATCTAAAATTGCTAATTCGATGTGCAAGCTTCTTGAAAAGGAGGCTAAGTTCGTGTTCGATGAGAGTGCTTACAGGCGTTAAAAAAATTGAAGGAGTTACTCACTTCAGGTCCTATAATTACTTCGCCAGACTGGTCTTTGCCTTTTGAGTTGACGTGTGATGCTAGCGGCTTTGCGATAGGTGTTGTTCTTGTTCAAAGGCATAATAAGACCATGTACCCAATTTATTATGCTAGCAAGACTTTGAATGCGGCTCAGATGAATTATACAGTGACCGAGCAAGAACTTCTGGCTATTGTCTATGCTTTTGAGAAATTTTGAGCCTACTTGCTGGGTTCGAAAGTGGTTGTGTATACATACCATGTTGTGTTGAGGTATCTGATGGTGAAGAAATAGGCAAAACCAAGACTGATTCGTTGGGTGTTATTGCTGCAAGAGTTTGATTTTGAGGTTAAAGACCGGAAAGAGTTTGAAAATTAGGTTGATGATCATCTTTCACGACTTGAAGAGGCTGATGGTTCGAAGAAGGAGCTAGATATTGATGATGCTTTTCCTGATGAAAGGCTTTTGGCCTTGTCCTGTATGCTGATAATTCTAACTTTCTGGTTACTGGTCTCGTTCCTGAGGAGCTTAAAAATTATTAGAAGAAGAAATTCTTACGAAACTATTGCTAGTATCACTAGGATAAGCCATATTTGTTCTAGACTTATGCTGATAATATGATTCGGAGATGTGTTTCTGAAGATGAAGTGATGTCTATTTTGAAGACATGCCATGACTCTCCAGTTGGGAGTCATCATAGTGGAAATAGGACAACTGCTAAAGTTCTTGAATGTGGGTATTACTGGCCCACCATGTATTGGGATGCAAATATGATGGCAAGGTCATGTGACCAATGCCAACGGTAGGGAAGCAATGCGAGGAAACATGAGATGTCTCTAAATTTTGTTATGGAGGTGAATTTTTTTTAGGTGTGGGGGATCGACTTCATGGATCCCTTTGTGAGATCCTCTGGAATGAAATATATCTTAGTGGCTATTGATTATGTCTCAAAATGGGTATAAGAAATGGCTTTACCCAACAATGAAGCCAAAAGTGTGATGGGGTTCTTGAAGAAGAATTTTTTCACCCGTTTCGTCACACCGAGGGCAATTATCAATGATGGGGTTTGCATTTTTGTAATAGACCATTTGCTCGGCTACTGAAGAAGTATGGAGTTAAGCACCGAGTGTCCACTCCGTATAATCATCAAATGAGTGGCCAAGTTAAAGTTTCGAACCAAGAGATCAAGAATATACTAGCTAAAACAGCTAATGCAAATAGGACCGACTGGTTGAGGAAGCTAGATGATGCTTTTTGAGCATATAGAACGACATTCAAGACGCCCATTGGGACTTCACCTTACCGACTCGTTTTTGGTAAGCATGACACTTTCCTATTGAGCTCGAACACAAAGCCATGTGGGCTCTAAAAAGCTGAATATGGATTAGAATGAAGCAACCAAGCTTTGGTTATTTCAACTCAATAAGATGGACAAGTTCAGGTATCAAGCATATGAGAGTGCAGCACTGTACAAGGAGAGAATGAAGCATTACCATGATAAAAAGATTTTAAAGTGGGACTTTCAGCCGAAAGACGATGTCCTGCTTTTCAATTCAAGGTTGAAACTCTTCCCGAGCAAGCTGAAATTGAAATGGTCTGGGCCATTCCAAGTGGTGAGTGTTTCACCCAATGGCTCGATGGAATTAAAGTCTGGAGATGGTACTCGAACTTTTAGAGTAAATGTCCACATGGTGAAACACTACCATGGCTACGTGGACGGTGACAAGATCGTGGATAGACACCATCTGAAGCATGGATACACTTTTGAACCCGATCTTTAATAAATAGGTATCACCGTCGTGCCGCGACATTAAATCACACGCTTCTTGGGAGACAGCCTAAGTTTAAATCTCTGTATTTTTCTTTGTTTTCAGTAGTTTTAGTGTTTTTGGGTTGTATAATGTGTGTGGTGTTGCAGAAATTCCAAGTCTCAGGAAAAGCATGCAAGTTTGCAAGTCTCTAGAATTAGAGCAAATTTACGGATCGTAAAATTTTTGACGGGCCGTCAATTTGCACCGTCTAAGAGGAGTGCTCAAAAGGTGCGTACTATTTTGAATTAAATTGAGGGGCGGTCGAATTTGATAGACCGTCTAAATTTTGATGGTCCATCCTTTTGTGCCACGTCATTAAGAAGCTCAGGTAAGTTTGCTAACTGTGGAACCGTAAAATTACTTGATGGTACCGCCAAACTTTGATGGACCATCGAATAGTCGCGACAGTTATCAAAAAAAAGTCTTATGCTCTTTCTTTCCCACTTCACTTACATTCAAACACAAGCACACCCATAATCTTCTCTCATATCCGATCACTTTCATACCTTCATTGACCTCCATAAAGCACTAATACTCCATCACCCACACACCACCGACTCACCCTCACCACCTGCGCACAACCCCACCCTATGTACAGAGCATTGGTCCTCTTGAGCAGTGTGCACCAAGTGTTCTCTTGAAAATTTATCTACTATCAGGTATGTTGACGTTATACTCTCCTCCTTGTGCGATATTGAGCATATGAATTGTGTGTTGTGGGATTTTGATGATGGGTACTTGCAAAATTTACCTAGGGTTTGAAATTAACCTTGAATTCATGCTAGGTTCTGAATTTGGTTACTACTTTTGATTGGGGGTAAGGGAATTGGTATGTTTGATGTAGTTTAGGGCTCGTGGAGATCAGATTATCGTACCTCCATTAGTCGATTGATATTTTGATCCACATTTATGTCGATTCATTATGGTCGCCAACTATTCGTGAAATTCATTATGAGAAAAAAAATAATGAATGAATGGAAGTAAAGTCTGAGTAGCTTCCAACGGGTCGGAGGGCATTTCGATAGATAACTTTGGTTTGAACTTATTATGCCCTCCAAAAACACGATAACATACCAATGCGCGTAATAATGTGACAATGGGGTGAAGTCTGAGTAACTCGAGCTCCTGCACCCCAAAATCATGTAAAATGGGATGACTGAAACCTATGCTTGTGAAATTTTGGACAATTGCAGGCCTTAAGAATTTTTCTTATTTAGGGCCGTAAATTATTTGATGGTACCGACAAATAATTTGACGAATAGTACAATTATTTGTACGGTTCCGTCAAATTATTTTGACAGTCCAAAAAATTATTGACGATCTGCAGAAAATCTAAGAACCTGGGAACCTGAAACATGATTTTAATGCTTTTGTTTGATATTTTCTTGTGCCTATTGACTGGAAATAGTTTATCTTCGCAGGTATGACTCCTCCTAAAATGTTAACCAAATGAAGGGGTGGTTCAAAATAAATAAATAAAGGCACGGGTAGTAGTCAGACCGTTGTGAAAACTAGATTGAGAGATAAAGCCTCATACCATGAGGATGAGGTGATTCCAGCCAAGAAAAATAGGGTCGATACTCCCATTATACACCAGCCTGCCTCACCACCGTCCTCACCTCCCAATTCATTCGAGTCTAACGAGAAGGGATAATCCCCATCTAGATCTGATAATGGGGACTCCAACCAGGCTTCTGAATCCGAGTCTGGCGATGATGTACATGCCTCTCAATTAGCTACTAGAACTCACTCTGGTTCTCCAGAAGTTGACAGTGATGATGATGAAGCGCAAGCTCAGGAGATTCGGAGTAAAAAGTTAGAGAATGATCATTTTCGATTCACAGTGGAGGGGAAAAAGAGTTGTATGAGCTTGGGATTGCATTGATGAAAGTGGAAGGAACAAATCTGCATCGAAGCATATATGAGAAGCGACGTATCCGTTTTGAGGTCCTAGAGATCATCCCCCGCACTAGAGAGATCTTGGAGTTCTAAAGGTTGGGTTTTCTAGACAACGCTCATGGGGAGTATTGTATGGTTATGGTACGAGAGCTCTATGATGCTTATGTGGCTATGATCAACAAAATAAAGAAGTCGAGACAACGAATAACTGAGATTCTGCCATTCGATGAGGTTGAGGTACGAGGTTTGAAAGTTGACATATCCAGCGCGGTAATCAACTGAGTTTACTTTGGTGATGATTACACTGCACCAGCCCAGGTGACTGATTTGCATGACAAACTTATCCAGAAGGAGATATAGAGTGTACGTGATTGGGTGGCTGCAGTGATTGTAAGACCTAGAAAGAGGAGTGAGGTAACAGGTGATACAAAGAGGATACTACAATACTTGTTGATGCTCGAGGCAAATTTTTGGTGGAGTGTGGTGCAAACCATAATTCTTCCCACTCAAGCAGATAGTGCACTCACCATGGATCGAGTTATTTTAGTAGCTGCTTTGATGTCTCGGTACCCGGTAAATTTTGGACAGTGTATGGCGAAAGAGATTCAGTTGAGAGCATCACATCCTTCCACTTCCGTAATTTTTCATGCCTGATCATTGAGCTCTATCAGCGAGCGCGTATCCCTGCCTTACCGACTAGAGATCACTGCATCATTGCTTCACATGTATATGATTTGAAGAAGAGTAGAGATGATACCCTCATGGAGGGTCAGGATGCTAGGGATATATTACCAGTATTACTTGAGAGGTATGAGGAGCTTCAGGCTAATCAGACTATTGGGGTCGTAGATGACGCGATTGAGGTGTCTCTTGCCACTATTGCCCCTGTCTTAGAGACTGTGCCTAGTACTGCTATTGTGTCACCACCTGCAACTGCACCTAGTTCATTATCGAGCCAGATTCCTTTCACATATCCACAGGTTGCAGCTAGAGTTGCTGATCCATTTGCTCTTACCAAAAATAATTTCATGTATGTATCAATTAAAGAGGAAAGGGCAGATAGACATACTAATGTCATCATGGGGCAACTCAAGAAATTTGTTTCCAAGGAGATTTCTACAGCGCTTGAGCCACTGAAGCTAGCCACAGAGATATCTCATGGGGTACTACATGCCCACCTAGATAGGTTTAAGATTTGGCTAGAAATACTTGAGTAGTTAGGTCCGAGTAGTGATACCGAGTCACTTCGAACTGGGTTACAATAGTTGAGAGCTGCAGTTCAGACACTGCAGGCTCATGATCATGTTACATTAGAGATGAACCTCCTACCAGACAGGTGAACATTTCTGAGTTTGTCACTGTTCATCAATTGGTTGAGGATAACGATTCGACAGTTGCCACTCCTACAAATGTTAGGGGGAAAAGAAAAAAGGATGAAAGGGATAAGTTGAGTGATGAGGCAGTAGAGAGGACTCGAACAAGGGTTTAGTGCATGAAGGAGAAGAATGTATGGTTAGCCATGCGGAACTCTCTTGTCGAGAATTACCCCACTTCAGTTCCCTGAGGGACTGTTGGCGCCTCATCCAGCAATGCTTCAGCCGGAGCAATCTTTTCTCTGCCCCTACCCCTACCATTGTCAAATCCTGTTAGTACTGTTGTTGTTGCTGATGCTGCTGCGGATATTGTAGATGCCTCAGAGGCCACATCGCCTCGATATGAGTAGCGGGCCTAGAGCGCCTCAGGTAGTTCTTACTCCTTGTCTTTATTTTGATGCATTGGGGACAATGCATGATTTTTCAGTTGGGCGTGGGGCTACTTGATTTTTTGTAGTGTATATTTGTATTTAGGACCCCCTCGGCTTTTCTTTGCCATGGTTCTTTTCCCAGGGAGTTTTATTTTTGTTGAACCTGGAATGTTTAGGTCGTGTTTAGATAAAATAGAGTAATTTGACTTATGTGGTGGTGGTTTGAGTAACTTATGGCATGCTTGATTTTGATCAGTGAAAAATACTCCCCTCCGAAATTTTTGTGATGTATAGTTAGAACATGTTACTTAATTGACATGCATGATTCTTTCTGTGACATTTAGAGTATTATGTTACCTTGTGTATTGAATGTTACGGAGAAGCCAATGTGTGAAAAATCCTTATGCCAATGTGTTGTGAGTATTTGTGTATCTATTATTTTGTTATATGTGCAATCTATAACCTACCTGGTTAGTCGTGTCTTGTTTCTTAGGATAAGTTGAGTTGTGAAGTGATCTTAGGCCTTGTTTGTTGATATAGAATCCTTTTAACCTTTCATGAGCCTAACCTATGTATATAAATATCTCTAGTTTGCCATTTTGAGCCTATAAGTCTATTCATTGACTAGCCGCTAATGAGGCAATACCTTTTATTTTGAATATCCCTTTTTTTTGCACTCGGTCCCTCCTTGACACTTAAAATAATAAAAAAATAGGCTAAAAGCCTAACTTGGGGTTGATATGTGAAATATGGAATGAGGCTTATGCCTAGAGTTTGGATAGATGTGAATTGCCTAGTTAAGGAAAATGGTGTGGTGGTTGTAAATAAAAAAAATAGAAAAAAGAAGAAGAAGAAAATACTGAAATTTAGTACAAAAAGTTAGAGTAGCAATAAAACCACACCTAAAGTATGTCGCATAAAAGGTGAAATAAGTGTAGTGTTCAAGGAGGATAAGTCACTATTATCCAAATATATATCCTACCCGTCCCTAAGCCTACATTACAACCCTGGAAAAGTAATAATGTGATCACAACCGAACTGTCCGAAGTCGAGGGTACTGAAAATAAGGGAAAGCCAATGGTATCTGCATGTGTAGCGTGAGAACTTCTTTGTGAGTGTGAGTATTTCTCTTCCTTATAGTCTTCTATCCCATTTGTTTGTACATATATGTGTTGGGACATTCTATGGTCTATGTGAGGGCATAAGGGTTTGTGAAGTGATTGGTTTCCCGTAAGTTGAGATTCATGCACGCAATTGTTCCTGTAATAACTAGATGTCATTGATTGAAGCTTCATTGTTAGTTACAATAGTTTTGAGTCATACGTCTTGTTTATTATTGTGGATATGGGGGGAGTCATGATTGTACGAGCAATGTGCTGGTAGTTACTTGCCAAAATCACTGTAGACATGTTTACTTTGTGATATCTGAGAATTTGTGTTAGTATTGTGTGTTGTTTTACTTGCTTGAGGATAAGTAAATACTTTAAGTTGGGGGTCTTGACGTGCCGTGGAATTACGACACATTTGATGCTTTTTAACTATAAGTTTTACTTGGTTTTAAGCAAGTTTGTGTCATTTTTATGTGTTTTGTTTATGTTTTAGGTAATTAGCGATCGAAAAGCAAATACAAGGAAATTGAAGTGAAGTCCCCAGTTTTGAGGATTGAACAGACCTTCAAATCTTTGACGGACAGTACAATTGGCCGTCAAAATGCCTGAGAGAAGAAACTGCAAGTTTCAAGTTATCAGAAAAAATGACGATTTGATTTGATGGTCTGTCAGTATTTTGACGAACCGGATAATTGTCCCGTCAATTCATCTACTGTAATTAGACAAAGTCTCAGAATATTTTCACGGTACCGTCAAAGCTTTGATGGACCGTCAACTTAGGCGTCAAAGTACCGTCAAATTATTGACGGACCGTCATTAATTTGACTGTCCATCGAATTTAGCGACATTAAGTGTAAACGTTGTCAAATTCAACTCCAAGTTAAGGGCAACTTAGAGTGGGCTCATTAGTCTAAGGAGATTAATGAGATAGAAATTTAAAGTTTAGTTCCTAGGTTACAGAGTTTGTATCTTGAATTTGCAAAGGCTCAAAGTTGTAGTAGAGTTTGGGAAAATCCTGTAGAGGTGTAGGTCGTGATTTTTTTGCCCTTTGTGAGCCGGGTGGTTTCTACGTAAAATAATTTTGTCCGTACTTTCCTATTTACTGTTCCACAAACGCCAGCTTGAAACATGTAGAGTAACTTGGTCTATCCTTTAGGCAAAAATAAGGTATTACTTATGATAGATATTAGGTCGTGCAAAAAATCATCATAGATTAATCCAGTGTTTAAATTTTATGTATTCACCCTTTAAGATTTTAAGGGCTAAACTTATCGTATCTTATACAAGTCTTCCTCGCCTTTTCCTTTTCTTCCTCGTCCAGTAACGGATTTGGTCCCTCTGTCATTTAGTCTTCTCCTTTAGTAAGAAGAGTACCGCCTATTGTATTTTTGAAACTATGAATTTAGAAGTTAATATTTACTGAAATTTTAGTGCCTTTTCACATGTTTATCCATGCCCATAGTAAAAAATACTGAATTCAATTGAACCCCTAAAAGATAATGTTCCACACATTTCCAAAGTTGCTGAGTAATGGATAAATAAGCAAAACCCAAATATTGCAGTTATAGACGCAGTAAATGTTTTCGATCTGCTGAAAATTAGTCCAGTTCAGGGCTATTTCGCTACTTCGACTCCAGAACTCATGAGCAAAAACCAATCCTTTTAAGGTGTCATGACATTCAATGTTGTCGATAAACTATTAAGCGCTTTAACTGACTCAGATAAATACAAAAAAGAATACAAAGAAGACCCTTGTATAAGGGCTGATGCTACTCTTACGCAGGAGTAGAACACCAAATATGTGCTGCTGTATAGAAAATAGTGATGAGCACTTCTAAGCATAAAATCTTCAGGACAATTTTTCATGGCCTTGACATGAAAGAAACCTAAGAGAACATACAAAGAACTTCTATTTTCAATTCGCATCTTCTCCTTTCCTATAGAACAAATTAATCATCCAGCTTGTATTGTTCCCATTTTTTGTGTATACTTCAGAAGGTAACCTAAACCTGCCTGCGACTTCATTTCCACCATCAAGATCACGACTCTCTACTATCCAAAAAGGTAGCTGAGAGAGCTTACCCATGGTATCTGCAAATATGAATGCAATGTAAACCATTTGTCAGACGGGGTATGGGATTTGGATTAAAATCTATCAGAAATCCACTGCAAACCGAGGATGTAAACGAGAAGGGAGCTTTACAATATTACTGGGTAAAATGTCTGAAGGAATTTCCTTAACTTTTATGTCCATCAAGAAACCTACTTCTTGCTAGATCTTGTCCAGGAAAACCCCCTTTTCCGAGTTGAAAGACTCTCAGAATAGGATTTTGACCCCTTTGAACCAAAGGAGAAATAATGCCGTAGGAAAGGCCTCTTTGAAGAGCTCTTCATACTGGAACTGGAGCTCATCCTGGGACACCCTCCTTCATGAGCACAACTTTTCTGACGGTCAAACTGAGCAAGATTGCCACTAATATCACTGTCAACAATCCGGTTCCGGAATCTCTTTCTAGCTTTCAAATCCATCTTAGCTTTTGCTTTTTCGTAAATCTTCAAGGCCTGCTTCTCCCCAAAAGTACAGACAGGGCAAGCTGGGTCATACCTGTTGATTTCAGATGTCATATTCTCCAAGCACTCAGCATGGAAAACATGGCCGCAAACTAGAACAGCAACAACAAGTTCATTCAATAGCTTCGCACATATGCCACAGGTTTGGAGATCAAACGAAGATGAACCAGAACTTCGACCAGTAACCCTTCCACGATGGAAACCAAAGGATTCACTATCAAATGACCACCTGTCTCTACGAGGATTTCCCAGGTCAGAAAAGGCAGGAACTGACCAACCATCTGATGATCCCCCATGAGAGCCCCTAGTTGATTCATCACCGCAACCAGGGAGCACAAAGGAAGACGATTCTTCCGAAATTGAAAATGCAGGTGACTTCAGCCCTGGTACACGGCTATCAGGAACTTGCTGTCCAAGCTGATGCGCTGAAGAATGGTGAGGCAAACAGGGAGTAAATCTAGCAGGAGGCAGCTGGCCACGCGATGATAAAGGAGATGTAGATAAAGATGATATGGAGGGAGCGGATGGAGATAGCTTTACTGGAGAGGGGAATGAAAGTGCTGATGAACCAGCTAATTCTTTAACCTAATTATCAGAAATAAAAGAAAGCAGGCATGTCAAAAACTCATAAACATGCCATGAAATTGTCTTCAGAAAGAGGTGAAATCGCTCTGTTGTTACCTCAGTGGGATTCCTCTCAGCCAAGGGATCTGCAAAGGCAAATAATAATATTGTTATCTTCCAAAAAACATATGATTTCCATCCACAAAGGGCTACTTATATTTTCATATTATATAGAATCTAAGGGCAAGAGAAAGAAAAAGATCATGTTTTGTTACTCTTATATCTAAAAGATAGTCACAAGAAGAATAATGGTTATGGCTTCCATAGCAATTTACACATCAAAATTGCACAAAAAAAAAATCTCTCAACAAATGGTATCATCAGGGTGCAAAACAGAAACATATAATAGAGTATATAAACAAACACAATCTATTTTTGGGGTAAATGGCCTCCAAATAAAAATATGATGAGTCAGTAGAAGACTTCCACCATATGATATGCTGTAAAAGTTTCATCACATCAAGAGGGACAGAAGAATCAAAATATAATAGCATCAATCAAAAAAATTATAGAACAACACCTTTGGAAGAATCAAAGGCATGACACTTCAACAAAAAAAAAATATTAAAATTGAAGTTATCATGTCCATCCCCACTACTTCCATCTATAAAAAACAATTCAAGAATGCTTCTTGATGATCAATAAGTTTCTCTGTTCTTATCAATGGGGCTCCTCATGGCTCCTTTCCTGCTTATAGAAGAATAAGGCAAGGCGATCCCCTGTATCCGTTCCTCTTTATTCTTGTTATGAAAGGACTCAGTAAAATGCTCTCAAAACCTACTCGTCTCAGCTGGATCAAAGGTTTTGCAGCAGACTACAGAGGATCGAATAGTCTGAACATCTCACATTTTATATTCATATGATACTTTAATTTTTTGTGAAGCTAAAGAGCAACAAGTTCTTTTTCTCAGAATGATTACTGGTCGTCATATTAATTTTTCAAAGAGCTTCCTGATTCCTGTAGACATTATTCCCAACATTCAATGACTGGTCAACATCTTACATTGCAACATTGGAAGCCTTCCCATTAAATATCTGTTATTACCATTGGGAAAAAGTTCAGGTCTATTTCTATTTGCGCATTCTAGAGAAGGTGGAAAAAATACTTCCAAATCGGAGACATCAATATCTTTCCTTGGGCAGTAGATTTATTGGCATCAACAGTATACTTGATGCCCTACTTACGTACTCCCGTTTCCTGTCCACACTTTGGTCATTACAGATTGAACAAGCTGAGAAGAAATTTCTTTGGCAAGGGAACAAACAGGAGAAGGTTAGTCTGGTAAATGGAGTCGCCGCAGATAAGAGATAGAGTGGTCCAGGAGTAGAGATTTGAAAACATACAATGAAAATCTAATAATAAATGGTTGTGAAGATCTAATAAAGATGACAATGCCCGATGGAGGAGAGTTGTGAAAGAGAAGTATTCTTTACTAGACTAGATCCCTGGATGACAAAAACTCAGAACTCTCCGCATTGCACAGTTTGCTTTTTTTTTTTTTGGTAAGGCAAGGTTTTATTAAAAAACAGTATCAAGATGATACTGTGAAAGTACAAAGAAAATGCAGGCTAGATTACATTAAAAGCCTAAGCCGTCTCGCATGGCACAGTTTGCTGGAAATTCATTAGATCCTTCTGGGGGATTTTCTAACACAAGATCACTCTTGGGGGACGATGAAAAAATTAGACTTATGCGAAGACAACTGGGTGGGGACTTCCCCTCTCAAAGATCAATTTCCAGATCTGTACACTATTACGTCTCAGCAATATGCTACTGTTAATGATATTAAACTGGAACCTCATCTTTAGAAGACATTGTTATAATTAGGAAATAGAGAATACATGTCATTTGTTATGACTTTTGAACTGAACAGCACGTCTACAGCTCTTAATAAGTCTGACTCCCCAGAGTGGTTGGTACATTCCAAAGGCTTGTTCTCAGTCAATCTAGCTATAAGTGGCTAAAAACTCCTCCTGACACAAGCTCGTGGCCGTGGAAGAAGACTTGGAGCAACAGGGCTCCATCCAAGGCGAATTGCTTTATTTAGCTTGTAACAAAAGATGATTGCCTCACCCAATAAACTCTAGAGGAGAGGTTCCATTTATGCAATAAATGCTCTTTACGTGAGGAACAATCAGAGGATTCGAATCATCTAATTATTACATTGTACAGCTACCTCTTAAATCTGGAGTCTTTTCTAAACATTCTGGGAATTAATTGGTCAATGCGTAACTCGACGGTAAAGCTTCTAGAAATGTTGGAGTAGAAGAGGTCTCAACAAAAATGCAAGTTACATTTGGAACACTATTCCACAGGCTACATGGTGGACAGACTGGATAGAGAGAAACTTCAGGATTTTTAAGGCAGAAAAGGCGACATATATAGCCTTAGATTTAGGTCAATTTATTTTCTAGCTTATTGGTGTAACCTAACCTTTGCAAAAGAACGTAAATGGCATTATTTACACAGTCAAGGACTTAACATGAATTGTAACTATTTTTGATGCATTAACTTAGTGCTTCTTCGAAATCTAATCAAGATTAAACCTTGTTCGTAAAAAGTTCTGACTACAGAATGACGGTCCAAATCAGCTTCAAGGTATGCAGCAAAAGTTTACTTGAGCGATCTTGCTTCTCGAGATACATTTGGAACACTATTCCACAGGCTACATGGTGGACAGACTGGATAGAGAGAAACTTCAGGATTTTTAAGGCAGAAAAGGCGACATATATAGCCTTAGATTTAGGTCAATTTATTTTCTAGCTTATTGGTGTAAACTAACCTTTGCAAAAGAACGTAAATGGCATTATTTACACAGTCAAGGACTTAACATGAATTGTAACTATTTTTGATGCATTAACTTAGTGCTTCTTCGAAATCTAATCAAGATTAAACCTTGTTCGTAAAAAGTTCTGACTACAGAATGACGGTCCAAATCAGCTTCAAGGTATGCAGCAAAAGTTTACTTGAGCGATCTTGCTTCTCGAGATAAAGAGGAAAGGTTGGCATTTCCTAAAGGTTGCGGAAAATAGTAGGACATAAGCAAAAAAATGATAAAAATACTCACCATATTTAACTAATGTCAAACTTTACTCTAATAAAAATACAAGTGCAAGTCATATATGTGAAGAATACAAGAAAACTTGGAGATTGCGAGTTTCTTTCAGAAGAAATATTTGAACCCCAACTTTTTAGGGGTACAAAAGTAAGGACCAACATCCTGTATTTAAGCAAGTGACAACTTAAAATATTCTTTATCCTTTGATAGAGCAAGTGACAAGTAACTTCTCATTTTAACGACAAACCTTCAAATAAAATATTTCATATGCTCCAATGATCTAAAGTTGATCATAGCAGCACAGAAGAAGCATAAGAAACTACATTTTCAACCCTCTCCTTTGTTTATCTTCATCATGGGATAATATCCTCTTATAAAGACAGAGTAGCCATCAGTCACCATTGCCAGCAGCTCAATTGTCTCTCTGACAAATTTTACAGTTTAGACATCTCAGAAGCTACAAATCTCACTTGTATAGCACCTGACACTGAACCAAAAATTCATGATGAAAAAGAAGCTCATTCTATGGCTAAACAATTTTACATCCAAGAAGCGCACACATGCAGCATCTTTCATTTCAGTGCTCTCTACCTCCTATTTCTACCCTAAAATCAACTCTATACATTAGACTTCCCCTTCATCTAACCCTTCTCTACATTTCAACCTAATGAACATTTCTCGCGTGAGAATTTGGCCGGCTAGTATTAGCTGATTAGTTCTTTCTGGAAAGGACTAATGACTTTTGATAAAGTTTTGTCTCAACATTCCCCACATAACATGATAAAGCATCCATCTGTATGTCATCCAAGTAGGTATTCTCATAATTAACAAAGTTTAGTAAAGGAAAAAGAAAAGGCAATTCAAACTCATCATTTGCAATCAGAACTTCACATCCTTTTTCTCTTCAATTTGCATAATCACCTAGTTATTAGGTATTTACCATTTCGTTTCATACAAAAGCAAAAGGGAGAGCAGTGCAAGTATTTACCCAATAAAGGAAGTGAAGAGTTCCGACTATTTCCATCAGAAACTGGTGACTTCTGCCATGCAAGTGATCTGAAACTATCCAATGGACTACCCTCTTCAGATGCATATACTGTTCCTACAGTCGTTCCAGATTTAAATTCTAATCCATCATTGCCACCGATTCCATCAGAAGACCAATTCACTGACGTCTCCTCCCTAGCCACTCGTCCCCGATTATCCCATCGAAAGCTCCATGTAGGTGATTGGAGGACATTCCTCTGCAAATTTTCACAGCTTGATCCATCTATAACAGCTCTATCTCTGGAAGCAACACAGCAAGCGGAACCCATGCTTGCTTACACACAAAGCATACAATACATAGGCAGCTATCAGTCAGACCAATGACAATGCCAGCATGTTACTTCATGATTCAAATTTGAAATTAAATTTTCTGAAACAAGAAAAAGAGTAAAGTCAAAGTAAAAAACTGTGAAAAGCAAATCAAATATGTAGTTTAACTACCGCAGAAAAATCTTTTTGGTACACAAGAATGCAGCATGAATCATCCTTCATACTGAACACATATACCATGTGAATACCAATAACAAGGGTTATGGTGGAGTGGCAAGTACTCCATTATCCTTAACCAAGGGACTCAAAGCGCTTTTCCCCCAATGTAGGACTTCTTGGCGCGAATCCGCATTTAGTCGGGCTTTAATGCGGGTACCGGACACGGGTGGGAAATTAAAAAAAAACATATAGCATGTGAATGGTTTGAGACATAATGCTCTGATACATGTCATATTAATTGGACATTTTGAGGGCGATTCAAGAGTTAGTACACTCAACACAGATATTTTCCAGGTTGCTCGCATTGTTATACCCATTCAAGTCTTGCACAGAGAACGCCAAACATCACTCTAGCACCGCCAAGTCACCCATACAACACTCTCCCGCCCAATAGAACAGAATTTATGCAGAAAGTAGCAACAGCTAACACTGAGAATATGGGAAGAGATAAAATTATTCATCGAAAATACTAATATAACATTCCACTAGAAAATAAATTTCAATTTTGGAAAGATCACATTCAGCTCAAAATGGAACTATATATGATTTCCAATTTCTTAAAATTCTATAGGTCTAAAATACTTCAAGGACTACACATTTGTAGAGAATTATCCCATAACAGAAAGAAAATTCCTAGTGAAGCATTACAGTACAGTCAACACAAACACTATTGTTCAATAAAATCCAATTCACTGAAATCTAATAAAAGCGTTGTTTCTTCGTGTTAATAATTACACAAAAGTACATACTGAAACAAACTTCATGTTAAAGAATCACAGTATAATCAACACAAACATGTTATTATTCGTTTTAATAATTACACAATTAAGCACCATGTGCAATAAACCCAATGCAAACATCCAATTAATCAGATCCCCGAACTAAACCTAAGATATATTTTGCCAGAAAAAAAATCTATTATAACAAATTCAATTTACATCTAGCTAATTTGCAGGAAAACACTATTGATGAGTGAGTTCCTGTTGAAATTAAACAAAACTAAAAAATGTATTGAAAATTATGGAGGTGTCCAAAAGTAAAGTAAAAAAAACATTAAAAAAATTATCGCGAATTATCTCCTCAGAATTTCCATACTTATCATTAAACTAGTCACTCACACTTCTATTCATGTACAAATACAAATTGTATAGCTCAAATAAGTACATACAAAGGAATTCAATAATAAATGAATATATTTCAATACTATCTCTCCTTGTAAACACAAAATAAACCGATCAACACCTACCGTGAAATTGGTATATTAGTGAAGAGGGTGGTGGGTCGGGGGTATATATATATATATATAGAGAGAGAGAGAGAGAGAAGAGGGGGGGGGGGGTTGTTTTAGACGGCGATTTGGAAATGCGTTTGTCTGTTGGGGTTAGAAAATATAGGAATTCAAAGAGAAGGATGGGTTTGTTTAAACGGCGTTTAGTGACACGTGTCGGGGAGTTTACTTTGTTTGTTATGTTGGTTAAATTTACCTCCTTTTTCATCAGTTAATTTGCCAAACCAGATGGGAATAAAAGGATTTCTTTTTCTTATTTATTTTTAATTTTTAATAATACTTCCACGGGGGTTTGAACTTGTGCACCGTGAGGTTAAAATTTTTAAAAATTTATAGTGTCATTATAGGTTGGTTGTATACCTTTGCGATATACAATGTTAATGTACAATGTATAGCTTAACGATATACAATAATGTGATTCAAGTACGTATTTTTATTGTTGTTGAATATTACCAAAATATTATCATATCATTGTATATCTTTTATATTTGGTTAGTTAATAATCTGATTGTAATTCGTCAGATTAGTTACCTAGTTTGTAGTTTTATCAATAATCATGTATTACTATATATTGTACACAATAATGAATGAAAAGTCAGGGAACATATTCTTTTATGGTATCAGACAAACTCTAAACCTAAATTCTACACTCTAGCCGTCGGCCTTCCCCCCCACCGCCACCGACCTCAACTCTCGGCTTCTCTCTCTTTCTCTCCATCTCTCTCCCTTTCTCCCCAATTTTCAATGGCTGAACAACCTAAATTCCATCCTGCTCTTGTTGTTAACAACATCAAGAACTTCAAAAAAATTCATTCTCATTACTCTTGAGATGGAAAAAGTTCAGTATTCCTCCTGGGCGAAATTGTTTAAGATCCATTATCGTGTGTACAAAGTCATCGATCACATCATCCCTCCTAAAAAAAAGCCCATTGACGAGCACATGGAGAAACATGATAGTTTTGATGATGAAATTTGGTCACGATTAGATGTGGTTGTTCTACAATAGGTCTATGGCACAATCTCGAACGATCTATTACATACAATCATTGAAACCGACGCTACTACACGACAAACATGAGAGCGATTGGGAAGTATTTTTCATGATAACAAGACACAACGTTCCTTGTATTTGGAAAAAATCAATTTAAAGACATTTAACAAAATGATTTCCTAATGTGTTGGCCTATTTTCAAGAACTTAAGATGATTGACGATCAACTCTCAAACGTCCGTGCACCGATCAAAAATCAACGATTGGTGATATAACTCATTGCGGGTTTAAATGAAAATTATGACGGCGTCGCTACTATCCTCCAACAGAGCATGTTGCTACCTCTGTTCTATGAGGCTCATTCGAGACTTATCCTTGAAGAAACCCGAAAACCCAAGCGGGCAGCAGCTAAACTGCCGATGCGGCCCTCTTTACAGCGCTGGTGGCCGACCTGCTGACATAAGGGGCTCGGGTTCCTGTCCACATCATCGGCATACCAACAATCCACAACGAGGTCCACATCTCTGGAATAACAATAGAGGCAAAAATTCTGGCAAAGGCCACGGTGGCCGAGGTGAAAACAGCAGCAGCGACGGCAGATGATAGCCCTCGCCGACCGGCAACCACCAGCAGTGGCAGCAACCTCTGTCGTGGGTTTCGTACCCGCTGTGGGAAGTGTGGGGCCAGCAAGCGTAGGTTGCTCCACCATGCCCCTACCTGACATCATCATGGGCCCAATCACCGGCTCGACAGCCCCAACCCGGAATTCTCGGAGCACATCCACAACAAGCATACAATGCACATGTCTCTCCTCTTTCAACCTACGCACCAACAGATATTGAGGCGACAATGGACACGATGTCTCTCAACGTTCTAGACTACAACTGTTACATGGATATTGGAACAACATCTCATATGAAGGCATCCAAATGTACTCTCTTGTCTTATTTCAATATGAGTAATTTAAACCGTAATATTATTGTTGGCAGTGGACAAGACATTCCCATTCAAGGTTATGGAAAATCACCCCCACCCTACTACACCCCCTATTAACTTTAAAAAAATGTCTTCTATGCACCAAACTTATCAAAAAATTAATCTTTGTGCGTCGTTTCACAATCGACAATAATGTTTCTTTTGAATTTGATCCTTTTGGTTTTTCTATGAAGGACCTTCTGACAGGGATATGTATAATGAGATGTGATAGCACCAGGGACCTTTATCCTCTCACCACCACCATCAGTCATCTAGCCTCCTCTCCATCAATATTTGCAGCAATTTTGTCTGTTCTATGGCATAATAGATTAGGACATCTAGGAGATTCTGTTTTACGCCCCCTTAGCAAAAATAACTTTATTGATTGCACATATTTTTCTTGCCCTCATGTTTTGTGAATCTTGTATTTTTGGAAAACATGTCAAGTTGCCGTTTTATTCTTCATCTTCTAGTATGTTAATGTCATTTGATATCATACACAATGATTTATGGACTTCTCCTATTTAAGCACAATTGGGCATCGCTATTATATGTTATTTTTGGATGATTATTTCAATTTCATGTGGATTTTTCCTATTGACAATAAGTCCCAAGTGTATTCTATTTTTTCATCATTTAGTGTTTTAATTAAGACGGAATTTGAAAAGAATATCAAATGTTTTCAATTTGACAATGGGAGGGAATTTGACAATAAACAATTCAAACTTTCTTGCACAAAAAACAGTCTTATTTTTTTATTTTCTTGCCCCCACACCTCCCCACAAAATGGCAAAGCCAAATGAAAAATAAGAACCATACATAACTTAGTTCGTACCCTCCTTACCCACGCCTCTATCCCCCTATTTTTGGCATCACGCTCTATCAATGACAACATTTCTCATAAATATTCTCCCAAACAAGTCTCTCAAGCACAAGTCTCCGACTTAAGTTCTATCTTTGGGATCCTTCCTATAATTATTTATGAATTTTCAGGTGTCTATGCTACCCCCTTCATCCCTCCACTAAAATCAATAAGTTGCAACCTCATTCCAACCTGTGTATATTTCTTGGTTACCCATCTAATCATCGAGGTTACAACTGTTACGACTTGACCAACCGAAAAATAATCATTTCTAGGCATGTCATATTTGATTAGTCCCAATTCCCTTTTGCCAAACTCCATTCTCCACCTCCGAATTCCTTTGACTTCTTAAATGACGGGCCTAATCCACTTTTAATTCATCACTTGCAAAATCAAACGCTACCCTCACCGGAGCCTGGCCCAATTCCCACCATCCCATGTTGGGTGGGCCAACAAACCCAACCACCATAACCTCAGAACAACCCTTCTCGGCTTCCCGATCTCACTGCCTCTTCTCGGCCAATGCCTCCGCCCCACCTTTCTGATCCCACTGCCTCTTCTCGACCAGCGCCTCTACCCCGTCTTCCCGATCCTAGCTCGCCCAGCTTTCCTTTTATCCAATAGCTTTCCCAGCCATATCCCATCCAGCCCCCCACGACACCCCTACAGATGATGGAAACTCATGTTATGCATGACATTTCCAAACCCAAACGGAAATTTAATCTATCAACTTCGGTTGCCCCTTCACCTCTTCCTCGCAACTCGAAAAATGCCTTGTTTGATCCTAATTGGAAAACTGTCATGATTGACGAATATAATGCTCTTATTGAAAATAAAATGTGAGATCTAGTGCCCCGTCCTCCTGATGCTAATATTATTCATTTTATGTGGATTTTTCAATATAAAAAGAAATCTGATGGTTCTTTTGAGAGGCATAAGACTTGTCTTGTAGGTGATGGCAGGTCTCAATACGTTGGTGTAGATTGTGATGAAATTTTTAGCCTGGTGGTGAAACTAGAAACTATTTTGACTGTTCACAATATTGCTTTATCAAAATCATGGCCTATTCATCAGCTTGATGTCAAAAATGTCTTCTTGCATGTGAATCTTCATGAAACTTTGTATATGCATTAGCCTATGGGTTCAAGAATCCGATTCATCCAGATTATGTGTGTCATTTGAAAAAATCACTCTATGGAATGAAACATGCTTCTTGTGCATGGTACCAACTATTTGCTGAGTTTGTATCCTCTATCATTTTTTCACATAGCGAATCTGATCATTCACTTTTTATCTATATCAAGGGTAATGACATGGCATACATTCTATTATATGTTGATAATATCATCCTAACTACATCTTCTGATGCTCTTTGTCGATCTATTATGTAACTCCTTGCTTCTGAGTTTGCTATGAAGGATTTGGGACCCCTAAGTTATTTCTTGGGCATTGTTGTTACTAGACATGCAAGTGGCTTATTTCTTTGTCAAAGAAAGTATGCTGAAGAGATTCTTGAACGAGCAGGCATGACATTTTGTAAACTGCCCCCACACCGGTGTACACTAATTCAAAACTTAGTGCCTCTTCGGGTTCTCCATATACTGACTCGACTCACTATCGGAGCTTAGTAGGAGCATTACAGTATCTCACTTTCACGAGACCAGATATATCCTATACCATGCAACAAATATGCTTACATATTCACAACCCAACGGATGCACATATGAATGCTCTCAAACGTATTTTGTGATATGTCCAAGGTACTATCCACTTTGGCTTGCACCTGTACAAGTCCTCAGTCTCTGGTCTCGCCTTTTACACTGATGCTGACTGGGGTGGATGTCCCGACACTCGACGATCCGCGTCGGGTTACTGTGTTTTCCTTGAGATAACTTGTTTTTTTGGTCTTCTAAACGACAACCTACTTTGTCTCGATCCAGGGCCGAAGCCGAGTACAGAGGAGTAGAGAATGTTGTTTCTGAGTCTTGTTGGATATGCAACCTTCTGTTGGAACTTCACTGCCCAATCCTCAAGGCTACATTAGTTTACTGTGATAATATAAGTGTGATATATCTTTCCAGTAATCTTGTTCAACATCAGCGCAATAAACACATTGAAATGGATATTCACGTTGTACGTGAGAAAATTTCTCGTGGACAAGTTCATTTCCTTAATGTTCCTTCTCGGTATCAAATTGCTAACATATTTACTAAAGGACTTCCGCATACTCTTTGATGATTTCCGAGCCAGTCTCAGCATACGAGAACCTCCCGCTTCAACTGCGGGGGCGTGATAGAATATTACCAAAATATTATCATATCATTATAAAAAAAAGATAGCCCGGTGCACTAAGCTCCCACTATGCGCGGGGTCCGGGGAAGGGCTAATAAATTATGCAGTTACATGATAGAGTAAAGAAATTGATCTCTCAAATTGATAAATTACATAATTATTCTAATAGACAAGAATCATGTAATACTTCTTCCAGACATAATTCAGGTGTGGCCACTCCTAGTGTGCAGCCTCCTTCTGAAATAAAAAATTTCAAAATCAGAGTATTTTTTTAATTAGAAAAATTACTAGATGATAAGTTTAAAGGATTAAAAATTAGTCCGTTCATAAAAGAAGGTAATACCGACTATGATTTGGATCTTTCTGGTAATGACTATAAACAGAAGATGTCAGATGAGGTTAATAACTTAGAAAAATATGCGAGAAAACCTGTTCAGATGATGTACTACTATCCTCGTCCTACTCCCCGTGATGTTTTATTTGAAGAACATGAGATAGTTGATAATAATAGTTATAGTGGGAAATATATCTACGAATGGAATATAGATGGCTATACTGAAAGACAGATCTGTACAGTTGTTCATAGAATGCTTATGTATAGTACTATTTGTAAAGCCAATAGTAATATAGAAAAAACTATTTCAGAGATGATTATATCTGGATTTACAGGCCAACTTAAAGGTTTGTGGGATAATTACTTGGATCATGATCAACGGGTTAAGATTGTGAGTGCTGAAAAGGTTAATACTGTGACAGGTCAGAAGGAACCCAATGCAGTGAATTCACTAGCCCTCAACATTATAGAATATTTTACTCGAAGCTGGTCTGATGATAGTGAAAACATTAGGACCTTGCTCCAGAATCTTAGATGTAAGACCCTAACCTCATTTAGGTGGTATAAGGATGTATTCCTTAGTAGGGTTAGGGAATTACCTGAGTGTAATAGTTCTCATTGGAAGTCTAAGTTTATAGATGGATTACCTAACCTCTTTGCTCAAAGAGTCAGAAAAACTCTTAGAAAAAGAGGAGTAAGTATTAATTATGAAGAGTATACTTATTGGAAGTTAATAGGAACCTGCATTCAAGAAGGTTTATCCTTATGTAATGAGATCAAGTTGAATCAACAGATCAAAAGGCAGAACCTCATTGAGAAACAACAGTTGGGTGAGTTCTGTGGACAATTTGGAATGGACATGCCCAATCCTAAAGAAAAAATGTCTCATAGACGTATAGTGAAGAACCAAAAAAAATTCCAAGAATGGAAAGCAAAGCGCCTGGAGAAGAAGGCAAAAAGAAAGAAAGAGTTTAAAACTCGAAAAAACTTTATAACGTCTAAAAATCCAAAAGCATGTTGGAAATGTGGTAGAACATGTCATTATTATAAAGATTGCAAAGTTAAGGAGAAGATTAAGACCCTTAACATTGACCAAGATATGAAGGATACATTATCCAAATTATTATTAAACTTAGAACCAGAAGATTCAGGTTTTGAGTCTGATATAACGCAGGATTCTTCTGATAAAGATATTAGGGTCCTGAATAATGAATATTATATCACTTCGGATACAGAAGAATGGTTTAGTAATATCAAAACCAAAAATGACCCTTTTTCAAACTAAGAGTCAGATTTTTGGGTCATAACATCGAAAAAAAAAATCATTCCTATTAATAGAAGTATTGAATTTGCATCAAAATTTCCAGATGTTATAACTGATAAAACCCAGCTTCAGAGATTTTTGGGTAGCCTGAATTATATCAGTCCTTTTATAAAGGATTTAGCAAAGGATACATCCATCTTATATGAACGACTAAAAAAGAGTCTTGCACCTTGAACAGATAATCATACTCAAGCTGTCAAATAGATTAAGGAAAAGGTTCATAACCTTACTTGTCTTACATTAGCCAATCACACTTGGCCAAAGATTATAGAAACTGATGCCTTAGATATTGGTTATGGGGGCATACTGAAGAAATACTATCCAGTTGATAAACATGAGTATTTGATGCAATTTTATTCTGGAAAATGGAATCCTAGTCAGAAAAATTATTCAACAGTTGCTAAATAAATCCTAGCAATTGTAAAATGTGTTTTAAAATTTCAAGGCGACTTATACAATCGGAAGATTTTAATAAAAACGGATTGCCAATCAGCTAAGTTTATGTTTAATAAAGACTGCAAACATGATGTTTCTAAATAAATTTTTGCTAGATGGCAAGCTTTATTAGCGCCATTTGATTTAGAGATTCATTATAAAAGAGTGACAGATAATAGTCTGCCTGATTTCTTAATGAGAGAATATTTAAGTTCATAACTTAATTGATTTACTTATTTGCAGAATAATGAGGCCTACATGGCGAGACAATCCCAACATTATAGAGGTCGGCGAGGTCGAGGTACGGGCCGAGGTGATATCCTAGCTCAAATGGAAAACAAAGAAAGTTCTTTATACCAACAGTTTATAGATTTCATAAAATCTAGGGATAAGGATAATAATCCCCAGCCTTCTTATTCAGAAGTTTCCAATGATGAACTAGATGATAGTAATGCTTATGAGCAACATGAACATAAATAAGTTATACTTCTTCTGGATTATAAAGACCTTGAATGGAAGAAAGAACCATGGAAGGTGATGGAACGGTATCTTGAAACGGGGTCATATCCCATCCTTACTTATAAATCAAGAATGCACTATGAGACTATACTCTCAACTACTGGATCAGCTGAAATTCAACATTACTATCCAATGAATACCAGGAAAGTTTATAACTTTTCAAAGATTATAATAAAGAAGATATTCACCTCAGAGGATTGGGATTCAGCACCATGAAAGAAAGGGAATATTTCCATCCTGAGCAGAAAGTTCAGGTAAAATTCAATTATTAGGATTATATGGATAGTTTTCATAAGACTTTTCTCTATGAAAATCCTAATAAGAAACATTCTTGGTTCATAAAGATATGTTCTCAAGTTTATAAACAGAATATTCCTAATTGGTTCTGACAATGGTGGATTAATTACGGTCCATCTGTAGATATTCTACCACAATCATTCAAGAGTTTATATACTGAATGGATTGATGTGTCACCCAAAATTATAGCATGGAAAAATAATAATACAATCATAAAAGAAATTGCTAATATGCACTTCTTTGTTGAGTTTTCCATCCCATGGTTAATGAGATGGTCAGTGGAAGTTGGTTATACCTAGCAACAGATCCCTTGTCTCCAAAGGACCTTTTATATAAGGCTTTGGAAAAAATTATTACAGAAGATCAAAGATGGTGTTATACATGGACATGAGCTTATAGACCTAATAAATGCCACTATCACCAATTATAAAGAATTAAATCAAAAGGAACAATAGTCTGATGTTAATAGTCCATTTAAGCATATTTCCAGAAAACTACAACTTAAAAAAGAAGTAGTTTCAAAATCAGATATCATAGCATCTTATATGGCTGAGGTAAAAAAGGATTTATTAAAAAATCTAGGGAATGAACTTCCCCCATCAGACACATCCATGGCATCCAGTCATACTGAAGACGAATATCAAGACTGTCAGGAGCCATATGATGCCGACTTCGACATAGAGGAATACCTCACAAAATTTCAGGACAAGATGGAGGAATCCTCCACCTCAAAAAATCCTAAAGGAAAGGACAAGGTGTAATACAGTAAAGCTGCCGGACCCATTATAAAGCAACCGGCAGAAGGAATCTACCTTTATAAAAGTAGAAATTATTAAATGTATTATTATCGGGCCAGGAGATATTTTGACCTTCTGTTATTTTTCTTTGTCGGCCACATGAGCAGACCCTTTTCTTTTTAGCTTTTTCTATTTTTACTTTTTATCTTGTCGGCCTCGCTTGGGCCCTGTTTATTTATTTGTGTCTGTAAAGGATTCATTATATAAGGATCCTCAAGTTTAGTTCAGAGGCAGACTTTCCTCCATCGCTCTCTCTACTTTGTAAAAAATCTCTACTAAATAAGATTTGAAGTTTGCTATAGATCTCTCCTATTGGGCACAACCTCAAGAACTTAGGTAATTTTATATTTTATTTTATTTAACTTTATTTATTTTATATTCATATTTAGCCAAAATGCAAGGCTAAATACCGTGTTGAACTATGTTACACTAGGCTACTGAGGATCATTGTACGAATGCTTTAATTAGCTAAGGATTCATGTGAGAAGGTACTGAGGACGGGCAGAGGATAACCCAGGCAGAATGTCTGAAGCTCAGGCTGATGGTCATGTTGTTAGCCCGCTGAGCCGAGGTTGCGTTAGGACGTTTTTATGGATCTGTTATGAGTTAAGACAACCTCTATGCCAGAGTTATTGATCCATTAAAGGTTTCTCTGAAAGTGTCTCTCTTTGTGATCCACTTCCGCAGATTTTGGTGCATATACGATGTCAGAGCTCAAACATACGATTGAGCAAAGGAAAGGTACAAAAAGTACGTCTAGAGATTTGGAAAAGGAGATTGATAATCTCAAATAAGAAATTTCAAAATTAAAAATACGTAATACGTTGCTGAATCTATAATTTCCTTACCTTTGCTTAAGACACACGGATTAAAACGGAGAGAGTATAAGTTATGGTCCAATATATGTATATGCCTTGTCAAGTGGAAAAGGAAAAAACGAAGGGCTATGAGAGAATTAGAAGAATATGGGCGGTGATTAATGGTTTGAGATTGAAAAGTCAGTAGTAGGCATTTGATCAAAAGCTCAAATGGGAAACGAAAAGTGCTGGTCAAAGCAATGTCGCTTGGTGTACATAGGAAAATTAGGCATATGTCAATGTACTTGTTTTCCACCTCCGACACATTTTCTTTCTTCTTTCACGTATTCATTAAATTAAAAAAATCACTATTTTCAGAAAAGTAAGGGAAAAGAAGAATTTTTGGCTTTCAAAGAGTATAGAAAAGTGGGTGCTCCTTAGCAAAAAGAAAGAAAAAAGTGAGTGCCACCTAACAAGCTAGTCCGCACATATTACGGCGTTAAACTTTTTGTTTTCTTCGGATTTTTTTTATTAATATTGAGATCAACTAAATTTGGATACGCGTTGAAAAATTCTCATTAAAATGCAAAACGCTATCTAATAAAAACGATTCCATACCTACGGGAGCTCGAATCCAAGACCTTCTTTTCGAATTGATAAGAGTGTGTTTTCGGAATATAATTGACTTGTTTTAAGTAACTAAAAATATACTTGTGTGGGTGTAATGATTTTACCCCTCTATTCTAATTTATGTGATAATGTTTGATTAGACACAAAATTTAAGAATAAAAAACACTTTTCAAATTTATAATCTAAAACAAAATATAAGTATTTATATGGTTATAAATCATGTTATTTAAAGAGAAATTTAATATTAAATTATTCAAATATAAAAAATTATCATTTTTTTCTAGAACTAACCAAAAAAAAGTATTACATAATGCAAAATGGAGGAAGTAATATTTTTCTCCTAATCTTTTTGCTCTCTCAATATGTGGTATCTATGCATGTAAGCCATCTTTCTCCGTCTCAACAATGACCTATGCAAAGGATGAATTTTGATATATTATACACTTTCAATTATAAATTAATAAATGTGTCATGAGTCATACTTGAAATATAATTGGGAGACTAGACAAATATAGACAACAACAATAATATATTCAGTGAAATTCCACAATGTGGGGTCTGGTGAGGGTAGATTGTACGCAGACCTTACCTCTACCTTGGTAGGTAGAGCGGTTGTTTCCGAGAGACCCTCGGCTCAAGACAAAGAACAAGCACAAGCAAAACAAGAGAAACGGTCAGACCCGGACAGGAAATTTAAAACAGTTTGAAATTGCTGGTATCAAAAGCGAGTAAGCCATGATTGAGCATTCTGAAAAAGAAGCAGTAACTAACGCAGGTAAATTAGATAACAAAGTACACTAGAAAACACATAGCAGCATAAATCAAACGACAAGTGACTATAAAACAATATTGCGTCTACTAGTATGATAGGCTAAGCGGGCCTACAATAATAACAATACAACTACCACGTTGTAAGCGTAAGTAGGACTATGCTGGACTACCTACTACCCTAATC
Source organism: Anisodus tanguticus (assembly GCA_034509755.1). Lineage (NCBI taxonomy): Eukaryota > Viridiplantae > Streptophyta > Magnoliopsida > Solanales > Solanaceae > Anisodus > Anisodus tanguticus. Next base: position 42,087,212 of record CM067540.1, on the reverse strand, counting down.
CGTGTCCTCCATAACCCCCTATCAAAGGTTATGTCCTCGGTAAGTTGCACGTGCGTCATATGCCGTCTAATCATCTCTCCCAAATACTTCTTCGGCCTACCTCTACCTCTTCTGAACCCGTCTATAGCCAACCTATCACACCTCCGCACTGGGGTATTCGTGTTTCTACTCTACACATGCCCGAACCATCTCCACCTCGCTTCCCGCATCTTATCCTCCACCGAAGCCACTCTCACTCTGTCCCGGATATCATAATTTCTAATCATATCCCTCATTGTATGCCCACACATATCAATTTCAGCATCCTCATGTCCGCTACTCTAATTTTTTGGATGAGCGACGTCTTGACTAGCCAATACTCTGCCCCATACAACATAGTCGGTCTAACCACCACCCTATAGAACTTGTCTTTAGGTTTTGGTGGCACCCTTTTATAGCACAAGACTCTAGATGCGAGCCTCCATTTCATCCACCCTGCCCCAATACGATGTGTGACATCGTCATCAATCTCTCAATTCCCTTGGATAATAGAACCGAGGTACTTGAAGCTTTCTTTCTTCGGAAGGACCTGAGTACCAAACCTCACTTCCACACCTGTCTCAAGGTATCTCCCGTCGCTGAACTTGCACTCCAAGTATTCTGTCTTGGTCCTACTCAGCTTGAACCCTTTAGACTCTAGAGTCTGTCTCTAAACCTCCAGCTTAGCGTTCACTCCGCTGTGAGTCTCATCAATTAAGACTATATCATCTGTGAATAACATATACTATAACACCTCCCCTTGGATTTGTCGCGTCAGTTTATCCATCACCAAGGCAAATAGGAATGGGTTAAGAGTTAATCCCTAGTGCAGCCCCATCGTCACTGAGAAGTGCTCCGAGTCTCCTCCCGCTGTCCGTACCCTGGTCTTAGCTCCATCATACATATCCTTGATCGCCCTAGTGTACGCCACATGTACACCTCTAGCCTCCAAACGTCTCCATAGAACATCCTTGTGGACTTTTTCATATGCCTTCTCAAGGTTAATGTAAACCATATGTAAGTCTCTCTTACTCTCCCTATACTGCTCCACCAACCTCCTAATAAGATGAATGACTTTTGTAGTCGAACGCCCCGGCATGAATCCAATCCGGTTCTCAGAAATAGACACGCCTCTTCTCATCCACATCTCTACGACCCTTTCCCAAACATTCATAGTGTGGCTTAGCAGCTTGATACCCCTATAGTTGTTGCAACTCTAAATATCACCTTTATTCTTGTACAAACGAATCATTGTACTCCACCTTCATTCTTCGGGCATTCTCACAGTCTCAAAAATGACGTTATACAACTTCGTCAGCCACTCCAAACCTGCTCTGCCTGCGTTCTTCCAAAATTCAATCGGGATCTCATCAGGGCCGGTCACTCATCCCTTGCACATCCTACGAACAACACACTAAACCTCCTCTACCTTAATGCTTCTACAATACCTAAAATCCCCGATACCTACCAGATTGCTCTAGATCTCCCAGCACAATGTCTCTATCTTCTTTTTTATTCAAGAGTTTATGAAACTAAGACTGTCATCTCCGCCTAATATGCGCGTCCACTAGTACTTTGCCGTCCTCGTCCTTGAGGAACCTCACGTGATCCAAGTCCCAGGCCCTCATCTCTCTCACCTTGGCTAGTCTGTACAACTTCTTATCCCCGCCTTTTTCCTCTAATTCCACATACAGGTGTTCCAAAAGTCATCGTTTTCACCGCCGTAACCGCTAGCTTTGCCTCCTTCCTCTCCATCTTATACAATTCCCTATTCATCCACTTCTCCATTTCATCATTGCTTTCTACCAATTTCGCATACGTTGTTTTCTTTGCTTCCACCTTCTCTTGAACTTTACCATTCCACCACCAGTCCCCTCGATACCCACCACAACTACCTCGCGAAACCCCTAGCATTTCTCTAGCAACCTCCCGAATACAATTGACCGTCCTGTCCCATATAATGGTCGCATCCCCACTACTCCCCCAAGCCCCCTTGGCCATCAAAATCTCCCCCATCTCCTTTGCACTAGTCATGGTCAAACTCCCCATTTGATTATTAACATGTCCTCCACAACCTTTCTCTTCTCCTCTATCTTGATCTCCAAATCCATTATCAAAAGCTTATGTGGGGTTGTAAGGTACTCATTCGGAATAACCTTGCAGTCTTTACACAGACCGATGTCAACCTTCTTAAGGAGCAAAAAGTCTATCTGAGTCTTAGCCACCGAACTACTGAAAGTCACCAAGTACTCCTCCTTCTTCAGAAACCTCGAATTGGTTATCACCATCCCAGAAGCTCTAACGAACTCCAAGAGTGAGACACCTTCCCCGTTCCTATCGTCGAGGATAAAACCTCCATGCACGTCGTCATAACCCCCAGAAGTGCCCCGATATGTCTATTGAAATCACCTCCTACAAATGAATTCTCAGTGGATGGTATACCTCCTACCACTTCGTCCAAATCCTCCTAAAAGCGCATATTCTCCTCCTCGTTCAAGCCCACCTACGTCGCGTATGCACTAATAATGTTCATATTGAACCCTCCAACTACCAACTTAGTCGTCATCATCCTGTCATTGACCCTCCTAGCCTTTACCACCTGATCCCTTAGCACGTTGTCTACCAAAATGCCTACCATATTCTTGTACATTGACCTACCCGAGTTTTATAACTTATACCCGTCTACATCCTTAGCCTTAGGTCCTACCCATTTGGTCTCCTGGACACAGGCTATATTAATCTTTCTCTTCTTAAAAATCTTAACTAGCTCTATAGACTTCCCTATTAAAGTCCCAATGTTCCAGGACCCTATTCTCAGCCTAGTATTTCCCTTACCCCACTTACCCCCCTAACCCTCACCCTCGTCCCCGACCGAGAACATGACCTTAGTCTACCATCATTCACCAAAGCCACTAGGTTAACGTTAACACACACGAGAATCAACACTAAAGCACAAATTAGCAAGAATCTGGAGGTAAGTCAGGCTACTACAGTAAAGCAAAGGACAAGAAGAATAAAGACAAAAATGAAACGTCAAGATTCAATAAACGCAACAAGCAAGAATTTAACTACAAAGATAAGAACAAATATAGAGTACGAGCAACTAGAGGTACCAACTCCAGGCTAATAGAACTTGTTCACACGCCGAAAATCACGGTTTTCTGCCAAAAACTTTTGTACCCGGATGCTAGACGAGAGAACGGAGAGAGAGAACCCGGATGTATGTCGTGGCAGATCTGGTGGTACCTGCAAAAAAGAAACATCAATGTGTTGTTGTTCACCGAAGCTCCGGCGTTAATGTGGTTGTGGCAGTGGATCGATGTGGTGACTGTTGGCTACCGGGTTTCACCAAAGCTCCGAGCTCCGGTGTGGAGGTGGAGCAGATCTGGGGGTGGGGGATGATGGCGGGTCTGGTTGTCGGCATTAATAGAGAGAGCAACGAGGGGAGAGGGGAAGGGGGGGGGGGGGGGTGAAGGGGGGAGCAGATATGTATTAACGAAAAATAGCAGGAGTACTTATCATGAGTGATACTCCTTCGGTCTAAAAAAATTGTCTTACTTTTTTTATTAGTTTATTCTAAAAAAATGCACATTTCTATAATTAAAAATAATTTAACTTTATGAGATGATTTACAACCACACAACTATCTAAAACTTGTTTTGGATCATAAATTTTAAAAGTCTTCTTTTATTTCTTAAAATTTGTTCTAAGTCAAACTAAGATAATCTTTTTGGGATGGATATAATATAATTTTAATCCGGATGTGCAAAGGAAATAAAACCTAGAATGTACATTTTGTTAGAAAGGAACTATTTCTTTCGCGTGATAGAAGAAATTAATATCTGAATGTTCTTTAGATAGAGTTATAGTTGCAGTGATAGAATAATAATAATTCAGCATATGTTAAGCATTTACAGAAATTCGTTTTTTTTCTTTAATCAGAAAATAAAAGCTTCTTAGATTTTATGTTATATACTGAATTTTACATTAATAGGTTAAATATACATGTAACAATAGGTCACTCTCATTGTCAAGCTTGATATAAAAACATTAAAAATAAAGCAATGATTTTTAGGATAAGTTAAATTGCAAATAATTATAGTGTTAAAATTAGATCTGTCTCTGTAACTGAAAAAAATAAATAAAAAAGTAAAGGTTCACGAGTTTCAGCAGAAGCTCAACTAGAAAGCGATAATTATGAAGTCTGATAGTTGATGTACTAGAATAACTTAAATCCTGCCTACAGCAGGTTGCAACTCTACCTAACAAGAAAAGGAAATCAAAATGTCGAAATAATTTTGTTTGTAGCAAAAGTAAGTTCAATAATATGTAGATACGTATACTAGATGTGTATTAGACTTTTGCATTAAATACGATTGTCTGGGTTGCGATAATCTATTTCGATTAGCATAAAGACTTTATATTCAAAAAAGAGTTCTGGAGGTAGAACTGGCTTTATTACAAGAAAATATAAAAGATATACTGGGAATAAATCAGACATAATAGATAAACTAAAGAATTTAGAATATCTAGACCTAAGAATATATCCAGAAAAGAAATATAGAATATTAAAAAAAATACAGTTATAAGATGTAATTTTAGTAGTGGAGAGCATATACTACACAGCTACACTGTTAAGATAAACGGTACAACACTTTAATAGATTAATAAATTTTAGTGAAAAATCTCAAAAAAAATACTAAAAATATACACGATAATTGCTTTACTGCTAGTAATTAACAAAAAGTTGGATAAGATTATTAAAAATAAAGAAGTAAAAACTAATATAGAAAATCTAAAAAATAAGGAAGTAGAAGAGTTGATAGAACAATTGAAAAGAGTAGAAATAAGATCTCAAAAAGAAAGACTTAAAATAGTTAAAAAACCTCAACGATGGGCCTTTTCCTAGGTAGGTCAATAACAACCGTTGTAGAAAGACTAAGAGCAAGTTTTTCAGACAACAGAATATGTAATAATTTCCTAGCAAGAATTTTAACTAGAAAAAGACAAGAAGAAAATCAACAATTAGACGAAGTAATAGATGTAGACAAAGATATACAAAATTTTGAGCAAAATCAATTAAGACTACCTAATCCACAAACATTATATGATGTAGGACATTTTTCAGAAATCTCACAATTATATAGACATTACAAAGAAGAACAGTTATCAACCATAGGAAGTAATGTTGCAACAATAAATTTAATTAATCCAGAATTAATAAGACAAATAAAAAATTCTAAAACAAGTTTAATGCATATAGGATTGATAGTAATATGATTAAAAGGACTAACTACGAAGAACTTGGGAACCAAGATATTGGTTGTAATATACGAAGATAGATGGTCAAACTTAAAGAAAATTATAATAGGGCTAACAGAAGTAGATGTGACGAATAATGGAGGAATATTTTATATAAGTTTAGATTTTATGATAAATCTAACAGAATTTGAAAAATTATTTAAATAGGAATACAGACAAAAGGAAAGGATATGAAGAAATGAATAACGAAATAATCTACTAATGCGGGTAGGATTTATAGGAAAAATGGCAACTAATAGAAATACTAGATTTAAAATTAAAATAGACGATGTAGTAGAGTTAAAGAAAAATAGAGGAATAAAATTAATAAAATCCATCAAGATAAACTCTGAAGAATATGCCGGACTAGAATGGGGTTTAGAAGATTTCAATAAAGAAAAAAATATTAAATCAGAATCTCATTTAATGTATATCAATTATAAGGGAGAACTTCAATAAGATTTACACACATATATATAGAAGATATTTATGAAATTACTTACTGAGAACGAAAAATATTGTAACAATACTTGAGTCAAAAACATACCAGTAAAATATTAGAATATATCTATCAGATAATATAAATAATACTAATACCACTAAAATATCGAAATTAACTATCAATTTCGTCGCTAAATAACTCGTAGCTAACAAACTCATTTGATAATTCATCGTTAATAAGATTAGCGACTGATTTTTTTGTTTATGTACGTAATTTATCTATAACTGATTCCAATTTTTTAGTAGTGTATATTGGTTGTAACAAATTATATATTACTACTTCATTTGTTCCAATTTATGTGATACAGTTCAAATTTCTTAAGTCAAACTTCTTTATTTTGACCATGAATTCAAACATACAATCTTTAAGTTTTTTTTTTTTAAAATAATTTACTTATTTAGAAACTACATAAAAGATATTATAAGTCACAATAATTAAAAATTTAAAATATTTAAAGGGCATATGAATAAATTGTGATCAAAGATTTTCTTATTTGACTCTCGAAAAGTGAAAAGTATCACATAAGCTGAAACAGATGAAGTAATTGATTTTCTATGTTACCAAGGTGCAATTATCATAAGTTAGTTACATTTTGTTGCATTGCCACATTAATCTGTTAGTTGAAAAAATATTATGTTAAAAGTCATCATCAACTTAATATCCAAGACAATAGATAATTAATCTAGAATGTTCAAGTAGTTCTAGAGAGTTGAATGAAGAACTTTAGGATGAAAGTTCTAGAGTAGAGTCTAGAAAGAATAACTCTAGAAATAAATAGAAGAGTGATTCTAAAAAAAGGTAGTGAGAAATATTTTATAATAGAGTAATAATTAAGTATCCTAACTAGATTCTTCCATCACCACCTAACTATTTTGTAATTGAGTGAGTAAGAAGTTCTCAAGAATTGAGAGCAAGTCCCAAGTGTGCATCCAAAAAGTGTACAAGTGAGTCTAAAGTGTGTGTAAATACTTAAGTAAGCTTAAGTGTGAGTGTCAAGTGTTGATAAAAATAAAAGAGTAAGAACTTGGTGTATATTGTGGTCAAGTGATAGTGTTCAAATCTTGGTGTAATTACTTTTACAATAATAAAGTAATTACGTTTTTCAGGTGTTGTGTTGACTAACAAGTGGCATCAGAGCCATGCCGGTTCATACCAAAGAGTCGTTTGTTGAGTTTCTTAGAGTGTTCGTGTGTGGTTTAGTACTACATAGCTTGTTGTCGAAATCAAGCTTTCTTGGTAAAAATAGAATTTTAGCCAAGACACGATGGGTGACTTTCAAGTGGTCGGTGGAATCAAGAAACTTACCAATCAGAATTACAGCACGTGGTCGATGCATATGGAGGCATATCTCCAAGGCCAAGACTTATGGGAGATCGTTGGTGGTAATGAGGTCACACAACCAGAAGACGCAGCCGCTCTGAAGAAATGGAAGATTAGAGATGGCAAAGCCATGTTTACGATTCGGACCACAATTGAAGATGAAATGTTGGAGCACATCAGGCCGGCTAAGACACCGAAGGAAGCGTGGGATACTTTCGCAACATTTTCCACCAAGAAGAATGATACGAGACTGTAGCTTATGGAGAACGAGCTTCTCTCTATCATACAACGCGACATGACGATCAACCAATACATTACCAAGGTAAAATCTTTGTCACGAAATTTCTGCATTAAACTCTGCTGCTGGCTTGTCAGACGCTAGAATTAGAAGAATTATTATTCATGGATTAAGGCCAGAATATAGAATTTTTATTGCTGCAATAAAAGGTTGACCAACCTTCTCTTGTTGAATTAGAAAACTTGCTAGCTGACCAAGAAGCGTTGGCTAAGCAAATATCTGGAGTCTCATTAAAGAGTGACGAAGAAGCACTATATAGCGGTGATAAGAAAGGTCAATTCCGACCAAATGCTAGTAGAAATTCTAGAAAACATGATGACAATGATAATCATCATGGAAGCTCCCAATCAGGGGGAGCTCAAAAGAAAGACAACCGGGGTGGCCGGTCAAAGAATAACAATAAGTTTGATGGAAAATGTTATAACTGTGGTAAAAAGGGCCACATGGCTAAAAGTTATTGGTTAAAAAAGAACAATGCAGAAAGCAATGCAGCCACGTCAAATGCAAGAAAGACAAGCGATGAAGAGTGGGACGCTGAAGTATCTTTCGCGGTGGAGGAAGAAGAATTAGCTCTGGCAGTTACCGTTCCTGGAACTATCGACTACAATAATGATTGGATAGTCGACTCTGGCTGCTCAAATCATATGACAGGAGCTAAAGAGAAGCTACAGAACATGACCGAGTACAAAGGTGGTCATGTGGTGGTGACAACCAATCGCTCACGTCGGAAAATAACAATCATACCGAGATTCAGTCTGAAAGAGGTTTCACTCCAGGATGTCTACCATGTACATGGGATGAAGAAAAACTTACTATCAGTAGCGCAACTTACGGAATCAGGCCACCATGTCATATTCGGACCTCAAGATGTCAAGATCTATCAAGATCTTGAAATCTCTGGAACACCGATGATGAGAGGACGACGCTTAGAGTCTGTCTATGTAATGTCAGCAGAGTTAGCTTATGTAAACAAGACTCGAAAGAACAAAACAACTGATTTGTGGCATGCAAGACTTGGACATGTAAGTTATCACAAACTCAAGGTGATGATGAAGAAATCTATGTTGAAGGGTCTTCCTCAACTCGAGGTCAGAACAGAGACCGTTTGTGCAGGATGCCAATATGGTAAGGTGCATCAGTTACCGTATGAAGACTCAAAGTTCAAAGCCCCATTGGAGCTAGTCTATTCTGACGTATTCGGGCGAGTCAAGCAATCATCAATCAGTGTCATGCAATACATAGTTATATTCATTAATGACTTCTCACGGTACGTATGAGTTTTCTTTCTAAAAGAAAAATCTGAAACTTTTTTAAAATTTAAAGAATTCAAGGAAATAGCGGAAGGAGAACTCGGCAAGAAAATCCAATGCCTTCGAACAAACAACGATGGTGAATATACATCAGATGAGTTCTCTCAGTACCTACGAGAATGCAGCATACGCCATCAATTCACAAGTGCAAATACGCCATAACAGAATGGAGTAGCTGAGAGGAAGAATCGACATCTTGCAGAGATATGTCGAAGCATGCTACATTCGAAGAATGTTCCAGGAAGATTTTGGGCAGAAGGTATGAAAATAACAGCTCATGTTATCAATAGACTTCCTCAAGCGAAGTTAGGGTTCGTTTCACCCTTTGAAAAACTGTAGGGTAGTAAACCTGTAGTAAGTCACTTTCGAGTATTTGGCTGTGTGTGCTACGTGTTTGTTCCAAGTCATCTACGTAGCAAATTTGATAAAAAGACGATACAGTGTATCTTTGTGGGATATGAGAGCCAAAGGAAAGGGTGGAAATGCTGCGACCCAACAACTGAAAAGTGTTATACATCAAGAAATGTGGTATTCGATGAGGCAGCATCATGGTGGTCACCTCAAAAGGAAGAGTTACCAGATTCCAAGGAAATATAAGATAATTTGCAAAAGAAGATGAGGGAGCAAATTGTTGAAGTACATCCAAGTCCAGAAAAGGAACATGAAGATCAAAGTGAGGAAGAAAATACTGAGGACGAGGCAACACATAATCCGTGGTAAACAGGCATGCATCAAAGAGTAGAAGACTGTCAACCAGAAGGAGTAAGCCCACAACCTCGGAGATCGACAAGAGTTCGAAGCCAATCCCAAGTACGCCAATGCTGTTGTAGCTGAAGAAGAGTTAGGGATGCAAAAACAAATTAAGTTGGTGTTGAGGGGGAGTGTTAAAAGTCATCATCAACTTAATATCCAAGACAATTGATAATCAATTTAGAATGTTCATGTAGTTTTAGAGAGTGGAAACAAGAACTATAGGATGAAAGTTCTAGAGTGGAGTCTAGAAAAAATAACTCTAGAAATAAATAGAAGAGTGATTCTAGAAAAATGTAGTGAGGAATATTCTAGAATAGAGTAGTAATTAAGTATCTTAACTAGATTCTTCCATCACCGCCTATAAATAGAGGTGGTCTATTTGAGTTGTAATTGAGTGAGTAAGAAGTTCTCTAGAAGTGAGAGCAAGTTCCAAGTGTGCATCCAAAAAGTGTTTAAGTGAGTCTAAAGTGTGTGTAAATACTTAAGTAAGCTTAAGTGTGAGTGTCAAGTGTTGATAAAAATAAAAGAGTAAGAGCTTGATGTATATTGTGGTCAAGTCTTGATATAATTACTTTTACAATAATAAAGTAATTACGTTTTTCACGTGTTGTTTTGTCTAACATAGTATACACAAAAAGGTTAGTACGAAGATTGTGACTCTATAACTAGAAAATATCCATTTTCAATTTTTAGAAAAGGTGTGTCGTCTTATACCAAGATGAATATTTTCAATAATGAAATGTTGGGCGATTTTTAAGATAAGTACAAGATCTTAAATACCAAGTCGCTCTAAATATGCTTGAAATACCTGTTAGTACGAAGATTGTGACTCCCAATGAAGTTCCATGTTCACCGTCTAATGCTTTTTCCAATGTTTGGTGTTTTTGGAGGTATTTTAACGGGACAAATACCATACGAAATAATTTGGCCTGATTTACACTTATCACAGTATGCTGGAACGACATATCAACAGACTTCTCATCATTTTTCTATAGTATCGATGGATCCTGTATTATTGATGGTAATTGTTTTGTGCTTATATTTGCAGGGGCTATCGGCCTGAATTGTGGTTTTCAAATGATGCTATTAGAGGAAATGAGAAAGCACATAACGTTGTGTTTTTCAAATGATGCTATATATTCTGAATTTGTCTAATACAGGGCCGGCTCTAAGGTAAGGCAACTAAAGCCTCCGCCTTAGGCCCCCCATCATTAAATGCCCAAAAAATTAGAAATTACTAGTATATTATTATATTATAATATATAATTTATATATTTGTTATTAGTAAAACATTTAAATTTTAATAATTTTTAATTGGATCGAGATATGATTGAACGAGTAAAAAACAATAATTTTTTAATCATTAAATTAAATAGTACTTCCTCCGTTTCAAAATATTTGTCTTAGTTACTATTTGGACGGTCAATGTATATTTTCTTTGACCATATTTTTCTCAAATGCCGTGTAAATATTTTGAATTGGTAACTAAATATTTTGAATTGGTACCTATATATTGGTAACTATAATAAATATTTTGAATTGGTAACTATTTCACTTTCTGATTTGAACTTAGTACTTATGAATTAGTTTTTTTGGTCAATATTGGATTGATTCATACATCGGAAAATAAGTTACTATATGTCTCATATTTTTAATTACTAAGGATCCCAGAGGGAAAGTGACGCAAAGTTTGAAATTTGGTGAATCATAGGTCCACCCATATGCTCTTCACTTAAATACGATGCTTTTGTATATGGGAGTGCTTGAAAACGTAACGTATGTCGAACTCACACATCGCACTTTGCGTGTTTGCCACTAGATCGAGCTCATGTGGGCTTCTTTCCTATATCATTACTATGTGAACTTTATAAAAAAGTTTAAGGCCTTTTAATATATTTTTGCTTTTGGCCATCAAATTCATTGAGCCGCCCTTGGTCTAATATCTAATCGCCATCATGAAATTCTCATTTGTGTACCTTAATTGGTTGAATGGAAGGAGTACATTGGTTGTTTACCGCTAAAAGTAGTTTTAGGATATTCAATTAAATTTGTTAGACCATGGGGTTAGACAAGTGGGTTGAGTTCGATATTTAGCACCCTCGATGTGTTCGTGATGAGCCCGGAGGCTACAAACAGTAAATAATATAAACAAGATAGCGGAAAATAATGGAAATAACTTGGTTAGAAAAAACTAAAAATAATCGGTTATATTCAGAGCTTGGGAATAGTAAATGTTGCAAAGGTTACAAGTGTAGAAGATGGGATGGGGTTCCTTCTCTAGGAAGGTATATCTATTTACACAAGTCCTAGACTTTTCAATGTGCAAGTACGACTAATGGTACGGGCACACATGTGTTAACACTCAAAAAATAATTGAAGTGTTTAGCCGAATTTAGTGACAACCGAACTGTTCGAGAGCTGAATTTACTCCTAGCCCTCAACTACAAGAACTTCATCGGCTACTAAGACATCTTAGTCGAGTTGTTAGTTAGAGGTACGACTGGGACCCACTCAGGTGCAGATGCCTTGACCAAGTCAAAAGGGGTTTTGGACCCCTAGAAGCGGTAACGGCTAACAACAGCTAAAAGAAAGGGCCATTATCCGAGCAAGAGGAGTAGAGGGCGAGAAAATTGGCACCACCTCCCCCATAGTCGACCATTAAACTTAGTGGGTTACTTGATGGCTGACATGGGGGGGGGGGATCACGTTGTACAATTTCTTTTACCTTTTTTGTACTATAAATTGATCATTCTTTGTATATATAACACAACCAATCAATCAAACAACTCAATTTTTATCTATCTTTATCCTTTTACTTTATTTTATCCTTTACATTACTGTACTCAACTGTATTCATATTTTTTACCTCTTAGTTTATTCATACTATCGCCCTCTTTCTGGAGTAGTTGGGGAACCCATTGCTGAAAATTAGAGTTCCGTTTCCAGCCCAAATCACTTAAGTTATGGAATCAATTTGTCTTCCGATTTCGTCAGCCGATAAAATAGCAGAGAACAAAATTCGGGGCGAGAATAAATTTGGCACGTCCTGTGGGACCATAGGTGAATTAATAGCAAAGTTTGATTCTCCAGGTCAGGATCATTCTTAACGTATGCGCCTAAGGTCCGGTAAGAAAATGAACCCCGAGTCCAGTCCACATCTTAAACAAAATCCTCCCAGAAGGAACAACGAACAAACATCCTTCTCGGGTATGCCTACATTGGTTGATACCCCTCCACTTCCTCCATCAACCCAAGCTGTGGAAGAATCCAGCCAATCAGAAGGTCCAACCATAATAACCAAGTCTTTTATCAGACAACAGATTGACTTGGGCATACACGATATTATGTACCAAGTTTCTAAACAATTGGCTGACATTGTGAAGCCGATGGTACATAACGAGGTTCAACAAGCGAGGGAGATGGAAACCAACCGAATGCACCTAGGAGAATGTTCAGCTAGTTCTGCCATCCCTCTGACGAGTGGTGCTGTTCTGCATGAGACCGTGACTCCCGGTGTTGTTCCTCAGCCGCATGTGCATTAGCTAGTGCCTACTCAGGTGCAGCCGTAGCGCACCTAGGAACACAAGCCCAATCGCCTGGCAACCAGCGCACTGCGTGGTCGCCACCGAACCTTGGGGGGCAAAATATGCCACTTGACCAAGAGAGTATGCAATATGGGCAGATCAACATGGCTCGGAGACCAGTTCAGACTCTAGGACACTTTGGATTGCCGCCCGTTATGCCGTACATTTCTACGAACGACCCTACGATGCAGGCGAACAATATTGGTCAGCTGAATTGGCAACCGATGGCCCCTGGCTATGACTTAGCTCGGCTATCTGGTGACGCTGTTTACAGTAGAATACCATTTCAGCAGTCATTTCCAGTACCCAATCCATACATTCTAGGAAGCATAAATTTTCTAAGAACGACCGACGTCCGAGGAGAGCAGCTATGGAATACTGTTCCACCTTATCCTTAAGCTCCGTTAGCTATTCTAGGAGCTCAGGTTGCAGGCTTTGGTGGCCATACCCAACAGCAGCAATGGGGCATTACCCAACCTATTGGTAATGGCCAGCAGACCACCTACAACCTTCAAATCCCTGCCAACAAAGTGCAGATTGGAGGCCGCCAGTATAGAACACCTACCAGCCGAATCCAATCGAGAATCGGCAGGGGACGTCACAACTGATAAACCCGGAAATTATTGCTAATACCATGCGGAGATACTTCGGCATCCAACTGGAACCTTTGGACAGACCTGTTTATAAGAAGCCTTACCCCAATTGGGTAGATCAGATAGCACCTTTGCCGAGGGGCTTCAAAATACTGGAGTTTGCCATCTTCTCTGGCGACGATGGCAAATCCACTATCGAGCACATCGGTAGATTTACTGTCCAATGCGGCGAGGCTGGCCATAATGAGTATCACAAGTTGCAGCTATTCCTTCTCTATCTAACGGGAACAACCTTCGCATGGTACTCCTCTTTGGCTCCTGATTTAGTACAGAGTTGGGCTGACATGGAGGGTTGCTTCCATGATAGGTTCTATTAGCCCCAACCTCAAGTTACCGTGACTGATCTAACGAATCTCAAGCAGCAGGTTGATGAATTGGCTACCGATTTTATCGAGAGATTCAGAAAGAAGGTTGGAAAATGCATCGTACACTTCCCCGAGTCTGAGTGTGCCCAAATGATAATCAACAACATGCACCCTCAGTTAAAGGAGAAGTTGGTGGGACAATCCTGCTCTGACCTGAGCTAGTTAGCCGAAAAGGCTAGCCAAATAGAGCAGTACGTCCAGGAGAAAGAGCGGAGAAGAGCTAGTCGAAATTGAGGCTTCCACTTGGTATCCATCATTGAAGAAGATGAGTCCGACTCAGAGTCAGCCAACTGCGCGATAGACACAATTATGGTCGAGATATTTAAGGGTAAGGTTTACTCTTGCCCGGCCTTGAAAGCTGTAAAAGGAAATGAGATGAGTTCATCCGATGACAGGGTCGATTACTCATTTTGATATCACAAAGGCAGATAAGATCTTTGATCATCTGCTGAAAGATAAGCAGATTCGGTTGCTTGATGGTCATAGGATTTTGCCTGCTGAGGAACTCAATGATAAGAAGTACTGCAAGTGGCATAACTCATAAAATCACTCTACTTCTAATTGTGTGGTCTTCAGAAAGGCGATCCAAAAGGGCATCAAAGAGGGGAGATTCAAGCTAGCCGACAAAAGTATGGCTGAAATATCCGTTGATACCAACCCCTTTCCTGCGGTACCAATATCTATGGTATCTTTTGCTAAGCCCGATGAGTCAAGGGACACCAAAGGGAGACAGCCGATGAAAAGGATGTGGGTCCCAAAGAAACCTATCGAAGGGGAGAAAGCCACAAGGACCTCTGTGTTAAACCGGTTAGGCAGCCTACATGACATTCATGATGACAGGCAGCCTACATGACATTCATGATGACAGGCAGCCAGCTAGGAGCAATTTTCATGGATGCCATAAATACTTGAGGGACATTGAACGAGAACTTCAGGAACAAACCATGAGGTTCAGAAGGGTCCCTATTAGCGCCAGGCATAGGCCTGGGGGGCAAGTATGGATGCCAACTAACCGGAAACCGAGCATGCCTTAAATAGATGAATAACCGCTCTTTAAAACCAAACATAGAGTGGTCTAGTTTAACGTAAATGAGGGTGTTTCATCCTTACGTATCATGGTGACAAATGAAGACCAGACGAGACCCCGAAGAGTGATTAAACCAGCCGCCAACACAGAAGAGGGGAAATGGTCTCTCAATCAGGCTCTCGAAAAGAAAGAGGCACCAACGAGAATTGCATCTAGGACTCAGAAAGGAAGGATGCAACATGCCAAGGCCTTGCGTAAGATGCAACAGACATTTCATATAATTTCTAACACCAAGGCAGCCAAAAATCATGAGATTCCTTAGTCTGCCGTAGTCGAGGCTATCGAGCGGGCATTTGGTTCAGTTGCTTCAGGGGCAATGTCACCTGAAGGAGAGATGTCGGGTCAACCAGAGCTAGATGAACAGCCTACCGACAACCCGACAGAGGAACTCTAGCAAGATAACGTGGCCCAAGATGGACCTCTAACCAAAGCAATCCCACAGATCGTGCATAGGATTCAGTCAGAGTATCCCCAGCCAATCCCCATCTGTCTCCAAAAAATAGAAGTTATGAGATTCTGGTCAGTCGAATTGGATAAAGGAGGGGACTCTATCCTCGATTTATTTAGCCATGACCTGGTTGATGAGATATAGGCAGACATTGAAATGGTTAGCCTAATCCCATGTGAATTCTGGGCCAGCCGCTCCTCCCCGGATAGTCTAGAAGGTGATATTTGCGTGGAAGACGCAAAATGGGCAACACTAGCCGATACCCCAGCTAGGGACACTTTGAGCACCATATTTTGTGCACCTACAAAAGATATGGTTAAACACCTCAAACCCTTTTACATCATGGCTTACATTAATGACAAAATTATTAGTTGGGTGTTTGTCGACAATGGGGCTGTGCTGAATGTGATGCCGCCACTTACCTTAAATGATCTTAACAAAAGAAAAGAGGATCTCATCCCAACTAACATGAAAATAGCTAGCTTTATGGGAGAAGCCTTTGAAGCTAGGGGATTCTAGTAGCAAAAATCACCGTAGGTCCTAAGACGGTCAAGTCTGCATTTTTTGTAATAGATGGCAAGCCATCCTACACTATTCTGGTGGACGGGGACTGGATTCACACCAGCCGATGCCTTCCTTCTACCATGCATCAAAAGCTCATCTTTTGGGAAGAAGACAAGATAGAAATCATCCCAGCGGATGATAACCCATTTCGACCAGGGGTTTAGAATGTAGAGGCTGTCCTTTATTCACCCTATGTGGCTCCCATAGCCGTCATAGAGCAGTATGAAGGATCTTGGGAATCCTATAATCATACCTCACGAGGGTTTGAAATAAAATAATTAGCCGAACCACGGCTTACCTTGGAGGATTTAAATGGTTAAGGAAACCCAAATCATACGTGACCTGTGGCATCAGCTGATTGCCCTAAGTTCTGAGGCAAGGATATGCGAGGCATCGCAGATGGGGAACCACAACAGAAAACCAGAATCTACTGGCCAACAATATTTGAGCTACCGATAGGAATTTTACGCCTATCTTTGTTTGTCTTTGTTTTACGCTTGTACAAAACGCGAGTGTTATTTTATACCCCGTGTTGTGTATGTTTTGTGCAAAGTTTGAATAAACTCATTTTACAAAGACATGTCTTAAATGAAATGGGCAATCAGAAACTCCAAATCTACAACTACGGGGATGATATCCTATCGGCTAAATCTAAGGCCAAGATGCAGTGTTGTCCTCAGAAGTTAATATCATTACGGATGGACAAACCAAATTTTCTAAGTTTGGCAGAATATCAACAGTCCATGCTAATGGAGTTGGGTCAGTTGGATGAAAATCGACTGACAATCATAGAAAGAGTCAAAGCCGGTAAATGTAAAATGACCAAAGCATACGACAAAAATATAGAGCCTAAAGAGGTTTGCCGAAGGAGACTTAGTTTGGAAAATCATCCCGCCAACTGAAATGAAAGATCGTAAAATCGGCAAATGATAGCCAAACTAGAAAAGGACCCTTCGTAGCGAACCCATGGGTTGCCGGCAATACGGATCAAGCGATAAACATGCATGAAAAGAAAATGTAAATGGTAGACATTTTGAAAAAATATTACCCATCGATTTTGGGGCATGCATAAGTAATCAACAACCACAGACCGGTTGCCTGGTCACAAAAGAGGCTAATTTCCCTTCGATTTGGGGAATGTACGGCAAACGATAGCCACAGACTGGCTGCCTGGTCACAATAACAAACCCTTCAATTTGGGGTCGATATAACTAAGAAGCTGAATTGGTCGGCCTTGAATCAATCGAGGGCTGCACTACATCATCAGCTATTGAAGTCTCAGGATCAGCCGAATCAACGGTTGCTTGGTCATTCCAAATTACTGCAATCTGTTCCTCATCACCAGCCGCACCAACGACCACTACCTCAATACCCCTAACTCTTTGGTGATTCCCACTCCTACCTCCTGTGTGATCTTAGACACACTAATTTACTGGGTCTCGGTAAGAACCTGCGTATCAGCGGCTAGAGTATCTTTTGGTTGTTGTTCCGATCGAGCCGATGCATCTTGCAAGACTGTAGGAAGGTCACCTGGCACTTGGACAGCAGGATCAACTGGCAAAGAAGTAATCGTAGCTGAAGAATGATGTGCTTCAGATACCACTTCGGAAGGATTAACAGGTAATGACGACTTTACACAAGCAAGTTTGCCTTTCCATTCAGCACACTAATTTTCCAGTTGGGAAAGTCGTTCATTACCCATCTTCAGATCCAATTCCCAAACAACTTGTTGATTACCAAGCTCCCGTATCTCGTTATCCAGATGATGGCCTTGCCGAAAGAACGAAGAGCGGGAGGAATTAAGGGTTTTAATAGTTGAGTCCAGGGCACTTATTTCAGGGGTTATAGTCCTTATCTCTGCCTGGATCTTCTCTAATTCTGCTTGCAATTAGGACCTTTGATCAACACTTCGCTGCCTCTTCTCATTTACCTAGGAAAAAGTAGCTTGAACATGATTCTTTTGTTGCCAAAGAGATCCCAAGCGTTGCAGAGCTACGACTGCTTCATCACGGCTATCTTTGGCCACCTTATGCAAAGAGAATATGTCATTCAAATCCAAGGCTATATCATTATAGGCGGCCGCCAGAGCTGGAGAGTCCTTCACCTCATTCGACAACCGGAACAAAGAGGTCCTCAATGCATGAAGTTCTTCCTTGCTGGTGGGGATGCCCTTGGCTAGAAACTCCTCAACTTGCTCTTCATGAACGCCAACCGGCGAAGAAGGTAAAGGTATGATGTTGGCTGAGCCAAAATACTGTAAGAGTACGTCCTCAGGTATGACCTCGGCTGATGCCTCTGAGTCATCAATTGAGCTGGCTTCAGCCGAGGGATCTTCCATAGCTGTCTCCTGTACAGAAAAAGACAGTTTCAGAAGAGAGGCAAGAATATAGAGATAGTTGATAACAAGACTGGAAGGAAAATAATATACCTCTACGGTTACGTTAACCTCTTCGGCTGCCTCAATAGGAGAAACCCTGATATTAAGGTTAGTCGATGGAGAATCATGTGGGAGTTCGGAAATACGAGCCAAATAGGACGTCCCCCCGGCATGGAGAAAGGTATGATGTACTTTCCGCCACCTATTGCGCCTTATTAATAGTGCCTCCTGAAAGACAAAACCAAGAAACATGAGTAATGAAAGATAGCCGATACAAAGGTAGTCGAGGCAGATAAGGGATATACCTCATCATTCTCGTCTTCAGAAATAGAGACTTTGGCTCTGTGAGATCTTTCTTGCTTACGCTCAAAAATAACAATCCCTTCACCTAGCCTAGGTTGCTTTAAAACGGATTGCCTAGGCGACGGAGATCTCTTGGTAGGAGTGGTCTCCAAATTAACAAACTTTGAGAGGGATGAAGTTACTGAAAGATACATAAAAAGTGTTAGCCTAAAATGTATGAGAAATTCTGGCCAACATATATGTAGAAAATAGTTCACCTTTTCTCTTCGGATGCCGCAGCCTGACGGAAGACCAAGAGACAGTAGGTCTAACCGAATTGATGGAAACCACATTTGAAGGGACCTCTTTTGTCCTTGGCTTAGCGTCTGCTGGGTTTTTCTTATTTGAGACCAGCCGATCACTCTGTTTTGACTGGATTAGCTGATCGCAGTAGACTTCTAGAGAGGATTGGAAGATTTTTTCTTCAGCTACCTTCCACCAGTCAACAAAAGCAACATTGGTGTTGGCCCTTGGGGAGAACGACTGCCAGACGAAAAGGGAAAACTTATCAAGATTGAGCGGCTACCTCCTCTGTCTTTTTGGAATTTAGAGAGCAACAGTGGGTCGAATGAGCAATACTACGGTGAGCCATGGTATGTGCTGTGTCAGGCCAAATTGTCGTTCCATAAAGTTGGGTCGATAGGGCTCTGTAGTCAACTTGTTATGTCTAGAGTTGTGCTTCAAGGCTCTTAGAAGTAATCATCATTGCATGCACTGGAGACGAGATGATTGAAGTGACATGTGCAGTTGTCAGACTGAAACGATGACTACTTTCAGATACATCAACTCAATAGTCACACTCGAGTTAATGTAGAGGGGCATTTGTTAACACTGAAAAAATAATTTAAGTGTTTAGCCGAATTCAGTGACAGTCGAACTGTTCCAGAGCCGAATTTACTCCCAGCCCTCGACTACAAGAACTTCATCAGCTACTAAGGCATCTTAGGTGAGTTGTTAGTTAGAGGTACGACTGGGACCCACTTAGATGCAGATGCCTCAACGACCAAGTCAAAAGGGTTTTTGGACCCCTAGAAGCGGTAACGACCAACAACAGCTAAAAGAAAGAGCCATTATCCGAGCAAGAGGAGTAGAGGGCGAGAAAATCGGCACCACCTCCCTCATAGTCGGCTATTGAACTTAGTGGGTTACTTGATGGCTGACATGGGGGGGGGGGGGGAGATCACGTTGTACAATTTCTTTTTCCTTTTTTGTACTATAAATAGAATCATTCTTTGTATATAACACATATCCAATCAATAAAACAACTCAATTTTTATCTATCTTTATCCTTTTATCATTTACTTTACTGTACTCAACTGCATTCATATTTCTTACCTCTTAGTTTACTCATACCACCGTCCTAATACTTTCTAGAGTAGTTGGGGAACCCATTGCTGGAAATTTTTCCAGCCCAAATTGCTTAAGTTAAGGAATCAATTTATCTCCCGATTTCATCAGCCGATAAAACGACAGAGAACAAAATTCGGAGTGAGAACAACATGGTAATCATCCCTCCTCTCAGTATTGTGAAACTCGAGAAAGGTGGATATGATGTGGGTTGTTGGGGTTGGAAGCCAGCTGTGTGGAGCAACTAAACCCAACCGAGCCCATTGGAACGACTCTCTCCGCTTGCTTCATTCCGGACCCCCTGCTTCTTCTTTCACATGTAACCAAGCTCTCCCAACTCGTGGGAACTGTACTCCTATGTAGAATTCCTTAATGATACCACATGGCTCACCCAAATTTCCCCAATATATTGGTCACTATGTGTTAAGCATTTGAAGAGAAATTTTGTAAAGGCATTTTCCAGTAAGCAACTTGAAAACCTTATGTGGATAGACTCTACAAACTGTCAAGAAAAAAATGTTTACTCAATGGATAGAACTGATTTGACAAATGAACCAATAACCATGTAATTTCTCACGTATACTACTAGAGAGATGGACATTACATAACGACGATAGTAGAAGATGGAGCTAATTTAATGTGTTGTTGAAGACTGCTCAAACAATATCAGTTACAATAATGATCAGAATGACATATACCTAAATAATTGAGCGTTTTATAAAAAGATCACAGCTAGTAAAACTTTTGTTTTTGAAAAAGGGAGTAAACATCATGGAAAAACCAACAACACAGTTAGACTAATATAAGCGTAGATCAAAGTGACATAAACTTATGGACTACAGTTTGGAACATGGTATTCAAAGTCAAACTGTTTGTGCCTGACTGAAGCTTAATGAGAGAACCGGGAGTTGTACATACATTATTGAAAATCCTACCATATGGCATGAGGTATTCCATCCCTCATGCCATGAAGTTTTGCGAGCATGTTGGAGTAAGGGCCACGAGATACAACAACAACATACCTAGTGAAATCCCACAACGTGGGGTCGGGGGAGGGTAGTGTGTACTCAGACCTTACCTCTACCTTGGTAGGTAGAGCGGCTGTTTCAGAGAGACCCTCAGCTTAAGACACGAGAAGGAATAAGCACAAACAAAGTAGGAGAAACAGTCAGATTCGGTCAAGAAATTTAAAGTAGTATGAAAATGCTAGTATCAAAAGCGAATACGCCATGATAACGCATCCCGAAAAGGAAGCAGTAACTAACGCAGATAAATAAGATAAACAAAGTCCACTAAAGAACACATAGCAGCAGAAGTCATACTACATGTGACTATAAAGCACTACTATGCCTATTCATATGATATGCTGATTGAGCCTACAGTAATACCACTACAACAACCAGTTTGTGAACGTAAGTAGGACTACGCTCGACTATCTACTACAGTTCTACCCTAATCTGTGCCCTCCATAACCCTCTATCTAAGGTCATGTCCTCAGTAAGTTGCGCATGCGCCATATCCTATCTAATCACCTCTGCCCAATATTTCTTCGGCCTACCTCTACCCCTCCTGAACCCGTCCATAACCAACCTCTTACACCTCCGCACTGGGGCATTCGTGTTTCTCCTCTACACATGCCCAAACTATCTCAACCTCACTTCCCGCATCTTATCCTCCACCGAAGCCACTCCCACTCTGTCCCGAATATCATTATTTCTAATCCTATCCCTCTTTGTATGCCCACATATCCATCTCAACATCCTCATCTCCGCTACTCTCATCTTTTGGATGAGCAACGTCTTGACTGGACAATACTCTACCCTATACAACATAGTCGGTCTAACCACCACCATATAGAACTTGCCTTTAAGTTTTGGTGACACGTTTTTATCGCACAAGACTCTAGATGCGAGCCTCCATTACATCCACCCTGCCCCAATATGATGTGTGATATCATAATAAATCTCTCCATTCCCTTGGATAATAGAACCGAGGTACTTAAAGTTTCCTTTCTTCGGAATGACCTGAGTACCAAGCCTCACTTCCACGCCTGTCTCAAGGTCGCTCCCGCACTGAATTTGCACTCCAAGTATTCTGTCTTGGTCCTACTCAGCTTGAACCCTTTAGACTCCAGAGTCTGTCTCCAAACCTCCATCTTAGCGTTCACTCTGCTGTGAGTCTCATCAATTAGGACTATATCATCTGTGAATAACATACACCATGGCATCTCCCATTAGATTTTTCTCGTCAGTTCATCCATCACCAAGGCAAATAGGAATGGGCTAAGAGCTAATCACTAGTGCAGTCCCATCGTCACTGAGAAGTGCTCCGAGTCTCCTCCCGCTGTCCGTACCCTGGTCTTAGCTCCATCATGCATATCCTTGATCGCCCTAGTGTACGCCACATGTACACCTCTAGCCTCCAAACATCTCCATAGAACATCCTTGTGGACTTTTTCATATGCCTTCTCAAGGTTAATGTAAACCATATGTAAGTCTCTTTTTCTCTCCCTATACTGCTCCACCAACCTCCTAATAAGATGGATGACTTCTATAGTCGAACGCCCCGGAATGAATCCAAATTGGTTCTCAGAAATAGACACGCCTCTTCTCACCCTCATCTTCAGGACTCTTTCCCAGACTTTTATAGTGTGGCTCAACAACTTGATACCCCTATAGTTGTTTCAACTCTAGATATCACCTTTGTTCTTGTACAAAATAATCATTGTACTCCACCTCTATTCATCAAGCATTCTCAACGTCTGAAAAATAACGTTAAACAACTTAGTCAGTCACTCCAAATCTGCCCTGGCTGTGCTCTTCCAAAATTCGACTGGGATCTCAACCGGCTTGGTCGCTCGTCCTCTGCGAATCCTGCGAACAACACCCTAAACCTCCTCCACCTTAATGCTTCTACAATACCTAAAATCCCAGTACCTTCCAGATTGCTCCAGGCCTCCCATCACAACGTCTCTATCTCCTTTTTCTTTCAAGAGTTTATAGAAGTAAGACTGCCACCTCCGCCTAATATGCGCGTCATCCACCAGTACTTTACCTTCCTCGTCCTTGATGCACCTCACGTGATCCAAGCCATGGGCCATCCTCTCCCTCGTCTTGGCTAGTTTGTTCAACTTCTTATCCCATCCCTTTTCCTCTAATTTCACATATAGGCGTTCAGTAAAAATTATGGTCTGTCTACTACACAGATATATATAGGACAGTTTGAACCACTTTTTGATGAGATATATTGGCCAAAATCAGCTCTTAGTATTGTTCTTAACAAAAAATATTGTGTCGAAAAAAAATCTAAAAAAAAACTCAAATTCTGAATCATATGGATGTTGGAGCTGCTCGGTATTGGCGACAATGTGAAATTTGCAAGCAAACATGGCATGATACGCGCCCAAGCCAGGCTTGCATTGGAGATTTTCAATTTGGGAAGGAAAAATGGATGAAATAAGGAAATTTTACATGACACAAAAAAATATAAGAGGTATTTATCTACCGTAGCTATACTTTAAATTAATGACTATACACCGCTATACTTTGTATTTCAGATCAAATTCACATTAAACCTCATTGCTCCTCTTCTCCCTCATTTCTCCAAAGCCGCCGACCCCCATCATTTCTGCTTTACTGGATGGAGCAACTCCGACGACCTTTGTTTCTTCTGTTTCAGATATGGACGCCGATCGGTGCAACGCCAATGACCTTTGGTTCTTCCGATTCAGATCTGACCGGCGAGGTCATTGTATTTGGTTTCATATATGGCCTGTGATCTGATAGTGCCAATCTTGGTTTCAGATCTGGTCGCTGTGCCAGTGCCAGTGCCGGCGTGTCGATGTACTGTACTCCCTCCATCCCAATTTATATGAGGGTTGACCTATTCGGGGACTCAAACATCTCTTTCTTTGAGTACAATTTCAAACATAGATTATTCGAATATTTTATAATAAAATTTATATATTTAAGAACTACATAAAAAATACTATAAGTCTGCATAATTAATAATTTACAATATATGAAAAGAGTTGGAGAAAATCGAAGTCAAAGAAATAGTTGTTTGATTCCCCAAAGATGTCAATCCTTATATAAATTGGGACATATGGAGTATCCATTTTTTCCGACGATTTCGAGTTTCAGATCTAGCCGTTGTCATCACCTCCATCCATATATTTTAGGTCTCTATACCTGGGGGTGTAACGTCGGCGTCAACTAGATCTTTGTCGCTGTATTTTATTTCTTGTAGTTGAGTGTATTATGTATTTTCTGAATATAAATACAATATATTTTTTGTATTTATGTTTTCCGAAGGAAATATTTTTGGTAATACCTATATTTTTTGAATTTTTGTTGTTTGAATACATCCGAATTGAATATAGTGTAAAATTAGCTACGAATGAATACAATGAATTGAATATAGCCGAATATCCTTGTATGTTTTTTAATTTTTGTTGTTTGAATACAGTCAAATTGATTATATTGAATTAAATAAAGTCTATAAAAGTAACTATGAATGAATACATTGAATTGAATAAAACCGAATTGAATACGACCGAATTAAATACAGTAAATTACACTTGAGATGATAAACACTATGTAGCAATGAATGGTATTTAACCAAACTATATCTACACCTTGCAAATAATGTCCAAACTATAGTCATTTGTAAAAATTTCTCAATTAGTGTACAAGTTGACATCCGGCCCATATAATGCATGAAATTCATGTGTTAACCTTATTTTTGTTAAATTTAGTTTTTGGCACTCATTTTCGTTATAAAAATATTATTTGCGTCGTTTTGATTCTGAATTTTCCAATTTTCCTTTGTTAATCAGAAATACATAACATCGTCCCAAAAAACTTTTGTTCCTTTCTTCGAATTACTTGTTATTTTCCATTTGGATAGTCAGGTCATGACAATTAGTATCAGATCCTCGATTTTGTGACTTGTTTGTTAACAATGGTGGAGAGAACACAGATGAAACTATGATTAAGAGCAAGTTCTCTCTTGTTTTAGTTCGAAATGGACTGATTATTCTTGTATGGGATTCAGGAATAGGTTTGAAGACTCTGAAGTTTGTTGGTCAACACAAATAACGTTAGAGAATATTGATGGATATTACTGACATGTTTTGTTTATATAAGTCTTCTGATAACATCAGTAGAGTGTGGGATACTGGATGACAGTGGTTTATGCATCCCTCTGTTGTGCATATTGATTCTATATGTTCAGGTGCTACCATTCCAACATATTTCCTGTTTATAGTGATAAAGCAATCATCTCCTTACTCTTAACACCATTATCTATGAAAGATGGTCTGTTACTAGGCTCAATTTTTCAATTAACATTTTTGATGACTCTAACAAGGTAGCCACAATTGATTTGTCTGTACACAATTGGTCAGTTGATGGGTGTAAAATTGGAAAATCTTCTCAAGGACGGGGTTCAGTCATAGCTAGAAGCTTGTCTACTGCTAGAGCAAAGGTTTCATTGGAGGGATATATTCTTCACTGGAAGGAATCATGTTTCATCATCTCTACAACTTCAAGAGTGTGTAGTATGGGTTTTTAAGTTACAAAGGGCATATCATAACCATGGAATATATTGGTAGTGTGAAATCCATGGATATTATTGGAGGGATGGTTAGTCAAACATACAAAAATGTTAGAATTGATAAGGAGCTTAAGTTCAGATTTTCATTATTTTGTGTTGATGCTAAAAAACAATCACTTAGTTGTGTTCTGACGAGATAATTTAAGTTTTTGTTTCAGTTAAAGAGTCTTAGTGGATCCAAAATTGTTGTAGTCTACAAAGAAGCTAGAAACTGTGTTTTGGAAGTTTCTTTTGTGAAGGTTCAGTTGGTTGGCTTGAAGGATTTTTCAGGTAGTCGCAGTAGTAAAGTTGTTACAATCTCCCTGATTTATAATTTTCAAATGAAAAATAATGAACTGACTGTAGTCTTTGATTCTAGAGGAGGTACTTCTACTATACCAATTCTTGACGACATCGATGGTATCCTTGAGGCAATACTAAAAACCCTTGAATCACATTCTACAATTAGCATTAGAGATACTGGGGTACCAGGTGACCTATGGAAAAATATGATGAAGGTATATCAATATAAATTGCTCGACTTGTTTGGAAATTATTGGCACTATATAGCTTTACCCTGAAGTTGTTGAAGCAGTCGAGTTTAGGATTAGACGCTTAAGTACTTTGAGTATGGCATCAACCCGACAAGTTCTTACAATGAACCTAAGGGCGCTCACAACAAGACTGATCGAACGCATGAGTCTATGTACATTGTTTGCAACTTATGTGTGTTATCTTATATTATGATTTCCAACTGATGTACTAACATCGTTTGCTTTTGAGTTATTTTTCTTCTTATAGAAAGAGGTCGATCCATTGCAATACACTGACATACTTCACTAGATCCAAAACTGCGACATCATCCCTAAACCAAGACAACCAAGAAAACATGACTGGTACTCCCGAGGATACTCACAACAAGACTGCTATGATTTAGTACATTGCGCCTCAAGACGTCCAAATACCTCGCATTTCGAGGACGTGATCACTATGCTACTTAAGAAAGTCGCCGACCTCCAGGAATAGGTCACGATAAATGAAGCAATCAACGCTGCTAGAGAATCAGCTGCTGCAGAGGCAAGAAGGCCTCCACCACTCTTTCTATCTCTAAACTCATCCATCACTGGACATTTTCCAAATGCCCATACAGGGGCCTCTTACCAAACACTACCTCCAATAAATGCCACCCACATAGTTGGGACTTCTCAATCCATGCCTACCTTTCAAGCGCCGCCAACTTATGCTAATGTTAGGACCCACCAAAACACTACTACCCATGCAACTCCCAGAGCCGCGGGCACTCTCAAAAGTCACCCCGCACACCCTACTATATCCTTCCACAACCCAATCACTCCCATTGACTCCTTGCCAGAATTACACCACTACAAAGAGATGGAAAAGGCCAAGAGGGCCGAGTAGGACCGAAGAGATAAAGAAGTGGAACAGAAAATGATGGATCTATACGAGAAAGATACCAAGGGATCTCGCAAAGCGATGGGATTGAGATACGCCGACCTATGCATGCATCATGACTTGGATTTGCCAGAGGGCTTTAAAGTGCCCAAATTTGAACCTTTCAACATCACGGGAAATCCTGAAGCTCATTTGAGGGATTACTGCAAGCAACTGGTCTACGCCAAAGGAAATGAGGCACTGCTAATGAGACTCTTCAACCAAAGTCTAATAGGTGAGACATCTGAATGGTTCACAGCGCAAGATATCAGTCGTTGGGTTTCATGGGAAGAAATGGCAAAAGCATTGATGGACATATTTTGCTTCAATGTGGAAAATGTTCCTGATCATTATTCTCTGGAAAAGATTAAGCAAAAATCAGTAGAAACCTATTGTGAATATGCAAGTAGGTAGAGGGTCGAAGCTTCCTGAGTACATCCTGCGAAGAGTGAAGAAGAACTAGTTTCAGCATTCGTCCGATCTCAAGAGTTGGACTGCTATGATCGAATGTTGGCTATGACTGGGAGGCCGTTTGCTGATTGTCAATTCAATTAGTATAACAAGAGAAGATGGTCTCAAGACTGGAAAGATTGTCAGCATTGTCAACACAATTAGTCTAACAAGCTCCGCTGGAGCCGTAAAGAAGAAGAAATAAGACGTGGCAATCGTCTCTCACACCCCGAGCCCGAGGAGTCATACAAGAGAAGGATCACAGTCATCTTTTGGCGTATATCAATATCCCCATCCGAGCAGCTACATACCATCATCCTATAGTCCTATCTCGGTATATTATCCATATCCAAACTACCAAGCTCTACTAACACATTACCAAAGACCTATACCTATCTACCAAGCTCCATCTCAAAATCACCATGTCCCTGCACCCGCGCATCAAGAGCCTCAAAACCAGGAAAATCACCACAATTAGCCACCTTCAACCGCGTATGACCTATCATGTTCGAATTTCGAGAAGAGGCCTTTTCGGACATTCATGCCACTTCCAGAAACACAAACCAATTTGTTCACCAAATTAAGCATCACCGGTCTTATCATAGTCGTGCCGCTAAAGGTTTCTAACCCAGATAGTCATTTTTCCAACCCGACCAAACTTGTACGTACCATTCTGGGGGAAATGGCCATTCAACTGAAGAATGCATCAATTTGAAGCATAAGTTGCAAGATTTGATTGATAAGCCAGAACTTATTGTAGAGGCCACAACGCCAAATGTGAATATAAATACCCTTCCAAATCATGGTACCAATCACATACATATGATAGAAAGAGAAGAGGATTGGGTGGCGTGCCAACCATTGGCACAACATTGTATTGAAAGTCTAGAGCGCACAGTCACCTCCCTTACACTGCAAGAAAACCCTATATTTAAGATGCTAATCCCGGCTCC
This sequence comes from Anisodus tanguticus, assembly GCA_034509755.1. Classification (NCBI taxonomy): domain Eukaryota; kingdom Viridiplantae; phylum Streptophyta; class Magnoliopsida; order Solanales; family Solanaceae; genus Anisodus; species Anisodus tanguticus. Next base: position 42,058,493 of record CM067540.1, on the reverse strand, counting down.
AAAGAAGCCATTTGTAATTCAAATACTTCAAGTGGTCATCCCGACTCCTAAAAAGGAACTTACAATAGTGGCTCAAGGAATGACATGGTCAGGAAGATGTTATGATCCCAAAGAATTGGCACAATAATCGCCCCGCAAAGAGAATAATTCAAGAAGACCCATCACTGATAGGGAAGCTGAGGACTTTTAGCGCTGGATGCAGCCGAAATACTACTTAATTATTGAACACCTACAGAACACCGCCTAGCCTTAATTAAGGCACTGGATGAAGTCCAATTCCCAGCAGGGACCAGTAGTTAAAGATGGGCTGACATAGTGAGACACATCATCAGGGCACATCATTTTTCATTCACTACAGATGAATTACCACGAGAGGGTACAACTCAGAACAAAGCCCTCTACATCACCATCAGATGCCAATGCAAGATTATCTCATGAGTACTTGTCGATAATGGGGGTGGTCTCAATATATACCCTATGTCAACATTAAAGAAATTGGGCTATGACGTTGGAAATATACGCTAGATTCATACCAATGTAAGTGCTTTTGATAGGGAATAATGTGACCCCGCGAGTGAAGTGGACCTCAACATACAAATGGGGCCCACAAAATTCACCATAGAATTTCAAGTAATAGACATCAGTGCCAAATATAATCTCCTACTAGGGAGACTATAGATACATATGGCCAGAGCTATGACATACTCTTTACACCAATCAATGAAATTTGTTTGGGAAGACCACAAAGTCGTAATCCATGGAGCGGGAAGTATCCACAACTATCTCGACAACTCTGTTCCTGTAATAGAAGCAATCCTAATGGATACAAACTTTCACATAATGGAACTTGTGGGATCCACCCACTGAGGGGATGATGAAGACATCCCAATGCTGCCGGCCTACAAGATGGTCGCCGCAACTATGCTCCAAAATGGTTTGAGCCTAGGAAAGGCCCAGGACGAAAGCTCTAAGGCATTCGAGACCCAGTGACACTTTCATAAAATGAGTATCACTTTAGCATTTGGTGCATACCAAGTTCCACATAATCTTCTAAGGCTGAAAATAAAAAGAGAGGTCCTCCAGAGATGAGAAAGCCCTTCCCGGGTTTGTATCAGTCATTTCTGGTTCGCACGCCTATGCACAATGACGGGGACCTAGAAGAAGGTTTGAGGATGTTGTTCCAAGAGGAAGAGTGTGCTTCCATACTAGAGGAATACTTTGAATCACCCACAATCTGTGACGCCGATCCAGAGGAGCAGCTGTCCAATTGGACCTCTACCCCACTCTTCGCTCCTCGGTAGAGAGAGAAATTATAAATATATTTTCCAAATTGATGAAAATCGACTTGAGGCCCGAGCCTTCACCATTTATGTCTTTACTTTTCCACGCATTGTTCAAAATATGGAAATGACTCGACAATTGATCCATGTTAGGACAGTAGTTTGTAGTTTTGCTAAAATCAATGGAAAACCTCGATGTATGCAAAAAAAGTCTTTATTTACCTATGTATATAAATATGTTTTACACACTAATGATGTTTTGCCTTATTTTTCAGTAATAATATTATAACAACTCATAATGTCATGGCTTGTCATGAAAAGAGCGAGTCGAGCGATACAGAATACGAGGAGTATGATAAAGAAGCAGCATTACCAGAAGACCTCGTAGACGAGGAAAATCAATATAAGAATAGGCAGAAATCTAATTTGGTTGAGACAGAAGCAATTAACCTCGAAGATATGGAAATGATTTAGGAAACAAGGATAAGCATGCATTTGGAATCACCCAAAAACGAAGAACTAATAAATCTGTTAAGAGAGTACGTCGATGTATTTGCGTAGTCGTACGAGGATATGCCCTGGTTGAGCATAGACATTGTAGCTCACAAGCTACCTATCAACGAGGGCTTCACCTTGGTAAAACAAAAAATCCAATAGTTCAAGCCTGATCTGATCATAAGAATCAAGGACGAAGTCAAAAAATAGATAAAGTCGGGGGTGGTAGAAGTAACTCCATACCCCACATAGTTGGCCAACATCGTGACAGTATAAAAAAAGGATGGAAAAATCAGGATTTATGTGGACTACCGAGATTTCAACCGAGATAGTCCCAAAGATAATTCCCACTCCCAAATATCCATATACTCATTGATAACTGCGCAAAGAATAAATTATAGTCATTCGTGGATTGCTTCGCCAGTTATCATCAGATTCTGATGAGCGGGGAAGATGCGTAGAAAATGACATTCATTACCCCATGGGGAGTATATCATTACCGTGTAATACCTTTCAGCCTTAAAAACGTCGGCTCCACTTACATAAGGGTGATGACCACCGTCTTCCATGACATAATGCATAAGGAAATTGAGGTCTACGTGGATGATGTCATAATCAAGCCGCGAGAAGCCTATGACTACATCATACACTTATGAAAGTTCTTCGATAGAGTTCACAAGTTCATCTAAAATTGAATCCAGCTAAATGCGTGTTTAGAGTGCTTGCCGGGAGATTGCTAGGGTTCATAGTCACCTGCAGGGGCATAAAACTAGATCCTACAAAGATTAAATCCATTCAAGAGCTTCCATTGTCGGTGACCAAGAAGGACGTAATGATCTTCCTAGGAAGGTTGAACTACATCGGACGCTTCATAGCACAATCCACAATGATAGACGAGTGTCATAAAGCCTTCGATACCATCAAGAGATACCTCTCCAATCCACCAGGTTTGGTTTCTCCCAAGACAGGGAGCCAACTGTTGTTGTACTTGTCAGTATCAGATAATGCATTTTGATGCATGTTGGCTCAACATGATGAAAAGAGAAAGAAAGGGCGAGCAATCTACTACCTCAGTAAGAAGTTCACCGCATGTGAGTCAAGATACACTCTGGTGGAAAAGACGTGTTGCATATTAACATGGCTATCACGAAAGCTAAGACATTACATGTCAGTGTACACTACTCACCTGATATCCAAGATGTACCCCTTGAAATATATCTTTTGCCAACCCATTCCTATAGGTAAACTGGCCAATTGGAAAATGCTTTTAAGTGAGTTCGACATCAAATACATAGCCCAAAAAGCCTTCAAGGGACAAACATTGGCTGATTTTCCAGTAGAAAGTCTGGTTGACGAGGAGTTCACACCGTTAAGGACATACTTCCCGGACGAGAAAGTAATGGAAATCAAAGAGGAAACAATCGAAGTATATTCAGGATGGAGAATGTTCTTCGACGATGCATTCAACTATAAAGGTTCAAGAATAGGAGCGGTTTTTGTTTAGGAAATAGGTCAACATTACCCAATGGCAGCCAAGCTCAACTTCCAATGCACAAAAAACCATGGCAAAATATGAAGCCTGCATCTTAGGCCTTCACATGGCCATTGACATGGACATATAGGAACTCCTGGTAATCGAAGACTCATACTTGCTAATTCACCAGGTCCTGGGAGAATAGGCCACCAAGAACGAGAAAATCTTGCCATATGTCAACTTGACGCAAATATTGTGCATCAGATCAAAAAAATTGAACTCCAGCACACACCGCGAGCCTATAACGAATTTGTTGATGCTTTTGCTACTATAGCATCCATGATTCAGCACATTGAGAGCAGTCATATTGACCCGCTGGAGATCAACATTAGGGAAGAACATGCCTACTATTCCTATATGGAAGTAGAACGCAACGGCAGTCCATGGTATGTCGACATAAACACATATCTAGAAAAAAAAGAGTATCTCAAAAACACAATAGTCAATCAAAAGAAGACCATCAGAATAATGTCCAATGGTTTCTTCCTGAACAAGGGAGTACTCTATAGAGGGATGCTTGATCTAGGGCTACTCATATATGTCGACACCGCCGAGGCCACAAAGCTACTCAAAGAAGTACACGTCAGAACTTATGGACCTCATATGAATGGGTTCATTCTAGCCAAAAGGATTTTAAGTGTAGGCTACTATTGGATGATAATGGAAATCGATTGTAGCCAGTTCATGCAAAGAGGTCACTAGTGTCAAATTCACGGAGATCTGATTAAGGTCACACCAAATGAGCTTAATGTCATGAGCTCACCTTGATCGTTGGGCATTGACATCATTGGGCCCATAGAGCTGGAAGCATCCAACAGACATTGCTTCATCCTGGTCTTCATAGACTACTTCACGAAATGGGTGGAAGCTACTTCTCACAAGTCAGTAACAAAGAAAGTGGTAGCTGACTTTGTGCTCAATAACATCATATGCCGATTTGGTATCCCAGAGTCGATCATAAAAATCAATTGAGCAAATTTGAATAGCCATCTGATAAAAGAAATCTGTGAACAATTCCATATCACTAATCGTAATTTGATCACATATAGGCCACAAATGAATGAAGCCGTAGAGGCAACAAACAAAAATATCAAGTGAGTCTGATGAAAAATGACTGAAAATTATAAGTGTTGGCATGAACAGCTACCCTACTCATTATTAGGATATCGAACAACCACTCGAACCTCAACCAGAGAAACTCCCTACCTGCTTGTCTACGACACTGAAGTAGTGATACCAGCCAAGGTAGAGATATCCTCGCTTATAATTGGACAACACATAGTGAGTCTGAAAATGGTATGAGCAACTGGCTCTAATCGATGAGAAAAGGATGGTCACTGTATGCCACGGCCAACTTTACTAACAGAGAATGACATGCACCTTTAACAAATGGGTAAGAGCCCGAATCTTTCAAGTAGGACAACTTGTACTTAAGCACGTGTTTCCACACCAGGATGAGTACAAAGGAAAGTTCGCACCAAACTGGCAAGGGCCTTACATAGTGCACAAGGTACTATCAGTAGGAGCTGTCATCCTCACAAAAAAAGAAGACCAGGAGTGGCCTAAAGCAATCAACTCAGTCACAATTAAGAGAAACTACGCATGAAGACACACCCTCCAAACTTGTAATCATCTTTTATTTGTAATCACATTTTTACTTGTAATTGCATTCTTTTCTTGTAATTACATTAGAAAACCAAACCAATTCATTGTAAGAAACTAAGCAAGGACCTGATTCCCAAGCAAAAATAGGGGATACATAGGCGTCCATTACGAACTCGGTCACAATATTACCCAAACCCATCATTTGATGTAATATGAACTACGCGAGGACCTGATACCGAAAGAGGGATAAGTATGCGCTCTTCGAGCTCAGTTGCATTATCATAAAAATCAATTATATTTATTCCAAACTACATTTTGACTTGATTCCTAAGATGGTATACATAGGCGATCTTCGAGCTCGGTCGTACCAAGCAAATCTCCAAATAAAATCCTAGTGTAAATTCCCAAATTAAAACAATTTTTTTAAAAATATATTAATGTGGTATTAAGGACATGATCTGCAATTAAAACAAAAGATTTGTTGAGGGTTTAAACTCGAACCTGGCGGAGAAGGTAGTGGCATTAGCCAATGATCGGACATACCTTCAGATCATCGACATGGCTATGAGGGTAGAAAGTTTTGCTAAATCAAAAAGAGAGTATTCGCAGAAGAGGCTTTGATCGTCAGAATCCTTTAATCAGAATCACAAAAAGAGGCAAGAGGGCAGTAAGGGTTCTTCAAAACTGAGCCAGTCAGTAGGCCAGTCTCATTTCAAGCCCCATGGGGCATAGATAGGTCAATCATCAAGGTGGCAAGGTCAAGGCCACCAACCCTAACATAGGAGGTGACAAACCAGTCGGTAAGGTTTGTCAAAAGAAACATGTTGGAGAATATTGGTTCTCACCAAAAGGATGTTACAACTGTGGAGAACCAAATCACTATGCCAGGGATTGTAAGCAGGGAACCTAAACTCAGTTTTCTCATGGGAGGTCAGAAACAACTAGCTGCCCACAAAGGAAATCAGGGAAACCAGTCCCGACAGAGTCAGGGAGGTCAATAGTCCCGACAGAGTCAGGGAGGTCAATAGTCCCGACAGAGTCAGGGAGGTCAATAGTCCAACAATCCTAACAGGCTCTACGCTTTTCCCTAGAGAAATGAGGCGGAGGCATCCAATGCCGTGGTCATGGGTATTTTGTTGGTCTCAAGTATTCTTGCACTTGTATTATATGATCCCGGTTCTACATTTTTGTATGTGTCGATGGGTTTTTCTAAGAGTCTACATATATAACCTTCCTATTTGAGTGAACCCTTTGAATTCATGACACCAGTAGGGGCCTCAGTTTTGGCCTCTCGAGTAATTAAAAATTTCCCGTTAGAGGTAAATGGTAGAGGAACAATAACAGACTTAGTATTACTTGATATGGTATACTTTGACATTATTTTGGGTATGGATCGGCTGTCAGCATGTTATGCCACGTTGGATTGCCGACAAAAGGTTGTAAAATTATCTTTTCCTGGGGAACCAGAAGTTTTTATAAAGGGTAGGATTGGGACACCCTCAAGTCGACTTATTTCCTACCTTAGAGCTCAAAAGTAATATTAAGGAGTCACGAGGTGGAATACTCTTACTTGACGAGTATAATGGATACCCAAAAAGCATCCCCAGATGTACATACCGTCCCTATTGTTTGAAATTTTCTAAAGGTGTTCCCTGAAGATCTTCCAAGCCTTCCTCCAGACAGAGAAGTGGAGTTCACTATTGAATTAATTCCAGGTACAAGACCCATTTCCATTCCTCCATATCGAATGGCCTTAGCTGAATTGAGAGAGTTAAAATAACAATTGAAAGATCTTCTGGATAAAGGCTTTTATAAGGCCTAGTGTTTCCCTCTAGGGTGTACCAGTCATTTTTTTGAAGAAGAAAGATGGTTCGCTCCGAATGTGTGTCGGTTATCGACAACTCAATAAGGTCATGATCAAGAACCGATACCCATTACCAAGAATCAATGATCTTTTTGACCAACTTCAAGGAGTCAACTATTTTTCCAAAATTGACCTCCGTTCAGAATATCCCCAGCTGAAAATAAATCTTGATGATATATCCAAAAGAACCTTTAGAACCCGATTTGTCCATTATGAGTTCTTGGTCATGTCCTTTGGGTTAACCAATGCCCAACATCTTTTATGGATCTCATGAACAGAATCTTCAAACCATTCTCAGATTTGTTCGTGATTGTATTCATAGATGATATTCTAATCTACAGCAAGAGTATTGAGGAACATGAAGAGCATCTGAGGGTAGTGCTTCAAGTCTTAAAGCAGGAGAAACTATATGCTAAATTTTTCAAAGTGTGAATTTTGGTTGGAAAAGGTAGCCTTCTTAGGCCATATTGTGTCAAGGGATGGAATTATGATAGACCCCCAAAAGATAGGAGCAGTGAAGAACTGGCCAAGACCTACCACTCCGACAAAAGTTAGGAGTTTTTCGAGTTTGGCGGGGTATTATAGAAGATATGTAGAAGGTTTCTCTAGTCTTGCTGCTCCCTTGACCCGATTGACTCTGAAATCGGTTAAGTACCAGTGGTCAGAAGCATGTGGAGCAAGTTTTCAAAAACTGAAGGAGTTGTTGACTACTGCACCAGTCCTACCTTACCATCGAGACAAGAAGGGTTCACAGTATTTTCTGATGCCTTTAAGGTTGGGTTATGATGTGTCTTGATTCAGTTTGGAAAAGTGATTGCGTATGCATCTCGACAATTGAAGATACATGAGAAGAATTATCCAAGTCATGACTTGGAATTGTCCACGGTATTGTTCGCCTTACGAATATGGAGACACTATGTGTATGGGGTGCATGTAGATATATTTATAGATCATAAGAGTTTACAGTACATAACCACGTAAAAGGATCTGAATCTCCAACAAAAGGAGATGGTTAGCGTTGCTTAAGTATTATGACCTTAGCATTCCTTACCATTCTAGAAAAGCTAACGTTATGGCCGACACACTCAGTAAGAGATCAATGGGCAGCTTGGCCCACTTGACAATACAAATGAGGGGTATTATAAGTGAGGTACAAAATTTAGGAAACCTCGGGGTGGGTTTAACTGAGGTCGGTTAAGGCAGGGTGGCGGTGCATGATACCTCTCAATCTGCCTTAGCTTCAAAAATAAAAGAAAGTCAGTTTGAATGTTGAGAAAATGATGGTACCCTTCGGTAGAGGATTAAATAGGAAAAACCTTCACAGTTTACATTAGGAGAAAATGATGGTACCCTTCGGTATAAGGGTAGGTTATGTGTTCCTAAGGTAAGGGATCTAAGAAGGAAGATCTTTGATGAGGGTCACAACACAAGGTATTTCATTTACCCAGGATCAACAAAAATGTATCAAGATCTCAAGGCAAATTACTGGTGGGACGACATGAAGAGGGATATTGCATAGTTTGTCGGAAGATGTCTTACGTGTCAGCAGGTAAAATTTGAATATCAAAAACCCAGCGGGCTACTTCAGGACATTGGTATCCCCATGTGGAAATGGGAGGCGATTCATATAGATTTTATGACTGGTCTACCGAAAACTCGAGAAGGATATGATTCTATCTGGGTGATTGTAGATCGGCTTATAAAGTCAGCCCATTTCCTACAGGTCAAGACTACATATCGGGCGCCGCAGTCAATGCAAATTTATTTAAGGAAAATAGTGAGGTTACATTGGATTCCATTACAAATTATTTTAGATAGGGGTTCCCAGTTCACCTCACATTTTTTGGCAAAGTTTCCAGCAGGGCCTTGGGACAAAGGTCAAGTTGAGTACGACTTTCCATCCACAAACCGACGGACAAGCTGAATGAACAACTCAAAAATTGGATGACATGTTGCGGTCTTGTGTGATGGACTTTTGAGGTAGCTGGTTGGACCACCTATGTCTAATTGAGTTCGCCTACAATAACAATTTCCATTTTAGCATACAGATGGCTCCGTTCGAAGCCCTGTATGGGCAAAAATGTAGATCTCTACTGGGATGGTTCGAGGTGGGTGAGACGCAACTGTGCGGACCCAAAGCCATTCAAGAAACAAACGACAAAGTGCAGATAATTCAGGAATGAATCAAAACAACTCAAAGTCGCCATAAGTCTTATGCGGACCATCGCAAAAGAGATCTCGAATTTCAAGAAGGGGAGAAAGTATTTTTAGAAATCTATTCAATGAAGGGAGTGATGCGATTCAGCAAGAAAGGAAAGTTGAGCCCAAGGTTTATTGGGCCATATGAGATCTTACGAAGAGTGGGGAATGTGTCTTATGAACTAGCCTTTCCAGAAGAATTAGAAGCGGTGCATCCGATGTTCCATTTGTCAATGTTATGAAAGTACTTGCACGATCCAAGTCACGTCATTCGACCCTAAGAGATAGTTCTGAACGAAGAGCTTCAATATGAAGAAACTCTGGTAGAAATACTGGATAGACAAATTAAAGTATTAGGAATAAGGACATTGTCTCCGTGAAAGTCCTATGGAGGAATCACTCCACAAAAAGAGAAACCTGTGAAGCCGAAGACGCGATGAAAGTCAAATACCCATTCCTTTTCGCGTAAGGTAATAAAATGTGTTAAGTTGTTTGTATGTCTATTTGCATGTGTTGCGATCTTATTCACATTCGATGATGAATATTGTTTAAGGAGGAGAGAATGTTAAGTCCCAAACTAAAACAAATTTGAAAAAAAAAATACTAATGTGGCATTAAGGCCATGATTTTCAGGTTCCCCCCCTCATCTCCCTCAAATATATATATTAATGTGGCATTAGAACAAATATTACCTTTAGCAATCAAGTTTGACAGTTCTTTCGCGGTCACGAAGAAGAAAATAAAGGTGAGAAATAGCAATGGATCTTGGACCCGGTGGATCCAAATCCATTTTATAGGATATGGATCTTCAAAATTTGGACCCGACGGATCCGGATCGGAACCAGATCCATTTCTGACGGATCAGATCTGGATCTGGATCTGGATCTTGTATTTGAGATCCGTATCCGGTCCAGATCCGATCCGTGGATCCATTTTTTATTAAATATATCCATAACCTAGAATGTAATTTTATAAGTATTTTCTTAAATGTTTTTTATAATTTATATATTGGGTAAATGGTTGAACTAGGATAAGGCACAAGTCACACATCCATGTAATTTATCTTTGAAGTTTCATTTCTTTTACCTATATGCTCTCTGCAGTTTTCCATATTTTCATTTCTATAAAAAGAAAAAATTATCACTCTTCTTTAAATTTTCCTTTCTTGAATCTGCTAGTTGTAAGCTTTAAGTATCTTTCTCTCATTTGTTTGATCAACAAAAAAAAATGGGACTTTTGATATATGACTGACATTGTTTTATATTGTTTAATGAAGTCAATCAGTAGAACTACAAGTGGAGCATCACTAAAGCCTTAAAAAATTAGCTCAAAGTTGCAACCTGTTCAGCATCACTAATGAAGTCAATCGTTTTTATTTTCTTGTGATGCTAAAACTTTGTTCAGTATTTTGGAAGAATGATGTCATGTTTGTGCAGGTTGATTGAATGAACTCAATCATTTTTTTCAATCAGATTGCGTTTCATTTTGTCATAAAAGTTTCAACACGTGAGAATATTATTCAAGCCAAAAATATTTACATGTAGATCCAGATCCGATTCGTGGACCCGGTGGATCCGATGGATCTGGATTTGGATTTGATTTTTATGGACCCGATAGATCTGGATCCAGGTATGAAAAATGGATCTGGATTTCGATCTAGTAGGATCCGGTCCAGATCTAATCCGTTGCCATCCCTAGTTTCTCTTACTCATAACTCTTAGTATAATCCCTTATTTTGAAGTTACAATACATATTAGAATATGATCCGGATGTTGAAAGAATGATCATGAAGTTTTTGTTAGTAGGTTATTTGATAACTAGTTTGGGTCATGAAATTACAATTTGTTTCGCTGAGTTATGTCTGTTAGAATTGGATGAAATTTTACAGGGTTGTATATCTCTTTGTGAAGATCATATTGAGCCCAAATGGGGCTAAAACGAACATACAGTTTGATAGTTATCGCAGTTAAAAGTTTCTACCTCGGATCGAATGAAATCCAGAAGGAAGACTGTATAACGGAACAACTGTACATATCGATGAGGAATATGAGACGTTGTGCTGAGTAAAAGTTCTAGGTTTCTCTATTCTCGACAGTTTGAGACTTTACAGAGATTAATCAGACTTACGGATAAAAAGTTATGACTGTTTTAAGATTGTATTTTGTTTTACAAAAAGCTGGCGAAATAGGTTTTTGAGAGTTGTTAAAATAAAAGAACTGAATGATTCAGTGAGGAATCTTAATGGTTGTGCTGAATGAAAGTTCTAGATTTTTAGTACTCGACAGTTTGAGACATTACGGAGATAAATCTGACTTACGGATAAAAAGTTATGACTGTTTTAAAGATTGTGTTTTTTTTCTAAAAACTTCTGGCGAGACAGTTTTCATAGGGTTTTTTCTTGCGTGAAATGGTACTAGATATACTAAACATTTTCAAAGGAAACTTGGGATAGTGATAGATCTCCGTGTTACCTTCGACTTGGCGTAAGAAACACCTTATTTGAAGTTACGGTTTGAGAGTTATAACCCTTACAAGTGGGAAGGGCGAAAAGATGAAAGAAGGAAATATTATTTGAGTCTTTTGAACATATAACATATATATACAAATATATAAATGCATTGGATCGGGTTGCACATACCACAACAAATATATAAATGCATTGGATCGTGTGCACGACCGCAATAAATATATAAATGCATTGGATCGGGTTGCACGTACCGCAATAAATAGATAATATAAATGCATTGGACTGGGTTGCACGTACCGCAATAAGTATATAATATGTTATATGGGATAAAGCAGGGGTACTGGTTAAACTAAGTATTTTTCTTAGGATGAGTGGGGAGGAGATCTTGCCCCTAAATATTTATTGGCTTATATAATGAAAGTATTGTAGACTGTTTTTTTTTCCACAACATGCTTATTATGTTTATACTTTGATTGTAATTAGAAAATTGTGAGTTTACTTTGGATTGTAAGGCAAGGTTCTCACTCAACCACAGATGGTAGGGCTGACTCTTTTAACTAACATATTTTGGGAAAGTGCGATAAAGGGAAAGTTCTGCAACAGGGCTAGCGATTGTCCCGCAGTCCCATTGTTTCACCAACCCATTGCTTCGGACTTGGTGACTTTCATTCTTAAATAAGTAGGTGGAAGAAGTTAGTCTCATTATCTCGGGGGATGTCCCATGTGAGATGGTTTCCTTTCAAACTTCGAAATTACTATTTCCATATGTGGAATTTCCATTAAGTCTAGGTAGAAGTTCTGGTTGTACGAGCATGGGCTCGCGCTCTTATTAGTTATGTACATGACACTTTTACTTTTATTGTTATTACTACTTTGCACTTAAATACAGGTTTAATTTGGAAAGAAGTGTATTAAAATGATTCGCCTGGAGGAAAAAGGGAAGGTTGTCCAGGTGCCATCACGCTATAAGGGAAGACTATAGAAAAGTCGGGACGTGACACCTAGGAAACCTCAAAGACATCTGAAAATTGAAGAACCACCTCACACGGTATAAACTGGGGCAGAATTTTTGAGAAGATCTAAAAAATTCAACAATCCGGCTCGAAGGATTAGCCGGTCCAAGTCCATAAACTGGAGCAAAATTTTTGAGAAGATCTAAAAAGTTCCATCAACAATCCGGCTCAAAGGATCAGCCAGTCAAAGCTCATAAACTGGGGAATTTTTTTTGAGAGCATGAGAGTCAGCCAACTCAAATATGCAACCTAGGGAAATTTTTGAGTGGGTCTTGAAAATTTCATCAAGATCAAAACAAAGAGCAAAAAGCAGAGCAACGAAGACGGTAAAAAAACCTTGCACAAGCGAATAATGTCATGACATGAATTAACAATATTTTAAATACAAAATGTTTTAGCTAAAAGTTCTCTTTTATAGTCAAAATATTTTCTCCCATTTACCAGGATCGAAAGAAGGGGTCAAGACTGGAAAATGGAGAAAAAACACAGCAGGAGTCGGCAACACAGATTGACTGTATAGGAAACTAACAAATCTTTCTGTGATTGCAGGTCACCAGAACGTCGTCAAAGGGATGGCAGGTTTTCCTACTAACTTATTTATGCATGAATGAAACAGGTACAAAAGAGGCCATTCCGACATCGGAAGATGATTGACGAGCCTCGGAGAGCCACCAACAAAGCAAAGACACAACACCAGACCTGAGAGCCACAACCAGAAGACACTGCCACAAAGGGAATAAGGTAAAAGGTACAACCTAACCTCGAGAGTCTAGTCTTCGAGTGATGTATTCCAGCCGAAGGACTGTAGTCTTCACTCCAAAGAGTCCGAATGATGTAATTATAGTTGAAAGGATACATGCTTCATTCGAAAGTCAGGTGATATAATTCTAGTCGAAAGGCTGCAGGCTTCACCCCCAAGCCCGAATGATGTAATTCTAGTAAAAAAGATGCAAGATTTATTCCAGAGTCAGGTGATGTAATTACAGGTTGCAGGCTTCACCCCCAAGTCCGAATGATGTAATTCCAGTTGAAAGGCTACATGTTTCATTCTAGAGTCAGGTGATATTATTCTAATCAAAAGTCCGCGGGCTTCACCCCCAAGTTTGAATAATGTAATTCTAGTCGAAAGGTTGCAAGCTTCATTCCAGAGTCAAGTGATGTAATTCCAGTCAAAAAGCTACGGGCTTCACCCCCAAGTACGAATGATGTAATTCCAGTTGAAAGGCTGCAAGCTTCATTCCAGAGTCAGGTGATGTAATTCCTGGCAAAAGGCTGCAAGATTCACCCCTAAGTCTGAATAATGTAATTCTAGTCGAAAGGATGCAGGATTCATTCCAAAGTCAGGTGATGTAATTCCAGTCGAAAGGCTGCAGCCTTCACCTCCCAAAGTCTGAATGACGTACTTCCGGCCAAAATCCGCAGTTGTCATTCTCCAAAAATAAAACTACAGGATCAACAATATCTACCAGGGAGGGAAAGATGGTGTCGCAGGTGACACCCGCCGGAACAAACACTCCCTAGTAAGTCAACAGGGCCAGATGATATCGCAGGTGGCGTCCGCTCAACAAAATTTAAGTAGAGCCAGACGGTGTCAAAAGAGGCACCCGCTAAAAAAAAATCACCCAAAAGGGGCCCACCAAATAAAACCACGCAGGTATGAAAATATAAATCAATAACATATACGTAGGTCTCAGCATATGGAAACATATCAAAGCTACCGGAGGTAGAAAGTAGGAATACCAGATCCAGATATATGCGGAGCAAACGTGGAACTTGTTCTTTGGCAGCCGGTAAAAAATATGTGCCAACGAGAGTCAAGATCACTTCACATGAGCTTGAACATCACTCCGCACTAACCTCGCTCGCAAATCATGATGTTTTTATTTTTCAAACCCGTAACCAGTTGGATGTATACCGAAAAGGTCAAATAGATACTCACATAAGGGATACCCTTTTAAGTCCATCTAGTCGAAATACAAATGACTTGATTCAAAAAGCTGGAGATATGTATACCACTCAATCTCCGAGGATAAGTCACATTCCAACAAGATTACTCTAGAACTTTCCGATCTGATATTTTTGTCTTATCGGCGTTTTAGTTATTCTATTGAGTCAAACTACAAGTTCCTGAATTTCCATATAACCTGAGATATGTAGGAATTCCAGAACCCAGGGTCCGACCACTATTTTAAAAAATTACATAAAAACATAAAGAAATTTCTTATTGATGGACTAAAAACTAGATAAGTCAAAATTTGCTGCTCAGGGATGGTCTAGCCATCCCCGAACAATGAAGTGGCAGTCGTTGACACCTAATTTTTATCCTCAAGTAAGTTTACTTAATTATTCAATATTCTCGAGTCACAGACGGAGTGAGATATATTTTTCACAACACAATTATGATTTTACACAATTATTTTGGGAGTAATTTGTCATTTCATTTGACAAAATATCACTTGGTATATATATTGTATCCTAATTTTACATAATTTGATCATTAATTGTAATTTTGGAATTTTAGCCGAAAACTATAAAGGTAATTGTCCCAAAAGAATTTTAAAAATAAAGGATTAATGTTCCGCTCCGTCAAATTCATGAAAATGTTAATTAAATATGATAATACAATTGCATCTCAATTTTAAATCATGTTTTAGAATTAAAAAAGGCTTTGCATGACTTAAATTTCCTAAATCCTGATTAATGTCAAATTTAGACTCAAAACGAAGCTTGAAATTGCTATTTATGAAATTATTTCGTCATTAGTTAATTTAAAAGGTGGACACAATTTCAAAATATGACCCAAAACTTGGTTTAATTCAAATCAACATTATTTGCCCCCTATTCTCTGTTAAAATTTGACCAAGCCCAGGCATAGAGGCCTAGAACATAGCCCAAGCCTACCATCTGGGCGTAAGTTCAGATGCAACAAAGACATTTTGGCCATTTACCTTTTCCCCAATTGACGAACCTTAGCTATTGCTTGTCCTCTTCGTCTCGACGCCAAAAAAGGCACACATCGGTTGTACGGTGCCTTACCCTCAGTTTGGTTCGCCTATTTCGGGCAAGGGCATTAAATGCTCTTTCCCTTATCCCACCATCTTGCACAAGAACGCCACCATACCCACCCTATCCCCAGGTGAGGTCGCCCCTCTACCTACGTTCTCAATGAGCATTTATTGCTCCTTGTCTTATTACAATTTTAAATTATACATTATTATTGGTTGAGAATCGAATTGGAGGGAAACTTCCCCCCAAATCTAAGTTCTCCCACATAAACCTTATGTGCTCTGTTAGGGTTTCTATTCTCTCTATAAATACAGACCCTTTGTCAATAATTGAACGGTCTGCGGAACTTGATTTATACATTCACATTGATTGAAAGCCATTTCGAGTTTTAAATCGGTTAATTAATCTAAGTTTGTATCCAAGCCCTTTGGTGGAATCCAGAGTTGATTAATTGACCTTTAGTTTCTAATCCTTTGTTTTTGTGTGTGATTTGCGAGTTCGAGGTGCGGAAAAGGAAGAACAAGCCACCTTTGACCTTTCGGCTGCCTCCACACAAGGTAAACACACCTTCTTTCTATTTTTCTGTTTTAAATTCAAGTATGTGATCTATATGATATGTTTTTGTTCTTGTTAAACATGTTTTAGTTTAAATTAATTGTTGTTTGAGCTTGTTAAATTGGTTATTAATCATATTTAGTTAGTTTAGGTTTTATTTTTCCATTAGGATAACTGTTAAGCCTATCTAATGGATACTTGTTGGTTGTTTATGGTTATTAAATAAATGTTGAACATGTTTATTTATGTGTTGATTATTGTTTGGATTTAGTATGTTGAGTGTTAGCATGTTTAGGCCCCTGTTGGTACTATTTGTGATGATACTGTTACACCCCGAATTTTCACGCTCGTATGCGTCATAAGTAAAGTAACGTAAATCTCGGTGAGGCTAAGATCTCATATTTGGATGAAAATAAGTTTAAATATGTGCTACGAAAGTTTCCCAAGAATTTGGGTTCAAACGAATCAAAGATAGATAAGTTCGTTGAAACTCGGGGAAGGGCAGGCGGAATTTCGAATAGGATTTTTGGCTCAACGTGGATGGGATATATCTGACGGTATATGAGTGATTATGGGGTGTATAACCTATCTAGTTTAAAGTTCAGGGAGTCTTCTTTCTAATGAAACAAACCTTTCATCGATACGACATTGGAGTAGAAAGATATTTGCATTTTTGTCGGACTGTAATTGCCGGCAAACTGGCCAAGGTAGCTCGCTGAGGGAGCTGTATAGCAAGGTTGTTTCTTGCCCTGGGCTTCTCTCATCAAGCTAGGGTGACAAAAATGAGGCGGTGGGATTTTTTTTAAATGCCCAACTCGACTCTTACCTCATTTGGTACCAATTTCCGAACCCTAAATGCTCTCAATAGATCTCTAAATAGTTCCCATGGCTTCCAAGTGAAAATCTCTAGGTATATAACATGAATCTCTCTTTGGAAAGATCGTTATACTAGTTCTGCTTCCAATCTTCTTGTTTCTACAGTTGTTGTGGAGTTCCCCAAGTAAGGAGGATGTGCATCCTTGATGGAACTAAGTGTTGAAGGTGAGAATCTCCATCTTCTTATTGTGTATGAGTTGTTTAAACTCTTGGAGTATCAATTGCTAAAAACTAACAAGACGATAGTCGAGAATCGTAGAGTTGTATTGTGTATTGTTGTTAGGGCTGTTTTGTTGAGATTTTGTATTGGTACAAGTGTGGAATCTTGTTTGTATGTATTATGAAGATAAGGAAAGGAATTATCGAAAGTTGTTGTGTTGATGTATCTATAGGTTTCCATGGTTAAGAAGTTTAAGAACTTATCCTCACAAGGTGTGTGACAAAATGTCTAAGTGAAGATTTCCTTTAGCTATTTAATCGATCTTGATACCAAATCGTTCATATAATGTAGATTATCATTTGTAGAGCGTTTGAGAGCTCGTGAACTATCGATATAATCTATGTAAGACTATCCCTTTCTTTCAATAGCATGAATCCAAAGAGTTATCATTTTCGATAAGAAACATCAAAAGCTTCGTTCTATTGTATATTGAAATCTCTTATCGAGAAGTATTCATTTTTTATTCTTATTCTCATAATCATTGTTGTTGTTTACTGATTTATCTTATCATAAGTCTTCGAAAAGAAGCATTCCAAAGAATTAATTGTCGAGTCGATCAAGAGTCGTGTCAAGGCATAGTCAAAGAGTTTATGAGTTTCAAAAGAGGCCAAAGGTCCATTGTAATCATAGTCTGTTGTCCACACCACCAATTCCCACTAGTATTGATAAATTTTGTTTCATTGACATTTGACATCATGCATACAATCATGATCATATACATATATATATATATTGTATCAGGTTGCATGTTCCACAATATATACATACATATATATATATATATTGGATCGGGTTGCACGTTTCGCAATATATACATATATATATTGGATCGGGTTGCACGTTCCGCAACATACAAATATATATTGGATCGGGTTTCACGTTCCACAACATATGCATATATATTAGATCGGGTTGCACGTCCCGCAAGATATACATATATATATATTGGATAGGGTTGCACGTTCTGCAATATATACATATATATAATGATCGGGTTGCGCGTTCCACAACACATACATAAATCATTGTGCACATTGCATTACATTTCCATACATACACCTTAAGAGTATACATAAGAGTAATGACATGTCATACACCTCGCACAATAAGACGAGGGTAGTTTATACAGTAAAGGCCTATCCAGACAGGTTGTGTTAAGTTCCCATATGGCATCCAGGTTGCTTCATGCTTTCCCTTAAATCTTATTTCTTCATTTTGCTCTTGTGCTTTCCTTACATCTTATTGATTCATATTGCTATTTATACTTTATATTCTCGGTACATTATTTCTTACTGACATCCCTTTTGCCGGGGGCGCTGTGTGTTCATGCCGCAGGTTCTAATAGAGACTTTCCTAGGACACCGCAGTAGGAGTTGTCGAGGTTCAGCCTCATTAAGTAAGCTTCGTCTTTATACTGTCTCTTCCATTCGGAGAAGTATTGTGTATTTCTCACTCAGTCATTGTATCTTAGAGTCCTTGTATAAGTCAGACCAGATTTTAGGAAAGAAGGTTGTTGTAAGGATCAATATTTAAAGATTTTTTTTATGAAAGTTATCATTTTATATTGTAATTTGTTCTCTTCCACTTTTGTTTAACCTTCTTACAGATGTTTTTGGGATTGGTTCGCTTACCGGAGGAATTGTGTAGGTGCCAGCACGACGCCCGTGATTTGGGTCATGACACTCACTACTTATAGTAATATCTTAAAATGTCACAATAATTTGAGGTACATAGAAAAAAATAAAAATAATTGATAAAAATATTCACAAATACTAAACCAACCAAGACAATTTATCAGGACTTTTGAGTGAAAATCTCTAATGAATAGCAAGATGATAAACACAAAAATAATATTTTAATAATATTCATTGCTCAATTCGACTATCAAATACATACATTTCTACATCTAAAATATTTGATGAAATCATAAAATATTACGAAGGACTATTACCTCCCGTAATTTCGGACTATGATTTGAACCACTCAATATATGTAAATATTCTCGAGTCCTGAAGAATTTTTGTCATATTCAAGTTTGCAAGTAAAGAGCTTGGTGTATAAAAGACGAAGTCCGAAAATGATATTTAGGATTTAAAAGTGTGACGATGATGACTGAAAATAATACTTAGTGTGTGCATAAAGATATTATAGACCAATGTTATACCACATGATTATGATAATGGATATATGAGGTGTGTATAAAAATATTTTTATTTAATGGAATTGAGATCAAGAAAGTAATTATGTGTGTAATTATTTAAGTGTGAAATTATAATGGGAGTTAAAAAGTAATTGAGATAATACACGTGAAGCTTGAAGATGTGGCAGCAAGTGGGATGTGTTCCATATACATTAGGTGATAGTGGTGCCACGTGTAAATGACCAAAGATCATATTAGTTCCTTAAATCAATTGTTTGACTTCACTTAAGGAGATATCTTGCTGCATATATATTTTAGGATCAGAAACGTCTCATCCTATATACGAAGTAACGGACATTTTCTTTTAGGAGATCAAAGTGTAATTTTTTTCTCAGTAACAATATACGGATTTTGCTTACCGCTTCGATCTCGCTGTTTCGTTTTTGGGTGTCATTGAATTTGGATTTTCCTCAAAGTAAAGTAAGTTAAAGAAGAATAGTTCTTGATATGTAAGATATGATTCTCCTCTCCTAGATATATTTAAGTTCGTCTAGGTCACAACTAAATTATTAAATGAGGAAATACGACAATTATACCAGAAATTATAGTTGAATTTTGTTAGTGTCGTGTGGGCTGTTGGTAGTTGTTCTAAGTGGTTGATGGCTGGAAATTGATAACTTTGGCATGATCGTTGTTGTTCTTGTTGTTAAACTAAAGGGAAGTAAAAGAAATAGAGGAGATGCTGCCCGTTTGATTATAGAATAAGTTTACTTTTCGGATACGAAGTTGGGTCGTTTATAGCCTAACGTCGATATCGTTATTGTGTTATAGAGTAAGGATGAGAAGATAGACGCAACAAGTTCGTTACAACAAGCAAAAGAAAGGTATGTTAAGGTTATCCTTTTCATACTTGGCATGGTCCCTTATCGGAAGTAATCATAAAATGAGTTATATTCGGAAAAAGAGTTTCGATTTCATTTCCTTAGAGTTCTATTGTTCTATTATCCTATATGTCCCTTGTTTAGAATACTTTCAGTATTTAGAGATTATTGTTATGAAGTAGAGTTGTTGATAGATTTATATGTCTATTGTTGATAATTATTGGGTTGTTATTGAGATGGCACCGAATCTCATACGACGGGGTAGATACACACTGAGCCTCATACATTCGGATAGATACACATCGAGCCTATACGACCAAGTAGATACACACCGAACCTATATGGCCAGGTAGATACACAATGATCCTATACGGCCAGGTAGATACACATCGAGCCTCCTACAGCCGGGAAGATACACACCGAGCCTCCTATGGTCAGGTGGATACACACCGAGCCTCCTACGGCTGGGTAGATACACACTGAGCCTTATATGTGACCGAGTAGATACACATCGATCCCTATACATGGTCAGGTAGATTTGAGAGTGTATTATGTATATAAGTTGAGTAGATACAGAAGAGTACAGTCCAGGCTACCTCTAACCTTACTTTGTTCAGCAGACTTATATTACATTTTTAGTTATTTATCATCCTTACATACTCAAAACATTATTTCGTACTGACGTATTTTTATTTATGGATATTGCACCATGCCCGCTGGTTCGGAGAGACATGTGCTGAGGCCTCCCGAGTAGTACGTTAGAGTTCGGTCGATCGGTAAGCTCAATCTTAGTCGGGGTTACCATGTCCATGTTTTAAGAATATTCTTGTATATATAGACATTACGGGTAGGTCGGGCCCCTGTCCTGATCATAGCACAATTATACTCCTCTAGAGGCTTGTAGACCTATTCATTTTGTTAGGTGTGTCAATATGATGGCCTTTCCGTCCCGTATGTACATATATATTTTGGGTTGACTTCGTTTTAGAAGAGATAACTGTTATTATAGATTGCGCAGGGTATGTCTTTGTCGGCCTATATTAGTGTTGTGTTTAGCATCCACTAGTTATAGAAGGTTCGCTCGGGACCAAGTAAGGCACCAGGTGCTGGCCACGCCTCCCCAGGTTTGTGGCGTGACAAGGATAACTTACAAAAATTGGCGGCATTAACCTAAATTTCAAGAAGAGATATTTAACTTATTCGATGAAAGTCATATTTATTTTAACTTACGTCCTTCTTTGAAGTTTTTAGGTGCATAATGAAATCGTGAAAAATATATGTATTTATAATTCGTATGGATATTTGTTTATAATTTATTCTTATAACTAATTCATGCAAATTATGTTAAAACTGAAAAAATAAAACCGTCTTTGTCACGACTCAATTTTTAGCCGTGAAGGCACTTACACTCATCCAGTAAGCAAACCATTCACAATCGATTAAGAATGTTTTAAACAAGTATATTATGTGGAAAGAATAAAGTAAAGTCATTTCAATTCATAAGCTAAGTCTCATAATCATAAATACATAGATAAAAAACTACAACCCAAAACCTGGTGTCACGAGGACAAGAGCTAGTATAGTAAAAGATACAAATCTAAATTGTCATCCCGAATACACTATGTAAGAGTGAAAAAGACAGAAATGAAGTAAAGCAAAAGGAATCTGGTGTCGCAGGTCAGCCAACAACTCACTCCGAATCAGCGAAACAGTCAACTCAATAGTCGGTGACTCCACACACTCCACTAGTACTAGGAACATACTCTACACACAAAAAGGAGCAGCAAGTGTAGAGTGAGTACGAGAAAATAACGTGTATCCAACATCATTGTTAATCAACCTAAACTAAAGCAGTGACGAGTGTTGGTCTTCGAATGCTTACTCCCACTTAACAACTTTTAGTTCAAAGGGCATAACCGTAATTCAACAAGTAAATGATAAATAACTTACACAGTTCAACAAATATCCAAGTATTGAGTCAAGTGAGATAATCACATTGCAACCAATCTTTCAATTAGGTAATACACAGAGAGTCAATGAAATGATATGAGATGCTACGTAAATCCAATGCAAAGGCCAGCGTACCACCGGTTTACACACCTTCCTTTAATAGGGATGCATTACTTATGGCGGACTCACGAGGTCCATACACCACTTAGAACCATTTCTCACTGGGTTCTCATCCAATTTGACTCCTATCACGATCTAATTTATGGGTAATGATGGAACCTATACTAACCCTACCGGTAGGCGAACCATCCCAATGATGATATCGTTTTGCAAGGAAAATAGAAAAGTTTAATACATAAGAAACATCATCCAATCGTCTTAATATAGATAGATAAAAGTGCGGAAGGATAACATAGCCGTTACAACCCTAAAATATTGTCTAGATCGTACAAGATCACTAAGATAAGTCTGATTGTCATGACCCAAAATCGAGGGTCATGATGGCACCGACTCTCACGAGTCGGTAAGCCAACCGTTACCCAAAATAAATAAAGTAAATAAATACGGAAAAATAATAAGAAAAAACAACTTTTAAGTCGTTAATAATATCCATAGATTAGCCAAAATACTAAGTATGAAATCCCTTAAAATTGGGTGTTACAGTACAAGAACTAACTAATGAGTAATACAAGTCTGGGAATACATATGTCCCGAAAATACATAAAAACTGTCTGATTGAAAGGATAGAATGTAAATGATAATGGAAGATCCGGTGCTATGAGTCTCTATTGGCTCACCCCGAATCGTCCAAGAGTAGCTACTCAATAGTAAGAGTGACCGCGTGCCTCACTGGTACTAGGAAATGAAGTTGCACACAAAAAGGGGAAAAAAGTGTAGCGTGAGTATGAGAAACAACGTGTACTCAGTAGCATCGTTGACCGACCCTATCCTAAATGCATATGTGGGCTGGTCTACCGATTACTACTACTACACCAATTGCTAGATAATCCAACACTATAACCAACTTCAAGTATACATGATTTTGGGGTTCAAGCCTAGGTTATAACATCTAGTCCCTAAATCAAATCAAGTGTACACATAGTCAAGTCACAGGAATACAATTAACAGTTTTAGCACTAATCAACAGAATATAAATGAAATGGTAGGAAATGCAAATGCATATGCAACGCAAGGCCTTATTGCTCATCACCAGTACACACACATTCAAATTATATGAATCGTGACACATGGGGGATTTGTGAGGTCCATATACCACCGGGAGTCATTTCTTTTCGAGTTCTTTAGCCATATTAGGCTCTCAATCATATCACTTAGCCAAATGTGAGCTTACATTACCTGTCATTAGCCAATACTAGGCTCATAATACCTCATCACTCCATCTGGAATCATTTCCCTCGGACCCACATATGTATCAGCAAATGTGCATGCATGAGATACCATATGAAGCATGAATATTACATGCATAATAACCAAGAAACAAGAATATACAATAAAATTTCAATATTTAACCAATAAAGGCCGTAAAGATCCAACCTTTAACCATTTCATTATCAAGACTCGACCTTTAGCTTCTTTTTCTCTTTTAAATGAGCATGTAGGAGTGATGGAACACATAAACACAAGTAAGACGGAAAATAATAATAGTGCGGAAAGTATGGGCCTCATACCCCAATCAAAGATCCATAGGATCGTACTATACTATCAGCTAGTACCCAAAGCATGACATTCACTATTCAATTTAATGCACAAGTGCCCATAACATATCATCGGTACCCGATACAAGTGCTCATCACCTCACAAGTATCAGGACCTTCTTATTATCCCCATTACCCCTCTTAATTAGTTTATTAGACCAACCATAACGCTTAAGATAAGGTACAAGATCTCAACTTGCCGGTATTAGAAGCTCGAGAATCACAATAAAGCTTTGCCTTTTCACAATGCCTCCAAAATGTGCCAATCTATTCAAATATTGATTATATGTAAACACACGAGTCTATTAATACCCATATTACTATAATAAACCATTAGACCTAAAAAGTCACCTAAAAATAGGATCCCAAGCTTTGAAGGGTACAACGGAAAATTTATTCCAAAAATCACTTTACCCATCCTTTATGGATCGTAGATATTAAATATCATCAAACTCTAACCTCAAAATCATGCTCAATTGAAGAAATCTTTACATTTGAAGCTTAGGGTTTATTTTTCCCAAATCCCCAATATAAATCATGGATCTAATATGGAAATCTCTACTAATTAATGATACAAATGTAAAAGGGGAGTTAAAATATTACCCACTTGATGAATCTTGCAAATCCTCTAAAAATCTCCTCAATCCGAAGTCTAGGACTCAAAATATAAGAATGGAACTCAAAATAGCATTTTTGAGGTTTTAATTCGCTCGACAAAAATTGCCTTTCGCGATCGCAGGCCCCAGCCTTGCAATCGCAGAGCATTACCCCGACCCCACCTATACGATGGCCTTCACAAATGCGATAGGCCAAATGGGATCATGAAAGAGGACCATAAGACACACCGCGATCGCGGCAGGTGTCTCGTGGTTGTGAGGAAGGCTTACAAGAACAGAATACTAGGAAAGTTTGGTCTCTTTGAAACTCATAATGGACCCTCAAAACTCATCTGAGACCCCACAGATGCAAACCACTCCTAAAATACGTAACGAATCTGCTTGTGCAGTCGGAATCATCATATGAGGTCATCTTAACCAAAACTCATATTAAAACTCTTAGGGGTCGTTTGATATGATGGATAAGCAAATATAGTTTCGGAATAAAAATTTTGTACCTCCTTATCCCATGTTTGGTTTGAATAAAATTTTCGGATAACTAATCTCTGGATTTGTTATCCGAAATTATAGTGTTATTTTATTCCACATTGAGGATGGAATAACTAATCCCGGAATTAGTTATCCCAGGATAACTTGTTTCCCAACCAAACGAGCCCTTAAGACATAAAATTTCAACCCAACACTCGACATACTCCCGAGTGCTTCGGGAATCAAACCCAAGATTCGACTACACCATATTCGACATTCAGGACCTGATGGAATCAACAAAACTTTAAAAAGACTCAAATGCCATCGATGATGACTTTAGTCAACTAAATCTCATTTCTTAACTTAAGACTTTCTAAATTTCCCAAACTTATCCGAAATGCACTCGATTCACTCAGGACTCATTCTAACAGTCCATGTAAGTCAGAAGCATGTTTTGGAGTTAATAGAACTATCAAAATTTGATTATGGAGTCATCTACTCAAAAGTCAACTCTTAGTCAAACTTTCCAAACTTGAAAATCTCAAAACTAAAAACTTAGGTTTTCTTCCGTTATTCTCATCCATTTGCTTCGGGAATCGTGCCACCCCTCCCCCATATCAAAATCACCATAACAAGTCTGGGGAAAAGGGTAATTATGGAAAAATAAGTAAAATAGTCAAAACGACCTAATAGGTCATCCACCATTTAAACACATGTTTGCACTAGAACATGAAAGAGAAAAGAAGTACTTGAATATCTGAAAATCTGAGGGTATGTAGTATGCATGTCTGTCTCAGTCTCCCAGGTGGCCTCCTCAATCGAATGCACTACAAAATCCTAACAATCTCGGAGGCAAAGCCAACTCATAAACTACCTCACCGATGCACTACACAATCTCAAAAGGAGCAATATACTTGGGGCTCAACTTGTCCCTCTTCCCAAACCTCATCACACCCTTCATGGGAGAAACCTTTAACAGAACTTGTTCACTAACCATGAACTCTAGATCATGAACCTTTCGATCCACATAACACTTTTTCCAACTCTGGGTTGTGAGAAGTCTCTCCTATATAGACTTGACCTTGTCGAAGCAGTCACACTATAGATATATACCCCAAGGTCTAACCTGAAATGCATCAAACTAACCCATCGGAAAATGACAACTCTTACCATACAATGCCTCAAATGTTGACATGATGGAATGATAACTTTTGTTGTAAGCACACTCCGCCAAAGGTAAAATTGATCCCAATAGCTACTAAAAACAATCATACAGGCCCGCAACATATCCTTAAGGACCTGGATAGTCCGCTTGGACTGACCATCAGTCTGAGGGTGAAATGTTGTGCTAAACTCCACCCAAGTACCCAACTCTTTCTGCATAGATCTC
Organism: Anisodus tanguticus; assembly: GCA_034509755.1. Classification (NCBI taxonomy): domain Eukaryota; kingdom Viridiplantae; phylum Streptophyta; class Magnoliopsida; order Solanales; family Solanaceae; genus Anisodus; species Anisodus tanguticus. Next base: position 42,032,218 of record CM067540.1, on the reverse strand, counting down.
CAGAAATGGGATGTAAATTGTGTGCCCCGATCTGAAATGATAGAAATGGGCACCTCATACAATCAAACTATATTACAAATGTAGATTCTGGATAACTTCTCTAAATTGTAAATTGTCTAAACCAGTACAACTTGGTTAACCGATCCAAAATCACCCAAATAGCACCGACTTTTTCCAAAGTCTATGGTAACAGTACCACAAAATCCATAGAAATCCTCTCTCATTTTCACTCAGGTATAGGCATCATCTGAGTAAGTCCACCAGGATTTTGGTGCTCATACTTCGCTTGTTGACAATTCAAACACCGAGATACAAACTCCACGATGTCTCTCTTCATACTATACCACTAATAGTGTTGCTTCAAATCCCGATACTTTTTGGTAGCCCCGGGATGAATGGAATACCTCAAACTATGAGCCTCTTCCAATATCAACTTGATCAAATCCTTATCCCTTGGAACACATATGTGACCCAATACTTGATCAACTAGATCTAAGGTAACTATGTCAAGTATTCAGACCTCATGTCAATTTAGTGTTTAGGTCCAATCTCCGCTCAGCATTCAAATCTCATGTTGTAATACTCAGCATTTTGACAATCAAATATCATGTTATTATATCCATGCTTATACGTATTCATATCTCATGTCATTTTAGAACTCATGTATCCATGTTAGACCATCTTCATGTATTCATATCCCATTTTATGCTCCTCACGTCCATGTTATCATGTCATGTTCATGCTTATATTACAGTACCCATGTCATTCGTGCTTACAAATTCTTTTCCAAATCCCATGTACAATAGTCATGTAATCATTTAGTTCAATATCCATGTGTTCATGTCGAACCGGTATTCATGACAGATAGTATATATATATTCATGGCAGCTCAACATTCATGTTAGAGACATCCATGTTTAAGTTACCATGTTATGTCATGTCATGCATATTAAGATGCCCTGTGATGATTGTGTTTCACTTTGGTTAGATGGCAGGTATTTGAAAAATATTGGGATAGTCCTATTCACAGAGAAAACCCTGTCGAATTTTTTAAAAATTCCAGAAATTAGTCCCACTTCTAGCCACGACCATCATTTGAGGGAAAATGTTACATGATTCACATTCATGTATGCAGTACTCAAGTCTCATGTCCCGAGCCTTACGGTTTAGTTTTTGGGCTTGTCACCATTATGTGGGCTCATCGCCATATTTGATATTATTGTGTTTATTCATCACATATGCTATGATATCCTGATTGTACTAGGATTACTATTGATGGACTGCTTTGATATGAAATTATGTGTATTGGATTATATGTGTGTTATTGAACACATGAAAGCATGTGATATTTCATTTCCTTATTTGGTTGCATCTCATGATATCATGATATCTTGCCTTATATTGTCATTTACATTCATACACTCTTAGTTTTGTGATATTGATATGAGAGTGGTATGGATATGATGTGGGCCCAAGAGGCCAGAAAGGTAAGAACACTTATGAGATTATAGAAATATTTAGATGATGATAATACGGATGGCTCGAGGTGCACGACACAATGAATATTGATATGCGAGGAACGGAGTTGCACGCCTGCAACATGATATTATTCAAAGAAATGAGTCTAGGGATCTAGCTAGATTTGTGTGTAGAATTTCAGCTGGCTAGAAGCAGTATATGGACTTTGCGGGTTCTCCATTGGTGTATGGATCATAATTAAGCCTTGACGTACGGTATACAAGGTTGAGAAAGGTACCTTTCATATGAATTGCATTCATATCATACATACATCTATACATTGATTAATTGTGGTTTGGTAATGAGATACAATTAGTTATTGGAACTTGGGTGAAACCCTGATTTACTTGGATTGAATTGATTATATTGGATTGGAATAGTCGCTATGATTGATCTTGTCTCTGTGAATACTTGGAAATAGTGATTATGCTAGTCTCTATCACCACTTGGATAAATGGTTGAGGTTCTTGAATTGTTTTGGTTGTCGTGTGTGGCTTGTTTCCTTGTGTATGGGTTTTTGGGATTTAATAATTGAAAGTCTAAGTGTTTGATGTCAACTACTACTGTGGTCAGAAATGTAAATTATGCCATGACTATTGTCTAGGTCCAAGGAATTATGTGCATTTATGTGTTGTCTAGTAATTGATCGTTTGATTAGGTAATGAGTCTAGTAAGGAACCTGTGATAAGTGTCACTAGTGGAAAGGTAGATGTGGAACGAGCTATGTGTGTCAGACCATAACTGTATAGAGACTTAACTATGTGTAAATGCTAAGGTGAATAAAGGAGTTAACATAACCATGTTTAGCTTATGTGTAACACTCTTGGAAGCGTTCAAAAATGGTTGTTATGATTTATGTTTCTCATTTATTTAATGTGATAAGTCGGGTAAGTGGGGTTAATCTTGAGTATGACTTGAACAAGAGAGTACTAGTTGGTGGGTACTTTGATAGTAAGGTCCTTGTATATGTGAATGGATTGATTGTACTTGACTGTGATTGGAACCTTATGTGAACAATGTGACTTGAGGAATCGGTGAATTGATGTGTACAACGTGACTTATATGGACTATTGAACTATCTAGTACAAGTATATCTAGTGTCAACTTGATATTTATATCTGTTACGTATCTTCTGTCATTGTCGGCCTATGATGTCTATGGGGGAACGTTGTATACTCATGATATGCTTGTTGCATCATTTTTGATGCAGATACATGTCCCTCTGCCAGTTCGAGATCTTGAGTTTGAGTCTGAGAAGGTTGACTTCAAGTATTTAGGGTGAGGATGCTATATTTTCAGCTTACCTTGGATGCTCATTCTCTTACTTTGTCTTTACCTAGATTCAAGAGACACAATTCAGATTTTCAAACTATGTAGTTCAGTTTTGGCTTATGTGGTCTTTTATTCAGACTTGTATTTGTAATAGCACTCTTGTATTATTGACCAAATCTTGGGTGGTTGTATTTGATGATTCAGAGTTATGTTACGCTTTTACCGAAATATGAAATAGCTTACTTAATATTACTACTTCCGCAATTCTTCTTGATTTTTGTTGATAATTTGGGAAGTAGTTCGCCTACCAGTTCAACACCGATACCCACTACATGCCCAATATCCCTCAGCATTTATAACTACTACGTACTTCTATTGTAGTCTCGAAAAACTAAATTGTAGCCTACCTCATTGTCGAAGAGGAGCGCTAACAAATCAAGCCTCGGTGATTAACTTGCTCTTCCGATGTGCCTCGCAATAGTCGAAGTGTATCCACATACATATTATTCGTTAATACAAAGATTTCATAACATACAAGGATAAAGACCTTACAAATATGACTTTAAAATACTGACCCGGACCCATGTCAGCAAGACTCAAAAACCCTTATTACATACTAAGTAATCAAATCCTTAAGTTACTTAAAAATCTATACATAATTGAATCCCAATTGAACAATAATTAAAAATCCCCTATTCAAAATCCTAGAATTTCCCCCGTTTGAAAACAAGTTTTTTATAATCAAATTAAGCTTAAAAACATGATTATCTATCATCATCCAATCCTAATTCACAATAATATCACTTTTTAATCCATAAACCTCCCTTATTCTCATAAACACATGAAGGTCTTTTTCCGCAACTTAATATCATGCTAAACCACCATTAAAGAGTTAATAAACATCACTTAAGCCATAAAAATTAAAGGGTCTATTACCTCAAGGTCAAAAATGCTCCTAAAGCTCTTAAATTCCTCCAAGGAGGCGTTGATTTCGAGGGTTTGTTATTTGGGGAAAAGAAATATTCTCTAAAAATATTTATAGCATACCTGAACAGTATTTCCGCCCCAATAGAATTGACTCCACGGGAGTGGACCTACTGCGGCGGACAAACCCTTGCTGGGGCGAGGTCACTTAACACCTCAACCATCACCATGGTGGACTCGACTCTGCAGGCGCAGACGTGACCCTGCAGACATACCATCTGCCACGGCAAAAATCCACAATATTCAACCTTCCGCTTCGGCGAGCCAATCTCTTATCGAGGCAGACATGCCTGAGCGGACACCAGACACTAGATTATGAACAACAACCCAAACCTTCCAACGAACGCCAAACACACTCTCAAGATCCCCGAACACAAATCGAATACGCTCGTCTATGGTAAATAGTGCTCGTACCCTCGGATTTCACAAATAACCGAGCTAAGACATACTTTTCTAAATAAGCGTTCGGGAAAACCAAATAACCAAATTTCACAAATAAAGACACAAACACATCTAATTGCCTCGAGAAGTGAACCAATGACTCAACTAAGTCATAAATGACTCTCCGAAACTACTGGAAGCGACGGAACCCATAAATGAACCCATCTAGCCAAAAGTCAACTTTGAGTCAAACCAACCAACTCTAAGTTTCTAGACTTTAGGTTTTTCATCCGAACCTCATATAAATAGACCTTGGGATCCTTGCCACCCATCCCCGCACATCACAAACCCCACATAAAGATCATAGGAAGGGTAAAATAGTAAAATAAGGGTTTTTAGCTAAAATTGACCGAACGGGTCATTACATCAGATACCAATTAAACAAACGTTCGTCCTCAAACGGAAGAAGGAAATATCAGAAATTGATGAATAACCATGGAATCTTTTTTATAACCTTATGAGAGCACCAACCGACAAGAAATAAATTGAAAGAACTGCCTGTTCATTTAGTCAATCAAACTACTATAACTTACCTCAACACCCTAAATTTCATAATACTTCATAACCGAAATTTCCTCCACAATTAATTCTCAAATGTAAGTAGTGACTCTACTTAATTGCCTAACTTGATCATAGACATACCTCTATCCGTGCCAGATTGAATCCATAATTACCACAATAGTTACCAATATCCCTTAGTTGCAGCCTCAACCGTCATCTATCATGTACTGATAACTTAGTCTGATAATACTAGTCTTCCTTCTCAACTATCAATACTGTCCTTCACACCAAGATTCCTTAAAACACATAAACACACATCATCAGTTCAATTTCCCTCAAATTTCCAAACCACCATACTATAAACATGCCTACTGATTACTTTGTCATGCCAAAATCTGTAGAAAAATGACTAATCCCTCTGAAGACTTCCCATAACCAATTGTACTTCCTCAATGACTACCAAGTAATCGTCAAAACTATTAGAACTGTCTGAATTGCTGTCATCCAAAAATTATCATCAATCTTGCAATTTTGATGGGAGCCGGTAACATCGTCATACTTCCATTTCTAAAATGAAATCCCTCAAATCCTTGTCGGCGGTTTAGTAGAATACCACAAGTCCTCCAGTCAATGTAACATAGGCCATCGGCCCTAAATGAACAAATCTGTCCCGGAATAAAATACTCAATTTCTAAATCATCGTTAGCCACTTGAACGGATTCCAAATGAACTAGTAAGCTTTTCATAAACATGCTATGATCTCTTCCATCTATTTTCCTAATGAACAATCAAGAACGTGTCGTCACCCACAACTTTCAAGTTGGATTCTATCCAATTTATCAATTTAGCACCGACAAACCATACCCTTGATTATAATCTCCAAGTTCTTCAACTTCTACCGATACGCAAGTCTGATAGAACCACATGAACTATAAACATATCAAATCTTCCTCATACTTTATCTTAACTCACACATAACTCTGGACACCTTGTCGACCCCTATCTGTCATATCTCGCTAATTACCAGCCTTACCAATTTCTGACGTATCAACCTTACATTCCATTTACCTGTCATTGCCCAATTTATCCCATGTTCTAATACCCGAATACTCATCCATGCTATCAATCAACAATGTCTCAACACAGTGTACCACCTTTCGCTCAACACAAATCTCATGGAACATTCTTCATAACACTTAGTCAACTACGATAGACCTACTCCTCCAAGCATACCAAACCATTTCACCCGATTTTAAAGCCGTGATGATAATTCCCACATAATTCACAACTAACCCTAGAGTTTCCATACTTCAAATCCAAATTCTCCCCAATCCTCGAAGAGACACCTCACTCATCCTAAATTAGATCAACACACAATTATCGATTTCTTACGTTTCCATCTTTTCTTTCAATCATAATTTCCACTGTCAACCGAGCCTTACTCGAGCTTGTCCCAGAATGTACAGAAATATCGATGGCCTCACACAATAACTGAACCAATCCTGGAGATAGTAGAATATTGCACACCAAATCACGGAGAGTTTCCCCCGCTCACTCCAACACTAAAACTGGGAGTTCTTCCCAGAATCTGGAATCTTCCATGTACCATTTCTTATAATATTCCTTGACTAGAACAGGTATCGACCCACTCTGGTTTCTCTGACCAAAATCCTTTAGTACCTACTAGGTAACTCAAACCATTATTGAACTGGTCCTTAATCTGATAGTTAATCCTTAATTACGAAACATATACCCTTGCTAACACTCTCATATAATTTCATCGAAATACCCTTACCAAAAATCCTTGATCTAAATAATCTCTTTCTATACCAGTCCATGCGTTCACTGACCCGATCTTCGATACATGAAGCCTTTCATAACTAAAATTAGATCAAACTGTCGTCAACCCGTTACCATAAATATTCCTATTGACCAACACCTTATTCGAGAGTCTATATGATGTTTTCCTGCGAAAACCTAATCTTTACCATTTCTTGCCGAAACATAACATTTCCAATTAACCGTGCAATTTCCCTATCCTTCGATCACGTCCAAAGTCATTATACCAATAACTATCGAACTTCTCATGTATTGACCATTAAATATCATGCCCATAAATATTATCCAAGAACTAACTGTAACACCCGGTAATCCCTCGATAGAACCTCACACTCGTCTAACACAAATGTTATTCCTATTAGTTAATCACTGGCTCCCATTAGCCTACGACGAGTCCAACATACCAACGCATATACAACTTTTTCACTCACTCGATACTCAACAACTGCGAAATAACTTACAACTCAACCATCTCTTGGTCTCAACAACTCCCCAATCATCACTAACATCGAAATGCCAAGTGAACACACAAACACTCTTAGGTAAAGAAATGCGATAGTCTATTCCATTAAGCTTCACTTATCATACGTAACATTGCCACCTGATCTCGAATAGATAATCATTCCCTGAAAGAACTACAACCACTAATTATATTCTGCTATCCCAATTCTGCCAAATCAAAGACAATTTAACCTTTTATGACCTGTATGACATCCACCCTCATACATCTTGCAACATAACCTATCAAGCACGTCAGATACCAAATTTTCCCTTCATATGGCAGAGATTGGTCCATCCAGTTTCTTTTCATTGCATCTCTAAATTATCATTCCAACTCTTCAAGGATATCACCGAACTAATAATAAGTCACAAGCATAACCTCAATCAACTGAATTCAAATCATAGCTGAAGACTAAACTATGTCACGCGTCTAAATCATGGTAACACATCTCATACCCTACCGCATGACATCATATCGAACCACTTACACACAAATTAAAGAACATGTTACCACCATCGGTGATAGAATAGAAGGAAGAAGTTTAGATACCTATTTGATTCAACTTAGCACGAAAGGAATGAATAAAGAGAAGTTTCATAAATATCACATAGCCTCTCAAAGATAAGTAACGACGTCTCCGCAAGACTCTACTAGACATTGGTCTTATATTTAAGATCGTTTAACCTAAAGCTCTGATACCATATTTGTCATGACCCCTTTTGAGGAGTTATGGTGGCACCTACACATTCCCCACCGGTAGGCAAACCACTTCCCAAATTACCAACAAAATCAAGAAGAATTGCGGAAATGGTAATATTAAGTAAGTTATCTCATATTTCTAAAAATAAGTCTGAATCATCAAATACAACCCTCCAAGATCTAGTCAATAATACACGAGCACTAAAGGGAATCATCAAATACATCAAGCATAGCACGAGTACATACGTAACAAAGATAGATATCAAGTTGACACTAGATAAACCTATACTAGACAATTTAATAGTCTATCTAAGTCACGTTGTACACATATCAATTCACCGATTCCTCAAGTCACATTGTTCACATAAGGTTCCAATTACTATCAAGTACAATTAATCAATTCACATATACATGGACCTTACTATCACAATACCCACCGACTAGTACTCTCTTTTTCAAGTCATACTCAACCTTAACCCCACTTACCTGACATATCACATTAAATAAATGAGTCAAACTTACATCACAACAAAAAATTTCAAATACTTCCAAGAGTGTTACACTTAAGATAAACATGATTACGTTAACTCCTTTATTCACCTTAGAATTTACACATAGTTAAGTCTCTATACACTTACGGTCTGACACACATAGATCGTTCCATATCTACCTTTACACTAGTGACACTTATCATAGGTTCCTTACTAGACTCATTACCCAATCACACGATCAATTACCAGAATATACACAAATGCACATAATTCCCTGGACCTAGACAATAGTCATGGCATAATTTACATTACCGACCACAGTAGTCGTTGACATCAAACACTTATACTTGCAATTATTAAACCCCAAAAACCCACACACGAGGAAGCAAGCCACATACGCCAACCAAATTAATTCAACAACCTCAACCATTTATCCAAGTGGTCATAGAGACCAGCATAATCACTATTTCTATGTATTCACAAAGAAAAGCCCAATCATAGTGACCATTCCGGTCCAATACAATCAATTAATTCCAAGTAAATTAGGGTTTCACCCGAGTTCCAATAACTAACCGTATCTCATTACAAAACCACAATTAATCAATGTATAGATGTATGTATGATTTGAATGCAATGCATATGAAAGGTACCGTTCTCACCCTGGTATACAATACGTCAAGGGTTAATTATGATCCATACACCAATGGGGAACCCGCAAAGTCCATATACCGCTCCTAGCCAGCCAAAATTCTACACATGAATCTGGTTAGAGCCCTAGACTCATTTGTTTGAATGGTATCATGTTGCAGGAATGCAACTCTATTCTTTGCATATCAATATCCATCGTGTCATGCAACTCGAGCCATCCGTATTATCATCATCTAAATGTTTCCATGATCTCATAAGTGTTCTTACCTTTCCGGCCTCTTAGGTCCACATCATATCCATACCACTCTCATATCAATATCACAAAACTATGAGTGTATGAATGCAAATGACAATATAAGCCAAGATATGATATAATGAGATGTAACCAAGTAAGGAGATGAAATATCACATGCTTTCAAGGGTTCAATAACACACATATAATCCACTACACATGATTTCATATCAAAGCAGTCCATCAATAATAACCCTAGTACAATCAAGATATCATATAAAAGCATCTGTGATGAATAAACACAACAATATAAAATATGGCGACTAGCCCACATAATGGTGACAAGCCCAAATAACAACATTCAGAATCAGCATAAGGCTGACCCCCCAAATCATAAAGCATTACAATTCAACACAGGTACCCACTCTAATATTCATCATAACCATTTTAGTGGGACCGCTAAGCACGCCCAATACCCATAAACATTTATACTACTACGTACTTCTATCGATGTCTTGAAAAGATAAACCATAGCCTACTTCATTGCAAAACTGGAGCGCTAACAAATCAAGCCTCGATGATCGCCTTGACCTTTCGATGCTCCTGGCGATAGTCAAAGTCTATCCACATACATATTATTCGTTAATACAAAGCTTTCATAACTTAAAAAGATAAAGACCTTACAAGCACGACTTTAAAATACCGACCCAAACCCACATCACCAAGACTCGAACTTTAATACTCAAAACCCTTATTACATACTAAGTAATCAAATCCTTAAGTTAATTGAAAATCTATACACAATTGAATCCCCAATTGAACAATAATTAAAAAGCCCCAATTTGAAACCCTAGAATTTTCCCCTTTTGATAACAAGTTTCTATAATCAAATTACACTTAAAACATGATTATCAATCATCACCCAACTAATTCACAATAATATCACTTTTTAATCCATAAACCTCCATTAAAAACAACCATATAACTTTCTTATTCTCATAAACACATGAAGTTCTTTTCCCCCAATTTAATATCACGGTAAACCACTATTAAAGACATTATAAACATCACTTAAGCCATAAAAATGAAAGGGTCTATTACCTCAAGGTAAAAAATGCTCCTAAAGCTATGAAATACCTCCAAGACGGCGCTGGTTTTGAGGGTTTATTATTTGGAGAAAAGAAATCTGACCTAAAAATATTTCTAGGACACCTAAATAGTATTTTTGCCCCAGAAGAATCGACTCTGCTGGAGCGTACCCGCTACGGCGGACAAACCACTTGCTGGGGCGAGGCCACTTAACACCTCATCCATCGCCACGGCAGACTCGACTTCACAGAAGCAGACTTGCCTCTGCAGACAAACCATTCACCACTACAGAAATCTACAATACTCAACCTTTCGCTTCGGCGAGCCAACTTCACACCGAGGCGGACACCAGACACCAAATCATGAACAACAACCCAAACCTTCCAACGAAAGCCCAAAACACTCCTAAGATCACTCGGACATAAACTGAATATGCTCGTTTATGGTAAACAGAGCTACAAATACGCTCGTACTATCAGATTTCACAGATAACCGAGCTAAGGCATACTTTTTTGAAGAATCATCCAGAAAAACAAGGTAACCAATTTCACAAATAAAGTTAAACACATCCAACTGCCTCAGAAAGAAAACCAATGACTTTGACTAAGTCACAAATGATCCTCCTGAACTACCGGAAGTAACTGAATCTGGAAATGAAACCATCTAGCTAAAAGTCAACCTTCAGTAAACTAACCAACTCTAAGTTTGTAGACTTTGGGTTTTCATCCGAACCTCGTATAAATGGATCTCGGGATCCATGCCATCCATCGTCATGCATCACAAACTCCACATAAAGATCACAAAAATGGTAAAATAGTGAAATAAAGGTCTTTAGCTAAAAATGACCGGACGGGTTGATACATATGTCATGTTTCTTCACGTTCATGTACTCATTCCATGTCCAGTCTTATTCTTAACCATGATCTATAATTCGAAGATGAATGATACCAAGAGGGAGATATTGTAACACCTTATACCCTCAGATTAAGCCATGTTCATGATTCAGAAGTTTAGGAAATCAAGACGGGGAGTTAAAGTTAAAAATCCAGTATACGATTTTGCAAATCTTGTTTTATGCCCAAGTTTTGTGGACCGTATAAAAGTTACAGACCATAAAAATGAACCATAAAATCTATCATTAAAAATGACGTAATGTAGTGATTTACACGGACCATATAAATTTATACGACCCATCCTTTTTTACTGTAACATTCCCCTCAGTTTATGGAAGTCACTGGAAATTGACATTTGGGTGACAACCTGATTTTACAGACCATACAAAATTATACAATCCATGATCATACCGTACAAAATTTGACGAACCGTCGATTTTAGCCGTAAAAGTCATGCTGACAGGAACATTATAAATACGCAACTTTGTCCCAAAAATTAGATTTTCCTATTCTTTCAAGCCCTATAACAAAGCTCTCTTATTCCAACCTTCTCTTATATCAAGGTAAGCCTTTATCATGCAATACTAAGTTATTATAACATTATCGTCATGAATTCTAAGTAAAATTCATTGTTCTCAACCTAGGGTTTTCAAGATAAACCCATCCCAAGGTTTCAAGGTTCATGCTTTGGGTTTCCTCTCCAAAGTTCAGATTATTAATGAAAGTATTGAAGTGAATAAGGTATGTAGAGCTTCTATCTATGTGTAGGAATATCCATATTCTTCTCCACGCCACGTCTTTCCGTGATACTTGAATTATTCATAAGTTTAGGGTTTTGTTTTATTATCACGATAACCTTAATACATGTAATATCATACGTCATGTTTATATTACAATTCGTAAATTGTATTCATGATAGGTCATTATGATTTTCATGAACCTGTCTGTAATCCATGAACGCATGATTTGAATTCCATGATTTCTTAAATACAAGTTATAATCATTATTACCCAGTCCCATGATGTTATTCATGTTTTACACAAGATATATCATATATCTATCTACATGCTAAATTATAGTCATAAATCATGTTTACAAGTTATATTTATGAAATTTATTGGCTTACAAGCCAATTATATTCAAGTACATGTTTTGAGAGTTACACAGATAACTGAGAACGATAAAGATCACTCCGCCCAGAAGACGATACCTTCATGTTACCCCTTTATGGGATTATTGGATCCACATATGTCATATTCATGTCTCGTACCCCGGCAAGGTATGATATTGCTTAGATGATCGGTTCTAGCGTGGTGGTTTTATGTTGGTTATACTAATGCTCTCCCCACAGATATATAGATTTAGAGATATAAGAATTTACAGATATACAGTTTTACAGATTTTATACATGTTATTATACTCATGTAAGATCATGCTCATGTTCATTGTTCAGTTTCATGTTCCTATTATTTCATGTTCCTGCTTATTTTTTTAGTTGCTTTACATACAGTTTAATTCAAATATAGTTATGTTTGTTTCTCCCGAGGCCTGCATTTCATGGTGTAAGTACTGAGTTTCAGGATGAAGGATCTCCGTATTAGGACTTCATCTGTATTAGCTATTGGTGAGCCCCATTTCATTCGGGGTGTCAGTTTAGTTATTTTCATGTCATGCATATAGTAAAGGTATGATAGGGCCTTGTATTGGTAAAACAGTTTTGCAGTTAGACTCAAGTTTTAGAGGTTTCAAAGACTAGACTAGTTTAGTATGTCATGTCAGTATTGGTTTTCAGACTTATTATATTTTCAGATATTTCCGCGATATATTTTTAGACTATATTTAAATATTCAGTTTTACATGATTTAGGGCATTGTTATTTCATGCTTTTCCCATGTTGATTCAGCAAGCCATGTGATTTGCTCGATTACATGCAGTCAGGCACCGAGTGCCGTGTTTTTCCCAAGCCATGGTTTGGGGCATTACAAGATGCAATAAATGAAAACCCCTTCACAAAATGTCGGTAATAACTGGCGAAGCCAATGAAACTCCAAATCTTGGTAATTGAAGTAGGCCTGACCCAATCATGGACTGCCTCAATCTTCTTGGGATCTACCATAATATCACCCTTAGTCACCACATAGCTCAAGAATGCCACAGAACTGAGTCAAAACTCACACTTCAAAAACTTTGCATAAAGCTTCTCTTTCAGAATTCCAAACATATCCTTAAATGTTGCTCGTGCTCCGAGTGTAGATCAATACATCATTGATGTAGTCAATCATAATAGAATCCAAGTACGATCTGAAAATATCATTTATCAAATCCATAAATGTTATTAGGGCATTAGTCAACCCGAAAGACATGACTAAGAACTCATAATGACCATAACGGGTCCTGAAGCTGTCTTAGGAATATCCTCTGCCCGAATCTTCAACTAGTGATAACCGGACCTCAAATCGATCTTAGAGAAGACTGATGCACCCTGAAGGATCAAATCGGACATCAATGCATATGATACTTGTTCTTTATTGTGACCTTGTTCAACTAAAGATAGTCATTACACATCCGCATGGACCCATCCTTCTTCACAAATAAAACTCGAGCACCCCAAGGCGAAACACGCTGTCTAATAAACCCATTACTCAATATATCCTGCAATTTCTCCATCAAATATTTCAACTCTGCGAGTGACATCCGATATGGAGGAATAGGAATAGGCTTGGTGCCCGACTCCAAAACAATGCAGAAATTAATATCACGATCCGGAGGAACACCCGACAAGTCCATAAGAAATACCTCGGGAAACTCTCTAACTACCAGTACTGGCTCAAGAGGAGGTGTATCCTTACTAGTATCACGAACATATGCCAAGTAAGCCAAATAACCCTTTTTAACCATCCTTCTAGCCTTCAAGTAAGATATTACTTTCTTTGGCGCGTAACTAACAATACCGTTCCACTGTAACCTATGAATCCCTGGCATGGCTAATGTACTATCTTGGCATGACAGTATAAGATTGCATGATGAGGAGATAACCAATTCATGCCTAAAATAATGGCAAAATCTACCATGTCTAGAATCATCAAGTCAACCCAAGTGTTATACCCATCAAAGTCATAACACGGGATCGGTACACCCGATCCACCACTACAAAATCCTCAACGGGAGTAGAAATGCTAACAGGAAAGTCAAATGACTCACATACTATACCCAGACTCGAAGTAAAATAAGTAGATACATAAGAGTATGTAGAGCCTGGATCAAATATTGATATAATTGGCCGATGACATACTGAAATAGTACCTGTAATGAAAACATCAAAAGCCTCTGCCTATGGTCTACCAAGGAATGCATAATACTGAGCACAACTACCCTCGACTTGATAACCTCCACGACTACTACCATGTCTCAAATGAGAACCATTACTACCAGACTAAGAACTACCTCTACCACTATGTGTACTACCTCTAGATGGCTGTACTGGTGCTATAGAAGCAGAACCATGGGAACCAGAGTGTTGACCATTATGTATAATTCTGGAGCAGTCCATTGCAAAGCATTCAAAGTCACTACACTCATAGCATCCACGACGAGGCATATGCTACTGAGACAAGTTAGAATAATCGGAATGACCACTTCAACCTACAGGTCAGGAATAAGAACCATGTCCTTAACTGTAACCCCTACGACCAGAAGAACCACCGGTCGATGTCTACATAACGGCCTGAACTAGCGTGCTGAACTGTGGGTGTTACCCTCTACCTTGTTGTCTCCTACCTCCAGATGAGGTACCATAATAACTACCTAAATTGTAGGGCCTCTTGGCCGACCTATCCCCAATCTCCTGGCACTTAATAAACTCGACACTCCTGGAAGCATCCACTACTGCCTGAAAAGTACCTCTAGAAGATGCCACATGAGTCATTGCAAGATAAAGAGGATAAGACAAACCTCTAATAAACTTCCTAATCCTCTCTATATCATCTGGAATAATAGTCAAATCATGGCAAGACAAGGAGTGAAACCTCATCTCGTACTTAGTCATAGTCATACCATATTTCTCCAACCTATCAAACTTTTGTTGCCTCTCATCCCTAAATATACGGGGAACCCATATCCCTAGAAACACTCGAGAAAACTCAGCCCAAGTAAGTGGAGGTGACCCAACCGACCTAGTGTCAATAAACACCATCCACCACTGCTTGGCAGGGCCAACTGTCACACCCCTACTTCGGGGTATATGGCCAACACCCAGTGTCTGAATGGGCCGAGCATACTACATGTGTATCATAACGTTAACATATAATTGTCTAGGCTGACAAAACCTTAAAACAATAATCACAAGAGAAACTGAATATAGCAACCTGAACAAATGACAGCAAAACCAACATGTGTATATATACAGTAAGGCCGACAAGGTCATAACTAACTTCAGAAGGCCGACAAGGGCATAACAATAATACTAACAGACTGACAAAAAAGCATACAACATAACAGCTAGGTTGGGACAGGGCCTCTCCATACCTATAAAATGTACATAAAAGCATACCCAAAAGTCAGACAGAAATTCCAGTTTAATAGAAGTGCTCCAACTCACGTTGAACAGTTACACTACAAAGGAGGCTTATCGAACTGTTTATATACACATGTGGGCATGAAAGACAACATCCCTCGATAAAAGAGATGTCAGTATAAAAGTTGTACTAAATATGTAAGGCAGGTAAATACGTCTATAAGAATGTAATACAAAAGAGGGGTACATAAGGCAACTTAAAACTTAGAAAAAGCCGCTGAGGGAATACAACTACCATAATCATGAATATATGCATGAAAGTAAAATCAAGCAACTCTGTGGGGCCATATAATATAGTATTAAGCCTCTCTGTATGGTAAATCATATCATAATGTACCCGACCTTAATAAGGACTCAGTAATATCATACCCAACTACAGTGGTTTGTACATATAAGTGCCTATCCGGCTGACTATAGCACATCGCGGTAAGATATATATATATATATATATATATATATATATATATATATATATATATATATATATATATATATATATACATATGTGTGCAATGCACGACAAACCTCAAGGGAAACAATGAACGGAGTCAGGTTGGCCTATGGTCGCTATCCTCCGACTATTGTCATTGTTGCTACATTCCGCAATCTTTAATAAAATACAAAGAACCTTATAGGATATAGGAAATACTCCTGATACGGGATCACAAGAGACCTAAGTTACTTCAATAAAGGAGGAGACATGAATATTTCAATGCAAGAAGGAAATTTTCGCCTTAGGAAAACATTTCTATCAAAAGTCATGCCAAAAGAACGGATAATCCTTACATACCTTGTCGTCATAGTTATCAGAGTTCTACAAGTTCTCATACGCTTTACAAATGATTATCTATATTATACAAATGATTTTATATCAAAAACTGATTCTAGACTTACAAGAAGATTCATTTGTATATTTTGTTGAACACCTTATGTCCATGAAATCTACATAAGCTTTCATGTCCAATTCCACACGAATTTCAACACTACAGACACTTCAATCCTACTTCCTCAATATCCAAAACATAGAAAACAATTTTTGATGATAATTACCATCTATAACTTCATGTAAAACAACCCAACAAGTATATAAACTCTTGCTTCAAGATTCTACAACTTGTTCTTAAAAGAATCCTTTAACTACAACTCTCCAATTATTTATATACATCTAAATCCAAGAAGAGGAAGGTGAGACTTACCTGAGATCCCAAGAATCAATAGCAGCCAGGGTATACTTCAAACTTAAGAAGTCTCCCCAATCAACACCGTGTAGAGAAAGATGATAAGAAGATGATTACGGGGTTCGCCATGTTAGTTTAGTGTAGTTTGCCTTTGATTCTTTCTTAGAATCATTAGATAACCTTAGGAAATGTTTTTGGATCAAGTTAGGGCTTGGAAGATGAAGGAGATATAATTTTTGGTCAAGCAAATGATGAATATAAAAGCTGAAATTTTCTTACCGCCTCAAAATTTGGCCGTATTGTATGATTTGTACAAATTTTACGGCCCCCATATACGATCCGTACATGTTAGATAGCCACATGTATGGCCAGTGCAAAAATGTACGGTCCGTACCTCTCAAGGTTCTTTCAGAAAGTTGCCAAATATCATCGAAATGCATTCTCTTAGGTTCTTTTAACTCTTATACTTCCCGACACTTCTATAAACAAGTCTTACACCCTCCTTATCCTTCCATAAAGTCTCATATCTTCTTAGGATACTTAAGTTAATCAATGTCATGACATGTCAGAAAACTCCGAGATGTAACACCAACCATCTGCATCGCTATGAAATTGACCTCGTTGGACTCAACCAACCCTAGATTATGCAACATCTCATGGAAACACACTAGGAACTCATAAGCATCATCATCAATATGTCCATCAAACTATTATGGCTTCATATTCTCAAACTTATCCCACCTCATATGTTCCTCAATTGTTATGGTAGATTGAATAACTAGGCGAATAGTAACACCCTCAACTAGAAGACTCAGAAATTGAGGAGCAATAGCAGCAGCTGTTTGTGCCCTTGGGGTCCCTTACCCTGCAACTTCTTTGTTAGGAGTCTAACCCCCAACTCTGGTCTGTGAAATATCTAGAGAGAATGACATAGCTTCTGAAAGTGCCTAACCCTAAAAAATACTCAAATGTGCGAGGGTATCTTGAAGGATAGGAGTAGAAATGAATCCCTCAAGTTCCTAGGCAGGTCTAATTTCGTCCACTAGAACTGGCTCCTCTTTCGGAACCTCTTTTGGATTCAGATTCAACTCTCCAGTACGAGCCTGAGCAGAAGCTGGTGCTAGGCCTCTGGCTGGTGTAGCAACATAGGCTCTAGCCCCATTGTGACCTATACCCGATCTCCTGCCTATCATTTAAGCAATAGTATTGGGAATGAGTACGCCATAGGTACGAGCTCCTGACCTCCTACTGCAGCTGAATGTGTCCTCACCATCTATGAGAGAATAAAATATGAAACTTTTAAAAACCATTAGCATCAAGCAAAGACTCTACTATACATTGTTCTTATACTTGTGAGACCGATGAACCTAAAGCTATAATACCAATTTGTCGATGTTTACACCTAATTTTTTCCCTCGACTAATTTTTTTTAATTATTCAAAATTACTGAATCACAGAGGGGGTGAGATATACTTTTTGCAAGGCAAAAATAATTTTACAAAATTATCTCGAAGATATTTTGCCATTTTATTTCGAAAAATATCATCCAATATATTATTTTATATCATGAATCATATTTTTATATTTTTAATATTTTAAAATGTAATTATCACTTTTGAAGTCAATTAAGTAAAGAAAATAATTGTGTAATTGATTGTTCAAAAACTATTTACAGTAAAATTGATAACTATTTTGCTTCGTCAAAATCAAGAAATTTGCTTAATTAAGTAGTGTATTAAATTAGATCTCAATTTTATGTCATTTTGGTTTAATTAAAAATATTTTTCCATTTTTTATTACAATTGAAAGGTTTTAATCCAATTGGGCTTACATTTTAAATAAATTGCATTAATTGGTCATAATTGAAAGACCCTTTCAAGTTTGCAAATTGAACTAATGGCCACATTTGCAAATGTGACCACTGGTTCATTAACCCTTCTTAAAAGGTGATTTGGATCTTTTTTTAAAAATATTTTTTGGTCAAGCCCGGTCCAATTGTGACCAAGACCCGACTCACAACCGGTCATAATAAGGAAAACCGCTTTGCTTTGTCATTTAGGTGATTTTGTTACACTCCCTATTTTCGCGCTCGTATGCGTCATAAATAAAGTAACGTAAATCTCGATGAGGCTAAGATCCCATATTTCGATGAAAATAAGTTTAAACATGTGTTATGAAAGTTTCGTAAGAATTCAGGTCAAAAGAATCAAAGAAAATTAAGTTCATCAAAAATCAGGGAAGGGCAGGCCGAATTTCGAACAGGATTCTTAGCTCAACTAGGCAAGGGTGTATCTGATGGTATATGAGTAATTATGGGGTAAATAACCTATCTAATTTCATGTTCATGGAGTCTTCTTTCCAACACAACAAACCGTTTGTCGATACAACATTGGAGTTGAAAGATATTCACATTTTCATCGGACTGTGCAAACTAACTGGCAAACAGTCGAGAGAGCTCACCCGATGAGCTCTTTAGCGAGATTTTTGCTCTCTATAGGCTTCGGCCAGTGAGTTGGAGTGATAACATTGAGGCGGTGGTGATGACTTATTTAAGTTAAGTTTGAGCCCTCACTCTGGACATAACATTTTTGAGCTAGGCAACTCATATACTCTTCAAAACACCCTCCCAAGGGTTATCCATCATGAAAAAGTAACTCCATACTTTTGTGAAGTGATTTTCATCTCAAGAGATCAAGAACACCTAAATATCCTCTCTAGTTGGCTGGGCAAAATGGATAGTTCTCTTAAGCTTGAAGAAAAGTTGGTTATTGAGGACGTCTAGACTAATTTGAGGTAAGATTATACTATTTTTGCATGAGCTCTAGTTCCTCCTAGCTTAACTTGATTCATTAGCTTGTAAGATTTTTATTGAACTTCTCTATTGAAAGATTACTTTTGTTGGGTTGTTTTGTTAAAACTATGAATTTATACAAGTTATTAAATCTTGTTAGTTGAGTTGAGAAATGATGGAGTAGAGTTTGTTGTTGTTGTTGTCCTTGAAGAAAATAAGTTATGGCATTGAAATACTCTTGAAAAGATTATTGAGAGATATGCACATAAGGTGTTTGACATAATGTCTAAGTGAAGGTTCTCGTTAGTTATTGATTTGAAATTGATCCAAATTATTCATTTAATGTAGACTATCGTTCGTAGAACATTTAGGAGCTCATGTACTATCGACATAAGGTATGTAAGGCTCACTTCTTTCTTTTTGGCATGATAAATATTAAAATGACTATTATGAAATGAAATTTGATAAATACTATATTCTTAAGTCCTTGAGGAAGTAATTGTGGGTCTCCTATATAGGTGTTGTGGTGTATTACCCATCCATTATTGAGGATACACCTTTATTCCAAAACTCTCTTTTGATGTCAATAAAAATTGGCTCCTTATTGTTTCCTGAAAGCTAAGTTAATAATGTGATCTATAGTTTCTATGGAGTCATTTGAAAGAGTAACAAGTGATGTGCTAACCCTCATAAGGGAGTCGGAGGTGTAATGACGTTATGTCACCCAGATGAGTTCAAAATAGTATTCGGTAATCCTTAAGAGGTCATCATATGCATGTATTATATATCTATATTGCTCATAGAGGCCTATGGCATTATATACATAGCTTATACCGATATGATATTGATGATATTTCCCACAGAGGCCTACGATGTTATATACATATCTTATACAAATATGATATTGATGATATTGTCCACAAAGGTCTACGACTTTATATACGTGATTATATTTCATTATGCATCTTCTGGCCCACATAGGCATTCAGATTACAAGTTATCTTTCTATTACTCTACCTTACAGTTATTCATTCAGTTACAGTTTTAGCTTATGATTCATTTACAATGTTGCACTTTTTACAGTTTCAGCCTTACATATTCAGTACATCTTTCGTACTGATGTCCCTTTTGTTGAGGGACACTGCATTTCATGCCTGCAGGTGTAGACAGATGATTTGATGAGCCTCCTCAGTAGGACTACTTTTCAACATTGGGTTGGAGCACTCCCCTGTCCTCCAGAGTTGTTGGTTGAGTCTGGATATGCAATTATATATACTTACTATGGGTACGGCGGGGTCCTGTCCTAACTTGGTTGTTGTTATATGTTTCTTAGAGGCTTGTAGACTAGTGGGTCATGTGTTGTCATTTTGTATGGCCTGGCCGGCCTTCTTGTCAGTCTGATAATATTATTGTTATGGCCTTGCCAACCTTCTGAGATTAGCTATGACCTTGTCGACCGTAGGATATATGTCCATATGTTGGTTCTATTGTCATTGGTTCATATTGTTAATTTCAATTTCTCTTGTTATTTTCGTTTTGAGGCCTTATCGGCCCAGAAAGTTATATATTCACACTATGATATACATATGGTATACTCGGGCCATTCAGGCATTGGGTTCCCCCCCCCCCCCCCCCCCGAAGCAAGGGTGTGATAGATTTGATCTTAGGAAAACCCTAGCTATCGTAGGTCAGCTTCCTCTCTCCTCATCACTATGGCCGGAAATGGCAAAGATGCAGTCCATCTTAACTTTTTTTTTAAATTTTGTGTGTACAAATAAGGAAAAACATTGGATGCTTGCCCTCTCCCAATTGTATACCCACCACGAATAGGTAATATGATCCTCCTCTCTCTATTGTTTCTGCTACTCATACTCAAGGACAAAGAGTCCTTAATGAGTTTTGTCTCATTTTGACTGTTGGTTTTTTATTTCTATTAGTTTATTTAATTTTTGTCAAAATTTGAAAAAGAATTTCTCAGAATTTTGAAGTCCCACACCGATTTGAATATGAAATCCTAGGGTTTTGGGGTTCTATATAAAGAACCCCACCCTCATAGGCAAAATAAGTTTTTTCAAAACAATTTTACCTTACTTTTTCAATTTAACTAGGGTTTGGTTTATTTGCCTGAACCTTCACCTAAATTGAATTCGGGTTTTTAGTATAAAATTTTCACTCTTTTATTTTGTGTGTGTGGATGATATATGGTGTGGAGGAGAGCTCAAAAGATCCGAACTCACCCTCGATCATAGGCTGCCCCACAAAGAGGTAAAACTACATCCTTTTACCCCCTTTTATGCATTGTTAGATTAAATGATGATATTTGGTTGTCTGTGTGGTTTTTCATTTGAGATTAGGTCTGTTTATATTTCATGTATGTCATGTGATCATTTCCTATTGATTGAGGTTAGATGTTAGTTTGTGTGTTTGTTTAGTGTCCATATGTGCATTTCCTGTTGATTTTGGTTCAACTGTTAGTTTGTATATATGCTTAGTGTCCTTGTATGTTCATTTCCTATTGATTTAGGTTCAATTCTAGTTTATCTACTTGTACACTAGCTTAATGTCCTGATATATGGTTCTTGAATGTTTGGTTGTTGTTGCACGTGTATGTTTTTCTGGTTTCGTTATCATTGTGGGTTCAAAGCAAAAGTTTGTGTTTATGTGTTACATTGTCAATACTCTGTCTCAATATTTAGCTTAATATTATGTATGTCAAGTCCCCAATGAGTGTTTATATGTTCATGCTCCTGTAAATTTGCTAGCCTAAGATCAACCTTTAGTCTTTGTGTATGTAGATAAGTTTGGAATTGTGATGCATAGCCCCTAGGTACTGATATATTAGTGTTGGTTCATGATATTCTCCTGCTAGTTTAGGCTTGTCACGACCCAATTCATGGGTTATGGTGGCACCTACACTGTCCCCCCGGTAGGCGAACCATCCACAAAAGCATATACACAATTCATTTGAACAATACGAAAAGAGAATTTACAATAGAATTTAGACTGCTTCATTTAAAAACACTTAAAAAATCAAAATATTCTTTACATAATATCTTTTTTTCAGAACCTGGTCTGACTTGTACAAGATCGACTATGAATACAATAGAGATAAAAAAATTAATACTAAAGACTGCCTTGCAACAACAAGAATAGTGTAAATAGAGAGGAAGACCAGGGCTGCTGATAGGTTAGGTGGCCTGCCCTAAGCCTCCACAAATGTCGAAAGTCAAAATCGGATCAGATGGTTGAACCTGCATCCACGTAAAGAGTACACAACATACCTCTGTAAGCATCATAAGCCGACAACGACGGATAACATGTAACAAGTATAAAAATTGAGTAGACTCACAAGTACCCTACATTGTACACAGTTGTTACCAACACATATGTCACCTCAGAACATAGAAAACACGTATCACATATAAGAATAAAGTCTACCACACCCTAACCAATTGTCCGAACCCAACCTTAGTCTAATGACATAACATATTTGGAGCACAAGGATGGACAACATACAATTAAGGAAAATAACTTCATCACGACCTGTTCACATAAAGACACACCTGAACTATACCCTGCTGATAACACCTTCTTGAGTCCAGTAGTCCTAAGTTACCTCTAAACCATACATCAGGTCAAATTCCATACACAATGAACCCTTAAGCATACCTGACCCATATTAACCATGTTACACCTTGTAGTTTCGTGCGCGAATGAGAGCGTAGCTAGTCGACTTGAATTTCAATAACATGAGATCCTTTTTGAGGGTCACTTATGACTTAGAAGGATGTTAATGGAGTTCATGGAAGGTTAGAGGTCAATTATATTTAAGGAAACATCCCTCGGTGAGGTATGACGAAGATAGGATGATACGTTAAGTGTTTCGTGTATCAGAAGACAATCCGCTTTACTAATTTGGCCGTAGATCAAATCAACCATTTGAATACCTTATTGGCACCATATGCGGTGAAGGATGTGGGCATATATGCCCATATGCGTCACATATCCTCCCGCATATAGGAGGCAGTGGGCAGCCTATATAAAGCCCATCTCGAGGCTTCATCTCATTTTAAGTCATTTTGACCCAACCAAACCCTATATGCTCTCAACCTATATACAAGGACTTATACACAATTAAAGATCATTTCCTTTAGCTTATGATGTAAAATCCCCCTTGTAAAATATAGATCATCTCAAAAATCCTTTCTTGATCATTGGATTAAGCGTAGAGTTTCTAGAAGATTGGAAGGAGGCTTAGTGTAGGAGATCTATTGGATGTTTAAGGTAAGTTATTGCTACTCTTTAGAATTCTTTAATTCCTCCTAGCTTAGATGGTTTAATTATAAATATAGCCTATGAGAATCGAGCTACATTCTATAATAGAAGCATGTTGGTTGTTGAGTTGTTTGGCTGAGTTCTTCAGATAGTTATGGATAAATAGTGTGGGGTATGAGAGTTTTAATTTTGTATTTTCTTTAGTGTTAAGGAAGGAATGATGATATCTTAATTTCCATGAAAACAAAATAGGAGAATTGTGCATGCCAAGTGTTTGATAGAATGTCGTAATAAAGTAATCGTGTAACTATTGACTTGATCTTGATCCAACTTATCTCTGTTGCAGAGGTAGATGATGGTAGAACCAGCAAGACTTTGTAGGACTAGCGTAGGCCAAGCAACGAGGTATGTAAAGTTTACCATTTCTTTTTGTTGACATGATCTTAGGGGAAACAGTATAAGATGAATGTTCCTTATCCAATCTAGTCCTTGACGTTGAAAGTATAGTTATCGTTGATCCTTGAATGTATCATATACCTTATCTATCCCTTATAGAGAGTACTTTTCACAATTTTTTATTATCTCTTATTACATGTTGATTCTGAGTTTCTTGTTTGATTACAATGACTAATATGTGTAGTTACATAATGAGAGGCAGGGGTTAATGACCGTATGTCACTCCGCCCTGTTCACATTAGTCTTTTGAGGTGATTCATGCATTGTATATATATATATATATCTACTTTATGACACCGAGTCACGCTCTAGTTGACCGGGTACCGCACTTATATGTGCACACCACTGCAGTTGGGTATGTTATATAGCCCAGAGAGTGGCTTGATAATGATATTGCCCAATAGTGTGGCATATATATATGTATATGGTTTTTAATGATAGTAGGCATTGCATATGCCCATAGTGGCTTCCCGAAGTCCCAACTTGTCCCTTTACTTTCCTTCGCTCTTGTTATTATCTTTAGTTATGTTTATCTACCTTACATATACAGTACATTCTTTCATACTGACGTCCCTTGCTGGGGTGCTACATTTCATGCTCGCAAGTACAGATAGACGTCAAGATGCTCCCTTACTATACGTGACCTGATACTAGTTGTCACGTTTCTTTCTTCTAGAGCTATCTAGAGTGATGGTAGGTGCTTTTTTGATGTATATATGTATCTTGGTTATGGAAGGGCCCTGTCCTGACATGTTGCTACTATATGTTATATTTACAGACTTGTAGACTGGAGTCCTGTGTTTAGTTATTTTGTATGGCCTTCTCAGCCTTTTAGATGGTCTGTTACACTTATTAGGGCCTAGTAGGCCTTAGTATTCACTTATATATATGGGATGGAAACTTTCCGGCTAGTAGGTTGTGATAAAGCTACCTATTAGAGGCTTTTTTGGCCCATACATGGTTATGTTATCTTTATGTTCTATGACTAGTACGCTCGGGTCGTAAGGCACCGGGTGCCAGCCACACCCCTCAAGGTTGGGGTGTAATAATTTGGTATCAGAGCAGGTCTGTCCTAGAGAGTCTACAAATTATATCTAGTAGAGTCTTATTTATAGATGTGTCATGCACCACATTTATAAATAGGAGGCTATGGGACATTTAGGATAGTTACCTGTCACACCCCAACCTTGGGGGGTATGGCTGGCGCTCGGCACCTAGACAACCCAAGCGCACCACTTAAACCTCATTCTAAGAACAAATATACCTGGGCCTACAAGGCCTCAATAAGAATAACTTTGAAACAAAATGACTTAGAAATCATGAAAATAGAAGATCCAGCCTAACTATATACATACTAAGGCCGTACTGAACAACTGCACAATACAGGACTCGTCTACAAATCCTCTACAGAGAACATCAAAATCACAAATAGGTCGGGACAGGGCCCCCTACATAAGTATCAAAAGAATATAAATATAATCCTGATTCGTTAATACTCCAGGAGGAAATAGAGCTCACCAATAAATGCTAATGTATGAACGTAGTCCACAAGGGCAGGTAGCCCTATCAGCAACACCGTGGGTCTGACGCTGGGCCTTAGATGCCACAAGTTGAGTCAATAGTTTCACCACACTCTGCATATTTAGATCTTTATCGGGAGAAACTGGTGGAGGAAGTGGAGGTACACCAGCTCCCCTCTGTCTCTCTAGAGGTGGAGTCCTGGAGGCCCAAGATACAGGCTCATCTTGGTGCTTCTATCTCCCTAGATCAGTGGGTGGAACTTAACTGGAACCCTCTCCCGCTTCCATGTCTACCCTCCGTAGGGATTCTGTTGTCGAGTAGTAGCAGACATAACTGAGAATATAACCAAGATTAAGATTATGAGGGAACACATACAGTTTAGCGCTATCGCACGTGTATATCAAAAAGAAAAGTAATCGTCCTAAACATCCTGTAGCCTCCTACTTATAAGTGTGGTGCACAACACACTCATAGATAAGCCTCTACTAGATACATCTTGCATACTCCCTAGGATAGACCTGCACTAATACCAAGTTTGTCACACCCCAAACTTGGGAGGTATGACCAGCACCCAGCGCCCGAAGCCCTGAGAATACCACCGTAGTATCTGAACCTTGTAATATGAAATATATACATACATATATATATATATGTATGTATATGTATGTATATATATATATATATATATGTATATATATGTATGTATATATATGTATGTATATATATATATATGTATATATATGTATGTATATATATATAGGTATGTATATATATATATATGTATGTATATATATATATGTATGTATATATATATATATGTATGTATATATAGATAGCCACGGCTGACAAGGCCACTAGATGAGTATACTTCTAGCAACATGACATACATACACCCTCTATACACAAGTCTACAAGCCTCTAAGAGTGACATATACGATTAACAGGTCGGGACAAGGCCCTGCCATACCCAAAATACTTGTAGCTTATATAAGAGTACCTAAATACTCATGAACTACAACTCCGAGAGAAGGGAGTGTGACAATTACAGTTGAGTAGATCACCTACTGAGGAGCAACACCGCTCTATCTATTTGTACCTGCGGGCATGAACATAGTGCCCCAAAAATGGAAATTAGTACGAAAGATTTACTAAATATGTGAGGTATAATCAATAGTAAATAAACCAACTCTAATCAAGGAAATGAGAATACCACTCGGAACTCATAATGTGTGTAATAATCGTGTATATAATGATGTAGGCCTCTTACGGCAATATCATCAATGTCATATATGTATAAGTTGTGTATATAATGCCATAAGCCTCTGTGGGCAATATAATCAAAGTGATATGTGTATAATATCATATATACCTCCATAAGCCTCTGAGGGCAATGTAAATGCGTAATATATATATGACTAATATAAGGACATGTCTGGTCTTTTTTAGCTAAAGACCCTTATTTGCTTATTTGACCCTTCCCGTAGACTCTTTGTGTGGTTTTTGATGCACGACGATAGTGGCACAAATCCTGAGGTCCAATTATATGAGTTTCGGATGAAAAAGCCCAAGTCTAGAAATTTGGAGCTGGTTAGTTTGACTCAAAGTTGACTTGTAGCTAGATGGGTTCATTTATGGGTTTTGTCACTTCCAGAAGTTCCGGAGGGTCATTTATGACTTAGTCGAGTTATTGGTTTTCTTCTCGAGGAAATCAGATGTATTTTATGGCTTTATTTTCAAAGTTTGTATTTTGGTATTATTCCGAATGATCCTTTAGAAAAGTATGCATTTGCTTAGTTATTTGTGAAATCTGAGAATACGAGAGAGTTTGTAACACTATTTACCATAGACGAGCATGTTTGGTCTGTGCTCGGGGGGTTATGAGAGTGTTTTGGGTGTTAGATGGGGGGTTTTTAACTATATTTCACTGTTGGTGTCTAGTGTATACCGCGGAGGCACCAACATCTACTCCAACAGGTCTGCCTCAGTGACAGGTTTGTTCGCCGAAGTAAAAGATGGGGACTGGGAGGTTTTTTCCATAGTGGAGTCATGTCTGCGGTGGCGAGGGGTGAGGTGTCAAGTGACTCTCGCCCAAGCGAAGTGTTTTCCGCCGCGGCGCATCTGCTCCGGCGGAGTCAATTTCGTTGGGGTAGAAACACTGTTCAGGTGGACTATAAATATTTTTCGATCAGATTTTCTTTCCCCAAATAGCAGACTTCGAAACTAGCGCCACATAAGGGTATTTTCAAAGCTTTAGGAGCATTTCCAACCTTGGGGTAATAGATTCTTTCCCTTTTATGGCTTAAGTAATGATTATAAGTTCTTTTAATGGTTATTTAGCATATTATGTAAGTTGAGGAAGATGAGTTATACATATTGTGAGATTCAGAGAGTTATATGGTTGATTTTAATGAGGGTTTATAGATTAAATGATGTAATATTATGAATTAGGATTGGAGTACGTTAGATTATCATGTCATAAGGCTTAATTTGGTTATAGAAGTATGTTTCCAATTGGAGAAAATTTCTAGGGTTTCATTGTGTACTCATGCTACATTGATTATGTATTTTCAGTCGTTGTCGGCCTATGATTTCTATGGGGGTACATTGTGTACTCATGCTACACTTGTTGTATTTTTTTAATGCAAATTCATTACCTTCCACCTCTGCAGCATCACGTGGCTGAGTTCGAGTAGTTGATCTCTGACATTTAGGGTGAGAATGCTAGCTCTAGCATACCCTTGGGTGTTCATCTCTATTTACTGTCTTTTATTCGCACTTGAGAGACATATTCAGACTATATATTCAGTTTTGTCTTGTGTGCTCATTTTCTCATACTTGTATCGTTATTGCTACTGCTCTTATATCACAGACTAGATCACTTGGGGGTATTATATTGGATGTATCAGACTATTACTTATTCTGCATTTATAGTATGAGATAGCTTATGTAGTACTTTGTTATCTTCCGCTTTACTTATGTATTTTCATGTTAGAGGTTTGGGAGTGGTTCGCCTACTTGTGGATTGTGTAGGTGCCACCACGATTCTTGAAAAAGGGTCATGACAAAGTTGGTATTAGAGACGTAGGTTAAAACAATCTTAAATACAAGAGCAATGTCTATTAGTGTCTTCTGGATCGGCGCGGAGACGTCAGTACTTATCTTCAAGAGGCTATGGGACATTTATTAAATTTCACCTTCTTCATTCCTTTCATGCTAAGTGGAATCAAATTGGTAGCTGGCCTTTATTTCTATTCTCTCACAGATGGTAAGGACTCGTGCCGATATGCCGATAGAGGAGGCACAGGCTCTGGAACTGACTGTGCATGGATGTGGCAGAAAACACGCTCGGGGTCGGGGTAGAGCCTGATAAGTAGCACCAGCTAGGGGTAGAGCACAGAGAGTCGGTCAGGCTCATGTTAGGTCAAAGTCCTAGAGCCTTATATTGAGCCTTAGAATGATATGATAGAGGAGGAGGTGGGACCAGCCTAGGATTAGTCTGGATTTATTGCTACACCAGTCCTTTTAGGACATACTGGTTAGGTTATTGGGTGTTGTAGATAGTTTTGCTCAGACAGACGCACATCCTACTACTCTGGGTGGTTCTCATATCCATGCAGGAGGGGGTAAAACTCAGACCCTAGAGTTTAATGCACCTGGTATTCAACTTGCGGCAATGTCAACACCCCGTATTGATGAGGTTTATGCTCCAGAGTTTGGTCCCAGGCCTATTGGAGGGACAGCTATGACTTGCAATGAGTGGAAGATTAGGGAGCACTTTTCGAACATGAAGCCTCTACAATTCTTTAGTCAGCTTGAGGAGGATGTGTATGAGTTCATAGTGAGCAGCCATGAGAGGTTGCATACTCTTTGTATTGTTGGGACTCATAGAGTCAGTTTTATGGACCTTCCGCTTAAAGGTGACATGAAGTAGTGGTGGAGGGAATTTGTTGATTGTTTACCCATAGGGATGCCTCTGCTACCTTGGGCCAGGCTCTACATAGTGTTTTTTGAGAAGTATGTACCTTTGAGCTTGCAAAGTGTGATGAGTTTTAGAGGATTGGCCAGGGGAGTTCTACAGTGGAACAGTTTTAGACTCAACTCCATACCTTATCATGCTATGTAATGCCATTTCTTCCTACTAAGGCAGAGTGAGTGAGATTTTTCATTAGAGGGTTGACTATTCCACTCTAGTTGTCTACACTGCAGTTGGTTGCTTCTGGAGCCACTTTTGAGACCGTTTCTAATCATGCTAGGATGATAGATTCTATGAGGGACAAGTTTCCCAAACATGAGCCCGACAAGAGGTCTAGGCACTTTAGATAGTTTAGTGGTTCTGCTTCTCGTTGTTATGGTTACTAGGGGAGATATCAACAGTTGCAGCCTAGTCGACCAGTTCAGAAAACTCTTCAGATCACCGATGGATGTAGTCGGGGCCAGTCATTGAGGGGTTCTCAGTCTCGATATTCAATCCAATATGACTCATTTTCTTCTATCTCTATTCAGTAGCCCTTAGTGACTAGAGCTTGTTATACTCGTGGAGAGGTCTTCCACTTCAAGAGAGATTGCCCCATGCAGCTTTTGGGTGGCTCTTGTGCACCTAGGACCCCATCATAGATATCTAAAAGTAGTAGTCAGACTATCCGGGGAGGATCTCAGTCGGGTCATGGTGGCCATCAGTCTAGTCGTAATGGATCTTAATCGGGGAGAGGTGGATCTCATTTGGGTGGAGATGGCGAGCAGGGTACTTACTTTGAGGTAGGGCATACTTATTTATATGCATTCCCTAGTAGACTTGAGGTTGAGGCATTGGACACAATCATTATAGGTATAGTCTCAGTCGATCATCGAGCTACTACTATGTTATTTGATCCATGGTCTACTTTTTCTTATATGTCTTCTGACTTTTCTGCTAAATTAGAGATATGGTGTGATATGCTTAATATTTCTATTCATGTGTCTACACCAATCGGTGATCCTGTGATTGTTGATAGAGTATATCGCATGTGTGTAGTTACTTTCATGGGCTACACCACTTCGGTGGATCTAGTTGTACTGCATATGTTATATTTTGATGTTATATTGGGTATGGATTTATTGTCACCATATCCTGTGATTCTGGATTGAAATTCTAAGATGCTCACGCTAGTTATGCCTGGTCTTCCGAGGTTAGAGTGGAGAGGAGCTCCCAGCCCTAGTCCGAGGAAAGTATTTTATAATATTCGGGGTAGGAAATTAGTGCACCAGGGTTGTTTGGCTTATTTTTCTCACATTAGGGATACGAGTACGGAGACTCCTTCCCTTGGTTCTGGTCCGGTCGTTAGTGGGTTTGCGGAGATCTTTCCTTTAGATTTATCGGGTATGCCGCCAGACAGAGATATCAACTTCTGTATTGATCTTGAGTTAGGTACTCGACCAATTTCTATTCCTCCATACCGTATGGCTCCAGTAGAGTTGACAGAATTAAAGGAGCAACTTTTGGATTTGTTGAGTAAGGGTTTCATTTAATCGAATGTATCTCCATAGGGTGCTCCTGTCCTATTTGTGAAGAAGAAGGATGGCACTATGCGTATGTGCATTGATTATAGATAGTTAAACAAGGTCACTATTAGAAAAAATATATGATTCTGTGTATTGATGACCTATTTTTAGCTTCAGGGTGCTTCTGTGTTTTCAAAGATTGACTTGAGGTTCGGGTATCACTAGCTGAAGATCCGAGTCGAGGATGTGCCCAAGACAGGTTTCCTGGCTCCTTATGGGCATTATGAGTTTTTGGTGATGTCATTTAGGCATACCAATGCCCCCACAGCATTCATGGTTTTGATTAATAGGATATTCAAGAAGTACTTGAATTATATTGTTATTGTGTTTATTGATGATATTCTGATATATTCGAAGAGTCAGGAGGACCATGAGTAGCACCTGAGAGTGGTTCTTGGGATTTTGAAAGAGAAGAAGTTTTATGCGAAGTTTTCAAAGTGTGAGTTTTGGGTCGGTTTTGTGGCATTCTTGGGGCATGTGGTGACCAAGGATGGGATTATTGTTGACCCTAAGAAGATAGAGGCAGTCAGGGACTGGCCTAGACTGACTTTTGTGATAGAGATTCGGAGTTTCGTGGCTCTTGATAGCTACTATCGCCAGTTCGGCAAAGGATTCTCATTTATTTCTAGTGGTTTGATGAGTGTGATCAGAGCTTCCAAAAGCTCAAGACTTTATTGAACACAACCAAAATTTTATCCTTTCTAGTGAAGGGGAAGGATTTTACAGTATAATATGATGCTTCTAGGATTGGATTAGGTTGTGTGTTGATACTGGAGGTTAAGGTGATTTCTTATACATCAAGGCAGTTGAAGGTGCATGAGAAGAACTATCTTGTACATGGTTTGGAGTTGGTTGTCGTGGTGTTTTCTTTAAAGATCTGGAGGCACTATCTTTATGGTGTACATTGTGTGGTGTATACTAACCACCGCAGTCTTCAACATGTGTTTAATCAAAGGGACTTAAATTCTAGGCAGCGTCGGTGGATGGAGTTGTTAAAGGATTATGACATGATCATTTTGTATCATTTGGACAAGGCCAATATAGTGACAAATGCTTTAAGTCGAAGGCAGTTAGTATGGGGAGTTTAGCTTGTTTGGCTATTTTTGAGCGTCTTTTGGCATTACAGGTCCAGTCTCTAGTCAACTATTTGATGAGACTCGATATTTCAAATTCGGGTAGGATTCTGGCGTATGTGGAGGTGAAGTCATCTTTCTTGGATTAGATTTAGGCACACCGGTATGATGATATGGGGTTGTGCACGATTCGAGATAAGGTGATGAGTGGCGAGGCCAAGGAGGCCATGATTGATAGTGAGGGATTTCTGAGGATTAAGGGTAGAGTGTGTCTACCTCGTGTGGGTGATTTGACTAGGTTAATTATGGATGAGGCCTAGAACTATAGGTATTCGATTTATCAGGGTGCTATTAAGATGTATTGTGATCTGAGGCAGCACTACTAGTGAGGGAGGATGAAGAGAGATATTAATAATTTTGTCTCAGTGTCAGAATTGCCAGTAGGTTAAGTATGAGCAGCAGCATCTTGGTTGTGTGTCTCAGAGGATTCCTATTCCCTAGTAGAAGTAGGAGAGGATCGCTATGGATTTTGTTATTGGGTTGCACAAGACTTTGGGCAAGTTTGATGCGATTTGGGTTGTTGTTGATAGATTGACCAAGTCCGCGCATTTTATTCCACTTCAGATGATGTATAATGTAGAGAAGTTAGCTAAGATCTACATCCGGGAGATTGTTCGTCTTCATGGGGTTCCTATTTATATCATCTCGGATTGGGGTACTCAGTTTACTTCACATTTCTGAACTCTGCAGAAAGAGTTAGGTACTCACTTGGATTTCAGTACAGTGTTTCACCCACAGACCGACAATCAGTCTGAGTATACTATTCATGTATTAGAGGATATGTTACGAGCCTGCATGATTGATTTTGGTGGTCATTGGGACCAATACTTACTTTTGGAAAAGTTTGCGTACAACAAAAATTATTACTCCAATATAAACATGGCACTGTTCGAGGCATTGTATGGTAGGAGAGGTAGATCTCTGAATGGTTGGTTTGATGTGTTTGAGGTTCGTCCTTAGGGTACTAATTTGTGGAAGGAGTCCTTAGAAAGAGTGAAGGTGATCCAAGACAGGCTCCTGGCAGCGTAGATCGACAAAAAGAGTATGCAGTCCGAAAGGTCCGAGATTTAGAATTCATTGTAGGTGACAAGGCTCTTCTGAAGGTTTCACCCACGAAGGGTGTAATGAGATTCATCAAGAGAGGGAAGTTGAGCCCGAGGTATATCACACCATATGAGGTTCTTTAGAGAGTAGGAGAGGTGGTGTATGAGTTGGCTCTCCCACCGGGTCATTCAGGCGTTCAGCCAATCTTCCATGTATTTATATTGAAGAAGTATTATGCCGATGGTTCTTACACTATCCAGTGGGACTCAATATTACTTGATCAGAATCTAGAGTTCGAGGAAGAGCCTGCGACTCTTTTGGACAGGCAGTTGAGGAAGTTGAGATCGAATCAGATAGCTTGAGTAAAGGTTTAGTGGAGGCATCGTCCTGTTGAGGAGCTGACTTGGGATACCGAGTTTGATATGGCGGAGAAGATATCTGAGCTTATTCACTGCTTCAGATACATTTCTTCTATTTTTTTCTTTCTGTTCGAGGATGAACAATGTTTTAATTGGTATCTGATATAATGACTCGTCTAGTCATTTTTAGCTAAAGGCCCATATTTTCTTATTTGACCCTTCCCATAGACTCTTTGTAGGGTTTGTGATGTGCGGGGAAAGGTGGTACGGCTCCCAACGTCCAATTATATGAGTTTTGGATAAAAACTCCTGAGTCGGTAAACTTAGAGTTGGCTAGTTTGACTTAAAGTTGACTTGTGGCTAGATGGGTTCATTTCCAGGTTTCGTTGCTTTCAAAAGTTCCAAGGGGTCATTTATGACTTAGTCGAGTCATTGGTTTGCTTTATGAGGAAATTAGATGTATTTTGTGACTTTATTTGCAAAGTTTAGATTTTGGTTTTGTCTTGAACGATTCTTTAGAAAAGTATGTTATTTGTGAAATATAAGGGTACGAGCGAGTTCGTAGCACTATTTACCATAGACGAGCATGTTTAGTTTGTGCTAGGGGGTTTCGGGAGTGTTTTAGGTATTGGATGGGGTTTTTTTTACTATATTTCACTACTGGTGTCTAGTGTCTACCTCGGCGGCACCAGCATCCGCTACGGTAGGTCCGCCTCGGCGAGAGGTTGGCTCATCGAAGCGAAATATGGGGACTAGGGGGTTTCTGCCATAGCGGAGACATGTCCGCCGTGGCGAGGGATAAGGTGTCAAATGACTCTCGCTCCAGCGAAGCCTTTTCCACCCCGGGGGTCCGCTCGGGCGGAGTCGATTCCGCTGGGGTAAAAATACTATTCAGGTGGCCTATAAATATTTTTAGGTCATATTATCTTTCCCCAAATAGAAAACTTCGAAACCAGCAACGCATAAATGTGTTTTAAGAGATTTAGGGGCATTTTCATCCTTAGGGTAATAGATTCTTTCCCTTTTCTGGCTTAAGTGATTATTATAAGTTTTTAATGGTGATTTAGCATATTATGTAAGTTGGGGAAGATGATGTAATATTATGCATTAGGATTGGATTATGTTAGATTATCATGTCATAAGTCTTAATTTGGTTATAGAAGCATGTTTTCAATTGGGGAAATTTCTAGGGATTCAAATTGGGGCTTTTTGATTATTATCCAATTGAGGGATCAAATGGCAAGAAATTTTCAATTAATTTAAGGATATGATTATCTAGTAAGTAATCTTGGATTTTCTGTATTAAAGTTCGATTCTTGGTGGAGTAGGTCCGGGATGGGTATTTAAAGTCTTGTTTTTATTGTATTAAGCTTATTATTAACTATGTAATACGTGTGAATAGACTTTGATTATCACGAGGCAAGAAGGAAAGTCAAGGCTGTCTTCGAGACTTGATTTGGTAGCGCTCTCGATCAGCTTTGAGGTAGACTACGGTTTAGGTTTTTGAGACTTCGATAGAAGTACGTAATTAGTTATAAATATTGAGAGGCATTGGGCGTGTTTGGGGGTCCCACTCAGGCAGTTGTGATGAATGTCGGAGTGGGTACCGGTGTTAAACTGTGATGATGCGATGATTTGGGGAATCAACATTATGTTGGTTCCGATTACTGATTATTTGGGATTGTTGCCATATGTTGGCTTGTCGCCATGTTTTATATTGTTTGTTTACTCATCACACATGCTTTCGATTGATATCATCATTTGACTTGAATTTGCCTATGTGTTGTTGAACTCTTGAAAGCATGTGTACATCATTTCTATACTTGATTACATCTCATTATATCATGATATTTTGCCTTATGTTGTCGTTGCATACATACACTCATGGTTTAGTGAATTGATGTGAGAGTGGATGGATATGTTGTGGTCCAAGAGACCAGAAACGTAAAAGTAATATGAGATTATGGAACTTGAGTTGATATTGATACGCAGGGAGTAGAGTTGCACGCCTGCAACATATTTAAGACTCAACAAATGAGTCATAGGCTCTAGTCAGATTCGTGTGTGGAATTCTGGCTAACTAGGATCGGTATATGGACATTGAGGGTCCCCTATGGATGTACGGATCATAATTAAACCTTGACATACTATAGACCAGGTTGAGAAAGATACCTTACATATGCATTTCATTCATATCATACATACTCATGCTTAACTTTGATAATTATGATTAGAAACTGTCAGT
Source organism: Anisodus tanguticus (assembly GCA_034509755.1). Classification (NCBI taxonomy): domain Eukaryota; kingdom Viridiplantae; phylum Streptophyta; class Magnoliopsida; order Solanales; family Solanaceae; genus Anisodus; species Anisodus tanguticus. The sequence continues at coordinate 41,995,996 of CM067540.1, read as the reverse complement.
TATTGATATTGAACGACTTGGTTGGATTGTGAACTTAAAGGGATTATTCATGCTACATAATACTTGATATATGTTGATGGACTTTATGAACAACATGTTGACTATATGATATACTTAGTTAGTGAACTGCTAGAATAGGATTATTTGGTGTCAACTTGGTATTTATCTATGATTATGTTTCTTCCGTCGTTGTCGGCCTATGATGTCTACGGGGGTACATTTTGTACTCATGCTACACTTGTTGCATTCTTTTTGGATGCAGATTCAGTACCTTCCACTTCCATAGCACCACATAACTGAGTTCTAGTAGTTGATCTCCGACATTCAGGGTGAGGATGCTATCTCCAGTGTACCCTTGGGTGTTCGTCTCTATTTACTGACTTTTATTCATACTTGAGAGACATATTCAGACTATGTATTCAGTCTTGGCTTGCGTGCCCATTTTCTCAGACTTGTATCGTAATTGCTAGTGCTCTTGTATCACTGACTAGATCGCTTAGGGGTATTATATTAGATGTATCAGACTATTACTTATTTTGTATTTATAGTATGAGACATCTTATGTAGTACTTTGTTATCTTCCTCTTTACTTATGTCATTTCATGTTAGAGGTTTGGGAGTGGTTCACCTACTGGTGGGATTGTGTAGGTGCCGCCAGGATTCCTGAAAAGTGCTCGTGACAACTAACAACTGAAGGATATGTCATGCTTACCAATACAGTCGGAGTGACGTACGGTCGTTACACCTCCGATAAACATTATGAGACTGACATTATTATCATTACATGACTTTATCAAACTCATAAACCATGAATAAACTCTCTGGGAGCAATATTGTCTAATCATGAATCAACATGAAGATTTCTAGTTACTAAAAGTGGAATTGTTAGTGTTACGTTTACATTCCATTTGTATGGGTCATGCCAAAAGAAGAACGGAAGTAAGCCCTACATACCTTATCGAAGAAGCTAGCTATGATATATGAAGCCTCGCACGTGTTATGGACGATTATCTAAACCATATAAGAGACTTGTTATTAATATCGAATTCATATTCCATAAAGAAGCTCACTTGGTATATCACCGACCAACTTGAGTACATAGGATTCTTTACAAAGAGAACTTATGTAATCCAACCTCATAATCCTTCAAAATGCACTTTCCTTAATCCCAAAACACACAACCAATTTATCATCAATTTCTCCTCATATTTCAAATAAAACAACCCAACAATTCCTACATCTATGATTTCGCAAGTTTACGAATTTTAGCAATGGAACTCCTTTCACAACTTTCATCAAATCATCAATTAATCATAAGAATAGGTAGAGGAGGATAAAACTTACCTTTACACATAATAATCTCCTTAAAACAACCTTTTACTTTGTCTCCAAGAGTTTCCGAAATCAATTTAATAGGGAAAAGATGATTACTACTATAACTACGGGATTTAACACGTTAATCTTGCGTAATTTTGGCTTGAATTTTATCTTGGGGTGTTATGGCACCTTAGAGAGGATTTGGGAATTGTATTAGGGCTGGTTCTTGGAGGAAAATGAAGCTCCAAGTCGAAATTCACAATTTAAACCCGAGAACAAAAATGCACCTCCCAAAAGGACAGTTCATTTTGACTATCTATATAATTTTGTATGGTCCATCAATCTAGACCATCAAACCAGATCTGAGGTCTGGCATTTTGAATGGCCATTTGAGGGTGGACCAATCCATTTTGACGGTCCATACAAATTTTGTACGGTCAGCCAATTTCGTTGAAACGTAATTTCTTTGATCTTTCTATCTTTCATACACTCTGGTACTTACATACACAAGATATATTCCTTCATTACCCTTTCGTAGTGTCGCACCTCTTCTCAAAATATCTATATCAATTGCCGACATGATCGAACGTAAAACTACCGGGCATAACATTGACCATTAATAAACTTTTTATGGTATCATAGCAGTGATACGAGGATCCATAACTGCTAAATGAAACTTCATTGAAGGAGAAATTCAGTTGTACGATTCCATGAGAAGATCACAAAAGTCGCGCAGGTTATGATCAATCACCACCATCCATTGTATCTGCAAGCCTCCAATGTTCCAGGTCTCGTGTTGATCCCAGTCACACTCACTGGATTGGAAAACTATAATTTGTGGAGCAGAGCTATGCGATTGGCCTTAAGAGGTAAAGGAAAATTAGGTTTTATTGATGGAACATGTGTAAAAACTAGTTACACAGGTGATCTAGAAGAATTATTCGAGAAATGTGATGCAATCGTACTATCATGGATAGGTAGTACAGTTTCTAGTGAGCTTATACCTAGTATTATTTATGCCTCGAGTACTAAGTATTTTTGGGGAAAATTCAAGGAGAGGTTTGATAGGTCAAATTTAAGAAGGATATATCACTTATAGACTGAGATTGTAACCTTGATATAAGGACGTAACTCAGTCACAACTTACTATTTTAAGATGAAGGTATTTTGGGAAGAATTAGATGTCATGGCACCATTACCAGGTTGCAAATGTCCAGAGTCAAAACTCTATGTTGATCACCTCAAGTCTCAAAGGTTAATGCAGTTTCTTATGGGATTGCATGAAGTTACAGTAATATCATAAGCAATTTGTTAGCAAAGGGATCAGATGTGATAATCAATGAGGCATATGTTGTTGTTACTCAAAAGGAAAGCCAAAGGACAATGGGTGTGGTTGATGTCAATAGAGAAGTCCTTACTATGATGGCAGGTAGGAACCAAGGCTACAAATATGAAAAAGGACCAAGGCAAGGTCAAAGTGGAGGTCAGCCTTATGGTTGTTATGGGTACAAGGGACACAGAACTAAGGAATGCTACTGGATTGTCTGCTATCCTCCTGATTTCAAGAGTAAGAAGAAATGAGGGAAGAATTATGGTGAATTCAAACCATATGCTAACTCAACCACAACAGATGCATGAGGAGAGAGTAGTGAATCACAACAAAGGAGTGGTGAACTGTTTACTCCTCAACAGTATGGTGAGCTAGTCAACAAGTTGAATGATGAGCCTACAGCTTCAAAGTATGTATCTAACATGGCAAGAACATATATCACATCTTTACTGTAAATCACCACTATGCATGAATGGATTGTGGACTCTGGTGCATCCCATACACCTTGCAAGGAACTTCTAACTGCTATTAGAAGTTTATTACATAAACATGATAGAAAAGTTCAAATACCAACAGGAGATGGCTCTCAAATAGCAAATGTTGGAAATGCAATGGTCATAGATGGTCACGGGATACAAAATGTTTTACATGTTCCAGATTTGAAGTTCAACTTATTGTCAGTCTCAAAAATCACTAAGGAAATGTGTTGTGCAACTATATTACTACCTTGTTTTTATGTGTTTTAAGGTATATTCAATGGAAAGGTGATGGGGATTGGTAGAGAGAAAGGTGGATTATTCATTTTTGAAAGAACCTGGACAAGGAACAACACCAATAGTAAACAACAGTATTGGACTCAATATAAATAATGAATGCCAACTTTGGCATCAAAGGTTAGGCCGTCATTCAGTTGGTGCAATAAAGCATGTATCCTCACTCAACCTCGATAAAGATGACAATGTTCAAGAATCCTGTGAAGTTTGTCCTCTAGCCAAACATCATAGGTTTAAATTTCCTACTAGCTAGAACAAAACTACAACTGTGTTTTAACTTGTACACTTAGATGAATGGGGTCCTTACATGAAATATAGCTATGAAAACAAGTCCTATTTTGTAACTCTGGTAGATGATTACAGTAGGTATATTTGCATTTTTCTCATATAATCGAAAACTGAAATGGACATTATATTGAAAGATTTCCTTTGTAAATACAGTTTGATTGCAATATTAAGGCATTGAAATCTGATAATGGGATAGAGTTCTTTAATTCTAATTGTGTTGAATTATTTTATTCAAATGGTATTGTGTATCAAAGTAGCTGTCCTTATATCCCTCAGCAAAATGGTACAGTTAAGAGAAAACACAAGCATATACTAGAGGTTGCTAGAGCCTTGACATTTCAAAGTGGTGTACCTATTAGTTTTTGGGGTGATTGTGTAGGTATTGTTGTATATTTGATTAACAAGTTTCCCATACTAAACCTTGAAGGAAAGATTCCTTATGAAATGTTGTTGAGGAAGCTACCTAGTTTAGATCATCTAAAGGTGTTTGGTTGTCTTTGCTATGCAAGCAAATTGCCTAGAAAAGATAAGTTTGCAGAAAGGATAAAAGAGCAATTTTAATTGGTTACTCTGAGATACAAAAAGGATATAGGCTGTTTGATTTGGATATTAAGTTGTTGTTCATCAACAAGGATGTCACCTTTAGGGAATCCATTTTTCCCTTCAAATGTGATGTAGTTGTTCCATAAGAAGACATGTTTATTTTTTCTACACCTGATCCTGTGGCTGTTGATGCACCAGGGGAAGATTCTATGTTCAGTCCATCAATACCCATTGTAACATATGATTGTCATGATGTTTCGATCATAGATATGGATACATGTCAAGATGATCAAGCATCTACAACTGAAGTGGAAGAAATGGATCAAGTTGTTCAAATGCATAATGAAGAAGTGTTAGTACTACTACAGGAGGTTGAAGTTGAAGCAAATTAGCCTATATTTTAAGCTCATAAAGAACTGATAGAACAAATACTGATTGAAGGAGAGGAAGTTGTTGAGCCAACTGCTAGACCAAGTAGAAATACAAGGCCTCCTGTATGGCACAAAGATGATGTTGTGGGTCAGACACCAACTAGTCATTGTGTATATCCTATGTCAAGTCATGTTTCTTATTTACAATTGTTAAAGAAGTATCAGAAGTATCTAGGGTGTTTTTCTATAGTAGTGGAGCCTAAGAACATCAAACAGGGTTCAGGTAACAAGCAATGGGTAGAGGCTATGAAGAAGTAGATTGATGCACTAGAAGAAAACAACACATGGGAACTAGTGGAATTGCCTATAGGAAAGCAGGCCATTGCTTCAAAGTGGGTGTATAAAGTTAAATTCAAAGCAAATGGAGAAGTAGAAAAATACACACAAAGAGAAGGGTTGGATTATCATGAAACCTTCTCACATGTGGCAAAAATGGTGATTGTTAGAAATGTGATCAGCATTACAGCATCACATGATTAGGAATTGGTTCAAATGGTTGTGAAAAATGTCTTTATTCAAGGTGATTTGGATGAAGAGGTATATATGTCACTTCCTCAAGGATTTCAGAGGCAAGGGAAAACAAAGGTCTGCAGATTATTGAAGTCCTTATGAAACAAGCATCAAGGCAGTGGAATATCAAGTTATCCACAGCCTTGAGAAGTGCAGGATACTTGCAGAGCTCATTTGATCATTATCTATTTACCAAAAGGAAGAGAGAATACTTAGTCATTATTTTGATCTATGTGGATGATCTACTTATCACATGAAATTGGGTAGACCGCATTAAAGAAACAAAAGACTGTCTACATAGCCAGTTCAAGGTGAAGAATCTAGGGACACTGAAGTATTTACTAGACATAGAAGTGTTGAGATCCAAGCATGGAATACTGCTCAACTAGAAAAGTATACACTGGAATTGATTACTGATGTTGGACTTAGTGGAGCAAAACTAGCTTCCACTCCAATAGAACCAAATATTAAGTTGACATCAATAAAGTATGGTAGAACAGTACAAAGTGAGGAGAAGCCTAAATTTATGAAAGGAAAGAATGATCCATTACTGGATGATGTAGGAGCTTATTAAAAATTGGTGGGAAAATTGATATATCTTACAATAACCAGGACAAATATTTGTTTTCCTCTGCAGTTGTTAAGCCAGTTCATAAAACATCCAAAGATTGCACATTGGAATACAGCTTTGAGGGTGGTTAGATATGTGAAGAAGGCACCAAGTTTGGGTGTTTTGTTGAGAAGAAATTCTATCACGGAAATGACAATACACTATGATTTAGATTGGGTTGCTTGCCCAAATATCATAAGATCAATCACTGGTTTTATAGTTTAGCTTGGTGGATCGTTGATCTCATGGAAATCAAAGAAAAAATATACAGTCAGTCATAGCTCAAGAAAGGCAGAGTATAGAAGTATGACAGCCGAAGTTGTCTGGTTACTAGGTTTGCTCAAGGAGATTCATACAGAGATCAAGTTGCCAATCAAGGTTTTTGTGATAGCAAAATAGCTATTCAAATAATAGAAAATCCTATATTTCATGAGGGAACTAAGCACATAGAGATTGATTGTCACTTTGTGAGAGAAAAATTCAAGATTGGCATAATTCAACCAACATATCTCAACACAAAGTTTCAGCTTGCAAACTTATTAACAAAGGGACTAGGAGTTTCACAACACCATTTCTTAGTATCCAAATGGGCGTGATCGATGTTTCTCACCCACCGTTTGAGGAGGAGTATGAAGACTGAGTTGCATATGAGCTGTATATAATGTATATCAACACAATATATAGGAGCCAATTCAGTTAGTTTGTTAGAGGTTGTTAGGATGTGGTCATAGTGGTCTTCGCTAGGTTAGTTAGTTGAATGTTGATGAATATCTCTCATCATTGTAATTAGATTTATAATTTGAAGATCAATAATACAAAAATTCTCTCTCTATTACACAAAGCAATCCCGCAACTGCCATGGAAGCTTCTCGAGCTACTTCCATGGTTGATCATCAATAAACTTTACAACTTTAGATTTATCAGGTAATTAAATTTATTTTTCTTTGTTAGTTTTTATGTGTATTCATGGAAATGTATTCTCTTATTTATGCAAACTCTTAGTATGCAACACTCTCCACTATTATTAATCATTTCGTTTCGCTAAATGATTAGCTAATTAAGCTCTTCTACTGAGATTAGAAGGATAAGAAGGAGTGATGGAAAAGCTACAAAAATGTCGCATTGTCTCAGAAGACGCTAACATCCTTTTTCTCTCCCAATACTACTATATAATAGTCTTCAGTGATAATGCGACGTCTTTGTAATCATAGCAGATATTTGAATTATTTGTTGTTGATATATTAAAAAAAGGAACTGATTTCAAATTAAATACTTGATATATTATAAGAATTGTGTAACTGAAGTTGTTCGAATATTACTTTTGAAATTTATTTTAGATAAAAATTTTGGTATTACTTGTTATAATATTTTTTGTAAGATTGTATTAATCTCTCTTGGGGAGTCTCTCATTAATACAAATATATATAGTGTGTACAATGTGGAGTCCTAAAATAATAAGGATCATATAACTACCATAATTATACAACAATAATAATTATAAAATATATGATGAATATTCTACTAATATTCACTAATACACCCCCTCAGTCGAAGCGGGAGAAGGCTGAATGCTTAGACTGGATCTGAAGTGGAGGAATAGCTATCTAAGGAGTCCTTTAGTGAAGATATCTGCATATGGATACGAAGATGGCACATGCAACACCTTATCATGTCCTATAGCAACCTTCTCACAAAAAAAATGTATATCCATCTAAATGTGCTTGGTTCACTAATGCTGAACCGTATTATGAGATAAATATATGGTGGGTATGTTATCACAGTACAACAAAGACGCCTTACGTAAGGGATACTGAAGCTTCAAAAGAAGGTTTCGAAGCCAGCAGATATCAATAACAACATTTGAAACGCCTCTATACTCTGCTTCTGCACTCGAACGGGATAGGGTAGCTTGCCTCTTGGCATACCATGATATAAGATTATCCCCTAAGAACACACAATAGCCAGAGGTGGAGTGTCGCGTGTCCGGACAGCCTGCCCAATCTGCATCCGTATATGATAACAACATGGTCGGTGCAGAGGGGTATAAATGTAATCCATAATCAAGTGTGCCCCTAACGTATCGAATGATACGCTTAAGAGCAGTAAAATGAGGCTCCCTGGGGGCATGCATGAACAAACACACTTGCTGAACAGCATAAGCAATATCAGGCCTGGTGAAAGTAAGATACTGAAGTGCACCTGCAACACCCCTATAAAGAGTGGGGTCGGACACTAGATCACTGTCAACAATACTTAGCTTTGATTTAGAGTCAACCGGAGTGGACATGATCTTGCAGTTTGCCATTTTAGCTATGTACACAATGTCCTTTGCATAGTTACGCCGACATAGAAACATAGTATCTGCAGATCTAGTCACTGATAACCCCAAAAAGTAACTCAACTTCCCAAGTCAGTCATGGAAATTTTTGTTTTAAGCAGTGAAATGATTTCATTGTTCAACATATCAGATGAGGCAGTAAGCACAATATTATCTACATACAACAACAAATACGCAATGATAATACCTCGATGAAAGATAAAGAGAGAATTATCACACTTGCTCCATACAAACCCAATCTGCATAATGTAATTCGCAAAGCGTTCATACCACGCTTTGGGGGCCTGTTTCAAACTATAAAGTGACTTACGAAGATGACATACATAATGAGGGGCCTTCGGATGGACAAAGCCTGGTGGTTGGTGCATGTAAACTGTTTCTTTCAAGTCCCCATGTAACAAAGCATTCTTCACATCAAGTTGATGAATCGGCCCACGCTTACCCATGGCAATGCTCAGAATTGTGCGAATGGTAGCCGGTTTAAAAAATGGACTGAATATCTCACTATAATCAGTACCCTCCTGCTGATTAGTACCATTAGCCACAAGTCTCGTCTTATATCAATCTAGGTCACCACTGTCTCTGTATTTATGACGAAAAAGTCACATGCATCGGATAACATTCACCCCATCTGGTCTAGGAGCCAAATCCCAAGTGTGTTATTTCGTTAAAGCATTAAATTCCGCACCCATGGCCGCATTCCAATTTGGATCAAGTTTGGCTATTTTTGGGTTTTTCAGAATTGGGGATATGATTTGTGTAGATAGGTTAAAATGGACTTTGGGTTTGAAAATCTGGTATTGGGCACAAGTTTTCATACGGTGCGTGAGGCTAGGGGTCGGATAGGTGTTGCGTCTGGTGGGGGTTATTTAAGGCATTGATGGTGTCGGGTGGTTGCTGGGTTTAGTGGAGGGAGTAAAAGGTATGGTGAGTGGGTTTGGGATGCCCGCAAAGTGTTGGGTGGGGTTTGGGATCTGGTTAGATCGTGTGGTTAGGGGTGAATCGATGTTCGGTCCGGTGACGTTGAGAGGTTGGGAAAAGTGTGATGGGGTGGTGGTGGTGTGGTCTGGGTTTGGTCGTTGGTACAATGACCGGTTCCAGGGATGGGTACTGTTGTGGGGTTGGTTTGGGTGACTAGAGTTGCGGTTGTAGGTGGCGGTGACATAGATGGTGTCGGTTGGGTGTGTCGGTGGGTGGGGGAGACGACTATGGGATATGATGGAGAAACATCTGGTCGATTGCTGGTTGTGGCAGTGGCAATCGGCTTTGGCAGAAAGTGGTCGAGTAGAATGTCGGAGATGGCAGTGAAAGTTGGTGCTGGCAGAGATGTGGGGGTTGTAGTGGTGGTACGACAAAGTTCGGTGAGTATAACTGGGGAGGTGTCGAACTCGTCTAAAAAGGTATAGTTCGTGTTTGGAATTTTTGGATATTTGCAAACGGGAAGATTGTCTCGTCAAATGTGATGTGACAAGAGACGTGAATTTTACGAGTGGACAAGTTATAGCACAGATAGCCCCCATGATTAGACGGAAAACCTATAAAGACACACGGAGTGGTTCGGGGTGCTAATTTGTGAGGTGCAGTGGAGGCAAGATTCGGGTAGCAAAGGCAATCGAAGATCCGAAGGTGATCATAGGACGGGATCCGACGGTATAGAATTTCGGTTCGGGTCATGTTATGAAGTGTACTAGTAGGTAAAATATTAAGGATGTATTCTACCATTTTGACAGCATAGACCCAAAAGGAGGGAGGGAGAGAGGCATGAAACATGAGAGTATGAACCATGTTATTTATGGTGCGAATGATTCGTTCTGCTTTGCCATTCTAAGGAGATGTGTGTGGACACGAAAATCGAAAAACCATGCCATTAAGTTTTGCAAAATTTGTCAAATGTGGAATTATTAAATTCACAACCATTATTACACTGGAAAGATTTGACGACTATTTCAAATTATGTTTTGATAAAATACGAAACTCAAGAAACTTGGCGAAAACTTCAGACTTGAATTTAAGTGGGTAAATCCAAATAAAGTGAGAAAATCATCTAATAAGACTAGATAATATTTATGACCCAGTGAGCTAGTAATGGAATACGTCCATAAATCTACATGAACAACATCAAATGGAGAAAATGTAACACATAAAGATTACTTAAAAGGGAGGCGACCATGTTTTCTCAAGGGGAAAGAAAAACAACATTGGGCAAGTTTCTCATTATTACATCGAATAAAATTATTGCTTCTATGAAAATTAAAAACAGGAGCTCCAGGGTGTCCAAGTCTATTGTGCCAAGTTGATAGAGAGATAGCAGCAAGGGAGGTGTGTGAGCGAGAACTGGTAGCGGAAGAGGATGGGAAAGGATAGAGGTCCCCTGTGCTATTGCATCTCGTAAGAGGTGTCCCCATACGCAAATCTTTCACAGAAAAACCAAATGGTTCAAACTCAATAGATACAGAATTGTTATGAGTGGATTTTCTAATAGAGATTAAGTTTTTAATGATTTTGGGAGCATAGAGGATATTATTGAGGGAGAATGGTGGGTGAGGTGGTTGGTGTAGGTGGTACCATAGCCCTGAATCGGAATGTGATGACCATTGCCAACTGTAATAAATTGAGGATACTTTAATTGAAATAGTTAAGAGAGATTACCTGAATACCGGGTGAGATGATAAGTGGCTCCCGTATCTATGTACCAATTTTCATCGGGCTGCTGCATATTCAAAGAGCTGAAGGCCTGGCCCAAATCAGTGGGGTCAGGCTCAACAGATACTGTTGTTGTTGGGGCGTGTTGTACGTCATACGTGGGCCTGGGAAATGGCCCAGTATGATGGGCTGCCCCGGGATGGGGTACTAGGCTGTAGGGTATTGCACAGTGAAGGGAGCTGAGGCCCAGGGGCCAGTGTTGGGACACTACCCTAGGCTGGCCCACGATGGTGCTCCATTGGGCGATTGGTGTTGTCCACCACGACCTCTGCCACCCTTCCTTTTACCGCGACCTCTGCCACCCCTGCCGCCGTCGTGATTGTTCCGCGGTTAGTTATTTTCTGACGGTGGTGGCTGGTCGGCGGCGGCGGTGTTTTGCCCGGGCGTATTAACTATTAACGCCTTTTGATTGTGCTCGTCCTGCTTGGCATGTCGTGTTTCTTCCAACAATAATTGTGAACGGGACTTGTTGAAGCTGGGTAATAGATCGACCTGTTCTATCATCGTGGTCAGGGTATCGTATTCACCTTTGGGTAGACCAGCAACTAATTGGAGAACCATCTTTGTTTCGGAAACAGGCGTTCCGACGTTGGACAATTGGTCCGCAACTAGTTTCAACTGCTTACAATACTCGGACATGTTAGCGAAATTTTCAAGATGTGTATTGTTGAATTTTTCCTCCAAGTAGACGGCATGGGTGTTTTTGTTATCCTGAAATATTTCCTCCAAACGTATCCATAATTCACGAGCCGAGGCACCAAATTTCATAATCGTATGAAGCAAGTCTTTAGAGATGGTGTCATAAATCCACTGTTTGACAATAGTGTCAAGGCGACGCCATGTCATGACTGGGATGTCGAGATGGCGAGGGACAGAGTCGTCAATATGGTCAAGCACGTTGTACGCGCATGCGTGAATATAAAAAAGTTTAACTCATGAAGAGTATTGACCATCTTCTTGATAAAAAATTAAGGGAAAAAAATTCTTGATGTTCGTGATGGTAAATGCTGGATGGAAAGAAGAAGTAGATGAGGGTGGGGGCTGTCAATGACGACTGTGGAGGAGGATGAAGCATTAGGAGAGGTAGGGGGAGACATGGTAGGCACAAGAAAGGATCACGAGAGAAAAATATATCGAAAAAGTATAGGTTAGCCGTCGGCCTGGGGGACGGCAGCGGCGGTAACCAAAGAAAAAAGAGGGTTTAGGTGTTTTTAGGGTTTGACTCTTGATACCATGTAAGATTGTATTAATTTCCCTTGGGGAGTCTTTCTCATTAATACAAATATATATAGTGTGTACAATGTGGAGTCCTAATACAATAAGGATCCTATAACTACCATAATTATACAACACTAATAATTACAAAATATATGGTGAATATGCTACTAATATTCACTAATATTTTTAAAATAAATATTTATACTAATTAACATGGAATACACATGAAACGCACGTGTCCGAGGACTAGTTTATATAAGTTATGCTTCTCATATTGGGGTGGATATAAAAAATCAGAACCTTCAAGTTATGCTTCACTCTTGGTGGCAAAGCAAACTAGAAATCCTATGATCAAGTTTACTTGCCAGAATATCCCTATACTAATTTGTTGGGAATAATGGAAGGCATGGGGCTACATTAAATTTGGTCATAAGAGCTACTCAAGTATGACACCAGTTGGAGAGATATATGTAAAGCTAATGGATGCTTATAAGACAAGAATCTCCAGCAAAGGTGTTACATGGGTGAAACCTCAACTGGATTGGATCAAAGACAAACACAGATAGTAGTAGCTCTATTCAGGAGCAAAAAACTGGGATAGGGGGGTATTGCAAGAGACAGTACTGGGGACATTTTGATGTCCTTTGCTAAATCTTTGAAGTTCTGCTCTAACAATAGTGCTAAGACCAAAGCTGCAGCTTTTGGTGTCGATTGGGTGGACTATAACAATCTGCAAAATTGCATATTGGAAGTTGGCTCTCAACTGGTGATTAAGTGAATTGCTGGAACCAATTCAGTCCCATGGGATCTTATTCAAGATGTGGAGCATATCAGAAATATTGTACATGATAGAAATATCATGATTCAACACTGTTTCAGGGAAGGAAACAGTCTTGCTGATACAATGGCTAAGTATAGGGCTAACTTACAATATTAACTAATTACGAACATGTTTAATTTTAAGGAAGCAAGAGGAGCACTAAGAATGGACAAAGCCCAGATAGCCAACTTCAGAATCAGGACAACTAACACACCGCCTTTTATTTTCTCTCTCTGTTTCTTGGAAATGGAAGCTGGTGAACTGGTAAAGATTGATTTTAATGTATGTCTCATAACTTCTTTTATTCAAGAGCATATTTATTGATACGCAAATAAGATGATAAACCAAAGTTGATTAATTAATCCTTAGTCAGTAGTCACCCTATTAATCAAGCTAATGATAGAAAAAAATCATTCCGAGATAGGTAATAATTCAAAGCCAAACTTCAATGGCGAAACAAGAAAATTAGAATATCGCCTAAATTTGAACATTCCAACTAGACATATCATTAACTTCAGGAAATTGATAATAACCTTAATAACCATGATTCATCTATTTGAAAACAGTAAAGCTCACACCTTTCACTAGATATATATTTACTTGATCGAAATAACTGAAAGAAATAATCTTTGATCATTTTCATTAATGAAGAGGTATATATATAAATATATAATATCTAAATATGAAAAATAACTCTACATTTTCCTATTATAATTCTAATAATAATACATTTTTTCTAATACAAGACTAATATCATAATTACACTTGTACAAGAATTGTATAACTAAGATAAAATATGGACAACTATAGAAAGTGATATTTGTAGCCGTGTATATCGTCTTTCAGTAATTCCACCCATTTCTTATTTTCTTTAAATGATGTAACAGGAAAATAAACAACCAGATATTGTAAAACAAATTGAGACAAAAACTCAATAATTTGAACAAACAAAAATCATAATTTTAACAAAAAGAAAGAACAAGGAACATGAAGAAATCAGAAGCTCATACCCACCAAGTTGTCTCCTTAGCTACTGGCGACGATGCTCCCTCGGACCAAAATCTCAGTCCACACACTATCAACGAGAAAAGTTCTACAATTCAAAAAAAATCGATCCAAATGTTATTTTTGGTGTAAACAGGGCTTTTTAAATAATGCTGAAATAGTATAGATCTCAGAACACGAAGGGATGTTCTTTTGGTAACCTGTAAACACTATTGCATGCACCTCCTTGGTGCTTATATTAGTAGTACAATTACCATCTCTCGAAGAAAAGAATAGCGTATCAAGATTTCTTAAATTCTAAAATTGTCATCTCAAACAATGAAAAAAGAATGCAGTATCTGCACAAGAGTGCATCAAGTGTAGTATAAATACAACATAAGTATTCGTAAGCATCATAACCGACAACAAAGGAAACTCGCTTAGAAAATATAAAAGTTGACAGAATACGCAACTGAATATAAATCATTTACATCACAGATCAAACACGTTCGAATTCATTATGATTCATAAGCTTAAGTCATCCTTCGTAAGTTTGCCCTAAAGTCCATTAGATTCTATCCAAATCTTAATCAATTTCAGACATAAATATTCAACCTCTTCATATCTACAAATCCAAAGGTTAATTATTTTCATCAAATCAGTTACATATAAGGCACATACGAAACCACATAGTTAATACAAATGGGATGAATGCATATGATATGCAATGCAACTGGACAGTACCGAACCTGGTATACGCATGCTAAGGGCTTAGCCAATAGTCATGACCCAAGGGGAGTCGCGAGGTCCATATACCGCTCACTACTATCCGACATATATCCCTCGGACATGGTTGAGCATCATCTCATAACATAATTCCTCATATCAATTATATGATAACACCCGAAATATATTTACTCATTATTTATCTCACATTATAATACTTTTAATCATCATTTTAATATTATTTATATGATTTTGTGTTTAATATTATATTTTTACTATGTAAAAATAAATCAGGGTGAAAATGAATAGATTTGAAGTAAAATGGAAGAAAATGCAGAGGAAAAAAATGAGGAGACAAAATGGGGGACACTCCATAGAGTTTGTCTCCCATGTTGATGACAAGATAAAAGAGAAGAGTAGAATTGCAATTAAATTGAAGATGCATAATAACGTAGCAGGCAGAGAATTGAATTGATTTTAACAGCGTGCGATAGCTTGCGTCACACGAGCCTCGCGCGAAATTCAGGTCTCCCAATCTTTTCCTGCCTTGCGTGCCACTTGTTCAACACAGAGGTGCCGCGAGCCCGCTATTTTTTCCGGTTCGAGTTTAATTTGATTTTTAAAAGGCTCAGGTCTTTTGATATCCTATAAATATATATTTTGCACGATTTTTACACAATTTTGAACCTATAGAGAGGTTGGAACCGCCGCGGGGCCGCAATTATTGAGTTTTACCTTTTTCTTCTCTATAATACTCATTTTTACGTTTTTGTTCGGATGACTTGTAGTTTTTTCCTTCATGTCTATGTGGAGCTAAACTCTTGAGTTCTAGGGTTGTGGCGAAGACATGAAAGTTAGTTTGATGATAGTTTTTGTCTATTGATTTTCCAACTTTTAGGTTATTTATTTATTATTGGTCTTAATTATTTAATTACCTGATCAATAGTTAAACACTATATGTGGCATGTAAATTGAACTAGGAATAGGGAATTTGCATGCGTAATAAGAATAAATAGTGCTTGTTCATAAAATATACATTTCGCTACTGAAGATAGGAATATATTCTTTAGCCTTGATTAGTTGAATACGGAGATTCAAATGCGTTCTTGTTATATTCTGATGACCATAGGAATATAGGTGTTAGAGTAGCTTGAATAGACTTGTGAGCAGCTCAGAAGAGACTCATAAAGTCAATATCAACTCGTCAACTAGTAACCCAAGAAATAAAACAGGTAGAACTATTGGAAGACTTAACTAGATTGTCGGAAGCAATGAGCCTGGAACTCATTCTCATCTGATAAACTTAAAAGTCTCGACCCAGTCTCCTTTTATCACAAATTGCTTGTTTTATTACTTTCTTTTAGTCAATACGTTAGTTACAACAAATCCCTCGATTTTTACTCTCTTAGATAGTTACAAAGGAATTTGAATTAGTTAAGCTGGAGAAAATAGAACTCCCTGTGGGTATGATATATGGACTTCAATCTTATATTACTTGTATGACTGCATATACTTGCGTGTGCGTTTAGGAGCAATAAGTTTTTGGCGCCGTTGTCGGAGACTTAGAAATTAAATGTTTTTCTAGATTAGACTTTTATTTTTATCTTCACAAGTTTTTTTTTGTAAATATTTTTATTTTTATAATTATTTTATTTTTTTCTCTTAGTGTGTTTCTAGTTCTCTCAGGATGATATCTTGGGATAAAATATACGGAGTTAAGGTCATTGATGAAGAAGCTTGGATGACGGAAGGCTATTATGACTCGTATTTTTTGTCTTGTCGTAACCTGGCATCTTGGAGGTGTGAATATGAATATGGGAATAAGGTAGGTATTGTGACGAATATTATTGATTACGAAAATATGTAGAACAACGTTGTTTTCTAATAAAGTTGGTGATTAATTGGTGTAAGAAGAGAGTTGATCTTGCACAAAAAATTTACAGGTTTGGCTTGGTTGTGCACAAGTTGAATGTAGGTTTGAGTGTAAAGGTTGATGCATGTAATGCCCAATAATTTAGTGATGAGTTTTATAAAGTTGAAAAAGATCTTCTAGGACAAATTGAGGAGCTAAAAGGAGAATACCAATTATTAGACCATATTTTTCTTGATGGTGCCAATATTGAGAAGAGTGCTATAGAGTCATGTGAGGGAGTAGATAACATTACTTTTGTATAATTGAGTGTGTGTGTGTATATATGAGGATGTAAATAGTAGTACAATTCATGAGTTAGGGCGCATTAAACCTCATTCCAATCATTTTTCCACATTGTGTTTAGATAGTAAGTTAGTAATCGAGTTACCTGAGCCTATGGGAGAGTCAAAGGGTGAGGATGAGAGTGCCTATATTCTTGAATTTGTTGTGCCAAAAAGCAAAAAATTACATTCCTCATCTAAAGGCTAAGAAGTGAAGAGTAAAAAATTTATTACTTGGCCTAGAAATCTTTGTACCCCACCAAAGGAGCATAGTCACAGACCGGATGCCTGTTAGGGGTACAATTCATAAGTTCAAGGTGGACAGAAAAGTTGGTTCACGTCGTAACTCGATGTCTCTTGTTGGGAGGCAACCCGACTTGTATTTTTTATTTTTATTTTTTAGTGTTACATTTTATTGTTTTTGTTAAATAGATTAGGAAACGTCTGAGTATCCGAAGTTGAAGCTGAGGAGCATGTTTGAGCCTAAGTGTGAGGTCGTGTCAATCCTTGATGTTTAGGATTATGCTGCTAGCTAGGCCCAAGAGGTCTCAGGGAGTATTTCTCACTCTTTCTTTAATTTCTTTTCCTCTACTATACATGCATTGAGAACAACACATATTTTTAAGTGTAGGGTGGGGTACTTCCGATACTTTTGAGGTCGGGATAATTATACCATAGGATTTTTTTAGTTCATTATCTATTTATAAAATATAAAACAAAATCAGAAATAAAGAGAAATTCAAAAAGATTTTATTCTGGTCTTTTTTAATTGTTCGTTTAGTCTTTTTTCATTAGTGGCACAAATCATTCACCCCTTGGTTTTTCTTATGGCCTCAGTTCTTTTTCAAGGGGGGGCCTTTGAATTGGGTATTTTTTTTTAATTTTTAGGAGTAGTAAAAGAGGGAGAAGAAAGACTCTTTTAACTTGTTTGATACTAGTACATTTGGGCTTGAGTTTAGTCGTACTTTTCTATGAGTGCTTGAGTTAATTTAGAATAGCAGATTTTCTAACAGCTAGGCGGTTTCGGGACTTAGTATGTAGCTTATTCTTATTTTGTCATTCTCTATGATCCTATATGTCTTATAGTAGAATTGATTCATCTTGATTGATACTTGTGCCATGTGAGGTTTCCATGTTTTGCATCTTAGTCTAGAACTTGCCCTGCATGTTATTGAAGAAAAATAAAAAGTGTTGCTATGTTGAGAAGATGATAATAGGCCTTCTTTGATATGTCTTGTGAATTTTATCCTTCTCAGATATTGTTACCACTAGTTAGCCCTATGATCCTGTAGCCTTTTGTTTTGAATTCGTATTTTTTCCTGGATCCTAATTTCTAGTTTTTGCACCATGCTTCCTTGACCACTGTAGCTTAGACCGTGTGATATAATTGATAAATCTGAAGAAAGGGATGGTCAAGTGTAATTGTGACCAATGATAGCTGCAAAGTGATGAAAATGACCTCCTAGAAAGAATATGACATGAAACAAAAGAGAAAAAAATTGTTTAAAAATAAAAAAATTAAAATGTTCGTGATATGAGTGAAATACTTGTGAAATAATTGATGAAGAGAGGGCTAAAAAATAAAATGAAGAGTAGAAAATAATGGGGATGAAGTCTAAAAGTTCAAAGTGCTTAGAGAAGTGTAAGTCACTATTATATAGTTCCCCTACCCGTCCCTTATCCAATATTACAATCCGTTATAGTCCTATTTGACTTTATTTGAGCACGCTTAATTAGTGGAGATGTACATAATAGGAAGGCCTATGGTTCTTTAGGCATACATGTGAATTCTTTTGTGAGTCGCGAGAGTGTGCTTTGACGCTAGGTCCTTAATTTATATTCGATTCCTTGAGTTGAGTATGTGGGCTATTTATTCTTGTGAGGGCACTTATTTCATGATAGATAGGTGATGTTATTAGATTTCTTTGGCAGAGTAGGTGAGAGGGCTTAAATTTAATGAGTTAGAGTCCATTTTTGAGGTTAGGAGGTTAGAAGTTTGTGTTCGATTTAATTGACTTGTATATCTTGCATGATGATCAGGAAATGTATATTTGATGAGTTGAGTTGCTATCGGGCCTAATTATTGGTATCAATAAAAGTGGTGTTGTTCCTAGGCTTGATTTATTGAGAATAGTTTAGTGATTACTTGAGGACAAGCAAGAGTTTAGTTTTTACTATATAGTGATGTTCGGCCAAAACTGCATATATTTACTCATTGTTTGCCTCACATTATAATACCTTTAATCATCATTTTAGTATTTATTAGATAATTTTCTACTTAATATTATATTGTTACTATATGGAAATAAAGAGGTGCGAAGATGAAGAGATTTGGAGAAAAATTGAAGAAAATGCGCACGTTACGTGCATTTTGACTATTTTACCCATGTCGATGTAGTTATTGGAAGATCCTAGTGGAAGCTAAGAAATAAGAACCTTAAAGAGTAAAATGTTAACATATAGTTGACTTATGTGTAAACGGACCTTTTTCGAAATTTCGTCGACTTCGTGAGTTTCGGAGGGTCATTTATGATTTGGTGGGATAGTTGGTTTGGTTCCCGAGGTCCTCGGTAGTGTTGTTGACCATTGGTTGGAAAGTTAGTTTAGATTGTTGGGGGTTGACCTAAAGAAATAGACCTCCGATGGAAATTCTGAGACCGCGAGTGAGTCAGTAGTGTGCTTTTATATATGTGTACATATCAGGTTTCTGTAGAGGAGGTCTCAGGTTATTGTCAGATTTCCTATTGAAATTGTATAAGTATGGGAATTTTTGGTTTCTGGTGTTCTCGCTAGGGCGAGCCTTAGTGCGCCCCAGCGGACCAAGATCGTTGTATCGGATGGAAATCCGCTGTAGCGAAAGGTTAGGATTTTTTCAAGGATTCACGGTCCTTGGACGGGTTGATCATAGGTGCGGGTCCGCTGTAGCGGGCCTCTGGCCGTGCAGCGGATGATAAGTGAACATTAATCCTTTTAAGTAGGATTAAACCCTTCATTTCCCCCATCTCGTAAATACTCCTACAAAGCACCCATAGGGCGATTCCAAGCATCTTTACGTGATTTCTTCTTGTGGTAAGCTTTCTAAACCTTGTGCTTCACTTAGCTTCCTTATATTGAATTAATGGAGGAAATAACCTAGAATCTAGTTGGGGAAGATGAAATCAACCTAGTTAGGGTTTGTTTAATTTTTAAGCTTGAAAGTGAGAATTATTTAATGGGTTTTGTTAATCTAAGTATGGATTCCACTTATTAGTACTTGTTAAGCTTGAATCTTCCATTAACATTGAGAAATTGATTGTAGAAAACTAGGGTTCATACCCAAATTTGGGATTTTTACTTGTATGATGAAATTGGCCTAGTCTTGAGTTAATTTAACAATTAGTTAGTAAGACTGAACTCCTAGAACATTGAATTTCATATTCCACTTTCGCAATGACTATTTTACCCCTATAAGCTTGTTTCACCCTTTTTCTCTCATAGTTGGGTTGGGTTCGAATGATAGTTAAATGTTATGGGTGTTGTTAATTTCATGCTATAACTTAGATTTTGATAATATTATACTTTGAGTACGACCGTGATCCTCGTAAGGGCAAGGTGCAAGTGTGATTCATTGTGACTCTCGCTCGGCATTCCAGGTAGGTTATGGCTTACCTTCTAGTTAGACTTCGGTTAGTGAAGCATATGTATAGTTAGATACTTTTGGAGAAAGCATATATGTCTTCAGGTATGAAGTTGGGATGTATTACTTAGGTTAGCTATGTTGACTGATTTGTGGACTTGTTGTCTCTTTTGATTTATTGGCTTGACTATTTAGTGTTGACATTGGACTTGTACTTAGTGGCCATATCCTGATTATGATATAGTTATCTCTCTTTATCTTGGTATTATCATGGATAAAGGGAAAGACTTGACTTGATACTGTTATTGCAATATATGTCCATTTGTGGCCCAATTGGGATTTGATTATGATTTACACTTGAGATTGATACATGTATATCATTCATACACATTCTATATGATACTTTGTTGTGAACTATGACTTGACATTAATAATGATAAGAGGGCAAGTGAAACATTAGATGCTTCTTATTATAATGTTTGTTATTTGTTTATTTCGTATGGCCTCTCTTACACATATAATTATTGTTACCTATGTGGTCCGAATGGAAAATGTTTTGGATATGGCAATTGTATAGATTTGGGAATAAGTTCATATTGGTAGTTGGTTTACAGATGTTGTTATATTTATTCATCTCATGATTAGTGTTGAATTTGACATTCATACATGCATTCATCCTCATTTTCATGAAACATTGACATTACATATGATTGGCATGATGGTGATTCCATGATACATTGGCATTACCAGTGATTAGCGTGATGGTGATAAGTGAGAAAGAAACAACATTGATTCTTATGACATATTAATTGCGTAGCCATTCTATGCTGAGTGATGCGGAATAGCTAGCAGGGTGTACGGTGGAAGAGTCACTCTAGGTTACGTGATACGGAGTGACTGGTACATGGACTTCACAGGTCCCCCATGGGTCATGACTGATGAGACGATGATATATTCCGCCCGGAGCATGTATGTACGATATAAGACAGTTGGCCAGTGCATTGTATTGCATCACATATACATTCACATTACATCTACTCATATCTCTGATTCTGGTTGTTGTTTTCATCGTGTTGTGGGATGTGGTTCATCCTTGATTCCGAAATTGTTAATTCACCTAACATGGTGTTTGCTTGTTAATCTCTTACTTAGACACTTAATGAATTCGAGGACTAGAGATTCTAGCTAGGTTATAACTGTAAAGTATGAGATCTAGTGTAATTCACCTTACTACAATTCTTACATGGGTGTGCTTTGTAATTACTTTATTATCATATCTCTTGGATTTTGACTAGATTATCTATACTTGGACTGATTATTCCTGGACTGTGATATTACTTGTACTTGATTGCGAGCATGTCTATCTTTCAGTTTCTTTCTTATATATATGTTAGCCAACTGTTATCAGCCTATGATACCTACCAGTACATAGTGTTTGTATGGATACTACTCTTGCTACACCATTTTCAGGGTGTAGAGTTGTTGCAGGAACTTCAGCGAGGTTTGGTTAGCCTCTAAGGATCTCATGGAGTTCATCTAGATTTTCTGTTTAATTATCTTTCTAAACAAAAGTGTATTCAGGTTGTAGTTGTAACCTCCATTCAAGTTGTATACTTAGAAGCTCTTGTACTATTCAGACCAGATCCTTTGGGTAGTTGTTGTATTCCGCATTATCAGATATCTATGTTTTTAGATTTATATTGTTCTTCTTAATATGTATATTATTGGTGAATATTTAAGGGACATGTTCACCTACCGACGTGGGAAATGATAGGTGTCCGCGCGACTTTGTAATTTGGGTTGTGACAAGTTGGTATCGGTGCCCTAGGTTACCTAGTATATAAGTACAAGAGTATGTCTAGTAGAGTCTTACGGATGGGTACGAAGAGCTTCGTACTTATCTGCGAGAGGCTATAGGACATTTAAGAAACTTTGAATTCTTTCATTCTTTTGTGCTACTTCATTCAAATTGGTATCTAGTTGATTCCAATTTGTATAAGAATTTCCTTGTCATAATCATTTATGGAAGGTGGGGGCTCGTCCTTAAATTTTTATGTAAATGATTTGTCTATGACGTGTTGTAGTATGGTACGAGATGTGTTATTCTAATTTAGACATGTGACCAAGTTCAGTTCTAGCAATGGCCTGAGGTTTCAGTTGTGTGGGGTCGTGGTTAGACTTATTTATTGTGGGGGTTCCCTCTAGATTTGGGAGAGATGGTATAGAGGGTCACATGATCTCCATGTTTTCAGTGTTGGGTTTCTTAGAAGTGGCAAAAGTGTGATTGTGGCTTAATAAGAGTGATTTTTTCGATGATATGATTGGTTTGGGAAGATTTTCAATATCGTCAAGGTGTTATGATGGTTTGTATAGTACGGGTGTACCAATAGCATGTCTACAAATCATCAGTGGTTGGGTATTAGATGTCGACATATGGGGATGAGTTTAAGTTCGGTAAGGATCATCAAATTTGGAAAAAGTATAGTGGTAACGTGTAATAAAGATGAGAAATTTAGAATATGGAAATGAAGGACGAGTTTGTGGGAAACGTGTAGAAAAGTATGATTTCTTAGGATATTTTTGTAAGACTGCTTTTGTGTTAATAGGGCAAAGGCGTAAGGAAGAGGATTTGGAATGTTAATTTCCCCTATTAGGAAGGGAAAATAATTAGTATCTGATGTGGTTGATAGGATAAGGTTGCAATTGGTACAAGAGTGGATCATCTTCGGTCATGAAAAGTTAAGTGGGACTTCGATGTGACTACATGGTAGTGGTTGGTGGGTTCTTCAGGAAAGTGGTTATCGATTCTAGATCGAAAAGGAATGCTACTTATGACGAGTGAAGACTTAAGATGTTTGGCAGTTGTGGTCCTAGTCCTTCAGTAAAGGGTATTTCACCAGGTCTTCATGTTTATAGGAATGATAAGGATATCATGAGATCAAGATCTAGTTGATTTGAGAGTTATTATGTGGTCATGCATGGTGGGATAGATATAAGGTTCAGGGTTGAGTTGGTCCACCGAGTATGCCGTAGGCCGATGGGAGCCAGTGGTGGATTAGTAAGAATGACTCTAATATTGGACAAGTGCGAAGTTTTAGTACTCAAGGAGCTATCGGGTGTTGCACCTAATATTGGATTAGTGTTGAGAGTTGTGTACCTGTTGTGTAAGTTTTGGCTAGTTCCTGCTACTAGTGGTGTACTACTTAGTTAAGTTGATCGTATGAAAGGGATTATCACGCAAATGGTTAGAGGTGTTCTGGTTCGACAGTTAGGACGTTCCAAGTGGTAAATCAATGATGAGGTTTGAATTAATTTGAGTTGTAGAGAACATTTCGGAAATTGAGTTAAGAGAAGTGGAGCTAGGATGCCTTGGTGGAAACATATGAGGACATTAGTGAGAATATGTATGTAATATGCTGGATTTAGAAAGTATTTAGTTTTCTAGTTGAGTGGGTTCGAGAAATGGTTAGATGGTGACGATGATTGTGATTTCACTGGAATTAAGGAATTGAATAGTCAAGAAAAGTATAGTTTATCAATAATCGGTAAAAATAAGGTATATCTTCGGAATTAGGTTGGTCATTATGGGTTGTGGTGTTATTATCTTGCTTATTTCAGATGAGGTATGATTGTTGAGTATGCTTAAATAAAGGAGTCCACATAAATAGACTAAGTGATATGATGAAGTTTAGTAGGGTTTCGTGATCAGCAACTAGGGAGAAGCAAATATCAGGGAACTGACATGTGAAGGCTTATAGAAGTGGCTTGTGTGGTGCACTGTTGGGAAGTTTCGTAACACTTTTCAGTGGATGAATTAGTGTGGTTTAAGGGCAAGGATTATGGAAATCCCTATAATGTGGAGGTTAGAATTATATTTTTAGATGAGACCATATTCGTGATAGCGCATTATGTTGTAAGTAATATTGACAAGACAGCTTGGGTGAGCACTTTTGGATATTAAAGACTTGGGAGTAGTTGCTTGAGATTTAGAGTGGTAGATGTAAGAGTTGATACTTTTGAAATTGTTATGGGCATATTGAGGTGTTACAATTGGAGATTCGATGGTCAAAGGGGTATTATATAAGCCTCCAGGTTTTGCGCCAAAACGTTAGGGGTTGTATCTGATTTGCTTATCGGGTAGAAGTTGAGAAATATAAAAATTGCAATCATAAAGTATAGTTCTTCGGTACTAAGTTGACAACAGGGATATGACTTAGCTTTTGGAGTCAAGGGTGAGTGACATGATTAATTACGCATGACAAAGAGATTAGAACTGTCCATCACAGATGTGTAGTAGGACTGTGGTTGGTTTCAGAAAGTTAGAGTCAGTTCTAGTGACTATTGGTAGCATTCAGGGGTTTTGCATTCATTCTGGGTCAGAATTATTCGATTAGAGCCTGATGGACTATGTTTATATTCCCAGGAGGACGTAGGGGTTCCCAGAAAACTACCTTCATGGATTCGATGAGTTTCAGTTCAAATTTGAGATAGGTTTACCGAGCTTTATCAAGGTTTGTGAGTGGACTGATGATATTTTACCGAGTGCAGCTACTCGGACAGATGTAATGGGTTACGTATGTATTTGGTAATGATTAAAGGAGGTACTATGGTCGTGAGAGGTCTTTAGAATGATCAGATGGTGTCCTACGAACTTTGGCTCGGCGGGGTATTCAGTGGTATGTTTCCTGCATTGTGATTTGAAGGTTTAAGAAGACTTAGAACTAGCGAAGTCAGCTATGAGCAAGATCAGTGTGATGGAATTGCTTAGGGTTGCTCCGATAAAGTAAGGATTCTTTTATGGCAAGAGTAAGTCATGGTTTCAGGTTTGTCTTTGTGTGTTTCTAAGAAATCGTGGTACGAAGAACGTCTTGAGAAGGGTGAAAGAAAGGTTAGCGGGATCAGAATATTTTACCAGTTCAGAGTGAGCTATGATTGTGTCTTTATCTAAGGTTTGTGTCATTTTGAAGAATATTGTGGGACCTATCGATTGCGTTTGGAGGTATTGTTATATCCAATTAGAAAATTCTAGCAGAGGCAGTTCTTATATTCGAAAATCGATGATGAGTGAAATTTGAGTATGGAAATATGTAAATTGGGTCTTTAGTTAAGTTAAAGGGAGTTTCAATTTATAACATGAGAGAGTGATGTTTTGGAGTAATTCATGCCATAGATGCTTCCGTGTTGTTATATTAAAGTTTCTTTGGTTACTGTTACATTTCGTACTCTCATTCTTCATTCGAGGGAAAATGATTTTTTAATTGGTATCTGATGTAATGACCTATTCAGTCATTACGTGCATTTTGACTATTTTATCCCTGTTGACCCAATTCCCGTAGTTATCGGATGATCCTAGTGGAAGCAGAGAAATTAGAACCTTAAAGAATGAAAGTGTTGACATATAGTTGACTTATGTGTAAACGGACCTTTTTCAGAATTTCATTGATTTCATCAGGTTTGGAGGGTCATTTTATGACTTGGTAGGATAGTTCGTTCGGTTCCCGAAGCCCTCGGCAGTGTTCTTGACCATTGGTTGGAAAGTTAGTTTAGACCATTGGGGGTTGACCTGAAGAAATAGGCCTTTGATGAAAATTTCGAGACTGCGAGTGAGTCCTTAGTGTGTCTTTGCATATGTATACATGTCTGGTTTGTGTCAAGGAGATCTTAAGTAATTGTCGGATTTCGGGTTGAAATTGTATGAGTTTGGGAATTTCTAGTTTCTGGTGTTCTCGCTGGGACGAGCTTAAGTGCGCCCTAGTGACCCAAGATCGTTGTAGCGGATGGAGATCCACTTCACTGAAAGGTTGCGATTTTGCGCAAGCTTCAGGGGCGCGGATAGGTTGACCGCAGGTGTGGGTCCGCTGCAGCGGTCCTCTGGCTGCCGCAATGGACAACGAGTGAACAGTAACCTTTTAAGTGGGGTTACACCTTTCATTTCCCCCCCATCTCAAAAATACTCCTCCAAAGCACCCATAGAGCGATTCCAAGGATCTTTAAGTGATTTCTTCTTGTGGTAAGCTTTCTTAACCTTGTGCTTCACTTTGCTTCCTTATATTGAATTAATGGAGGAAATAACCAATAATCTAGTTGGGGAAGATGAAATCAACCTAGTTAGGGTTTGTTTGATTTTTAAGCTTGAAAGTGAGAATTATTTAATGGGTTTTGTTAATCTAAGTATGGATTCCACTTATTGGTACTTGTTAAGCTTGAATCTTCCATTAACATTGAGAAATTGATTGTAGAAAACTAGGGTTCATACCCAAATTTGGGATTTTTACTTGTATGATGAAATTGGCCTAGTCTTGAGTTGATATAACAATTTGTTAGTAGGATTGAACTCCTAGAGTGTTGAATTTCATATTCCACTTTTGCAATGACCGTCTTACCCCTATAAGCATGTTTCCCCCTTTTTCTACCATTGTTGGGTTGGATTCGAAGGATATTTTAATGTTATGGGTGTTTTTAATTTCATGCTATAACTTAGATTTTGATAATATTAGACTTTGAGTACGATCGTGATCCTCGGAAGGGCAAGGTGTTAGTGTGATTTATGTGACTCCCGCTTGACATTCCAGGTAGGTTACAGCTTACCTTCTGGTTATACATCGGGTAGCAAAGCGTATGTATAGTTAGATACTGTTGGAGAAATCATGTACGCCTTCGGGTATGAAGTTCGGATGGCTTACTTAGGTTGGCTATGGTTGACTGATTTGTGGACTTGTTGTCTCTTGTGATTTATTGGCTTGACTGTTAAGTGTTGACGATGGACTTGCACTTAGTTGCCATATCCTGATTGTGATATTTTTCTCTAATTTATCATGGTATTATTAGGGATAGAGGGAAAGACATGACTTGATACTGATATTGTTATACGTGTCCATGTGTGGCTCGATTGGAATTTGATTATGATTAACACTTGAGATTGATATATGCATATCATTCATACACATTCTATATGATACTTTGTTGTGAACTGTGACTTGGCATTATTAATGATAAGAGGGAAAGCGAAACATCAAAGGCTTCTTATAATAGTGTTTTCTACATGCTTATTTCGTATGGCCTCTCTTGCATATATAATTGTTGTTACCTACGTAGTTCGAAGGGAAAGTGTTTCGGATGTGGCATTGTACATATTTGGGAATAAATTCATATTGGTAGTTGTTTACAGATGTTGTTATATTTATTAATCTCATGATTAGTGTTGAATTTGAGATTCATACATGCATTCATCCTCATTTCCATTATACATTGATAATACATATGGTTGGCGTGATGGTTATTCCCTTGATACATTGGCATTACCAGTGATTGGCGTGACAGTGATAAGTGAGAAAGAAACAACGTTAATTCTTATGACATATTGATTACGTAGCCATTCTATGCTGAGTGATACAGAATGGCTAGTGGGGGTGTTCGGTGGAAGAGTCACTCTAGGTTGCGTGATATGAAGTGACTGCTACATGGACTTCACGGGTCCCTCATGGGTCATGACTACTGGGATGATGATATATTCTGCTCAGAGCATGTATGTACGATATGAGACAATTGTCCAGTGCATTGTATTGCATCACATATACATTCACATTATATCCACTCATATCTCTGATTCTAGTTGTTATTTTCATTGTGTTGTGGGATGCAGTTCAGCCTTGATTCCTAAATTGTTAATTCACTTGACATTGTGTTTGCTTGTTAATCTCTTATTTAGACACTTGATGGATTCGAGGACTAGAGATTCCGCCTAGGCTATGACTGTAGAGTATTGAGATCTAGTGTAATTCACCTTATTGCAAATCTTATTTAGGTGTGCTTAGTAATTACTTTATTTTCATATCTCTTGGATTTTGACTAGATTATTTATACTTGGGCTGATTATTCTTAGACTGTGATATTACTTGTACTTGATTGCGAACATGTCTATCCTTCAGTTTCTTTCTTATATATATGGTAGCTAACTGTTGTCGGCCTATGATACCTACCAGTAAATAGAGTTTGTACCGATACTACTCTTGCTACACCCTTTTCGAGGTGTAGAGTTGTTGCAGGAGGTTCAGCGAGGTTCGGTTAGACTTCAAGGATCTCATGGAGTTCATCTAGATTTTCTGTTTAATTCTCTTTCTAAATAGAAGTGTATTCAGATTCTAGTTGCAGCCTTCATTCAAGTTGTATACTTAGAACCTCTTGTACTATTCAGACCAAATCCTTTGGGTAGTTGTTGTATTCCGCATTATTAGATATCTATATTTTTAGAGTTCTACTGTTCTTTGTATTTATGTATGTAGTTGGTGAATCTTTATGGGATGGATTCACCTATCGAAGTGGGAAATGATAGGTGCCTGCACGACTTATTAATTTGGATCGTCACAACAGAGGAAAAAGAAAGGAGAAAAGATGAGGAGACAAGATGGGGGACACTCTATAAAGTTTGTCCCCGTGATTTCTACAGCTTTCTATAAATATATGTTTTACGCATTTTTTACACAACTTTGGACCTAGATTGAGCTTGGAGCTTCCGTGGGGCCCGTAATTATTGGGTTTTACCTTTTCTTCTCTGTAATCCTTGTTTTTACATTTTTATTCAGATGACTTGTTATTTTTCCTCCATTTCTATGTGAAGCTAAACTCTTTAGTTCTAGGATTGTGGCAAAGATATGAAAGTTAGTTTGATGATAGTTTTTATCTATTGAATTTCTAACTTTTGGGTTATTTATTTATTCTTGGTCTTAATTATTTAATTACCTGATCAATAGTTAAACACTTTTGGTGGCGTGTAAATTGAACTAGGAATAAGAAATTTGCATGCGTAATAAGAATAATAGAGCTTGTTCGTAAAATATACGTTTCGCTACTGAGGATAGGAATATACCCTTTAGAGTTACTTAGTTAAATACGGAGATTCAAATGCGTTCTTGTTATTTTTTCTGATGATCATGAAATATAGGCGTTAGAGTAGCTTGAATAGACTTGTGAGCAACTCGGAAGAGACTCATAAAGTAAATACCAACCCATCATCTAGTAACCTAAGAAATAACAAAGGTTAAGACTTAACTGGATTGTCCGAAGTCGTGACCCTGGAACTCATTCTCATCTGATAAACTTAATAGTCTCTTCATAGACTCCTTTTCTCACAAATTGCTTGTTTTATTACTTTATTTTAGTCTGTACGTTAGTTACAACAAACTTCTCAATTTTTACTCTCTTGAATAGTTACAAAGGAATTTGAATTAGTTAAGAAGTAGAAAATATAAGTCCTTGTGGATACGAAATCTGGACTTCAATCCTATATTACTTGTACGACCGCGTATACTTGTGTGTACGTTTAGGAGAAACACACATGCTAAAGGATTTACCGCGTAGTCATGACCCATGGTGGAGTCGCGAGGTCCATATACCACTCACTACTATCCGACATATATCTCTCAGACATAGTTGAGCATCATTTCATAACATAATTGCTCATATCAATCAAATTATAACACCCGGAATCATTTTCCTGCAGGCTGTGAAACATCAATTTTACCTTTTTCCTGGCCTCATTGGACCATACCGTAACTGAATCAAGTAAATCATTCCAACAATATGTATGTATGAATGATTGAACATGCATAAAGTCATAATCCAACAATATCAATGAGTACAGAAAGTTAAGCATTTGTGATGCATATTCAAGATAGCAAATCAGTATAGAAAATGATCATTATCTCACAGAATCATTAATTACAGGGAGAAATATATGACTCAAGTCAATTTCAAAAGTAAAGTTTAGAAATGGGTAGCATAACCCACATAACAACAACCAAACCAATTCTAAGTGAATTATGTACCACCTCCAATGCCTGAAAGCTCACATAGTCACATGCATACCTCGACAATAATTATACTTTATATGCGTGCATCCAATCGGAGTCTAAAAAGGTAAGTCATAATCTACCTCGAAGGTCGAGCACGTGCCATGAACCTCAAGCCAACGTCTTTACTTTTTGAGAAGATTTTATTCTATCCAAATCTATCATAAACGTGTTCTAGACATTGTCATATTTTCCCAAAAATACCAAAATAAGCCCAAAATATTCAAACCCAAGCCTCAAGTGGAAAACTGGAATTTTATTTTAAAAACATCTTACCCATAACCTAAATAGTCAAGATCCTAAAAATCATGCAATTCTAATCACATTTGAAGCTTTAATTTCCTAAAAATTCCATTCTTAGACCTTGGGCTAAGAACCCCAAAATTCTAGTCCCAAAACATGATTTAATTACTAAATAATAAAAAGAATCAATGGCAAATGAAAGATTTAAGGTTAAGATCTTACCCCAATGAAGAACTTTGAAGAATCCCCTTGATTTCCCTTAAAACGAAACCCCAATGAAGAACTTTGAAGAATCCCCTTGATTTTCCTTAAAACGAAACTTAAGAACTTAAGCTATGTGAAAAATGAGGCTCGAAATCGAAATTTGGGGAATAAATACAATTGGATCCCCATCCTTCTTTGCAATCGAGGTCTGAGACCACGTGATCGCGAGGCTCAGCCGCGACCCCACCCAATTGGGCTCATCACGACTGCGAGACTATGGCTCATGACTGTGATGGCCCGCGACTCGCCCAGCTCACCACGCGCACCCACACGATCGCGGAGCACCATCACGTGATCGCGATGGTTCTTCCCACCAAGATACGTGATTGCAACACTCTTCTCACTATCGCGAAGAAGGGTGCCCGGCACCAGAAAACCAGCAATCTAGCACAACTCTAAAACTTTTGATCCAACACTCGAAACTCACCCGGGACCCCCCCCCATACGCAAACCAATGTGTTACCTGAGTATAATCAAGGATACAAACTTGCTCATGCGCTCAAAACACCAATCGAACATCATTAGGACACGTTTTTTTCTAAAAAAATCCTCCTTTCTAAAAAATCAAAATTGGACAACCAAACACCCAAAACACATCTGAATGCCTTGGGACCCTAATCAAAGATGCGACTAAGTCATAAATGATGTCCAGACCAAATAGAGTCAACAAAATTTAATTACGGAAACGTTTACTTAAACGTCAATTTTAGTCAACCCTTTAAATTTCAAAACTCAAGAAATTTCTAATTTAGGATTTTCTTTCCAAAACGAACCCGATTTACCTTAGGAAGTGTATCACCCCTCCCCAAAATCTATAGAGACCAAATAAGACCACAAGAAGGATGTTTTAGGGATGTTAGGCCTAAAAGTGATAAACGACAAAATGGGTCATTACAGAAACTATTGGTGGGATGATAATTGTGTTAATTTCCAGAAATGCTACAATTTCAATCAAGGAATAGCAGATTTCCATCCTACTTAGACGATCATCTTGAAAATGCTCCAATTAAAGAGCTCATTCATTTGAATTACTGTAATTGGCATTGGCAGTTTCATAGATGTTAAATTCAACTTGTCATTCAAGCAAGGTTCAACTGCTATCCAATTGAATACCTCTCTAGTGATTCAATGGCCTTGAGGATAAGGTCGATTTTAAGCGAGAAGGATTGTCATGATCCAGATTAGTAGTTACATGAGAAACACGTGTTAGAGGTCATGTGAGAGGCACATGCATTTCCACTTCAATATAATCACGGTGAATCTATTGTGGAAGAATAATTGGAATCTAGTATTCTTCTCTCCCAAACAAATTCTCTCTTCTTTCTACTCTCTTTCTAATCTCTTCGCTTCTTCTCTAATCTCTTCTTCTTTCTGCAGATATGATCTATCATTTGAGTCACAGTAGAGTTAGTTTCATTGTTGTTTAATTCAGTTTCCATAGTTTAATTTTACTATTTTCCTTTGTTAATCAGAAATACAGAAAATCATCCCAAAAAACTTGTGTTCTTTTCTTCAAATTACTTGTTATTTTCTATTTGGATAGTCAAGTCATGACAATTCTCACCATTATCGTATAGCTGTGTTGTTGGAATAATTATCCTTTCTAAGTTATAAGTAAATAAAAAACTCAACACCGTGGATTTGAATTGTCGTGTAGGGTTCCCTATTAGCATTAGTAATAATTATGGGAAACGAATATATCATAGCTTAATAATTTATATGATATTATTAGATGACTAAGCTAACAAGATCCTTGTAATTTAATATAACTACTCAAACTCCTTATTTGAAGCTTAGGTAGGGTAACTGGATGAGAGATCTCCACATTTCTCTAATTTTTATCAGCTAAAACAAATACCATTTTTCTCTCTATTATCAACGGACCTCGGATGCAATAACTGAAAGCAAAACTAGCGGAGTACAAGCATAAGGGAAGGATCATAGTAGATTACTATAAAAAACTAACCAAGTTATGGGAAGAATTAGGAAACTACGAATAGATTCCGACTTGCAAGTGCAGAAAGTGCACGTGCAATCTGGGGATGATCTTGGAAACTAAAAGAGAAGAAGAAAAAGTGCATATTTTTCTCATGAGATTGGATGAGGCAATGTATAACGGTGAGATCGAATATACTAGCTTAGGAACCATTTTCATCATTGAACAAAGTCTATTCCAAACTAGTACAAGAAGAGCATGTGAAAGGACCTGCACAAAAAATGAAGGAACGTAGTGAAACCTTGGCCTTTGCCGTTCAAAGAGGAAATCCATACCATGATCAAGATGAAGTGAAGAATGATAGTGCATTCTGCACACATTGCAAAAGATCTGGACATGTTATGGAAGGATGATTTTAACTTATTGGGTATCCGGAATGGTAGTCGGGAACTAAAAAGAGAGATAAAAAATCTGGAGGAAGAGGACGAGGTCAACAACAACAACACAGAGAAGGTCTGGGATCTAGTCGCGGAAGAGGCAACTAGCGGGATAACATTGTTGTTGTTAAGGATATACAGGTGGAGATAGACCGAATGAACACAGGAGGACTATGACCTTACAATCTGAGCGAAAAAATTTGGAAAATGGTTATTCACATATTGAATTCACAAGAAATAAATCTGAATGGCAAGATGTATGGTAAGACCAAAAACTCATCCTAGATTATTGACTCTGGAGCTACCAATCACGTGACAGGTAATCTGGAGAAACTGAGCGATCAACGGGACATTCTTGAGTGTCCTATCGGGCTTTCGAATGGAAGTAGCTCGGTGGCCACGAAAGAATGAACGACCAAGATAAATAATAGGATTTGGTTGAAGGATGTCCTCTATGTTCTGGACTTAACTTACAATTTAATTTATATATCGCAACTTGTTGATCATTTAGATTGTGATGTAAATTTTAACAAAACTATGTGTGCTATACATGACCTCACCATGAGGAATCTTCTTAGAACGGGCGAGCGACGAGGTGTACTTTACTATTTATAGAATATGCCGCAGACACGAGCTATGAAGGCAGAGGCAGTTGATTGGTTCGATCTTTGGCACAAACGGTTAGGTCATCCTTCTACACAAGTGACAAAATCTATTATGGCGTTAGGTTTAAAAGAAAGTAGTAGTAGTTTAGATAAAGAATGTGATGTATGCCAAAGGGTAAAACAAACAAGAAGTGTTTTTCCTTCAAGTGATAATATAGCTTCCCATATTTTTGATATGATTCATTATGATTTATGGGGGCCGTATAGAACACCTTCTTCTTGTGGTGCTTTGAATTTTTTAACCATTGTGGATGATCGATCGCGAGCCATGTGAGTTTTTCTTTTAGTTGATAAGAAAGAAGTATCCCAAACCCTGAAAAATTTCTTCGTACGGGTGGATAGGTAGTTTAGTAAAAAGGTAAAAATTGTTAGAAGTGATAACGGAACTAAATTCATATGTATGAAGAATTACTTCTTCGAACATGGAATTCTTTTTCAAACTTCTTGCACAGGGACGCCACAACAGTATGGAAGAGTTGAAAGAAAACAAAAATGGGCCATTTCAAATAGGTTCATTGCTCCGGCCCAGAATACGATTAATCCAGCATGGGCTACATGAGCCTATAGTAGTTTACAAGATAAATTGAGTTGTCGGGCATTCCCGGCCCACCAAGCAAAAGCAGTGGTTTCTTGGTCACGACCAGCTAAGGCTAAAGTTCCATTAAAGAGCATTTCCACGTGGTAGAACCTCCTCATGTTTCGTCTTCACTGGGACCTTGAGTAAGGAGTAGACCTTTTTATTTTGGGATTTACGTTATATTCTTAATGTGGCACGAACATTGAGGTTTCAGGGTCATCTTCCAATCAGATTTTGGAGAGAATGTGTTTTGACTATGGGATACTTAATCAACAGAACACCATCATCAGTATTGAATGGAAAACCACCTATGAAATTTTATACGGAGAGGAACCTTATTATGATCACCTACGGGTGCTAGGGTCGCTGTGCTACACACATACGAAGGAAAAAATAAGATATAAATTTGAGAGTTGGAGTCGTAGGTGTGTCTTCTTGGGATACCCCTACGGACATAAATGTTGGAGATTATATGACTTGGAAAACAATGAATATTTAGTCTCAAGAGATGTGGACTTCTATGAGACTAATTTCCCTTTTGATGAAGGAAAAGTAATTTGGTTGACAATATAGAAGTGGTCCCGGATGAAACGAAGGAAGAAAGGAATCAACACAGTTTCGAAAAATAACAGACATATAATATAGGTACGAACAAAGCTCGAATAGAAGAAATCCGAACACTAGATACCGAACCTACAGATCAGCTAGAATTAGACTGGACAGATACTAGTCCGAATAACAAAAATGTGGAAGAAATATAAACGGAAGGTACACGGGCCAATGAAAATCCACTGGAGGAACAATTTGGTTGGGGTAAATGACAGAAGCATGACTCAATTCGATTGCGTGACTACGTTACTGAAAAATTCCTGAAAGAAAGTCCATCGATGAGTTTACACGATCCTCAGCAACGCTCAGGTGTGCCTTATCCTTTAGCTCACTATATATCCTGTGATATTTTTTCCTCGCAACACCAAACTATCCTTGCAGCAATTACCAAAGGAATTGAACCAAAATCCTTCTCGGAGGCCATGAAGAAGGAATGTTGGAGAAAATCCATGGAACAAGAAATCCAAGCATTAGAGGACAATGGCACATAAACATTGGAAACATTACCGCCGGATAAGAAATCACTCGGATATAAATGGGTGTACAAAATCAAATACAACTCGGATGACATAATTGAATGACATAAATCTCGGTTGGTCATCTTCGGTAATAAGCAGGGGGAAGGTATCGACTACAATGAAACGTTTGCTCCGGTTGTAAAGGTAGTAACCATTTGGACCTTCTTGGCAGTAGCAGCCGCTCGAAATCGGGAGTTGAATTAGATGGATGTTCATAACGCCTTTTTGCATGATGAATTGGCAAGTATGTTGACTCTGGGATTCCATGTGTCTGGTCCGGGGCATGTACGTTGACTCCGAAAATCCTTGTATGGGTTGAAACAAGCCCCATGGTACAAATTATCAATTTCTTTGATAAAAGATGGGTTCAAACAGTCATACTCTGTACACAACTTAACATATTAGTTTATGTGGATGACTTGATTATCTCCGGCAATGACCATAGTACAATTGCACGGTTCAAAGATTATCTACGAGCCTATTTTCACATGAAGAATTTGGGTCCCCTAAAGTATTTTCTGGGGGTTGAAGTTGCACGTGGACCAACCAGATTATTTATTTGTCAACAAAAATATGCCTAGGATATAATCTCAGAGTCAGGCTGCTGGGAGCAAAACCAATTAATACTCCCATGGAACAGAATCATAATTTGGCATCGGTCAAAGGGGCTAATTTGAAAGATTCGGAACCATACTGATGTTTGGTTGGTAAATTGATAAACCTTAGTTTTACGAGATCCGAGTTGTCCTATTGTATTCATGTTCTGTCCCAATTCATGCACCAACCGAAAGAAGAGCACTAGAGAGTAGCTCTCCGGGTGGTAAGATACTTGAAGAAGAATCTTGTGGAAGGAATTGTGTTGAGGAAGCATTGTGATCTCCGGTTGTATGAGTGGTGTGATATAGACTGGGCTGGATGTTTGTTGACCCGAAAGTCGCTCACCGGCTGGTTTATCTCCCTCGGAAATTCACCGGTGTCACGGAAAACAAAGAACTAACACATTGTCTCTCGCTAGTTAGCAGAAGTTGAATACCATTTAGTGGCAATGATAGTTGTGAATTGAAATGGTTGAAGGGAATCCTACATATCTTGGGCGTCGAACATAAATCTCCAGTAATATATGTATTGTGATAGTCAAGAAGCATTGTATATTGCACGACATCCGGTGCTCCACGAACGGATTAAACATATTGAAGTTGATTGTCATTGTGTCCGGGACGCACTCCAATCTTGTATAATACTTTCGAGTTATGTGTCAACCAACGAACAATTGGCCGATGTGTTTACAAAGGATTTGGAGAAATCACAACATGAATATATGCTTGGCAAGTTGGGCATTCGAGACCCCTATGCTCCAACTTGAGGGGGTATTAAAGAATGGGACCGACCTCGGACCCACGACACCGACTCAAGACACCAACGTCGGACCCAAGCCGTTGGTTTCCTAGTTTAATTAAAATAGTTTTATGGTAAAATTCTAGTCTAAGTATATTTGGCACATTGTAATTTATTAGAATAAGGTTTCCTTGTTAGACTAGGAATAGGAGGACTTTTACCTCTATATAAAGAGGTCATTATGATGAATGAAAGCAAGAAAGAATTCTCCAAATATATCTATCTTTATATCTTAATTGAAAAAAACAACCCATGGTCGATATTCTGGCTTGTTGGGCTAACAAAAGATGATTATATATATATATATATATATATATATATATATATGAAGCCTATCAGTGAGGATTTAAATTCCAGGATTTTTTATTGGAACTTCAACCTAGTGTGCTAGATTTTAACCTGTAAAATTTTGAACTCCAACACATTATGGAGTTCATATAAAAGCTGTTCCAATATATGTGCTACTTTTTTTTCGTGTTTTACATAAGAGTATTTTTGTCTGCATTCTACTTTTGCATTAAAAAGTGATTAATTTTCAAATTACTTTGCCAAAAAGGCTATTTTTCAATTACAATGTGGATAAGTGGCCAGTTCACTTTATTTTACTATACATGTCTCTCATGTGTATCTATGTATATCAGTATGTGATGTACAAGAATATACACATGATATACATATTATTGTGACATTTTTCCAAGTAGATTTCGAACATGAACATTGACTTCAAACTAGTTCAAATAACTTCTAATGTTCCTTAAAAATGTATATTGCCTAGTCTAGGTATACTAAGTGAATTCCAACCACCTCCACTCAAGAAAAAAAAAACTAATAAGGGGGAGGGATATCCAATATCCCATGAATTTGTGTTATCAATAATCAATATACCTAGTTGTGTTTTAGGTTTGTATGTTTAACTACATAAAGTTGGCTACGGGTTGCCAATTGAATTGTTAGATAACTGGGAGCCAATAATTTACGTAGAATAGTAACAGGTAGCCAACTTTCTTTACAAACATGCAAACCAAAAACACAACTTTGTAGATTGATATCAATGATTCCATTTCGTAATAGGTAGCCAATTGTGTTTATGTTTGTATATACTTTAATGTATACTCATATATATACTTTAATGTATACTCGTATATATCCCTATGATATCCTACATTATGTTGGATTACCTATTGTATATCATGTATATATCTATGTATATAACACTCAAATTTTCATGTTTGAATATGGCAAAAAGATTTGTTTTTATATATCCACATATTATTCGTGTATTCTCCATTTATATTAGTGCATATCCCCTATATCTCCGTTTATCTCCTATATATCATGTATATTCACGAAGACATGCGTGTGATATACGTGATATATTCATGTTCTACTGACATATCCATGTATGAAGTTTGAATCCATACTAGTCTAGATCACCCCAATCTTCCTCAATTTTGTATATAGCCTTGTTTAGGTATTACAAATGAATCCCAACCACACCTGCTCAATAAAAACTACTAAAAATTTTCAGATCAGAACTTAGTTGTTATTTTAAAATTGCGGTTTTAAATAGATTTTGCCGCTGATGGACTTAAGGTTGCGATCTCAACCCTTGCTGGTACGTTGCGATCTTTAGTTTTCTCCAGCAAAATGGAGGTATAAATAGCTCTGTTGCTACCTTTGCTGGCATGTTGATTAATCTAGTTTCACCTTTAAAATCGAGATTTGGTAATCTGCTGCTGTTTTTTGGGCAATAGTTACTAAGCCTAATCTCTGTCTAAAGCCTCGTTAATAGCTGTTAGCAGTAGTATATACGTGTTAGCTTCCTTTTTTTTTTTTCTAGTCACTTGCTTAAATATAAATGAAGTTATTTTATTTCAAGCTGAAGTTTGTTTGTGAAATCTTATTTTAAAACTTGAAGTTGTGGTAAATTAATCAATTCAAATAATTTGAAATTTATTGCAAGTGGAGTTATTCGGCTGGTCTACGTTTCAAAAAAAAGTTGAGAATATTTTTTATTTTTCGAAAGGGTTAGACTTTCTTATTCAAGTGTCATTTATATATATGGCCCATTTAGAACTCATGGACCCGGTCCAAGACCCAGTTTAGCCGAGAGGCGAGAACCGAGTAGTTTTCCATCCATATAGTTCAAGAAAATTTTATTGTATATCTCATATTTAAGTCATTATTATCTAGATTCTGTCCCCTCTTCAAAAAGTTTTGCAAATATAAACCTCGCAGCAGATTACTACTTCCATCCAAGTGTGACTCAACATAACTGGAGATCTAAAACCTAAAACTATTCATATTATATTTTATTTGAAATCTATTTTTTTAATTTTTGTTAGATGCAGAACTATTACTTAACAATTGTTTATAATCTATTTCTTCAAGTAACTTTTAAAATTGTTAATTTTAAGTAAGATTTTATCAATTTTGATGATGAAAAACATCCTTCCACTGACGAGGCAATCAAATTAGGAATTGTTAACGTAATTCTATATAAGTAATAAATTGATAAATTCATATTAAAATAATAGTTAGAACGATAGAATCAGATTCAAGAAGTTGATAACTTGGTATACCCCTCTTTAATATGCTTGTTGCAATGCTTGAAAATATAAGAAGAAACAAAAAAAGAATTTGCAATTCACTTTGTTCAACACTTTTCGACGATGAACTCTTATTTTTGACAGAGTTCTACTCTAACTTATCAAAGATTTGAAGCAAGAGAGTACAAAAGGAGTTAAAGAGAATAAAATAATGTAAGTGTTAGCGGACATAATGTAAGAAGGTAAAACGTTTTCTTCATTTCTTTTATTTGAAAAAGGTTAAACAGAAAAAATAATATAAATTTATAAAAAGTATAATTATTACTATAACTAATCAATATTCTTTAAGAAATCAGCCCTCAAGTATTCTGTGAGCCCAATCTGTTTAACGTGGACCCTCCGTTATGAGACTTAAGTAAGGAAAGAGAGCGGTGAAAAATATACATCCACTAAGTATCCTTATACTAGAGCACATAGTTGATTAAATCGAGAAAATGGAACTCTAAATTCATTATCTTCTTTCTTTTTTCAACTTACGATAAGAATGATGACATTCTTTTTTGCTTTAGAAAGGAAAAAATCAACATATAATTTATTCTTGGTAAAATATGCCCCCCCCCTCCCCCCAATTTTGGAGCCTAAGGCATATGCCTTATTGGCCTAGCCGTAAATTTTCTTCTCCTTATTCTTCCTCCTCTTTTTCCTTAACGTGGTTTTTTATTTTTCTTTTTTCAGTAACACATTGTAATAAGTTGGGGCAAAATGAAAATCACCAGAAATTCATCAATTGATAAGCACGGTATTTCAACTAAAATAAGCATTGCTACTAAATCATAGTCAACAAGGTGATGAGTCATGAACACCATTTAATTAATTTCTCTTATAACTAAAAGAATGGTTTATCGCATAGAAGAATCTTGAGGTTGTACAACTCCAGGATGCAAAGCAAAAAGAATGGCCAAAACTCGATTGAATTGAATCTTAATGATATTTTCAAATGGCATGTCTTTGTTGACGTAATAATATATTTTCTGAAGCATATTATATTATAATTCTTAGACCAATGTCTTCCTCTGCTTTACCAGATTCTAGAGAAAAATGGACCAGAAAGGCTTAATAGTATCACCTCCGTTTCAATTGATGTGATATCTAATTTTTTTTAGTCGGTTCCAAAAAAAATATACTAACACACTTACAAATTTTGAAAATGATTAACTTTATATTTCTCATTATTTTTTTGCAGTGTTATATATTATAATTCTTGGATCAATGTCTTTGTTTTACCAGATTCTAAAAAAACAAAATGGACTAGAAAGGCTCAACAATACTACTTCCGTTCCAATATATATGATACACTATCATTTTTAATCCATTTCAAAAGAACGATACACTTTTAAATTTGAAAATAAATAACTTTACACTTTTTATTTTATTCATAATGAGAAACATTGATAACCACACATATTTTATAGCATATTAAGGCTACAGGTTACAAAAACATTATAATCACACAAATATTATACTAACATGTTTAAAATCACAATTTTTTTTTTTATTTAAACTTCATACAGATCTTAAACCATATCACATAAATTAAAACCATGGGAGAATCTATTTTGAGCCCAAGTTGTGGTATGTTCCTTTTCATGAAAAGCAAAGGTTCGTGGTAGAAATTAAAGGCACCCAATTCCTCTTCCTATAAGATCGAATAGCAAGTAAACTTGTAGTAATATTCCATAATGCTTTCTGCAATAAAAGTATATGGATAGATATTTAGAGATGATTGATATATCTGTTGCTCCTATTGTTTAGCATTATTGGATACTGGATAGAAGCTTTATGATATTATGTGCTTGAATTTCCTCCGAAATTAGTGCTCTCCACGTCCTCTCTTGCAATATTTTTCCTTGCTTGGAGAGGAATGATATTCTGTACAATTACATGATATTCTCCAAATATAATGAAAAGGCAAATGCTCATTATATCATTATATTATATTATACCATTATAAAAACGTGAACCTTTGTATCTCGAGCTATCAGCTTATCACAGTTGGAATATACTAAAGTCCAGTTTGTTTGCACTTAATGAACATCGTAATCTTAATTATTCAAATTTCAATCATTAAATCTACTTATTTTTTAGATTCGAATCTTAATC
Organism: Anisodus tanguticus; assembly: GCA_034509755.1. Classification (NCBI taxonomy): domain Eukaryota; kingdom Viridiplantae; phylum Streptophyta; class Magnoliopsida; order Solanales; family Solanaceae; genus Anisodus; species Anisodus tanguticus. The sequence continues at coordinate 41,954,395 of CM067540.1, read as the reverse complement.
ATTAAGTGCGCTACTTTTATATATATATATATATATATATATATATATATATATATATATATATTTTCAAGTCACTTAATGAAAATCTATAACAAAGTTTTAATATCATTGGAATGTCTATTTAAAAGTTTCTACAAAATGGCATGCAGTAAATCACTACTTCATCCACTTTCGTCACTAACCACCGTTGCTGCCCACCATTATCAATTACCACCACTCACCACCTACAACTACCATCCTCAACCACAATCACTACCATTGTCAATCACCACATTCAGTTGTAACCAGGGGCGGATCTAGGGCCCGGGGAGGGTGTTCATCAATACACCCTTGACAAAAGTTTACACCGTATATATAAGATATTTTTATGTAAATATATAGATTTTGAATACCTTGAACACAAGAGAAGAGGTTGGTTCAGTAGTTTAGGGGGTTCCAAGTTCAAATCTCTGGCACTACATTTTTATTTTTATTAGCCACCACTTACAATTATCACCACCAAACATTATTACAACCACCAACATTAATGACAATTATCACATGCCATCACTATATAAATCGCCAGCCATCGTCATCACTCACCACCACCATTATCCATCACTATCGTCCCCAAAATTATTAGTTGTTATCACAAACTACCACAATCAACAACCACTATTAATCTATTGTCCGCCACAATCACCACTAGCTAATACTCAGAACACCACCATCACCCAATACAATCCCCACCACACCCAAAACCACCATATGTGGATATCAATGACATGTTTGTCAAATGATACGCACTTCATTTCGAAGAATTGCCTCCGCAACGTTTCTTGTCTTTGGCCAGTATCTCCATAGAACACTTCATGTAGGATTTTGATGTTGAAAGCGAAATATTGGGATGTAAGGAAAGTATCTTTGTCTTGTATTCCAAGTGAATTTCACCAGTCTTTGAGAATTCAGGAGAACCTTGAAGTGAATTCTGACATGATCAGATACTTTTCCTGTTCTACCAATTTTTTTGTCACCATCCAAGTAAAGAAATCTTGAATATTTTGAGGCCATTTTGAAACTTTAGCGTCATCTAGAGTGAAGGTATGTAATTCGGTACCAATAATTTTTGTTGTTGTTGGCTCCGCTCTCCTTTATGGAATTGGCTCATCTGTCATCCCGTCATGATTATCATTGCCCAAAACGTTTAGCGTGGATATTATATCCCATAGACTGTACTCATTGGGAGGGCTTGACGTGAAAGACAAAGAAAAGCGTATAAGCTTAAAAAGAATTACCACTATAAAAAGCCCCATACTTAACCAACTACGCCACCCTGGCAGATCATTCCTATTATAATTAGGATTTAAGTTATAAAACATCAACTGTGTAATGAATTTTGTATATCATTAATATAATTTAATTTAGAGAAAAAAAAATATATAGCTATAGTTTAGAGTATAATCATGAAACGTAGTTACATTTTGTATATTTACAATATGTAGCTATAATAGTTGTATCAGACGAAAGAGTTGTATCAGGCGACGAGAATCACATGTATCAGACAAGTATCAATTGTACTGTATCGGCTAAAATCACGCCATAAAGTTGTATCAGAGGATATTGTATCAGTGCATACAGTTACACAAGTATATGTGTGTTTACTACAAAACCCAAAATATAGCTAATTTTAGTAATCTTTTGAAATTATAGCTGTGTATTATAAGCACAATCAGTAAATGTTATAATGCTATTCATAAAGTTATTTGTAATTACTTTTAACAAACCTAATAGAATAAATATTTTTTACATTATTAATGAATAAAAGTTAAACTTTTTTACTTAATCTATCACGCCCCTAAATCCACCATGGACGCAACATGCATCCGACGCTATGAACAACACCAAAAACACCTTATAAAATCCATAAACGTCAAATCTCTTTCAATATTTATTTATGTCAAGTCATGAATAGTTAAACATAAGCATGCTCATAGTCATAAAAACAAATTAGTGGAATTTTAATATAGATTTTAAATCGTTAAACATAATAAGCCTACACAAGTCATACGAGACTTTAAACATCTACCCCAAAAATTTGACAACTATCCATGGAGCCTGTAAGATGAGAAATAAAGCATAGTCTAACTTCAGAACGCAGCCCGGAAACTAAAAGAAATAACTAAGATAGGAGTGTCCCATGAACAAGAGTGTGGACTCACCAAAAGTCTGAAAAATAGAAAGCTCTCCTAGTCCGCATGCGTATCACGAGCTTGCTCTTCGACGTTACCTGACACACCATAAAAACAACAATGGTATTCCTAAGCACTGGGTACTCAATCAGTGTCTCTGAGATAATGGTTAATATAACAAAATAATATAAGGAAGATAGGTAAGACCGTGTTAATTAAACTAGTTTGAAATTCAGAGATAGAATAAATTATCAACCTAATAAAACCATCAAAGGAAATCATTTAAGGAGAAATAAATAATTTCAACTCATTATGCCTTTTATCACATTTAAGTCTTTTCAATCATGAATTCCAGATTATCAACAAGCCACTCAAAGGCGACAAACAGATCAATACATGCCAATTCACGGGCGAACAATCAATCGATGCACCAGGGTTACCATCATTCGGAGACTAATCGTCGACTGGACTAGCACAACAATAGATACACCGGGGTTAGTTTACAAGGGAGGCGAATCATCCTCTGGACTAGCACAACAATAGATGCATTGGGCTACATGCCTCGGAGGTCAATCGTCCTCTGGACTGACACAACAATGCTCATATCAATACGTTAGGATCCATAATGGCTAATCCTCCTCTGGACTAGTACAACTTTCCCATACAAGACTAATACAAACAAACACAAATCATGGTATATCAATCGAATCATCAATCATGGCTTATAGCCGAATTCATAACTCATGGAAAGGAAGCCGAATCTCAAATCATAATACGATAGGCAAATTGTTCATTATGAATTATATTCATCATCCCGTTAATAGGCTATATCATGTCATTAAACTGTCTAGAAACCATGTTCAATCATTAATCAAATTTCAACACACCAAAACACGTTCATAGGGTAAAACACATTAAAGACCCAAGCTTTTAAAAATAAATTTAAATCATTCCTTATAGGGGCAAAAACATATTCAATGGTTAAATCTCTATAATTAAGTTTCAATACTCCTTTGATAGAAAAAATCACGAATACATATATATAGTATGATACACCTAAGGTTCTATGAGGGCTTCTCCCTCACGCACATGAAACCTTCTCAAAGAACACATTCTTAAAGTTTAAAAGTACGTTAAAAAAGAGACATACCTTGATTCCCACTAAAATCGATAAAATGTATTCTTCCACGTTCAATAATCGCTCTACAACTAATAAGGATGATAAAATTAGAACTTTATTCATTTCTACGAGCTTTTCATATTTTTTTGAAGACTAGGGCTTTTTCTAAGTCTTAAAACTTATTCTTGAACCTCATATGAATCACTAGTTTATTATAATCACGTAGTATAATCTACACTAGGCTAAAAGTCTTCAATAAAATTAGAGAAATCGAAGTTCATACGTTTTAGACGAAGTTCTACATGTCTCTTCTTCTCATCTCTAGAGTTTTCAAGAATCTAGGGTTTGGAGAGATGAACTAAGGTTATTTAATGTTAAATTGATGAAATAATGATGAAGATTGATTAATAACCTACCTTAGGTGTTTTGGGGAAGCCTTAAGGTTGTTTTCTCTAAAAGTACGGCTTAGAACGAAGTCTGGAATGTGAAAAATGACATAGAGTCGTCTAAGGGTTGTATATATAGGCTTGCACATTTTGGATGCCTCACCTTGCTGGAGAGGTCTAAGGCGAGGTTCTATCTCTCCCTGGGCCTCGTCGGGCGAGCTTTCCCCCGTCCATTTTACACTTATTCAAAATTTTACGATTTTCGATGGTACTGATAGCGTCTCAGTAAAATGGGCATAACTCCTAGAACAGAACTACGATTAAGATCCACAATATATGGCTGGAAAGGTATTTCAAAGATGTACAAGTTTAGTTAATGAGTTTTCTCAAATTATGCACGGATATTCACGTAATTAAGCTGGAATGTAGAACTACCGTAAACTTAGTCGATTCTATCGAATTTTATGTACTTCACTATTCGACTTGATCTTAGGTCAACTATTTCCACCCAAACTCATCTTGATAGGACTTCATGTATCTAAAATTTCACATTAACACCCATTATACACATTTATATCTAACTCGGATTTACGGGGTGTTATATTATCCCCCTCTCAGGATCATTCATCCTCAAATGAGAGTTATGACCTAATATTTCCACTAAACCTCAAATTCTGAGATCTTTTGCTAGAGTTCTTAAGCAAGGTGAGTTATCCTCAAGGAAAACATACAAATAACCACCAAATGATTAGATCATTCAAGCCTAAACATAAGAGTGAGGGATTTATACCTCTAATTTTAACATTGGTAGGGATTAAATAACCTAAAGGTTCAACACATACTACCTCAAGGTTTAACAATATCATTTTTCCATTCTCTAATAGGTCCATCGGGAAGTTCAAGCCTAATCATTTTGAGTGACAATCTAACGTTTATAACACCTGGAAAGCCATTCTATCTACATAATCATACCCAAAACTCACCATTCTAATTCAATTAAATCAGAAATAGTCTCGTGACCCTTAACTATAACTACACATCCTTTATAGATTCTAGAAGAAATAATGAAGACATTAGCACGAGTGTTCATAGAAAAGGGTTCTAACAGTGGTTTATGTTCAACGCTAAAATCAAGGGCAAACCATGAAGTCACATAAGAAAATTTTAGACTCGGATCGACCCACAACTATGCATCAAGGGATAACTAGTTAGAATATTGTGACCACGGCATCTGGGGCTCCAGTTGTCTCCCTACGAGCCAAGCCATATAGTCGAGCTTGTCCCTCATTAGCGTTGTTAGTAGTTGTATTACTTGTCCTCTTACCACAAACATTAGGAGTGTTGCTAGCATTACCAATAGATAAATTATTCCTCTATCCAGAAGAGTTAGCCATTTCACGTAGCCATTTCCTGCAATATTTCTTGATATGACCCCTTATACCACAATGATGACAAACACGATCCTCCCATCCAGATGGATGTCGATCTCCACCCTGAGAATACCTATTTCAATTATCGCTCTTCCACCCCTGTCCACATGATGGGACACCAACATTAGACTGAGCAACAAACTGATTAAGTGTATCATACCCTCTCATTTGCGCCCCATTATGCATTCCACTGAAGCCCCCCGCAGACTGGGCCTTTTTACTTTATTCCCTTTCTAACCTCTTTTCACCCTTCTATTTGTTGTTCAGCGAATCCAACCAAAGATGAAAAGATACAAGTTGGAGACATAATAGAAGAAGCACATTGGGACTTAATATGTGGCGTCAAACTATAGACAAACCTAGTCAACTTATGTTTCCCAGTCAGAATCATGTACATAGTGTATCTTACCATACAGGTAAACTTCAAACTATACTCACGAATAGACATAGTGCCCTGCTCGATTTTCTCGAACTTAGTAGCTAAAGAAAACCGCTCCTCATTAGACAAAAACCTCTCTATAAATGCCTCCCTCGAATGCAAGCCAAGTAGGAGCAAGAGCATTGATACCTCGCTCAGCCTCCCACATTTCAAACTAAGCATGAGCAACATCTTTCAACTGTTATGCTGCGAATTCCACAGCTTCAGAATTATGGGAATTCATTGCCCTTAAGACTTTGAAAGTTTCATCCATAAAGTATTAGGGGTCATCTTCTTCTCTCAAACCAAAGAACTTGGACGAATTCAACCCCAAAAAGTTCTTAAGTCTTCCTCCTCCACTAAGTGTCAGATCCACACCCCTACATTATTGTTGGGACACCACCAGAGTGGTGAGCATCTGGATCACACACTGCATTGATCCGATATCAGTTACACCTTCAACAGGGGCTACATGGGTAGGAGGTGGTGCTTTATTTCCATTGTCATAATCAGCCCCAACATTGACCTTAGTAGCAGCGGGGTTAGGGACCCTAGCGGGTCGTCCACCAGATTATGAACTCGAAGCAACATTGATGACTAGATTAGCATCTCCCGCGTGAGTCAATATTTCTGTGAGGTATGAATTAACGAACGCATCAGAATGAACCTAAGGAAGTTCAAGCTCTATAGCACAATTATAATCAAGCATAATGAGAAATACCTACAGATGTCCTAATAGTCTTTCGATCATGTAGGTGATCAGGCTGCACAAAAATGACTCTATTAGACACAGCTCCCCAGCCACAATCACGTCGTAGGACACATCTAAACTTAGGCTTTGATACAAGGCTTGTCACATCCAAAAACCCACCCCGGACGCAATAGGCATCCGATGTTATAGACAACATCGGAAGCACCTTATAAAATCCATAAACGTCTAATCTCTTTCAATATTCATTTATGTCAAGTCATGAATAGTTGAACATAAGCATGCTCATAGTCATAAAAACAAATCAGTGGAATATTAATATAGATTTTAAATTGTAAAGCCCCATCAAGTCATAAGAGACTTTAAACATCTACCTTAAAAATCTGACAACTATCCATGGAGCCTCTAAGATGATAAATAAAGCATAGTCTAACTTTGGGATGTAGCCTAGAAACTAAAAGCAGTAACTGAGATAAGAGTGTCCCATGAACAAGAGTGTGGGCTTACCAAAAGTCTAGAATATAAAAAGATCTCCTAGTCTGCACGTGTATCACGAGCTTGCTCCTCTACGTTACCTGACACACCATAAAAAGCAACAATGGTATGCGTAAGTACTGGGTACTCAGTGAGTGTCTTCGGGACAATTGTTAATATAACCAAATATTACAAGGAAGATCGGTAAGACCGTGTTAATTAAAACAGTTTGAAATTCAGAGATAGAATAAATCATCAACTTAATAAAACAATTAAAGGAAATCATTTAAGGAGAAATAAATCAATTTCAACTCATTATGCCTTTTATCATATTTAATTCTTTTCAATCATCAATTCCAGATTATCGACAAGCCACTCAAAGGCAACCAACAAATAAATACATTCCAACTCACGGGTGAATAATCAATCGATGCACCGAGGTTACCATCACTTGAAGGCTAATTATCCTTTGGACTAGCACAACAATAGATACACCGGGGTTAGTTTACCACGGATGATAATCATCCTCTGGACTAGAACAATAATAGATGCACCGAGCTACACGCCTAGGAGGTCAATCATCCTATGTAATGACACATCAATACTCGTATCTATACGTTAGGATCTATAATGGCTAATCGTCCTCTAGCCTAGCAAAATTTTACCATACAGGCCAAACACAAGTCATGGTATATCAATAAATTCATCAATCATAGCTTATAGCCAAATTCATAAATCATTGCAAAGAAGCCGAATCTCAAATCATAATACAATAGTCAAATTGTTCATTATGAATTATGTTCATCATCCCGTTAATAGGCTATATCATGTCACTAAATTATTTAGAAACCATGTTCAATCATTAATCAAGTTTTAACACACCAAAACCCGTTCATAGGGTAAAACACATTAAAGACCGAAGCTTTTGTAAACAAGTTTAAACCATCCCTTATAGGGCAAAAACATATTCAACAGTTAAATCTCTATAATTCAGTTTCAATACTCCTTTGATAGTAAAAATCATGAATACATATATAGAGTATGGTACACCTAAGGTTCCATGAGGGCTTGTCTCTCACGCACATGAAACCTTCCCAAAGAACCCATTTTTATAGTTAAAAGTATGTTCTAAAAAGAGACATACATTGATTCCCGCTAAAATCTATCAAACATATTCTTCCACATTTGAAGTCTGAACATAACGACCTGTAATAATAGACAGCTAACCAACATATATATAACATGGCTGGCAAGACTATAACAAAAGTACCAATAGGTGACAAGGAGGTCAACAAGGCCGTACAAAACAACTACATGTCGACCAATAGTCTACAAGGCTCTATGTGTAATACAACAAGTCATCAGGTCGGGATAGGGCCCCGCCATACCCAAAATATCCATAAACATTTGCAACATGGACCTCTCTATGTACAACAACTCCGAAAGAAAGAAAGTGCGACGACCAATCGCTGAACTGGCCAACCTACTGTGGAGGTACGTTTAACTGTCTACCTGCACCCGCAGCCATGAAACACAACGCCCTATCAAAGGGAACGTCAGTACAAAAGAATGTACTGAATATGTAAGGTATAATAAAATGTAAATATAGGCATCAATGGGAAAAGGGAACCAAAAGAAAGAACCTATAAATCAGAAGTGTTACTGTGGACTATACTGCACATAAATTTGACATAATCGCGTATATAACGGCGTAGGCCTCTGTGGGAAATATCCCCTATATATATCACGTATATAATGCCATAGCCCTCCGTGGGAAATATCATCAATACCAGAACCAACTAATCAGTTGTACCATACCTGCATAGATTACATATATAACGCCATAGGCCTCTATGGGCAATATCATCAATACCATAACCAACTGATCAATGGTACCATACTTGTATAGATTGCATATATAACGCCATAGCACTCTGTGGGCAGCATAAATACATAATCCATATATATATATATATATATATATATATATATACATGAGAACCATTCAAAGAACAAAGACTACTCCTTAGGCCCATCGGAGTGACGTACGGTCGTTATACCTCCGACTATCATTATGAGAATAATATGTCAATTTACCTATCCATATGAATCAATGGGACAAATCATATATGAATTAACACCCTTGATCAATAGAATGAGAGACACAACCATTTATAACTTTTGTGAATACCAACAAGGAAACTATAAGATGTCATGAAGAAGAGCTGCTATATAATGTGGAAAGTACTCCCAAAAAGGGACAAAAAAGAGTCATATACTTTAATGAAATAGAAAGATAAGGTAACTCACATTATCGAGAACAGGATTGTTTTGAAAGATGTTACATTTTCCTGTTCGTTCTTAAGCAAGATCATGCCAAAAAGAAGGAATAAGCACTACATACCTTGTCGCCTCAGCTATACAGATTCCACAAGCCCTCGTATGTTCTACGAACTATTATATACAATATATGAATGATTTATATCAACGATGAATTCATAACTCATAAGAATACTCATTTAGACATTTCGTCGAACACTTATTGTGCATAGAATTCATACAATCTTCTATATCCAAACCTACATGTATATCAACACTACAAGTTCCTTCAATTATCCCTCCTTAACTCCACAACACATAAATCAATATTTAATCACTTCCACCATCCCATAACTTCAGATAAACAGCCCAATAATATCACAACATGACTCCAAGATTTTTAAGAACTTGTCATATAAGATTCTTCAACAATCACAGTTCTAATACTTGTACAATCTTAAGAGCAAGATGAAAGGGATGGAACTTACCTCCAAGCACCAGAATTATTCCAAATGCTAGATTACATCACTTTAAAGAATTCTCCAAACTCGGCACAGTGAGGAGAAGAACAATCTAATGATAACCACAAAATTCTTTATGTTGAAATCACTTGGTTTACCTTTTTTTTTGTATAAGATCATATGAGAGATTTGGGAGAGCTTTAGGAGCTAGTTAGGGTTGCCAAAGATGAAAAATGAGGGTCTGATCGAGTCCCATCGAATTTATAAGAACTAAAAAATTTCCAATGCCACAAAGTACGGTGGTATGTATAGTCTGTATATCACAAATACGGTATGTACATTGCACCGTATATCATTTCTAGAAACTTTGCAAATGCTTTGAACATCATACGACTATCATACAAGTTTATACGGTCCATACATCAAAAGTACAATTCGTACATTGCATGAGATAGATGAAACTTTGTCAAACTTTGACGAAACATATCCTTTTTGATTTGTTTAACTCCTATACTTTCCAACACTTTTATAGACATGTTTTATACAATCATTTGCCCTTCACAAGGTCTCATACCTTCCCGTACAACTCGATTTAATCAACACCACTATTTGACATAAAACCACGGGGTGTAACATCCTCCCACTCTTAAGAACATTCGTCCTCGAATGTAGTGGTAACATATCTTTAAGATTGTAATTCTTATGGATTTTCTAGAAATTTTGGTAGAGTCTTCTCTATAAACAGGACTATCCAAAACCTGTCAAACAACCAGAAAATATACTCAATGCCACATAAGGCCATATGATAGCATAGTACAATAATGATGGCCCCACATGACCATCTATCAATTCAGAAGTAAAAAAAGGTTAACTATAACTCACCTCAACTGTCAAGTGTCGTAATCTGGGATGCATCTGTCACATTTGTGCCAACAACATTGCCTATACAAGACATACAAGATAAGTTTCATATATAGAGAATAGGAATAGGGGAAATCATATCGCACGAGAGTCAATATAAACCTATAGTTTGAAACAAGTGGGGATATCTGGACTTTATGTCCTCCTCAGCTTCCCATGTCATTTCATCTATATTATTGTTTCTCTATAACACATTAACAAAGGCTATTTCGTTGGTCTGTAGTTTGCAGATCTGATGATCTATGATAGCAAATTGAATCTCTTCATATGACAAGTCCTCTAAAATCTGAACATCATCTATAGGGGTAATAGGGGAGGGATCTCCTATGCACTTCTGAAGCATCGATACATGAAACACTGGATGGACTGCTTCTCATTTTGGGGTACTTTAAGCCTATAGGCCACCTGGCCGATCCTGTGAACAATATTAAACTGTCTAACACACCTGGGGCTAAGCTTGCCCTTCTTGCCAAATCTCATAACACCCTTCATAGGAAATAATTTTAAGAACTCCAATCTCCAACAACAAACTCTAATTCTTGGCATTGAACATCTAAATAGGACTTTTGCCGGCTCTGGGTAGTCAACAATCACTCCTGAATTAACTTTACTTTTTCTACCGCCTATTGTACCAACTCAGGTCCTAATAACTTTGCTTCACCCACTTCAAACCAATCGATAGGATACCTATATTTTTGCCCATACAAGGATTTATATGGAGCCATCTTAATGATGGAATGATAACTGTTATTATAAGTAAATTCAATAAGCGGCAAATGATCTTCCCAACTTCCTTTAAAGTCCAAGATACAAGCTCGTAGCATATCCTCGAGCGTCTGATAGTATGAACGGCCTATCCGTCTGTCTGTGGATGGAAAGTTATACTAATATTAACCTGAGTACCCAAACCTTTCTGGAAAGATCTCCAGAAGTTAGCTATAAACTTGGAACCTCTGTCAGATATAATAGAAAATGGAACCCCATAAAGCCGAACTATCTTCTTGACGTACAACGTGGTATGATCATCAACTGAAATGGACTGACTTTGTGAGCCTATCAACAATAACCCAAATGTAGTCGAACTTTCGATAAGAACAAGGCAAACCTGTAATGAAATCCATAATAATTACCTCCCATTTCCATGTCGAAATCTCTATACTCTGAAGCCAACCTCTAGGTTTCTGAAGCTTAACCTTAACCTGCTAGAAATTCTGACATTGGGCCACAAATTATGCAATATTCCTATTCAAATTGTTCCACCAGTAAATATGTTGAGAATCATGGTACATGTTAGTAGAGCCAAGATGAATAGAGAACCTGGACTGATGAATCTCTGCCATAATCTGCCATCGGAGTCCTCCAACATCAGGCATACATAACCATTATTTGTATCTAAGAACCCCATCATCTGAAAGCTCAAATATTTGCTTCAGCAGAAAGGGAATCCCTTCTCTCATTATGATAAACTCTGGATCATCAAACTATCTGACTTTTACTTCTACTACCAAAGACGATTTTGCGGCATTTCAAAATATAGCACCTCCATCATTAGTATCGAGCAATAGTATACTCAAACTGTCTAACTGACACAAATCTTTGGTCATCTCCAATTTATCATCCTCTACATGACTCAGGATACCCATATACTTACGACTCATGGCATCGGCTACAACATTAGCTTTGCCGGGATAGTATAAGATGTCAACATCATAATCTTTCAGTAACTCAAGTCACCTTCTCTACCTCAAGTTCAACTCTTTCTGCTTGAATAAATAGTACAGGCTCTTATGATTAGTGAACAAATAAACATGAACCCCATATAGATAATGATGCCATATCTTCAAGGCAAATATAACAGATGCCAACTCCAGATCATGAGTCGGGTAATCCTGCTTGTGCTTCCTCAACTATCTCGAAGCACACATAAATAATTTTATTGTACTACATCAAAACACAACCCAAGCCAACTCCGGAGGCATCACAATAAACAACATAGTACTTGGTAGTCATATCTTTAAGTTAATTAGGAAACAATACTCATTTGGACCTTCAATTGAACAATATACAAAAAGCCCCAATTTGGAAACCCTAGAATTTCCCCCCAAATCAAATGGGTTTCAATACTCAAATTAAACTCTACCATATGATTTTCTACTAATTTCCATCACTAATTGATGATAATTAAAACAATCTAACCCATAAAAACCTTTTTAAATTAAGACTCAAGTCTCTTATTCTCAAATGAATTTATATCTTATCATCCCAAAATCACATACACAATATAACACCATTAGAGGACTTAGAATTATGAAATCAAATCATAGAGGATGGAATTCTTACCCCAAATGGAGGAATTGCTCTCAAAACTTCAGAAGCTCACTGGTGGCGTCTCTAGGTTTGAGAAAACTATTTTTAGCAAAGTGATTTGACCTAGGGAATTTAATAGGACACCTAATCCAGTGATTCCGCTGGAGTGGACCCGCTACCGGATAGAACGACCTCACTGAGGAGGTTTCACTTGACACCTTACGTCAGCGCCATGGTGATCCTGATCAAATTCTTCGCCAAGGCGGAAACTCACAAAATGACCATAACCTGCTTCTGTGAGCCAACCTCCGCATAGACGGACATGCAGGAGTAAACGTAGTGTCGTCGAGGCAGACACCAGACACCAACAATAATGAAACAATGCCAAACTTCCATCAAACACCCGAAACACTCTCGATACCCCGCGGACACAAACCAGACATGCTCGTCTAAGGTAAATAGTGCGACGAACTCACTCATACCCTCAGTTCTCCCATTTAACCGAACTAAGACATACTTTTCTAAAGAATCTCCCAAAATAACAAAATATCCAAATATTACAAATAAGACCACAAAATACATTCGATCATCTCGAGAAGCGAACCAATGACTTGGCTAAGTCATAAATGACCTTCTGTAACTACCGAAAGCGACAAAAACCGGACACGAACCCATATATTCAAAAGTCAACATAGAGTCAAACTATCTAACTCTAAGGTTCTTATTTTGGGGTTTTCATATGAAACTCATATAAATAGATATCAAGATCCATGCCACCCATCCCCACGCATCACAAACCCCACACAAAGTCGATGAGAAGGGTAAAATAGGAAAATAAGGGTCTTTAGGTAAAAACGACATGACTGGTGATTGCATTAGATACCAATTAAAATAACATTCATCCTCGAATGGAGAGAAATGAATACATGAAACCTACCAGAGGTAGTAAACAAGTCAGGATATTAGCTCTGTATGTTGAAATTTTTCTCCCAAGTTGCCTCCTCAACATGAAATGCTTTCATTGAACATTCATAGAAGCTATCATCTTCGACCTCAACTTTCTCACCTGCCTGTCCAAAATTGCCACAGGCTCCTCCTAAAACTCCAAATTCTGATCTAGCAATACGGAGTCCCACTTAATGACATAAAACCATCAAGATGGTACTTCTTCAGCATAGACATATAGAGAAATGGATGGACTCCTGAAAGACATGGTGGCAGGGCCAACTCATATGCCGTTTCCCCAACCCACTGAATAATCTCACAAGGTCTTATATACCTCAGACTCAACTTTTTTCTCTTGCCAAAACTCATCACACACTTCATAGGTGAGACCTTCAGAAGAACCTTATCACCAACCATGAACTCTAAGTTTTGGACCTTCTGGTCCGCATATTCATTCTGCCTACTCTATGCTGCCAGGAGATTGTCTGGAATCACCTTCACTCTCTCTAAGGAATCCCTCAATAAATCGGTACTCCAAGGATAAACCTCGAACCCAATGGGAGAATGATGTCCCCTACTATACAAAGCCTTGAACAATGGCATATAATTACTGGAGTGATAACTGTTGTTGTAGACAAACTCTGCCGAAGGTAAGAACCAATCCCAATGACCACCAAAATTAATCACACAGGCTCGTAAAATATCCTCCAATACCTGAATAGTTTGCTCAGACTGACCGTCGGTCTGAGGGTGAAATATTGTACTAAGATCCAAGCGAGTACCCACTTCTCTCTACAATGTCCACCAGAAATGCAAAGTAAACGAGGTACCCCGATATGAGATGATAGAGATAGGAACCCCATGAAGATGCCCAATCTCACGAATGTAGATCTTAGCCAACTTCTCTGCACTATAAGTCATCTAGATTGGAATTAAATGTGCGGACTTGATCAACCTATCAAGAAGACCCAAATAACATCAAACTTGCCCAAGGTCTTGGGCAATCCCACAATGAAATCCATGGCAATTCTCTCCCACTTCCACTCGGGAATGGGCATCCTCTAAGACACACCACCAGCTCACTGGTGATCATACTTGACTTGTTGACAATTATGAAAGTGAGACACAAACTCAACAATGTCTCTCTTCATCCTCTCCCACCAATAGTGCTACTTTAGATCACGATACATATTAGTAGCACCCAGATGAATTGAATTCCACTTGGGAATGGGCATCCTCTAAGACACACCACTAGCTCGCTGGTGATCATACTTGACTTGTTGACAATTATGAAACTGAGACTCAAACTCAACAATGTCTCTCTTCATCCTCTCCCACCAATAGTGCTGCTTTAGATCATGGTACATATTAGTAGCACCTAGATGAATTAAATATATGGATCTACGGGCCTCCTCCATAATCAATCTCATCAAATCACCAACACGAGGAACACACTTTACCCTTGACTCTCAAAACCCCCTCACTGTAAATCACAACCTCATTGGCTTCCCTGCTCATCACCTTATCTCTAATTTTGCACAACTTCATTTAATCATACTGGTGGGTCGAAATCTAATCCAAAAGAGATGACCTCGCCTCTATACAAGCTAGAATCCTACTATATTCGAAATATAAGCCTCACAAAATGATTAGCTAGAGACTGGACCTCAAATGTCAAAAGATGTTCATAAAAAATTAAACGAGCTAAAATCCTCATGCTGACTGCCTTACAGCTCAAGACATCCACCACCACATTGGCCTTTCTTATATGATACAAAATGGTCATGGACACCATAAAGATAATGCCTCTAAATCTTCAAATCAAACACAACAACAACCAACTCTAAGTCATGAATAGGGTAATTCTTCTCGTGCACCTTGAACTGCCTCGATACATAAGCAATAACCATACCTTCCTGCATTAACACATAGCCCAAATTGATAATTAATGCACATACACATGGTGCTATCCTTATTCTTTATAAACAAGAGAGGAGTACCCCATGGCGAAACACTCAGTCGAATAAAGCCCTTACTCAATAAATCCTGAAGCTTCTCCTTCAACTCTCTCAGCTCTGCTAGAGCCATACGGTATAGAGAAATAGAAATGGATTGAGTACCTAACTCGAGATCAATACAGAAATCCATATCTTTATCTAGCGGCATACCCAATAAATCTGATGGAAAAACCTCGGCAAATTCACTAAATACTGGAACCGACCCAAGGGAAGGAGTCTCCACACTCATTTCCCAAATATGAGCAAGATACGCCAAATAACTCTTGTCTACTAACATCCTAGCTCGTATGAAAGAAATGATCTTCTTAAAAGCAAAGATGGGATCGCCCCTCTACTCTAATCTAGGAAGACCAGGCATAGCTAAGGTGACTGTCTTGGCATGACAGTCCAAAATTGCATGATCCGGTGATAGCCAATCCATCCCTAGAATAATATCAGAATCAACCATGTCTAAATAACCAAGCCGACCGAAGTATTGTAACCCATAAAAGTAACCAAACAATACCGATAGACTCGATTTATGACCACAAAATCACCAACCAGTATAGACACATGAATAGAGACATCAAACATATCACACCACATATCTAAATCAGCAAAACAGTAGGTAGACACATAAGAGAATGTAAACCCCGGATCAAATACCAATGACAGACTGATATGATACTTGTGATAACTGTGTCAAATGCCTCAGCCTCGGTCCTACCATGAAATGTATAATAATAAGTACATCCTACATCGAACTGAGAACTTTGATGGCCACCTCAGCTCGAACGAGCTCCAGCTCTCCATCACTTGGACCCATTACGACTTGCCTGAGATCCTCCTCGGCTAACCTGACCATCACCCCTAGATGGCTATGTTGGGGTCCTGGGTGCACGTGATGTACTCGATATATGTCTGGGACACTCTCTCTTGAAATGACCAATCTCACCACACTAAAAAAAGTCATGATCGTTGAGGGCTGATGAATAGAGATAGCAGAACCTGAACTACCATAGTCAGAATACCGAGATAGAGAACCCCTCAAAGACTAGCCCCCACTATAACCACTCTACCTTGTATAGAAACCATCTATAATTTAGAGGGCTTCTTGAACCGGTGAACTAGGTTGTGACTGATGATATCTCCTTTGATACCCATAACCACGAGAAGTAGAACTGCTGAACTATCCATATCGCATACCCTCTTATCAGGCTCATATCTGGGCATTCCGCCCCTCACAGACTCCATCATCCTCGCATGCTCGGCTACTGTCTCAAACGAATCCTCAGAGACCACTAACTTTAACATGGCCAACTGAAGTGGAACACTCAATCCTTTAACAAAATATCTCATTCGCTCAGCTTCTGTAGGTAGAAGCGATGATGCATAGTGTGATAAGGCATGTAAGCGAGTCTTATACCGTGCAACTATAGAAACTCTCTGCTCATTCTTCTGGAACTCATAAAGCTTGCGCAGTCACAAGCTCAAAGGCACATACTTCTCTAATAAAAAATGATAAAATCTAACTCAAGTCAATGGAGGCGACCCAGCTGGTCGACAATCAATATATGCCCTCCACCACTACTTTGTGTATCCTCTAAGATGAAGGGCCAAAAACCTGACTCCATGCAACTCGACAATATCCAAAGTATGTAACCTCTCATGGATGCTCATGATAAACTCATACGCATCCTCCTTGGGCTGTCAAAAGAACTCAGGAAGCTTCATGTTCAAAAAGTGCTCCCAATTTTTTCGCTCATCACAGGTCATATCTATCCATGTAATCGGTCGAGGACCAAATCCTGGAGTATGAATCTTATCTATATGGGGCACTAACATCGCCGCTGGCTGAACCCAGAGAGTACAAAACTCAGGAGTCTGAGTTTTCCCCCTCCCACATAGGTATAAGAATCGCCTGGAGTAGTAGGATGTACCCCTGCCTGGGCAAAACTATTAAGAACACTAAATAATCTAACTAGTGTGTCCTGTAGAACCAGAGTAGCAATGAATCTAGGCTGATCCTAGGCTGGACCCATCTCCTTCTTAAGTAACTCGTCCTAAGGCTTAATATATGGCTCAGGGGACTCTGATCTAGTACGAGCCTGACCGGCTCTCTCTGCCCTACCGTGAGCTGGCACCGCTTCTTGGGCTGTACCTCCACTCCGAGCACGTCCTCTACTATGACCGCACAATGTCGGCGCCGGAGCATGTGCCTCCTCCCTCGATGTGTCGGCACGAGTCCTCACCATTTGTAGGAGAATAGAAACAAGGGTCAGATACTAATTTGATTCAATTTAGCATGAAATGAATGACGAAAGTGAAATTTCCTAAATATCGTATAGCCTCTTAAAGATAAGTACTGATGTCTCTGCACTGATCTGCGAAAATCTACTAGACATTGTTATTGTATTTAAGACTATTTCACCTAAAGATCGATACCAACTTTGTGATAACCTATTTTAAGGAATCATGGTGGCACCTACACCTTCCCACAGGTAGGCAAACCACTTCCTAAATAAACAAAACAATATGAAAGAAATGCAAAAGTATAACAAAATACTCAATAACTCTATCTCATAATATGAATGCGGAATAAAATCTGAAACATCAATGAAACCACCAAACAATTTTGTCAATGATACAAGAGCTCTAAATCAATACAGAATCTAATAAAGGAAAGTAACACAATCTAATTGTCTGACATGTCTCTCAAATACAAGTAACAGACTGAAATAAAGATAGACCATCCCGGGGTATGCTGAAGGTAGCATCATCACCTTGAATGCTGGAGAATCAACCACTTGGACTGAGCCATGTAGTCCCGAGCTAGTAAAGGGAACTAAATCTGCATCCAAAAAGAATGCATCAGGTGTAGCATGAGTACACAAAGTACCCCCATAGACATCATAGGTCTACAACATCAGAATATACACAAAAAGAGATAAATATCAAGTTGATACCAAGTAATCCTATATTAACAGTTCAATAATCCAGGTAATGTCACATAGTCCTTAGAATAGTTCACAGAGTTCACATATCACCTTTAAAATAAGATTTCATAATCACTTAATCTATCCAATTTCAGAAGAGTTCAATAACAGTAATCCAAGTATTAAGTAGCAAGTACAATCTTTTCATATCCAGAAATCTAGCCAAGTTATCAACAATCAATCCGGAACCAAGTCCATCCACAAGTAATCAATGAGATGATACATGCATGATATGAATGCAATGCATATGCCAGGTACCTTTATCATCCCATATATATGCGCTCAAGTTTTTATTATATAATCTCACCTATGGGGGACTCACAAAGTCTATATACCCGTGCAGAATTTCCCATCGGAGCCTAGCTCTTGGATGAATAATAGTTATTACAAGCGTGAAACTCGTTCCCTACATATCATTCTCATCTCAATGTTGCCATAATCTCATAACTGTTCTTACCTTCGCGGTCCCTTGGATCCACAACATGTATCATACCACTCCAATATCAATATCATCAGAACTATTAGTGTATGAATGCAAATGACAATTCAAGGCAATAATCATAATGTCATGAGTTGCAACCAAGTATAGAGATGAATATCACATGCTTTCAAGAATATAATAACATATAATCCAAGTACAATAAATATATCATATTAAAGAATTTGTGATGAATAAGCACAACGATAACAAGTATGGTGACGAGCCCACATAATAGTGACAAGTCCAATCAATCAACAGTCAAAATCTTCTTAAGGCTAATTCCCCAAATCACCATTATCACAGTTCAACATCAGTACCCACTCAATCATTCATCATAACCATTTGAGTGGGACCCCTCACATGCCCAATACCTCTCAATATTTATAACCAATTATGCACTTCTATAAAAGTCTTGTGAAAGTAAATCATAGCCTACCTCTTGGCCGAACTGGAACGTCGAATAGTCAAATTTCAGTAATATCCTTGCTCTTCCACTATGCCTCATGATAATCGAAGTCTAATCATACATATACTATTCATTAATATAAGGATTACACAACATACAAGGAAATAAACCTTTAAAAGCAAAACTTCAAATACCAACCCCGGGCCCACATCACCAAGACTCAAACTTTATTACCCAAATACGATCAACACATACTAGGTAGTCATATCCTTAAGTTAATTAGAAAACTATACTCATTTGGACCTTTAATTGAACAATACACAAAAGCCCCAATTTGGAAACCCTAGAGTTTCCCCCCAAATCAAATGGGTTTCAATACTCAAATCAAACTCTACCACATGATTTTCTACTAATTTCCACCACTAATTCATGATAATTAAAGCAATCCAACCCATAAACACTTTTTAAAATCAAGAATTAACTCTCTTATTCTCAAATAAATTTATATCTTATCTTCCCCAAATCACATACACAATATAACACTATTAGAGGACTTAGAATCATGAAATCAAATCATAGATGATGGAATTCTTACCCCAAATGAAGGAATCTCAAAACTTTAGAAATGCACTGATGGCAGCTCTAGGATTGAGAAAACTATTTTTGGCAAAATGATCTAACCTAGGGAATTTAATTGGGCACCTGATAGAGCGATTCCACTAGCGCAGACCCGCTACCGCGTAAGACAACCTCACTGAGGTGGTGTCAATTGACACCTTGCCTCAACTCCATAGTGATCCCATTCCTGCAAAGGCCCACTCTCCCTTGTGGACAAATCCTTTACCATGGCAGAAACTCACAAAATAATCACAACCCGCTTCTGTGAGTCAACCTATGCAGAGACAAACATATAGGATCAAACATAGTGTCACCGAGGCGGACACCATACACCAACAATAATGAAAGAAGGCCAAACTTCCTTCAAACACCCAAAATACTCCTGAGACCCCTCAGACACAAATCAAACATGCTCGTCTAAGGTAAACAGTGCTACAAACTCATTCGTACTCTCAAATTTTCCATTTAACCGAGCTAAGACATACTTTTCTAAAGAATCTCCTAAAATAACCTAATATTCAAATATTACAAATAAGGTCATAAAATACATCTAATCATCTCGGGAAGCAAACCAATGACTTGACTAAGTCATAAATGACCATTCAAAACTACCGAAAGAGATGAAACTTGGAAATGAACCCATATATTCAAACGTCAGCCTAGAGTCAAACTATCCAACTCTAAGGTTCTTATTTTGTGGTTTTCATCTGAAACTCATATAAATGGATCTCGAGATCCGTGCTACCCATCCCCACACATCACAAAACCTACACAGAGTCTATGTGAAGAGTAAAATAAGAAAATAAGAGTCGTTAGCTAAAAATGACCAAACATGTCATTACAGAAAGGCCAAGAAAGCTTGGATAGACAGAGTTTCATCATCTGCCACTGGAGGAGAATTTTACTAATCCTTTATTTATTTATTTATTCATGTTTGTAACCCCACTGGATAAAACCTTTTTATTAATATAGAATAATTATGGGGGAAATAGTTTAAACCAACATATGGTACAATTATGTTTCGAACGATTAGAATACCTTGGTGCAAAAAGGTTTAGGAATGCAAATATTACAATTGCCAATTATATATGATTATGGACATAACTTATATGTTTTCATGTGTTCCGTCCGAACACTTGATTGGTCCCACTTTTCGAACACTAACCCAAAAGAAAAACACAAAAAAATACCAAAAACTAACTAAACTTTGCACCTCCTTAAATGTTGATTTGCTACCATTGGATACTTCATATAGTCAAAGTGCAACATCACCCATTGTTGATTTGGTTAGTGATGAGGAGACCGAAGAGTCACTTCGGATAAAAATTTGCAAGATCAATGAGAAGATTGACTTGGCTAAGGCCAAAATGAAAGTGATCGACCAAATTCTGGACTTCGTAGGAAACTTTCTAGAAGAAACTACCGAGCGAAAGCACTACTTACAAAATCTCCCCAATGAGGTCAAAGAAATGATCGATGAATACATCCCACTGTTCAAGAGACCCAAGTAAGAATCTGAGTTGCCCAAGTGGAACCTTGTGCCATACGCCGGGGAATCAAGTGGGCCACCTAAATGAGTTACCCCAAATACCGATGAAGTTGTAACTACTATGGGATACCACAAGGGCCATCCCGGACATCATCCCCCATCTGGTGAGCAATTGGCCTCAAAGCCCACACTTTACCCTTCAGGGTCGCACCTAGGC
Organism: Anisodus tanguticus; assembly: GCA_034509755.1. NCBI lineage: Eukaryota > Viridiplantae > Streptophyta > Magnoliopsida > Solanales > Solanaceae > Anisodus > Anisodus tanguticus. The sequence continues at coordinate 41,932,533 of CM067540.1, read as the reverse complement.
CGGTGTGGAATATCGAAATGTATGAAGGATTAAAAGTTGTTGGAGCATCGTGTCTCAACCATGATATCCTTCCGACTTATGCACCTATCTATGCTCACATAAGGTTCACTTTCCACAAGAGTCAACCTGGCCACATCATAGACGAGTGCTTGTCTTTCAAAAGAAAAATCATAAGATCGATTGTTGAAAAGGTTATTCATGACCTATGGGGCCCATATTCCCTACTGGTTTATGATCCCATCATGCCTGGTGAAGGAATTACCATTGATACCCAAGTTTGGCGCTACGACTTCACTATATTTGAAAAATTATATACAAGCCTTTTCTCTACACTAGCTAGCACCGATAAGATCCGGCCGGTCAAGACTATGTGGAAACCCTCCGCAAGTACCTCAAAAGAGAGGAAGATCTGCTTGTACCACTTAGGGGCACCAGGACACGACATCGAAGATTACGAGTCTTTCAAGTTTGAGCTGGGGCATCTAGTTAATACCGATCAAATATGGGTAGTATTACCATGCATCTACTGAGAAAAGCCGCTGGGAGCATGTGTGGTCGTAAGGATGAAGATCTGCCATGGCTTCAAGGAGAAGTCATCTTTTGGGTAGTTTAGGCGTCCTCCTTTTATGTTCAATCAAATGTTATCCCTCCCTTATTTTGTGAAAGAAACCATATCCAACCTGATATCCCAAGGGGGATACGTAGGAAGCCCTTATCAGGCCTAGTCTAGGAAACAATTTGTGTAGAATGAAATTAGGAATAATTTCTATGTAACCCAAACTACGGAGGGGCCTAATTTCCCGCGGAGGGATACATAGGTAGTCTACATAAGACTCGGCCCCTATATTAAATAAATTATAATCCCCCCAATTTATGAGAGGTTTGGTCGCAATGATGTCATGATAGCAAATTACCATAATACTTTCAAACCAAAACCCTCGAAACCAAAATACCCCCTAGAATGAAAAATTGATCAAGAGTTCGGATCGAATGCATGAGTCTATGTGCTTTTTATGCAACTTGTCTGCAATATGTTGTGTTATTATTTTTGACTAACGTTACTAACGTCATCTGCCTTTGAGTTTTTCTTTTATTGAAGAGAGGGTTTATCCGTGCTGTAATCACACTGGCATACTTCACAAGATCGAAAGTCGCAACAACATCATTTTTCTAGAAGAATCAAGCAACAAATGATAGCTACTTCAGATGACGGGCGTAAGAAAGACGCTTTGGTTATAGAGGAACCCGCACCTCAAGACCTTCAGAATTTATCACATCACAAGGACATGATTAACCTTTTATTCTAATAAATTGCGGACCTCCAGGAATAGGTCGCGAAGAATAAATAAATCAACGCCACCAGGGAAGCGGCCACTGAAGCAAGAAGGCCTCCATCACATTTTCCATACATGAGCTCACTAGTACCCGAGCATTTTTCCAGCCGCTAATGTACACATTGGTACTTCATACCAAATCCCACCACCGACCAATGCCACCTACTTACCTGGGACCGCTCGTTTAGCGCCTTTATATCAGGAACCACCCACTTATGTTGATCACAAAATACCAATACTCAGCAAACACCTCGAACTACTATCACTCCCAAAAACCACCCAGCACATCCCACGGTATCTTTCCATACCCCAATCACACCCATTGACTCTTCACCCGAGCTCGACCATTATGAAAAAATAGAAACGGTGTGAAGAGACAAAAAATACAAAAGGGATAAAGAAATGGAAAGAATGATGGTGGACCTGCTCGAGAAGTCCATCAGAGGCTCTTAGAAGTTGACAGGCCTATGCTATGATGATCTATTGATACATCCGGACCTACACTTATATGAAGGCTTCATGATGTATGTACGGAGGGGTGAATGAGGGTAAGTGGGGCTGAGTTCGGCAGGGAACTAGTTGACGCAAAAACAAGACACAAAGTGGGGGTTCTCGGCTATTGCCGGGCAGTAGGTATTTAGAGATTGTTTCAGGTTAATTGTTGGAGAGACGGATTGAGGCATTTTAAGAGGTTGTTTCAGGGATCTTGCGGGAGGTTTGGTGGTGGGGATTTGGTTTTTTAGTGGTGATAAGGTGATGTGGATGGCCTGAAACAGTAAGGTATCAGAAAGGGGTGTTTAGAGGATAGTTTGACGTTGTTTGGGTTAGATGGAAAGTACACTAGGTTTCGGGTGTTGGACTTTAAGGTGAGTGTTTATTAGGTGTTGTTGGAGGTAAGGGTGATCAAAATATAGTGGGTTGGAGTTGGATGGCCCACGAGTTTCAATATGCAAGCTCAGGTGAAGAATGGTCGATTTGGTGAAGTGATTGTACGGTTGATATGGCTTAGATAATGACATAGGGGTTTTAATGCCCGAGTCGACACCAAGATAAAAGTGATCGATTCAATAAGGACGTCATCGAGGTTGCTAAGTACAGGCCCAAATGCAAACCAAGTAAGGATGGTCGGGAACCTTAAGATAGACCCTAGGTTTGGGTTTGGTTAGGTCACACAGTCCCAACGTTCACTAGCACCAAAAGGGGTTCCTTAAGCTTTGGTATTGATTGTATCAAACAAGTTCTAATCAAGATTTATACCTAAGGGTCCTTAGCTTGGGTTTGGCTAGGTCACACAGTCCTAGCTTCAACTTACACTAAGGGTTTGGCTCACACAAGAACCAAGGTCCTCCCGGAGAACAAACTAAAGTATACAACCCCGGGTTGAATATGTTTAGCGACGAGTAAAAACTCAAGTATTTTAATATCAACAAACTCTGCCTTTTATAATGGCCTAAGGCCTCTATTTATAGTATAAAAGAGACTATTCTTGAAATAAAATGAAATGACACAAACTAACAACTAGTGTGGACGCATTTGGATTGACTTGGTGACCAAGGGAGTTCGGCCAACCCTTCCTCCTCCCTAGGCCGAGATTGAGGTCTCCCATGTAACCAATATCATGAATTTGTTAGCTCATAAATTCTTCCAACAACCTTATTTTCTTGGAATGTGTTAGAAGCTTCTATTCTTGGTATTTGTTTTGATGATCATTTTGGCCACCTCTTGATCTTCCTTTGGCCGGTTTTGGAGCCTTCAATGTAGTCAAATTCATGAGCTAGTTGGTTCATGAATTGTCTTCTTGGAAGCCTTAACTTCTAGATCATTCTTTTCCTTGCACTCTTGTCTTAATTCCTTTCACACGATCTACACATCCTCTTGTCCTTGCCAACCTGTCCTCTCGGCCTAGCCATCCATTTCCCTTATATCCTTGTCCTTAGTTGCCTTGTCCTATTACATGGTATATTAAATATGTCCTAAGAATAACTAAAAGCTAAGCTTAGAAATAAAGACAAGCTACAAGAAAAACAAACATGGTCTTCGGCCAAGACCTACATACAAAGGCCAAATAAAAACTTTCTTCATAGATCTTCACGTGACAACTCCAATTCCACTCCATTTTCCATGCCACATTAGGCATGTAAGTGTAGATTGATGGGCCATACTAGGCACTCTTGGCAAAACACCTCTCGGCTTAGTTTTGGAGTTTAGGTCTACGGGCTTTCTTACATCAATCTCCCCTTCTTTGAAAGAATTTGCCCTTAAATTTTGGCCGTCTAAGCATGGTAATAAGCCTTCCAAAACAAGTGGTGTTCTAATACTCACATCATTAGGTAAGTGCGGAAGTTTTATCTTGTGGGTTTATTTCTTGACACTTTCCAAATAGGGATCTGAATACGAGCCAAATGGTTTTGACTTAAAATGATGTTCATATTGGATCTCGGTTTATATACGACATGCTTCCTTGCCATAGGTAGAAGAATGACACGGTGCACCACTCAATTTTGTTCTAGACAAAAATATGGAACCTACACTTGCTTCACGTTCAACTCCTAATGGCCTTTCATGGCTTGGCATAGTTAGAACTGATGCTCCAAAAATTGTTTCCTTCAAGGTTTCCAAGATTCTTGTTGCACCTCAAAACTATTCATGCTCATACTTTCTTATTAATTCATTGATGGGGGCAGCAAGTGTACAATAATCCCGCACAACATGATGAGAAGAAGGAGTTGAACCAAAGAAGTCATTTACCGCAATGGTTCCCGTAGACTCGGACCATCTTTGGCTAGATTCCAGCTCGTTTTGGTTAGCATAAATGGCATCGGGTGATGTTAAGTGTCCAAAGGATGGATGTTATACCTTGTAAGGAAAATGTTTTTGGTGTCACACCATCCAAATGGCATTACAAACCATTTTCTCAAACCAAACTCGACCTCGAGGGTCATCTTCCGTGCATCTTCTTCGCGGGTTCCCCTCAGATGGTATCCTCTCCTCGAGTCTATCTTGTAGAACCACTTGGCTCCACTTGATCCCTAAAAAGAATATTTCATTCTCGGCAAAGAGAGCTTGTCTTTCATGATGTTTCCAATAGCTTGGATGGTAACACAAGTGTGCCACTTCTCATGTTCTTTTCGCACCAACAAGTCATGCACCGTATACGGTCTAAAGTCCTTTTAGACAAGGCCCTTGCCTAGTGTTTCTTGCATGCGTTGTTGTACTCCCTTAGCCATTTCTGGATTTTGTTTGTAAGCTCGTTGATTGGGAAAAAAGCCACCCAAAAATTAACCAAGAGCATGTTCAATGCTTTCCATCGGTGATGGTCCGGTTGCAAAATCATCAAAAAGATATTTCGACCTCGACATAGGAATGGTGCACTTCATGGCGAGGCTATCACCCTCTTGGTAACATGCATGCCAAGTCCCATCCTCTATCGGTATCAATAATGTGGGGGTTGGGTAGGGGTTAACGCCCTTATGGTCATAACTTCCGCCGAACAATTCATGTTCTTGGTGTAGCAAGTGCTTAGTTTCTTCTAGATGGCATCCATGGTCTTGGTGAGTAGATAATGAACTTATTGAAAGTAAATCAAGAGCATGTTTACCATCTTCCATTGGTGGTGCATTCAGACATACATCCTCCAAGAGTTCCTTAAAGTCGGTATCTATGACACTCCCCTTCTTAGGCTCTTCCTCAATCTTTCGTATATCAAGTAAGGGGGTCTCAGTTTCTTCTCGTTATTTAAGTGGTATGGTTTCCATAATAGCCAAAGAAAACCCACACTCTCGATATTCTTTTCTAAGCACGTCCCGGGAATTTTCACATACAAAGTGTCCTGCCTTTTGACATTGGAAGCATTTTTTTCTTTTTCTGTCTACCCCTTTTGTAACTTCTTCACGCTCATGGGTATACAATGGATTAGTGCAAGAATTGCTACCCCTTTCTTTCTTTTTATCCTTCTTTTCAATTTCTTGCCAATACAAGGGGTTGGTAAAAGAGGAACCGCCCTTTGCCTTATCATTAGTGTGCTTCACGTAGGGCCTTACATGAGACTTTTGGACATCTTTATTTTCAAGCCTTGGACTGATTTGAAAAACCCTTGACTTGGCATTTTTATTCATGGTATGCCTAAAATATTCCTGCCTCAAGATTTGCGCATGTTTCGCAAAAATATCTCTTATGACCCTCCGTACTTCTTCTTTGTTTATGTGAGCCATAGCATCAAAGCGTGGGACGGGATGGCCTATCTCTGATATAAATCTGATGTATGTATGGAGGGGTGAGTAAGGGTAAGTGGTGGTGAGTTCGAAAGGAAACTAGTTGACGCGAAAACAAGACACAAAGTGGGGGTTCTCGGTTCTCGGCTATTACCGGGCAATGGGTATTTGGAAGTTATTTCGGGTGATTTACTGTAAAGACGGGTTGAGGCATTTTAAGGGGTTGTTTCAGTGATCGTGCGGGAGATTTTTGTTGTAGGAGTTTGGTTGTATAGTGGTTCTATGGTGACGGGGATGGCCTGTAACTGTAAGGTATCGGAAATGGGTGTTTAGAGGACGCTTTGACATTGTTTGGGTTATACGGAACAGTACACTCGGTTTCGGGTGTTGGGATTTTAGGTGAGTGTTTATTAGGTGTTGTGGGAGGTGAGGGTGATCAACATAGTGGGTTGGAGTTGGATGGCCCACAAGTTGCAAGATGCAAGCTCAGGTGAAGAATGCTCGATTAGGTGAAGTGATGGTACAGTTGATATGGCTTGGATAATAACACGGGGTATTTATGCCCGAGTCGACACCAATATGAGAGTGACCGATTCAATAAGGACTTCATCGGGGTTGCTAAGTACAAGCCCGAATGCAAACTAAGTAAGGATGATCGGGAACCTTATGATAGACCCTAGGTTTGGGTTTGGTTGGGTCACACAGTCCCAACGTTCACTCGCACCAAAGGGGTTCCTTAAGCATCGGTTTTGATTAGATCACACAAGTTCTAATCAAGACTTACACCTAAGGGACCTTAGCTTGACTTTGGCTAGGTCACACAGTCTTATATTCAACGTACACTAGGGGTTTCGGTCACACAAGAACCAAGGTCCTCCCGGAGAACTAACTAAAGTATAAAACACCTTGATGAATACGTTTAGCAATGAGTAAAAACTCAAGTATTTTATTATGAAAAAACTTTGCCTTTTACAATGGCATAAGGCCTCTATTTATATTACAAAAGAGACTATTCTAGAAAGCAAATGAAAAAACACAAACTAACACCTAGTGTGGACGCATTTGGATTGACTTGGTGACCAAGGGAGTTCGGCCAACCCTTCCTTTTCCCTAGGCCGAGATTGAGATCTCACATGTAACAATATTCATGAATTTGTTAGCTTTTAAATTCTTCCAACAACCTTATCTTCTTAGAATGTGTTAGAAGCTTCTATTCTTGATATTTGTTTTGATTATCATTTCGGCCACCTCTTGATCTTCCTTTGGCCGATTTTGGAGCCTTCAATGTAGTCAAATTCATGAACTAGTTGGTTCAAGAATTGTCTTCTTCGAAGCCTTATATTCTAGATCATTCTTGTCCTTGCCATCTTTTCTTTATTCCTTTCACACGATCTAGACATCCTCTTGTCCTTGCCAACTAGTCCTCTCGGCCTAGCCATTTATTTCACTTACATCCTTGTCCTTAGTTGCCTTGTCCTATTACATGGTACATTAAATATGTCCTAAGAAGAACTAAAAGCTAAGCTAAGAAATAAAGAACAGCTAAAAGAAAACACAAACATGGTCTTCGGCCAAGACCTACATACAACGACCGATTAAAACGTGCTTCTTAGATCTTCATGTGACAAATCCAATTCCACTCCATTTTCCATACCCATTAGGCATGTAAGTGTTGATTTACAGGCCATAGTTGGCACTCTTGCAAAAACACCGCTCGGCTTAGTTTTGGAGTTTAGGTTCGCGGGCTTTCTTACATCAATCTCCCCTTCTTTGAAAGAATTTGCCCTCAAATTTTGGCCGTCTAAACGTGGTAATAAGCCTTCAACAACAAGTGGTGTTCTAATACTCCCACCATTAGGTAAGTCCGGAAGTTTTATCTTGTGGGTATCTTTCTTGACACTTGCCAAATAGGGATCTGAGTACGAGCCAAATGGTTTTGACTTAAAATGATGTTCATATTGGATCTCGGTTTCCATACGACATGCTTCCTTGCCATAGGTAGAAGAATGACACGGTGCACCACTCAAATTTGTGCTAGAGAAAAAGATGGAACCTACACTTGCTTCACGTTGAACACCTAATAGCCTTTCATGGCTTGGCATAGTTAGAACCGATGCTCCAAAAATCTTTTCCTTCAAGGTTTCCAAGATTCTTGTTGCTCCTCAGAACTATTCATGCTCATCCTTTCTTATTAATTCATTTATGGGGGAAGAAAGTGTACAATAATACCGCACACCACGATGAGAAGGAGCCGAACCAAAGAAGTCATTTATCGCAATGGTTCCCGTAGACTCGGACCGTCTTTGGCTAGATTCCAGCTCGGTTTGGTTAGTGTAAATGGCCTCGGGTGATGTTAAGTGTCCAAACGATGGACGTGATACCTTGTAAGGAAAATGTTTTAGGCGTCACACCATCCAAACGACATTACAAACCATTTTCACAAACCAAACTCGACCTCGAGGGTCATCTTCCGTGCATCTTCTTCGCGGGTTCCCCTCAGATGGTATCCTCTCCTCGAGTCTATCTTGTAGAACCACTTGGCTCCACTTGATCCCTAAAAAGAATATTTCATTCTCGGCAAAGAGAGCTTGTCTTTCATGATGTTTCCAATAGCTTGGATGGTAACACAAGTGTGCCACTTCTCATGTTCTTTTCGCACCAACAAGTCATGCACCGTGTACGGTCTAAAGTCCTTTTAGACAAGGCCCTTGCCTAGTGTTTCTTGTACGCGTTGTTGTACTTCCTTAGACATTTCTGGATTTTGTTCGTAAGCTCGTTGATTGGGAAAAAACCTCTTGAAAATTAACCAAGAGCATGTTCAATGCTTTCCATCGGTGATGGTCCGGTTGCAAACTCATCAAAAAGATCTTTCGACCTCAGCATAGGAATGGTGCACTTCATGGCGAGGCTATCACCCTCTTGGTAACATGTGTGCCAAGTCCCATCCTGTCTTGGATTCAACAATGTGGGGGTTGGGTAGGGTTTAAGGTCCTTTCCGTCATAGCTTCCGCCAAACAATTCTTGTTCTTACTCTAGCAAGTCCTTAGTTTCTTTTGGATGGCATCCAAGGTCTTTGTGAGTAGATAATGAACTTCTTGAAAGTAAATCAAGAGAAAGTTCACCATCTTCCATTGGTGGTGCATTCAGACATACATCCTCCAAGAGTTCCTTGAAGTCGGTATCTATGGCACTCCCCTTCTTAGGCTCTCCCTCTATCTTTCGTATATCAAGTAAGGGGGTCTCAGTTTTTTCTCCTTATTCAAGTGGTATGGTTTCCATTATATCCAAAGAAAACCCACACTCTCGATATTCTTTTCTAAGCACGTCCCGGGAATTTTCACTTACAAAGTGTCCTACCTTTTGACATTGGAAGCATTTTTTTCTTTTTTTTATCTACCCCTTTTGTAAATTCTTCACGCTCATGGGTATACAATGGATTAGTGAAATAAGTGCTTCCCCTTTCTTTCTTTTTTTCCTTCTTTTGAATTTCTTGCCGATACAAGGGGTTGGTAAAATAGGTACCGCCCAATGCCTTATCATTAGTGTGCTTCACGTAGGGCCTTACATGGGACTTTGGGACATATTTCTTTTCAAGCCTTGGAATTTTTTTCACAACCCTTGACTTGGCATTTTTATTCATGGCATGCCTCGAAAATTCCTACCTCAAGATTTGCGCATGTTTCGCAAAAATGTCTCTTATGACCCTCTGTACTTCTTCTCTGTTTATGTGAGCCACAGCATCAAAGCGTGCGACGGGATGGCCTCTCTCTGATATAAATCTGATGTATGTATGGAGGGGTAAGTGAGGGTAAGTGGTGATGAGTTCGGAAGGGAACTAGTTGATGCGAAAACAAGAAACAAAGTGTGGGTTCTCGGTTCTCGGCTATTGCCAGGCGGGGGTATTTGGAGGTTGTTATGGGTGAATTGTTGTAAAGACGGGTTGAGGCATTTTAAGAGGTTGTTTCAGGGATCTTGAGAGAGGTTTTGGTGGAAGGGGTTTGGTTGTTTAGTGGTGCTATGGTGACGGGGATGGCCTGAAACAGTAAGGTATCGGAAAGGGGTATTTAGAGGACGGTTTGACGTTGTTTGGGTTAGACGGAAGAGTACACTTGGTTTCAGGTGTTGGGCTTTTAGGTGAGTGTTTATTAGGTGTTGTGGGAGGTGAGGGTGATCAACATATAGTGGTTTGTACTTGGATGGCCCACGAGTTGCAAGATGCAAGCTTGGGTGAAGAATCCTCGATTTGGTGAAGTGATGGTACGGTTGATATGGCTTGGATAATAACACGGGGGTTTTAATGCCCGAGTCAACACCAAGATGAGAGTGACCGATTCAACAAGGACTTTATCAGGGTTGCTAAGTTCAAGCCCGAATGCAAACCATGTAAGGATGGCTGGGAACCTTATGATGGACCCTAGGTTTGGGTTTGGTTGGGTCACACATTACCAACGTTCACTCGCACCAAAAGGGGTTCCTTAAACTTTGGTTTTGATTAGATCACACAAGTTCTAATCAAGACTTACACCTAAGGGACCTTAGCTTGAGTTTGGCGAGGTCACACAGTCCTATCTTCAACTTACACTAGGGGTTTGGGTCACACAAGAACCAAGGTCCTCCCGGAGAACCAACTAAAGTATACAACCCCTTGTTGAATACGTTTAGCAATAAGTAAATACTCAAGTATTTTATTATCAAAAAACTTTGCCTTTTACAATGGCATAAGGCCTCTATTTATAGTACAAAAAAGACTATTCTAGAAAGCAATTGAAAAGACATAAACTATCACCTAGTGTGGACGCATTTGGATTGACTTAGTGACCAACGGAGTTTGTCCAACCCTTCCTCTTCCCTAGGCCGAGATTTAGGTCTCCCATGAAACCATATTCATGAATTCGTTAGCTCATAAATTCTTCCAACAACTTCGTCTTCTTGGAATGTGTTGGAAGCTTCTATTCTTGGTATTTGTTTTGATTATCATTTCGGCCACCTCTTGATCTTCCTTTGAACAAATTTGGAGCCTTCAATGTAGTCAAATTCATGAACTAGTTGGTTGATGAATTGTCTTCTTGGAAGCCTTAACTTCTAGATCTTCTTGTCCTTAACATCTTGGCTTAATTCCTTTCACACGATCTAGACATCCTCTTGTCCTTACCAACATGTCCTCTTGGCCTAGCCATCCATTTCCCTTATATCCTTGTCCTTAATTTCCTTGTTACATGGTACATTAAATATGTCCTAAGAATAACTAAAAGCTAAGCTAAGAAATAAAGACAAGCTAAAACAAAAAAAACATGGCCTTCGGCCAAGACCTACATACAAAGGCCGAATAAAAACTTGCTTCTTAGATCTTCACGTGACAACTCCAATTCCACTCCATTTTCCATGCCACATTAGGCATGGAAGTGTAGATTGACAGGCCATAGTTGACACTCTTGGAAAAACACCTCTCGGATTAGTTTGGGAGTTTAGGTCCGCTGGCTTTCTTACATCACTTCAAGGTGCCAAAGTTCAAATTGTTTAACTGGATTGGGATTCCCAAAGCACATTTGAGAGAATACTGCAACCAGCTAGTCGAGATTAGTAGAAACTAGGCTCTAATCATAAGGCTATTCAGCCGGAGCCTCATGTGAGAAACATGGAAATGGTTCATTTCCCAGGATATACATCATTGGGACATTTGGGGAGACATGGCGGGGGCTTTCATGGAAAGTTTTTGTTTCAATGTAGAGACTATCCCTGACCGTTACTACCTGGAAAAGGTCAAGAAGAAGTGTATCTAGAACTACCACAAGTATGCGAGTAGATGTAGGGATGAAGCCGCCCAAGTACAACCACCAAGATTTGTCACCAGTCTCGGTTATGAGCGAGAAAGAATTGGTCTCTATTTTCATCCGATCACAGGAATCAAATTTCTATAACTGCATATTGTCTATGGCCGGGAGGGCATTCTTTGAATTAGTGAATATGGGAGAGGCAATAGAGGACAACCTAAAATCGTGAAGAATTGTCAATATGGCTGACAAGGCTGGCCAATAGAGCACTTCCAAGGCCATAAGGAAGAAAAAGGAGGAAGTGGCAAACGTTTCCCACACATTTAGCCCGAGAAGCCAAAAGAAGGAAAGATCACAATCTTTCTTTCACATAAATCAATCTCCACCCCAAACAATTATATTTCCTCTCCATATCACCCTATGCCGGTATTTTATGCACAACCCAACTATCAAACACCAGCTCCAACCTATTAAGCCCCATAGCTAAATTACCAAACACTAATACCTACTTACCAAGATCCATAACCAAACTATCGAATTCCCGCACCAACTTGTCACCCCAAAACACTCAAAATCATCAAAACCATCCACTTCCAGCTCCATATAATTTGCCACATCCAAAATTTGAAAAGAAGCCTCTACGAGTATTCACCCTGCATATCGAGACTTAAACCAAGTTATTCAAAAGAATGAGTGCTGCAAGAATTATTCAAGTCATTCTTTCCAAACCCGTCAATCCTAGGAGTTGCTTCTTTCGAGCTGATCAAACTTGTGCATACCACTCTGGAGGAAGCAGGCACAGTACAAAAGACTACCAATCAGAAATACAAGATACATGATTTGATCGATAAAAAAAGAAATCATCCTGTAAATAGCAGTACCGAATGTGAACACCAATCCTCTACCCAATCACGGTGCTAACCATATCCACATGATTGAGCGAGGGGAAGATCGGTCCATATGCAAACCATTGATCAAAGAGTCTGTTGAGAGCCTGGAACAAATGGTCGATTCTCTTACTCTGCAAGAGCAACCATAATTCAAAGTGCTAATCCTAACCCCATTCATAACTTAGGTATCGCAAGAGATAATTCAAGTACCGAGGAAAGAATTTGTCATCTAAGCAGTGGTGGATCACGAAAGAGATCATAGAGATGCTATACTACAAATGAACTGCATATGGAGCACCCTGTAAAGAAGGAAATCAAAGAAGACCTACCACTGAAGGAGAGGCCGAGGACTTTTGGCGAAGAATACAGCCAAATGAATATTCTATTGTTAAGACCCTAAAACAAAGGCCAGCCTAGATATCGGTAATGGAGCTACTCTTGAGTTTCACAACATCGACATGCGTTTATGAGTGTATTGATGAAGCACACGTCCTCGTACGGACAAGCAGTGAAACCTTCGCTGCCATAGTAGGCCACATCATTGGGACCCATCAAATTTCCTTCACTCCAAACGAGTTACCAAAGAAGGAACAACCCACAACAAAGCTCTCTATATCACCATCAAATGTATAGACAAAATTATAGCCCGAGTATTGGTTAAAAATAGGGCCGGACTCAATATATGCCCCGAATCTACACTCAAGCAGTTGGGTTATGATATTGGGAAAATACGCCAGAGTTGTACAAATGTGAGAGATTTCAATGGAGCACAATGTGACTCTATTAGAGAGATAAACCTCAACATCCGAATGAGGCCTGCCGAATTCACTATAGAGTTTCAGGTCATGGTAATAACTGCCAATTACAATTTGCTACTGGGTAGGCCTTGGATTCACATGGCCGAAGCAGTAACTTCTTCCCTTCATTAATCATTGAAGTTTGTATGGGAGAACCACGAGGTGGTAATTCACGAAGGATGGAGTATCCATAACTACCCGAACATTTTTGTATGGGTGATCAAGGAAATCCCCAAGGATACAAATTTCTATATGGTGGAACTCATGGGAGCTGCCCATAAGGGAGACGACGAGTAGAGTCCTAAGCTGTTAGTATACAAAATGATTGCCACTACTATGCTTCAAAGAGGTTTCGAATCCGACAAAGGTTTAGGCAGAGAGCTACAGGGTAAAAGGAATTGGTGTCAATCCCAGGAAATTATTATTGATTTGACCTAGGGTACGTCCCAAATTTTGAAGAAGCCTTTGAAGCTGACCAGAAGAAAAGTGCTCCTCTATATTTATGTAAACCGTTTCCGATCTGTACCAGTCATTCCCGATCATAACGCCCATGCACAATGGCGAAGACGTAAAATAAGGGTTAGGGATGCTGTTCCAAGAGAAATAATGTGTCGTGATACCAAAAGAATGCTTTAAAGCACCCATCATCCGTGATGCTGATCCGGGTGAGAAACTATCCAACTAGACCTCTATCCCACTCTTGGCTCCTCGATAGAGATGATGAATTTAGCTTGCTTTAAAAAACCGGTGAAAGTTGGCTGAGGCCCAAATTTTCACCCTTTGCATCTTTATTTTCCTCGTAATGTTTTAAAAAATAAAAATGAATCGATGTTGATCCGAGTTAGGACCACATTTTGTACTACTTTTATCAAATTAATGTAAGCCTCAGTTTATGTGAAAAAATAGTCTTTTCATTTTTTGATTATATGCTTTCATACACTAATCTTGCATTGCCTTATTTTTCAGTAATAATAATAAAACAAATAAAAATGTCATGACATGTCGCGAGATGAGTAAGTCAAGTGATACAGAAAAAAAAGAATGTGAGGAATACGATGAGGAGATCGAGTTACCTAAGGATATCATCAATGAGGAAGATCAATACGAGAACAGGCTGAAACCCAACTTGGACAAAACTGAAGCAATTAACCTCAGAGACGAGGAGACAGTCAAAGAAACTAGGATAAGCGTGCATTTGGAAGATCCCCATAAATAAGAATTGATAAATCTACTAAGGGAATACGTTGACAGCTTCGCGTGGTCATATGTAGACATACTTGGGTTAAGCACATACATTGTGGCCCATAAGTTGCCCATCAATAAGGGTTTCACCCCAGTCAAGCAGAATATCCAATAGTTTAAGCCAGAACTGAGCATAAGAATCAAAGACGAGGTCCAAAAATAAATCAAGTTGGGGGTAGTGGAAGTAACTCCGTATCCGACATAGTTAGCCAACATTGTACCTATGCCAAAGAAAGAAAGGAAAAAATGGATTTGTGTGGACTACCTTGGTCTCAAGAGAGATAGTCCCAAGGATAACTTTCCACTTTCGAACATGCACATACTCATTGACAATTGGGCGAAGCACGAGCTATCTTTATTTGTGGACTACTTGGTCGGTTACCAATAGATCCTAATGAGAGGAGAAGATGCACAAAAGACAACCTTCATCACTCTATGAGTAGTATACCATTATTGTGTAATGTTGTTAGACCTCAAGAACGCCGATGCAACTTACATGAGAGCATTGACCATCATATTCCATGACATGATGCTCAAAGAGATAGGTGTCTACATGGACGATGTCATAATTAAATCACAGGATAGTTCCAATCCCATCATCAACTTGTGAAAGTTCTTTGATAGACTTTGAAAGTTCAATCTAAAGTTGAACCCGGCTAAGTACGCATTTGGAGTGCCTTGTAGAAAATTATTGGGATTCATTCTCAGCTGTAGAGGTATAGAGCTAGATCCCTAGAAGATCAAAGCCATGCAGGGACTGCCACCGCCAGAGACTAAGAAAGACATCATGAGTTTTCTGGGAAGGTTGAACTACACTGGTCGCTTCATAGCACAGTCTATGATAGTTGTGGAGCTTATCCTTAAGCTGTTGAAAAAGGATGCACCCACAAAATGGACAGATGCGTGACAGAAAGCCTTCGACACTATCAAGAGATATCTCTCCAGTCCACCGATTTTGGTCCATCCCAAGCCAGAGAGCCCATTGTTGTTGTACCTATCAGTGTCTGATAATGCTTTTGGATGCATGTTGGCGTAACATGACAAAATATGGAGGAAAGAGCGAGCCATCTACTATCTCAGCAAGAAATTCACTACATGCGAGTCGAGGTATACCTTGGTGGAGAAAACATGTTGTGCTCTGACATGGGTAGCCCAGAAGTTGAGACACTACTTGTCATCTTACACTACCCACCTAATATCCAAAATGGATCCTTTTAAGTGCATGTTTTGCGAAAGCATGCTTATATGGAAATTCGCCAAGTGGAAAATGCTTCTGAACAAATTCGACATTAAGTACGTGGTACAGAAAGCTGTCAAGGGACAAGCATTGGCCGATTTGCTAGCGGAAAGTCCAGTTAATGAAGAGTTCAAACCACTGAGGAGATAATTCCCGAACAATGAAGTAATGATAATAGAGGAAAACACAATCGAAATCTACTCGGGATGGAGAATGTTCTTTGACAGTGTAGTCAATTACAAGGGTTAAGGAATTGGAGCGGTTTTAGTTTAAAAAATGGGCCTATACTACCCAATGGAAGTAAACCTCAACTTCCGATGTACTAATAACATGACAGAGTACAAAGATTTCATTCTAGGTCTTCGCATGACCCTTGAAATGGATATCCAAGAGTTATTAGTAATAGGGGACTCAGACCTGTCCATTCACCAAGTCCAACAATAATGGGATATTAAGAACGAGAAGATCCTACCATATGTAAACCTCTCACAAAGGTTATACAAAAGATTAAAAAAGATAAACTTCCGCACATGTCGAGAGCTCAGAATGAATTTGTCGATGCTCTTGCAACTATAGTGTTATGCCTTATAAGTTTCATATTCTATCATGTCGTTATTTGATATCAACATCTCGGCAAGAGGTGCAATCTTAAAGGAGGATAATGAAGGTTTACCGCTTGTGTATGGAAGTATTGGAGCATATAAAAGTTAAATGGATCAAAAAAAATATGTTTCGACGAAATTGGCCAAAATCCTGATTTGACGATCCAGATTGACAGATCATACAAATTTGTACGGACCGTCACCATCAAAATGTCCTGTATAATGAAAGGCCTCAGATGTGGGGTTGACGATCCATATTGATGAACCGTACATTTTCCCGACTTGGGTACCCATTTTTCCCATTCTCCAAAACATAAATCACTCACATTCGCATCCCTAAGGCCCTCTATCCAATTGGAACTTAATTCAAATGCAAATCAAGTAAGATCAACATAAAGAATACCCTGTCTATTATTAATTTCACTTCCTTCACGTTGTATTGACTTTAGAAATGATGTTGTGACGGAATAAGCTTCAGACCAGAGAGGTTCTTGTAAGGTGAGATTCATCTCCCTTAATCTAATACTAAATTGGTACACGTATTAAATTGAATTTCAGGGAGAATTCGTGAAGAACTTAACGACTATTGAATTTGAGGTTGAATTAGGTTGTGTGGGCTATTTTCATTGATTTGAGTAGTGGAATGGAACTGTATGAGTACGGTTATCTTGATTGGAAGAAGTAGGAGCAACGGTAAAGATTATTGAACCAAAATATATTGAATGTGAGCTGGAAATGATCATATGAAGTATTGCACGCAAGTTGTTTGACAATTTGTCTAAATGAAAACCTTGTTAAGATTTGTGCTTGCTATTAACACAAACCCTCTATATGATGTATATAATCATTCATAACGTATACGAGGCTCCGCTGGACATAATTAGCTTTCTCGATAAGGTATATAAAAAGTCCTTTCTTTTTCTCTATGGCATTATCCTATCGATAAAAATTGCTTTAAACATATTTTTGGAACGACTCTAATCCTAGTCGATTAAGATTACACTGTGTGAAATCCGACCTTCGTAAGATTGGATTTTGATTCGATGTCCTTCCCTTTTCATCGGTAAAATAGTGGTATTTCATTTCGTGATGGAAAAGTTGAAGAACACAAGAGGCTTTCTTTCTTATGAGTTCTAACAAAGTAAAAGGATATATGTGTCCACATAAGGACAGTTAGGGGTGTAACGACCTTACATTACCCCGACGAGTTGTTGAGTCATTCATAGCCCTGGTATAGTCCTTATAAGTATATATTATATACTTACACTATCCATAGAGGCCTATGGCGTTATATATGTAGCTATAAAAATATGATACTAATGATATTTCCAAAAGAAGCCTACGACATTACATACGTTATCTATTATATACAGACTATTTCCTATAGAGGCCTATATCATTATATACGCAATTGAATACTTATACATGCCCACAGAGGAGTCTAATGAGACATTTATGAGGGTTCAGGCGGTATCTATGATTTCTTTGATTTATTGTTGCTTCATTTACTATTGATTATGACCTACATATTCAGTACATCTTTCGTGTTGATGTCCCTTCTGGGTCACTACATTTCATGCCTGTAATTACAAATAGACAGAGCGGCGCCCCTCCTTAGTAGATGGCCAGTTCAGCTGTGATTGTCGCTCTCCCTTCTCTCGGAGTTGCAATATAGGAGTCCTTAGGTACTATTTCATATGTTACTAGTGCTTTAAGTATGACGGGACCTTGTCCTGACCTATTGTTATGTATATATCACTTTTAGAGGCTCGCAGACTTATATATAGTGGATATATGTATATTGTAGCCTTGTCGGCCTTTTGTTAATAGTGTACTCATCTAGTGTCCTGGTTGGCCTTGGCTATATGTATATATGTATATATTCTATTGGCACTCTTCTACATGCAGGTTATCATTCAGTCTTATTTTATATGGCTATTTAGTGGCCGTGGCAGCACAAGTTTCATATTACAGTGTTTGAATACTACAGTAGTACACTCAGGCCTTCGAGTGCTGGGTGCCTCCCCCCCAAGGTTAGGGTGTGATAAACTTGGTATCAAAGCAGGTCTATCCTAGGGAGTCTGCAAGCAGTATCTGGTAGAGACTTATTTATGGGTGTGTTGTGCACCACACTTATAAGAAGGACGCTACAAGATATTTAGGATGGTTACTATTTTTTCTGATCAAGATCATGTGATAGCACTAAATCATAAGTTTTCATTCCTAATATTTATCTTGTTTATGTTCTTATTTATTCTTGCTACTACTTGACGACAAGAAGCCCTGCAAAAGGTAGACAAGGAAGCGGGAGGGGGTGCCAGTCAAGTACCATCCGCTAGCCCAAGGAGATAGGAGCACCAGGATGAGGCTGTATCATAGGCCTCCAAGACTCCCCCCTCACCGCCACCTCCAGAGGGGAGATAATGTAACTTTAGTTCCTCCTTCGGTTGCCCCTAATAAGGATCTAGATATACAGAGTGCGGTGCAACTATTGATTCGATTAGTGTCCTCTCAGGCCCATCGTCAGACTCCCGGTGTTGCTGATATGGAAGTGAGTGCAAGAGTTTGTGATTTTGTTAACCTGGACCCTCTAGTATTTACAGGGATAGATCCCAACACGAACCCACAAAATTTTCTAGATAAGATGCAGTAGATTTTATGAGTTATGCATGCGACGGATGCAGAGACAATAGTGTTGGCTTCTTATTGATTATGGAATGTGGCTGCTACTTGGGAGAAGACTCTGGGGCCCCAAGCCCCACCGTTGGGCTGGCGAGAGTTCTCTGAAGTATTTTATAACAATATCTTTTGGTTGAACTGCCAGGAGCTAGGCGAGATAGGTTCTTACACTTGGAGCATGGTAATATGAGTGTCCAAGAATATAGTACGCAGTTCAACTTCTTGGCTAGACACGCTCCCATAATTTTTGCGGATATGAGCGACCAGGTATATCAGTTTGTTAATGGTTTGGGGCCACATTTGGTGAATGAGTGCACGACAACTTATCTGAACTCGAATATGGATATTTCCCATATACTGGCCTATGCACAGAACTTGGAAGACCCAAAGAGGCAGCAAGGGGTTAATCTAGAGTATTTTGGGGTCAGTATAATAGGGCCCGGTCTGCAGGGAATACAGGGGGATTTGAGGAAGATTTAGGCCTTAATTTTCAAGACGCCCATCTTATCTGATGAGCAGTGCACTATTATAGTTTCAAGGCCAGTGTCATGATCCGACCACTTATTCTGGTTAAGGTTAGTGTTCACAGGCACCAGGATCTTTAGTATCAAGGAGACTCAAGCTAGATCAGGCCACCTTTACCCAGATGTGATTAGTTTGGCAGGTCATATCTAGGGCAATGCCATCGAAAGTCATATGTGTGTTATTTTTGTAGTTACCCAGGATATTTTGCTAGGGATTGCACGATTAGAGATAGAGGCAGTATGGAACAGCCAACAGGATCTGTAGCAGCTTGTTATTTGTTAGTACGTCCTTCTGGAAATGTACATAAACATCGATTGGTGGGGGCAGAGGTAGCAGAGTAGCACCTAGTTCGAGCGGTCCCCAGAACCGCATATATGCTTTGTTAGGTTAACAGGAGTCATCTCTAGATGTGGTTACAAGTATATTATATATCTCCTCTCATTGACGTAAATGTTTTGATAGATTCGGGTTCCACCTTGTCTTATATTACACCCTTTGTTGCTGGTAAATGTGGGAAGGAGCCTGAATTGTTACATAAATTGTTTGAAGTGTCTACGCCTGTGGGTGAACCTATAGTTGTTAGACGAGTATTTATGAACTGTGATATAAAGATCTATGATAGTCATACTGTAATCAACTTGAATGAGCTGGAAATGGTGGAATTTAACGTCATTATAGGTATGGATTGGCTGGCTTCTTGCTATGCTAATGTTGATTGTTGGACGAAGTTGTTCACTTTAATTTTCCAGGTGAACCTGTTATTGAATGAAAAGGCAATGTTGCAGCACCTAAGGGTTGGTTTATTTCCTACATTAAGGTCCGGAAGATAATATGAAAAGGATATATTTACCACCTTGTGCAAGCTCTCCAATTAGTTCCTGTCATTAGTGAATTTCCTACCGTACTCCCTAATGAACTTCCTGGCAATCCCCCGAAAGGGAAATTGAGTTTGCTATTGACGTTCTCCCAGATACCCATCCTATATATGTTCATCCGCATAGAATGGCTCCTACCGAGTTAAAAGATCTAAAAGCTCAGCGGAAAGATCTTCTAAAAAAGGGCTTTATCAGGCCCAGTACCTCCCCGTGGGGTGCACTACTATTATTTGTTAGTAAGAAAGACGGTTTATTAAGGATGTGTATTGATTATCGTCAACTGAATAAGGTGACTATTAAAAGCAAGTATCCACTCCCTATTAATGACTTGTTTGATTAGTTACAAGGAGCTAAGTATTTCTCAAAGATTGATCTCAAGTCTTGATATCATCAGTTACGGGTCAAGGAGAAAGATATTCCAAAGATCGCCTTCTAGACCAGATATGGCCACTATGAGTTCATTGTTATGTCTTTTGGTCTAACTAATGTGTCGGAAACCTTTATGGATTTGATGAACTGGGTATTTAAACCATTCCTGAATATCTTTGTAATAGTGATTATTGATGACATTCTGGTATACTCTCAACTAGAAGCCGAACATGCAGATCATTTGCGATCGGTGATACATACACTCCAGGATCATGAACTATATGCTAAGTTTTCTAAATGTAAATTCTGGTTAAATTCAATGGTTTTGGGACATGTAGTTTTGGATGAAGGCGTCAAAGTGGATGGTTAGAAGATCGAGGCAGCAAAGAATTGGCCGAGGCCCACAACTCCTATGGAGGTGCGTAGTTTCTTTGACTTGACAGGTTACTATCGAAGGTTCGTAGAAAATTTCTCTTCTATTAGCGTTTCATTGTCAAAGTTAACCCATAAGGCAGCCAAGTTTCAGTGGTCAGACACTTGCGAAAAGAGTTTTCAGGAGTAGAAATATAGATTAACATCGTCACCTGTGTTAGTACTACCTGAGGGATCATAGGGCTATGTGGTGTACTGCGATTCCTCATGAGTAGGGTTGGGTTGTGTTTTGATGCAGTATGATAAAGTCATCGCATACGCTTCTAGGAAATTAAGGAAACATGAGCAGAACTACCCAACTCATGATTTTGAATTAGCGGCTATTATATTTTCTCTGAAGTTATGGTGTCATTATCTGCATGGAGTTCATGTTGAAATATTTAAAGACCATAAGAGCTTGCAGTATATATTCAAGCAGAAAGAGTTGAATTTGAGACAACAAAGATGGCTTGAACTGCTAAAGGACTATGATGTGAATATTTTATACCATCCGAGCAAGGCAAACGTTGTAGCCGATGCATTAATCCGTAAGTCAATGGGCAGCTTGAGACATATAGAAGGTGATAAGCTAGAGGTAATCAGAGATCTATACTAATTGGTCAGTCTAAATGTACGACTATTAGATATAGGAAATAGAGGTCATATAGTTCAGAACACTGCCAAGTTTTCTTTAGTGGCAGAAGTAAGGGCACAACAATTTGATAATCCCTGGTAAGGACTAAATATGGTGTTCCCTACTAGCTGAAATGGTTATTTGAGTTATCAGAAGATAAAGTTCTGAAGTGTAAGGGCCAGCTATGTGTACCTGATGAAGGAGGGTTTCAAGGGCGGATCATGGAAGAGATTCATTAGTCCAGGTATTCTATTCATCCTGGTTCTACGAAAATGTATCATTACCTTCAATAATTATATTGGTGGAACGATATGAAGAAGAATATCGCATAATTAGTCGCTTAGTGCCCGAATTGTCAATAAGTTAAGGTTGAGCATCTGAAACCTGGAGGATTGCTGCAAAATATAGAGATCCCAACATGGAAATAGGAGGTGATTAATATGGATTTCATTTTATGACTGCCTAATTCTCGTCGGAAGTTGGATTCTATATGGGTTATCATTGATAGACTTACGAAGTCAGCTCATTTTATACCGGTCCAAACCCCTTACTCGGCTGAGGATTATGCCAATATTTATATTATAGAGATTGTTCAACTTCATGGAGTCCGTGTGTCTATTATATCTGACAGAGGTGCATAATTTATACCTAACTTTTGGAGGTCTTTTCAGAAGGTCTTGGGTACTCAGATTAATCTTAGCACCGCTTTTCATCTGCAGACTGCCGGATAGGCTGAACGCACAATTCAGACGCTACAAGAAATGATGTGAGCCTGTGTTTTATACTTTAAAGGAAGCTGGGAAAACCATTTGCCACTTATTGAGATCGCCTATAACAAAAACTACCATTCTAGTAACTAGACGGCGCCATATGAGGCACTATATAGGTGAAAATGCATGTCCCATATTGGATGGTTCGACATTGGCGAGGAAAAAATACTAGGACCTGAGTTGGTATAACAAGTTGTAGAAAAGGGCAAATTAATTCAGGAACGGTTATTGAGAGCTCAAAGTCAGCAGAAGTCTTATTCAAATTATCACCGTCGTGATGAGATTCAGTAAGAGGGGAAAGCTTAGCCCCAGATACGTCGGGCAATGTCATATTATTCAGAGAATTGGCCAAATGGCTTATAAGCTCGAGTTACCCCCAGAATTGGAAGCAGTTCACCCGATGTTCCATGTATCGATACTTCGCAAATGCTTAGGTGATCCTTCTCGCATAACCCCTATTAAGGATATTCAGGTCATGGAGGACCTGTTGTAGGAAGAAATTCCCATTGCCAAATCCGTAAGCTACGGACCAAAGAAGTTGCTTCGGTTAAAGTACCATGGAGGAATAATAATGTATAAGAAATGACTTGGGAAGCCGAAGAAGATATGAAGTCCTGATATCCTTATTTATTCCAGACCCTAGGTCTATATCGATACTCGTACGATGAGATTCTCTCGTTCCTATTCTATCCATTGATCTTAAATCATTTACTTTTTTTAGGTGCTGATATTGAGATAGATATGGTAGGTGCAACTCAGAGTACGATGAATGATAGTTAAGGTGAGTTATGAATAACCCTCTTTGGTTCTTGTGTATATAGACGGTCGTGTGACACATATTGGATATTGTCATGCTATTCTGTAGCCTATATGGCATTGGTTATCTGTTTGGGTTAGTTGGCAGGTTTCAGGTAGCCATGCTTCCAAGGAAAACTATGCCAAAAAAATTTAAAATCTTAAGCGTTAGAACAATCATCAACATTTGAGGATCAATGTTCCTAAGGGGGAAGGATGTTATGCCTTGTAAGTTTCACATTCTTTCATGTCGTTATTTGATACAAACGTCCCGAAAAGAGGTGAAACCTTATGGGAGGATAATGAAGGTTTACCGCCTGTTTATGGAAGTACCGGAGCATATGGAATTTAAATAGATCGAAGAAAATATGTTTCGACGAATCGGCTGAAATCTCAATTTGACAGTCCAGATTGACAGACCGTACAAATTTGTACGGACCATCAAAATGGACTGCCCCATCATTAAAATGGCTTGCAGAATAACAGGCCTCAAATGTGTGTTTGACGGTCCTGATTGACGGACCGTACGATTTGTATGGACTGTCAATTCTGGCCGTCTAATTGGTCGGTTCAAAATGTTTTTAAGTATTTTTCTCGACTTGGGTACCTATTTTTCCCATTCTACAAACCCTAAATCACTCCCAATCTCATATCCAAGGCCCTCTATCTAATTTGAACTTAATTCAAGAGGCAAATCAAGCAACATCAACATAATGAATTCCCGGGCTATAGTTAATTTCACTTCCTTCGCATTGTATCGACTTTGGAAACGTTGTTGTGATAGAATAAACTTCATACCAGGGAGGTTCTTGGAATATTCAAGGTAAGATTCATCTCCCTTGACCTAATCGTAAATTGTTAGACATATTAAATTGAATTTTGGGGAGAATTCAAGAAGAACTTAACGACAATGGAATGATAAGTTGAATTAGGTTGCGTGGGCAGTTTTCATTGATGTGAGTTGTTGAATTGAACTGTATAGCTACATATATCTTGATAGGAAGAAGTAGTATCAAGGGTAAAGATTGTTGAACCGGTATATATCAAATTTGACCTGGAAATGATCGTATGAAGTATTGCACGCAAGTTCTTTGACAATTTGTCTAAATGAAAACCTTGATAGGATTTGGGCTTGATATTGACACAAATCCTTTATATGATGTAGATAATCATTAATAACGCATACGAGGCTCCGCGTGACATAATTGGCTTTCTTGATAAGGTATGTAGGGCTTCCATTCTTCACCTTTATGACATGATCATATCGATAACAATCGCTTTAAAAATGTTTTTCTAATGACTCTAATCCTAGTCGATTAAGATTACACTAGGTGCAAATCCGACCTTGGTAAGATTGGATTCTGATTTGATGTCCTTCCCTATTAACCAGTAAAATAGTGGTATTTCATTTCGTCATTGAAAATATAAAGAAAACAAGAGGTCTTCTTTATTATGAGTTCTAACAAAGTAAAAGGATATAGGTGTCCACATAAGTACAATTGGGGGTGTAACGACATTATGTCACCTCGACGAGTTGTTGAATTATTCATAGACTTGGTATGGTCCTTACACATATATATTATATATTTACACTGCCCACGGAGGCCTATGACGTTACATATGCGGCTATATAGATATGAGGCTAATGATATTGACCATAGAGGCTTACGACGTTACATACATGATCTATTATATACAGACTATTGCCTATAGAGGCCTATGGCATTATATACGCGATCGAATATTTATAAATTCCCATAGAGGAGTCTAGTGAGACATTCATGAAGTTTCAACTGGTATATCTGATTTATTTGATTTATTGTTGCTTCATTTACTGTTGATTATGCCCTACATATTCAGTACATATTTCGTACTGATATCCCTTCTGCGGCACTACTTTTTACGCCTGTAGGTACAGATAGACATAGTGGCGCTCCTCCTTAGTAGGTGGCCGATTCAGCCATGATTATCGCACTTCCTTCTCTTGGAGTTGTAGTTCAAGAGTCCTTAGGTACTATTGCTAGTGTGTTAGGTATGGCGAGCCATGTCCCGATCTGTTGTTGTGTATATATTACTTTTAGAGGCTTGCAGACTTGTGTATAGTTGATGTATGTGTGTCGTGGCTTTATCGGCTCTTTTGTTAATAGTGTACTCATCTAGTGGTCTGGTCGTCCTTGGCTATCTCTCTCTCTCTCTATATATATATATATATTCTGTTGGGACTCTTTTGTATGTAGGTTATCATTCAATCTTGTTTTATATGGTTATCTAGAGGCCTTGTCGGCCTAATTTTCATATTACAAGGTTCGGATACTACAATGGTACGCTCAGGACTTCAGGTGCTGGGTGCGAGCCACACCCCCCAAGGTTAGTGTGTGACATATAGAATCCATGATATAGCATCCTGAAAGCAATCATATTGATCCACTAGAAATCAGAATCAGGGAAGAACACACTTATTATTCCCATGTGGAAGCGGAACCAAATAGCAAACCTTTGTACACCGACATAAGCACATATCTGGAAAAGGGAAAGAATCGCAAAACATCACAAGAAACAAAAAAAGACCATCAGAAGAATAGCTAACGTTTTCTTCTTGAACAAAGGAGTGCTCTATATGAGGACGCACGATCTAGGGTAACTCAGATATGTTGACACCGCAGAGGCCATAAAACTATTAGAGGAGGTAAACGTAGTGACATGTGGTCCTCACATGTATTGGTTCATCTTAGCCAAGAAGATCCTAAGGGTAGGCTACTACTGGATGGCCATGGAAATCGATTGCAGTAGATTCGTACAAAGATGCAATTAGTGCCAGATTCACAGATATTTAATCAGGATCTCACCGATTGAACTCAATGTCATGAGCTCACCCTAGCCATTTATAGCTTAGGCCATGGACGTAATTGGGACCATAGAGCCAGTTGCATCCAATGGACATCGCTTTATTATGGTCGCCATAGACTACTTCACAAAATGGGTTGAAGCTACTTCTCACAAGTCAGTGACAAAGAAGCTGGTAGCATATTTCATTCGAAACAACATCATATGCCTATTTGAAATCCTATAGTAGATCATAACCGACAATGGAACAAATCTGAGCAGTCATCTGATGAAAGACATTTGTGAACAATTCCGTATAACCCATCAGAATTCTACCACCTACAGGCTATAAATGAATAGAGCCATAGAGGTAGCCAACAAGAATATTAGAGCAGCAACAACCTCCTAGTAGCTTTTATGCCTCCGCGTAAAAGTGAACTGTAATAGCAAGTACGGTCTGTACATTGCACCGTATCTCATTTTCAGAAACTTGCAAAAATTTCTAAATATCATATGACCATCAGACATATTTATATGGTCCGTACATCAAAAGTATGGTTCATACATTGAATGAGATAGATGAAACTTTCTCGAACATTGACGAAACGTATCCTCTTTGATATTTTTAACTCCTATACTTCTCGACACTTCTATAGACATGTTTTATATGATCATTAGCCCTTCACAAGGTCTCATGCCTTCCCGTACTACTCTAGTTAATAAACGACTCGATTTGACATAAAACTACATGGTGTAACATCCTCACCCTCTTAAGAACATCCGTCTTTGAATGTAGGGGTAACGCATCTTTAAGATTCTAATTCTTCAGGATTTTCTAGAAATTTCAGCAGAGTCTCCTCTATAAACAGAACTATCAACCTTTCCGACAACCAAAAAATATATGCAATGCCACATAGGACTATATGATAGCATAGTATAACAATAATGGGCCCACACCACCATCTATCTACTCAGAAGTCAAGAAGGTTAACTATAACTCACCTCAACTATCAAATGTCATAATTTGGGATGCATCCGTCACATTTGTGCCAACAACATTACCTATACAAGTCATACAAGATAAGTTATATATATATATATATGTGATAGGAATAGAGGAAATCGTATTGCACGAGAGTCAATATAAACATGTATTTTGAAAAAACTGAGGATATGTGGACTTCAGGTCCTCCTCACAGCTTCCCACATCATTTCCTCTAGATTAATATTTCTCCACAACATATTAACAGAGGCTATTTCCTTGGTCCGTAGTTTATGGATCTCAGAATCTTAGATAGCTACTGGAATATCCTCATATGACAAGTCCTTTGTAATATGAACATTCTCTATAGGGGTTATACTAGAGGGATCGCCTATGCACTTTCGAAGCATCGATACATGGAACACTGGAAGGACTGCTTCCAATTCTGGTGGTAGTTCGAGCCTATAGGCTACCTGGACGATCCTATGAACAATCTTATATGGTTCGATATACTTGGGGCTAAGCTTGCCCTTCTTGCCAAATCTCATCACGCCCTTCTTAGGCGATACTTTCAAGAACACCGAATCGCCAATAGCAAACTCTAATTCTCGGCTTCAAACATATGAATAGGACTTCTGCCGTCTCTAGGCAGTTAATAATTGCTCATGGATTAACATTACTTTTTCTACTTCCTGTTGTACCAAGCCAGGTCCCAATAACATTACTTTACCCACTTCAAACTAGCCGATAAGAAACCTATATTTTTGCCCATAAAAGGCTTCATATGTAGCCATCTTAATGTTGTAATTATAACTGTTATTATAAAAAAATTCAATAAGCGACAAATGATCTTCTCAACTTCCTTTAAAGTCCAACACATAAGCTTGTAGCATATCCTATCTGAATAGTAAGCTCGGCCTGTCCGTCTGTCTGCGGATGGAAGGTTGTACTAAAATTGAATGGGATTTACTTCAAGAAGAATTCCAGGATTTACATTTGTAACTTAATGGATTATCAAAATCCACCAATCACAGTTCTGTCAGGTTAAATTAGTCGACTCGTAACTACAAGTCAACTAGTAAAGAACCTATCAGTAGCAAATATGTATCTAGTAAGTCAACTGATAAATCTATTTCAAACTTTAAGGTGGATTAGTCGAATCGTTAAACATATTTTTGTTGTGGTAGAATTAGTCAATATTATAAATGCAGATTTCGTTATGCAGCTGAACCAGGATGGGTATGGGGAACCAAGAATACTGAAACTAACTCAAAAGGACCCAAGGAAGATTAGGTACCTAAAATAAAGTAATTTCTCTTTAGTACAGGAACACCACATGAAGAGAATAAAAAGAAAATAATGTCTTGACAGTGTGTGTTCAAATCACATGACAAGCAATAAAAATTTGTTCAAATCTGTTGCTGACTTTGATGGTGGATTGGTCACATTTGGTGACAATTCAAAATGAACTGTATAATTATAGTAACCATTGCTTTCAATAATTCTATTGATATTACTAATGTTTATCTAGTGAAGGAACTGAACTACAACCTTCTTAGCCTAAGTCAACTGTGTGACTCAGATCTTGAGTTAAGGTTTAGAAAGACAGATTGTGTTATTGAACACAACTCTATAAAAGCTATTCTCCCTAGAAGCAGGAATAAGGTATATTTTCTAGAATCTATTAGACATAAATGACTAGCCTCAATGACCGAAGATCCTTGGACATGGCACAAGAAATTAGGAGATACTAGTATGCGACTGACAGAAAAATTATCTAAACATGATTTGGTTCTAGGCTAACCAAAACTAAATTTTACAAAGGATCATATATGTGATGCATGTCAACAAGGTAAAAAAACTCATTCACAACAAAAGATATTGTGTCTACTAACAAACCTTTGCAGCTACTTCACGTGAATCTTGTTGGTCCTACTAGAATCACAAGCATTGGTGGAAAAAGGTATGCTCTTGTTATTGTTGATGATTACTCTCGTTTTACTTGGATAATATTTCTTTCTCAAAAGGATGATACTCTAAAGAATTTTAAGTTCTTCTTTGAGAAAGTACAGCAAGAAAATGGCCACTATATCACTGAAATAAGGAGTAATCATGGAGGAGAATTCAAAAGCAAAGCCTTTGAAGAATTTTGGGATAAATAGAGTTACACTCACAACTTCCCATCATCTATATCCCCTCAACAAAATAGAGTTGCTGAAAGGTAGAACATAACACTACAAGATACGGCTAGAACCATAATTGTAGAATATTTTCTTCCTCATCATTTTTAGGCAAAAGTTGTCAGTACTTCATGTCATGTTTTAAACATGTGCTTAATAAGGCCTATCCTAAAGAAAAACCCCTATGAGATATGGAAAGGTAAGAAACCAAATGTTAGCTACTTTCATCCCTTTAGATGAAAATGCATTATACACAAAAACGGAAAAGATAATATTGGTAAGTTTTTTCCTCATTGTGATGAAGGTATATTTCATGGTTACTCTACCACTAGTAGATCCTATAATATGTTTCTATTGAGGAATCCATTCATGTCATATTTGATGACACTCACCGAATGATCGAGAAAAGTGAAATCTGCAGATAAAGAAGAAGAGAAACCAGCAATCATCACTGTCTTAACTGGAATAACAAATCATATAGAGTCAACTAAGGCACAACCTAAGCCAGTTATTGAACTCATCGAGGCAGTACCAAATGAATGGAGAAGTGAACCTGACTATCCAAAGAAATTTGTTATTGGAGATATAAATGAGGGAATGAAAAATAGAGCAACAAACAAAGATAAAGGAAATATAGCCCTCATCTCCCAACTTGAACCTAAAAAGGTTGATGAAGCTCTAAAATATGCTCATTGGGTTAAGGCCATGCAAAAAGAATTAGATCAGTTTGAAAAGAACAAAGTATCAAACTTGGTCCCTAGACCTGAAAAGATAACAGTTATTGGAAAAAAATAGATATTTAGAAACAAGTTAAATGAAGATAGAGAAGTTATTTGAAACAAATCTCAACTAGTCACTCAAGGTTATTGTCAACATGAGGGAGTTGACTATGATGAAACTTTTGCTCCAGTGGCACGATTAGAATCTATTCGCAATTTACTTGCATATGCATCATATAGAGATTTTAAATTATTTCAAATGGATGTTAAAAGTTCTTTTCCAAATCAGTTTATAGAAGAAGAAGTTTTTGTGAAGAAATCCCCAGGTTTGAAAAAAAAAATCCCTATCATGTTTTCAAGTTGACTAAAGCGTTATATGATCTTACACAAGCTCCTATAGCATCGTATGAACGTTTAAGCTCTTTCTTAATTGACCATGGCTTTTTAAGAGCAAAAATTAATACAACTCTTTTTATAAAGAAATCTTCGTCAGGAGATTATTCAAATTAAGGTATATTATTTTTGCAAGTACTAATCCTTCCTTGTGCAAAGAGTTCTCTAATATTATGCAAAGTGAGTTTGAAACGAGCATGATGGGTGAGTTAACATTCTTTTTGGGACTCCAAATCTGTCAATTAGATAAGGGTATCTTCATATGTCAAAGCAAATATACAAAGATCTTATCCAGATATTTAGATTGAATGATGGAAAAGCGTTAGGGACTCCTATGAGTCCAACTTGTTCCCTTGATAAAGATTATGAAGATAAACCAATAGATGACACTAAGTATCAAGGTATGATGGACTCTTTACTTTACCTTACTACTAGTCGACTATATATCATGTTTAGTGTGTGCATATGTGCTCGCTTTCAGTCAGCTCCTAAGGAATCGCATTTGACTGGAGTGACACGCATAATTCGATTTCTTGTTGGAACTACTTCATGTGGTCTGTGGTGTCCTCATACTAACTCTTTTGTCCTACAAGAGTTTTCAGATGCTGACTTTACAGGTGACAAGGATGATAGAAAAAGTACCAGTGGTGCTTGTCAACACCTTGAACAATCTTTAATTTCTTGGAATAGCAAAAAATAAGAATTTGTCCCTCTATCTACTATAGAGGTTGAATACATAGCCATTGGTCAGTGTTATGCTCAAATAATTTGGATGCTGCATCAATTATGTGAATATGATCTATCTTTACAACCTCTTAAGATTTTTTGTGACAATTCAAGTGCTATTTGTGTATCTAAAAATCGTGTGCATCATACTAGGGCTAAGCATATTGACATTAAGCATCACTTCATTAGAGATCATGTACGTAAGGGAAATATTGAACTATCTTTTGTGAATGCAAAAAATCAATTAGGAGATATTTTCACTAAACTACTTCTTGAGAACATTTTTTGCTTTCTAAGGAAAGCCCTTGGCATTATTGCAAATCCTGTATAGTTTTTTGTAGTATGTTCTTTATTAATTAAAAACAAATAAAAAATTATTTTATACTATTTTCCTTGACTTGAATTCTTACCATAAATATGTTGTTTCCATGCTTTAAGTACTTCGTAGTAATAACATACGTTGTTTCCATATATTCTCCTAAATTCCTTTCCTTTTATGAAGTCCTGAAAGGTTGTCTTGTTTTTGCAATAATGTGTAGTTGGACTGTCATAATTATTGTGTGTGACAATCCCTTTTCCGTCTTTCGTCTTTTCACATCTATCAAACATGCCGCCGTTTCTTCTTCCCCATACGCCCCTTCACTCTCCATTTTTTCCACTTCTTGTCACTTTATTACCACATGTTTCTTTCACTACTCACTTTATCTTCTTCACAACTTTCTCCACAAATTTTCTACTCAAGTTTCTCTCCATCGCAAAATCTCAAAGATCGTCAAATCCATCCACTCACCACAGTAGTCGCATTAAGGGAAAAGGGAAACCCTCTTCCTTTGTTTGCGTCGATTCAGAGCACTCTGCTCATTCCTCGTCAGCCGAAAACTCTGACTCCATTTCCCATAAAAATTTAGGGAAACAACCTATTGACCAGGATGACAGTGTTGATTCTCAAAAAAAAGTCATGGTTGAGACCGCAATCCCTCTAGAATTAAAGAAAAACTTTTGCGAAACTCTGCGCTATGTATTCTTCAACTCTCTTGCTGAAAAATCCATTGTTCCTAGAAACATTGTGGACCTAGATCTCATTCAATCTCAGTCCTGCAAGGTAAAATCTTTGTTTAAGTTTCAAGTTTGAGAAAACTTCATTACAAATCCTATCCAAGTCTATGATACCCTTGTTCGCATGTTCTATGCTAATCTCAAATCTTCTAAGCCTGATAAATTTGAAACCCTTGTCTTAGGAACTAGAATCTTCATTGACTGTGAAGTTTTTTATTTTATCCTAAACTACAAGTGCACTGGCTTTTCCGATGTTACACCTTGTAGTTTTATGTGTGATAGAAAGTATAGTTAGTCGACTTGAGTTTCGGCAATCCGAGACCCTTACCGAGGGTCACCTATGATTTAAATAGATGCTAGGAAGGTTTGTGGAAGGTCATAGGTCAATCGAATAGAAAGAACCATCCCTTGGTGATGCTCGACGAAGTTGAGTGATACGCTGAGTATTTCGCATCGCGGATGAGATCCGCCTTGCAGATTGGGGTGCAAAATAGAAGCAAAATTTGAATAAATTTCTGGAAGAAAATGCGGGAACATATGCGCCTGCATATGGCCTCACATATGTGAGGTGGTGGCCAACATTCTTTGGCTATTTAAGCGGTGCTTTTTGTTATTTACTCATTTCTTGACATCCACAAGTCCCAAACCCCTATAAACTCTCCCTAGACCATCAACAAGGGCTCCTATACTTATCCTAAGCCAAATCACTTTCCTCATCCCTTAGAAGTGAAGTAGAAGAAGTAGAATCACCTAGTTGGTGTTGTTGTGGATATGTATGTTCTTCTTGGTAAATGAGGAATTGTTGAAGAGATTTATCTTGTTGGGTTAATGTATGTTTTCTTTCATTTTCTATGAAATTGAGCACACATAAGTGTTAGCTATGCTATATGGGCAGATAGTATAAGATTAATACTTGAAGGAGTTGTGTTGTGATTGTAACTTGATTAGGTTGCTTGTTAAGGTTGTTATGATATATATAAGGGTGAATATGGTCGTGTAGATGATTGGTTATATGTTGGATGTATGGAACCTATTTTTTGAAGTATAAGGGAACTGAAAGGTTTGGGGGGAGGTGTTGTACCAATTAGCCTAGGATAATCGTACCACACTTTTCATATCGGAATCTTGCTCCGTAGACTATGTTATGGTTTCTAATTATTGTTGTAGATTGACGCAAATGATCAATTGTATCTGTTAGCTTGCAAATGGGAATATCAAAGGTATGTTAAGGCTAAACTCTTCCTTCTTTTGGCATGATTATTGAAGTGATGACGTGTGATGAGACATCCGCCAAAGAGAATCTATTTCGGTCTATGGAAAACATGTTGTTTCTTCACACTCAAAAGGATTCTGTGAATCATATTATCCGTGGTCGAAATTACTTTTCATACCCTATAACATCTCATTTATGTTGATATCTCCTGACTCCTTATTGATTTCATAAAAACTAGACATGATTGGTATTGTTTTGTTGACTCGTATGAAATAAGTATTTATTGATGATAGGTTAAAAATGCTACTCAGGCGTTAATGACCTTACGTCACTCTGATGAGTTCACAATGCCTTCTTCTGACTTGAATAATAGTATGGGTCTGTGTGTGGATCTAATGGTGGCATATAAGTGAGGTAGTAAGTTTATATATATGTGTGTACACAATCTATAAGGGCATGATTACATATTTCTATTTACGACCAGGCTACGACCGGTTGGATAGTTATCCCTAGTTGGGCAGTTATGTACCGTTATTTATCGTTAGGTGGGCAGACACGTAATTTACTGTTACACCCCGTAGTTTGTGTTTCATTGTTTTGTTGATAAATATCGATGTTCATAGAAGAGGTACGGCCTCACAAAATGGTAATGGAGGCTTACGCTTGATAATGGAAGTATCAGAGTATTGAAAAGTCAAACGGATCAAAGGAAATACGTTTTGATGAAATCAGGGACTGACAGAATGATAGTCAGATTTGACGGACCATCAAACTGCCATGAGGGGCCATAAAATACCCTGGCAGAATGATGGTTAGAATTCACGGACCGTCGATCCCACCGTTGAAGTACGGCGGTGGAAACATTTTCGGGTTTATATATGGGTTATGCAATTTTCTCAATCATTTTCTCCCAAAACTAGAGCAAACACACTCCTAAAAATCCTCTCTAAAGTATCCCAACCTGCCAAGATCAAATTACGTAAGATTAACGCTACTAATTTCGTGGTTATCATAGCAATTACTTCCTCCATATTGAATCGGGTTTAGAAACCGTTGGAATTTGGGCAAAGTGATGTTTCTAGAAGATTTGGGTGTATCAAGGAAAAATTCATCTTATCTTATCTATAATTATGGTTAATTGATGATTCAGAATAATTTATGGAAGAATTTTTATAATCAAAACTTACAGACATGTGAAATCATGAGAATATGATTGTGGGCTTTTTGCTTGGATTATGAATTGATATTGTGAAACTAAGAAAGTATATTTCGGAGAATCGTGGAGTTAAATTACATAAATATCCCTTTTGTTGACAAGTCTAAGAATCCTTGGTGTTAAAGTGATCTTTAAGATACCTAAGTGAAGTTTGTTAGTAAATATGGATTAGAGGTTGTTATCGACCTTTTCTGTTGTAGACAATTAATCGTGAAGAGTACGAGAGCTTATAGCACGACGTATAACTTCGTGGATAAGGTATGTAAAGAAAAACCTTCTTTCTTAGCATGAATCGGTACGTTGTTTCTTTAAATGAAAATCTCTCAACAGAATGAAGTAGCGAAAGATCTTCTTTGATGAATGAATCATAATCCATGACTACTATTTTGTTCATAATATCTCTCGGGTTACCTAATCCCAAGTGTTTACACCTGGATCCTTGAACGTAGCGCCAATAATAATATTCAGAGAATAACGACAATAGGTCAATCTAGCTCAGCTTGTTGTATCTGATAGAGTCTGTCTTGCATTGTACTTATATATATGTATTTATTTTCTTATTGAGCAATGCTATAGTCGGTCGGGTACATCACATAGATATGCACCTAGCTGCAGTTTGTTTAATATCAAACATTATCGAGTCCCACATTTAGGCCAGGTATAATTGAGTCCTCATCGAGGTCGGGTACGATATATATTTATACAGTATGATATGATTTTCCCCACAAAGTGGCATGGTTTTTATAGACATGCATACATATGATTTTGGTTATGACAGTGTAAGGCCCCCAGATGTTGTTTTGAGTTTCAGGTTGATTCTTATCTCTATACCTCTCATGTTATATCTCATGTTTACATATGTTACCTACCTTACATATTTTGTACTAATTCCCTTCTTAGGGGCACTATGCTAATGCTCGCAGGCACAAATAGACAAAATGGCTATCTTCCTTAGTAGGCATTCCTCTCAGCTGCGATATTGTTGCACTCCCTTCCCTTAGAGTTGCAATACAGGAGTTTTAGATACAGATGCATATGATATCAGTATTTTGGGTTATGAGGTGGCCCTATCCCAACTTGTTGCTATGTTTATATGACTTTTAGAGGCTTGCAGACCTGTGTACAGTATATATTGGTATGTGGTGGCCTTGTCGGCCCTTTTGTTATTAGTACACTCATATTTGGCCTTGTCGGCCTTGGATAGTTGTTCATATGTATATATATCCTGCTGGTATTCTTCTATGTGCAGGTTTACCTTTCAGTTTTGTCATATATGGGTAACTGGAGGCCTTGTTGGCCCAAGATGCATGTTTCAGGGTTTAGATACTATAGTGCTACGATCAGGCCTTCGGGAACTGGGTGCCGGCGACACACCCCCGATGTTGGGGTGTGACAAACTTGGTATCAGGACAGGTCTATCTTAGGGAGTCTGCAAGCCATATTTAGTAGTGTCTTTTTTATGGGTGTGTTGTGCACCACACTTATAAGAAGGATGATATAGGATATTTAGGGTGGTTACTTTTCTTTCTAATCTAGATCGTGCGATAGTGCTAAATAATACGTGTCCACTCCTGATCTTTATCTTATTTATTATCTCAGTTATGCCATCTACTACTCGACGACAAGAAGCCCTACGAGGGGTGGATGAAGAGGCAAGAGAAGATGCCAGTCATACACCACCTGCTGGTATGGAGAGACAGGAGCAGCAAGATGAGGCTATATCTCTGGCCTCCAAGAATCCACCCCCACCACTACCTCCAGAAGGAGAGAAGAGAGCTGATATACCTCTGATTCATCCTCCAGTTTCCCCCGATCAGGATTTAGACATACAGAGTGTGGTGCAACTATTGACTCAACTTGTGGCCTCCCAGGCCCAATCTCAAACTCACGGTGTTGTTGACAGAGCTATAAGTGTAAGAGTTTAGGATTTTGTTAACTTAGATCCTCCAGTATTTATAGGAACAAACCCTAATGAAGACCCACAGAACTTCATACATATGATATAGCAAACTTTACCGTTTATGCATGCAACGGATGCTAAGACAATAGAGTTGGCTTCTTACAGATTGCAGTATGTGGCTGCGAACTGGTTTGAGACTTGGGAGCAAACTAGGGGACCCCAAATGCCACATTTAGGTTGGAGGGAGTTCTCCAAGGTATTTCTATAGAAATATTGGCTGATCGAGCTTCGGTGAGCCAGGCGAGATAGGTTTCTACATTTAGAGCAATGTAATATGAGTGTTAGAGAATACAGCTTGCAATTCATCTTTTTGGCGAGGCATGCTCCCATGATTATGGCTGATATGAGCGATCGAGTACATCAGTTTGTTAATAGTTTGGGGCCAAACTTGGTGACTGAGTGAACGACATCTTCTTTTAATCCAAATATGGACATTCTCGTATTCAATACTATGCACAGAATCTAGAGGATCACAAGAGGCAACAACGGGCTGATCGAGAGTATGATAGGGGCCATCACAAGAGGGCTCAATCTGTAGGTGATGCAGGAGGATTTCGAGATGGGTTTAAGCCTTAGTTTCTGAAATGGCCATCTTACCCCACTACAAGTGTGCCATTGCAGTTTCAAAGCGAGCATCCGGACGAGGCCACTTATTCTGGTCAAGGTCAGATTTCGCGGGCATCAAGCCCATAGATCAGAGGGGAATCTAGTCACGAAAGGCCACCACTGCCATATTATGGTTGATGTGGCAAGAATCATTTTGGACAGTGTCTCCAGGGCTCGGATACGTGTTATTCGTGTGGGCAGACTAGGCATATTATGTTGTTTTGTCTGATGTGAGGTGGAGGTGGTATGACACAGCTGACGGAATCTGTGGTAGCTTCTTCTTTATCAGTACACCCCTAGGGTAGGGCACATAGGCATCAGTTGGTAGAGGCAGAGGTAGAGGAGAAGGATCTAATTTGAGTGGTCACCAGAAGAACTGCATATATGCCTTGTCAGGTCGACAAGACCTTTAGTCATCTCTAAACGTGGTTATAGGTATATTATCCATTTTTCTCATGATGTATATGCTTTGATAGATACGGGTTCCACTTTATCCTATATTATCCTTTTTATTACTGGTAAGTGCTGGAAAGAGCCAAAATTATTACATAAGACGTTTAAGGTGTCTATGCCCGTAGGTGAACCTATAATCATTAAACGAGTATATAGAGATTGTGATGTAAAGGTACATGATCATAATACGATAGCTGACTTAAATTAATTAGAAATGGTGGAATTTGATATTATTATGGGCATGGATTGGCTGGCTTCTTGCTATGCTAATGTTGATTGTTGGACGAAGATCGTTCGCTTGAATTTCCCAAATGAGCCCGTCCTGGAATGGAAAAGTAATGTTGCAGCACCCAAGGGTAGGTTTATTTCCTACCTTAAGGCTCGGAAGATGATCTCAAAAGGATATATCTATCACCTCATGCGAGTTCAGGACGCGGAGGCAAAGCCTCCAACTCTTCAGTCAGTTCTCGTCGTTAGTGTGTTTCTTGACGTATTTCTTGATGAATTTCCTGGTATTCATCCCAAAAGGGAAATTGAATTCGTCATCGACGTGCTCCCAGATGCAAAACCTATATCTATCGTATCGAATGGCTCTAGTAGAGCTGAAGGAATTGAAAGCTCAGTTGAAGGATCTTTTGAAGAAAGGTTTCATTCGACCCAGTATTTTCCCGTAGGTGATCCAATATTGTTTGTTCATAAGAAAGACGGTTCATTAAGGATGTGTATGATTACCATCAGTTGAATAAGGTAACCATTAATAACAAGTACCCGCTCCCCAGAATCGATAATTTATTTGATCAGTTGCAAGGCGCGAGGTATTTTTTGAAGATTGATCACAGCTCTGGATACTATAAGTTATGGGTTAAGGAGAAAGATATTCCAAAGACTACTTTCAAGACTAGATATGGCCATTACAAGTTTCTAGTTATGTCTTTTGGCCAGACTAATATGCCGGCAGCCTTTATAAGTCATTCTTTGATATCTTCATAATAGTATTTATTGACGACATTCTAGTATATCTCGATCAGAAGGTGACCATGCAAATCACTTGCGAGCGGTATTACAGACGCTTCAAGACCGTAAAATGTATGCCATGTTTTCCAAATGTGAATTTTGGTTAAATTTTTTTGCCTTTTGGGGCCATATTGTATCCTTCGAATGTATTACGGTGTATCATCAAAATATTGAAACCATAAAGAATTGGCCGAAACCCACGATTCCTACTGATGTACATAGCTTTTTGGGCTTAGCAGGATATTATCGGAGATTCGTGGAGGGATTTTCTTCTATCTTTTCACCTATGAACAAGCTCACTCACAAGGCAGCCAAGTTTTAATGGAGAGATGCGTCTGACCACAGTTTTCAAGAGTTGAAAAGCAGGTTGGCATATGCAGCGGTGTTAGCCCTCCCCAAAGGTACTGATGGGTATGTGGTTTACTGTGATGCTTCCAGAGTCGATTTGGGATGTGTTTTGATGCAACACGGTAAAGTCATAGCATATACCTCAAGACAATTAAGAAAACATGAGGTAAACTATCCAACCCACGATCTCGAGTTGGCGGTGGTAATCATTTCCCTGAAGATGTGGCATCACTATTTATATGGAGTCCATGTTGACATATTCACGAACCATAAGAGTCTACAGTATATATTCTGCCAGAATGAGCTAAATTTAAGGCAAAGAAAGTGGTTGGAATGATTAAAGGATTACGACATCGATATTTTATACCACCCAGCAAGTGTCGTACCTGATACCTTAAGTCATAAGTCTATGGGAAGTTTGGATGGGATTGAAGCTAAAAACTAGAAATGACCAAAGAATTGTGTCGCTTAGCCAGTTTAAATTTGTGAGTTTTAGAGACAGATAATAGTGGAGTAGTAGTGCACAACACCGTAGAATCATCCCTGATAGTAGAGGTGAAGGCGAGACAGTTTGAGGAGCCCGAGTTAGTCGGATAAAAGAAGAAATTCCTCTGCAGAAGAAACTGATATTGGAACTTATAGGAGATGGAGTCCTTAGATATCAAGGTCGGCTATGTGTACCAGATGTAGAAGGACACCGAGAGAAAATTATGGTTGAAATCCACCAGTCCAGATATTATATTTACCCTAGATCGACGAAGACGTATCACGGCCTTCGATAGGTTTATCGGTGGAATGACATGAAGAAAGATATCGCAGCGTGGGTAGCTCAGTGCCTAAATTATCAGCAAGTTAAGGTCAAGTATAAAAAACCTGGAGGTTTGCTATAGCATATTGAAATCCCTACTTTGAAATGGGAAATGATCAATATTTTCATCACTGGATTGCCCCATTATTATCAAAAGTTTCATTCCATTTGGGTTATCATCTAAAGGCTAACGAAATCGGCTTATTTCTTACCTATTCGTACTACCTTCTTAGTTGAAGATTGTGCGAAGCTATAAATCAAGGAAATAGTCTAGCTACATGGTGTTCCGATCTCTATTTTATCCAGCAAAGGTGCTCAGTTTATGGTGCACATTTGGAGATTATTCCAAAAAGGTTTAGGCACTCAAGTGAACCTTATGCGAATAAATCAGACACGTAAAGATAAGCTATGAGCCTGTGTATTATTTTTTAAAGGTAGCTGGGACAATCATTTGCCCCTTATCAAGTTCTCTTATTATAACAATTATCATTCTAGTAGTAAGATGGTCACATATGAGGCATTGTATGGCCGAAAGTGTAGATCCCTAATTGGCTGGTTTAAAGTGGGTGAAGTCGAGTTACTAGGTCCCAATTTGGTCTAGTAGGCAGTGGAGAAAGTAAAGCTAGTTCAAGAGAACTTATTGATTGTCTAGAGTTGGAAGGAATATTATTCAGATGTTCGACGTCGTGACTTAGAATTTTCTATTGGCTATTGGGTATTCTTAAAGGTTTCTCCAATGAAAGAAGTTATGAGATTTGGCAAGATATGGAAACTTAGCCCCAGGTACGTTGGACTATATAAGATTATCCGTAGAATAGGCCGAGTGGCTTATGAGCTTGAGTTACCCTTAGAGTTGCAAGCAGTTCACCTGGTGTTCCAAGTGTCGATGTTGTGAAAGTACATAGGAGATCCTTCCCGCATCACTCTCGTAGAGGATGTAAAGATAACCGAAGATTTGACCTATGAAGAGACTCCAGTAGCTATTATAGGTCGGTAAGTTCAAAAGTTGAGGATTAAGGAAGTCACCTCTGTCAAGGAATTATGGAGAAATAACAATACAGAAGAGATGATTTGGGAGGCCGAAGTAGATATGCAATCTAGATATCCTTACTTATTTCAACCCTTAGGTTGATACTGATATTTGTGTGATGCGATTCTATCATTTCTGTTCTATTATAAAAACCTAAGTCTTATGTCTTATTTAGGTGTTAACATGGAGGCAAATGTGGCAGGTGTAGCTCACAGCACGACAGAGGATAATTGAGGTGAGTTATAGCTAACCTTCTTGTTATGGTACATAAAAATGGTCATATGAGACCTAGTTGATATGATTTTATTATTATGTTGCACAGTGTAGCATTGGATATGTATTTGGGTTGTTTAACAGGTTTTGGGTAGTCTTGTTTACAAGGGAAACTCTGTTGAAATTTTTAGAACCCTCAAGAGTTAAAGAATATCCTCAACATTTGAGGACAACTGATCCTAAGAGAGGAAGGATGTCACACCCCATAGTTTCTGTTTCATCATGTTGTTGATAAATACCAATGTTCCGGAAGAGGTACGGCCTAACGAAAGGGTAATCGAGGTTTACGACTTGATTATGGAAGTACCGGAGTATTGGGAAGTCAAACGGATCAAAGGAAATACGTTTCGAGGAAATCAGGGACTGGGGAATTTGACAGGACAGTTGATGGACCGTCAAACTATCATAAAGGTCCATAAAATACCTTGGCAGAATGACAATCAGGATTGACGGACCGTCGACCATTTAACGGACCGTCGATCCCACCATCGACGTATAGTGGTGGAAAAACAATTTGGGTTTATATATGAGTTATGCAATTTTCTCAATTATTTTCTCCCAAAACCAAAGCAAGCACACTACTAAAAGTCCTCTCTAAAGTATCCCAACCTCCCAAGATCGAATCTAGGCCGAATCACGTAAGATTAACGCTACTAATTTTGTGACTATCATAGCAAATACTTACTATGTGTTGAATAGGGTTTAGAAACCCTTGGAATTTGGGGAAAGGATCTATTTCGAGAAGCTTTGGGTATATCGAGGTAAAATTCATCTTCTTTTATCTATAATTATGGTTAATTGATGATTCGGAATAAGTTATGGAAGAAGTTTCGTAATCGAAACTTATAGACATGTAAAATCATGAGAATATGATTGTGGGCTGTTTTACTTGGATTATGAATTCATATTTATAAAAAATCGATTATTGATATTTTGAAACTTAGAAAGTATATTTCGGAGAATCGTGGGGTCAAATTACATAAGTACCCCTTTTGTTTATAAGTCTAAGAATCCTTGGTGTTAAAGTGATGCTTAAGATGCCTAAGTGAAGTTTCTTAGAAAATATGGATTAGAGGTTGATATTGACTTTGTTTGTTATAGATAATCGGTCGTGAAGAGTAGGAGATCTTATAGCAGGACGTATTGCTTTGTGGACAAGGTATGTAAAGCAAAACCTTCTTTCTTAGCATGAATCGGTACGTTGTTTCTTTAAATGAAAATCTCTCGACAAAATGAAGTAGCGAAAGATCCTCTTTGATGAATAAATCATAATTTGTGACTACTCTTTTGTTTATAATATTTTGTCGGGTTACCTAAGTCCCAAGTGTTTACACCTGGATCCTTGAACATAGCGCCAATAACAATAGTTGGAGGATAACGACAATAGGTCACTCCAGGCTCTGCTTGTGGTATCTGATAGAGTCTATCTTTCATTGTACTTATATATCTATATTTATTTTCTTATTGAGCCGCACTATAGTCGGTCGGGTACAGCACGTAGATGTGCACCTAGCTGCAGTTCATTTGATATCAAACATTATCGAGTCCTACATTTGGGCCAACTATGATCCAAGTCCTCGTCGAGGCTAGGTATGATATATTTGTATACAGTATGATATGATTTGCCACACAGAGTGGCATGATTTTTACAGACATGCGTACATATGTTTCTAGTTATGATTGAGTAAGGCCCCTAGAGGTTGTTTTGAGTTTCAGATTGATTCTTATCTCTATACCTCTCATGTTATATCTCATGATTACATATGTTACCTGCCTTACATATTTTGTACTGATTCCTTTCTCTGGGGAACTTGTTCATGCCCGTGGGTATAGATAGACAGAGTGGCGCTCTTCAGTAGGCGATCTGCTCAGATGTGATATTGTCGCACTCCCTTCTCTTAGAGTTGAATTATAGGAGTTTTAGGTACTGATGCATATGATACGAGTATTTTGGGGTATGGTGGGGCCCTGTCCCGACCTATTGGTATGTTTATACGACTCTTAGAGGCTTGCTGACCTATGTATTATAGATGTTGGTATATCGTGGCCTTGTCAGCCCTTTTGTTATCAGTATACTTATATTGTGGCCTTTGTCGGCCTTGGCTAGGTGTTCATATGTATATATATTCTACTGGGATTCTTTTGTGTGCAGGTTATCTT
Source organism: Anisodus tanguticus (assembly GCA_034509755.1). Taxonomy (NCBI): domain Eukaryota; kingdom Viridiplantae; phylum Streptophyta; class Magnoliopsida; order Solanales; family Solanaceae; genus Anisodus; species Anisodus tanguticus. The sequence continues at coordinate 41,889,431 of CM067540.1, read as the reverse complement.
TAAGTCTTGTCATATATGGGTAATTGGAGTCCTTGTCGGCCCAAGTTGCATGTGTCAGGGTTCAGATACTAGAGTGGTACGATCATGCCTTCAAGCACTGGGTGCCGGCCACATAACCCCAAGGCTGGGGTATGATATTTACCATTGGGCTATGATAGGTCGGGCAGTTATCACTAGTTGGGAAGTCATAAATAACGTTATTTACCACTGATTGGGCAGGTACATTATCTACCACCGAGAAATGGACAGTTGGGAAGTTACCACTAATCAATTGGGTGGACGATCATATAAACTTACGGTGTTAATATAGTGGCATAGAATAAGGTTACAAGATAGGTATGATTGTTATGTATATTATGACTGAATGACATTTTTTTATAGGTTCAAGTTGACTCGTATCCCTTTCTTTTATGATTATTCAATACTATATCTTATTTTCTCCTTACATATTCAGTATATTATTCGTACTGATGTTCCTCTTTTTGGGGACGCTGTGTTTCTTTCCACGCAGGTTTAGGTAGGCGAAGAGAGGACCCGCCCTTATAGACCATGTTCATATATCATCTTTTGTGGTGAGCTCCATTTCCTCCTGGAGTATTATTGAGTTAGGATTATGTTTATATCCTTTTGCCACTTTGGGTATGTCGAGGGCCCTGTCTCGACTTATGTATTATGGCGATATTCTCTTTAAAGGCTTTCTAGATAGGTCCTATGTTATACAGTTTGTTCGGTATGTCCTTGTCGGCCTTAGTATATATATGCATATGTAGGGATCTTTTATTTGTAGGGTTTCATATCATGTTATTTTCAGTTATTATTCTGAGGCCTTGTCGGCCCAAATGGTTGTATGTTAACGTGATGATATTCAGGTGGTTCACTTGGGCCGTCCATGTATCTGGTGCTGGACACACACACACACACTCCTAAGGTTGGGGTGTGACAAATATGGTATCAGAGCAGGTCGTATCCTAGGGAGTCTACAAAGTTGTGTCTAGTAGAGTCTTTTTTATGGATGTGTTATGCACCACATTTATAAATGAGAGGCTTCAAGACGTTTAGGATGTTTATTGTTTCTTCTTATTCTAGATCGTGCGATAGAGAAGAAGTGTAAGGGATTAGATTCTTAACCCTTTGTCTAGTTTTGGATACATCGATGCCTATGAATAGAAAAGCTCCAGCTAGCCATAAGGAAAATGTGGTACCTAACGAGGGTACGAGTAGAGTACCACCTATTAGTGAGGGCCAGAGTGAGGCCTAGATTGTGGATGTGATGCCCCCATAAGATCCATTACACCAGTTGGCACCAAAAGAACAAATAAGGGAACCAGCACCTCCGTTTGAAACTCATGACGAGGACATGAATATGCGAAATATAGTATGATTGCTAACTCAATTAGTGGCCGCTCAAGCTTAGTTCCAGGATATGGGTGTTGGATATTACAATATGGCAGTCAGTGCGAGGGTGCGGGATTTTATTAATTTGGATCCTCCAGTGTTTATAGAGTCTGACCCGAATGATGATCCATCAAACTTCTTGGATTAGATGTACCGAACACTATAGGTGATACATGCTACTGATATCGAGGTAGTAGAGTTGTCCTCATATAGATTACGGGATAATGTGGTTCTGTGGTATGAGACATGGGCGCAATCTAGAGGATCATGTGCGCCATCAACAGTATGGAAGGAATTTTTGGAAGCCTTTCTGCAACATTACCTACCGGTAGAGCTTCGACGGGGTAGGAAATATAAGTTTCTACTTGTACATCAAGGTAGTATGAGCATATTGGAGTATAGCCTTCAGTTTAGTTCATTGGCTAGGTATGCCCCTATAATCACGGCTGAAATAAGTGATCGAGTACACCGATTTGTAAACGGTTTGGGATAACATCTAGTTAATCAGTGTACTTCAGCCTTCTTGAATGCGGATATGTATATCCCTCACATCTAGGCCTATGCTCAGATTCTGGAAGGTCGAAAGCGGCAACAATAGGAGAATAGTAATGGGAGTCAACATAAGAGGGCTAGACCTGCTAGACAAGATGAGCGTTATTGGAATGACCCTAGGCCCTCAGTCGGTCCTGCAGTTAGTACTCCTTCTCAAGCCTAGAGGCCACAAAATGATAGATCTGTTTATTCTGGATCAGGCCAGCGTTCCCGAACCTAGGGTTTTTAGCAGCAGAGAGGATCGGCATTGATGAGAATACCTCCCCCGTGATGTGAGTAGTGTGCCCATTCTAGGAGATGTCATCAGGAATCTAATGTATATTACACTTGTGGGGATCCCGGTCACTTTTTATGTGAAGTTGTCTGATAAGGAATAAAGATAGTATGGCTTAGCCAACCAAATCAGTAGCAGCTTCATCATTCTCAGTGCATCCCATAGAGTGTGGGCCTTAGACAATAGCTTGTAGAGGCTGAGGAAGGGGTTGGGAATTTGGCCCCGGTGGTGGCCAACACCACAATTATATTTTGATAGGACGACAGGATCCGAAGACGCCAGACTTTGTTAAATGTATTCTAACGATGTTCCATTCTTTTTTTTATCGAATAGGTATTGACCAACCTAGGTTCTGCTTTTATATATGCTACCTTGTGTATAAGTCGGGTGTCAAACCTAAGTTGTGTAATAGGTCTTTTGATGTAACCACACTCGCAGGTGAGTTGTAATAGTCAGAAATCTGAGAGTTAAGGTGGAAATATTACAGCGTGGTTTGATATGGACCAGTGGATCTTAAGGAAAGTTATGGTATGCCTTATGATGTTATGAATAGAGGTGCATCTGTAAAAGGCAAACATCATATTATAAGATGTTTTATGTATCCCGAAGAGGCGATAGTCATCTGACAGGAAAAGGTAGTTCTATATACGGAGGAGACTCTGCTAGAATTTTCATAAAAAGTTGGAGTTAAAGTCTTAAGTTATAGTATCCCAACATTCGAGGAAGAATATTTTTAAGGGGGAAGAATGTTGCACCCCGTAGTTTTATTCTTGATCGAAGGTATAGTTAATCTACTTGAGTTCCGGCAACTCGAGACCCTCTCCGAGGGTCACCTATGATTTAAATGGATGCTAGGAAAGTTTGCGAAAGGTTAGAGGTCAATCAGATTGAATGAACCATCCCTTGGTGAAGTTCGATGAAGTTAGAGTGATACGCTAAGCATTTTGCGTCATGGAAAAAAATTGTCTCACAGATTGGGGCGCAAAATTGAAGCAAAAGTTGAGGAAATTTCTGGAAGGAAATGCGGTCACATATGAGCCTGCATATGGCCATATGCGGCCGTATATGGCCTCGCATGTGAGACGGTGACTGACTTTCTTTGGCAATTTAAGTGGTGCTTCATGTTATTTACTCATTCTCGACCTCCACAAGTCCCAGACCCTTTAAACTCTCACTAGACCATCCATAAGGGTTCCTATACTTATCCTAAGCTAAATCACTCCCCTTCTCCCTTAGAAGTGAAGTAGAAGTAGTAGAACCACCTAGTTAGTGTTGTTATGGATATGTATGATCTTCTTGGTAAATGAAGAGTTGTTGAAGAGGTTTATCTTACTAGGTTAAGGTATGTTTTCTTTCCTTTTCTATGAAATTGAGCACACATACATATTATCTAAGCTATATGGGGAGATAGTACAAGATTAACAGTTGAATGAGTTGTGTTTTGATTGTAACTTGATTAGGATGCTTGTTAAGGTTGTTACGATAATTATAAGGGTGAACATGGTCATGTAGATGATTGGTTATATGCTAGATATACGAAACTTGTTGTTTGAAGTATGAGAAAAATGAAAGGTTTGGGGGAGGTGCTATCTAAATTAGCTTACGATTAGCTTGCCACTATTTTTATATCAGAATCTAGCTCAATAGACTAAGTGATGGTTTCTAATTATTGTTGTAGATTGACGTGAACGATCTACAACAACAAAGGTATGTTAACGCTAAACTCTTCCTTCTTTTGACATGATTATGAAAGTGCGACGTGTGATGAAACGTCTGCCAAAGAGGCTCTATTTAGGTCTAGGGAAAGCATGTTATATCTTCACTCTCAAAGGGATTCCATGACTCCTGTTGTCCTTGCTCAAAAGTACTTTTCGTACCCTATAACATCTCATTTATGTTGATATCTCGTGACTACTTATTTATTTTATAAAAAGTAGACATTATGGGTACTGTTTTGTTGACTTGTGTGAAATAAGTATTTACTGATAATAGGTTCAAAATGCTACTCGGGGGCTAATGACCTTACGTCACTCCGATAAGTTCACAACACCTTATTATGACTTCAATGATAGTATACGTCTGTGTATGGATATAATGGTGACATATAAGCGAGGTAGTAAGGTTATATATGTATATAAACTATCTATAGAGGCATGATTATATATTTTAATTTACCACCGGGCTATGACTGGTTGGGTAGTTACCACCAGTTGGGCAGTTATGTATCGTTATTTACAACTAGTTTGGCAGATATTATTTACATCGGTCAGGTAGTTACCACCAATTGGGAATTCATATATATCGTTATTTACCACCGGTTGGACATGCACGTTATTTACCATCGAGCAACAACCGATTGGGCAGTTACCATTGATTAGTTGGGCAGACGAACAGATAGACTTATAGTTTTAATATAGTGGCATATAATAAGGTTAAAATATAGGTATGATCGTTATATATATTATGACACAACGACATTTCAGAGGTTTAGGTTGACTCGTACCCCTTTCTTTTATGATTATGCAATATTATGTTTTATTTTTGCCTTACATTATTCATATTGATGTCCCTTTGCCTGGAGACGTTGTATTTCATGTCGCATAGGTTCATGTAGGCGATGAGAGGACCCACCCTTGTAGACCTCATTCAGATATCAACTTTCATTGTTGAGCTCCATTTCCTCTTAGAGTATTGCCGAGTCAGGATTATGTTTATATCTTTTTGGCACTTTGAGTATGTTGGGGGCCCTGTCCCGACTTATGTATTATATTGATATTCTCTTTAGACGCTTTGTAGACATGTCTTATGTTGTACAGTTTGTTTGATATGGACTTGTTGGCTTAGTATGTATATATATATATAGGTAGGGATCTTCTGTTTGTAGGGTTTCATGTCTTGTTATTTTTCTGTTATCATTTTCAGGCCTAGCTAGCCAAGACGATGTTATGTTCATGTGATGATATTCATGTGGTTTGCTCGAGTTATCCAGGTATCTGGTGCTAGCCATATCCCCACTCTCCCGTCAAGGTTGGGGTGTGACATCTGATCTTCCTGATCTTCCTAAAAATTCCTGGCCTGAGTCTCTTGAAGTGTCGTATGAGCAAGAAAAAATGGTTCTTTATGACTCTACCAATGTTGTTGTTCAACTTGGCCAGTTTCATTTGTCTTTTGAACCTAGGGTTTTGGTTCATATGGTCTCTACTCCTATTTTGCCTTGTGTCGACTCCTTTTCTAATATCACACAGCGATGCCATTCTCACCTATTGTTTAGTCACCAAAAAGAAATTAAAATTATCCTCTTTTGTGATCAACTACATGTTTGAATGCTCCTCTGACCCAACTAGTCTTTCCTATGGCATGCGTATTACTCGCATTCTTGAAGGCTATCATGTCGATCTCTCGAACCAACTCCATTCCTCTGTCAAACAATGCTATAATTCAAAAACTTTTGGGAGTATGGGGTATGTTATGTTTGGTGACTCTTGGGTTAAATAAAATATTCTTGAGAAACTCCCGACTGATTCTTCTTCCAAAGTCAAAGCCTCTACATCTCGTTCCTCTCCTCCTCCATCCTTTTTGGACCGCCCTGCTGGAAGTTCTTGCCCAATTAACAAACATGGATGCCAAACTTGAGTCTCTTAAAGACTTAATGTCCTCCACCTTGTATGCAACAGAGAAGGTTTGAGACTTTACTAAGGAGACAAGTGATGATGTTGCTCACCTCAGATTGACGCTGGATTAGGTCTTCATAGAGGTTGTGAAGTTGTCTGCTAAAATTCAAACTAGTGTTGGGGATCTCCCTGCATAGATGGCCACCAAATTTGAACAATGTTCTGACATTATCACTACCAAGTTGGAAGTTGTGAAAGATGTCATCGTTAATACTCTTACTTTCTCCACCCACATAGTGGGTAAAATTTAGATTTGTGTACTGGACGCAAGTCCAAAACAATATTTTTTTTCTCTGCCTGACTCTGCATACATGATACTGCTCCTGCTAAACTCTTTGCATGTTCTGCTATTTTGATCCCTTAGTCTGCTATGTTTTTATGTCTGTTTGAATGTATGTTTTGCTTGTTTTTTTTTTGGCAGTTTGCATCGCCTGTTTCATTCTTTGTCTTCTTCCTTTTTGTTGAAGACAAATGGAGGGAAAGGAAAGGATTACTTGGCAGAAGCATAGGAGTCTTACTTATAGAGAGCTAAGTGAACTGAATGCTCACATTCAGGGGAAGTTGACATAATAAAATGCATCCCAAATCGAGAAAGATGCTATCACAGGAACTCGACTTATTAACAGGGAAGTTGACTACATTCCTAACTACATTAATTCTTATATTGTCATCATCAAAAAGGGAGATATTGTTAGTGTTATGTTTTAATGATGACAAAATTAATAAATTATATTTTAAATGTGCAGAAATGACTCACAAGTAAAGTTGACTTACCAGGGAATACATAGGTTATTTAAACTTATATGCTAGACCAAAATGGAGAAGATCTATAAAGTTTGGAAAATAATCAAATCAAGTACTACAAGAGATTCTCACGTCAACAATTAAGGAATGACAGATCAGCATCAAATCAACAATTAATGTCAGCACAATCAGCAAGGATTCGCACAAATACCCATTCAAGGAAGGAAGTACCAAGAATTCAAATAAACCCTAGACGGCTCAATCTTTCATTGGAAGTAAAATCTCTATCCTTATTATTGGAAACATGATCACTTACTACTCTTTTCAAGGATTAATTCTCTTGGGTTGCCATAACTGTTAACAAGCCAAACGGATCAAACATCAAAAGTATTTAAAAGCTTGTCATTTACAAGGGACGATATACTTTGATCTCAACAACTCCTATTCTTTACTCTACCTTTAATAAACATTGTAATTCATAGAATTTTATTGTGTACTAAATTGGAGATGAGAGAAAAAATATAGTTGGTGAGGCATTGTATCAAAATATTACGAGTGATTGAGTGTAGATATAGTTACACTCTTATACCATTATACCAAAGAACCATTCACAAGAGCTTAAAGAGAACACCCTTAAAACCCATGGGGACTAGACTAAAATCCACATTGGATCCCAACCAGTATAAAACATCCTGTGTTAATATACTATTCAACATCCTGTGTTAATATACTTTTGAACATTTACTTATAGTACAGTTTTGTTCTAGACACAACTTCAGGTAGTCGACTATCTTGCACTACTAGTCGACTAAGGAACGAAAAATTTACAATTCACCCCCCCCCCCTCCTTGCACTTTCAACACATACGGACAATTTAAATAAATATTATTTACACTATTTGTATATTTTAACTTGTGATAGCATTTTTTACTTTAGAAGTTTACTTATAATTACCTTATAAGTGACCTAATCACATACTTCCTCTGTCCAAATTTAAGTGTCTTACTTTCCTTTTTGGTTTGTTCCAAAAAGAGTGTCTCTTTCTATATTTAGTAAATTTTTCAATCCCAAGGTATTTTGAGTCCACAAGATTTAAAGTACCTCACACATCTTTAATTTAAGACCACAAGATCTAAATGTCTTCCTTTATTTCTTAAACTCCGTGTCAAGTCAAACTAAAACACTTAAAAGGGGACAGAGGGATTAAATAAATCTTTCATAAACTAGATTGAACCGTACTACCAATAAAAGTCATAAAATTAATAAAACTAGATGTTTGGTAAGTAGGGATATCAATGGGGCAGGGCAGGGTAGGGCTGGCACGACCCAAATCGCGGGTCATGATGGGCACCCACACTTTCCCCCCTTGGTGGGCGAATCCTTCCCTTAATCACAACAAATAAAAGCAAACTTAGCAATAAAACGTTTATAAAAACATTTTTTTATTCGATTTACAAATATGAAAGTACATAAACACTTTCAAACCAAAAATCTGGTAGTTACTTGTACAAAAGCTCTAAGAAGTACAAAATTAGAATGATAATTACAAGTAGGGCCGGCATTTTCACCCTGACCCAATGGATATCCGATCCACCCGACCCGACTATATGGACGAAAATCCGACAAAACACAGATTTTAATCGGGTGACGGATCGGGTCGGATTCCGGTGGACATACATCCAACCCACCACCCGACCCATCCATCCACCCGTTTATAAATTAAATTTTTTTAATGTACAACTAAATTCTAGCGTTTTATTATAAATTAATTATTATTATTACAAAATTCTATAATACAAATATAATGTTTTGTACTATGAAATTTGTTAGTATTAGTATATATGTATAGTAACTATTAAAATAATTTTAAAAGTTTGAAGAACTTAAAAAACAGAATATATTTTTTGGCAAATAGTACTAATTTGCTTCAAGTACTTGTAAATGATTCCAAGGGGTATATTAAAATATTGACTTGAAAGTGCATTTTGAGTGAAATGTTAGTTTTCCTCACAAATCTTCAACTTTAAGATTTGTTTTTTTTTCGAATACACTTATATCAAGTACGTTTAATTTTTAGATACTATTTTTTCACTTCACTTCAAATAACTTTTTAAGGAAAAATATTTTAAAAAAATATTTTCTTACTAGACAAAATATCATAATTTTAAAATTCATTATACTTTTGGGTCATTCATGTGCTCACCATTAGAAACATGTCTTGCATTTATCCTTCATTCCATAAGAGCTCTAACCAAAATTATTATAGAGGATAATTTTTAATCATAATTCTATCATGGGACATTAATTGTAATTATTGCATTTGTTTTCAGTTGGCGAAGATATCAAGGTCATTACTCATTAGCAACTATTTTTATGAAATCAATCAAGTAAAGTCATCATTATTTAATACAGTATTAGACTATTAGTAGTATAATTTTTATAAGGAAGTAAAGTCGCCGTTTTTTTAGTTGCATGTTTGGAGCATAGACACGTCTTGTAAAAATAGTATGATGATATTTATTTCATGTACTTTTTTTTTTCATTTTACCAAGGATTTTAGGTGATTGATTCATTGTGCTATAATTTTCATCCGTGAAGCACCCGATCCACCCGATTCAACCGTGGATGATGGGTGGATCGGATGTGGATGAAGAAAAATAGGGTGATGCATGGGTCGGGTGGTGGATGGATGGTTGGAGGGTGGAGGCGGATTGAGCTCCACCCAATCCACCTTCGATCCATTGCCAGCCCTAATTACAAGTCTAGAAATTACTACCAAGTCTGAAATATAAAAATATTGTCTAAGATAGAATGATAGACAATAGAAAGAAAGAGATCCAGGGCTGCAGGTTGAATGGTAGCTCACCCTCTTAATCTCAACAAATAAGCCTCGGACTACTCACAGGCCTCAAACTAAATCTGTGCTTGAACTCTACACTCAGAAAAAAGTGTAGCAAGAGTAGTATGAGTACAAAAACAATGGTACATTGTAAGCATCATAAACCGACCATAATTAATTAACATATACATGAAGTGGAATTAAAAAAGTTGAGTAGATAAGACAATTAGCATGTCATATATCATAGATCATGGTTTCAATTATAAGAGCAGAGAAATTCTAAAGTTCAGTTCAAATCACTAATTCAATACGGACAATAATATAACATATCAATGTAATGCAATGCAATGTCAGGATGCAGAATCTCTTTCTAAAATATGTACACATGTTGTGGCAGATATTTTTGCTACCACTAGTCATGACCCGGGGGATTATCTAGATCCATGTACCTGCAAACCCTGAGTTGGGAATATCATCCGGTCGACACGTGGCTCCAACTGTCATAACCTGCGAAAACGGAGCCCGAAATATCATCCAGTCGACACATGGCTCCCAAATATCATAATAACCATCAACTAGCCAGTCTAGAATAAATATATGAATGCATGCACAAGTCAAGAAGTAACAAGCCAGAAACAACATGTGGAAATTCCATAACCTTCTCTCATTTTCGTTATACAGCCATAGTATCATGACAAATTATCTCATATATCCGTAACCAAGTTCACATCTACAGGATCAACACTAATGCAGGAAATACGGCGGCAAATCCAAACAATCAGAAGTCATACTAACCTAATTTAACTTATCCTCCAATCACCATTCCCGAATGCCTATCATGCTTTCCCCCGTCAATTCTACACATACATATGATTCGCTAATCGTAGTCTAGAAAAAGCAAAGTCATAACCTACCTCAATGCCGAAATCACATCCCGAACTCTTCAAACTTCGGCTTTTCCTTTTCGAGCAGCTTCCGAACGTTCAAAGTCTATTCACAAAATTATTCTACATTAGAATATGCAACTAACAATATACAATTTAATGTATTATCAAACAATTACCCAAAATATCCCTACAATAAGATTCTAGGTCCATGAGGGTAAAATGGAAATCCAGGACAAAATTATACTACCCATAGTCTAGTCAACCTTCAATCTTAATTTCATGGAATTCTACTCATGACAAGGTCTTCAATTTCATGTTTTCTCAGTTTAGGCCTAGGGTTCTTAACTCATCAATTTTCAACATTCTAAAGTTTACAACAACTAATATATGATCGAAATCAATTGAGAATAATTAAAATTAGGTTAGAAACTTACCCAAGGTCTATGTTAAAGCATTTTCCTTGCTGACTCTCAAAACCTTTCCCTAGAACTTAGAATGTGAAATATGGAGTTGAGTCTTGGTTTCTGTGCTTATCACCCATTGTTGCTCAGCTACAGCGCCTTCTATGCAAACGCGAGGGGAATCTCTTGAACGCGAAGAACAAATGGACCCCAATGTTTCGCGATCGCGAGGACTAGCCCGCATTCGTGAAGCAGTGTGACTCCCTCCACCCTGACACGCGTATTGACGTGATCATGGGTCTCCTTATGTGAATGCGAATACCAACAGGCCCATGCCTTCGGGATCGCGGCTCCTTCTTCGCGATCACGAAGAAGAAAACTAGAACTGAACACCAGATTTTTCTGGTGTTTTCCGAACTTGGTTTTGACACTCGAAATCACTCTGAAACCTCCCGGACACAAACCAAATATGTAGATATCCTATAATCGATGCTAAAAACTTGCTAGCGCATTCAAAACACTCATCTCGCACCCCGAAGGTATATTTTTCTACTAAAACCTCTAAGGCTCAAACTTCACGATGAAACCCTCAAATCATCACCTAGGGCCTTAAACCCAAACATAAGGCCCGACTAAGTCAAACATAATACCCGCTATGTTGACTTTAGTCAACCCTTTTCCACTTATTCAACTTAAAAGGTCTAAAATTCTTAAATTCAAATCAAACCCACCCGACTACCTTAGGGACCAAACCAACTATCCTACCAAGTCAAATATGCCCTAACGGATCTAGGGGAAGGGTCAATGGGGATAAAATGGTCAAAATTATATAAATGACCAAACGGGTCATTACATTAGATACCAATCAAATAATCTTTCGTACTCGGATGATGAAGAATGAAAATCATGAGATCCTACGAGAAATGAGATAATCTATATTGAGCCCTTACAAAACTCCCACAAGCAAGGAAATACTCTGGTAGTACCGCTAACTCACCGTATCAACCAACTACCTCATCTTAGCTCACATATCCAAATTATTCCTTCCCTGATTGATCCATAAATAAGTGAATCGACTCTACTCGACTTACAACCATAACCAATCTAATGAAAGGATCTGTTGATTCCATTGATGCATGTATCACAACCCTCTAACTATTGTCGTAACGTAGTGCCAACCTGAAACGTTAGAATATCTTGATCGTGTTAATCCTTCCTCCACATCTTCTATGTTATCGTCATCACCCTGACACCCAAGGACGCATGCCACAAGTCTAAATAATGACTTCCTTTCATCATGAGAGAATCATTGCTACATCTGAAGAAACTCCAAGCAATTCCATCAAAACTGATCTTATCTGTAGCCGGTCATACTAGTCCATCAGTTCCATAACTCGGTGTTGAACCCTCTTAGCCAAAACCCATCGCCCAGCCTAATCTGTAGGAACTCACCCGATCACTCTACTGACTTCCCACAATCATATGTACCTCATCAAATCACTATAGAGTACCGAAGTGGCCCATTATAATTGTCCCAAATAGTTGCTCCAATAAAAATATCACCAAGTCCGCTCGCATACCTCTATAAGGCTTAGTAAACCTGTCATACCTAAATTCTAAACTAAAATCCATCGAATCCTTGAAGATTATTACTCAAAACCCATAAATCCACCTAGTAATATAAATATAGTTCTCCAGCTCAATAAACCATTCAGATCTAGTAATGAATGCACGACTTTCTGAATACCACCAATGGTCACCCAACTAACTCCCAAACCATTACGAACCTAATCATAGTACTTTCATACCAATGTGGAGACCGATTCTAATATTTTGTCTCATAAATGAACCACTCTGAAACCCCCACAATATACCTAGTAAATCCTGTCTACTCATGAACTACACCTTATGACTTAATTCACGATGTACTCAACTGACACTAGTCACCAATTACGATGAACTTCATAACCTCTAATTCCATCGAACTCTCCTCGAGTATATGACATAAACCTTCAATTTAAAAGATCCCAAGATTCCCAGTACAAATCAACTCTAACCCATTTGTTCGAGCATACCCTGTATTTACTGACCTTGATACTAAACAATTCACTTACTCATTGATCCTATCACACACGCCACCAAAATTATACCTTTTCTATCACTATCCACAAAGTTCTACAGTACTCGTCATACTTCATGTTGAATTGTCCATAGACTTCCCTTCTCAATCATATTTCTCACTTTCTCACCTTAGCTGAAAGAGGCAGCATAACACCACCATAATCCATACTTGACTCAAGTAATTCCGCTGCTTTGAATCTAAATAATTATCCTCCTAAAGATGAACCTTAATCCTTCCAACTCAAAAGCAAGAACGCCTTTACCCCAACTCTCCAAAATCCCTATCCCATTCGCGATCATTCTTACTGCTATCAACCGAAAATCATCAAAACCCACTCGAAAGGTATACCAAAATATCAAACCCCTGCAAATAGCTAAACTGATATTGTAGATAATAGTACACCATAAACTCACGCAACTGGAGTCTTCTTTGCCTCACTCGAACCTTAGAGCTGAATACTTCTCAAAATCCAGCACATCACATACATAATTTTTTTCATGAAGTCCCTCTACTAGAAATTACAAACCTACTCTGGTCGTTTCAACAAATAATCCTTTTTGATGCAATACCCCAAACCACCACTGAACTGATCCAAAATTGGTAGGTGATCCTTAATTTCCGCACACATAATCTACTAACATCCTCACGTATCCACACCGAAGTACTCTTGCCAAAAGCTATTAACAGAAGAACCTTTCATCTAACTTGGTTCATGAGTTTACTGACCCAATATCAATACTCCAACATTCTATAATGAACTCATGTCTCCTTGTTTCCACTGGTATAGCTGACCCTTAACTTAATTTCTGAAATGTTGTTCACAATCTGAATTAATTCAAAACCATCATTGATCTACCACTTCAAATGTCCTAATTGAATAAATCCTCACTCAAAGGTCCTTTAGCAATTCTACCCCGCACATAAATCATCCATTACTTTGTTTCACTAACCAAAACACACCCAATAACCACGCGATTATTCCTCTATTTTTGTTAACTCTACAAGCAATCGTAGAAGCTTCCCAAGTATTATCCATATGTATAAACTAGCAATTCCTTAATACTAGAACTTCACGCTCATCCAACATTATAGTTATTATGAATACCCAATCGCTGGCTCCTATTTGTCTACCCCGTAGACAACCCTACTAACTCATACATGACCCCGTACATCCATCTATATTTAAACAACTGTACCATAACCCACAAATCAACCAACTCTCGATTCAATCAATTCCTTTTTATCACTAACCTCAAAATATCAAACTACCCTACGAACATACCCCTATACTGGGGACTACCACTGCCCAAATCCTTAAGTTTTGCTCGTCACGAGTAACCTTGCCCTCTAAACTAGAATAGATAACTATTTCCTAAAGGATCCCCCAAACCACCAGTTTTTACTCCACCACTACTATTCTGTCATGTCGAAACCCAACTTAACCTTCCCTAACCTTATACGACATTCGCCCTCGCACATCTTGCAACCTTCTCCTAATGAACAGGTTAAATATCGATCGTTCTCTTCATATACTTGAAATTTACTCATCCAAACTCTCTTTCTTACGCCTCCGTCCCATAGAACAACAAATTACTTTACCATTATACCCTAAGAACTCTTGCTTCCTCACACTTTGTCACGAAAGTCGCCTTTCGTTTCCTTATCCTTAACTTCACTACACAGCCTTACCATGATTACTATTTTCTTATCTGATCGTTTGATACTCTCAAACTCATACTTACCCTAAAATAACAAAATCTAGTTGATTTCATTTCTAACTCATTGTCTTGTCATTGATACCCTCATTTTATACAACTACCAGAACTTACTTTGACGATACTGAAAATTTCGCAAACCAATCACACCTCAAGAAAATCATTTTTGCTAAGTCAAATCGCTGCACTTGTGGCTTTTGGAGTCCCAACACTTATGACCTGGTTAATTCGCTAGTTGTGCCAACCCAAATTGCCAACTCTCTGCCTATCACTTGCTATACCATAACTACAATTCTCATCTCCTGGGCAACTAACCGATGAAGACATGCAGATCATGCGGTCATCTGAATTATCAGTCTATTTCCCATACCGAACTAAACGTCTCAAACATAGCTGAAAGTTGAACTTGATCACACGTCCACACCAGAAAACACATATTGTACCGTATCGCGCCACATACTTCCAAACCACTCATTTACAAATTCAAGAATGTTTTCCCACCATAAGTGAGAGAATAGAACTAGTTCAAATACCAATATAAATGAACTAGATACCAATCAGAATGAAGTAGGATGAAAGGAGTGAAGGAATGGAAGTTCCCTAAATGTCCTATAGCCTCTCAGGGATAGGTACGAAACTCTTCATACCGACCCACGAGACTCTACTAGACATCGCTCTTGTACTCATGAAACCAATGAACCTAGGGCTATGATACCATGTTTGTAATGACCCAAATTGCGGGTCATGATGGGAACCCACACTTTCTCGCCATGGTGGGCGAATCCTTCCCTTAATCACAACGAATAAAAGAAAACTTAGCAATAAAACGTTTATCAAAAATCCTTTTTATTCCATTTTAAAGTACATAAACACTTTCAACCCCAAAACCAGGTAGTCACTTGTGCAAGAGCTCTAAGAAGTACAAAATCAGAATGATAATTACAAGTTTGAAATTTAAAAATACTATCTAAGATAGAATGATAGACAATAGAAAGGAAGAGATCCAGGGTTGTAGGTCGGATGGTAGCTCACCCTCTGAATCTCAGCAAATAAGCCTCAGACTACTCACAGGCCTCGAACTACATCCGTGCTTGAAATCTGCACTTTGAAAAACTACGGTACTCAGTAAGAATCATAGACTGACCACAATTAGTTAACATATACATGAAGTGGAATTAAACAAGCTGAGCAGATAAGACAATCATCAAGTTATATATCATAAATCAGGGTATCTATTTTAGAAGCATAGAAATTCTGAAGTTCAGTTCAAATAACTAAGTCAATACGGACAATAATATAAGTTATCAATGTAATGCAATGCAATGCAATGTCAGGATGCAGAATCTCTTTTTAAAATATGTACACATATGTTGTGGCAGATATTTTTGCTAGCACTAGTCATGACCCTGGGGATTATCTAGATCCATGTACCTGCAAACCCTGAGGTGGAAATATCATCCGGTCGACACGTGGCCCCAACTGTCATAACCTGCGAAAACTGAGCCCAGAATATCATTCGGTCAACACCTGGCTCCCAAATATTATAATAACTATCAACTAGCCAATCTGGAATAAATGTATGAATGCATGCACAAGTCAAGAAGTAACAAGCCAGAAACAACATGTAGAAATTCCAAAACCCTCTCTCCTTTTCGTTATACAGCCATGTTATCATGACAAATCATCTCATATATCAGTTACCATGTTCACATCAACAGGATCATCACTAATATGGGAAATACGGCGGCAAGACCAAACAATTAGAAGTCATACTAACCTAATTGAACTTATCCTTCAATCACTATGCCTGAAGGCCTATCATGCTTTCCCCCGTCACTTCTACACATACATATGATTCGCTAATCGTAGTCTAGCAAGAGCAAAGTCATAACATACCTCAATGCCAAAATCACGTCCCGAACTCTTCAAATTTGGGCCTTTTCTTTTCAAGTGACTTTCGGATGTTTAAAGTCTATTCACATAATTATTCTACGTTTGAATACGCAACTAATGATATCCATATTAATGTACTTTGAAAAAATTATCCAAAATACCCCTACAATAAGATTCCGGGTCCACGAGGGTAAAATGGGAAATTTAGAACACAATTATACTACCCATAGTCTAGTCAACCTTCAATCTTAATTTCATGGAATTCTACTAATCACAAGGTCTTCATTTTCATATTTTCTCAATTTAGGTCTAGGGTTCTTAACTCATCAATTTTCATCATTCAAAATTTACAACAATTAAAAGATGATAGAAATCAATTAGGAATAATGAAAACTAGGCTAGAAACTTACCCCAAGGTCTATGCGAAAGCTTTCTCCTTGCTAACTCTCTAAAACTTGCCCTAGAACTTAGAATGTGAAATATGGAGTTGAGTCTCGGTTTCTGTGCTTAAAACCCATTATTTCTCAGCTACAGCGCCTTCTTCGCAAATGCGAGGGGCATCTCGCGAACGCGAAAAACAAATGGACCATAATGCTTCGCGATCGCGAGGCCTAACCCGCGTTCGCGAAGCAGCGCAACTCCCCCCACCCCGACACACGTATCCACGCGAACGTAAAGACCAATAGGCCCATGCTTTTTTTATCGCGGCTCCTTCTTCATGATCGCGAAGAAGGAAACTAGAACTAAACACCAGACTATTCTGGTGTTTTCCGAACTTGGTTTTGACACTCGAAATCACCCCGAACCTCCCGAAAACAAATAAAATATGTAGACAGCCTATAATCAACACTACAAACTTGCTCGCGCATTCAAAACACTCATCCCGCAACCCGAAGGTACATTTTTCTACGAAAACCTCTAAGGCTCAAACTTCATGACGAAACACTCAAATCATCACCTATGGTCTCTGAACTCAAACGAAAGGCCCGACTAAGTCATACATGTCATTCCAGACTTAATGGAACCGACGGAACTCAGAAAAAGATAATAATACCCCCGATGTTGACTTTTGTCAACCCTTTTCCACTTATTCAACTTAAAAGCTCTAAAATCCTCAAAATTAAATCAAACCCACCTGACTACCTCGGGAATTGAACTAACCAGCCCATCAAGTCAAATATGCCCTAACGGAGATAGGAAAAGGGTCAACGGGGGTAAAATGGTCAAAATGACATAAACGACCTAACGTGTCGTTACAAGGGAATGCCTTGAACTGCTAAGATTTTGACACTCCTTGCCCTACTCCATTTAGTATTTTTTTAAAATTGCCTTGCCCTGCCCTGTTTGGTCTCCTTTTCATTTTTTTCTTTTATTTTTCATTTTGCTATAGAAAAAAGTTTAGAGCACCTTAATTTATTCAGATTCTTTTTCCAATTTAATCTTTATATAATCTTATGCATATCAATTGTATCTTGAGAATAGGATGTTGTATTAACCTATCATTAGTATTAACCAAATTAAAAGATGGTGAAAGCGTAGTATCTTTGGAATCTTCAGCAATACAAGGACATAGACAAATTTTCAATCGCATGGACATTTGTGTATTTTAAAATTGTGGTCAATGCACAATATGATTATATACTTTTTTTTTGTGAATAACATTTCTGCTGGGGCATGCAGGTACTAGAACTGGGGATAATAGTGCACTCACTGATAATATTAATAGCTTTGGGTTCTTCTGAAAGTTAAAATTATATCATCTGGAGTATTTTAAAAGTTAACAAAGTTGATCAGTGACTATCAGAATGTGAAGCAAAGTGATAAAGCATTTGTAACTTTATTTCTGGAGGTAAATTGGTTAAGTTCCTTAATTTCAAAAGGTTGTAAAGGACCAGAAAAGAAAACCAAAAAATTACATTTTTATTTTATAATTTCAAGTTGGAAGCTCACCCAGGAAGCTAATATTTTTTCAACCAAAAGACAATTAGAAAATAGAACCAGAAAAGGAAGTATTGCTAAAATATATTATTCAAAAATTTTGATCTTCTGAATTTGCTAAAAATGAACATTCTTTTGCGTCTGTTAGATATTTAAGAAATTCTGGCAGTTAAATTTAATTCGGTCAGCTGCATTTTAAGTTATATGGAATATCTTTTTTTATGATTGAGAATATACCACAATTTGGTGTTAGATAAGTTGGCTTCGACATGAATTCTCACTGACGATGTGTTTCCTCTATATTATAAAGATTCATCCTAAATTAACTAGTTATACACTAGCTGCCAACTTACCGTAATCCTTCTCCTTTAGCTGAGTTCAAACGGCCAATATGAACAAACTCACACTATCGATGTTAATCTATCTATATATAGCCAAAGGCGAAAAAAATGTTGAAACCTAGAAGGCATGTTTTGGCTTGAATGCTTTAGCCGTTTAAGTTAATGATGATAAAAGAATTAGCTTATCATATAAGATAAAATTATTGTTTTCAGCTCAAAATGATTCTAACCAAAGATACAGTTAGAGATTTGTATTCTAGATTTTAAAAACAAGAAGGTTGTATTCGATCCGGAGACCCTTTTGAACGAGTCCGGAATTACTAGCCAAGTTATGGGTTTACGAGATATAAAAGTGAGTAGGCTATAAGATCAAGCAAGTAAGACAAATAAGTAAGCTAGATCTAAGATGAATAATGAATAATGTTAGAACAAGAGTTGAGAGTAGTATATTTGCTTGAGAGAGATCTTTTGTTACAAGTGTTGCTTAAAGAGAATACAATGTGTCTCCCTTCTC
Source organism: Anisodus tanguticus (assembly GCA_034509755.1). NCBI lineage: Eukaryota > Viridiplantae > Streptophyta > Magnoliopsida > Solanales > Solanaceae > Anisodus > Anisodus tanguticus. The sequence continues at coordinate 41,870,145 of CM067540.1, read as the reverse complement.
TTCTATGTTTTGTATATATATATAACAAAATTTAGACTATTATGCCTCCTAAGTTGTGAATACGTGAGCACCCTGACGTCACTGTGTCCATGCGCACTGCGGCGCTCTGATCTAGGAAGGATGATATGACGGAAGTTGTTGAGAGTGGAAGACAGCTATAGAGATCCTTTGGGGCCGTTTGAGGTTTCCAAAACTATCAGGCTTCTCATGTACGCCAATGATCCCGGAGGCATTTTCTACCCAATACAAATAGTCTCCCACTTTTCGAATCCTTCATTTTATGAGTCCGGGAAGTGAAATAGAATGCACGACTTTTTTGAAACTTTTCGCGGGAATCCAAAATGTCACATTTTTTTACTGCAAGACGCTTTGTCAGTTGATCTTTAAATCTACTCAACCACTCAATCGACGACTCCCTTTCTGAGACACTATTGACGTCTACCGACAAGCCACACCTCTTCGAGTTCCAAGAATAATGGTTGCTCCCTTGATTATATAAACTAGCAACCCCGATTGTTTTTTCATCTATATCTTTCCTTTTCTAGAAATTTTAACTATCCGTCGTTTCAATTTCTAACCTTAATATATCTACTTCTCCATCTACCTCCGGTACTTCTGATGGTCTCACCCTTGCCAGAATGAGGATAGAACTCGGCATCACCCATCGCCGCCCTTCATCCTCTAGTATTACCTAGGACATTAACCTGGGCTCTTTGGCCTCTAAAATGATCCCCCCAAATTTCAAATTTGAGATGGACTTTCGTGTAAACCTATACCATGAGTAAATAGAGGACATGATCCCATTGATTGATGATTCTGTTATCCCTCAAGTCTATATTGACTGCAGATGGGGCTTGGATGTAGATGTATTTCCTCATCTATTCAATACTAACATTACTCAGCACATCCTAGGGATGTCGTTTGTTTACACCTATCCGTTTACTATCGGTTTTGGCCTCCCAATCCACCCGGTGAAGGAGGCTTTATGTCATAGATATGACATCTGTCTGGGGCAGTTGGCCCCGTAGGCGTGGAGAATAGTTCGATGCTTGCCGTATTTGGCGGATCTCATCTACTTTCCATTCACTTTGGATCCTCTAATCTATATTTATCCCCCCCCCCATACTTCGCGGGGAAATTACTTAATCTGGCTTTCCGGCGCTCTAGAGCCCTTATTACAAATATCGAGAATGATCATGAACGGGGGTGGTATGATTGATTCATGATGATTCCTACCCTCTGTCTTCACGGCACTAATTTCGGCCCCCTACTGGAGCATTAGAACGTCGCTCGTAAGTAACTTTCTTCTCCTTCCCTCATATTTCTTTAGGTTCTTCTCTGATTGACTTATCTTTCATCCTTGCAGCGACCCCTGTGGTCCCCGAGCCCCTACCTGACATATTTTGCTTGGTGATAAGTTTGTTACGCTCCTCCCATGGCACTGAATGTACTTGAATGGCCTTTTTTACCGATGTGTATAAAGGAAAAAACAACGGTGAGACTTCTTTCGCTGGTCTTGTATTATTAACTGATTGCGTATTATGCATCGTCCTAACTTATTTTCCTTCTCTTTTCTTTGAATGTCTCCCTTCCATAGGGTGTTCAACCAGAAAAGTGCCCACCCAGGATGAGGCTTGGGCTCATATTGTTATGGCCATCGCAGAGGCCAGGGCCAGCAGAAAGTGAGGTCTTCTGAGTGATGCTAGGGTATCCACCTACAGGATCGGTCTGCGTGTGAGGATGTGCCACTGATTTAATGAACCCGAGATGGAGGATATGAAAAGGGTGGTCTTGGTGGAGAATGATGAGAAAGAGGTCGCAGCATCTGGGGATGCGAAGGTCCCATCGACCAAAGCTGTCATGGAATCGGGGATCAGCGGAGATAATCCAAGAGCATGGAGAGAGGCGATGCAGGCGCGGGCCCTTCTTTTCATCCCACATCTACTATTGGTTCTGACCTAAGCCTGAAAGCTTCATTGGCCCATCTTGCAGACATCTTTCTTCAGGTGATTCGGGTCATTTTTGCAATACCTTTTGCTCTCAACGCGAACACATATACTAACTTTACTTTGTCTAACTTTTTTCTCTGGGGCACACTATCATTTCCTCCACCATTGAGCTTTTTAGGAATGCGCCTTTATTCTCTCAGAATGTGGAGAGGTGGGCGGAGGAGAACCGACGTATCTGGGAAGAGGTCGCCTAGCTTCGGGTCAAACACAAAGATTTTCTGGAATAGAGGACCACCCTAGAGGGTAGGTGGGAGGAGGCCAGGTAGGCATTAATAGCTATGGAGGAGACCTTTCGAATCATGACATAGGCTCATCAGTTAATAGGGGAGAGGTTGGTCTAGGCCGAGCTTGATCACGACACCGCTCGGGTGAGGATGCAAGCGCTCGAGGCTTCTCACGCTCGTATCTGAGCCCGGAACCAGCAGCTGACGCTTTGCTGGGAGGCTGACCAATAAAGGGCCACCTTGCTCTAAGACCATGCTTTCCTTCGGACCCAGTATGAGGTTTTGCAAGAGGTGGAGATACTAGCGATTGACATCCCCTTGGCCTTTACTAACGCGGAGGTGGACTTGGGGGTGGCTGAGGTCGATTTGGATGACTTACATGGAGAAATGCCCCATCCTCTAATGCTTCTACCGACTCTTTTGGTTGTGAGGGTGTCCCCCTCCTCGACCTAGCTTCGTGTGTCTCATGGGTCCAAGGATTTGTTCCTACGCCAATGATCAACAACAATATTGGTGACTGGTGCCAGTTTTCAGCTCTTGTGAACTTGTGAGGGCGTGCGTGCCCTTTTTTTATGATAATGTTTATGAGGCAAGCCTACGTGCCCTATGAGGAATATTTTTTTTCTAGTTGTGTTAGCCTGTGTTTCATTTGATGAATATTCCCGGGCACTTGTGCCCTTTACTATTTCTTAGAATTAAGCATTCGTGCTCTGGTTTGTTAGATCTTCAGGGTCTGTTTGCCCCCTTCTACTATCTTTTTTGCGAGCATTTGGTGCTCTTCTAGTATAAATGACAATTATTTGCATTTTCTGTTTAAGGTCATCTTATCTTGACTGAATCCGGGAATGTCACATAAGGGAATGCTATCACAAAATTAGGATTTAAGATATCCAATTTCAAAATTAAGGAAGATACTCCATTTTCGGTACTGATGGGGCAGACGTCTCAACCCCATACAAAGGCACAAAAGGTTCAAAAAGAACCTGCACAGACGGAGGCTCTTATGGTCGTGTCGTGTTGTTTGAAGCAGTTGTACAGAGCTGTATGGATTTCGAGTCCGGTTTTGTCCCAAATGTTCTTTCAGAGCATTGCACAACTTAGTCCGAAAGGTCAGCCATGTCTTTTTTATTCCATCAAAGTTATAGGGGACGACTCGTTCTGTAAGTATATGATCCTTTTTTCTGGGTATTTACAAAATTAACAAACAGAAACGACTGAGCAAGTTCAGTGACTGCCAATAGTTTGAGTTTAAGAGAATCTGTCTTGGAAGAGGTCTTCTCGTGATTATGCTGCTCAACTTTATCTCTCGGGGACTTGAGTGTGAGGTACCGAGGAATCGAGTTTCGAGATGTGACACACCAAACTTGAATTGCTTTTTGGGATGTTGCCTCGTTAAAAACCTTGCTAGGAAAACCTGATCGAGACAAAACCTCGGCCAAGAAAAAGAGTGCAACGCATGTTTGGCCCCTTTATGGGGGTTCCCAGTTTTGTGAGCAGTACCTATCAAGGAAATGGATAATTAACTGAACATAAATGCTCTTGTGAAGGAGAAACATGCCTACCTTTTTCAAAGGTAGAATCTCTTCAGGTGGCTGACGCTCTAACTATTCTTTAGTTCTTTTCCGGACTCATCCTCGAGCTGGTACGCTTCTTTTCCTGTAATTCTGATAATTCATTATGGTCCTTTCTAATTTGCATATAGCTTACCCGTGTTTGGGCCCTTATTGCGAGAGTGACTTTCCAGAGGACATAGTCCCCAACTTTGAAATACCTCAAATTTGTCTTTCTGTTGAAGTACCTTTCTACTCTCTATTTTTGCGCTGCCAATCGTATGAAAGCCCGCTCTCTACATTCATCCAATAATTCCAACCCTACTGCCATGGCTTATTTATTGGATTCATTGGTGGTTTGGGTGTAATGAAAACTTGGTTCTCCTACTTCTATAGGTATCAGGGCCTCGATTCCGTATACTATGGAGAAAGGAGTTTCCCCCGTACTTGTCTTGGCCATGATTCTGTAAGCCCACAACACCCCTGGCATTTCTTCTGACCACTTGCCTTTCAATCTTTCCAACCTCTTATTGATTCTTTCGATATAGTTTTGTTGATTGACTCTATTTGCCCATTTGCACACGGGTGATACGGCGACAAGGTGATTCTCTTGATGTTCAATCTTTTCAGGAATTCAGTGACCTTCTTTCCCATGAACTACAAGCTATTATCACAAGCGATCTCTTTCGGTATTCCAAACTGACAAATGATATGATCCCTAATGAAGTCTATGACCTGTCTTTTGTGAATCTTTTTGTATGCTTTGGCTTCTACACATTTTGAGAAATAATCGGTTAAAATTAACAGGAACCTTACATACCCTATAGCTCCCGGCAACAAGCCCGTGATCTCCATTCTCTATTTCATTAATGGCCATGGAACCACCACAGAATGGAGTGGTTCAGCAGGTTGGTTTATTATGGAGGAATGCTGCTAGCGTTTCTCGAATTTCCGAACATAAGCCTTTGCGTCTTCCTCCATCCAAGTTTAATAATAACTAGCTCTTATTAGTTTTTTTACCAACGAATCATACCTAGTATAATTTCCACAATTTCCTTTGTGTATCTCCCGCATCACGTACTCAGTCTAAGTTGGCCCTAAGCATTCAGTCAGTTGTCCGAGGTAGGATCTTTTGTAAAACTCTCCCTCATGCATGCAATACCTGTCGCCTTGGTCCTCAATGTCCGGGCCTCCTTGCTATCTTCTGGGAAAGTCCCTATCTGCAGATAGTTGAAAATATCATTCTGCCAATCCTAAGTGAGATTGGCAGAGTTTGCCTCGTGCAAGCCGAATTCTAGGACGGAGCATAGGAGGTGGACTATGGATTATGACTCTCCCATAGTCGCCCTAGACGATAAGCCTAGGTTGAACAAGGCATCAGCCTCTAAGTTCATCTCTCGCGGGATCTGCACCACTTTCCATTTTTCAAATCTAGCCAATAGAGTGGCGACCTTACTCAAGTATTCCTACATTCGGCTATTTTTCGGCTCGTACTTGCCTAGTATCTGGTTGACAATCATCTATGAGTCGCTTTTGAGTTTGATATTTTCGGCTTCAAGTCGTCGAGCTAGGGGGTGACAAGGACAATCCCCGGCCCGGTTCCTTTCATGTTTGTGGCTCTGTCCGTGTATAGGACCCATTTCCTAGATGTCGCTTCAGTTTCCCAAACTGCTTTCGTATGAGCCCAATGAATCATGCCCGGACTATAATTGACCACGAAGTCAGCTAAGGACTGAGATTTAATAGCAGTTCGGTGTCGATAGGTGATACTGTATCCACAGATTTTGATCGACCAATTTTCCAGCCTGCCCAAAAGTTTAGGCTTGTGCAATATATTCCTTAATGGGAAAGTAGTGACCACACATATGGGGTCATATTGAAAATATGGCCTTAGTTTGCGAGACGCAACTACCAAGGCCAAAGCCATCTTCTCAAGGTGAGGATAACAGGCTTCGGCCTCGGTTAAAGCTTGCTGGTATAATAGATAGGAGATTACATACATTTTTCCTCCCGAATGAGCACAACACTTACAGAGATTTTGGATACAATGAGGTAAATCAACAGGGGTTCCCCCTCTTCCGATTTTACAAGTAGGGGGGTCGCCAGGTATCTCTTCAGTTCCCTTACCACTTGTTGACACTCCAGAGTCCACTATAAGTCTTTCTTTTTCTTCAACAAGCTAAAGAATTTCTTAGATCACTCAGATGACCATGATATAAACCTCCTTAATGTTGTTATCCTCCTAGTCAGGCATTGTACCTTTTGAGCACTATTGAGTACTTTTGGTATTTGTTCTATTACCCAGATGTGATCAAAGTTGTCTTCAATGCCCCTGTTTGATACCATAAATCCTAGGAACTTTCTTAGGCCCACTTTGAAAGCGGACCTTTTAGGATTTAGCTTAAGGTTGTACTCTCGGAGGATCTTAAACATTTCATATAAATGTCTAATATGTTTCTCTGTTTCTAGGGACTTAATGATTATGACATCTAAATAAATCTTCACACTCTGACCTAACTAATGGAGGAACATCTGACGGGTCTCTTGGTGGAAAGTAGTCCCTGAATTTTTTAAGCCGAACGGCATGACAATATATTAATAAGCTCTATGCTCCGTTATGAATGAATTCTTTTCCTGGTCCGACAGGTCTAACCATACCTAGTCAAACCCTGTGGATACATCTAGGATACTGAGCAGCTCATGCCCCACCACCGAGTCAACAACGTGATCTAGGCGTGACATAGGGTACAAGCTCCTCTCATGCTTTGTTTAAATCTTTTAAATCTAAAAATATTTGAAAAATATCAGGTTTCTTAGGAAGTACCACCACGTTCGTGAGCCAATCCAAGTATTTCACCTCTCGGACCGCTCCTGACTGGATAAGTTGGTCCACTTCTTCTTTGATGAATTGACTTCGTTCTGCCGACACTAGATGCCTTTTCTGCTTAGTAGGTTGGCAATCCAAATCGATGTTTAGCTTGTGGAGGGCCAGTTCTGGGGCTACCCCTGAGATATCTAATTTCGTCCAAGTGAAGTTACCAATGTTATCCCTCGAAAACAAAACTAAAGCTTCTCAGAACCTAGGGTTTAGACCCAAGCGTAGGTATACATGTTCCTTGTGGCTGTGTGATCGGCAAAGGTTAAGCTCAAGATCTTCTATTAAGGATCTTCCCGAATCTGACTCTTCTGGGGCTATGAATCCCTGAGGTAATTGGTCTACCGGATCCTCTGGGTAATGGCTCATTTCCTGCTACGGCTCTTGCTCGACTTCGTAGTGGACCCCGAAATTGAGCATCTGTGATTGCTAACTGCTATTTCCTACCAACTCATCTTTCTTATCGACCAAGATGATCTCTACTGGATTGGTTTCTACGTCTCCCATCATGACAATGACTCCATAAGGTGTCGAGAACATTATTACTTGATGGAGGGTGGACGAGACAATTTTCATGGCATGTAGCCATGGCCTCCAAACTACCAGATTATAAGGCATCCCCTCTTTCAGTATGTCAAACAAAGTTTTCATCAATACTCATTTCACGTGCGTGACCAGCTCAATCAGCCTCTGGGTTGTCTCGCTGGACAAGTTGAAATCGGTCAAAACTTTCACTACTGGGTTATTTTCCTAATCAGTTGCATCTTTTTTATTACGCGGAGTTGCATAACATTCACAATGCTACCTAGGTCAACATGTGCACGCTTAATATTAAACTAAAATATTTTGATAGAAATTACTAGAGCATCGACATACGGGCTCTCGATGCTTTCTCTTTCCTCGTTGCTGAAGACGATGGGGTCTTCGAGATCATCTTCATCCTTTTTTCTGGAGAGGGGAGGCCCTTTTGACTGTTGCGTCTGAGATACTACTCCTACCATCTTCCCTTCAATTATCATGTTGATTGCTCCCTACTGCGTTGGGCGTTCCCTTGAAGTCCTAGTCCCCCTTTCCCTTGAGTAGTTAGACCGGCTACTAAAGAACTCCTTCAGATGCCCCCTTCTCAGTAGGTTTTCCCCCTCATACCTCAAGTCTTTACAATCTTCCGTTTAATGTCCTGGGATTCTGTGGAACTCACACCATAGCTCTATGTTTGTACCCCATTTATTCGGGTTAGACCGAACTGTCACCGAGAATCGGACTTCTTTCATGTTCTTCATTACCATGACTAGATCCACTACCTCTACATTAAAGTTGTAATAGGCCACACTCGGTGGTCCTAAGTTATTCGCGGACTTCTTATGTGGCATTTTCCTTTCTCTACTAGGCCGACCTTGATCGTAATTTGGCTTATTTGAATGACTTTCATGTTTGTGTTGAATAAGGTTCATACCAACCCCTCGGGTCCTTTTTCCTAAACGGTAGAGTGTCATGATATCTCCCTTGTTGTCCTTCCCCATTTTTGGCGTGGGCCCCCTGATCGACCTCTATCCTTATTTTAGCAGTAAATTTGTTGATTAATTTATTCTAGGACTTGCCGAGAACTCCCTCAAACATTCTTTTAACTTTATTGATGCCTCTTAACTGTGAGTGTTCAGGCCGTCAGTCAATGTTGTAGCCGCCCAATCCTCTGATATTGTTGGTTGCAGCATCCTCTCCCATTGGAAACGTTCCACAAAACTGCGGAGTAACTTTACCTTTCTCTATTTTACTGTAAATATATCCTCTTTGTTGGTTTCGACCCTTCGAGCCCCAGCATGGGCTTTAAAGAATGCATATGCATGAGTAGCAATTGAATCAATAGACTTTTCAAGCAAGAGAGTATACCAAGAAAGTCCTCCCTTTATGAGCGTTTGGTTGAATTTTTTTAGCATGATGGATTTGATATTATGCTTCTGTAAGTCATGCCCGATGACTACGCCTTCAAAGGTCACGATGTGCTAGTCCAGGTTGGTGGTGCCATCATACATGGTTATGTCAAGCATTCTGAACTTCTTCGGGATTAGCTTCAGGCCTGTTGTCTCCCTGTATAGTATCTTTCTGTATTTTCTCCAGGTCTTCCTCTGGTGCTGTAGGTACTGCTCTCTCTGCGTTCGCCACAAATGATTCGGGTGCCATAGTGGATTTCGCATCATCTGTCGGGTGATTATTCGGTGTTTCCCTGGACAAGGAGTTTAAAAATATTTCAATGCACTTTATTACGGCGTTGTTTGTGGCCAAGACCGTAGCTAAGGCTACTTATAAGGGGGTTCTCTCTTCTTTGAACATTTCCTCCACTTCAGAGTGCGAGCGTCTTTTTCTTTTCTTGGGGTATTGTTCCTTGGGCCATGCTTCATGGTTTTCTGTCGAGTGGATTCGAACGTCCTCCTCATCCAAAGGTTTTTTATGATTTTCTCTATCAGGGCTATCATTTCCTCCGACCATATTCGTCGTGATTCTGAATGGTCAGACTCCGTTTGCAACATTTTCGAGTGATCCACCAGGTTCTGAAGTTCGACGGGTATCTGTTTTCCTTTGGGTTCCTGCGATTCGTGAGCTATATTGTGCTGTCCTGATATGTTCCTTTTGAGTGCAATATTGTTTGCTTTAGGTTTTTTAAGAAAATCAGCTACAGATGGAGACAACACCACAATTGTCTATCCCCACAGACAGCGCCAAATTGTTTTCCGGTGAAAATGATTCTAACTAAAAATACAGTTATAGACTTGTATTCTAGGGTTTAAAGACATGTAGGTTGTATCCGATCCGAAGACCCTCTTGAATGAGTCTGGAATTACTTGCTAAGTTATGGGTTTATGAGATATAAAAGTGAGTAAGCTATAAGAACATGCAAGTAAGAGAAATAAGTAAGCTAGATCTAAGAGGAATAATGAATTATATTAGAACAAGAGCAGAGAGTAGTATATTTTCTTGGGAGAGATATTTTGTTACAAGTGATGGCTTAGAGAGAATACAATGTATCTCCCTTCTCTTCTATGTCTTGAATATATAAAATAAAATTTAGACTATTATGCCCCCTAAGCAATGAATACGTGAGCATCCTGACGTCATTGTGTTCATGCGCGCCGCGGAGCTCTGATTTTGGAATGCTGATGTGACGGGAGTTGTTGTGAGTGGAAGACAGTTGTAGAGATCCTTTGGGGTCATTTGAGGTTTCCAAAACTACCAGGCTTCTCGAGTACGCTAATGATCCCGAAGGCGTTACCCAATACAATTATCATGATAACCTTAGACATGATCGTCATTTTATTCTTGATTATCACAAAGATAAAGGAAGTTCAAGGCTCTCTTTTTATACCAGTAAATTAATTATTGTGTAGAATATTTGAGAAAGTATTCTCTAAACAAAGATAAACTCTAAAATGTTGAATCCATTCGAGTTTACATCTTTAAATTTGATGAATGCTATATTGCACGATAATGTTTTCTAATTCATGGTATATTAATCCACGATAATGCAACAACGACGCACTTTACGCTCTTTCATTTAATTCCAACTTTCACAAAAAAACTGATGCTGTATACATTTGCCTTTTATGGTTCCATTAAAAGAATATTTTTAGCTTTGAATAGGCTACTACCCTCCCTTCTTTGCCATTATCAAAGCAATTCAATTGTTTCACAACTTTTTAAAAATTTCAACTTTCAATACTTCTGAAAGAAATAATCCCCTTGATTATTTTTATAAATTGAAAAGGTATTTATACAAGTTACAAAATAGGAGAATCCTATTCCTATTCTATTTCTAAAACCTTATTCTACCATAATTCTAACTATACAATTATGGTAAGTGTATAACACTAATTAAAGTAACCTTTACACTACAATATACTACAAATATATATACCATATATACAAGATTGTATCTTCATCATTCTATCCGAAATGGGCTTGTTGGCCACTGTTGGGCCACTGCCGAGAGCCCACTGCTGGGCCACTGCCGAGAGCCCTGTCCACTGTATTCCTGTGATATACACTTCTGTATATTAAGTGTATATCACAGGAATATTTCCTTGTTTAACACACACCCCGCAGTCATAGCGGGCGGTCTTCAAACGCTGAGACTGTCCCTAAAATCTTCAAATAGGACCGCTGGTAGACCCTTTGTAAAGATGTCTGCAATTTGATAACGAGACGGGACATGCCATACGCGAACGTGACCCTTTGCAACCTTTTCACGGACAAAGTGAATGTCCATTTCGATATGCTTGGTGCGTTGGTGTTGAACTGGGTTACCTGAAAGGTAGATGGCACTAATGTTATCGCAATATACCATGGTTGCCTTCTGAATGGGACAATGAAGCTCTAAAAGCAAATTACGTAGCCAACATGATTCGGAGACAACATTCGCTACCCCTCAATATTCTGCCTCTACACTTGAGCGTGATAGAGTTGCCTGACGCTTTGCCGACCAGGAGACCAAGTTGTTGCCAAGGAACATACAGTAGCCAGAAGTCGACCGTCTGGTGTCGGGACAACCACCCCAATCAGCATCCGTGTAAGACACAAGTGTGGATGTAGATGAAGGATACAAGTGCAACCCATAGTCCAGTGTCCCCTGAATATACCGAATGATGCGTTTGATTGCATTCATGTGCTCAACTCTGGGATCATGCATGAATAAACACACTTGCTGAACAGCATACGTAATATCTGGTCTGGTAAATGTAAGATACTGGAGGGCCCCTGCAATACTACGATAGCAGGTCGGGTACTCATATGGTGCACCTGCAGCGGCACTAAGCTTGGGTTTTGCATCAACTGGAGTAGAAGTGGACTTACAGGATGACATCCCAGCCCTCTCTATGATCTCAGCAGCATACTTCCGTTGAGACAAAAACAAACCACCTGAATGACGCTTCACGGCAATCCCCAAAAAATAACTCAAGGGCCCTAAGTCTTTCATAGCAAACTCAGAACTGAGCATGGCCATGATAGACTGGCGAAAGGCATCGGAAGATGCAGTCAAGATGATATCATCCACATACAACAGAATGTAGGCCAATGACGAACCACGGTGGTAGATGAACAAGGAATTATCTGACCTGCTGTGAGTGAACCCAATAGTCGAAACGAAGTCGGCAAATCTCGTATACCAGGGCCGTGGAGACTGCTTAAGCCCATATAAGGACTTTTTCAATAAACTGACATGATGCGGACGGTTAGGATCCCTGAAACCCAACGGCTGATGCATATAAATTGTTTCTTTGAGGTCACCATGTAGGAAGCCATTCTTGACATCCAACTGATGAATAGGCCAAGTCTTTGAAAGAGCCAAGCTAAGCACAGTGTGAATAATAGCTGGCTTGACTACCGGAATAAACGTCTCACCACAATCTATTCCAACCTGCTGAGTCTTACCATCACCCACAAGTCGCGCCTTATGTCTAGCAAATGACCCATCTGAATTCTCCTTATGAGCAAAAATCCACATAAACCTGATAACATTAATACTATATGGACGGGGCACCAACTCCCACGTCTTATTATCAATAAGAGCATTATATTCATCTGTCATAGCAATTTTCCAATTAGGGTCATTTAATGCGGACACAGGATTGCGGGGCAAAGGGGATTTAGAGACATCAGAATGTAAATTAAAATATATTTTTGGTGTAAAAACACCCCACTGGCTACGAGTGACCGGTCTATGACTTGAGGAAGAATTGAGGGAATTTTGGGAATTTTCTGGGCTCGGGACGGACCAGCAGGCAGTGGGCCTGCTGGCCAAAATCGGTAACTGGAAGCATCAACTAGACCAGTTCCAGAATTGGGTTGTACCGGCCCAATAGCTGGGACTGATCCAGTAACTGGAACAGTACACGGTACAGTGGGTCCAGCGGGCAGTGGGCCCGCTAGAGGATTTTGGGTGCGGGATATGTCCGAAAAATTTTGAATAATAAACGGGGATATTTGGTCATCCAAAAAATTATACGACCTAGGCTCGGGAGTATGAACTTTCGTAAAAGGAAATTGGGTTTCATAAAATATGACATGGCGATTAATTATGATTTTCTTGGAGGATAAATCAAAGCATTTATAACCACGATGGTTAGACGGATAACCCAAAAATACACACGGGGTAGACCGAGCCTGAAGTTTGTTACTTGTGGTGGATGGGAATAACAGATAACACAAGCACCCAAAAATCCTAAGATGAGAATAAGAAGGGTTCTTATTATATAGGATTTTGAGGGGGGAGGAATATGTCAGACTTTTAGAAGGAATTATGTTAAGAAGGTATGTGGCCATTTGTAGAGCATAATGCCAAAAATATGGAGGTATGGAGGCATGAATTAAGAGAGTTCGGACAATGTTATTTATGGAACGAATTTTGCGTTCGGCCTTTCCATTTTGTGAAGATGTACGAGGACACGAAAACCTAAAATTGATCCCATTATTAGCACAGAATTCCCGAAACTCCCTATTGTCATACTCTTTCCCATTATCACATTGAATATTTTTTATGTCTCTTTCGAATTGAGTACGAATGAACGCTCTATATTTGATGAACACGGAAAACACTTGTGATTTATTCGCAATTGGAAACGTCGACAAAAATCTAGAATAATCATCTAAAAAGTGAACATAATTACGATGACCCAATGAACTAAGAACAGGAGACGTCCATAAGTCGCTATGAATAATATCAAATGGCATTGAAGTATGAGAATTGGAGTCTACAAATGGCAACATAACAATTTTTCCTAATGAACAAGACTGACAAAGTGGAGTACGACTCGTACCCTTACAAGAAATAAAGCTATTTTTATCTAAAACTGATAAAATAGATCCCGGATGACCCAGGCGAGCATGCCACATGGAAGGAGAGATGGCTGCAAAAACTGACGGCAAGGCTTGACTCGATGGACTGAAACCGGGCATGATAGGATACAGATCCCCCCTACTATCACACCTCATGAGATGACTCCCCGTCTTGAAATCCTTCACAGAGAAACCAAAAGGATCAAATTCAACAGAAACGGAATTGTCATTTATGAACTTTCGGACAGACACTAAATTTTTAATCAATTTAGGAGAAAGTAAAGTATTTTTCAAGAGGAGGGGTGGATTGGGGGGAGACAACGTTTTCTGACCATACCCTAGAATTGTAATAGAACTGCCATTACCAACAATTATCCCCCGAGGGGTGCTCAAATTAGAATAAGATGAGTGAGTACCTGATTCGGAAGTCATGTGAGTAGTGGCATCGGTGTCCATATACCAATTTGGGTCCGGTTGAGTTAACCCCAATGTGTGCATCGCGGCCTCGATATCGGTTTGAGTGGGGCCTGCTGCATGATGGGCTTGCGGAGGTCGGGGCCCAAGAATTTCTGTCCGTGATGGAGATGGGCCATAGCTGCTGGAGCTGCTGTTGTTGGGCCACTAGCCTGTGGGCCGCCACTGCTGGTTGTTGGGCCCGAACCGTCGGGACAGCCCCACCGGCCGCCGGAAGTTCTTCGCTTAGTTATAAGGGTTGCTGGCCCATGGCCCACTGCCCTAGCCCCACTGCCATGGGCCCTACTGCTGGGCCCAGGGGGTGGTGGGCCAATGTTCCCTGGATGGGGCCTACCGCCTGATTGCTGACCACCGAAACTGCCACCAGAACCGCCGCGTTTGCCCCCGCGGTTTTTGTTATTATTCTTGCGATTATTCTTGCCGCCACCATGATTATGGTTTTGGCCCGAATTATTAACAAAACCCGAAGAACTCGGGGAGGACGCCACCATGACGACGGGGCTTGCTCCGGTAGCTGCCTTTTTAGCCAAACTGACTTCTTCCAAAGTAAGCATGGAGCGGGCTTGATAGAAGTCAGGAAGAGGGTTGCTTTGACGAAGGAGAGTTCCAACCCCATTATAGGCCTCCGAAAGGCCAGCAACCAATTGTAGAACCAGTCGATTATTTGTTATAGGTGCGCCAACATTACGGATTTGATCCGTCAACTCCTTGAGTTTCTTGCAATATGCAGAAACGTTTGGAAATTCGTCCATTCGATCTAGAGAGAATTCTTGCTCGAGTGTGAAGACACGTGAATGTTGGTTATCTTGGAATATGTCACGCAATCTATTCCAAGCAGCCATAGCCGTGGTTTTCGGCTCAATAATCGTCTGTAGAAGGTCAACCGAAATAGTGGCGTAGATCCACCGGAGAATGGTAGCATCAAGAGTAATCCATAACTGAGGATCCTCCGCGGGAAGAGGTGTAGCGGGAGGAATGATGTGATGAATAACTTGACGGGAGATAGCGTGAATTTTAAACAACTCCGCCCACGTCGCATATTGGACGTTTTCCATCACAAGGACAATAGGGAAACTGTTCTTGACGTTAGAAACCATGAGGGCAGGATGAAAATTGTTCTTAGACATCTTGAAAGAACAAAGAAGGAAGGGAAATTTAAGAAAGGTTTTTGAGAGCGGAAGACGAATTTTGGAAGAGAAACCCGAGGGGGGGTGGGGTGTCTCGGCCGAAAAACAAAGAGAGGACAAAAGTTGGGAGAGAAAAACTTTTGTTTAGACCTAGTCTCTTGATACCATAAAAGAAATAATCCCCTTGATTATTTTCATAAATTGAAAAGGTATTTATACAAGTTACAAAATTGGAGAATCCTATTCCTATTCTATTTCTAAAACCTTATTCTACCATAATTCTAACTATACAATTATGGTAAGTGTATAACACTAATTAAGGTAACCTTACACTACAATATACTACAAATATATATACCATATATACAAGATTGTATCTTCATCATTCTGTCCGAAATGGGCTTGTTGGCCACTGCTGGGCCACCGCCGAGAGCCCATCGCGGCCCTATTTGGGCCACTGCCGAGAGCCCAGTCCACTGTATTCCTGTGATATACACTTCTATATATTCAGTGTATATCACAGGAATATTTCCTTGTTTAACAACTTCTTTTAATTTCCACTTAAATATGAAGAGATTCCTTCATCATATTTAGATCTCAAATTTGAGCTATGTGAAACAAGAAATCTCTGGAGTGCTTTCTCCTTTAAATAATCCTACACGACTCGAATTTAAATTAATCGGGTCATTAAATTTTAAACACAAGATAATTTTAAAAATAATTGTGAAACAGAATAGTTAAGTGTACAAGGCCATACCCATTGATATAGACTTACACAATAAACACTTTGTTTTTACCCCTTCACCGGGAGTTCCCCTTTTGCTTTGGTGACTCGAATCCATAACTTTCGAGTTGGAGATGGTGTGTTTACCATCTGAGCAACCCCTTTTGTCTAAATAATGAACACGATTTCTATATGTGAAACGAAATAGTTACTACAAAATTGTATACATATTAAACGCTACTCATTTGAGCCTAATCGACCACAAAATAATGGATCGCCTTTACACTGTAATAATGGATCGACCACAAATAACAATTGTCCAATCAATGTCACGTTTTTGTTGCTTTGTGTTATTTAGTTGATTTTCGAGGGGCGGCTTAATTAATTAATCTTCTTTTTTAACACCAAATTAGTCTGCTTTAGATACGTGATTAAGTTGACTAGCTTACTTTTGATTCCTGGACAGAAAAACTATGAGAGAAGTGATTAAGTTACACACGTGATTACGGAATCATGATCGATTTTGAGCATTTAGATTAAGACTAGTCAATAATGAAACCTTAGTCATATCGAAGTGCTTTTTCTTAATATAATGAGAGATATTAATGAGATAATATTAGCCCTCCACTTTCAACTCGAACGTTGTGAGTTTGAGTTACCAAAGGAGCAAAGGGGCCTCCTGAAGGCAGGGGATTAAAAAAAACTACCCCCTGTCTCTCAATTTATGTGACACTTTTCTTTTTTTTATATTTAAATTTCTTATTTTTTACCATACATTTGAACATAAAATCTTTTAATTTTTTGATAAAAGTTACATAAAAATACTATAAGTTACAAAAATTAATAATTTAAAATATTTAAAGTGAATATAAAAAATTGCAGGTAAAGAATAATTCGCTTGACTCTCAAAATCCGAACATCGCCACATAATAATAATTGAGTTCACAATCACATATTTATATATATATAATGGATCTCTTAATAGAAATACATGATATGCACAAAAGCTACTAATTTCGGGGAACTCGTAAACTATGATCTAGATCCGCTACAGGGTGTGTTTGAGTGACGAAAGTCATTTTTCATGAACAAATTGGTGAGTGTAAAATATTTTCTGGAGAAATATATTTAAAAAATGAATATAATAATATCAATAAATTAAAGAGTTTCTTATGAAACTTTGTAAGTATTAGGGAATTAAAAGTTTATACCATGTAACGAAAATGAATTTCGCCATAAGTGAGAGAAGGTATTTCTTCTTTTGATGAAAAATATTTTCCAAGGAAAATGACTTCATACCAAATACAAAAAAATGCCTCTCATTAGGCGTGAATCTAATATTACAATTTTGGGTTCAAGAGAATTAAGTAGCTTAGTCTCAAATCATACTTATATTAAAAAATTATTTCATATGTATAAATAATTTATTCAAAAAATAATAAATATAAAAATTTGTGATTCAGAACCTATAAATTAAATTCTGACTTCCCTATAATGTCATTGTCCTTCCTGCAATCAATAATCCGAAGGAAAAAAGCTGGTGGATAATTAATACATACGGATTTAAAACTCCCCAGGTAAATTAATTCCTGAACTAATTTACCTAGGGATTTTAAAGCCATGTGTAAGTTACTTGGGAATTTTTCCACAAGAAATTTGGTAAATAAATCGTGAATAAAAGGAATTTTTTAAGGAAAAATCCACAAGTATTTCCCCATAAAAATCCCAAGTAAATCCTCATAATATTTTTGTTTAATTCCCAAAAAAAAAAATCTTGAGTTTGAAATCTTAATGCAGGCAAGGAAACATCCTTTTTCCATTATTACTTGCTGGGACGGAGCGTAGACGAGCGAGCAGAGCCAAGGAAAGAGGGAAGCCCGTCATAGAGCAGTCGACTAGAAGTAGAAGACTGCTGGCCTGAGAGAAGGCGGCCTCTATCTAGGTAATTTTTCCATTGAAAGAACTCAATTCATTATTCTAAAAATATCCTGTTTAATTTGTTTTTGTACGTTATTCCCTATGTAAAATTAATACTAATATTTACGGCATTCATATAAAAACTAAAAATACATGATAAGCTTCAAAACAATATAATTTCGTTAAAGATTGATATCTAGTAGTTACAAAATAGATTCTAAATATACAAACACAACAAAACATGTTCTAGAACTCAAATTATAAAATCTGAAAAAATAACTACAATTAAGCATTCGACCTATGTGTTTTAAGGACTACAAGAGTTGAAAATAAGGTTGGATCGCGCATGTAAATTAGAAATTGCCCAATAGCTCCTCAAGCAGTGAGTGAACAGCTGAAACATGCACACCTGCAGTAAATGTAGGAGTAAACAACTTGCTTATGAATATCTCTTGGAAATTAAAATATGATAGCTCAAAATGTTGAAGAGTTAGGAAAGTGCACTCTTGTGCCTTGAATTGTTAGAGAAAGGTGGTTAGTTAATTACAAAGTTAGTTATGGAATTAGTTGAGAAGTTAGAAGTAGTTAACAAATACATGTGGTGTGAGGACGAGGACATCCAAAGAAAGTTCCATTAGCTACGTTTGTAAGCTCAGTGGGTGATGTAGTCCCTTCTACACTGAAGAATGTGTGTATTGGGTCGACGATTTCCCCAGCAATGTCTGCTCCTCAAACTACTGAGTCATCTACAATTTTTAAGGGGGCGAATTAACAATTGCAGTTGAGTGCGAGTACTGGAGTTTCCACTGAGGTGAAGGCCTGCTCCCCTACTGGTGGAACAGTTTCACCGGCAATCGAGTTATCTCCTGAGGGGACTGGGTTGGAGGAGCTATAGGGTGGGGATAAACCAACAGCACCATGGGTTAATTTGTTCAAGAAAAATTGAGCTGCTGAAAATGGTATGTTCCTACTATATATTCCTCCTCAGATTGTTAATGGGAAGGTTGTGGTGCAATTGGAAAAGGAAGAGGTCGATCACCCAACTTCAACATCAAACGTTTGCTCTAGTGAAGAATAACACCTCTACGGTGTTGTGGCGGATTCAAGGGTTGTTGTGAGCTGTTCAAGGCTTTGATTTCAAGTTATAATTGATGTGTGAGGTTAGTAAATCACTCTATTGTTTGTGCTTAAACTTTTTCATGGGTTGATTTAGTAGTTTGGATGAAAAACTACAAGTTAGTATTTGAAATAATATGAAATATTGTTGTCTTGTTGTTGGAATGTTTGGAGAATATATATATATGGCTTCTTATGGATGGAAATAAAAATTTTATGATGTTGTTGTTGTTAAAATGCTTGACCAAGTAACAGTTTGATGGATATGGTTACAAGCTAGAAGAAGAAATGGTCACTTGATGCTTGAAAGTTATTCGTATTGAATTTTAATTCTTGTTGGGCTACTTTTGTTGATTATTAAGGATGAATATAAGGCTGGAAGATTATAAAAATATGTTTGTTAGCATGCTGGTTATGTTGTATGTTGGATTTAAGATCAAGAAAGGGTAAAAGGGTTTGAATGGGTCCCAATCCAAGCTTGCCGCTCGTCGTGAGATGTTAATGACTTGTTGTTGATATAGTGTGCCTTATTGTTGGTGTTTGCATTTGTTGTGTTGCTTTGCTTGTTTCTACTTATATATGGAGTTGGAGGAGGTCAATGTTATAGGGGATATGCTTCCCAAATTTATATAGACAAGTTACTAACGTAAAGATTCGACTAAGTCTCTTAACGGTATTAACTACAGACCTTATTGTGCTTATATAGATTAAGTTGTATTGTCGACTACATTGAGATAATGTTGAGTTGAGGAGATGGAGGTATGTTATGGCTATCCTTTCCTTCTTTTGGCATGACCCGTATGTAAACAAACGTAAATGAATATCTATCCAAAGTGACTACTCTTGAAAGCTAGAAATATATACGTCCTTCATTCTATTGAAGAAGTTTATTGATTCATGTATATCTTGTATTATTGACTCATAATGAAATGTATGTTGAGGAACATAGCGACAATAATGATAGTCAGAGGATAATGACCATCGGTCACTCCGACTATGTTCATAGTGTCCCCTAAGGTCCGTCTTGCATTGCACTTATATATATGTATCTATTTTCTTACCGAGCTACACTATAGTCGGTCGGGTACGACACTTATAAATGTGCACCACTGTAGTTAGTTTTGACATTACCGAGTCCTATTAAAGTTGGGTACGGCCGAGTCCTTTCGAGGTCAGGTACATAATAGTATTATATGATTTCCCCACAGAGAGGTTTGCTACTATTTATATGGCCCCATTGAGTGGCTAAATTTTTACAGACATGCATATATATCCATGGTTGTGACAGTGTATGCCCACAATGACCTTTTAATGAGTTATAGGTTGATTTCTACACCCTTCTCTTGTATTTCATTCATATAAATGTTTACCTGCCTTACATACTCGGTACATTTATTCGTACTGATGGCCATTGTTCTTGGGGACGTTGTGTTTCATGCCCGTAGGTGCTAGTGGACAGGTTGATAGTCCTCCCAGTAGGATAACAGTTCAGCGGAGGGTGTGTTGCACTCCACTTGTTTCGGAGTTGCCTTTTTGGATAAGTATGTTTATGTTATGCAGCCATGGGTATGGCGGAGCCCTGTCCTGACCTTATGATGTTTATGTACTCTTTAGAGACTTGTAGACTGATGTCATGTATATAGATGTTGTACGGCCTCGTTGGCCTATGTTTTGGTTGCACAGATGGTCATGATGGCACTATAGGCCGTATGTCTTATGTATAAACTTGAATGTCACTTGGGTTGTCCTTTGTCGAGTATTCTTTCATGCTTTATTCAGATTATCTCATGACTGCCCTTTCGGCATTTATGTATGCAACTATGGTTAGGGAGATATATTATGTTGGTGCTCGGTAAGTTAGGTTGGGTGCCAGTCATGCCCCTCCGGTTTGGGGTTTGACAAAGTGGTATTAGAGGAGGTCTATCCTATGGATGTCTACAAACTGTGTCTAGTAGAGTGTTGTTTATAGGTGTGTTGCACGCCACACTTATAAATAGGAGGCTGCAAGGTATTTATGATGGTTACTTTTCCTTCATATTCTAGATCGTGTGATATAACCGAGGCATAAGGAATGAAAATTTTAACCCTAACCCTTCTTTATGTTATAGCTGAGAGATGACTTCCACTGGAAGGACTACAGGTGATCCGAAGGATGAGACGGAGATGGAGATGGAAGTAAGTTACTCTATTGAGACAGACCCATCTGGGGTTATATCCTCTATTGAGACAGACCCGTCCAAGATTATTCACTCTCTCGAGACAGATTCGTCTGAGATACGAGATGAGTCACCACTACGGGAGTCTCCGACCCTAATGGTATTAGAGGAGCCAAGAAGATCTCCAGTATCACCAGTTCTCCATGTGGCCCTAGTTTGGCGAGAAGTAAGGATGGCAGCACAAGTGTTAACTAGATCAGTTAATCCTCGGTATCCGCACTATGATGGCACTCTAAAGGATGTGGGGTCTTCTGAGAAATTGAGAAATCCACGGTCTTGGGAGTCAGTTACCAGGTCTCGCTAGAATCGACAGAACAAGACTCATATGAGGGTAATGGTCGAACCAAGAGGGTCAGAATAGTGGGTACTTTGATAGGATTCCCGAGCGGCTACAGACTGCAAGTAGAAGGACAACAGGTGTGAGTCATTTTTGGCTGATGAGGGCTCAAGGGTAGGGCCATAGAAAGGTTCGCATGCATCGGGATCTCAAGACCTGATTGACATATGATGGAAGGTATGCCTACCGTTTTGATAAAATATCTATATACCCATGAGTGTGATCTTGAAATGTCATATGTTATATTGTGATGATAATTTGTAAAGCTTTATCGGTAGAACTAAAGAGGGAAAAGAGTAATGTTAAAGAGAGAGACTTAGATTGGGATTTTTGGTTGAATGATAGTTAAGACCGTGCTTATATTGCGATTGAAGAGTAAAGTAGGAGTGCTTAACAAGTAAGGCAACGATATGTTTAGATAAAAGTTATGTTTTTTCTTACAAAGGGATCACAGAAAGGATACGTATATGTGGTAAATTGATAGTTAATGTTCATCTACGCAAATACAAGTAATGAATATTGGGAGTAATCGGTTGGATGCAAATGACTTATAAGCTAGAGGTGAAGTATAAGTAATGGAATGAGGAAAGATTATGGATTATAAGAATTACAGTGTTTAACATCTATAATGATATGATATAAAGTTATGAGATTCTTACAAAGGTAATAATACGTATAGATAGGGTTAAAAGGGTGATGTATGATACTCGATGAGTTATAACGCAATATAAGTAGTAAAGGCAAACAGCAAGGGCAGGATAGAAAAGTATCTTGGGGAAATCCTACAGTTAGAGAATTAAATGAAAGATATATAGGAGACAACCACGAACAAGATTAGCTAAGGCAGGAGGAATTAGAAATAGAAGAATACCACGGGAAGCTTTAGAACAAAGAAAAGGCATTATGTTAATAAATGACTAGTGAAAAGCCAAATGGAACACGACAAGTAAATACAAGGAAACTATGAAGTGAAATGGTGACGACGACAAGACTGTAAGGCAAATTTGAATTGTGAGACGGAAAGTTGTGTAATTCTAAGAATTTACCTCACTAGCCGACTAGGACTAGTAAATTACTTAAAGGACAAGTTCTCACAAGCCGGACTTAATGGGGGAACCACCTTAAATCACTGGTAAAAAGTGAAGTGACTATTTAAATAGAACGTCTAAGCAGAAGTGTGATCCGTTTGACGAGTACAAAAAGGAACATGTAAGATTGCAAGCAAGCAACGCAAGGATGCGTGACGATCTGGGAAGAGCACGTAAACACAGATGATGGATTTAGAAGGAAACTGAGAGACGAAAGTATAATTGAATCCTTTACTTACATGAACAAGTATGGACCCAAGGGAATTATTATGAATGTGGGACAAGGATAAATGAATAAGAAAAACTGAAACAAGCCAAAACAAAGATAGTTACAACTAGTCCAAGAACGATGAAAGTGTCGATGAGGTAACAGAGTGGCATATAAAGTTTAATTTCACGAGGGCACAAATACAACCTCTATAGAGCACATTCGTCGGATAAAGATAAAAAACAGAGAGTAAAGCGAGCTCTAACCGGAGATTGTAGAACTCAGGATACGGAGAGGAATACAAGTGGCGTTCCTACTAAGGAATTAAGGAATTACCAAGAAAGGTGGACTAGAGAGGTCAATGAGGATACGGCAAGGAGATAAACCATCAGTATACCACCCACTGGGCGGGTTAGCTAAGGAAAGAGAAGCAAAGACGGTGTTAAAGTCATACACGTAAGAAGCCTTAAGACAGGTGGGAGCTAAAGCAGATAGAGACAACTTAGAAAGGCGATTTCTTAACGAGATACGCTAAGGAGAGCTAGAGAAATTACGCCCTTTCATGAATATAACTACAATAACGTGAGCACCTCGTACATAGAGGACAACCATATAGTAAGTACGTCAAAATATTTAAAGTAGGGGAGCTTTATTATTTTAAATAGAGGAGACACAATGATAATGATAATAGAGATGTAAGCCACCAAAAGTTATGAATGAGTATCTTTCAACATCGGAATAATATCGAGGTCATGAATGATATCCTAGGGACAGAGGCAACTATTTCAAGTTAAGTTGTTGCAAGTTCAAATTATTTAGCTTTGATGACGGTAGAAACCACACTCAAATGACACCAGTTTAATCAAAGCAACACTACAAATCATAACTTAAAGGTAGATATGATAAGAAATGAAGTAATAAAAAGACTATGAAGCCGTGAAGATGAGATGATAAAGTATTAGGCCAACATTGTTCCTTGTTAACGATGAAGAGATAGAAAGACTGTGACAAAAGGATTAAAATATACTTTAAAGTAACACATGAGTACAAATGACAAAGAATAGAAATTAACTGATGATAAGCGTGGTCAGACACTCTGTACACGAGGATATCAACTTGAATAATGAGTTAATGTTAGGAGATATAAATCCAAAAGAAAATTGCTGATATTGAAAGAGAAAGATAGAATGACGAATCAATCATAAGGGATTGGAGAGGGACCCGATTATGATTGCACTTGAAGTGAAAGACAGACCATGAGATATCTAAATGGTGTAGTCGTTCTAAATTAGTCGTACAACTATGAAATTGCAACCTCAAGGGATAGCTGAGATGGCAGCAATGATAAAGGAGTTAGTATAATTTTTCAAAGAGAGTCTAAAGAAGATAAACCATCCGAAATGAAAACAACAATGTGGACATTGAGGATAAGATTTGGAATTGACAATAAGAGAAGGACAAAAGTAGAAAGAATTAGTATAAAAGTAAGCTAGTATACAACGATAGTTCTTCTATATCCGAAAATACTATGACGGAATATGAAAAATATGTATGGTAACATAAAGGTGGAAGCCAATAGAAGATATCCACAATTTCATGTACAAGAAATCCTGAACTTGAGGGAAAATAGAGTCGACTTGCACGCGAAATGTAATAAAATGAGCCTAAATAAGAAATTGTTGTCTATTAACGGTATGTTTAAATTAAGGTGAATAAAGATAAAGTTGATTTCATAGCGGATACATTTATTCATAAATTCGTAAGTGACTGACAAATGAGTGAGCCCAGAGGGGGAAAATAATTTCTAGAAGCTCATTCGAAATAATATATTAGGATTACATTTTAAAAATAATAGAGTGTTCGATAAGAGGAGAGCCACATACCGGAATTTAATAAGAAAGATATCTTGAGATATCAGGGGTGATGACGTGTTTCAAGGATGACAAAAAGTATGAAAATAAGGGTGGGACAGAGGTCCACCATCCACTCTATTCCATTTATTATGAAACGTCGAAGATATATCATGATATTAAGAATTATATTGGCAAGACAATATAAAGAGAAAAGTTGTTGAATGTCATGAGCATGGAAGATTGATATAGATTATAGTAATCACGATATGTAAATAAAGGATGATTAATATAAGATTCATTATGAATGTATCAAGAAATATCCTACATGGGCGACTATGGATAGATCAATAAGAACAAGCCTATTTTTTTACTGGACAAGTTACCAAGGGTAATGCATAGTGATAAGCTGCTGGAAGTAGTTCAAACATATAATGTTTCCACCCCCATTACATACTCTAAAAGTACCCAGCTACAAAAACTTCTGCAAGCCCTCTCAAGAAAACTTAGATGTATAAGTCAATACTAGCATAGTTTCACAGATGGATAGTCAGGGGAAGCATATAAATTATATGGTTAAAGAAAATATATTTCGAGAAAAGATCCAAACTTCACGAAAAAATGGATCAATTATCACCTATCAAGTTCGCAAGCGACAATGACTATCATAGTATCATGAGGATTACGGAATAGCTCATTATAAAGCATGATGCGAAAGATATCCCATAAGATAGTTTGAAAAATGGAATGGGATTAAATGTATCAAGCTAAAGAGAAGGTTATCCAAGGATGTCTATGTTTAAAACCACTAAGACTCGAACACCAACCCGTGACGAAGAGGCTTAAGAAAATTTTGAGTCACTGATAAGGTCTCCTAAAAAGACTCACTCGTGACAGACGTAATGACATAGGGGATAAGTTGATCAAAAAATATATATACAGCCCATCTATATCACTCAAAGCACAGACTAAGTGGCTTGTAAGTTGGAGTGTCCTTGGAATTAAGATTAATTTACCCCACTACAGAAATGCATTAGATGATGTCCAAGTAATGGAGAGTAGATCGTATGAAAAAATTCCAGTAACTATAAATGAATCAACAAGTCTGAAAGCTAAGGTTTAAGTATTCTTATCTATTTCGGATTAAAGATATCATTCAAGAGATGAACACGGCCTAATCAAGGAGAGGAAGTAAGTCTGCATGTAAATAACTAAACGACTTGGTATGTAACGTTGTATGGTTTTATGGTTTTATAAAACCAGATCGGAACCTTTCTATTTGCACCGAGATTTGGTAAATCATATTTATAAAGAAATCCTACTGAAATTTCTTCGAGAACCCTAAGGATCAATAGGTACCCTATACACCCCGACATTCGAGGACGAATGTACTTAAGGGGGATGATGTTACACCTCAAAATTTTCACGTCATTCGTATCGTAAGTAAACTAGTGTGAGTTTGAGTAAGCCATGAAACTCCTACAAGGCTAAGGGAGATAGTAAACAAGTGTTAATCATATACTAAAAGGTTTCGAGGTTAAATGAATCAAAGATGTTATAACCCGTACTTTTGGGGTAAAACTAGGAGTGATTGATATGTTAAGGATGTCATATTTTAAGGTATTTGAATTATATAATATTTGTATGTTAATTTTGAAGTCAAGCAACTTGTAAAACAAAAGTCGGCAAACGTTATTGCAAGTTACATTCATGTTTTTGCTGCAATTTGGATAAAATGTTACAGAGCTTTTCTACCAATCTATTTGGAATTACGGGGTGATCCACCAATAAAATATAAGGCCTACCAGTCTAGTTTCCAAAGCATTAAATGGTTCATCAATTCAATGTCAGAGTAGAGAGATATTTGCATTTTTACAAGATTGCACATACAGACTCGTTTAAGATCCACTTAGGCGATGGCCAATTTAGTCTTGCTTTAAGTACATTTCAAGGATCATTTTTGGTCATCATTCGACCAACATTCGTCCCTACACTCTACTAAGATCCATCTATCAGTTCATAAGGATTTGGACGTAAATTTAAAGTGATTTCACCAAACTTCAACGTCAAAAGTTAGCTCTAGTAAAGATTAACACCTCTACGGTGTTGTCGTTGATTCCAGGGTTAATGTGAGCTATAAAAGTCTTTGATTTCAAGTTAAAATTGATGTGTAAGGTGAGTAAATCACTCTCTTGTTTGTGCTTAAACTTTTTCCTGGGTTGGTTAAGTAGTTTGGATGAAAAAACTAGAAGTTAGTATTTGAAATAATATGAAATGTTGTTGTCTTGTTATTGGACTATTTGGAGGATACATATATATGGCTTCTTATGGATAGAAATGATAGACATTAATTTGGGTATGATGTTGTTGTTGTTATAATGCTTAACCAAGTATCGGTTTGATGGATAAGGTTACAAGCTAGAAGAAGAAATGGTCACTCGATGCTTCAAAGTTGTTCGTATTGATTTTTAATTATTGTTCGGATTCTTTTGTTGATTATTACGGATGTATATAAGGCTGTAAGATTATAAAATATACTTGTTAGCATGCTAGTTATGTTGTATGTTGGATTTAAGATCAAGAAAGGGTATAAGGGTTTGAATGGGTTCCAATCCGAGTTTGCCGCTCGTCATGAGATGTGAATGAGTTTTTGTTCATATAGTGTTCCTTGTTGTTGGAGTTTGTATTCGATGTGTTGCTTTGGTTATTTCTACTTATATATGGAGTTAGAGGGAGTCAATGTTATAGGGGATATGTTGCCCAACCAACATCAACACATGGAATACTGGTTGCCCGTTTTCTAATTTTGAGGGTAATTCAAGATCATAAGCCACTCAGCTTATCCTGCACATGATCTTATATGGCCCGATGCATCTGGGACTAAGTTTCCCTTTCTTTCCAAATATCATATAACTCATTTTATTGAAGAAACCTTTAAGAATACCCAATCGTCCACTGCGAATTCTAAATCGCAGCGTCAACCATCTGAATAAGATTTCTATCAGCTCTGGGAATTCAATAGGCGCTCTTGAATTATCTTTACCTTCTTCATTTCTTGCTAGACAAAATCGAGACTTAGTAACCCGGCTTCACCCACTTTAAACCAGCCAATTAGGGATCTACGCTTTCGTCCATACAATGCCTCATACAGGGTTATCTGTATGCCGGAATGATAGTTGTTATTATATGCAAACTCAATCAAGGGAAAATGATCATCCCAACTACCTTTGAAATCCAATACACAAGCCCATAGCATGTCTTGGAGTATCTGGATTGTGCGCTCGGCCTGACCGTCAGTCTGTGGATGAAAAGTTATGCTAAGGTTCACTTAGATGCCTAAACCTTTCTAAAACAACCTCCAAAAGTGAGCCATAAACTGAGCACCCCTGTCAGATATAATAGAGACCGAAACACCATGCATCCGGACTATTTCCTTGATATATAGTTTAGCATAATCCTCCATCAAGTGGTATGAACAGGTAGAAAATAGGCTAATTTCGTAAGCCTGTCGATGATAACCCAAATGGAATCGAACTTTCGATAAGAATGGGGTAAACCGGTGATAAAATTTATATTAATCATTTCCTATTTCCAAGTAGGGATTTCAATGTGCTAAAGCAAACCTCTAGGCTTCTCATGCTCGATCTTAACTTGCTAACAATTCAGTCATTGAGCTACAAATGTTGTGATATCTTTCTTCATATCATTCCAATAGTAAACCTGTTGGAGGTCATGGTACATCTTTGTCAAACTAGGATGAATGAAATACCTAGATTGGTGGATTTTGGCCATAATTTGTTCACAGAGTCCTCTTATGCCTAGTACACATAATCGACCTTGATATCTAAGGACTCTGTCTCCTGTAAGTTCCAACATTGGCTTTTTCTGCAGGGGAAACCCTTATTTTATTCGGACCAATTCGGGGTCATCAAATTATCTTGCTTTCACCTCTACTATTAAGGATGATTCTACGGTATTCTATACCACCTCTCCTCCGTCATCCATGTCCAAAAGTTGCGCATTTAAACTAGATAGACGATGTTGTTCTTTGGTCATCTCCAACTTATTGGCATTAATACCATCCAAACTCTTCATAGACATTGGGCTTAAGACATCAGCTACGATATTTGCCTTTACGAGGTGGTATAAAATGTCGACATCATAGTCCTTTAATAATTCCAGCCATCTTCATTGCCTTAAATTCAGATCCTTCTAGCGAAATATGTATTGTAGACTCTTATGGTCTGTGAATATGTCAACGTGGACTCTATACAAATAATGACGCCACATTTTTAGGGAAACAATTACCATTGCTAACTCAAGATCAAGAGTCGGATAGTTGACCTTGTGTTTCCTTAGATGCCTAAAAGTGTAGGATATAGCATTCCCGTGTTGTATCAGAAAACATCCTACCCCAACTCTGTAGGTATCACAATAAACTAAATACCCGTCGGTACCTTTGGGCAGAGCTAATACAGGTGAGGATGTCAATCGGTCCTTTAATTCTTGAAAACTACACTCGCACGCATATTTCCATTGAAACTTAGCTGTCTTGTGAGTGAGCTTGATCATAGGTGTAGAGATAGAAGAAAAACCCTCAACAAATCTCTGATAATATCTTGCTAAGCCCAAGAAGCTACATACTTTGTATGAGACAATATGTCCCAAAAGGCATCAGATTTTAACTAGAATTCGCATTTGGAAAACTTGGCATAAATATTACGGTCTTAGAGCATCTATAACACCGCTCGGAGATGATCTGCATGGTCTGCCTCATTCCGTGAACATACCAAAATATCGTCAATAAACACGATCACAAAGATATCCAAGAATGGATTGAATACTCAATTTATTAAATTGATAAAATTTGTTGGTGCATTAGTGAGTTCAAAAGATATCATACAAAACTTAAAATGGACATACCTGGTTCAAAAGGCAGTCTTTAGGATATCTTTCTCCTTTACCCATATCTAGTGGTATCTCGACCTTGAGTCAATCTTTAAGAAATAATTAGCACCTTGTAACTGATCGAATATATCATCGATTCTCAGAAGTGGATACTTATTATTGATGGTAACCTTATTCAATTGCCTATAATCGATACACATCCTTAAGGAACCATCTTTCTTTCGAATAAACAATACTGGAGTGCCTCATGACAACGTGCTAGGTCTAATAAAACCTTTCTCCAGTAAATCCTTCAACTGATCCTTCAATTCCCTCAGCTCGGCAGGAGTCGTTCGATAAGGAAGGCTAGATATCGGCTGCGTATATGGAAGTACATCAATAGTGAACTCAATCTCCTACTTTGGAGGGATGCCCGGAATCTCATCTAGAAATACATAGGGAAACTCATTAACTATACATAGGGAAACTCATTAACCTTTGGAAATCATTTTCCTGGCCTTCAGGTAGGAAATGAACTTGCCTTTAGGTATCCCCTCTTTTTGTGTAATATTACGACCAAGTTCGTAATGGACACCTACGTATCCCTCTTTTTGTATGGGAATAAGGTTCTCACGTAGTTCATTACATATAAATTTTTTTGTCTTTTTATAATGCAACTAAAAGCAAAGAATATGATTACAAGCAAAATAAAAGTGTGATTACAAGTGAAGAAATGCGATTACAAGTAAAAGATGATTACAAGCTTCTAGGGCGTATCTTCACGTGTAGTAATGTTTGATTGCGTCTGAGTTGACTTCTTTGTGCAACTCTTGGCCATCCATTTCTGCGAGAATAACAACTCCTTTTGATAGTACCTTCCGCACTATGTATCGCCCTTGCCAGTTGGGTGCGAACATTCATTTGTACTCGTCTTAGTGTAGAAACTCGCAATTGAGCATAAGTTGTCCTACTTGAAAGATTCAGACTCTTACCCATTTGTTGAAGGTTAGTTCCATTATGTGTTAATATAGATGACTGTGGCATACATCAACTATCTTTTTCTCATCGATCAGAGCTAGTTTCTCATATCTTTCTGGGACCCACTATGTGTTATCCAGTTCTACTTCTTGTTTGATTCTGAGCGAGGGTATCTGTACCTTGGCTGGTATCACTACTTCAGTATCATAGACAAACAAGTATGGAGTTGTTCCAGTTGAGGTCTGAGTAGTTGTTCGGTATCCTAGCAACGCATAGGGCAGTTATTCATGCCAACATTTATAGTTGTCAATTATTTTCATTAATATTCTCTTGATGTTCTTATTTTCTCCCTCTACAACTCCATTGATATGTGGCCTATATGCGGTCGAATTCTGATGAGTGACATGGAATTGTTCACAAATTTCTTTCGTCGGATAGTTGTTCAAATTTGCTCCATTGTATGTTATTATTGACTCTGGAATGCTGAATCAACATATAATATTATGGCGCACAAAATCGGCTACCACTTTCTTCGTTACCGACTTGTAAAAAGTAGCTTCAACCCATTTTGTGAAGTAGTCTATGGCGACCAGGATGAAGCGATGTCCGTTGGAGGCTGCTAACTCTATGGGCCCAACAACATCCATGACCCAGGCTACGAATGGCCAGGGCGAGCTCATTACATTGAGTTCATTTAGTGTGACCTTGATCAGATCTCCGTGAATTTGGCATTGATGGAATCTTTGCATGAATCGTCTACAATCGGTTTCTATTGTCATCTAGTAGTAGCCTGCCCTTAAAATCTTTTTGGCCAAGACAAACCCATTTATGTGAGGTCCGCATATTCCGGTGTGTACCTCTTCAAGTAGCTTTATGGCCTCGGTGGGATCGACACAACATAGTTACCCTAGATCTGGCATCCTCCTTTAAAGTACTCTCTTGTTCATGAAGAAACCATTGTCCATTCTTCTGATGGTCTTCTTTTGATTGACTGTTGTGTTTTTGGGAAACTCTCCCTTTTCCAGATATGTGCTTATGTCTACATACCATGGTTTTCCATCGGGTTCCACTTCTACCATATAAATTATGTGTGTTCTTCCTTGATTATGATCTCTAACGGGTCATTGTGACTGCTCACAGGGTGTTAAATTATGGATGTTATAGTTGAGAGAACATCAGCAAATTTGTTCTGAGCTCTCGGAGTGTGCTTGACTTTGATCTTTTGAATCTGTTGCACAACCCCTATGACATATGACATGATTTTTAGTTCTTGGTGGCCCATTTTCCTCGGACTTGGGGAATTAGAAAGTTTGAGTCTCCGATTACTAGAAGTTCATATATATCCATGTCAATGTCCATGAGAAGACCTAAGATGTATGCTTCGTATTGTGCCATGTTGTTTATGCATTGGAAGTTGAGTTTGGTTGCCATCATGTAATGTTGACCTATTCCTGAAACCAAAACCTCTCCTATTCTCGAACCTTTGTACTTGACTGCACCGTCGAAGAACATTCTCCATCCTGAATATTCTTTGAATGTTTCTTCTTCAATTGCAATTATTTCATCGACTCGGAAATATGTCATTAACGGTGCAAGATCTTCATCGACCGAACTTTCTGCTAGCAAATCAGCCAGTGCATATCCCTTGACGGCTTTCTGGACTATGTATTTGATGTCGAATTCACTAAGAAGCATTTTTCATTTGGCCAGTTTCCCTATATGCATGGGC
This sequence comes from Anisodus tanguticus, assembly GCA_034509755.1. Taxonomy (NCBI): domain Eukaryota; kingdom Viridiplantae; phylum Streptophyta; class Magnoliopsida; order Solanales; family Solanaceae; genus Anisodus; species Anisodus tanguticus. The sequence goes on along the minus strand of CM067540.1, from coordinate 41,838,011 downwards.
TGGTGAAATATGTACTTTAAGGGATCCATCTTGGATATCTGATGAGTATTGTATACTGACATGTAATGTCTCAGCTTCTGCGCTACCCATGTTAGCTCACAACATGTCTTTTCCACTAGAGCGTATCTTGACTCATATGCGGTGAATTTCTTGCTGAGGTAGTAAATTGCTCATTCTTTCTTTCTTGTTTTGTCGTGTTCAACCAACATACATCCAAATGCATTATCTCTTTATGGTATCGAAGGCTTTCTGACACTCGTCCATCCATTTGGTGGGAACATCCTTTTTCAGTAGCTTGAGCATAGGCTCCACGATTAGTGTAGATTTCACTATGAAGCGCCCAATATAATTCAACCTTCCGAGGAAGCTCATTACATCCTTTTCGGTGATTGGTGGTGGAAGCTCTTGAATGGACTTAATCTTTGTAGGGTTTAGCTCTATGCCCTACAGTTGACTATGATCCCTAGCAATTTCTTGATAGACACTCTAAATGAACATTTAGCCGGATTCAGTTTCAGATTGAACTTACGAAGTCTGTCAAAGTATTTCCACAAGTGTATAATGTGGTCGGAGCGTTCTCGCGACTTGATTATGACGCCATCCACGTAGACCTCTATCTCATTATGCATTATGTCGTGGAATATGGCGATCATTGCTCTCATATAAGTGGCACCGGCATTCTTGAGACCGAACGACATTACACGATAGTGATATACTCCCCATAGAGTGATGAATCATTTTCTGAGCATCTACTTCGCTCATCAGAATATGATGATAACGAGCAAAACAATCCACAAATGACTATAATTTATGCTTTGTGCAGTTATCGATGAGTATGTTGATGTTTGAAAGTGGAAAATTATCTTTGGGACTATCTCAGTTGAGATCTCTACAATCCACACAGATTCTGATTTTTTCATCCTTTTTCGATACTGACACGATGTTGGACAACCACATGGGGTATGGAGTTACTTGCACGACCCCCGACTTTATCTATTTCTCAATTTCATCCTTGATTCTTATGCTAAGATCAGGCTTGAACTATCGAATCTTCTATTTAACCAGCACGAATCGCTCGTTAATAGGTGGCTTGTGAGCTACAACGTATGTGCTCAACCCAGGCATATCCGCGTATGACCACGCAAATATGTCGATGTACTCTCTTAACAGATTTATCAGTTCTTCTTTTTTTGGCCCATCCAAATGCGCATTTATCCTAGTTTCCTTAACTGTTTCCCCATCTCCAAGATCAATTGCTTCTGTCTCATCCAAATTGGGCATCTGTCTATTCTCATATTGATCCTCCTCGCCCACGAGGTCTTCAGGTAATGTTATTTCTTCATCATATTCCTCATATTCTTTGTCGTCCGTATCAATCGACTCACTTGTCACGCGATATGTTATGACATAATGAGTTGTTTTTATGTTACTACTAAAAACAAGGCAAAGCATCATCAGTGTGTAAAAACCTGTTATATACAGATAAATAAAAAGAATTTTTTTCATAAACCCAGGCTTTTCATTGAATTAGACAAAAGTACAAATTGTGGTCCTGACTCAAATCAATCGTCAAGTCATTTCTATTTTTGAAAAACATTTGAAATGTTAAAGACATAAAGGGTGAAGGCTCGGGCCTAAAGCCGATCTTCACCGATTTTGGAAAACATATTTAAAATTCACTCTCTACCGAGGAGCAAAAAGAGGGGTAGAGGTCCAGTTGGACAGCTAATCATCCGGATTAGCATCGCGGATTGTGGGTGCTTCAAAGCATTCCTCTAGTATAGCGGCACACTCCTCCTCTTGTAATACCATCCCCAAACCTTCTTCTAAATATTAGGTATGGGCATGCAGACCAGAAATGACTGGTACAGATGGGGAATGGCTTTCTCATCTCCAGAGGGCCTCTCTTTTCCTTTGTAGCCTCAGAGTATTGTGCGGAACTTGGTACGTACCTAAGGTCGAAGAGATACTCATTTTATGAAAGTGATATTGGCTCTCGAATGCCTTGGAGCTCTTGTCCTAGGACTTTACCAGGCTCAAACCCGTTCTGGAGCATAATTGTAGCGATCATTTTGTAGGCCGACAGCATTGGAATGTCTTCATCGTCCCCTCGGTGGGCGGATCCCACAAGTTCCATTACATGGAAGTCTGTATTTGATGGGACTGCTTTTATTACAGGGACGTAGTTATCAGCATAGTTATGGATACTTCCCGCTCCATGGATTACAACCTATTGTCTTCCCAAACAAATTTCATTGATTGGTATAGAGAAGATGGCACAGCTCCGCCATATGTATCCATCGTCTCCCCAGCGGGAGATTGTAGTTGGCACTGATGTTCATTACTTAAAATGTTGTGGTGAATTTGGTAGGCCCCATTTGTATTGAGGTCCACTTCACCCGTGGGGTCACGTTGTGCCCCGTGAAAAGCTCTCACAATGGTACTACTCTGGTGTGTGGGGTCAGTGGCGGAGTCAGAATTTTCGTCAAGGATGTTCATACTTTTAGGACAGGGAGGGTTGAGAAAAAAAGCGGGAAAAAATAAGCAAATTGTAGGAGCTCAGGTTCAAAACACGCCTCTCAGGAAAACTTGCACACCCTTAGCCGTTGGACTATCTTTCTCTTCTTTGTGAAAGGTATTCAATAGTTAATATATATCCAAAAATATCATATTTAACCTATATATCAAGAAAAAAAATTAACGAAGGGTGTTCATCTAACCAACCTTGGGTAGGTGTAGCTCCGCCCCTGCGTGGGGTTGTGGGAGTGGTTGGGATTTGATGGTTGGGGGTGGGTTGGGTGGTGGTTGGTGAAATGTCATTTGTGGACTTGTGTTTCTCTACTTTGATTAGGAAAGTTATTTTCCCATTTTTAAGGAACTTATTTTCCTAAAGAAAATACTTTTCAATAATTTTGACCAAACAAATATGAAAAAATTGAAAAACACTTTCCAGAAAATATTTTCCTCCCTGCCGAACACACCTGAATCATAACATATTGCGAAAAAAATAAAGGTTTTGTCTTTTATCTTGTGAGTGAGGAGAGTGAAATTTTGTTGAGTTCATGTTTGCAAGATAAAAGACTCTTCCTTTATGTACAGGGCCTTTTCCTAGGGTTTCATTTGATGTGTTATCATTACTCATGTATGTTATAATTACTCATATATATAGTATATTTCAGAGAAAATTAACAAACCTCCACGCAAACTATAGGGCAACGATAATACCACTATCTTAAAAGTAATACCAGGTAATTGTACAGAAAATATATAAAAGTAATAAATTTCTAAGTCCCCTTTTACATAGTATTTATTTTATAAATTCTGTCAGAAAATATTGATACTTTTATTTTTTTTTGTTTTAGAACCTATAATATTTTTATATTCCAATTTTACTCGGTCTTTTTGAGACTCCATTAGACAATTAAGATTATTTGTTTTTGGAGAAATAACACTAAATGTGACATGTTAAATACCATATCTCATTTCATTATTAAGTATGTCATTTTTCATTCTTAAACTTAGTGTTCATTGAAACGTCATCATCATATAAAATAGGAGGGAATAGTACTAATAAACATCAGGAATCAAGAAATTAACGCAGAAAACAATTATTACATCTCATTCATTTTCTACCAAAACAATAATTTTTAAAAACAGTCTATATATGTTGGTGAATATACCACATATTACAGTTGCAAAAATAAAATAAAATGTACAAAAAAATGAATAAATAAATATTCAGGTTGAGGCGTGGATAACTCGCTCTCTTTAAGGAGATTCAAGTTCACTGCTGTATAATCTTCACCGGTCCAGCAGTATATTTCTTGACTTGTACCCTCCATGATACAACAGCCCAACAACGCCGTGACTCAAACAACTCCGGACTAGTTGAAGAGTCCAAAACTTCACCAATAAGAACACATTCCTTCAAAGGTATCTAGGATTTCTCCCAAAAGTAAGTAGGAGTGCTATCCTAACATAATATGTTAATGGTTTAAATTGCGGGATTTAATTAGGTTATATCGATAACAACCAACTAAAGTGCTCTATACTTCTTCACTATTCGTACAGGGAAGGTGGAAGAAATTCAGTCTCTCTATAAAATTACTCTTTTTTCTAGTAGCTAAGTTGGAGACTTATAATATTTTCTTTCTCTCAATTCTCTTTTTTCATTTCTCCAACCTCACTATACACCACAATATTTTTCACACCTCTCATACACAATATAATTTTATTTTCATCTCAACTCATGGAAGACACACCTCTATATATAGGTGTAGAAATCATTCATATAGCAAATATAGAGAGTAGTGGATAATTAAGTGAGGAAGAATATGGAAATGTGGTTAATGAGAGTAATAACCACATTCTACATCATGGAGTAGTGGGAGAATGAGAGTTATGGTCATCTTCTACTCCTTCCGTACCAAAAAGATTTGCCTACTTTTCTTATTAGTTTGTCCCAAAAAGATTGGCTCATTTCTATATTAAAAAATAATTTAACTTTATGAGATCATTACAACCACACAAATATCTAAGATTTGTTTTAGACCACACATTTCAAAAATCTTCCTTTATTTCTTAAATTTTTGTGTCAAGTTAAACTAGGCTTTGGGACTTGGCCACTAAAAAATATGAGAGATGAATAATTTATTTTAATAATAAAATATACTCCAACAATATATGTTGCACATTTCACATTTGGAAGAATTGACAATTGATAAAACTGGAATTAAAACCACGTGACTTTAATGATTTAATAATACAACTTGGATTCTTGCTACCAAATGGTTTGGTATGTGTCTTGTGTTAACCAGTCTCATTAACTCTATCATTGAGTAAAAACAAAAAATAAAATGTAAGATATGACTTTGATCTCATCTAAAGCAAGATATCGAGAGAGCTTAATTCTAACAAACATATCTTCGATACAACCACCTTGCCCACAAAGACTTCTTTTACCTAATAATTTGAAATTCAGCTCAACACAGTGTCATCTGATTATTGATTGTCAATTCAAATTAAGAATTAAATATATATGTCGAACGGTTTGGGAGATTGTATTGGGTATAGAGTACATGAGGGGAATCAACATATCCGGAGGCTCAGAGGACCCGGGAAGCCTTACTCCCCACTCCCACCAACTCATGTCACATCCTTCAGTATTGATCAGAGTGTTGAGGCGCACATGAACGTTAGGACATCAGTTGGGTCACATCATCTTTACTTTAAGACTAGAAGAGTCTAACCTTAACTTATATATGTATAGCTTAGGAAGGAAAAAAGGGGATCTTGCTCACATTGTAACTCTAGCACTACTATTTTCTCTAAGGCAATAGTATTTCTCTCTCAAGGTAATATACACGGAGATCCATTATTTCACTAATTTTTCTTACTTGAATCATAACTTATTTATTTTCTTGTATTACTTACCACTCACGTTCATTTTTTATCACTCAAACTGGACTCGTTAAGGAATTTTCATAATCGAATATAACTCACTTGTTTCAAACCCTATAAAATAAATCTCTAATTATTTTTCTGGTTAGAACCATTTTCACAGGAATATAGTTTGGTGCCGTCTATGGGGATAGAAAGTTGTGGTGTTGTCCCGATTCATCACCCGAAACTCTCAATCTTACGCTGGTACATAACTATTCCATTACATAACTCCCGATCATGGCTGAACCAACTAACAACAAGTTGAGGAGAAGTGTTCCACTCGAAACAAGGGACCCACATGGGTCATGACCAACATATATGTGGAGCTCTAACAGGGAGAACCGCTCGGAGTTGGATGCACGAGAAGAAAGGGAAAAGGAAGCAACGCCTCCAGGGGAGGTCCCCAACAACCTCCCGAATGAGGAAAACGAACAGAATCATTCGGCAGAGAGCGGGGAGATACGGCCTAAGAGGCGTTACTCTAAGAAACCGAAAAGATGCCTTCACTCTAGGGTGGAGGGGATGTTCAAAGAGGAAGGATCTCCTTCGGAATTAGCTTTGGCCGCAGTCTTGGCATCGAACAGCACAATGATAGAGCACATGGAAAATCTTATAAACTCCCTATCCAAGGTAGCACCAGGTACCCCCTCCGCCCCCCGCCCCTATCAAATAACCCAGAGGTTATCAAAGTGCTTGGGACATACATAGTAGATATGGAAAAAGAAGAGGTTGAACCTGCCATACCGGATGCAGACTTGGCAAGGCTTGCCATACTGGAAAAAGAGCTCCACGAGCGAATGAACCAAATACTAGGGGCCCACCTATCTTAAAGGGAGCAGGACCAATGAAGTATGAAAAAATACCCTACAAGTTGAATACGGCTCCCGAGCCCATCCTAAATAAGTTCAAACTGTCAAACATACCCAAATACGACGAAACCACGTACTCGGAGGAGCACATTGTAACCTTCAAAGCAGTCATCAATGGGCATGACCTAAAACAACATGAAATCGAATCAATCATGCTGAAGAAATTCAGTCATACACTCACAAAGGGAGTGCTTTCTTAGTATACTCTTTTACCTGAAAATTATATTGATTCTTTTGCTGCTCTTGAAGGTACATTCGTGAAGGCCCATGCAGGGGACTGAAGGGTCAAAACACACAAAGAAGATATCTTCACCATAAATCAAATGAATAATGAGCTGCTCCACAGCTACGTGGAATGATTCCAGCGGGAAAGGATGATGCAGTACAATATCCCTTAAGACTGGGCCACCGCGGCATTCGCAAATGATTTGAATGCCAATAGCTTGGATGCCTCAAGAAAGTTTAATGAGAGCTTGAGGGAGTTCCCGACCAAATGCTAGAATAAAGTGAACAACAGGTACAATGCCAATATGGGGATAAAAGATCACCTCAGGGCTGACACTTGGATAGAGGTCAGAGGTAAGATGTAAGATAAAACCAGAAATGTTATCCCGTTTAGGTAAAGAGACCCGAGAGGTTGGTACAATCCATACTCAACTCACCCATCTCCGAGAAGAAATGAGAGGACAAACAGGTTGTGAGATGACCAAAGTCAACCTAGTAAAGATAGGGAAATTCCACAAAGGAAGTCGACAAATAAGTCGGGTCCATCGAGCATGGCGTCTGACAATTTCAATGTGGAGGTTGGAGAGTTGGTCATGGCAATGAAAAATATGAAGAAAGTAATATCTCCATTAGCAACACGATCCAACCCAAATAAGTGGGACATGGAATTTGGTTTGAGTTTCACGGGATCCCGAGGCATTTAACCGAAGATTGCAAACATATGCGCTACGAGGTGACAGACTTGTTGAGCAGAGGATACCTAAAGGAATTCTTTAGCAGTCGGTCCAAATATGCCCGAGAAAAGGTAACTGGGACTTCATGGGAACATCTGGCACAACCGGGAAAGATCAATATGATTATCGAAGGGGAAATAATAAGGGTGGTATCTCAAAGGCTGCGAGATGGGGGACTATCCCCCTCCATAAAAAGAGAAAGAGATGATCTTGAAGATCCTATCACGTTCAGTGGGAAAGAGAGGAGAAGCATCGAGCGCCCATTCACCGATGCACTGGTAATATCTATCCAAATCTTTAATTTTAAAATTAAGTTTGTGCTTGTTGATCTAGTAAAACTGTAAAAGTAGTGCAACTCCGCATTCTCAATGAGATGGAGCTTCCAGAATGAGTGATCCCGGTGATCAAGATCTTGACGGGATTAAACATGTCCATATAAACAACCTAGGGACAAATAGAGCTAACCACCAATGTGGAGGAGGTCTCTTTAAAGGCGTTGTTCAACGTCCTTGAGAAAGAAATAGCCTACAATTTGGTGATCAGGAGACCTTGCGTGTATTCCATAAATCTGGTCCCATCTACTTTTCATCAGTTCATGAAGTTCCCAACGCCGTAAGGGATCGCTGAAATTTGGGGAGACTAAGAACACAATCAAGGGAACATGACCCTGGTGGCCATAAAAGATGAATAGGCTGAAAGAGACCACTAGCAATTATAGGTGCCCGACCTCAGTACTAGATCAATGGTCGGACGTAAATAAGAGCAAACAAAAAACCCATCCCTAAAGGAATTGCTAAATAGAATACTTAGGGGATTTGTCACACTAGAAGAAACAGACGCAGAGAGAACCACGACGGAGGACCTTGATCTAACCGTGTGTCGTCCGGACCTTCCTAAACAACAGGTATATCTAGGCTCGAGCTTGGATATTACAGATGTTCCCTCAAAGTTAGCCATTTATAAGCTGAGTGTGAACCCAAATTATCAGCCCATTAAACAAAAAAGGAACCCGGTGTCGGCTGAACATAGCTAGTTAATCAAAGATGAAGTAGCCTGATTCATCAAATTGGGAGCAGTTCAAGAGGTGAATATCCTGCCTGGCAGGCTAATGTAGTGGTACTTCCTAAAAAGCCTGATAATTTCCAAATGTGTTTAGATTTGAAAGACCATAATAAGACATGCCTGAGGAGCTCGTAACCCATGCCCCATTTAGTCAAAATTATCGATGCATGGCCGGGAATAAATTACTCAGCTTCCTGGATGTTTTCTCAGGGTTTTACCAAATATGGTTAGACTCGGGGAACCAGGAAAAGAATTAATTAATCACGGAGCATGGAACCTACTATTGTAATGTCATGCCCTTTGGCTTAAAGAATGTAGGGACCACCTTCCACCAGTTGACCAACCAGATGTTTCAATATCAGTTGGGTTAGAGTGTGGAGGTCTATTTAGATTACATAATTGTTACGTCCCTGGAAACAGAGGAACACATAAGATATTTGTAGGAAACATTAGAGATTATCCACAAATACAACCTTACGCTGAACCCAGAGAAGTGCATCTTCTGAGTAGGATTAGAGAAATTCTTGGGGTTTATAGTATCAAACAGATATATTGAGGCCAATTCGGATCACATTCTAGCAATCGACCAAATACCACACGTACTTAATAATGCTAGAGAGGTACAACAACTGACTAGGAGAATAACGTCATAGTGAAGGTTTATATCGAGATCGTCCAAACGAGGCCGAAATTCTTCAACGTGCTAAAAAGGAAAAAAGACTTCAAGTGTACCCCAAAATGTCAACAGGTGCTAAGAAACATGAAAAGGTACTTATCAAATACATCGCTACTCACGAGGCCTGAGGTAGGAGAGCCCCTGTTGATTTACTTGGTGATTTACGAGACAGTGGTAAGTGTTGTGCTAGTCCAAGAGGATAAATATATGTAATCACCTATCTATTTATCCGTAAGGATTTATCCGAGGCCAAAATTTGTTACTCTCCATCTTAAAAACCTAGCCCTGGATCTAGTAGCTGCGGCCCAAAAATTGAGACCATACTTTCAATATCATACCATATGTGTAATAACAACCTTCACCTTGAGGAACAACTTGCACAAACCTGAACCTTTGGGTAGGATAGCAAATTGGTCTATCGAAATATGCGGGTACGATATTACTTATCAGCTTGGGACTGTCATCAAGTCACAAGCCTTAGCTGACATCGTGGCTGACTACAGTCTGGGCATGATGCCCTTTGCCTAAAAAAATGGTCTAGGATTTCAAGACCATATCTAGATAATGGGTTATGTATACGTATGTGGCTACAAACATAAAAGGCATAGGGTTGGAGATTGTTCTGGTTACCCCATCGGGGATAACAATCAAGAAAGCTATTAAATGTGTATTTTTGACTAATAATGAGGCTGAGTATGTGGTCGCAATTTCAAGTTTAGAATTAGCTAGAGGGCTCAAAGCCGAGAATGTAGAACTAAAAGGTGACTCTCAACTAGTCATTAATCAAATCCTCAGAAAATATGAGACCAAAGATGGTCGGATGCAGGAATATCTAAACAAAGTCATGACATTTTTGGCTCATTTCAAACAATGGAGGCCATGTAGATTCCTCGAGATATTAACATTGAAGCGAATGCTCTCCCTATTTGGGTTCTTTGTCCAGGATGACAGGGGCGAAATTGAAATCCACAGTCCACCTCCTGCATTCCCTCTTGTACACTAGCTTGCACGAAGTAAATTCTACCAGTTTAACATAGGACTGGTGGAATGACATCGTTAGTTATTTGTAGAATGAGACTTTTCCTAAAGACAGTAAAGTCGTACGAGCCTAAAGGGTTAAAGTCACACGATACTGCATGTATGAAGTAGAGTCATATTGAAGATCATACCTCGTTCCCCTAGCTAAGTGTTTGGGACCAACAAAAGCTGAGTACGTGATGAAGAAAATACATGAAGGTAGCTGCAGAAACCATTCCAGATATGATTCACTAGTTAGAAATATCATAAGGGTCAGATACTATTTGTCCCGGATGGAGGAAAATGCCAAAGCATTCATTCAAAGGTGTGACAAGTGTTAGTAACACTCCCTCATGATGCAACCCGAACTACTTCACTAGGTGGTGGCCTCGTGGCTATTCCTAAAATGGGGATTAATATTGTGCGACCACTACTGGGAGCGGTGGCAAAGGTGATGTTCCTACTGGTCTTAACAGACTATTTCTCAAAATGGGTGGAGGCTAAGGCATATAAAAAGATCCGGGAGAAAAATGTGATAGACATCATCTGGAATGACATTATATGCAGGTCCGAGGTGCCAAAATAAATAGATTGTGATTATGGTCAGTAGTTCATAGGAGTGAAGGTTACCAAGTTCCTGGAAAGGCTAAAAATCAAGAGAATTACCTCTTCACTGTATCATTCGTGCGCAAATGGGCAAGCCGAGTCAACCAAAAAAACACTGATCCAGAACATCAAGAAAAAGATGGAGAACACCAAAGGGAATGGATAGAGAAATTACCGAGAGTCTTGTGGGCCTACAAAACTACGGCCAAGACAAGCACCGAAGAAACTTCATTTTCCCTGGTATACGGGGATGAAGCCCTGATATCTATGGAGATCACAGAGCCTAGCCTCCGATACACTCGGACCACTAAAGAGTCCAATAACGAAATTATGGCAGTTGGGTTGGAGCTGTTGGAAGAATAATATGGCTAGTAGCACAAAAGCAAAAGGTTGAAAGGTATTTCAATAGAAAAACAAACTTAAGGCATTTCAAGATCAGATATTACGTCCTCCGAAAATTCACGCTCGCAACTCGGGATGACTGCGCGGGCAAATTGAAGGCCAACTGAGAGGGTTCATACCGGATAGTGGGGATTACAGGCAAGGGATCCTACCAGATCAAAGACATGCACGGAAAGGAGCTACAGAATAGCTAGAATGTCAGCCAATTGAAATGATTTTACCTCAGAAAGGGTAGCAGGTATGATCATATTTCTGCATCATTTACCTTCAGTTAACTTGTTTTCTCTCCCTGACAAGGACTGGCCTTGGAAAAACAATCTCCTTATCCCTAGGGGGAAAATCGAAGATATACAACTCTTTTTTCCTTGACCATGGTTTTGTACCAAGTGAATTTTCCTGGCAAGGTTTTTAACGAGGCAACAATCTAAATGTGTATCACATCCGCCAAACATCACACCGGAAGCTTGGGGAAGCCAACCGAAAGGTTGTAGCCCGACACTAGTCTCCTCGGGAACTCACATTCAAGTGTCTGGGGGATAAGAGTGGGTCCATACAAAATAGTGAGGTCATCAAACATGAATTCTTTTTTAAGATGTAGTATTCCAAACTGAGACTGCTGACAATCAGTGCACTCGTCCGATTTTTCCTTGGCAACGTCTTATGAAGACCTTTTAAAAAATCTTGAATGGGACTATGTATTAATAGGATGTGTCATCCCTCAGAACTTCAAAAATGAAATAAAAATATTCATTTATTCCTCAATTATTGCCAACGAGGCATCCTTTGCTTGTTAATTAAAAAACCTCAGCGGCAAAACCAGACTCGGAAGCCATATGGCTCTGCAAAACGGCTACTACCATATGACACGGCCTTAGAGCCTCCGAGTGTGCAGGTTCCATGAACCTTTGCGCCATTAAATGAGATCGATATGTCCTCCTTATCTGAACCGAAATCAAAGGGCCCTCCTTTATTGCGAATTGGATGTTTAATTCCCAAAATCACAAAAGTGTTTCCAGAAGTGACATGTCCGGATTGGGTTAAGAATGATGACCTCAAACACAAAACACAAAAAATGAAACAAGTGTACAATGGTCATCATATCTTAACTTAATCACCAAAACCTCAAATATGAACATAGTTCTGGTAGACAGGCATAGCGGTTGTTGACACCTAATTTTTACCCTCCAATAATTTTATTTAATTGTTCAGAGTTCTCAAGTCATAGACGGAGTGAAATATACTTTTCCCAAAGCGAATATGATTTTACAAAATTATTCCCAGAGTAATTTTGTCATTTTATTTGACAAAATATTACTTGGTATATTTATTGTATATCATGTCCTAATTTTACATAATTTTTATCATTAATCTTAATTTAAACAACAATTATAAATTTAATTATTTTAAAAGAATTCTCAATATTGAAGGATTAATATTCCGCTCCTCAAATTCAGAAAATTATTAATTAAATACGATAAGAGAATTACACCTCAATTTAAGTCTGGTTTTTAAATTTAAAAGACGTTTGCATGATTTTAATTTTTGTATTCCTCATTAGCATCAAAATTAGACTTAAAATGAATGGATTTGTTTGGCCATTTCTTAATTTAAAATGTGACCACATTTGCAAAATGTGGTCACAATTAATTGAGGCAACATAAAAGACTTGGGCCATTTCCCATTTTAACTAAATTTTCAATTGAGCCCAGTCCAAAGAGGCCCAGGCTCAGCACGGATCGTTCAAAGCCACAAAATTTCTAAAGGCCCTCCGTTTTTCACCCTTTACGCTTGGGTGAGAGCCCTAGCCATATCGAGTTCATGTCTTTGCCAAAAATGGTGAGACCAGCATGTACCTTAGTTTTGCGCAGAGCCATAGGAGCAGGAAATGGCAAGAGCATTAATGGATTTTGTCATTTTGCACCAACACAACACCCTAATGCCACCCCCATAAGGTGAGGCTACCCCTTTACGCACTTTGTTTTTCTTGATTCTTTTTAATGTTTTCTTGTCGGATTTAATTTCAAATATTGGATTCTTATATGTTGAAGAATGAATTGGAGGGAAAATTCCCCCCAAATACAGTTCTCCCACACCGAATTTATACCACTGCTAGGGTTTGAGTTGAAGACTATAAATATACACCCTTCTCCTTCACACTGAGGGGTCTGAAACTTGATTATTAAGCATTTACATTGATTGAAAGCTTTAATTAAGTTTAAATTGGTTAATTTGACTTAAGTTGGGATCCAAACCATTTTGGGTAACCCACATCTAGTTTAATTTGCCTTTATTTTCTAAAACATTTTCATTTTTTCGTATGATTTGTGATCTCGAACTTCGATCTTTCAACGGCCTACACACAAGGTAAACACATTTCCTTTTTGTTGTTTTGTTTAATTCAAAGTATGTAAATTGTATTGTGTGTTTATGTGCTTATTAAGCATCTTAAAAGTATGGTTAGTTATTGTTTGAGATTATAAGGTTAAGTATTAGCATGTTTAGTGTTTCATTAATATGACTGTAAAGCGTTTAGTTAAACTATGTATTGTTTGTGCTCATTAAACCACTTATTAGTAAGTTTGATTGTTTAAATCATTGTTAGTGTCCATTAGCATATATGTTTGTGTGTGATTAAGTATATAGATGTTTAATTTGTTTGTTTAAGGCTGATTTGATTAATATACGAGTCATTTAGTTAACTTAATACCTAGTTTAAGATTTATTTGATCATATGAGATCTGTTTGTATGGCCTTAAGTGATTAGTATGTGAGTTGTGATCTGTTTTTACCAATTTTTGGCAGTTTGTGGCAGCTTAGTGTGTTCTGTATTTGTGTGTACACTTAGAACTAGCATGTAGGTTGAAAAAAATTCTTGGGTTTACTTAATGATAATACTATGCTGGTCTTTTATATGCTGTTGTTTGCTCATTCCTTTACCCTAATTAAGGCTTAGTTGAACATGTGTAACTCAAACCTCTAAGTTTGATTACCTGATATGTGTGTGTAATCAGTATATGCCTATCATAAGGATCCTCTTCTTTGTCCCATAAAAATGTAAACACCTTTGTGTGATTTAGTGATTCGGCCTTAGTTGTATGCTTTCTGTTGCTTGTTTTGGTTTCATTTGCCATGTGTAGTTCTAAACCATGTCTATATGTTCTGCCCAGTTTTTAACTCACATGTGCTATTAGTTTGAATGAGACCCTAGGTCTGGACGAGTTATTTGTTTTAACATTAGGATTTGTTCTTTCCTATTTGGTGTGGTTATAATCTTACTCAAGTTGTGGTGACATTGTCTACTTCCCAAACTGTGAATTGTAGTTTTCTTGGGAAGAATTTGGTTAGGAAATAGGGGTATATATCCATGATACATAGTCATGATTGAGTTTCTTCTTTAAATTTCACTCTCGTGTGCTTGCCTAAAGAATGCCATGATATACATCTGATAAACAAGCTATATACATTACAAATATGTTAACACATCAGGTGTATGTAAACATGTATTTGTATACTGCCTATGCTTTGTTATGATACAAATAATCTATTGGGCTTAGCCCACGTCTGTGCTTATTTGCTTCCTTCATATGACTATGGTCTTTGGGCCTAGCCCACTGTTGGTGTCTTATTCTTTTCCTTATGCATTGCTGATGGTTTGGGCCGGTCAAATTGTTTTGAATTAAGTTCTCTTTGTTGTGGGATATTTATTTTGTTTATTTCATGAATCAATTGAATGATGAGTCAAATATATTAGTTTTTGCTACATTGTCATCATTCTATTCAGACGAGTCTGATGCATTTCACAATTGGCCGATTGGGCTGCTGCCTAATTAAATGAATTCTGATCAAGTTTGATTAGCAAGGAAATCTAATATTTGCACGAAGGCCTATCTATGGATGAAAATAGCCAACTGGTGGATTCTGGTAGGCCCACCGGCCTAAACCTTCCTTTTCATTTTATATCATTGTTGTATATATATGAATTTGTTGTAAATAAACTACTTTGATATTATTGGAACCTATTTATTGCTATAATCTAGGATAGGCAAACGATATGTAGATCATTTTAGTTTAGATCGCCAATAAATCATTTTCAGAACTTATTTAAATCGGGATTTGAATAAGAGGAACTGTTTTGGGTACCAAAGAGGTTGTAAAAATTGGAAAATGAGTTACTGATTTTCAAGAGTTAAAATTGGACTGATTTAGATGACAAAACTTGGACTTTATTTTAAACTAGGGCTTTGCATTTTAAAACTGGAACAGACTGATCAAAAGGGACATGGAATTTGGTCTGAGTGACTTGAAATCTGATAAATGGGCTGCTGAAATGTAGACTTAGAATTGGGCTGAAAATCGATATTTTAAGTTAAGTTTATGGCTAAGCCCAATCACTGGAATTGTGATTCCAAAATTACCTATCTTGGACTTGGGTTAATAATGAGGGTCTTTGCACAAAATTAGAATATGATTGGACTTTGGGAAAGTATAGCATGCAAAAAGGAGACAAAGAAAACCTATGTGGAGTTCTACTCAAATTCGCATTTGAGTATTTTTAGTCCAAAATGAAATTGACAAAACTACCCCGTGCATACTATTTTTGGTGGAAGTTTAACTCTTTGTTTTAAAACAAAACCTTAATTTTGAATAAATGAAAATCACAAGTTTTTTTGCAAATTTTTAAACCTTAAACAATTTAAATCACTTTAAAGCATGCTAAAGAACTCCAAAGTGCCGAAATTCGAACTCTTCACTTTAAAGCATGCTATTTGGATTTGCTAGAGGGCTTCAAAGTGTCAAAATTCAAACTCTTCAATGGCATGGGAAACCCCAAAGTTCATCGGAGGGCTTACTACGACCAGTTGGTCAGCGCCAAAGGAAGTGAGGCACTGATAATGAGGCTTTTCAGCCGAAGCCTCATAGGCGAAGCATCTGAATGGTTCACAACGCAAGATATTCATCGTTGGGACTCATGGGAAGAAATGGAAAAAACCTTCATGGATAGATTCTGCTTCAACATGGAAAATGTGTCTGATCGCTACTCTTTGGAAAAGATTAGACAAAAAAACTACTGCGAATATGCAAGTATGGAGGGTTTTTTTTCTCCTTCGATAGTGTTGGATTGGAAGAGTCAGCCCGAGGGTCTGAAGCCGCCCGAGTGTAGACTCGAATGAGTGAGGAAGAATCAGTTTTAGCTTTCATCCAATCTACGGAGTTGGACTGCTATGACGAAATGTTAGCTATGGTCGGAAGACCATTCTCCGATTTAGTCAAAATGGGAGAGGCCATAGAAAATGGACTTAAGACTAGAAAAATTATCAACATTGTCAACAAAGCTAGCACAACAAGTTCCACCCACAAGAAAGAAAAAAAAGGACGTGAGCAAACATGTCTCACACCCCCATCCTGAGGAGTCACAAAAGAGAAGGATCACAGTCATCCTTTAATGTATACCAATCTCCTCCTCCGAGCAATTACATGCCATCACCCTACAGCCCTGTGTAAGTATATTACGCACTGCCGAACTACCAAGCTCCACCAAAAAACTACCAAACACCTATACCTAACTACCAAGCTCCATCTCCAAATTATCATGTTCTTGCACCTGCGTATCAAGAACCACAAAATCACCATAATCAGCTGTCTTTGGCTATATACGACTTCCCACGTCTGAACTTTGAGAAAAAGCCTCCTCCGATGTTCACTCTACTTCCAGAAATGTGAACCAGTCTGTTCTCTAAATTAAACATCATCGGTCTAATAAAAATGGTGCCGCCAAATCCTGCCAACCTAGAGAGTCTCTTCTACAGACCTGACCAAACTTGTGCTTACCGTTCCGGAGGAATGGGCACACAACGGAAGATTGCATTAATATAAAGCACAAGTCGCAAGATTTAATTAACAAACGTGAGATAGTTCTAGAGGCCGTCGTGCCACATGTGGATACAAACCCTCTCCCAAATCATAGTACCAACCACTCCACATGATAGAATGAGATGAACACTGAGTGGTATGCCAATCATTGGCCCAAGATGGTATTGAAAGCCTAGAGCGCACGGTCGCTTCTCTCACACTGTAAGAAAGTCCAATTTTTAAGATACTGATCCAGCTTCAAAGAAGCCATATGTGATCCAGATACCACAAGTAGTCATTATGGCTCCCAAAATGGAATTTGCAGCCATCGTTCAAGGAATGACGTTGACCATGGAGATTCTACACTCCCGAAAAATCGGCGCAAGAAGCGCCTCAAAAATAAAACAATCAAAGAAGTCCCATCACAGATGGGGAGGCCAAGGATTTTTGGCGCAGGATGCAGCCAAAAGATTACTCCATTGTTGAACACTTATAGAAAACATTAGCCAAAATCTTGGTGATATCATTGTTTTTTAGCTCTATAGAACATCGTCCAGCCCTGATGAAGACATTAGATAAAGTCCACGTTCCAGCAGGGACAAGTAGTGAAACATTGGCCAACATAGTAAGCCACGTCATCAAGGCACATCAGATTTCATTCACTACTGATGAATTGCCAATAGAAGGAACGACTCATAAAAAGACCCTCTACATCACCATCAAGTACAGAGGCAAGGTGATCTCTCGAGTACTTATCGATAATGGGGCTATGCTTAACATATGCCCCGAGTCCACATTGAAGAAACTAGGCTATGACATTGGAAAAATACACCAAAGTCATACCAATGTAAGAGCATCTAACAGTGCACAACGTGATCTCATAGGAAAGGTGGATCCCAACATAAAAATGGGACCCGCCATGTACACCACATACTACCAACTTATGGACTTCAGTGCCAACTACAATCTCCTACTGGGAAGACCATGGATACATATGGACAAAGTTGTGCCATCATCTCCCCACCAATCATTGAAATTTGTCTGGAAAGACCATGGAGTGGGTAGTATTCACAACTATCCCACAACAATAGAAGCAATCCTGAGGATACGGACTTCCATATAGTAGAACTTGTAAGATCTGCCCATCAAGGGGATGATGAAAAAATCATGATATCGCCGACCTACAAGATGGTCGCTGCAACTATGCTCCAGAATGGGTTCGATCTAGGCAAAAGTCTAGGACGAGAGCTCAATGGCATTCAATAACCTATGTCAATTTCGGGTAATGAGTATCACTTTGGCCTTGGGTACATACCAAGCTCCGCATAAGTCTCTAAGGCAAGTATCGCTCTTTACTTGTAATCGCATTTCATTCACTTGTAACCACATTTTTCTTTTGCTTGTAATCATACTTCTTTAATTGTAATTACATTAGAAAAAACAAATATTCCATGTTATGAACTATGAGAGGATCTGATTCCAAAATGAGGATACGTAGGCGTCCATTTCAGACTCGGTTGCATTATTATCAAATCTATCATTCCTAATATGAACTACGCAATGACCTGATTTTCAAAAAATGAGATACGTAGGCATCCAATCAGACTCAGTCGCACCACTACAAAAATCAACCAACTCTATTTTCGAACTACGTTTCGACCTGATTCCCGAGATGGGATATGTAGGCACTCTTCGAGCTCGATCGCACCAAATCAAAAAACAAAGAAACCCTTAGAAATCCTTAGAGACATCAAGAGTTCGAAGGATCGTCTCACAACGTATAAAATGGGACAGAATTTTTGAGAGTATCTCAAAAATTCCATCAACGACATCGACACAAGAGTCGACCAGTCTTAAATCCGCAACGGGGGCCGAATTTTTTAGTCTCTCAAAAATTCCTTTAAACACAAATTGCCATGAGAGTCAGCTAATCCAAACCTGCAACTGGGGTAAATTTTTTAGGGGGACTCAAAATTTCACCAGAGACAGACAAAGAGCATACGAAGAGTGCCTAAGACGGTCGAAGAACTTTTCTCAAAGTGTACATGTCATGACATGAGTTACCAATATTTTAGATATATAAAATATTTTAGTCAAGATTCTTTTTTCTAAAATATTTTCAAATTTTTCTATTCAAAATAACTTCTCTCATTACACCGAGACTGAAAGAGAGGTCAAAAGGAGAGAAACGGAGAAGCAACACCAGTAGGAGTCGGCGACACGGATCAGCCCCATAGGAAACTAACATTCTTTTTATGATTGCAGGTCATCCTAAATGTCGTCAGAAGGACGGTGGTTCTTTTCTACTAACTCGATTGTTCATTGGATGAAGCAGATACAACATAAAGACACTCTGACACCGGAAGACAGCCGCCAGGCTTCGAGAACCACCGATGAAGCAAAGACACAACACTGGACCCGAAAGCCACAGTTAGAGAAAAATGCCACAAGAGCAAAAGTAAAAAGGTGCAACCTGGCTGGTAATCTGGAAAAACAACGAAGAAAAAATAATCCAGCTATGAGAGCTGCATTAAAAAGTCTGAATGATGTAAATCTGGTCGGAAGACCGCAGTCTTCATTCAAAAGTCAAAGTGATGTAATTTCAATTGAAAGGATGCAATATTCACTCCAAGCGTTGAATAATGTAAATACGGTAGAAAGGCTGTAGTCTTCATTCAAAAGTCAGAGTGATGTAATTCTAGTCGAAAGGCTACAATATTCACTCCAAGCGTCAGGTGATGTAATTTCGGTCAAAAAGGTTGCAGTCTTCACCCTAAAGTCTGAATGATGTAAATCCGATCGGAAGGCCGCAAACTCAGTTCAAAAGTCAGAGTGATATAATTACAGTCGAAGGCTGTAGTATCCATTCCAACTGTTAGGTGATATAATTCCGGTCAGAAGGCCACAGTCTTCATTCAAATATCAAAGTGATATAATTACAGTTGAAAGGCTGCAGTAATAAATCTAAGCGTCGAACGATGTAAATTCGAAAGGAAGGTTTTAGTCTTCATTCAAAAGTCAGAGTGATGTAATTCCAGTCGAAAGGCTGTAGTATTCACTCCAAGCATCAGGTGATTTAATTCCATTCAAAAAGGTTCCCGTCTTGACCCTAAAGTCATAATGATATAAATCTAGTCAGAAGGCTGCAATATTCATTCAAATGTTAGAGTGATGTAATTACAGTAGAAATGCTATAGTATTCACTCTAAGCATCAGGTGATGTAATTTTGGTCAAAAGGGCTGCAGTCTTCACCCCAAAGTCCGAATGATGTAAATCCGGTCGGAAGGTCACCGTCTTCATTCAAAAGTCAGAGTGATGTAATTCCAATCGAAAGGATGCAGTATTCACTCCAAGCGTCATGTGATGTATTCTGGTCAAAAAGGTTGCAGTCTTCACCCCAAAGTCTGAATGATGTAAATCCAAACGGAAGACCGCAGTCTTCATTCAAAAGTCAGAGTGATGTAATTCTGATCGAAGGGCTGCAGTATTCACTCCAAGCATCAGGTGATGTAATTTCGGTCAAAAAGGTTGTGGTCTTCTCTCCAAAGTCTGAATGATATAAATCTGGTTGGAAGGTCGCAGTCTTCATTTAGAAGTCAGAGTGATGTAATTCCAATCAAATGGCCATAGTATTCACTCCAAGAATTAGGTAACGTAATTTTGATCAAAAAGGTTGCAGTCTTCACCCAAAAGTCCGAATGATTTTCAGTCAGAAGGCTACAGTTTTCGTACAAAATTCAGATTGATATAATTCTAGTCGAAAGGCCGCAGTATTCAGTCCAAGCATCAGCTAATGTAATTCCAGTCAAAAAGGTTACAGTATTCACTCCAAATTAGGATTATGTATTTTCGATCAAAGGGTCGCAGTCTTCATTCCAAAATCCAGAGTGATGTAATTCCAGTCAAGTGGCTGCAATCTTCACCCCCAAAGTCCGAATGATATAAATCCTGTCAAAAGCCACAGTCTTTGTTTTAAGAGTCAAATTGCATGCTGAGATGGCCATTCATACAAATATTTCTGAGGAGGCCATTCATATAAACTACATGTCGAGAGGGTCATTCATACAAGATGCATGCCGAAAGGTCCATTCACACACGAGCCAAATGATGTCAGAAGTGGCATCCGTTCCAAAAAATATTACGTCACAGAGTTAACAAAATCACACCAGTAAGTCCACAGAGACAACAGAGCCAGACGGTGTCGCAATGGTTTTATACATAAGGGATATTCTTTTCGGGCCACCGAGTCGAACTACAAGTGACCTGATTTCCGAAATATGGAGATATGTAGGCTACTCAATCTCAAAGGATCAGCCATATTCCAACAAAATCATTTCAAAATTTTCTGATTTGATTCTTTCTTTTTATCAGCTTTTTAGTAGTTTAATCGAGTCAAACTATAGATGGCATGAATTCTCATGCAACTTGAGATATGTAGGAAATCCAGAAAACAATGTCTGGCCACAATTTTCAAAAAATTACATAAAAATGAGAAGTAATTTCCTATTGGTCGGCTAAAAACTAAGTCTGTCAAATTTCGCTTCTTAGGGATGGTCTAGCCATCCCCGAACAACAAAGCGGAAGTTGTTGACACCTAATTTTATCCTCCAATAATTTTATTTAATTTTTCAGAGTTCCTGAGTCACATAAAAAAGAAATAAACTTTTCACAAAGCGAATATGATTTTACAAAATTATTCTGAAAGTATTTTGTCATTTCATTTGATAAAATATCACTTGGTATATATATATATATATATTGTATATCATGTCCTAGTTTTATACAATTTTAATCATTAATCATAATTTCAGAATTTTAAACAACAATTATAAATGTAATTATTTTAAAAGAATTCTCAATATTGAAAGATTAATGTTTCGCTCCGTCAAATTCAAGAAATTGTTAATAAATATGATAAGGGAATTACACGTCAACTTTAAGTCTTGTTTTTAAATTTAAAATATGTTTGCATGATTTTAATTTCTTTATAAAAAATGGTGAGATCAGCGTGTATCTTGGTTTTGCGCAGAGCCACAAGAGCCGAAAATGGTAAGATAATTAATGGTTTATTCCATTTTGTACCAACACACCACCGTAACCCCACCCCCATAACGTGAAGCTACCCCTCTGCGCACTTTGCTTTTTCTGATTCGCTTTACCAGTTGCTTGTCCGATTTGATTTCAAATATTGGATTCCTATTGGTTGAAGAAGGAATTAGAGGGAAAATTCCCCCATAAATTAAATTCTCCCACACTGAATCGACACCACTGCTAGGGTTTGAGTTTAACCCTATAAATATACATATTTCTCCTTCACATTGAGGGATCCGAAACTTGATTATTAAGCATTCACATTGATTGGAAGCTTTAATTAAGTTTAAATTGGTTAATTTGACTTAAGTTGGGATTCAAACCATTTTGGGGAACCCGCATCTAGTTTAATTAGCATTCAAATTCTAAAATCTTTTCCTTTTTTGTTTGATTTGTGAACTCGATATCTTTGGAATGAAAAACAAGCTCAAACTTTGACCTTTTGGATGCCTCCACACAAGGTAAACACATTTACTTTTTGGTTTCTTATTTAAATTAAAGTATATAACTTTTTGGTTTCTTATTTAAGGTTGATTTTGTTAATATACAGGTCATCTAGTTAACTTAATACCTAGTTTAAGGTTTATTTGATCATATGAGATCTGTATGTATGACATTAAGTGATTAGTATGTGAGTTGTGATCTGTTTTAACCAATTTTAGGCAGTTTGTGGTAGCTTAGTGTGTTTTGCACTTGTGTGTACACTTAGAACCAGCATGTAGGTTGACAAAAATGCTTAGGTTCACTTAATGATAACACTATGTTGGTCTTTTGTATGCTACTGTTTACTCATTTTTCTACCCTAATTAAGGAGTAGTTGAACTTGTGTAAGTAGAACCTCTAAGTTGGATAACATGCTATGTGTGTGTAGTCAGTATATGACTATCTTAAGTATCCTCTTCTTTGTCCCATGAAAATGTATACCTTTGTGTGATTTAGTGATTCAGCCTTAGTTGTATGCTTTGTGTTCCTTGTTTTGGTTTCATTTGCCATGTGTAGTTCTAACCATGTCTATTTATTCTGCCCAGTTTTTAACTCACATGTGATATTAGTTTGAATGAGACCCTAGGCCTAGACTGGTTATTTGTTTTAACTTTAGGATTTGTTCTTTCCTGTTTGGTGTATGTATAATATAACTCAAGGTGTGATGACATTGTCGACTTCCCAAACTGTGAATTGTAGTTTTCCTGGGATGAATTTTGTTAGGAAACAAGGGTATATATCCATGATACATAGTTATGATTGAGTTTCTTCTATAAATTTCATTGTGTGTACTTGCCTAAAGAATTACATGATATATATGTGATATACAAGCTATATATAGTCCAAATATGTTAAAACATCAGGTGTATGTAAATATGTATCTGTATACCGCCTATGCTTTGTTATGATACAACTAATCTATTGGGCTTAGCCCATTGTTGGCGTCTTATTCTTTTCTTCCTTCATATGACTATGGTCTTTGGGCCTAGCCCACTGTTGGCATATTATTCTTTTCTTTATGCTCTGCTGTTGGTTTGGGCCGGTCAAATTGTTTAGA
The DNA here is from genome assembly GCA_034509755.1 of Anisodus tanguticus. Lineage (NCBI taxonomy): Eukaryota > Viridiplantae > Streptophyta > Magnoliopsida > Solanales > Solanaceae > Anisodus > Anisodus tanguticus. The sequence continues at coordinate 41,814,496 of CM067540.1, read as the reverse complement.
ATTAAGTTCTCTTTGTTATGGGCTATTTATTTTGTTTATTTCATGAATTAATTGAATGATGAGTCCAAGATACTCTCTAACTTGGGCTTTTGTTTTTCCCTTGTGTGTTTTTGTTGTATTGCTACGAAGGGCCCATCATTCTATTTAGATTAGTCCAATTCATTTCACACTTGGCCCATTGGGCTGAGGCCCAATTAAATTAATTCTGATCAAGTTTGATAAGCAATGGAAGCAAATATTTGCACGAAGGCCCAACTATGGGTGAAAATAGCCAACTGGTGGGGCTTCGGTAGGCCCACCGGCCTAAATCTTCCTTTTTCATTTTATATCATTCTTGTATATATGTATGTGTTGTAAATAAACTACTTTGATATTATTGGAACCTATTTATGGTTATAATCTAGGATAGGCAAATGATACATAGATCGTTTTAGTTTAGATCGGCAATAAATAATTTTCAGAACTTGTTTAAATCGAAATTTGTATAAGAGAAATTGTTTTGGGTACCAAAGTGGTTGTAAAATATGGAAAATGAGTTATTGGTTTTCAAGAGTTAAAATTGGATTGATTTAGATGACAAAACTTGGACTTCTTTTTAAACATGGGCTTTGAGTTTTAAAACTAGAACGGACTGATAAAAAAGGACCCAGAATTGGGCCTGAGTGACTTGAAATCTGATAAATGGACTGCTGAAACTCAGACTTCGAATTAGACTGAAAATCAATTTGTAAGTTAAGTTTACGGGCTAAGTCCAATCACTTGAATTTTGATTCCAAAATTACCTATCTTGGACTTGGGTTAATAATGATGGTCTTTGGAAGACCTTAAGCAATTTAAATCATTTTAAAGCATGCTATAGAACCAGTAGGTCAACCGTATAAAACGGATCCTTAATACCGGGGTGGAAAGACCTTTCCCGGGGGATCACCAGAACCCTTACCTTGACTCTGGTTTAGATAGGATTTTTCAATGAATTTGAATAAACCCTTTCACATTGGTTTTCCTAATTTACCTATAAATTAGGTGGCGACTCTAAAACAATTATCCAACTTAGAGCACCATCTAAACTCTTAGTAGCTCTTATGCGCTCACCCACGTAAAAAGCAAAATGTAATAGCAGTCACGCCCTGACGGTTAAGTGTTAAATTAAAATCCAACAGATTGTTTATAACCATAATTTTTGTAATAACAAAGCACATGTCAAAGTGTAAAAATAATAAATCAAGGTTGGGAACAAACGGGCAAATACTATTAACCAACCAAAAGCAAGAAGTATGAAGGCTCAGATAAAAACATTAGAAAGGCATAAAGGCCATAAAGAGACGACGAAAAGAGCGTGAAGGCTCAAATAAGAAAAATCAAAAGGGCATGCAGACCCCAAATATCCAATAAAAAAATGGCACACTGGCCTATAATAAATTAACATGGCTAAGTAGAGGGAGCATTTTCATCACTAAAGGATTCGGTAGAGCCATCAGAAGAGGGAGGCGTCTCGTCACGAAGATCATCCATATCTATCTCGGTAGCGCGCAAATCCACCTCTGCATCTATCAAAGCTTAGGGAATGTTGATCCATCCCTCATTCACCCCTTGGAGAATCTCGTGGAAGGTATGAAAAATAGCATAATCCCGGAGCAATGTGGCCCTACATTGGTCAGTTGCCGGTGAAGCCCCGGGTGATGGTTGCGAGCCCTAAGATGGGCGTGAGAAGCCTATAGTGCTTGCATCTGTCCCCAGGCATTATCACGATCTGCTTCAACCCGAGCTAGCTTTTCCTGCAGTAGTTGGTGAGTTGTGGTCGTGTGTTGGAAAGTGTCTTCCCTATCTGTCAGAGCCTGATTGGCCTTCTCCCACTGCAGTCCTATAATGTCCCTCAAGGCCTAAAGATCTTGGTTCTATGATTGGAGTGTGGAGAGGTCATCCCGGAGGTGCTGGTTCTCAGCCGTCAGCCTCTTCACTTGACAAGATGAAGACAAAGCCATGCTCCTAACAAACTCAATGGCAGAGGAAGCGGCAGCACCATAAGAAAGAAAGAAATAAAATGAGCAGTCTTAGTACTCAATCTCACTCTGAAGAAACAACTGTAGAAAGAAAGAAAAAGTTCGACTTACTTGAAGAAACATATCGGCCAGATAGGATAGGGAAGCCTCCAGTACAAGGTCAGGGCTATTAGTAGGTGGCGGTGGAACTGAAGGTCCCATGCCCACATTACTCAGTGAAGCCTCGCCACCGCCCACACCCTCGGGCTGCTCTTCACTGTCTTGTCAGAAAGAAGGCACCAGAAGGTCCCCAAACCCACGATGACATCATTAGAAGGGATCCTCATGTCCCCAGAAATAACAGCCCCTCCTTCATCATCATCGACGTTCACAACGCCCTGCATCACCTTCTTCCAGGAACCGAGGAATTGGCAACACGTTCTCATGCAATATTCGATCCCCCTGGAGGAGGAGGTATAACACCAACCGAGGTCCGTGCTTCTTGTTTTTCCTAGCCTCCACAGCTTCCTAGGTAATACAAGCAAGGACATCCTCTCTAGAGGGCATTTTCTTGGTGGATAACCCTCGAACAGAAAGGTTTTACATGTGCATAAGAAGTCAAAAATCATGTCAAAAAGGTATGGGTAGAAAATAAGTGGTGTTAGGGAGAAGAAGAACTTACCATGGCTTCTAGCCCTCCATCGATCTGCAAAGATGCCCCTCCACGTCCGTTTAATGTTTTTGGATGCATGCAAAATGCCCATTACCCCAGGAGTTCTGGTTGAATCGGGGCCACTGGAAAAACATGGACGACAAAATTAGAAGTAATGCTCAAAAGAGAAAAGAGGATATAATACAGAAAGAAAGAAGATGGATGCTTACATGTGTTATTACATTACTCTGGAAAGAGACCAGGAATGATGTTGTAGGGGCGGTTGGTGCGAATCATTACAAACCAATTACACCACCCCCAGTCGTGATCATCCTCAACACTGGTGATGATGCCTCGGGAGCCTCAAAAACTAAATTGATCATCCTTCAATGGAATACGCGAGAGGAGTAAGGATAGATCAGGTATTCTAAGGTAAAGGGAAGCCCTGCAAGGTCCTCTAAGAACTGCAGGCAACGAACAACTCTCCATGTTTAAGGGGCTAACTGCCCCAAATAGACACTGTAATGGCGGTAAACTACATTTATCACTTCGTGAATGTGTAGGCCAAAACCAATCGTAAAAGGGTAAGTATATGTCATAGACATGATCGGGACATGCCGAGATATACTAGCATTAACAGGAGGGGGCAATACCTCAATCTTCGATTTCCATTGGCAATCAATATGAACCTGAGAAATTGTGGACTCGTTAATCAGAGAGGTTATCTTCTCAACAAGCTCATTCTGATGACTGGCACGAAAGTCTGTGTCATAATTTAAGTTAACCAGAATGATATCAGCGGTCGCAGAGCCCAGATCTATCACCTGAGTAGCAGATGAGGTTGTGTCCCGATAGCGAGAAGAGATAGTAGAGGCATTGCTCAATTTCTCCCTAAGATGGGCAATGGGCCAGCCATCAGATGATGAAGAAGACATTGTTTGAGGATTTTTAGAGCAGAAGAAATATTGGGTGCAAGGAAGAAGAAGGCTTAGAGAAAATGTGAGGAAAGAAGGTGGGGGTTGCCCGCTTAAATATCCAGAAGAGGCAATCATTAGCCTCAGAAAGTGAAGCAGCGTGCCTAGTAAGAAAATATCAATTGTTGTCTCTGAAGAGGCATCACCGAATGGGTGAAAGGATGGATTAAATATTGTACTGACAAAACGTCTAATCATGGGAATAATGGCCACATTTTGACTGAGTTCCCGCGTAAGGTATAAAATGAGCAGACTTTTACACTTCCCAAGCTCATGACATGAGGGTTCTAGAAAGTGGAGGACTATCTGTATTAGTATAGAATACATCTGGGGGGGGGGGGGATCAGCATATCCGAAGGCTCAGAGGACCCAGAGAAGCCCTACAACTATTCCTCACTCCCATCAACTCATATCACATCTGTTAGTCTCTATTAGAGTGTCGCGGCGCGCGACGTCAGTTGGGTCACATCATCTTAACTTTATGGCTAGAAAAGTCTAACCTTGGCTTATATATGTATAACTTAGGAAGGAAGAAAGGGGATCTTGCTCACTTTGTGACCCTAGCACTACTATTTTCTCTAAGGCAATATTATCTCTATTTCCAGGCAATAGACACGGAGATCCATTATTTCACTTATTTTTCTTACTTGAATCATGGCTTATTTATTTTCTTGTATTACTTGCCACTCACATTCATTTTTATAATTCAAACCGGACTCATTAAAGAGTTTTCCAGATCGGATACAACTCACTTGTCTTCAAACCTTGTAAAATAAATCTCTAATTGATTTGAGTTAATGAAAGGATGTTAAATGGACTTGTTACGATCCTCATTCAATTTTTATGTTTGGCATGAGACGGAGTGTGAATGTAATATATACTAGTTAAACAATATAATCTCCAAGTATAAATAGATTACATAAATCTGTTATAAAAATAAGGTAAACATAATCAAGTAGAAATGGTTTTGAGGCGTGAAAATTTGACTTTCCTTAGAAGACTTTTCAGGATAGTCATGCCCTTTCCCGAACAGATGTGTCTATTCAATTTAAGACTCTTATATTAAAAACTATCTAACAATTTCTCCACTAGTTTGGAATATTTCTTATAATATTGTGCACACCCGAGAGTATCTTATTATAGGTTTGAACTAGGGCTGGCCAGTGGACCGGGATGGCCCGACCCCGACCCGAGCCCGCCCCGGTCCCGCCCCGACCCCGCTTAAAAAAAATAATAATAATAACGGGGGCGGGACTCGAACTCAGGACGGGACGATGTCTCGTCCCGCCAGACCCGAGCCCACCCCAGGCCCGCCTGACCCGAGACTGCCCCGATCCCGTCCTGAGCCCGACCCCGACCCCGCCCTTTTCTCTCCTTTGCAAAAATGACCGTTGCACCAACGGCCATTTTAGATTATGGCCGTTGGCCAACGGCCATTTTAGCCCCCCCCCCCCTCCCTCCCCCAACCCCCCTACCCCTTAATATTTATTTTTAACCCATAAGTTATTATATTTACACTTTAACCCAATGTTTCAACTATAAATAACTCATTTTCTCTTCATCTTTCTCACAAATCTTCCTACAATCTCTCTAATTTCTCAATATATCTCTCTACAAGTCTACATTGCTTGCTAAATATTCAATTTTATTAATTCATTTGGGAATTGGGAGTGAAGTTGGCAACTAGCTTGAGGATCTTCCATCGAGCAAAGTTTCAATTTTCAACCTCTCGATTACACGTCGACGTTACGTCGGCGTTTGGTACATTCGTTCATTCATTAAATTATTATTGTCTGTTTATTTTATTTAGCGCACTTAATTTTATTGTCTTTAATTATTTATTATCGTAATTAAAATGAAAGGATTAAAAGGTATGTTTAAGGGTAAGGGTAAGGGTGCTTCTTCTAGTAGGGGCAACCAGGGCAAGGGTACTTCTTCTAGTCATCTTATTCCTACACATGATGATTTTGTTGATACTCAACATTTTCCTACAATACCATTAGATTTAGACCAGGAGCTATTTTCTGGAACTCAAGAAGACTTTAATTTAGACGATGATCTAGATGATATACCCACTAATGTTGATGACAACACACCCACTAGTGCACCTTCAACTGAAATACCTCTTATTCCCCCTAGTATGAGACGAGGTCCAGCAAAACGACCATTAAAATCAGATGCATGGACATTTTTTGATAGGGACGTAGAGAATCAAGTAGTCATATGTAAAATTTGTAAAAATGTTTTAAAATTTAAAACTGGAAAAGGTCACGGCGGGACGGGGGGTTTAATTAGACACGTAGTAAGTGCTCATCCAGCTAGGTATGCCCAATACCAGGCTTCAAAATCGGGTGCGCAAATGCCCGCTCTATCGGGACAAGGTTCACATACTGATACTGTCCCGGACCAAGTACAGGGCCAAATTAACCCTACGACGGGGGGAATTGTAGGCTCTAAATACAATAAACATAGAGATAGGGAAGCAATATCAAAATTAGTTGCTGTGGAGGGTTTGCCTTTTTCATTTCCTTCATCTCCTGGTTTTATTCATTACATTAGAGATATATATAATCCTGCTTTTAACGGTTTTCCTAGATCAACTGTTAAGAGAGATGTATTTAAATTCGCGCATGAATATCAACAATATTTACGTTTTTCATTATATCATTTTAATGGCAAAGTATCTATCACGTCTGATATAGGTCGTAGTACTAACGGCCATGATTATTTAACTGTAACTTGTCATTGGATAGATTATAAATGGTCTATGCAAAAACGTATTTTAGCGTATAGATATATAGATGATAGGCACACCGGTACTTTTATTGCAGAAATATTTATCAAGTGTGCGATTATTACGGAATTACCGATAAAATTATGACTATTACATTAGATAACGCTTCTAATAACAATTACGCAATTACAATGTTAAAAAATAGTTTAACTCCATCTTTTCCAGACCATTTTCATATAAAATACGCGTGCCATATATATAACTTAATTGTAAAGGATGGTCTATCACTTTTTGAAGACATTCTTAGTAAAATACAATTTGCTATAAACTTTATTTTTAAAAGTAATAAAGTACAACGTAGAAAAGAATATAAAAAAACTTGTCACGATTGTGGACTACCTTATAGAAGAATTCCACAAGAAGTATCCACTAGGTGGAATTCTTTATACGAGCAACTACTTGTTGCTTATGACTATAAATTACCTATAACTTTATTTTTTAACTCTCATAATAAAAGCCAGCTGATATGATTTTACATAGTGATTGGGTAAAAATTTTCGAACTTATTGTATTTTTAGAGAAATTTTTTCAAGCAACAAAAGAATTTTCCGGTATATATTATCCTACTATTTCAACTATGTTATTTTATATAACTCTAATATTTTTATTACTTAGTGAATATATGGAAAACCCAGCTTATAAGGCAGCTATTAAAAAATATTTGTCAAAATTTAAAAATATTTTATTCCTATTCCCTCTATTTATATTATTGGTTCTGTATTAAATCCTACTATTAAAATAGACAGTACTAAATCACTAATTGAAACTATTTACGATTGTATAGAAGTACTACCACCTCCAAGTCCCAAAAATCTAAATCACCCACCACCTATTGAACAAACTAAAGAAGAAGCGGTGTCTAGCGTAGAACACCAATGCAAAAATATATATAGATTTTATCAACAAGAAAATGCTAGTAACTTACCGACTTCCATACCATCTTCTTCATCTTCAACACAACCTCACAAAAGACACATCTTTCGCGGCTAGTATTGAAAGCCTCGAAATAGAATGTGCGGCCGTACCTCTACTACTAACCAAATTAGCGAGTTGGATATTTTTGTTTTGCGGGGTTCGTACCGTATCAAGAAGTTATCAATGAAGATGGACAAGAAGACTTGTGAAATCTTTTGGAGGGGAAATGAGAAGACCTTTCCGACACTTTCATTGATGGCTCGAGATGTTTTGAACATTCAAGCGTTATGAAGCTGCGTCGAAAGCGCTTTTTACGCGAGAGATATCAAATAGGAGACCACAGACACTCATTGGCCGTAGACAGCTTGGAAATTGCAATATTATTCAGAGATTGGATACGAGCGGTAAGGTGCGGTCAACCGGAGATCAACGAAGAAGATGATGAAAACTACAACGAAATCTTAACCGAAGGTAGTGGAAGCGACGTGGATCAATTTGACCAACAAATATCAATTCCAACCGAAGAACCACATGAAATCATCAAGCAATTAGAACAGGTTTTTTTGAGAATGTAATTTTTTTAATTGCAATTTTATTATGTAATTTGCAACTTTTGGACAACACCACAAAGTTGCAATTTAGATTTTAGACAATTGTATTTGTATTACAAAAAAATCATATGTCTATTAAATAATATAAGAGGCACAAAAATAGCCTTGGGATGTTTTTATTACACTATCTTGTTTTGTTTATTGAGTTTTTTTTATACATATGTTATTTAAAAAAAAAAAGGGAAACCCGACAGTACCCAGCCCCGAGCCCGACCCGACTCCGCCCCGCCCCGATACCGACGGGATCGGGATCGGGACGGGACTGGAGCAGGTCCCGCCAGACCCGACCCCGCTAGGCCCCGCTAGACCCGACCCCGACCCCCTGGGCTCGTCCCGACCCCGACCCCGCCAGACCCGGCCCGCCAGACCCGAGCCCGGCCCACTGGCCACCCTTAGTATTAACCCAATAACGTAACTATGCTGAAAATGGTTATCAATAATACTTTCATATCACTAGACATTTCCCACTTCCAATTGCACATTCGCTTAAAATGGAAAACCATACCTGCAAGTTGCACAAAGTTTCAAACACCCCCAATCACTAATAATATATGGATTTATTCTTACAATTACAACTACTCTTTACTTAAACACAGCACTCCAAAGTAGTACTACTGTAGTACTAAATTTTCTTAATCTTAGATCCTGCTGATGATTTACAAGATCAGTTCAGTATATCAATCCTTAAATCCAAGATTTAAATCAATCGTTGCATATGTCGCTAGGACCCTCTAAAAATATTATCATACCCGTGTCAGATCCTCCAAAAAATACACTATTATTGGAGAATTTAATACGCACATGTCGACATTTTTAAAGAATCTGAGCAACATAAAAAAGTGCGATGAATTTCCACTTATGTTTGCTCAAACTCTTCAAAAATGATAGACGGTTGCATATCGAAGAGCATTTTTAACAAATTCCGAACAACATAGATTTTCACCATATATATAAACTAATATTGCATGATGTCTGCAGTCATGATGGGCTGGTACATATAATTCCAAGATTCATTCATAATAAATCCATCAGCCATAGATGACTCAATTATTTGACCATTTGATCCACTGTTGTTGGCATTCAAGAAACTGATGATTTCTGTCAGGGACACAAGCCTGTTGCACAATTCCTCGACTTGGGCTCTCAATATTGAGTTTTCAGCCTCAATATTTAGGTAATTTTGTGTCGTGACATTCATGCTTGTCAAGATTTGGTTATTCTCGTTTCGAAGATGAGCTAATTGAGCCATAAGATCATCCAAATGCTTCTGTTTCCTCATTCTTGATCTCCGAGCCGATTCGCGGTTCGATATCATCCTCTTCCTCTTCCTCTGATCCATCAATTGTTGTAGATCTTCTACTGACCCTGAATTTTGAATTCTATATGACCCTGACCCTGATGATGTCCCACTTGATGAAGCCATGACCAAATTTTTTTTATGATCAAATCAAACCTTAGGAACAATAGTAGTAGTACAATAATTTAAAAATTAGCAGGACCCCAGAATAGTGATTTTGGTGTTAATATACTAGTACTTTGTTGGACTTTATATTTAGGTGTATGTACTAATAGGAGTAGTTATTTAGGGGGGGAACTAATCAAGGAGCATACATAATCGATTATTTATGAGATGCAGTAGAACCAGTAGAGGAAGACAACAGAGAAAGATTGCACCAAATGGGTCCTGCGCCTATATGTGGAATTTATTATCATAAAACCAGAAAGAAAGAGTTCACAGAGAATTGCAGACATGAATTTCAAAGATGAGAAATAGTAAGTTTAGCATCAAGAATTTGCTGAGGCACAAATTGGGAAATCTTTATGTTGAAACTAAAAATAAAAAAATTGAAACAGAGAGGTTAGCAAGAAACTATAATGAGAAAAAAGGGAGGAAAAAGAGAGAGGATTATACAAGTGTTTTGGCTGGGATTTTATAGCTGAAAAAGTGTGTGACAGCATCTGAAAAAATGTTGGTAAAATAGAAAAAGAGAAAAAGATTAATTTAAATGAAGAAAAATCAAGTGGAAATAGATTAAAAGAAAGTTTGGAATCTTTAGGGAAAAGAGGGGAATATGATGGGACATGTGGGGTTAGAGCAGAAAACTCCACAACCGTTTAGATCCAGCTGGGGAGCAACATCACCAGAGTGAGTTAATGGTTCAAATTCTTTTTACTTTGCTTTTGAGTTAACTGTTAAAAATATATCTGAATTATTATTATTTTTGCGAGTTTTATATCTTAATAATTAGTTATTCTTTTTTTCTATTTGAGTTGGTGTCATTCATGTATTAACACACACCTAATTGATAGTTGATTTAATTAATTTTAAAATATGTTTTAATATATTAATGGTGATCATTTAGATAAAAAAAAGAAGAAGAAGAAACAATTGATAATTGAGGACCAGACACTCATAAAAATAATAATTCTGATGTGATTTTAACCATTAACTCTTTTTCTTTTTCTTTTTTTTATGTGAGCTAACATGCTAGAAATTCCTTTTGTGGAGAGTGGCTTAATTAGCCCTTTTAGTGGAAACTCCAATTGACTCTTAGAAATAGAGGATTTCTTTAGTATACCTAGCACGATCCGAATTGACCCTTGGGTGCGAGGCGCACGATGGAGGGTGCGACGTCGAGGTTAGATCATACAAAAGGATTTTCTAGGCTGATAAGTTTTTAAAGAATTAACATATGATATTTTAGGCAAATCTCATATCGAAATAAAAAAAAAAGTGAATAGAATTTTATAAGATATAATATAAGTTTACATGATACACATGCTTTTAAGCTCGGTGACAATATACCTAGCCTAAGGAACAAATATGTCAAATCTATTCAACCGAAACGAACCATATGTGTCATGTGGCATTAAAAATAGTGGTCTTCTCGATAGAAGTTTTATCCTCCTTAGGAGGTTATCCCAAATGTAAATTAATTGGGAATTTCAGCAAATGCCTAAAAAGAGAAAAAGAAGAAGGAAGCAATATTTTCTTCCATCTGAAATCCCCAAAATTCAGTTTAAGTTCACTTGATATTTTCCATACTTATACCGACCATGATTCTTAATTAGCACTTCCGCAAATCCATTTATATGACATTATCAGTACTGTAAGAGTCAAATAATTTTATCTAACTTTTTTTGGCTTTTTATTCAAGGTAAGGTATTAGTTTTGGGCTTAATTAATTTGAATTTGTGTCAAAAAAATTCCATTTCTGAGAGTAAAAAACTCTCTACCGAAAATGATTTCATTCTAATGGCTCGAACTCGACACCTCACATTAAAAATGAGATACAATACTTACAATCGCATTACAACATTTGATGATTATTTAAAATAATTAAAAAGCAGTGCGTTCATACAAGATATTTTAGACGTTACTCTCGTATTCCGAATCTTGGAGTAATTCTTCTTGAGTGGAGGAGGTTAAGATTAAATGGACATTTTTGTCATTATATTGTGTTGTTAAGGTTAAAATGAATAGACAAAACTAAAACAAGTTAAGAAAGAAATGATTATTTTTCATGTTCTCCGGGCATATATAGTACAACATCATGTGAGGAGGTAAAAGAAAAAAAAATCTCTGATCATTCCCAGGTGAAAGAAGAGTATCCTAGTCTTCCAGATGCACAACTCTTGGAAAAAAAGGTTTGTCCAACCTTGTCACATTCCACTAAACCAAACTATAAGTGAAAGTTGTCCTCTTTTACCTTTTCAAAAAAAAAAAATCTTACCATGACGTTTTTTCTTTACAAGATTGAGTTGTTAATGTTCATCAAACTATAGATCTAAACTAAAAATATTCAAAATTTAGTAATAATTAGAAGCATCTAGTGCAATTCGTGTGATTTTTGTCACAAACTTGTACTTAGTGCTTTAACCATAATTAACCATCAGTTATACTGATTTTAGGTGCATGATGATCATATGCCCAATAGGAGACATATGATGGCAAAAAATAGAGGTGGGTCCACAATGTAATAGCTTTTGCCCAAATCATATATATATATGTAATAAACAAAAATTTAACAAAGTAATCTAACGTTGGTTCGCCCGTGACAAATCAACGGCTAGTCCTTTAGTTGATTGTCGGATTGAATGAACAGTATGATAGGGTTGCTACGTTCATTCAACAAAGTAATCTATTGCATCCTTTCTATGAGGCCCGTTCAAGGTTAATTCTCGAAGAAACACGAAAGACAAAACAGGCATCTTCTGGAGCATCCACTGCCGACACTGCTCTCGTCTCCACCAACTCATTTTCCACCAATTTGGAGTCCTAAAATTCTGGTTCAGGGGGCAATAATAATCGTCAAAATAATGGCAAAAAATGGGGTTCAAATCGTAACAATAACAAATAAAAAAATAATGGTGGAAAGGGACGCGGACGGGGCAACGGATAACCTGCCGGCGGCAGTGGCCAGTCCAAGCAGTGGCGGAAATCAGTGGGGGCAGTACCCACCGTGGGCTTGGGCCCCACATTGGGTTACCCCGCCATGCCCATATCCGACGTCATCGTGGGCCCGATCTCCTTCTTCTTCAAATCGCCAACCCGGTATTCTAGGATCTCGTTCACAATATGCATTTGCGGCCCAAGCACCATCTTCTGTCGGATATGCACCCACAGACATTGAACAAGTTCTGAACCACATGAATCTATATGTTCCAGATGAGTCGTGGTACATGGATACAAGGGCTACGTCACACATGATGGCATCTCAAGGTAATCTTTCATCTTATTTTAATACGAGCAGTATTAAAAATATTGTTGTCGACAGTGGGCAGGAAATTCCAATTCGTGGTATTGGTCAGGTAACACTACCCTCTCCCCACCCACTTTTATACTTGAAAAATGTCTTACATGCACCAAAACTAATTAAAAACTTGATCTCTGTTAGACGTTTTACAATTGACAACAATGTTTTTGTGAATTTTGATTCGTTTGATTTTTCTGTGAAGGATTTTCAGACGGGGATGCCGCTCATGAGATGTAATAGCACGGGAGACTTATATCCCCATCACCTCTGTTTCCAACAATCGCATGGTCAAAACTTCCACCTTTGCGGTCATCTCTCCTAGTATATGGCACAATAGGTTGGGCCACCCAAGAGCACCGATTTTTAATCAATTTAGGAAGAATAATTTATTTTCTTGTAATAAACCTTTGGACTCTTCTGTTTGCCAAACCTGTGTGTGTGATAAACTTGTTAAGCTTTCATTTTCTTCGTCTACTACTCATACTTTTATGTCATTTAATATTTTGCATTGTGATTTGTGGACATCACCCATTTTAAGTGTTGCGGGTCATAAATACTATTTGCTCATTCTTGATGATTATTCGAATTTTTTGTGGACCTTTCCCTTAGGGCAAAAATCACAAACCTATAACATTTTGAAATAATTTAGTGTGTTTATCAAAACTCAATTTGGCAAATCCATTAGATGTTTTCAATATGACAATGGTTGGGGGAGGGGGGAATTTATAAATGCCCAATTTAAGGATTTTTGTCACCAAAATGGAATGTCTGTACGTATTTCATGTCTACATACCTCCTCTCAAAATGAAAAAGCCGAAAGAAAGATTAGAACAATCAACAATATGACTCGCTCTATCCTTGTGCATTCCTCCACACCACCAAATTTTTGGCACCATGCCCTTCAAATGGCTACATATCTGCTAAATATTCTTCCTAGAAAACTAATCTCCAATGTGTAACCCACTCAGGTATTTTACCACCGTCTCCCATCAGTTACACATTTACGGGTTTTTGGGTGTTTGTGTTATCCCTTATTTCCATCCACCACAATTTACAAACTTCAGGCTCGTTCTACTCCTTGTGTGTTTTTGAGATACCCACAAAATCATAGGGGATATAAGTGATTTGATATGTCGAGTGGGAAAATCATTTTTTCTCATCATGTCATCTTTGATGAATCCACCTTCCCGTTTGCAACATCTCGAGCGGCATCCTCACCTTCATATGATTTTCTGGATGACATAATTCATCAAATTTTAAGGTATCATCTAAACTCTCAAAATAATAGTGTAGGTCCATCACCAAACCCGCGGCGTCACAACATGACCCAACCACAAAATGTGAATGGGCTGAACCGAGGAACCGAGGCCATTGTCTCTCTTCCCTCAGTCTCATCCCAATCCACATTTGGTGGCAGGCCGGCCCAATAAATAGAAAACCCTACACCTCTACCCGTCATACAAACCCCTATCCCGTAACACACTGGCCCAATCCAGTGGCCATACCGAGCCCACTGCCCATTCACAAAATCTCGCAACTACCCAGCTATCCAATGGCCCAACTATTCCACCACGGACCATGGAAATCTGTGCAATGCACATGATTTTTTTTTTTTACCTAAACACCATTTTAACCTAACCACCTCAGTCCAACCATCACCAATACCAAAAAATCCCAAAGCTTACTTATCCGACCAGAATTGGAAAGTTGTCTTGTTAGAGGAATTTATTGCTCTTATTCAAAATAAGACGTGAGATTTGGTACCACGTCCATCTAATATAAACATAATTCGGTCTATGTGGATTTTTTTGTCATAAAAAGAATTCTGATGGTTCTTTTGCAAGATATAAAGCTCGTCTTGTTGGTGATGGCAGGTCTCAATAGGTTGGAGTAGATTACGGTGAAACATTCAGTCTGGTAGTCAAGCCAACCACTATCAAGATTGTTCTTAGCCTCACACTTTGCAAATGTTAGTCTATTCATCAGTTGGATGTCAAGAATGTACTTTTACATGGCCACTTGCAGGAAATGGTATATATGCATCAGCTGTTGGGGTTTCGCGATCCTACCCGTCCAGATCATGTGTGTCTGTTGAGGAAATCCTTATATGGTCTGAAATAAGCTCCTAGGGCATGGTATAACATGTTTGCAGGATTTGTTTCCAAATTGGAATTCTCTCACAGCAAGTCAGATCAGTCACTATTTATTTATAGGAAGGGCACTAACATGGCATATATACTTCTGTATGTTGATGACATTATTCTCACAGCATCCTCAACTTCACTTCGTCAGTCTATTATGTCCCTTCTTGCGGCTGAATTTGCAATAAAGGAATTAGGTCCGTTGAATTATTTTCTTGGCATTGTTGTCACTCACTATGCATGTGGTCTGTTTCTTAGTCAAAAGAAATATGTCGAGGAGATAATTGGCAAAGAAGGGATATCTTTCTGCAAATCATCACATACTCTAGTTAACACTAAGGCGAAGTTGAGTAACGCTGCAGGTACTCCATACAACGACCCTACACATTACTGCAGCCTTGCAGGTGCATTGCAATATCTAAATTTTACGAGGCCTGATATTTCCTATGCAATCAAGCAAGTTTGTTTACACATGCATGATCCGAAGGAAGAACATATGGGGGCTCTCAAGAGGATTTGCGGTATGTTAAGGGTATTCTTCATTTCAGACTTCATCTGTATAAATCCTCCGTCTCGAGTCTTTCTGCCTATATTGATGCGGATTGGGGTGGCTGCCCAGACACACGTCATTCCACTTCCGGCAATTGTGTGTTCTTGGGAGACAATCTCATTTCATGGCCAATGTTGTTGTTGAATCATGTTGGCTCCGTAATCTACTACCGGAGCTCCATTGTCCTATTAAAAGGGCAACAATGGTCTATTGTGACAATGTGAGTGCAATCTACTTATCTTGCAATCTTGTTCAACATCAACGCACGAAACACATTGAAATGGATATCTTATTTGTCCGAGAAAAAGTTATTTGTGGTCAAGTCCGTTTTCTTCATGTACCGTCCCGTTATTAGATAACTGACATCTTCACAAAAGGTCTTCCGCGTGTACTTTTTTTTTATTTCAGGGACAGTCTCAGCATCCGAGAACCTTCAGCTAAGACTGCGGGGGACCGTTAGAGTAATTGTATGGATATCCCATAATTATCTCTCATTTATTATAATTGATAGTGTAATATATTGTAATTATTGTGATTGTAATTAATATCTTATATTTTAGATAAGGTAGATTAGTCTTTCATTATTCAAGCATAGATGATATATATATATATATATATATATATATATATATATATATATATATATATATATATATATATATATATTGTATCTTTGGAAGATTATTGATCAAAGAATCATTTCCTAGTATCTTCAATCGATAGTTCAATGAATCATGAAAAGTCTCACCAATTTCTTTACCTATGCAGTTTTTTTCCCCCTAAATAAGTTGAGTTTCTCACAATACTACCTAGCGCAGTTACTTTATTATTGTAAATTTCTTTCTTACTTATATCCTTAACCCTGCAAAATTAAAGTCTCAGATTCTGTACGGGTTGTTGCTAGTAAACGGGTCATTCCATGTGCAGACCATTTAGATTCTTTCTGACTTCTGAGGCCTGCATGCAGGAATCGGAGATCTAACACACTACGCTCTTCACTTTTGATGGTGCCATAAGTATTAATGTCTTACTTCTAATACCTACAAGTCCTTATTAAAGAATGAGATTTAACTTCTTAAGGATGCATAAACAATGGCGGATAAATATACCCTTAGGCGTAGTTTGGTAGCTGATTATGAGCTAAATTATTCATGTATTAAATCCTGCATAAGTAATAGTACGTACCATAACAATAACAACATACCCAGTGTAATCCCATAAATGGGGTCTGGAGAGGGTAGAGTATATGCAGACCTTACCTTTACCTTGGAAGATAAGTAATAGTACGTACCATATTTGGTAGAATTCTTTTGCTATGTATAAAATTCAACACACCTAATACGATATGTATTATTTTATGCATGATAGAATGTGGAATAACTAATATATACATGAATAACTAACACTCTCTATATCCCAATTTATATGATACTTTCCTTTTTAGTCAGTCCAAAAAAGAATGACACATTTTCTTATTTGACAATAATTTAACTTTAAATTTTATCTTTTTACGCATAACGAGATGATCTATAACCACACAAATATCTTTGACTTTTTTGTAGACCACAAGATTCAAAAATCTTTCTTCATTTCTTAAACTTCGTGCCAGTCAAACTACATCATATAAATTGGGACGAAGAGAGTACATGTATAACTAAACTCTACATAAAATAATACATAAATTTTCTCGTAACTAATTTTTGTATTACTAATGTTTACATAACTACTAAACGGTCCCTCAATTTAGAATTTAACTACGAACTCTAAATTCCGAATATGTTACTTCGAAAAAATGGCGGTTGAAACGACTAATAAAATGCATTGGTTGTAGGAGCTTATTGTCATGACCTTGAAGATAGATGGTAGTTCAATTGCCAATAAATCTTCAATAAAAATTAAGGAACTGAAAACATTCTCAATAATGCAGCGAGCCGTCTTGGTTGAAACAATTGCACCACTTGCCTGCTTATATCTCGAAGCTGGTCCAAGGTGCCTATCAATAAGGTAGTATTCCTATTAGCGAATATTCTCCAAATATTCACAATATATTTTGTAATTATGATAGATGTATATTTAAGGTAACTTAGGATTCTTATTGTATTAGGAATCAACCATTTAAGGTAAATTAGGGTGACTAGTTTGTTGTCGGTGTCGGTGGGTTAGGTGGCGAGTTGGTGGAGCTGGCAGTAGCGGCAGATTTCCGATGTGTGTATGGATCGGAGATGTGTCGGCGAGAGGGTTTCTGGACAGCCTATCGGGAGTTTAGTGGTTTGGTGGTGGTGGTGAACTGTTCGACCCTGTGAAGAGGAGACAGGGACCACTGTGTTGTACGGGCGACGTTAGTGACTTAGAGCGGTATAAGGCAAGACTAGTTGCTAATGACACTAATCAGCAGAAGGGTATTGATTGTGGTGAGACATTCAGTCCGGTTGTTAAACCGGCCGCTATTCGGACTGCTCTCAATATTGCTATGGACATGCATTGGCCGATTCATCAGCTTGATGTCAAGAATGCATTTCTTCATGGGGATTTGAAAGAAACCGTGTACATGCATCAGCCCCCTGGCTTTGTTTTTTTCGAGAGTCCTGCAGTTTGTATGTCATCTCAGGAAGTCATTGTATGGCTTGAAACAGGCACCCCACGCTTGGTATGATCGAGTTAGGCCCAAGATCCATTCTTTACATGGTATCAAGAGCCAAACCCTAATCCCTACTCTTCTCTTTCTCAAAAGCCGCCACCGACCCCTACAACTTTCCCTTCTTCTCGGCCGACGACAACGCTACTACCACCATGGCTCGCCCTACTTCCCCCACAAATTCCGGTTCCTCCACTGGCACTTTTGACAACCCCCCTCAATGATCATCGTCTTCTTTTCACCCGGCATTCTCCGTTACCAACATCAAGAATTTTATCCCTATAATTATTGACCAAGAAGACTGTCAATATGCCATGTGGATAGAAATATTCTACATCCATACCTGTGCGTACAATGTGCTAGATCACATTGATGATTTTGTTCCTTGTCCCACCGATGTTGCAGACTCGACATGGCGTCGCCTTGACGCCATCGTCAAACAGTGGATATATGACACCATCTCAAAGGATTTGTTGTGTACTATCATGAAAACAGGTGCTACGGCACGTGAACTCTGGGTACGATTAGAAGAAATTTTTCAAGATAATAAAAATACTCGGGCCGTGTATTTGGTAGAACAATTTAACAATACACGTCTCGAGAATTTTAACAACATGTCCGAATATTGGAAATAACTGAAACTCATAGCCGGCCAACTTTCCAACATAGGGACATCTATTTCAGAAACCAAAATGGTACTTCAACTAGTTACCGGTTTACCGAACGGTGAATACGATACACTTGCGACGATGATTCAACAGGCCCACTACCAAGTTTCAACAAGGCGCGTTTGCAACTTTTGTTGGAAGAAACCCATCGTACTAAACAGGAGGAGCACAATCAGAAGGCATTAGCCATTGAAAGCACACCACCGACGGCATCCCAGCCACTATCGCCAGACCACCAGCAGCAGCAATCCCACGGCGGTGGACGTGGCGGCAGAGGCTGAGGTAGTAACTATAAAGGGATGGGCCGCGACAAGGGCCAAAGGAACCAGCAGCCAGGCCCAACACCTGCTCCCTACGTTCAGTGGGCAGGGCAGCCCTATTGGCCCAATCTCGGGAACTGGGCCTCTCCTGCATGCCCTTACCCGACACCAGGGGCCTAATTACAGCAAGGTTGGCAGCCAGGCATATTGGGCTCCGCCCCCGCCAACCTGCAGGCCCAACAACACACACAACAGGTCCATCTGGTAGCAGCTCACCCGCAAGGCAGCAGCCTGGCCCCCACCGATTTGGGTCAGGTCTTCAACACCGTGAACCTTCAATAGCCTGACGATAATTGGTACATGGACACCGGTGCCACATCTTACCTCACCCAGTCGTCAGGTAACTTATCTCAACTGTTTCGGTTACAGTGTCCTCAATTTATTACGGTCGGCAATGGTCATCACATTCCGATTGAAGGTTACGGTAACACACATACCAAACATCCCCACCCACCTTTCTCCCTAAATCACGTCCTTTACACCCCTAACATCATTAAAAACTTAATCTCTATTAGAAAATTCACTCACAATAATTCTGTGTCTGTCGAATTTGACCCTTTTGGTTTTTCTATGAAGGATCTCAATACGGGGAAAAATTTTACACACTGCAATAGTGTGGGAGACCTATACCCCTTCACTCAATCTTCCGTTGTCAGACCGCAATCACCTCTATCCCTTGCGGCTATCTCTCCAACAACTTGGCACAACAGACTCGGGCACTCCGGAGATCCTATTTTTAATTTTCTTAGGACTACTAAGTGTATTCAATGTAATAATGGGAAACTTTCCCAACACTGTTTTTCTTGCCCGCTTGGAAAACATACTCGTCTTCCATTTATGTCATCCAACAGTGTTACTTTTTCTCCTTTTGATATTGTTCATACTGACTTGTGGACATCTCCGGTTGTTAGCTCTTTGGATCACAAATTTTATCTAGTATTCTTAGATGATTTTTCACATTTTGTCTGGATTTACCCACTGAAATTCAAATCTAAAGTTTTTGTCAAGTTCGTTGAATTTCAAAAATTCATTAAAACACAGTTTGAAAAATCTATCAAATCTTTCCAATGTGATAACATACGCAAATTTAATAATTTGGTATTTCACACTTCCTGCTCTAAACAAGGCATGGTTTTCCGTTTTTCCTGTCCCTATACTTCCTCCCAAAATGGAAAGGGTGAACGCATTATACGAACCATCAATAACATGGTTCGCATCATTTTGTTTCATGCCTGTCTTCCACCGCCTTTATGGGTCTATGCTGTTAAAATGGTAGAATCGCTTCTTAATATTTTACCCACTTACACTCTTCAAAACAAGACCCCCACTGAAGTTCTATACCGTAGGATCCCTTCCTATGACCAACTCAGAATTTTTGGTTGCCTATGCTACCCCAATCTAGCTTCCACTGCCCCTCACAAATTAGCACCACGAACTACGCCATGTGTCTTCGTTGGTCTCGCGTCTAACCATAGGGGTTGCCTATGCTATGACCTGTCCATTCGTAAAATCATTATCTCCCGCCGCGTCACATTTGGCGAGACGTATTTTCCATTTTCCAATCTTCAAAAATTTCAAACCACGAACTACATATTTCATGGTGACACAAATCTATCTCCACCAGTCAAATCACTGTTCCAATTTCCATCCACTATTCATGCATCGACGTCGCCGGCACAGGTAGACTCGCCTCCACCAGCGATCGTCACCGACGTCGCCCGTACAACACAACAGTCCCTGTCTCCTCTTCACAGGGTCGAACAGTCACCACCACCACCAAACCACCAAACTCCCGATAGGCTGTCCAGAAACCCTCTCGCCGACACATCTCCGATCCACACACACATCAGAAATCTGCAGCTACTGCCCAGCTCCACTAACTCTCCACCTAACCCACCGACACCGACAATAAACCAGTCACCTCCAACACCCGTCACCGGCACCTCCCAGAATCCGACATCGATTTCTGAACCTAAAGCCCCGCGGTCACTGCCTACGCATCGTATAGAAACTCGTGCTAAACACGGGATTTTCAAACCCAAGGTCCACTTTAACCTCTCCACACAAACCATATCACCCATTCCAAAAAATCCAAAACTAGCCAAACTGGACCCTTATTGGAATGCAGTCATGTGCGAGGAATTTAATGCTTTAACCAAGCAGAACACTTGGGATTTGGTACCTAGACCGGACGGTGTGAATGTTATCTGGTGTCTGTGGCTATTTCATCATAAGTATAGAGACAATGGTGACTTGGAGCGGTATAAGGCAAGACTAGTTGCTAATTGCACTAATCAACATGAGGGTATTGATTGTGGTAAGACATTCAGTCCGGTTGTTAAACCGGCCACTATTCCGACTGTTCTCAGTATTGCTATGGGCATGCATTGGCCGATTCATCAGCTTGATGTCAAGAATGCATTTCTTTATGGGGAATTGAATGAAACTGTGTACATGCATCAGCCCCCTGGCTTTGTTAATCCGGCAGTCCCGCAGTTTGTGTGTCGTCTCAGGATGTCATTGTATGGCTTGAAATAGGCACCCCCCGCTTGGTATGATCGTTTTGTCATGTATCTTATGCAGATCGATTTTATATGTAGCAGGTGTGATAACCCTCTCTTCACTTTTCATCGAGGCAGCACTGCTTATTTGCTATTATATGTGGATGACATTGTTCTTACTGCCTCATCTGACGGTTTGAAGAATGAAATTATTGCTCTACTCAAAACTAAATTTGCTATGACTGACTTGGGCAAACTGAGTTATTTCTTGGGTATATCAGTGACTAGATCTGCAGCTACTATGTTTTTGTGTCAGTGTAAATATGCAGAAGAGATAGTGTGCAGGGCTAAGATAGAAAATTGTAAAATTATGCCAACTCCGGTTGACTCAAAATCCAAGCTCAGTGCCAATGAGGGTGCGACAGTTTCTGATCCCACTCTCTATCGTAGTCTTGCAGGTGTCCTTCAGTATCTTACATTCACTAGGCCTGATATTGCATATGTCGTTCAGCAGGTGTGTCTGTTTATGCACGACCCTCGAGAGTCCCATTTTGTTACCCTCAAACGTATTATCAGATACGTTAAGGGCACACTGGATTTTGGACTACATCTCTACCCCTCTGCCCCAACCAAGTTACTCTCCTACACGGATGCAGATTGGGCAGGATGCCCAGACACACGTCGCTCCACCTCAGGCTACTGTGTATTTCTTGGGGATAATCTTATTTCATGGTCCGTCAACCGGCCACTCTATCCCGTTCAAGTGCTGAAGCAGAGTATCACGGAGTTGCTAATGTCGTTGCTGAGATCTGTTGGCTCTGAAATCTTCTTTTGGAGCTCCAGTATCCACTGCAAAAGGCGTCTATAGTCTATTGTGACAACATATCTGCCATCTATATGTATCACAATCCGGTCCAACATCAGCGGACTAAGCATATTGAGATGGATATTCACTTTGTGTGAGAGAAGTTTGCCCTTGGTCAGGTCAAAATATTACACGTGCCTTCCTCCTATCAGTATGCAAATATTTTCACAAAGGGACTACCGAGACAGCTCTTCACCGACTTCCGATCCAGCCTTAGCGTTCGGCCTCCTCCCGCTCCGACCGAGGGGGAGTATTAGCGAATATTCTGCGAATATTCACAGTATATTTTGTAATTATGATAGATGTATATTTAAGGTAACTTAAGATTCTTATTGTATTAGGAATCAACCATTTAAGGTAAGTTAGAATTTTTATTGTATCAGGAATCAACCTCTGTACAATTATATATATTGTGATTAATGAAAGAAATCTCTAAGGGAAATTATTTCAATCTTACAATTCCTATCAAGATTAATAGGTCACTTATCAATAGTCTTGCAAAATTATAAGTATTATTAATTAATTAGGCTATTAGAGGGTGGCTGAAGGCTCTTTGACCACTAATTCAAACAAATATATAAGTCAGTTGGGTTGCACTATCATCAGCCAGCTTAGCCTGTCATAATTGATTAAACTAAACTAATAATATAAAAAAAATCTATTATATTAGTGTATATAACTTAAATTCATTTAATAAATGTATAAGCGAAACTGCAAAAATTACGAGAAAGCTATTATAAATTACTTAGTATGAAAGCCATGATAAGTAGAAACATAAGCTAATGGTTGTTCCCAGAGATCACACATGGTAGGACAATCTCATTAATTTCCAAGGTAAAATTGAACAATAAATTACTGTTTTCAAAATGAAATCAGATAATCTGGCCACTGTTGCTTAGTGGTGGACGAGTTGGTAATCGCACGCACGTGCCATAAGTTAAATTCCACGCAAAAGAGTTCAATTCTATATATTATTACACAGTAAAAAAATTGCATTAACAGATCATTTAAAATACAAGATATTTGATGTAATTAAAAATGTTGTCAGATATTCAAAATATCGGTTCAGTACTAGACCGTTTGTCACATGATCGTTTATTTAGGCTCTTCTCCTTTTTCTTTTCTTTTTTCTAATTTTTAATAACTTCAATAATTGGAAAATGTCATCGCCAGAGTAGTAAATCTGTATGTTAAATATACACAATATACATGTGTATATTGTGTATATTAGGTCTCGGCTATGCTCACGGATTGGCCCTCGGATGGGTTGATTATTATGTGTAATTTATGATAAAAATATTTAGTATCCTAGTTTAGGTAAGGTTGTAATATAATTAGTATTGTATTATCATAATTAGTGTATTATCATAAATGTATAGAATAAGGTTTTAGGATTAGGATTCTCCTATTATGTAACTTGTATATATAGCCTTTCAATTAATGAAAATAATCAAGGGATTATTTCTTTCATGGTATCAAGTGTCTAGGTCTTAAAATCCTCTCTCTACTCTCCTAAATTTTCCGTCGACTTCCCTCCACTTCCGAGACGTTTTTCTCTCGGTTTGTGTGCCGATGGGACCTCTTTTCTTCCCAAAATTTTCTCCCAAATCCCTCAATCACATATTGTTCTATCAATATGTCTACATCCCGGAACATGTTTCATCTGGCCCTTACAGTTTCTAATATAAAAAATAACATCCCTCTCGTTCTTGAAATAGAAAACGTCCAATATGTGACGTGGGCCGAACTGTTCAAAATACACGCACGATCGCATCAAGTCATCCATCACATAATCCCCCTCTTATCTTGAAAAATACCCTACACGGCCCCAAATTGATTAAAAACTTAGTCTCTGTCCGTAAATTCACTACTGACAATTTCGTTTCTATTGAATTTGATCCATTTGGTTTCTCTGTAAAGGATTTCAAGACGGGAGGTGTGATAGTAGGGGAGATCTTTATCATATCACACCCAGTCCTGGTCCATCGAGTCAAACCCTGCCATCAGTTTTTGTAACCATCTCTCCTTCCTTGTGGCATGTTCGTCTTGGTCATCCGGGGTCCTCTATTTTGTCAGTTTTAGATAAAAATAGTTTTATTTCATGTAAGGGTACAAGTCGTACTCCAATTTGTCAATCTTGTTCTTTAGGAAAAAATGTTAAGTTGCCATTTGTAGACTCAAAATCTCATACTTTAATGTCATTTGATATTATTCATAGCGACTTATGGACGTCTCCTGTTCCTAGTTCTATGGGTCATCGGTATTATGTTCTTTTTTTGGATGATTATTCTAAATTTTTATGGACATTTCCAATAGCGAAGAAATCTCAAGTTTTTTCCATCTTCCTAAAATTTAGAGCATTCATCAGAACCCAATTCGACCATGAAATAAAAAATATTCAGTGTGATAATGGAGAAGAGTATGACAATGGGGTGTTTCGGGAATTCTGTGCTACTAATGGGATA
Source organism: Anisodus tanguticus (assembly GCA_034509755.1). Lineage (NCBI taxonomy): Eukaryota > Viridiplantae > Streptophyta > Magnoliopsida > Solanales > Solanaceae > Anisodus > Anisodus tanguticus. The sequence continues at coordinate 41,789,669 of CM067540.1, read as the reverse complement.
TTTTTCATTTTTCTTATCCCCATACATCTTCACAAAATGGGAAAACCGAACGTAAAATTCGTTCCATAAATAACATTATCCGCACTCTATTAATTCATGCTTCCGTACCCCAATATTTTTGGCATCACGCTCTTCAAATGGCTACATATCTACTTAACATAACTCCTTCCAAAGGTTTGACATATTCTTCCCCTCTTCAGATTTTATATAATAAATCTCCTTCTTATTCTCATCTTCGGGTTTTTGGGTGTTTATGTTATCCGTTATTTCCATCCACCACAATTAACAAACGTCGGGCCCGATCTACTCCATGTGTGTTTTTGGGTTTTCCTTCTAATCATCGTGGATACAAATGCTTTGATTTATCCTCCAATAAAATCATCATTAATCGCCATGTAATTTTTGATGAATCCCAATTTCCATTTGCTAAAAGTCATTCTCTCGTGCCTAGTTCGTATAATTTTTTGGATGAACAAATATCCCCGTATATTATTCAGCATTTTTCGGATATCTCCCGCACCCAAAATTCTCCAGCGAGCCCACTGCCCACTGGTCCCACTGGCCCGTCATAGTCCTCTCTACCCAGTTTTGTCACTGGGCCAGTTTCAACAATTGGGTCTAACCAGCCCAATACTGGAACTGGTCCAGTTTCTGTTTCCTTCACTGGTTCTGCTTCCCGAGTTGGGCCAGCAGGCCCACTGCCTGCTGGCCAGTCCGTCCCTAGCCCAACAAATTCCCGACATCCACTCAATTCTTCCTCGAGTCATAGACCGGTCACTCGTAGTCAGCGGGGTATTGTTACACCTAAAAGACATTTTAATTTACATTCTAATGTCTCTAAATCCCCATTGCCCCGTAATCCTGTGTCTATCTTAAACGACCCGAATTAGAAAATTGCTATGACTGATGAATATAATGCTCTTATTGATAATAAGACGTGGGAGTTGGTGCCCCGTCCATATGGTATTAATGTTATCAGGTCTATGTGGATTTTTGCTCATAAGGAGAATTCAGATGGTTCATTTGCTCGACATAAGGCGCGGCTTGTGGGTGATGGTGAGACTCAGTAGGTTGGTATAGATTGTGGGGAGACGTTTAGTCCGGTGGTCAAGCCGTATACCATTCACATTGTGCTTAGCTTGGCTCTTTCGAAGACATGGCCTATTCATCAGTTGGATGTCAAAAATGCTTTCCTACATGGTGATCTCAAGGAAACTGTCTATATGCATCAGCCGATGGGATTCAGGGATCCCAACCATCCTCATCATGTCTGTCTATTGAAGAAGTCCTTATATGGGCTTAAGCAGTCTCCACGGGCCTGGTATACAAGGTTTGCTGACTATGTTTCAACTATTGGGTTCACTCACAGCAGGTCGGATAATTATTTGTTCATCTACCGTTGTGGTTCGTCTGTAGCCTACATTCTGTTATATGTGGACGATATTATCTTGACTGCCTCTTCCGATGCCTTGCATCAGTCCATCATGACCATGCTCAGCTCCGAGTTTGCTATGAAAGACTTGGGGCCCTTGAGTTATTTTTTGGGGAATGTTGTCACTCGTCATTCTGACGGATTGTTCTTATCACAACGAAAATATGCAGCCGAGATCATCGAGAGGGCTGGGATGTCATCCTATAAGTCCACTTCCACTCCAGTTAATACCAAGCCCAAGCTTAGTGTCATGGCTTGAGTCCCTTACGAGGATCCGACCCGCTATCGCAGTCTTGCAGGGGCCCTTCAGTATTTTACCTTTACCAGACCGGATATTACGTATGCTGTCCAGTAGGTGTGTTTATTCATGCATGATTCCCGGATTGAGCACATGAATGCACTCAAACGCATCATCCGGTATATTCAGGGTATATTGGACTATGGGTTGCATTTGTATCCTTCATCGACATCCACACTTGTCTCATACACAGATGCTGATTGGACTGGGTGTCCAGACACCAGACAGTCTATGTCTGGTTACGTCTGCGAAGCGTCAGGCGACTCTATCCCGCTCAAGTGCCGAGGCTGAATATAGAAGGGTAGCCAATGTGGTCTCAGAATCACGTTGGTTACGTAATTTGCTTTTGGAGCTTTATTGTCCCATTCAGAAGGCAACCTTGGTATATTGCGAAAATATTAGTGTCATCTACCTTTCTGGTAATCCGATTCAGCACCAACGCACTAAACATATCGAGACAGACATTCACTTTGTCTGTGAAAAGGTTGCGCGTGGTCAAGTTCACGTATGCCATGTCCCGTCGAGATATCAAATTGCCGACATCTTTACAAAGGGTCTTCCCTCGGTCCTTTTTGAAGATTTTAGGGACAGTCTCAGCGTTTGAAGATCGCCCGCTATGACTGCGGGTGTGTGTTAAATATACATAATATACACACAATATACATGTGTATATTGTGTATATTAGGTCTCGGCTATGCTCACGGATTGGCCCTCAGATGGGCTGATTATTATGTGTAATTTATGGTAAATATTTAGTATCCTAGTTTAGGTAAGGTTGTAATATGATTAGTATTATATTACCATAATTAGTGTATTATCATAAATGTATAGAATAATGTTTTAGGAATAGAATAGGAATATGATTCTCCTATTATGTAACGTGTATATATAGCCTTTCAATTAATGAAAATAATCAAGAGATTATTTCTTTCACTGTAAATATGCTAGTTATAGTTAATAATACTTGATATTCTTATGTCAAAACAAATGCATAAGAAAACTAGCAGTCTTTTGATTGAGATTTAATTTGTCTTACAAGGTGGATCGGACTCCTTAGTGCGACCAACAGAGAAGAAGTTCAAATAAAAATTGGCTTAACGTTTGTACAGTCAAGCCGCCAAAATAAGGTAGCAAATTGGTAATGATGTTTTCCGGTAAAATTGATTCTAACTAAAAACACAGTTAGAGATTTGTATTTTAGAATTTAAAGATAAGTAGGTTGTATCCGATCCGAAAAATTCCTCAATGAGTGCGGTATTATAAGCTAGGTTACAAATTTATAAAGCAGATGAATAAACCAGAATAAGAATAAATAATAAGAACAATTAAGCTTAGATTCAGATTGAATAATAGAAAATAATGAATAAGTGCTTCTTACAACGTATTACTTCCGATAGAGAGCTTGGTTACAAGTGTGAGCTTACATGATACAATGTATCTTTTTTTCTCTTCTAAATCTCGCATATATAAGATAAAACTTGACTATTATGCCCCACTAGAGCCATGGTGATGTAAGTGTGCTGATGTCATTGAATCTATGCGCGTCGCGACACTCTGATCTAGGAAGACCAATGTGATGAGAGTTGTTGAGAATGGAAGATAATTGTATGAAGACTTTGGAACCGTTGGCATATCCGAATGCGTCAATCCACCCGAGGGCATTTTTACCCAATACAGATAGTCCCCCTACTTTCCAAGGCCTTTGAACTCATGGACTCTGAATGTAACTCGCGGTTGTTACAGAGATCTTGGATTTCCTCAATGATGTGTACATAACCTTATTCACCACATATGCTTCAAAGATCATGTTAATAGTGTGAGTGGGCGGAGGCACTCGGTTGGGATTATGTTCGGCATTTCTACTCAAGTTGAGCTTTTCCCTGTCGCTAATGTACTCCCTTAAGTGTCCCGCGCGCAATAGTTGTTCATATTCAATTCTCAAATTTGCACAATCTTCTCGTGGTGTGACCATGCATGCTGTGAAAATGACACTACAATCCTGTGTTTCTTTTATCCGGGTTTGTGCATATATCATCCAGGAACCTGGCTTCCTTCATGGTTTTCATAACTGCTACCAATTCTGCTGCTTTGATGATGAAACTGTGATCGGATAGCTTTTGGGGGGCCAGACCCCCCTGTTGACACCCAATTTTGTCCCATCTTTTATGATTTTATTTACAATTTTAAATATTTTTGACACCTTAAAACAATTTTAAAATGTAGGCATATATATGTATATATATCATCATTATTATTATTATTTGCATTTTTATTGTCATTTACTTTTTTTATATCATAATCATACTTTTTATCCTAATATTATTATTTTTTTCGCAAAACGGCATCACATTTTATTTTTTATTTTTTTAGCACCAAACATTTCGCAAATATTATATTTTTATCATATTGTCATCTTTACAATTTATAAATTTTGCAAATCTTTCTTTTTATGTAATAAAACCCCTTTTTATATTTTAAACCCATAACCCGTTTATTTCCCAACCCAACACAAACACCAATTTTTAAAGGAGCAGCCCATTTGGCCACCCCATTTTCGGCCAAAGCCCAACTGAAACAGCCCACAACCCCCCAAGCCCAATCCATTTCTTTATTTTCCCCCTTTTTAACCAAACCCTACCCTAATCCCAAAACCAAACACCCCCTAACCCCCCATTCGGCTGCGCACCCGACCCCACGCTATGACCCCATAACGCCGGTCACCTCACCTTCACTGCCACCACCAACCCCTGACACCACCTTACCCCTGCCACCAACCCGACACACCCCATACCCCTAAAATCCGCAATTCATACCCCAAGAATCCGCCCCAAAAATCGGATTTTTTGCCCATTTTGTTTGAAATTTGAACTTGATTTTTATGGGTCCGAATCCATCTATAAATACTCCATTTTGTTCTTCATTTTGGAGGGGGGAATTTTAAAGTCCGAAAATCGAGTTTTAAGTTTTGAAAGCCGAAATCATCTTAAGGGTATTTGTTCTTCTTTGCATGTGTCCTTCATCTCGAAGAGTCCGAAATATAATTCGAAAATCTGTTTTTGTTGTTGTTCTTCACTATTTTGGGATTTCCGATTTGGGTCACTGTTCGGGTCGGATTAACCCGATTTGGGTAAGATTTCCTGATTTATATGCTTGATATTTTGTTGTTGGTTATCTAAAATTTGGAAAGAAATCGATTCGGGTTGAAACATCCGATTTGGGTCGGGTCACTGATCCGGGTCGGGTCGACCCGGTTTGAGTAAATTTTCAGATTTTGTGTTTATATATTGTTGTTGGTTATCTGAAAAATAAAAATCCAAAAAAATAGATTCCGTGTCACCACTGTTCCGGGTTTGCATTTCTCCGATCGGGTCGACCGAAAATACGGGTCATCTTTCCGGGTCTGTTTTTCAGAACTGGGTCGATTACCTAATTTTTTTCTTCACTGTTTCGTCGTCTTTCCGGGTCGGGTCGACCCGAAATCTGGTCGTGTCACTGTTCAGTCTCAGGTCTGATTTTTCAGAAACATTTCGAATCCTGCTTCGATCCTAAAATTTCAGAATTCGGGTCATACATTTTAATTGCAAACTGTTGGTTTATTTTGGCATTTAAACATCCGTACACGGATATCTTACTGTTTTACTGCTTTGAATAAATACTGCATTTAGGCGAATGAAATTGAATTCGAGGTCGCGTCCCTTCGGACATCATTTCTCAGTTTTTGGTTTTACTGCTTTACCGCTTTGAATAAATACTGCATCATTTCATTAAATACTTGCAACATCATTTTAACTTTATAATTTTAAACATACATTTTCTTAGTACAATAATTAACCTGAGTTTGACCGGATAGTCGCAAGTTAGCGGATCTTAAAGGATGCCTAACCCCTTCCCTTTAGGATAATAAAGAATCCTTACCTAGAATCTCATTAGTTTCGCAGATCATAAAATTGGAGATATTTTGCATCTTTTAGTTAGCATTTTGGTGCCCTAATTCACCTTAGAATAATTAGGTGGCGACTCCTCAAAACAAAGCATTTTTTTACCAATCCCGAGGGAATTGACCCATAACGTCGTGAAGCCCGCGGGTTAAAAACGGGCGCGACAGCGATGTGGATTCTTCATATCGTGGAGGACCCCATTCTACTAGACCTTGATGATTCTGGATGCTACCCCAACTTGTCCTTGCGCTATAGAATCGTCTGGCATCATACAGCTCGAACCGTCCCCCGATAGAAGTATTAGTGTTGTATCCTTGACCTGTCCATCTTGGGGGGCGACTGTCCATGTACGCCGGTGCTACCATTCATTGATCTTCCTCAATTTGCATCTTGGTTGTGTAACAGAGATTTATCTCACTCCATGTTTTTTCAGAAACTCCTTCAGACTTTCCTTCAATTTTCTAGAAGCATTTGAATTGTTCGGTTTCAGCCCATTCGCAAAATAGGCAACATCCCAATCTTTCGAGATGGCAGGCAATAACATTCTTTCCATTTGGAACCTGTCTATGAATCCCTGCAGCAGCTCGTCTCCCCGCTGCTTTATCATGAACACATCCTGCTTATGTGTTTCCACCTTTCGGTCCCCTATGTGAGCCTTGACAAAAGCATCTGCAAGAGTAGCAAAAGAGTCAATAGAATTTTTTGGTAAATGAGTGTACCAAGAGAGTGCTCCATTTATGAGCGCTTGTCTAAATTTCTTTAGTATAACAGATTCGATCCTGTGTTATTTGAGATCATGTCCGGTAACAGCTGCTTCAAAGGTCAGATATGCTCATCTGGATTAGTGGTGCCATCATATTTTGGTATGTCAAGCATCTTGAACTTCTTCGGGATAGGGATTGGGGCTGCGCTTTTCGAATACGGCAAGACCCCATATCTTCTGGCTCCTGCGCCCTTCTTCACGGGCGGAGCTCCTGGTATCTAGTGCATTTCCCTTTCCATCTAGCCCAGTCCTTCCGTGAATGTGTCCATCTGGTCCTTCGCACCATCAGTCCTTTTCTTGCTGGTTTCAAGTGATACCGAGGTCTTCGCTGCATTCTGGTTCAACGTCGGAGTCCTGGCCCTAGAGTGAGTGGCAATGGCGTCCACTACTCTCTTCATGAGAAACATCATTTCATTTTGTGCCTCAAGGATAATTGTGATTGTATCATTTGTCAAAGACCATCCTTTGGTAATGGGTTTGGGGTTTGCCAGTTTGAGATATAACCGAGCTACTTCCTTCGGGGGTTCACTTCGGGGGTTCACTTCGGGCTCTTTTTCCCTCTTCGTTATCCGAGATGCCCTTATCCCGCTCTTTGTCGGGCTGTTTTGGTGGAGTCTATTTTTTCTATTCTACTGCTCACGTTCGGGCTCCTCTACCGACTCTGTTCATCACATTACTAAAGGATCTACCAGATCCCGATTATCGAAGGGTACCCGGTCCTCTCTGAGTCCCTGTGATCCGTGGGAACTGCTGCTTTGTCCTGACATGTTTTTTCTTTTTGAGTACAGTGTTTCTATTTTATTTTTTCAAGAAGATCAGCTACAGATCGAAACAACATTACAACTGTCTATCTCCACAGATGGTGTCAAACTGTTTTCGGTGAAATTAATTCTAATAAAAAACACAGTTAGAAATTTGTATTTTAGGGTTTAAATACAAGCAGATTGTATCCGATTCGGAGAACCCTTCAATGAGTGTGGTATTATAAGCTAGGTTACGGATATATAAATCGAATGAATAAACAAGAATAAGAACAAATAATAAGAACAATTAAGCTTAGGTTCAGATTGGATAATAGAAAATAATGAATAAGTGTTTCTTGCAATGTATTGCTTCTGAGAGAGCTTGGTTACGAGTGTGAGCTTAGAGGATACAATGTATCTTTTCTTCTCTTCTAAGTCTCGCATATATCTATTATGCCCCACTAGAGCCATGGCGACGTAAGCATGTTGATGTCATTGAACCTATGTGCGTCGCGACGCTTTGATCTAGGAAGATCGATGTGATGGGATTGTTGTTGTTAGAAATGAAAGACAGCTGAAGACTTCAGAGCCGTTGGGATATCCGGATGCGTTAATCTGCCCGGAGGAATTTTTACCCAATACAAATGGTCAACAAATTATATACTTCGTATCTAATGTTAGAAAACGAAGTATATCCCATTGGAAGTAGTTTGTATGATTTGCGTTCTGAACCAAAATGAGGATTTCTTTTGAAGTACTGGACTAATGTGTAAAAAAAGAAAATAAAAAGAGAACTCAAGTCCCTATAAGGCTATAATGCATAAAATTTATGTGTTATATCATTAACGTTCGTTACCCGAATCATTTTTTTTTAAGAAAAACACATAACATGTTTACATACACTATGCAAAGACTACTCTATATAAATATACATGTATTGAGCATGGAATTTTCATCATCAGTGATTTTCCTCTCCAAACAGTTGAGGATATCAAATTCATGATATTGTTTATCAGGGGTAAAAGTTTTTTGGTAAAAGTGGACAACAGCATCAGCTATGCAATCATTGTGGGTTACAACAATTACAGGAAACGGGAAGTAAGTAAATATTATAAATTGCTAGAAAGAATAAACTAAAGATTACAACAAAACTGGAATCAAGAACATTACAAACTCTTTGTGATTTGATGAGTCGAGTGATGTCACTCTGTCTTTAAGACAAGATTTCCCCTATATATCCTTTTACGTTGTCGAGCAATAGTCTTCCAAGATACAACTGCAACTTAACAAATGAGCAAAGGAAACTCAAGTGTTACTCTTGAAGAATTTTGAGTTTAGTAAATTTGCTATAGAGGAAGAAGAGGATTTCAGAAAATTCTGTAAGTGTTTTCTTAGTGTTGAACAATTGAGCCAAAGACCTCAATTTGTAGTGTAAGGAGATGACCCCTCAACTAGCTAACTAATGGCCTTCAATAGCCATGTAATGACACTTATTGAGGAGTTACATTCAACCAAATAATGGCTGAATTCATGTGTCGAATAATGGAGATTCAATGCTCCAAAACCAGCACAAAAGTCAGAACTTTCCATCTTCCAGTCGCAACATTCTGCCTCTGAAGCACCGCGGCTCTGTGAATTAGCGTCGCGGCACCGCGACTCTAGTGACTGCATCGCGGCCCTGCGCGACTCCGCGATGATTTCCAAATCGTTTCATCTTACACTTCGTACACTTCTTCCTTCGTTTACCAACGTGGAATACTTTGTCATTTGGCCAACAACTGTCCATCATTCTATGTCTCAAACGTATTACTTACGTACCAATATCTCCTTCACTAATGAAATTTGTGATACTTGGCACTACGTTTGCACGTTTATGGAAACGACGTTTCCAACGTGCGGGCCCCCAATTGATCGAGTCATAAATAATGGGATAACCTTAATTCCACATTAGTAAATTTCCAACAATCTCCTCTTGAAAGAGATTTTGGCGCACTCACATGGTGCCTTTTCCAGCAATTTTCCAGCGGACTGATATTGCATCAGGAGAGGTAGCTTCAGCGTTGAACCTTCCATAGTTGAATACCATTGGACTTACTTACCATGCTATAAATGTGATGTCTTGAACCGTCAGTGTTTAGTGTAAGCCAAGTCAACGGTACCAACATAACAACTTCCCTTACTCTGTTCTTCATAATGTTTTGTCCGTTATGGTCGTGGATTATTCTTGGATTCATAAGTGCGTTCATTTGAGGCGGCCTGTCCTTGCTCTTAAATAGGTGGTCTCCTACAAGGTATCCTGCTATACCCCATTTTACAAGTGTTAAGAACCATTAAAAGTTTTCCCAAACCTAACCTCAACCGTTGAGGATCATTAAATGTTTTGGAAACTTAACCTTAACTCATACTACAGATAGCACTTAACGTCTATCGCGGGAACGACTTTAGATTGATGTTTCTTTACATAAATCACTATCCGAAGTGCTCATGCTTCCACCAAAGCGCTCAACTGAACCTTTACAGCTTAGTTTTCCCATTGAACCTAATTTCTGGGATCTTCAGTCAGTAAGGTTGGGTTACCACCGTATTGGTCCTTATAACTTGGGTTTTAAGCCCATTCCCCTAGACAGGTAGAACATATGATCCTTGGGTAAGCCCTTTGTCACTAGGTCCACTATGTTATCCTTTGATTTTATGTAATCAACGGTTATTATACCCGTGGTGATCAGCTGCCTAATGGTCTTATGCCTCCGTCGAATATGACGAGACTTGTCGTTGTACATAGAACTCTGTACCCTTTATAGAGCTGACTGACTGTCGCAGTGGATCATTACAGAAGGTACGAGTTTGTCCCAACAAGGGTCATTCTCTAAAAAGTCATAAAGCCACTCAGCTTTGTTGCGCCCCATTTTCGACCCGCTCGGAGGTCGAAAGCGGAGCGCAACGTATTCAGGTGATTCCTGGGTAAAAGGGTTGAGGAGTCGTCACCTAATTATTTTTACGGTGAATTAGGACACCTAAATATTAAACTAAATGCTGCAATGTAAACTCCAATTTTAATGGTCTGCGAAACTAATGAGATCCTAGGTAAGGGTTCTTTATTATCCTAAAGGGAAGGGGTTAGGCATCCTTTAAGATCCGCTAACTTACGGTTATCCGGTCAAACTCAGGTTAATTATTGTAAGAAAATACATGTTTTTTTTAAAAAAAATAAAAAATACAAAGTTAAACTAATATTGCAGGTATTTAGTAAAAGAATGCATTTTGTACAAGTATGCATTTGTATGGTATTTAAAGAGAAATACATGTGAAGTTGAAAAGTATGCATTTTTAACAATTGATTGTAAAAAAAATTTATTTATAATGCCTAAGAAGTAAATCTTTTGGAAATCATTGAGTTGCAAATTTAAAGATAAACTTATTTGTATGATTGATAAAGCGAATAAAAGATGACCAAAGTTGTTTAGAAAATTTTGAACATGCATCACAAGCCTAAAATAAATAACTAGCGAAGGATTTCTAAGTTTGAATTAACCGAGCCTACGAATGGATAAACTAGCGACGGGTTTCAAGTCTTAAACTACCCTATGAATTAATTCTAGGTCTACCTATTCTAAGCATTTCAATAATTACATAAGTGTGGTAAATAATATTACAATACAGAGCGGGATAAAAGCTGAATTAAAGAAAGTAAATAAAATAAATAAACTCCGAGAAATATCTGCCTTCATTGACTTTGTTCCTTGCAAGCTGTCAAGAACAAACGGTTAGAAACAGTTAAAAAAAACAAATAACTTCGGATCCGTATCCAAAACAGTGAACGTTTTGGTCACGGAGGGCTCAGACTTAAATTTTGAAAAGACCATTCCAATCACGCCGTGGCTGCAAACATATGACTGAGTGGTTATTTTGATTGCCTCGCCTACTAAACGTATTGGTCTCTCGGATGAAAAAGAAAAAGATCAATATAATCACGTCTTGGCTGCGAATATATAATTCACCTCGCCTACTAAACATGTTGATCTCAGATGAAATAAAAAAGGTTTAAGCCTCATCCTTGCCCAGAAGTTATATTTCCGTCTTTACAACTGTGGAGGCCTCAAAATCGACGGATATTTTTCATCGGCCAGTGTAGTATCGTGTTCAAATCAGAAAAAATTAAATTGGAAACAGTAAGCAGCAGTAGGCAGTAAACAGTAAACAGATGCGATTTCCGAAAAGACGCGATGTTTAGTTTAAACACAGTAAAACAGTAAATATCCGTTGACCGGATGTTTAACCCAGTGAACAGAAAATATAGAAACGAAAGAAGTAAATAAAGGCAAATGAAACAGTGAGTTAATTCTGAAAACAGACCCGAATGAACAGTGACCCGAATGAAACAGTGAATTAATTCTGAAAAACAGACCCGGAATAGTGACCAGAATCGGGTGTCAAACTCGAAATCAAATATTTCACCAATTTCAGATAACCAACATACAAGAATATGAAATGCAAGAATTCAGGAAATAATACCCAAGCCGGGTCGACCCGACCCGGGTCAGTGACCCGACCTGAATCAGGTGTTCAACCCGAATCAAATTATTTTTGCCAATTTCAGATAACCAACATACAAAAATATGAAAATGCAAGAATTCTGGAAATAATACTCGAACCGGGTCGACCCGACCCGACCCGACAGTGACCCCGACCCGAATTGGACCGAAAAACAGTGAAAAAAATAGCTAAAAATCTAGATTCTTCAACACAAAAAAAAGCAATAATTTCGACCTATATTTCGGAATCTTTAAGTTGAAGAACACATACAAGAACAAACAAAGATTTCGGATTGCCCTTTTTTTTTAGTGAAGAACAACACAAACAAAATATAATGCCGAACCTTTAAGGAGATTTCGGATTTCTTCAATTTCGGACCTAAAAAATGACCCGAAAATTCTAAGAAACTACCTCTTTCAAACAGTGAGCAAAGGGGGGTTTTTATAGATACTCACCCCAACGTTCACCCCCTTAAAACGAATTCAAATTTCAAAATAAAGGGGGAACAAAAATCTGATTTTTGGGGCGTGTTCTTGGGGGCATGTGTTACAGAAAGGTGATGGGGTAGATTGGTGGTGTCAGGCGGTGGTGTGGAGACTGGTGGTGTCAGGCGTAGGGGTGTAGGGTGGCGGCATGGGGGTAGGGGTGTAGGGTGGCGGCCGATTGGTGGGGTTAGGGGTGTTAGGGTTTTTTTTTTTTTGATTTTTTGTTTTTGGGTTTTGGGGGTTGGGTTTTGGGTATAAGGGAAAAAAAGGAATGGTTTGGGCCGACGGGTTGGCCGATTCGGTGTGGGCTTTAGGGTTTTGGCTAGGTCCAAAAAATGGGTTTGGGGGGAATTAAAAGGGAAAGGGGTTTTTGGGCTTAGGAGTTTTGGTGGGTTTGAATTGGGGTGTTGGCTGCGGGATTGGCTGATGGGTTGTGGGAATTGGGGGACTTTGGGCTTGGGTGTTGATAGAATGTTTTGGGTAGAAATAATTTGGGTTGGGAAATAAAATGGGTTATAAATTGTTTTTGGGTTTAAAAAAATATAAAAGGGGTTTAACATTAAAAATATTATTTTTTGTGTTTGTAAAAGATGTGAATTATTTAAAATAACATAACGATGTGATAATAATAAAATATAATATTTGCGAAATGTTTAATGCTTAATAAAAAATGAAAATGCGATGCAATTGTGTGAAAATAAAATAACATAGAATATTAGGGTAAAACTATGCTTGCGATATTAAAAGTTGAATGATAGTAAAAATACGAATAATAATAATAATAAAGAGAATGATAATATATATATATATATACATGTATGCATATAGATTAAAATTGTTTTGGAGGTGTTAAAAATATTTAAAGTGCAAATAAGTTGGAAAAGACGGGACAAAATTGGGTGTCAACAGATGCCCCTCTTTGGACGGAGATGATGAAAGAGTTTTCGGCCAAAGAAGTTGGCTGAGTAGCCAATTTTGTCCTAATCAACGGGACTTGAAGGAAGATTAGGTATGCATGGTAGAAATAGAATTTCGAGGGAGAAGATATTGAAAAAGTTGGTGCGGATTCAAGAAATATTGCCCCAGTGTCGAGTTATGATGACACTGGTCGCAGATGTGACAAAACTATTGGGAAAGAGCGGATCGACGTTCGAAGTAGGTCATTGACCAAATTGCCTCGGTTCGCCGTAAGAGATAGTTCCACGTTGTGATGAAGTTCCTGCAAATTAAAAACTCCTGCAAACTAAAGCTTAAGATATAATTAGTGTATAACTGCTGAGAAAAAAATTGTAGAGAATATAACTTGGAAATTCCCGCATTAGGAAGTGGGGGCCTGACTGAAATTAAAATACCCGCATTAGGAGGTGGGCGCCTGACTAAAATTAAAATACCCGCATTAGAAGGTGGGCGCCTGACTGAAATTAAAATACCCGCATTAGGAAGTGGGCGCCTGACTAAAATTAAAATACCCGCATTATAAGGTGGGCGCCTGACATGACGTCGTTGGATTGACGTGTTGTGTTGAAGACGTCGTTGTAATATTATTGACGTCGTTGTAATGATGTAAAAGACAATTGTTGTGATGCCTGTAACGTCGAGGACGTTGTTGTAATGTTGTAAAAGATAATTGTTGTGGTGAAGACGTCGTTGTAATGTTGTTGACGTCGTTGTAGTGCTGTAAAAAATAACTGTTGTGCTGAAAACGTCGTTGTAATGCTGTTGACGTCGTTGTAATGCTGTTGACGTCGTTGTAGTGCTGTAAAAAATAACTGTTGTGCTGAAGACGCCGTTGCGTAGGCGTGTTATTGATGACACCGTTGTATGGACGCGTTGTTGATGATGCCGTTATATGGGCGTGTTTCTGATGACATCATTGTAATGTTGTTGATGTCGTTGTAATGCTGTAAAAGATAGTTGTTTTGTAGAAGACGCCATTGCGTAGGCGTGTTGTTCATGACGCCGTTGTATGGGCGCGTTGTTGATGACGTCGTTGTATGGACGTAATGTTGATGTCGTCGTTGCATGGACGTTGCTGATGTCGTCGTTGTATGGACGTTGCTGTAATGATGTTTTGCGGTAAGAGATAGCTGTTGTGCTGTCATAATGTTGATGACGTTGTTGTAATGTTGTTTGCTGATGACATCGTTGTAATGCTGTTGATGTCGTTGTAATGCTGTAAAAGATAATTGTGGTGCTGTAGTAACGTCGATGACGTTGTTGTAATGATGTTTGCTGTAAGATATAGCTGATGTGCTGAAGACGTCATTGTAATGCTGTTGACGTCGTTGTAATGCTGTAAAAAATAGTTGTTGTGTTGCCGTAACGTCGTAGACGTTGTTGTAATGTGTTGTGTTGAAGACGTCGTTGTAATATTGTTGACGTTGTTGTAATGCTGTAAAATATAATTATTGTGCTGTAGTAACGTCGATGACGTTGTTGTAATGTTGTTTGCTGTAAGAGATAGCTGTTGTGCTGAAGACGTCATTGTAATGTTGTTGACGTCGTTGTAATGCTGTAAAAAATAGCTGTTGAGCTGCCGTAACGTCGTGGACGTTGTTGTAATGTGTTGTGTTGAAGACGTCGTTGTAATGCTGTTGACGTCGTTGTAATGCTGTAAAAGATAATTGTCGTGCTGCCATAACGTTGATGACGTTATTGTAATACTGTTCTGCTGTAAAAGATAGCCGTTGTGCTGAGGACGGCGTTGTAATGTTGTTCTGCTGTAAAAGATGTAAGTGATGTCCTTGCCATCAGTTTGCTGCAATATGGTTCCACGTTGCGCTGAATTTTCTGTTGATTCAAACTTCTGTGGACTGTGAATTGAAATGTCGTCTTGGCACGGGCGAAATTGTGATGCGACGTCTTTGCCGTCGGGTTTGCTGTGTTGTCGTTCCCTGTGATTCAAAATAACATCTTTGTGCAGACATAATAGTCGGGACCCTGTAGGTCAAGATGATGTCTTTGTATAGATGCAGAACAGGAACGTAATCCTTGTAGTGAGTTGTGATGCCGAAATTCTTTGGGAAATTGATCATAAGTGATGTGGCTTCCCTGCTTCTTCCAACCTGAAGAACCTGTACTCAAAGAAAATTTGTGAGTTCGGGGGAGGGGCGGTTGATTCGCGTTGACTTTGTAGCTTTAGCTCTTGATAGTTGCATGTCCTGCTGATTCGGACCTGTAGCACCTATCTGGTTCCCAGTCTTGGCTAACCGCTAATGGAAACATTTGTTGAAATTTTTTTGCTTATAAGAGAGTAGGCATATCAATAAAAAATTTCTTGGCGAACTCTAATGAAAATATTTGTTGAAAATAATTTGCTTATAAGAAAGTAGGCATATCAGTAAGAAATTCTTGTCGAACTCTAATGAAAATTATTTGTTGAAAATAATTTGCTTATAAGAAAGTAGGCATATCAGTAAAAAGTTCTTGTCGAACTTTAATGAAAATGTTTGTTGAAAGAAAGTATGCATATCAGTAAAAAGTTCTTGTAGAACTTTAATGCAAATATTTGTTGAAAATAATTCGCTTATAAGAAAGTAGGCATATCAGTAAAAAGTTCTGTCGAGCAGTGATGAAAATATTTGTTGAAAATAATTTGCTCATAGGAAAGTATGCATTTATGTAAAAAGTTCTGTCGAGCAGTGACATGCGGTGAAACAAAGCAAACGTCCTATCCAAAATCCTTCTTCTGGCTGAAGACTTAGTTTGCCGATGCTTTTCCATATTTATCGGCGTTCTCTGGCAGTGATCCCTTAAAAAAAATGCCCCAGTTTCCGATATGTGAGGATGATGAACTTTCGAACGGACAACCGAGTCTTGTCTGGGTTGTTTGCCTGTCCTATCAGGGTGATCAGAAGGGTGCATTTTGTCATATGTGAGATAAAAGAGAAAATATATCCTAATGGTGGGACCGAAGCCGATTTAGGCCGCCTACGTATCCCATGAGGGAATCAGGTCATAACGTAGTTCATTACAAGCAAATGGGATTGTAAGGGATTTTCTAAAAGTGGGACCGAAGCTGATGTGGCCGCCTACGTATCCCGCCAAGAGAATCAGGTCATAACGTAGTTCATGTAAGCAAAAAGGATTGTAAGATTTTCTTAAAATGGGACCGAAGCTGATGTGGCCGCCTACGTATCCCGCCAAGGAAATCAGGTCATAACGTAGTTCATTGTGTACAAGTAAAGAGGATTGTAAGGTTTTCTAAAGATGGGACCGAAGCTGATGTGGCCGCCTACGTATCCCGCCAAGGGAATCAGGTCATAACGTAGTTCATTGTGTACAAGTAAAGAGGATTGTAAGGTTTTCTAAAGATGGGACCGAAGCTGATGTGGCCGCCTACGTATCCCGCCAAGGGAATCAGGTCATAACGTAGTTCATTGTGTACAAGTAAAGAGGATTGTAAGGTTTTCTAAAGATGGGACCGAAGCTGATGTGGCCGCCTACGTATCCCGCCAAGGGAATCAGGTCATAACGTAGTTCATTGTCAAGAAAAAATGCAACTTTTCGGAAAACTTCTGTCTTAAAGAGATGAAACCCTATGTGGGTTTTATGCATGTCCTGCCGAGGGAGCGCAACTTTTACAACATAGAAAAAAGTATTACATAGAGAATAACAAATCCTAGATATGGTATCCGTTCATTGCGTCTGCATTGATGGTTTTTTGCCATTCTTATTCTGATAAAGTGGCCCCGGACAAACTGCGTCCATCTGCTTCTCATCAATCAGTCTCTTCGTACATGATTCTGTATTCACTTGGCTTCGAAAGATATATCGTTGCCCCAGAGAAAATGCTCATACCAATGCTTTGTAATTATCAACCATCTTGATTTTTCATCCAAACCTGGCTTTGGCTTATGCCCCAGTTCTTCGTTGTTTGAGACTTTGTTTGCTTGTTTCATTATATGTCACATATTATCGACAAATTTATTAGTTTGCATGATGAAAAAGAAAAGAAATTTATTAAACAAAACAGATTTTAAAATAGCAAAAGCAATGCAGATCTGTCTTTTTAAGCTTTCAAAAGGTGGAGGCAAATACACTAAAATGCATAAATGCGATTCAGGCCTCAATTTAAATCGTATTGTTTCAATAAGTTAGCGCTAATACAATATGATTGGGGAATTAAAAGATGGGGTGCTCCGCCAATTTTAGTCAACACGAATCAACCTTTGGGGGGAAATAAATTAGGCAAAATAAACCTGCTGAAAAATGAAGAAAACCAAGTTAGTATAAGACGAGTAATTATTGCTTCAAATAATATGCATAGTGGGAAGCAGATGAAAATAACAAGCAGATTGTATGGAAATTTAAATGTGCGTCCTAATATGCATGGGGCCTCTCTTATGCCGGAGGTAGGCCTAAACGCCAGATATGCGAGATTTATGATAGATTGATCCAAGCTTCTAAACTGCAATGCTTTTGTCGGAAATGAGACAAAATGAATGTACATTTTCAAATTTCGGCATGTCCTGATTAGGCTTGGATTTGTCTATCATTATCACGCTACACGTAATATGCTGATTGGTCGTTGGGTTGCGAGACCCATTGACAATTTTGGCGGATTTCTTAATTGTGGAGTCGATGCCAAGGATCGATCCACCTAAGGTGTATGCATGCATGACTTAAAATAAAGGGTGGTATAGCTCTATCCTAAATTTTCTAAGATTTGAGTGACTAGACTCAAGGTTCCCGAGCGGACTGCTCGAGTGAGAAGGCTACGCGGCCAACCGGATGGTCCGGACGCTCCGCGCATATACCAACTCTCCTAAAAATTTGGTAATTTGAAAGAAATTTGCGGGTGCGCAAAACACACCTCGCGTGTAGTGTGTGATAGTGTCAATTTTCCAGAGTGGAAGAAATATGAGCAAAATGCCAATTTAAGGAAAGCAGTAAAACAATATAGCAATTAAAGCAATTATGCAAAATTTCACAAATGAAACATATCAAAGCATTAAAACAAATAATGAGCAAAAGTAAAGAACAATAATAATTAACCTGATTTTGCTATGGTTAAGAACCTGAAATATTCCCCAGTGGAGTCGCCATGCTGTCGCGCACCATTTTCGACCCGCTCGGAGGTCGAAAGCGGAGCGCAACGTATTCAGGTGATTCCTGGGTAAAAGGGTTGAGGAGTCGCCACCTAATTATTTTTACGGTGAATTAGGACACCTAAATATTAAACTAAATGCTGCAATGTAAACTCCGATTTTAATGGTCTGCGAAACTAATGAGATCCTAGGTAAGGGTTCTTTATTATCCTAAAGGGAAGGGGTTAGGCATCCTTTAAGATTCGCTAACTTGCGGTTATCCGGTCAAACTCAGGTTAATTATTGTAAGAAAATACATGTTTTTTAAAAAAAAAATAAAAAATACAAAGTTAAACTAATATTGCAGGTATTTAGTAAAAGAATGCATTTTGTACAAGTATGCATTTGTATGGTATTTAAAGAGAAATACATGTGAAGTTGAAAAGTATGCATTTTTAACAATTGATTGTAAAAAAAATTTATTTATAATGCCTAAGAAGTAAATCTTTTGGAAATCATTGAGTTGCAAATTTAAAGATAAACTTATTTGTATGATTGATAAAGCGAATAAAAGATGACCAAAGTTGTTTAGAAAATTTTGAACATGCATCACGAGCCTAAAATAAATAACTAGCGAAGGATTTCTAAGTTTGAATTAACTGAGCCTACGAATGGATAAACTAGCGACGGGTTTCAAGTCTTAAACTACCCTATGAATTAATTCTAGGTCTACCTATTCTAAGCATTTCAATAATTACATAAGTGTGGTAAATAATATTACAATACAGAGCGGGATAAAAGCTGAATTAAAGAAAGTAAATAAAATAAATAAACTCCGAGAAATATCTGCCTTCATTGACTTTGTTCCTTGCAAGCTGTCAAGAACAAACGGTTAGAAACAGTTAAAAAAAACAAATAACTTCGGATCCGTATCCAAAACAGTGAACGTTTTGGTCACGGAGGGCTTAGACTTAAATTTTGAAAAGACCATTCCAATCACGCCGTGGCTGCAAACATATGAGTGAGTGGTTATTTTGATTGCCTCGCCTACTAAACGTATTGGTCTCTCGGATGAAAAAGAAAAGATCACTATAATCACGTCGTGGCTGCGAATATATAAGTCACCTCGCCTACTAAACATGTTGATATCAGATGAAATAAAAAAGGTTTAAGCCTCATCCTTGCCCAGAAGTTATATTTCCGTCTTTACAACTGTGGAGGCCTCAAAATCGACGGATATTTTTCATCGGCCAGTGTAGTATCGTGTTCAAATCAGAAAAAATTAAATTGGAAACAGTAAGCAGCAGTAGGCAATAAACAGTAAACAGAGGAGATTTCCGAAAAGACGCGATGTTTAGTTTAAACACAGTAAAACAGTAAATATCCGTTGACCGGATGTTTAACCCAGTGAACAGAAAATATAGAAACGAAAGAAGTAAATAAAGGCAGATGAAACAATGAGTTAATTCTGAAAACAGACCCGAATGAACGGTGACCCGAATGAAACAGTCAATTAATTCTGAAAAACAGACCCGGAATAGTGACCAGAATCGGAATAAAAAAATTCAGATTTTTCAGATAACCAACAACAGATAAAAAAAATGCCATAATCCGGAAAATACCCAAATCGGGTCGACCCGACCCGACCAGGGTTAGTGACCCGACCTGAATCAGGTGTCAAACTCGAAATCAAATATTTCACCAATTTCAGATAACCAACATACAAGAATATGAAATGCAAGAATTCAGGAAATAATACCCAAGCCGGGTCGACCCGACCCGGGTCAGTGACCCACCCGAATCAGGTGTTCAACCCGAATCAAATTATTTTTGCCAATTTCAGATAACCAACATACAAAAATATGAAAATGCAAGAATTCTGGAAATAATACTCGAACGGGTCGGGTCGACCCGGGTCAGTGACCCCGACCCGACCCGGCAGTGACCCCGACCCGAATTGGACCGAAAAACAGTGAAAAAAAATAGCTAAAAATCCAGATTCTTCAACACCAAAAAAAAAAAGCAATAATTTCGACCTATATTTCGGAATCTTTAAGTTGAAGAACACATACAAGAACAAACAAAGATTTCGGATTGCCCTTTTTTTTTTTTAGTGAAGAACAACACAAACAAAATATAATGTCGAACCTTTAAGGAGATTTCGGATTTCTTCAATTTCGGACCTAAAAAATGACCCGAAAATTCTAAGAATCGACCTCTTTCAAACAGTGAGCAAAGGGGGGGTTTTTATAGATACTCACCCCAACGTTCACCCCCTCATACCCCCTTAAAACGAATTCAAATTTTAAAATAAAGGGGGAACAAAAATCTGATTTTTGGTGCGTGTTCTTGGGGGAATGTGTTGCAGAAAGGTGATGGGGTAGATTGGTGGTGTCAGGCGGCGGTGTGGAGACCGGTGGTGTCAGGCGTAGGGGTGTAGGGTGGCGGCGTGGGGGTAGGGGTGTAGGGTGGCGACCGATTGGTGGGGTTAGGGGTGTTAGGGTTTTGTTTTTTTTTTTGATTTTTTTTTTGGGTTTGGGGGTTGGGTTTTGGGTATAAGGGAAAAAAAGGAATGGTTTGGGCCGACGGGTTGGCCGATTTGGTGTGGGCTTTAGGGTTTCGGCTGGGTCCAAAAAATGGGCTTGGGGGGAATTAAAAGGGAAAGGGGCTTTTGGGCTTAGGAGTTTTGGTGGGTTTGAATTGGGGTGTGGGCTGCGGGATTGGCTGATGGGTTGTGGGAATTGGGGGACTTTGGGCTTGGGTGTTGATAGAATGTTTTGGGTAGAAATAATTTGGGTTGGGAAATAAAATGGGTTATAAATTGTTTTTGGGTTTAAAAAAAATATAAAAGGGGTTTAACATTAAAAATATTATTTTTTGTGTTTGTAAAAGATGTGAATTATTTAAAATAACATAACGATGTGATAATAATAAAATATAATATTTGTAAAATGTTTAATGCTTAATAAAAAATGAAAATGCGATGCAATTTTGTGAAAATAAAATAACATAGAATATTAGGGTAAAACTATGCTTGTGATATTAAAAGCTTAATGATAGTAAAAATACTAATAATAATAATAATAAAGAGAATGATAATATATATATATACATGTATGCATATAGATTAAAATTGTTTTGGAGGTGTTAAAAATATTTAAAGTGCAAATAAGTTGGAAAAGCCGGGACAAAATTGGGTGTCAACAAGCTTCTTCTCCTGCTTTGTCTAAAGCGATAAACTCCGATTCCATCGTGGATTGAGCAATACAAGTTTGCTTAGAGGATTTCCAAGACACATCCCCACCACCAATTGTAAATACATACCCACTGGTGGACTTGGTGTTCTCTATATCAGATATCCAGTTTGCATCAATGTACCCCTGTAGTATAGCTGGATATCTCGAATAATGCAACTCGTAATTTAGCGTGTATTTCAAGTATCGTAGTACCTGATTCAACGACTTCCAATGATCATTACTTGGATTACGGGTAAACTTAGCCAACTTGTTAACTGTGTAAGAAATATCAGGTCGGGTGCAGTTTGTTATGTACATCAAACTCCCAATCACTTGTGCATATTGCTCATGGCATACGGGTGCACCACGATTTTTATTAAGCTTTATATTTCTATCCATTGGTGACTTCATAGGTGAACTGTCAAACATCTCAAACTTTCTCAACACATCCTCGATGTAGTGAGACTGAGATAAGACTAGTCTGTCAGACATCTTAGAGATCTTTATCCCTAAGATGACATTTGTGATACCCATATCCTTCATGTCGAAGCATTGTTTTAACATGTTCTTAGTATCTAGGATCAAGCTAGGACTGCTCCCTGTGATCAACATGTCGTCTACGTACAGACATATCATGACGAACGAGTCAGAGTTACCTTTCGTGTAGACACATTTGTCACATTTATCAATGGAGAAACCTTTCGATAGTAGAGTACTATCAAATTTTTTGTGCCATTGTTTCAGGGCTTGTTTCAGCCCGTACAGAGATTTGACAAGTCGACAGACTTTCTTCTCTTGCCCTGGAACCACATACCCCTCTGGTTGTTCCATATAGATTTCTTCTTCCAAATCACCATTTAGGAAGGTTGTTTTGACATCCATTTGATGTATCTCAAGGTCACGCAACGCTGCGATCGCAATGAATACTTGTATGGACGTCATCTTAGACACCGGGGAGTACGTGTCAAAATAGTCAAGGCCTTCCTTTTGCCGATAGTCCTTGACTACCAACCTGTCCTTGTACTTATCTATAGACCCATCTGCTTTATACTTCCATTTGAGTATCCATTTATATCCTAACGGTTTATTTCTCGGAGGTAGATCAACCAACTCCCAAGTATGGTTATGCAGGATGAAGTCTATTTCACTAACAATAGCTTCTTCACAGAGTGGTGCCTCTAGAGTTGACAATGCTTCAACAATTGTCCTTGGTTCGACATCAACCATATAAGCTACAAAGTCAGGATCGAAGGATTTATCCTTCCTGGCCCTTTTACTTCGCCTTGGTTCCATCTCTGGAGTCTCCAAGTTCTGAGAATCTGGAACATTAGTTTCTGGATATTCAGCCACTTCGAAGTCCACTAGATCTGAACCATTTAGATCTGGGCGGTCAATGACTCCTGGTTCCTAAGAGCTTTTCACATAACTTTGTTTGTGAGATGTTATGTCTTTTTCCTTTCTAGGAAAAGTATCCTCAAAGAATTGAGCATTCTTTGATTCCATGATTGTACCCCCGTGGATATCTGAAATATTTGACTTTTGCACTAAGAAGCGATAAGCACTACTGTTATTTGCATATCCGATGAAAATGCAATCTACAGTCTTAGGTCCAATCTTGACCTGCTTTGACTTAGGCACTTCGACCTTTGGCAAACAACCCCACACCTTTAAATATTTATAGGTAGGTGTCCTTCCTTTCCATGATTCATATGGAGTTTTGTCCTTACCCTTATGTGGGACTCTGTTAAAAATCGTATTAGCGGTAAGGACGACTTATCCCCATATATTTTGGGGAAGACCAGAATTGATGAGCAAGGCATTCATCATTTCCTTCAATGTGCGATTCTTGCATTCCGCAACACCGTTCGACTGAGATGAGTATGGAGCCATCGTTTGATGAACAATACCCGATTCGGCACAATATTTCTCAAATGACGCTACATATTCTCCCCCTCTATCGCTACGAATGGATTTTATCTGCATGCTTAGTTGGTTTTCAACTTCTGCTTTGTAGCGTCAGAACACTTCAAAGGCTTCATCTTTACTTTTCAACAAGTAAAGGTAACAATACCTTATGCTATCATCAATGAATGTCACAAAGTACTTGTTCCCCCCTCTAGTTTGTGCAAACTTCAAATCACATATATTTGTGTGAATAAGTTCTAGAGGAGTGGTATTCCTTTCGATGGATCGAAGAGGAAGCTTTGTGAGTTTTGCCTCTACGCACACCTCACACTTATGTTGAGGGTTTATGTCGATAGACGATAACAACTCCAACTTAACCAACCTTTGGATGGACTTGTAGTTAACATGTCCTAATTTATGATGCCATAAATTAGATGACTCAAGCAAGTAAGAAGAAGCTTCAATATTATTGTTTGCACGTATTACAGACATGGCTTTAACTTTGAAGAGGTCTTCACAGACGAAGCCTCTTCCCACAAAAGTTCCATTCTTGGTGATTACAAACTTATTGGACTCAAATACTAGCCTAATACCAGCATTAACAAATAAATGACCTGAAACTAAATTTCTCCTAATCTCAGGGACATGCATCACCTCCTTCAGAGTGAGTTCCTCTCCAGGAGTCATCTTTAGGACTACCTTTCCTACCCCCAGCACGTCAGAGGAAGTGTTGTTACCCATGAACAGCTTCTTGTTTGTAACTAGTAAAGAAGGCATCTCTATTGGAATAGATATGTCTGGTAGCACCCGTGTCCATCCACCATTGCATGAGATTCTCAATAAGGTTTGCTTCAAGCACCACTGCTGAGAACTCTTCAATCATGTCATCAAGAAGCGTGTCTTTGACGACGTTAGCATGTGTCTTGCTTTTGGCCTTGGCATTCTCTTGTTGCTCAGTCTTGAGCTTGCGGCAGTCCTTGATCATGTGACCAGGTTTCCCACAGTGGTGACAGTTTCCCTTGAACTTCTCCGCCGCTTTGATCTTGCCGTCTTTCTGGAACTTGTGCTTCTTTCTTGGGTTCCCTTTGGCCTCAGCTAGATTTGTCTTTGCTTCAGCGGGTTGTTTTCCCCAAGGCAATGCCTTCTTATTATCTTCCTAAATCTGGAGTTTGATAATAAGTTCTTCAAAGGTCATCTCCTTTGTCTTGAGTTTTAAATAACTCATAAATTCATTCCACGAGGGAGGTAACTTTTCAATCAGTGATACAACCAAAAACTGCTCATTTGGTTTCATACCTTCCAAATCCAAGTGATGTAGAATCATTTGGAATCCTGGACTTGGGACATCACAGTTTTGCTATCCACTATTTGAAATTTCAGGAATTTCCCAACGATGAATTTCTTAGTACCAACATCTTGTGTGTTGTACTTCTTTTGCAGCTTTTCCCATAACTCTTTGGTTGTGCCTACGGTGCAATACACCGTGTAGAGTGGGTCTGACAGACAGTTCAGAATATAGTTCTTACACATGAAGTCACTATGACTCCAAGCATTAAAAACTATCTTCATGCCATTGACGACATGGATGCCTTGGCCCCCTCCCGCCGTTTCATTAGGCTGAGGGTCCACTTCATCTCCAGCTTGTGGAGGATCTTCTGTTAGGAAACAACTCATTCCCATAACATTCAGATAAAACAACATCTTCTGCTGCCATCTCTTGAAGTTGGAGCCCATGAATTTTTCTGGGAGTTCATGATGTAACCCGGATGGTGGAGGAACTGTAACGTTCCCTTGAGCAGCAGTAAAGGCGTTTGATGAGCCTTGAGCAGTGGTGAAGGCATTAGGTGTGACTTGAGCAACAATGGGAAAGGCAGAAGGGTTGCCTTGAGTAGAAGCAGCAGCAAAATCAGAAGCGAGTCGTTCTCTTCCAGTCATCTTTCTAAGCACTTACAACAATCTTGTCTTAAAATTGTGGGTTACAACAATTGCAGGAAATGAGAAGTAAGTAAATATTACAAATTGCTAGAAAGGATAAACTAAAGATTACAACAAAATTGGAATCAAGAACGTTACAAACTCCTTGTGATTTGCTGAGTCGAGTGATGACACTCTGTCTTTAAGACAAGATTGCCCCGTATATATCCTTTTACGTTGTCGGGCAATAGTCTCCCAAGATACAACAATAACTTAACAAATGAGCAAAGGAAACTCAAGTGTTACTCTTGAAGAACATTGAGTATAGTAAATTTGCTAGAGAGGAAGAAAAAGATTTCAGAAAATTATGTAAGTGTTTTCTTAGTGTTGAACAATTGAGCCAAAGGCCTCAATTTATAGTGTAAGGAGATGACCCCTCAACTAGCCAACTAATGGCCTTCAATAGCCATGTAATGACACTTATTGAGGGGTTACATTCAACCAAATAATGGCTGAATTCATGTGCCGAATAATGGAGATTCAATGCTCCAAAACTAGCTCAAAAGTCAGAACTTTCCATTTTCTCATCGCAGCATTCTGCCTCGAAGCGCCGCGGCTCTGCGAATTAGTGGCGCGACTCCAGTGACTGAACACCCAATTAGCGCCGTGGCGCTGCCAGGGAGGTGTCGCGACACTCCGGCTCCTCGACTCCGACGGGGCTGCGTCGCAGCCCTTCGCGGCTCCGCGACGATTTCCGACTCGTTTCATCTTACACTTCGTACACTTCTTCCGTCGTTTACCAACGTGGAATACTTTGTCATTTGGCCAACAACCGTCCATCATTCTATGTTTCAAACGTATTACTTACATACCAATATCTCTTTCACTAATGAAATTTGCTATACTTGGTACTATGTTTGCACGTGTGTGGAAACGACGTGCGGGACCTCAATTGTTCGAGTCATAAATAATGGGATACTTAATTCCACATTAGTAAATTTCCAACAATCATTTCCTTCGGTTCAAATGCCAAGGTCATCCATAATTTTTTTAATAGTGAGTTTCCTTCTTTGTCCTTTATTATGCCATGGAGATAAGCAAATGTTGGCATTTCCTTCTTGTAACCATCCGATTTTAGTTTTTTGTCTAAGAATCGAGTCATGGACCTTCAAGTATCTAGTAAAATCAGCTCTGTAATTTGAGATATAGGTACTTTAATTTGGTTCACCTTTTTTTTAACACATCAGTCTTATATATTTGGGGGGAAAACACCTCATTTCAACTCAGAACTCGTATGATTCAGATATTGATTTTTGTATATTTAATAAAAGAATATTGTATACGATTTTTTTTTTTAAATTGTATATTTAAGAAATGTCTTACAAATAGAACCAAATTATTATTCGAGTCATCAAGTAATAATCTATCATTTATTTGAGAGAAGGGTCAAAATCTCCTTGTGCTATCGGAGATTGAGCAACTTTTTATTCTACATTCAATTTAATTTGTCACCTAATATTATCCTTGCCGTTAGAAAAAATTCAAAAGTTTAGGGCTAAACTTGCACTTTTTTCTGGAAAAATTTAGACATGTGGTGTCCACTCATTTTAAGTTGGAGCTCCATTAATGAAAAGAGAAAATATAAAACGATTTGCTAGCTATAAAAATATAAATAGACTACAATGTGGTTAAATTAAACAATTTCAAGTAATACTCGGACAAGTTTGGGCCTTTAACTTTAATTTTTACTGTCCCTATCAGTTTTGTTTCAACTAAGTATCCAAACAGTTTGGTGGGGATGAGGGGATTAACTTGGAATTATGAGTAAGCTCTTGAATCTTTCGAACTTAAAGCTGCATGTGTATCCTATATAGCTTTTTTAAACATTAGAGCTAGACATTTAGGATTTTCAAAACAGAAAAAAAAAAAAGTAATTATGTAACTCGTCAAATAATAATACTCAGTAACGTACCTTTTATTTTTTTTGCAAAGGATTCATAACCTCTATTTATTTTTTCATGTCCCTATCATTTTTGTTTCAACCTAATAAGTATCTAAATCGAAAAAGGTGGGGATCAACTTGGAATTATGAGTCAGCTGTATTGAATCTTTGGAGAATTATTCTTAAAAGCTGCAACTGAACCCCAACTTGTGGGAAGTCCAGATAAGCAAACATAAAATTGTACGCCCCTCTACCAAAATCACACTCATTTCGTCCCAAAAAGATTGACCTAATTTGACTTGACATAAAGATTAATAAATAAAAAAAATATTTTTGAAATATGTGATCTAAAACAAATATTAGATATTTATATAGTTGTAAATGATCTCATAAAGTTAAATTGTATCTAAATATAGAAAGAAATCAATTTTTTTTTAACAAATCAATAAGAAAAGTAGACCAATATTTTTGAGGCGGGAGGAAATAAAAATGATGGAACACAAGAAATAAGAGCAAGGACGGTTTCATGAGTCAAAAGTTATTAAAAAGAGAGATAAAAAAAAAAAAAAAAAGGTACGTACCATATCTTTGATTTATTGAGTCCCAATTGCCCGTGAGCTTTTTCTCTTCAAGCTACTTCCTAAGTTACACTTTTTTTTTTTGCACTCAAAATTAAAATTCCTCCTATCATCTCGAAAATTAAAGACTAGTTCGATGCATGTATCGTATCTCAACTAGACCTGTCCAATGGGTCGGGATCCGTCTGGTCCGACCCGTCCCGAAAAACCAGGGTCAGGGTCGACTTATAGCTGATCCGCGAGCCATCCAATCCGAAAAAGCGGGGACCCGATCTTATGTAAGGTCGGACCAGGGTCAGAATATTTTACTAGTCTGACCCGGCCCGACCACCGACTAGAATCCGACCCGCGTATTTTTTAATATAATTTATATTATTTTTTCTTCATTAATAATTATTTTATACTTATATATATTTTTGTCATTAATATTTAAGTGATATAATGCATGTTTTTATAATATATTATTGCTCTAATCTACATTGAGCTCGACATAAAATAAGATAAAAACGATAGCTGATTATTAATTATATGTTTATATTATTAGTCGTTCTGTTAATATCACGGAAGCATAATGTAATGAGAGAAAATAGTTGTAAATTGGTGAAACTTTAAATGTTGATAAATCTGCGCTCGGATGCCCGTTTTACCCATTTTTTTTTGTTTTGCGTATTTTTTCGAGAGGCGGCCGGCCAAACACCTTAAGGCCGTTTGGCCCAGCCAATTTTTACGAAAACGTCCGTTTTCCCCATCAATTTGTGTTTTTCCCCAAATCGATTTCTAATTTTCTTTTTTCTTTAGTAAACATCACATGATACACAATAGATTTCAACGTCTAAATTCCATGGTAGTGTAGGTGTGAATATCAATTTCAGTTTTGAAAATTCATTTTTTTTTAAAAAAAAATATCCTCGACCCGACCCGGCCCGCGCAAATCCTGTCCCCCTTCTGACGGGTCAGGGCCGACCCGCGACCCGTAGGGTCCCCGAAGGGTCAGGGCCAGGGTCGGATTTTTAAAAAAAAAAATAGGGTCAGGGTTGGGCAAGCAGAAAAAAAAAGTCACCCGACCTGAGCTTTGGACTGGTCTAATCTCAACTAAGGATCGTGTCAGTGTTTCAATATCAGCAGAGACAGAGTCAAAAATTGAAACTTTGAGTTCAGAATTCTAATCATTTTAAGTTATTAGGTTTTAAAATTTAAAATAATAATTTGTGAATATCTAATGAATTTGTTTGGACCAAAGTTATCTGATTCTGCCGAACCCGTAATCTGTATTATAACTCCGCCCCTAAATATCAAGTTCGTTCGAATTTAATATTTTCATCGCGGAGTATTAATTTTTATGTGATGCATTAGGAAGTTTAATCATAACAAGAAATTAAATGGACTTAGACTTTAAAACTTATATAACTTCTAGATTATATCGTATTATTCATTTTGAAGGTATATGTAATTTGCACAAAAAAAGGTTTTAAGTTGTAGATTTTCAAATGCTTCTTTCGGATTCTTTCTTCTTTGCTTTAACATATCAAGACGTACGACAGTATCTTCACAGAATCACAATCATGCATTACATTGAAAACCCAAAAGTTATAAATAATTGCCTTCAAATAACATGGGAGACCTCGTATATCCCATGCCTAGTGGGACCTAACACCTATTAATTCCCTTTCAAGTAGTAGCTGATTTACCCCCCACCCCCACTTATATAGTTAATTAACCGAGGAAGAGGAACTACTAAACTAGACAACAATGATCTTGTAAGAATTAAACTCGTGATATTGTTTTATGAATTATGGACAAGATAAGAATAATTAATTATTGTGATCTCCTAATTAAGAATTCAAACACTTTTCACTATATTGTACGAATTGTCGTTGCATCGTAGGCTATATATATATACTAGTTTCAATGTACGTTCTTTGCGCGTGACTAAAGCGAGTACCTCATTTGACAACAGACACTATAAGAAAAAATTGAACTTCGGTAGGAACTTCATCGTTAATCCGTCGCTAAATTGTTCGTAGCTAAAAAAAAATTGATAATTTGTTACTAATATGTCACTAAATAAAAGTAAAAAAAGGACAGCGTAGTGCACTAAGCTCCCGCTATGCGCGAGGTCCGGGAAAGGGCCGAACCACAATGGTCTATTTTATGCAGCCTTACCTTACATTTCTGCAAGAGGCTGTTTCCACGGCTTGCTAAATAAAAGTAGCAAACTTAAATAAATATATTTTATTTTCTAAATTAAATACGGCCTGCAAGAGGCTGTTTCCACGGGGGTTTAGGGTTTAGCAAATTTTATGTCTAATAAGTTTAAGATAATTAGGGGACTTCAAATTTATATTCTACCAATTTAACATTTAATGTTATACTATAATCAAATTTATTTTATTTCTAATTTCTTTCACCACTTATATTTTTCGTATTTAATAATTTTATATACATATTAAGAATTTTTTCAATTTGAAAAATAAATTTACTAATGTGAGGATTTGAAAAAAAAGAAGATAAAATTGGATGCTTTTGCTGATTAGTTAATTCAAAATTTTAATTATTTGTTCGCAACTTCAAAGAAAATAATTTATTTTTTATTAGTTCGAATTCTTATATTAGTTCATCCCAAATATTTAAAAAATTTACTGAATTATGATTTTATTCCATAGAATTCTATACGAACTTTGTTAATTTGACGCTTTTAATTTTATCCCTTTTAAAGTTTTTTTAAAGTCTTAAATATTAGTACGACCTATATCGTTCAAATAAGAAAATATTTAATAATCAATTTTTTAATAAATTTCAAAATATAATTGTTTGAAAAATAATTAAATTATATTTTTTTCAATGGAAAGTTTACTTTTAAAGGGTAACAAAGGTGAACGATATGGAAAAATATATAGATAGACATAGAACTCCTAAATATTAATTGATCTTAGTTATTATTTTTTAGAAATTTTGATAACAATTAGACAACTTAAATCCAAATCATATAGATCAAGTAATAAAGAGAAGATGAAATTATAAATTAAACTTGGAAAGAAGTAAAGACGAGACAGATGAAAAAGCAGATAGTGGCGGTGATATGATGAGGGTATTAGAAATATAGTTAGTAGAAAAACTTTGAAGAAAATGTTGATAAAAAGTTGGCGGTAACATTTTTCAAGTATAATTAAGCAGGAATATGAACAACAACAGAATTCTGTTGATATATTAAAATGTAGATTAAACACCAACATAAAAGAAGAAAACAATGTTGAACATTTATTGACCATAATCAAAGAAAAACTAAACTAATCAACCTTGGGGAAAAAATTATGGATGAAATATTACTAACCCGTTACGTCAAACTGTCTATCTGCAACTTAGCATTAATGCCGAAATTATATGTCTTCTGATTCCTATATGTTAGGTATAAGTATTAGAGTTTAGTAAGTCTAGAATTATGAGAGGAAAAGGATATCATTAGCGTTATAACAAAGATTCTCCTGCATTTTATTTTGCCAGAGCCAAAAAATTCTTACGAAAGTTATTATTTTGTCAAAATAGCAGTGAGTTTTTTATTTTTTCAAATAATATTTGTCAAAATAAAAAAGAACTCCCAAAATAACAGTGATTTTTTGAACTTTTTAAAAAAAATATATTTGGAAAAACAAAAAAAGACTCCAAAAATAACTGTGAGTTTTTTTAATTTTCCAAAAAATATAACATATTATTAATGTTTATGTATAATTACAGTTTTACATTTCGCTAAGGGGCTATGTGTCGTGCATTACTAGTAGATCTCCGGTCAAATATTATTTATATAAAGAACAATATATTGAATCATAACTGACCCACAGAAATACTATAATCATTTAAATTGTGAAAATCAATGTCATTACATTAACATAATGTTGGATTCAAAATTATTTAAACATCATCTGAACATACAAATATAATCGATTTACTTTAGTTATTTAGATAGTGTATGTAAACAAAAAAACAAAACTATAATATCCTTGCAACTCCATATCTACATGGGTATCGCAGGTTAAAATTATACTCTTGTCTGATTCCACAAAAAGAATTTGCACTGAAGCTAAAATAATTAAATTCTGCAAATTGTTTCTGGATATCTGGATATTGTTTCTGCAAATCTTGAGTCGCTTATTGTTGCTAGTGCTAATTGCAGTCTTTACGTGGCAAAGTAGTTCAATTTTTTCAGGACTTGAAATTCAAGTCATTGAATTCATCGTAGTCAAACATGGTCTGTAAAAAAACAAAAACCAGTAAAAACAAATCATCACCAAAATTTTAGATATAATTTTTAATACAAAATATATAAAGTGGATGTCATCAAATTAAGCAAATTTTGCGATTCCTTCCCCTAATCCAACCACTTATCAGTCATATAATCACATAATTTGAATGAAAAATTAAAGCACTAGATTATTACTCTAATGAAATTGAAAACCAAAGAGATTTACAGTTACCTTGTCAGTGAAGAATTTAAACACAATACTAAAGTTGTCAGCGCGGCCATGACGAAAATTTGTTTCTCTTTGAACACTTCATTCTCACTTCTTTGGAAAATCTCTACTTGGCAACATTTGTTCGAAATTTGCCTTTGGCGGGGAGATGCGTCCACCCATCTTTGATGAATTAAACACTAGTGTTCCGCATGTTGGAGACTTTGTCTCTTCGCACATGCATGATCTACGAAATGAGTAGATGACCGTAGGGCCAAGAATCGTCAAATTTCGTTGAGAAATGAAAGAGATATTGGTCCACGAAGTAAGGTGTTTGAGGCATGGAAATGTGGTGTGGGACAAATCTACCACATAGGTGGGAATAGGAAGAATTGCTCTTTATATAAGTCTCTAATTGGTAAAGGGTTTGGGACCCCAAGGGGTATCCCATGTGTTTAAAGGAGGGAGGACCTAGATGTGCTTGGGTTCAAGGCTAAGCCCACACGCGCGCCGCCGCCCGCCGGTCCAGTCCGGTCGCGGGTCCCCAGAGTTTAATATTTTACAGTTTGGTCCCCAGAGTTTCTGGAAAATTGATTTTGGGGTGACGGAAGGCAGAAAACTTTATGCCTACCGTTGGACTGTTTTATGGAGCATTAACCAGCCATTATTTGGCTGATTAACTCCTCCATTTTCACCCTCATTCATGTCCATTAAGCAGCCTCCTTCAATGGCTATTAACAACCATTACTTGGCTGTTTTAATGCCCTCCTTATGGTCATTAACAGCCATATTTTGGGCAATTGATCAGCCCCTCCTCCATGTTATATATTGAGCCTCCTTTGGCTCAATTCAGAGACTGGAAATACACGAAAAACAAACACAAATTCAGCACAAAACAGTCACGAAAACAGTGGCAAAAAACTGCTCGAAACATTGACTGAAATTCAGTGAAAAAAACAGTGACCAAACCCTTACATATACACAAGATATACACTACAGAGACACACGATATACACAGAGACAAAAGAGAAGAGTAAAGAGGAACTCTTCCTTCCTATTCCATATCTTCAGCAAGTCGATTCATATTTGTTTTCTTCATCAGGCTCAACCTATTGGCTTTGTAGCGTTGAGATTAAAGTGTTGTTTTATCTTGGGAGACTATTGTCCGCTAACGTAAAAGTATATATACGGGGCAATCTTGTCTTAAGGACAGAGGGCTATCACTCGACTCAACACACAACGTTGTAACCATCCAGATTTAGTTGTTTTTTGATTGCAGGTTATCAAGATTAAAGACACAACAAGCTTGCGGCAGTTTTGAAGATTGGCTTATTTCTTCAACAAGATTCAATTTCTGAATATTGAATGTTTGTTAATCCTTTCGAATACTTGTAATAGTAATTTACTTCCCGTACTGTTTTATAAAGGACAATGGAGTACCAATAACATTTACGTTATTTCCTGAATGGTTAGAAACTATAATCCACAAGCAAATTGTTCTCTTTATTAATTTCTACTATTATATTTCCTTGGGAAAATGATTTGGAAAATTAAAGGGGTCCATTGGTTGTTTTAACTGGACTCTTTATTCGTTAGTCTCTGAAATAAATAATTCCTTGATTATTTTCATTAATTGAAAGAGTATATATACAATTTACATATTTTCATAATAGGAAAATCATTTTCCTATTCTACTCCTAAATCCCTATTCTAGTAGTATAAGACTTCTATAATTATGGTAAGTGTACAATGCTAAGTAATACAAATATTCTACACTAATTACAATACTAACAATGACCAAAGTTCCGTGATATACACTATGTATATCACGGGAATATACACTGTCTAACACACCCCCTCAGTCATAGCGGGCGATCTTCGAACGCTGAGACTGTCCCTAAAATCTTCAAAAAGGACCGAGGGAAGACCCTTTGTAAAGATGTCGCAATTTGATACCTGGAAGGGACATAACCAGACGCGTACTTGTCCACGAGCTACCTTTTCGCGAACAAAATGAATGTCCATCTCGATATGTTTAGTGTGCTGGTGCTGAACCGGATTCTCAGACAGATAGATGGCACTAATATTATCACAATAAACCAAGGTAGCTTTCTGAATAGGACAATGAAGCTCTAAAAGAAGATTACGTAACCAACATAATTCAGACACCACATTGGCTACCCCTCGATACTGTCTCTGCACTAGAGCGTGATAAAGTTGACTGATGCTTAGCAGACCGTGAGACCAAGTTATTACCAAGAAACATACAATATCCAGACATAGACCGTCTGGTGTCTGGATAGCCACTCTAATCAGCATCTGTATACGAGACAAGTGTAGATGTCGACGATGAATATAAATGTAAGCCATAGTCAAGTGTCCCCTGGATGTATCGAATGATGCGTTTGAGCGCATTCATGTGCTTAATCCTGGTATCATGCATAAACAAACACACATGCTGTACGACATACGTAATATCTGGTCTCGTGAACATAAGATACTGAAGGGCCCCTGCAAGACTACGATAGCGGGTTGGTTCCTCATACGGTGAGCCAGCCGCAACACCCAACTTGGGTTTAGTATCAACTGGAGTGGAAGTGGACTTACAAGATGACATCCCCGCCCTTTCAATGATCTCAGCTGTATACTTCCTCTGGAATAAGAACAATCCACCGATATGACGAGTGACAACAATCCCCAAAAAATAACTCAATGGCCCCAAGTCTTTCATAGCAAACTCAGAACTAAGCATTCTCATGATAGACTGGCGTAAGGCATCGGAAGAGGCAGTCAAGATAATATCATCTACATATAAAAGTATATAAGCCAAAGAAGAACCACGACGATATATGAACAAGGAATTATCCGACCTACTGTGAGTGAACTCAATAGTCGAAACATAGTCAGCAAACCTCTTATACCAGGCCCGTGGAGACTACTTAAGCCCATATAAGGACTTTTTCAACAGACAAACATGATGAGGATATTTGGGATTCCCTAAACCCCAAGCGTTGATGCATATAGACTGTTTCCTTGAGATCACCATTTAAGAAATCATTCTTCACATCTAACTGATGAATGGGCCATGCTTTTGAAAGAGCCAAGCTGAGTACAGTGCAAATGGTAGCCGGCTTGACCACCGGACTAAACGTCTCCCCACAATCCACACCAACCTGCTGAGTCTTACCATCACCCACAAGTCGAGCCTTATGCCTTGCAAACGAACCGTCTGAATTGTCCTTATGAGAAAAAATCCACATAGACCTAATAATATTAATACCAGATGGACGGGGCACCAACTCCCACGTCTTATTATCAATAAGAGCATTATATTAATCGGTCATAGCAATTTTCCAATTCTGGTCATTTAATGCAGACACAGGATTACGGGGTAAGTGTGATTTAAGAGCATTAGAATTTAAATTTAAATGGCTTTTTAGTTTAAAAATACCCCGTTGACTGTGAGTGACCGGTCTATGACTCGGGGAAGAATCGGGCGGATTTTGGGAATTTTCTAGACTTGGGACGGACTGGCCAGCAGGCACTGGGCCTGCAGGCTCAACTCGGTAACGGGATGGTGGAACAGGGACTGGACCAGTGGCGTTAATGGGATGGTTCACTGGCCCAGTTACCGTTACCGGCCTAGTAACTGGACAGGACCTAGTCGCGAGCACTGTAGCTCGTAACATGGCAGTGGGGCCAGTGGGCAGTGGGCCCGTTGGTGGATTTGGGGTGCGGAAGACGTCTGAAAAATGGTGAATAATAAACGGGGATATACCATCATCCAAAAAATTATACGAACTAGGCACCGGAGTACTAACCTTAGCAAACGGGAATTGGGATTCATCAAAAATAACATGGCCACTAATGATGATTTTATTAGAGGATAAATCAAAATATTTGTAACCACGATAATTAGATGGAAAACCCAAAAACACACACGGAGTAGACCGGGCATGAAGTTTGTTAATTGTGGTGGACGGAAATAACGGATAACATAAGCACCCAAAGACCCTAAGATGTGAATACGAATGAGTCTTATTATATAAAATTTGAATGGGGGATG
This sequence comes from Anisodus tanguticus, assembly GCA_034509755.1. Taxonomy (NCBI): domain Eukaryota; kingdom Viridiplantae; phylum Streptophyta; class Magnoliopsida; order Solanales; family Solanaceae; genus Anisodus; species Anisodus tanguticus. Next base: position 41,753,362 of record CM067540.1, on the reverse strand, counting down.
AATATGCCAAACCTTTGGAAGGAAGAATGTTAAGGAGATATGTAGTCATTTGTAGAGCATGATGCCAAAAATGAGGGGGTACGGAAGCATGAATCAATAAAGTTTGGATAATGTTATTAATTGTACGAATTTTGCGTTCGACTTTCCCATTTTGTGAAGACGTATAAGGACACGAAAAATGAAAATTGATCCCATTATTAGCACAAAATTCCCGAAACACCCCATTGTCATATTCTTGGCCATTATCACATTGAATATTTTTTTTGTCCCGCTCGAATTGAGTTCTAATGAATGCTCTAAATTTTAAGAAGATAGAAAAAACTTGAGATTTTTTCGCTATCGGAAAAGTCCATAAAAACTTAGAATAATCATCCAAAAAGAGATCATAATATCGATGACCCAAAGAACTAAGAACATGAGACGTCCATAAATCACTATGAACAATATCAAATGGCATTAAAGTATGAGAATTAGAGTCTACAAATGACAACTTAACTATTTTTCCTAAAGAACAAGATTGACAATTCAGAGTACCACGCGCACTCTTACAAGAAATAAATTGGTTTTTATCTAAGGAAGACAAAATAGACGATCCCGGATGACCTAGACGAGCATGCCACAAGGAAGGAGCAAGAGCTGAAAAAGTGGATGGCAATGCGTGACTCGAGAAACTGAAACTTGGTGTGATAGGATAAATATCGCCCCTACTATCACACCTCATGAGAGGACCCCCCATTTTGAAATCCTTCACAGAAAAACCAAATTGGTCAAATTCTATGGAAACGGAATTATCAGTGGTGAATTTGCGGACATACACCAAATTTTAAATCAATTTTAGAGCGTTAAGGGTATTTTTCAAAATAATGGGTGGATGGGGGGGAGACAACATTTTATGACCATAACCATGAATTGGAATTGAATTACCATTACCAATAATTATACCACAATTGTTGCTCAAATTGGAATAAGACGAGAGAGTACCTGAGTCGGACGTCAAGTGAGTAGTGGCGCCGGTGTCCATGTACCAATTTGGGTCTGAAGAATTTATTCCAAGTGTGTGCATCGATGCGGCAATATCGATAAGTGTGGGGCCCGCTGCATGATGGGCCTAGTGGGGCCCAAAGTTGCCTCCCTGTTGACTGGAACTGCCACTGTAGCATTGGGCTGGGTTGGGGTTGGAAAAAAACAGTGGGCCATTGCAGGAACTGGGCAGTGGGCTGAAACCGTGGTGGCATCTAGGCCCAATTTGCTGGCTGACCGTAGGGACTATTGGGTCAAGGGTTACCGGCCCAGCCCCATGGTGAGGGGGTCCACTGCTGGGACCAGGCTGCCTGGGGCCCACTGCCCGGATGATGTCCACCGCCACCATTACCGGAACCATCGCGTTTGCCCCAGCGATTTTTGCCATTATTTTTCTGACTATTCTTGCCGCCACCGTGACCACGGTTTTGGCCAGAATTATCAATAAGACCTGGAGAATTTGTAGAGGACGTCATCATGACTACGGGACTAGCACCGGTAGCCGCCTTTTTGGCCAAGCCGACTTCTTCGAGGGTAAGCATAGAACGAGCCTGATAAAATTGCGAAAAAGGGTTGCTCTGACGAAGAAGCGTGCCAACACCACTATATGCCTTTGAAAGGCCCGCAACCATTTGTAGGACCAAACGATCATTCAAAACAGGCGCGCCAACATTGCGGAGTTGGTCCGCCAATTTCTTTAACCTTTTGCAATATGCTGAAACGTTTGGGAAATTTTCCATATGGATGTGGGAAAATTCCTGCTCAAGGGTAACAATACGAGAATTCTGATTATCTTGGAATATATCACGTACTCTATTCCATGCCTCCATCGCCGTAGCGTCGGGTTCGATAATCGTTTGCAAGAGGTCGCTAGAAATAGTGGAGTAAATCCACTGAAGAACAGTAGCATCAAGGGTCATCCATAACGTAGGATCATCCTCTGGTTTGGGCACTTCCGTATCTGTAGGAGCCCCGGGGATAATATGATGGAGAACTTGATGTGAGCGTGTATGTATTTTGAACAGTTCGGCCCACATCGCGTATTTGACGTTTTCTATTTCAAGAATGATAGGGATGTGATTCTTGATATTAGAAACAATAAGGGCAAGGTGAAACATGTTCCTAGCCATAATAGCAATGCAAGACGTGACGTAGGGATTGGGGAGAAAAAATGGAAAGAGAAAAATAATTTCCGGGCACAGAAACCGAGGAAGGGGTTCGGATTCGGTGGTTTGGACGGAAATATTAGGGAGAAAGTGGGAGAAAATATTAACCTAGACTCTTGATACCATGAAAGAAATAATCCGTTGATTATTTTCATTAATTGAAAGAGTATATATACAATTTACATATTTTCATAATAGAAAAATCATTTTCCTATTCTACTCCTAAAATCCTATTCTAGTAGTACAAGACTTCTATAATTATGATAAGTGTACAATGCTAAGTAATACAAATATTCTACACTAATTACAATACTAACAATGACCAAAGTCCCGTGATATACACTATGTATATCACGAGAATATACACTGTCTAACAGTCTCCAACATGATTGAAACTTGTGATGAAGAGTTCATATTAACTTCAATTTGTCAAACGTGATATGAAATTCTTGAGAAAGAATTTGAGTGGTTAACAGGTACTATAATAAAATTCCCAGACAGAATCTTGATAGACTTCAAAGTCATAAACATTAGGCAAACTCGACCAATTAATATTAATCAAGAAATATTTTGCCACAAAAATAACGCAGGTTTTTATGGCAGCATTTATTTTGAAAGGAAATATATATATTATTAGTACTTATTTATATTAATTTGAGAAAAAAATAGTAAATGACAATTTTGTCTATTGTAGAGTCTTTTAATGAAGGGAAAAAAGTTCAATCAACATTTCTTATAAAGTCCTTCGTGCTTTTAATATAATATAGATTACGTTGATTGAAGAAACTAATAGTTTACACACTTTTGTACTCCCTTACCAAGTAAATTAAATACCTTGTCAATCCATCTTATGCTAAGGTTTCGGCTTACTGGTTGGAGTACTCTCCATTGAAGTGTTTTATTTCATTTCTTAGTAAGTTATGTGTTGACAAATGGATATGGAGAAGATAATTCATTAATCATAAATGTTTATAAAGAAGAGAAAATGAAAATGGATACATGTTCTACTCCCACGGTCTGTATATGTGCACATTATTACTCCTCTAACTAACTCTTAACCGACTAACAAACTCATTAATAACTTAACTAACTCATTTTGCATTAATTCCGTTGTCTTGCACACATGACCCTTACATTTCTAGCCTATATTGTTATCTCCAATATTCCCCCTCAAGCTAGTAGTTGTAAAAACATTGAGCACTCCTAGCTTGGATAACAATAGGTCATGTTGTGGTCTTCACAAGCCCTTTGTCATGATGTCTGCCTGGTGCCTAGAAACTGTATTTTGATCAATTCACTTTGTATCTTCTCTCGAATAAAATGGCAATCAATTTCAATGTGCTTTGTTCTCTTATGGTATACCGAATTTGCAGCAATTTGTAGTGCTGCCTTGCTGTCACAAAATAATTCCACTGGTAGATTAATTTGTGCTCCAAGTTCTTTGAATAGCCCTGTGATCCACACTACCTCTGAAATAGTTGTTGCCATGCTCCTATATTCTGATTCTGCTGAACTTCTTGACATAGTTGATTGCTTCTTGGATTTTTAAGATATCAAACTATCACCTTGCTTGATCAAAAAACCAGTTACTGACCTTCTTGTATTTACACAATCCCCTCAGTCTGCATCACAATAGGCTTGCAGATGATCAGACCTTTTGCTACTCATTAAAATCCCAAGTCCTGGCTAATTCTTGATATATCTCACAATCTTTATCCCTTCTTCCATGTGTGACTGTTTTGACTACTACATAAACTGAATCAAGGTCTGCATTCCATAGCTAATAAATGGTCTTGTCAATGTGAGATAAAGTATCTTTCCAATAAGCTTCTGATAGCTTCCTTTATCAACTAGTTCTGTATCACTTGTTGTACCACTTACTTCATCATACTCCTTAGTGTGAGCTTTACATTCATGTCTAATGAAGTCCCTCCTGGTTTTGCTCGACTTAACCCCATATCACTGATCATTTCCATGGAATATTTCCCCTGATTCATGAGGATTCTGCCTTTTGATATGTTGAATTCCAAGCCCAAAATGAACTTTAGAGTTCCTAGGTCTTTGATTTTGAATGCCTTCTACAATTTGTCCTTGGTGTCTTGGATCAATCCCAAATCATTTTATGCTATTAATATGTCATCTACATAAATCAAAATCACCACAATGCTCTTATGGTCCTTTTTGATGAATAATGAATGATCAAGATTGCTCTATGTAAAGCCAGACTAGATCAAAGCCTCAAACAATTTCACAGTCCACTGTCTACTAGCTTGCTTCAACTCATAAAGGGATTTGAGAATCCTACAAACTGATTCTTTAGACTCACTCTAGCTTGAAAATCCCTCACCTAAAGTCATGTAAACGTCATCATACAAATCACCTTTAAGAAAGGCATTGTAAACATTCATTTGGTGAATATGCAGATTAGATTATGCAGCAATTGATAAAATAGTCCTAATGGTGACTATCTTAACCATAAGAGAGAATGTCTCCAAGTAATAAAGACCCTCCACTTGATTGTAACCCTTAGCTACAAGCCTGACCTTAAATCTCTCAACCTCACCATTTGACTTGAACTTCACTTTGAACACCCACATACAACCAATAGCCACTTTATCATGTGGCAAAGGAACTAGTTTCTATGTACCTTATCCTACAAAGCTTGTATCTCATCTTCCATGGCTGCAACCCATCTAGGGTCTTGAGCAGCTTCATGAAAAGACTGAGGCTCCTTAACACAGGAGGAAGATAATAGACATGCCTTGTAGGAAGCATAAAACCATCATAAGAAATATAATTTGCAATTGGATAGGTGCTGTCAGTAGGAACAGAAACAGTTATGAACTCCGACATCCAAGAAGGATTCTTTTTTAGTTCTAGAAGACCTTCTGAGAGAAATAGAAGGTGTTGCAGGTAGTGCCAATGAAGGAGCAACCACCTCAGTGGAAATAAGTACTACATGATCTAGAACATGCTCTAGTAAAGTGACACGGGGGGAGGGGGTATAGAATAGTTATCATCTAAAGAATTATTATATGGAGAAAGTGAGGAAGTAGTATTATTGTGAGTATATGTGGAACTGAATGAAAAGATATGTTCTTTGAAAAGAACATCTCTTGAAATGAAAAAGGAATAATCCTTGAGATCATATAACACGTAACCTTTGGTCACAGGTGAATAATCCATATGGACTGCTTCAATAGCTCTAGGTTCAAATTTGTTATCAGATGGCAAGTTTTTTGCAAAACATAGGCAACCTAGAGTTCTAATATGGTCCAAAGAATACTTCTTACTATGAATTACCTCGAAAGGTGACTGACCATGCAAAATTGAGGAAGGTAGTTTGTTAATTAAATAGACAACCCCCAAAACACAATGCCCCTAAAACTTTAATGGAACGAATCTTTGAAACCTAATGGCCCTAGCAATCTCAAGCACATGCATGTGCTTTCTTTCTGCAACCCCATTCTATAAGGGAGCATACACACAAGTCTTTTGATGGACAATTCCATAAGACTGAAACATGCTAAGACAAGTTTCATTAATAAATTCACAATCATTATCTATTCAAAGTACTTTGACTGGTTTATCGAATTGAGTTTTCACCATGACAAGAAACTTTGTCAAAAAAACAAAAACATCACTATTTACTTTCAACAAAAACAACCATGTCATTCTGAAAAAATCATCAATTATGTTGAGAAAATATATATATTTCCATCTATAGTATCAACCTTAAATGGACCCCAAACATCAAGATGTAATAGTTAAAAAATATCTAAAGTTCTACTATTACTAGATTGAAAAGATGATCTACTTTGCCTGGAAAGTGGTCAGATCCTGCAGTTGTCAACTATACTTCTGCATTGATCTTCCTTTATTCTTAGAATTTTCTTCAACATTCTTGGTGGTGCATGACCCATTCTTCTATGTCATAGTTCTTCCTCTATGTCTGACTTCTGTATTACAACAAATTATCCTATGTTGTGTACTTTTAAGAGAAGGCATAGAAGGGAAGAGGTAAAGTCCACCTGACTATTTACCAATCCCTTTCAGTCTCCAACTGTAAAGGTCTTGAAAGATTCAGAAGTTAGGATAAAATGAAACTGAGCATAGTAACTCTCTAGTAATTTTTTAGACTGACATCAGATTATTTTTAAAATCTGAAATATGCAACACATTTCGCAGTGTGCCTTCATTTATTAAACCACAAGATCATACATGTGTGACCTATGTAACCTTTTCATTAGGTAAGTTCACCTTTTATGAATCTTACTTTGTTACTGACTCTATATCCTTTAGTAATACTAAATTAGCTGTCATGTGATTAGTAATACGAATATCCACTATTCAATCTTTATGCTTCTTCTTTACCATGAAAGAATGAGTTATACCTGCCATGTGAGCTATTTTTTCTACTGCATTTTCTTTGTTCATGGAACTCATAATTTGTTCAAATTGATCAGGTGTGAAGTGTGGTGCTGGGGCATAAGGAGCATGATGATATTATGCTGGAAATTGTGGTGCACTGTAAAATGGTGCATTGTAATATGGAGCAGGGTTATGTGAAACACCATTATATGAATTATAAGATGATCTTCCTTGTGTCATAAGTTCATGAGGATACTCATGTGTGTTACTGCATTCTCCAACTTCTCTCTGCATATTGTTCCTTGGATTTGGATTCCTATTCTCCTTCAATCCTTTCTTATGCTGATTCTTATTCTTCTCCATCACTGCATTGTCATTTGCCCCTGGTTTCTTCCTAAATTTGAAATAAGGAGTATGCAACTTGTAACAATCATCCTGCACATGCCCCTTCAACTTACAATACTCATATATCTAATCTCATTTCTTCTTCTTATTCTGAGAATTTGTCCTATTCTGATAGTTTTGTCCTCCTTGATAACTTCTTTCACTTTGATAATTTCCTCATCTAGCTCCCTACAATATTGTTACCCCATTTCTCTCCCTACTAGCTAGGTTATGTGTAATTTTTCTCTGACTCTCTCTATCAACTACTAGTGAATAGGTTTGGTTCAGATATGGTATATGATGCATTATCAGAATTTGTGCCTTAGTTTATTCATAGGTCTCATTCAATCCCATCATAAACTAAATCATCCTCAACATATGTAAATTTTGTACAAACTCAACTATTTTATCACATCCACATGTAGGTAATGGAATTAAACTATCAAATTCATTTCAAAATATCTTCAAATTCGAGTAATACTCAGAAACATTGTTAGTACCATGTATCATGGTAGCTACGCTTCTATGTAAGTTATAGACTCTCGATTCATTTCCCTTATCAAACTGTTCCTTCAAATCTGCCCAAACCTTCGTTGTATTATCTGCATAAACGATTTCGTTATGTATCTTCTTCGAAACTGCTCCCATAATCCATCCTAGAACCACTACATTGTATATATCCCACACATTCTCATTCGCTGGATGATCTTCTCTCTTACATGTTCCATCGATGAAGCCTAATTTATTTTTCCCCAAATAACCAGCTTCATTGATCGACTCCACATAGAATAGTTCTCCGATCCTATCAATTGAATATGAACTATCGGCGGTCCAGAAGTATCTGAAGGATGAAGGAAAAATTTATGATTGTGATTAATTCTATCGGCCGCCACTAATGAACTTCACTCGAGCTTCCCTATTGAGCTTCGATGAATCTCAATTAACTGCCTTCTCCAATCCGAAGCTATTCAATTCAAATTAGCTCTGATACCATGTTGACAAATGGATATGGAGAAGAAAATTCATTGATCACAAATGTTTACAAAGAAGAGAAAATGAAAATGGATACATGTTCTACTGTATATATACAATTGTGCACATTATTAATCCTCTAACTAACTCTTAACCAACTAACAAACTCAATAACAACTTAACTAACTCATTTTGCACTAAAATGACTGTCTTGCACACATGTCCATTACATTTCTAGCCTATCTTGTTATCTCCAATATTATAAATATATGGAATATACAAGTTTTACAGTTGATGATAACTAGTATTTATTTTGTTGAATTTATATACTAAAAAGAATTATATATTATCAATCTCGCTTGTATATAAGATGATAATATATGATTGTCAAATACAAAAAAGAAATAGCAATCTTTAGAGTGAATATTTTGACCTGTCTACATCACACCTCTTGAGATGTATTTTTTTCTGGATCCTGCTAATGTGGAATACTTTATACATCAGAATGTCTTTTTATATTTTAACTCAGTACTACTTGAGTAGTTTACTATGATGGATTAGTGTAAAATTTGGTTGGAGTATTACTTAAAAGATATGATTAGGTCCTATATTTTTTGTTTTAATAATAATAATGTTATAATGTCTCTCTTAACAAGTTAAAATGATTGAGTATTGTGTATATTTGGTTCGTCAAATTAAATGTACTTGTCGACAGACAGGTGCCTTCATTGTGAAGCAAAAAAAAAAAGCCAAAAAATGTGAGCTGGTGGCTCATCACGGCCGTATAATGCTCCATCATTTTTCTTTTATAATTTTATTTCTTTTAACACTTGATAATTTAATAAAATTAATGTGCCAACACAAACACAAGTATCACAAATGAACGATGACTCAATTACGTAAATTACAAATTTTCAATAAAATTTAAAACGAAAGTATTTCGAATTCAATTCCTAATGTTCCATGTATTTTCTTAAATTTTTCTAATTCGCTATAGAAGTACAAAAACTATGTCGCGGAAATTGTCATTATTTCATGTGTATGCATGCATATATACCTGCAAAGTAAGAATTTTATATTATTAATAGCATGCAGTTGCTACTTTTATCATATTACCAATTACGTAATATTTATCAAAAAAATTACTAATAGCTATTTAATAAGTGATCTAATTATATAAATATTTTTAACATCATCAGTGCATATAAGTTAAATTTGGAAAAGAAAAGGGTGGTGAAGGAAGTAATTTGTGTAACTTTTAAGAATGAGATGATGTTAGATCAACATTTTTTCTTTGATGTTTCTGTTTGGTCATTTTCCCGTTGTTGGTTGATGGAGAAATAATTTCACGTTTTTAACACAAATGGTCAATTTCAACAACAATATGAAATCCCAGTTTCTAAGGAATTTCATAAACTAAACTGTGAGTTTCAAACACGGTCATTTAGTTTTGTACATATTATTATGGTATGGGAAACTAACACAATATTATTTTATTTAATTTTTTTACCTTTTCACATTCTCAATCATTCAAGGGAAAAAAATGTTTGTCCTACCTGATTCAGAAATTCAATTTACTTAAAGATTACATATTGCAATAATTTTCTTCTTTTTTTAAGGAAGTTGTCGACATCTGAAAACTATGCAATTTGATTGGCAGTTAGAGACTTTAGCTACTTCCCAAAGTATATATAAGTAGGTTTATGTAATAATTATAGACAGTAATCTCCCTCGACACAGATCTATCTACACGAAGTCGACTTCATTTGTCAAGGATATATACTCTAGCTTAAACTTTAATCTCGTTCATAGTACCAAAATTTAATCTTTCTCTCCTAGGTACAGAAAATAAATAAATAAATTAGAAGTCATCAATAATATAGGGTAAAACTAATATTTGGTACTTTTACCCTTATTGGTACACAAAATAAACATGAAGAGATTGCACGGTTTTCCCTTCAAATGGACTGGCCTTTAATTTTTGCTCTTCAAAATCAAATTTGTGCCTAATGGAGCATAAATTCTGTAAGAGTGCGAGGCACACCTTGTGAAAATTATGATACGAAACTATAAATTTATGCCCCGCGAAAAAAGTTATTTTCGTTGAAGAGTAAAAATTAAAGACAAGCACAAAACGGGGGGGGGGGGGGTGCAAATGACCCTAAACAAATAGTAGTTGTAACTTGGGTTGCTCCAATAACTGTATTCTATTTAGGCCCATAATAGGAAGTGCTCTACTCAACTGCTGAAATCCACATTATATCTTGTCTTTTAATTATCTGAGAGACATGTTCAAATATTCAGATTATGTTATTTAGATATTTGACCTATATTTTCCTTTTATCAGACTTGTATTCGGTTAGCAGATTCGTGGAGGTTGTATTGTTGGTTTCCAGATTTGTTCCGCTTTTATATAAAGATGAGACAACTTTACTTAATATTGTTATTTCTCATTCCTCCTTGATTTTATAGTTAATTTGGGGAGTGGTTCGCCTACTGGTGGGAACAGTGTAGATGCCACCACAATTCCTTAAGAGGGGTCGTGACAAAGTTGATATCAGAGCTTTAGGTTAAACGGTCTTAAATACAAGAGCAATGTCTAGTAGAGTCTTGCGGATCAGTGTGGAGACGTCTATACTTATCTTCGAGAGGCTATGGGACATTTAGAAAACTTCGCCTTCTTCATTCCTTTCGTGCCAAGTTGAATCAAATTGGTATCTGAAACTTCTCTTCTTCCTATTCTATCACCGATGGTGGTAACACATTCTTAAATTAGTGCATGAGTGGTTCGGTACGATTGCACGCCGTAGGGTATGAGATGTGTTGCCATGAAGTGAGCTCATGACTAAGTTCAGTCTTCAGTTTTGATTTGAAGGTTAAGTTGATTGGAGTTATGTTTGTGGCTTCTCGGTTCGGTGATATCCTTGGAAAGTGGGAATTTTAATTCAGAGGTGCAAGAAAGAGAAATGGGATGGATCAATCTCCGTTGTAGGAATGGAAAAATTGGTATCTAACGTGCTTGATAGGTTATGTTGTAAGATGTACGAGGATGGATGTCGTACAAGTTATAAAAAGTTAAGTTGGCTTTGATTTGACAGATTTGTGATAGCAGTGTAGAATTAGTGGTTGTGAGTTCTTTTACGGAATGGCTTTTTGTTCGAGATCAGGTGGCAATGTTACGTGTGATGAGTGAAGCTTAATGGAATAGATCATCGTGTTTTGTCACCTAAGAGTGTGTTCGTGGGTTCACTTGGCATTGCAAGGTTAGTAATGATAGAGGGGAGTTGTTGAAACTAAGAGATTATTGATTTGTGAGTTACTTTGCAGTTGCTTGGTATGGGGTGAGGGTAAGAGATCGTATATGAGTTGGTCTGTTGGACAGCGTCGCAGGCTAATGAGAATAAGTGATCGACTAATAGAAATGACTTTAACGCTGGATGATGTGAGGCATTATTGATCTATTACTGGGTGTTGCATCTAGTTTTTGGATAAAAATTATGGGAATGATATATAAAGGTTGATACTTGCGAACTTCTATAGTTACTAGTATAATGACTTTGGAATTTACCAAAGGACAGAAAATATTGCATGGATAGTTGGAGGTGTTATGGTTCGACAAAACAAGTTAAGGGTTGGTCCTTCGCAGGCAAGTGTCGTATAAGACTCTCGAAAGGTGTTGGTCAATGGGGATAAATTCAGTAACATATTGACGACGGTTTGATCTAATTCTATTTGTGGAAAGTTACGGGTATCGATGATCAGGTTGGTAACTTATGAGCCAATATAGAAAAAGGATTATTTCGGTCAAGGATTTTGGCAAAGGTATTTCGACGAAACTATATGTGGATGTTAGTCTGGGTGTACGTTCGGTAATTAAGGGTCAACCTTTAGAATATGGATAAATCACTGATGGTTTGGGTTATTACTTGGGAAATAAATTATTGTGGGTCAGAGTAACCGTAGTGGGTCGGTACCTTTTCTAGTTAGTGAATTTTATAAATGATAGTACATGGGATGTGACGGATAGGGAGAAGCTTCCAGTTTAAAGGTTCGAATGGGGCAAGGGAGACTCTCCATTGTGGGGTATGCAATGTCCTACTATTTTCAAGATTGGTTCAGTTATGTTGCGAGGCCGATGATATTTTAGTACGCTCTGGAGTAGGTTTGAGTAATGATTGGATGTTGGTGGTGAGAATGCTTGAAATGAAATGTGTAAATGTAATGATTTTGATAAATGTGTGGTTGATCTAATTTAGAATGAGTAAGGTGCTTCTTCGAGATAGGAATGGATTGAATTTGAAACAATGGAAATTCTTGAGTTAGGTGTGGATTAGGATGGCTTTATTTTCACATCTTTCAAACCGGGTGAAATGGTTTGGTATGCTCAGAGGAGTAGGTCTATGGTAGTTGACTAGCGTTACGACAAATATTCCATAGGGATTGTGATTGGCGACTGATGGTAGATTGTATTGAAGCATTATTGATTAATAGAAAGGATGAGTATTCATGTATTAAAGAACTTGGAAGAAATTGAGCATGTAAGGTAAATGGAAGGTAAGGTTAACGCATCATAAATGGTAAGGCTGATAAATACTGGGATATGACACATAGAGGTTTGACAAGGTGTCCAGAGTGTGGGCGAGTTAAGAGAGAGTACAAGAAATATTTGATGTATTTAGATTGTGTGTGGGTCTATAATACTTGCGTATCAGGCAAAAGTTGACGAACTTGGAAATTATAATCAAGGGTATGGTTTGTCGATGTTAAATTGACGACTTAGATAGAATCCAGCTTTGAAAGCTGTGGGCGACGACACATTATTGATTATTCATGAGAAAAGAGATGGAAGAGGTCATATCATGTTATGAAAAGTTTACTAGCTAATGTGAAATCAGTTCGAGTGGCTATCAATGATTTAAAAATTGAGCATTTTTATTTCAGGTCAGATTTGTTCATTTGAGGTCGGGTGGCTTGTGTTTATGTTGCGTGGAGGACTATGGTATTCTAGTAAGCCCCCAACACATGTTCGATGGATTTCAATTCGGAATGGAGGTATGACAGTGTTACCGATTCTCATCGAATTTGCAAGCAGGATTGATGATATTCTTGGGATGATAGAGATTCAGATAGTCCTAATGGTTTGCACGGGTACGGAGTATGTATTGAGGAGGTACAAATGGTTATGGTAAGTATTTAGTGTGATCAGTTGATTTTATACGGATCTGGCATGACAAGGTAATCAATAGATATGTTTATAGTGTGGGTATTTGGAGATTTGAGAAAATTGGGCTTGTGATGTGAGTTCATGTATTTCTAAGGAATCTTAGTGCGAAGGACATCATTGATAGTTGAGAAGGAAGACTAGCAGAATCAGACAATGTTATCGGTACAGGTTGGACTATGATCGTGGCTATAACTAAAGGATGATGGTGATTATTGTGATAATTAGTGGAATCGATTGGACGCATAATGAGGTACAATGGTGATCAAATCAGGAAATTTGAGATTAGTCAGTTCTTACATTTAAAAATCAGTTACGAAAGAAAATTCGGTTGAAGGAATAGAGATTTGGGGTGTTGAGGTAAGTTATGGTAGTTTTGATTGATTAAGTGAATAAGCGGTGATATTGATTTATTTCTATCCTGTTGGGGATTTCATAAGGTTAAGATGGGGATTCCATGGTTACTCGTTGGCTTACATATTTTTGTTCTCTCCGTTTGAGGATGAATATTTATTTAATTAGTATCTGATGTAACGATTCATTCGGTCATTTTTAACTAAAGACCATTATTTGTCTATTCTATCCTTCATGTAGTCTTCATGTGGGATTCATGATGTGCAGAGATATGTGATATAGATTCCGAGGTCCATTTATATGAATTTCATATGAAAAACCCAAAATAAGAACCTTTGAGTTTGATAGGTTGACTCTAGGTTGACTTTTGAGTATCTGGGTTTATATTTGGGTTTCGTAGCTTTCGGAAACTCCGGAGGGTCATTTATGACTTAGTCGAGTCAATGGTTCGCTTTCTGAGATAAGTAGATGTATTTTGTAGCCGTTTGTAATTTTTGTATACTTGGTTGTTTGGACGATTCTTTAGAAAAGTATGTCTTGGCTCGGTTAAATGGATCTGAGTTCGCAATTGAGTTCGTAGCACTATTTACCTTAGTCGACCATATCTGGTTTGTGTTCGGAAGGTCTCCGAAGTGTTTCAAGTGTTTTGTAGAAGTTTGAGTTGACTTCATAGTTACTGGTGTCTGGTGTCTGACCCATGGGTAGAATGTCCGCCCTTAAGGGTCCACCTCTATAGAGGTTGGCTCGTAGTAGCGGGATTGTGTGTTTGGTAAGATTCTGCCTTAACGGAGGTGTTTCACGTAGGGGTGCATGCGCCTCTACAGGGTTAGTTCGCTTCTGCGCAGAGGTAAGATGTCAAGTGACCTCGCCTCAGCGAGACCTTTTCCGTCGAAGCAAGTCCGCGCCAACGGAGGTTAGTCCACTGGAGCAGAAATTGTTGTTTCAGAAAGTTAATAAAAGCCCTAGGTTGAAAACACTTTTCGAAAAACTTCAACTCGAACCTAGAGCCGGCCTTGGGGAGATTCTGGATGAAATTCATTTGGGAATCATCTTGTAAGGTATAATTTCACCCCTTATGACTATTGTTGCCCTTTAATTACTAGTTTGATCTTTATTGGGGGGGGGGGGGGGGGGAAATGAGTTATAAGCTTCATGGTAGAATAAGAGGGATTGAATCATGGATTTAAGAGTGTAAAATGGACTAGTTAACTTTGATATTGTAAATAAGCATTGATGTATGATAGATAATCATTTTATGCAGTTGAATTTAATTATAGAAACCCTTTTGATTGGGGAGAAATTCTAGGATTTATAAAATTGGGGCTTTTTAAAAAATTTCAAATTGAAGGTCCAAATGAGTATAGGTTTCTAATTAGCTTAAGGATATGATTACCTAGTATGTGTGTATGCTTTTTGGGTAATAAAGTTTGAACTTTGAAATCGTAGGCCCGGGGTTGGTTTGGAAGTCTTGATGTGGTTAAGGACTATGTCCTTGTATTATGTGTTAGCTTATTATTAACATATAGTTTATGCGTGTTAGACTTTAATTATCACGAGGCGCTCCGAAAGGAAAAGACAAGCATTAAAGATGGATTGTTCGTGGCTCCTACTTGGCAATTAGGTAGGCTATGATTTAGTTTTTGAGACTCCGATAGAAGTACGTAGTAGTTATAAATATTGAAGGATATTGGGCGTGTTTGAGGGTCCCACCTCAGCGGATGTGATGAACGCTTGGGTGGCTACCAGTGTTGAACTGTGTTGTTGGGTGATTTGGGGAATTAGCCTTAAGCTGATTCCGGCTGTTGTTATTTGGGCTTGTCGCCATTATGTGGGCTCGTAGCTATATTTGACATTGTCGTATTTATTCATGACACATGCTTTGATATGATATCTTGATTTTACTTGGATTACTTGTTGTTGAATTCTGAAATCATGTGCTATTCATCTCCTATATTTGCTTGCATCTTATACATTCTGATTTCTTGCCTTGAATTGTCATTTGCATTCATACACTCATGGTTCTGATGATATTGATATGAGAGTGGTATGAAAATATTGTAGGTCTAACAGATCGGAAAAGGAAAGAATACTATGAGATTATTGACAACATCGAGATGATGATATTGCGGATGGATCGGGTTGCACGCTGCAACGGATATGAATATATGTGATGGAGCGGGTTGCACACCTGCACCAGTTATTAATCAACCAAGATCTATCCTCCGATGGAAAATTTTGGAGGGGGTATATGGACTTCGCGGGTCCCCTATGGGTGGCTGATCATAATAAAAACTTGACAGCCTATATATTAGAGGAAAAAGTACCTGGCATAAGCAATACATTCATATCATACACATCTCATTGCATTGATTATCTGTTGATTGGTAATGTGGATTGGTTTTCATGATTGAGCTTGTCTCTAGGAACACTTGGATTGATTATATTGAAACGGGTTGATTGCCATGATTAGGCAGGTCTTGTGAACACTTGGATAAATGATGTGATCTTGTTGAATTGTATGGCTTGATTTCTTGTGTATGAGTTTGTGGTTATAATTTGTAAGCCTAAGTATTTGATGTCTACTTCTACTGTGGTCGGAAATGTCAATAGGTCAGTATTATTGTTTGATAATTGATCGTGTGACTGGGTAACGAGTCTAATAAAGAGTCTATGATAAGTGTCACTATGGGAAAAATAGACATTGAATGATCTATGTGTGCCAGACCGTTACCGTATAGAGACTTAACTAAGTCTAAAGGCCTAGAATAATAAATGAGTCAATGTCATTATGGTTAGTCTAAGTGTAATACTCTTGAAAAGCGTCCAAAAAGGATTATTGTGATCTAAGTGTTGACTTGCTTATTTGATGTGTTGTGTTGGGTAAGTGGGGTTAAGCGTGCATATGACCTGGATAAGAGAGTACTAGTCGGTGGGTATTATGATAGTGAGATCTTGATATTCATATATGAATTGATTGTACTTGACTATGATTGGAACATTATATGAACAAAGTGACTTGATGATTCAGTGAGTTATTATATGTACAACGTGACTTATATGAGTTGTTGAACTGCCTAGTATAGGACTATCTGATGTCAACTTGATACTTATCTCTGTTATGTATCTTCCGTCGTTGTCGGCCTATGATGTCTACACTTGTTGCATTCTTTTTTTATGCAGATACAATGCTTTATACCAGTTTAGGACTTCGAATTGAGTCTGAGTTGGGGGACTTTCAGTGTTCGGAGTGAGGATGCTTCCATTCAGCATACCTTGGATACTCTTGTTACATTTTTGTCTTTTAATTATCCGAGAGACATGTTCAAATATTCAGATTATGTTATTTAGGCATTTGACCTATATTCTCCTTTTATCAGACTTGTATTCGACTAGATCTCTGGTATTGTTGACCAGATTCATGGGGGTTGTATTGTTAGTTTTCAGACTTGTTTCGCTTTTATATAAATATGAGACAACTTTACATAATATTGTTATTTCCGCATTCCTCCTTGATTTTGTTGTTAATTTGGGGAGTGGTTCGCCTACGGTGGGAACTGTGTAGGTGCCATCACGATTCCTTAAAGGGGTTGTGACATTTACCTAATTCACGTGTATTCGGGTGCATTCAAATACACAATCCCAAAATACATTCAACCAAATATATATGTATATAGATCAATAAAATAACACATACAGTAAAATACTCTACTTTGCCAAAATAAAGTCAGTCATTCGATTGTATTTGAATGTATTCGAGTTTCGAAATACAGGTGAAAATATAAAAAGATACATTGTATTTACACTAAAAAAATGACAAATACACTTAGATCTGATATACAAGAAATAAAATACATACATATCTGAAATACAAAAAATAAAATACGCTTAGATCTCAGAAAATACACTCAAGATCTGAGAAAATTAGTTCGGATGGCCATGAATTCTGGCCAGACATGATGAAGACGGTGGAGGAGAAATGAAAGAGAAGAAGCTGAATTTTGACGAGAGATGATGGAGAAGAAGCCATGGAGAAATTAAGCACACAAGCCATAGCCGCCAACGAGGAGGGATCTGTGATTTGGCGACGACGAGATGACGACATCAGTGGTCATGGATTCATTCCAATAGCAACCTATCACCTTCACCGATGAGTTTTCTTGAAATTCCTCACCTTCGCCGGAGAGTTTTCACTGTGGGATTGAAAATGATGGATTCTTCGTGCCTTTTGAAATCTGAGAGAAGGGTGAGGGAGAAGAGAGGGGTGAGGAAGAAGAGAGAGGGAGATATGGAAATTGGAATACACAAATATAGCTACGGTTGATAATATATGTTTCGTTTTAGCTAGTATGATAATATATTTAAAGTGTAATTATTATAGTTAAATAGCTCTTGCATTTTGGCTACAACATGTAAAAATTTCTTATATTCTCTTTTTAAGAAAACATGATCCTGAAAAGCCCAATATTGTTATGAACATGTATTGCTTTTAGACTCATCTCTCTTAAACGCTGTCGCGTTTACCTTTAAATGAAGTTTTCATAATAATATTGGGAAATGCAAATTGTGAGTCGTATTGACTAAAAGTTGGTAAACTTAGATTTATTTTTTATTTGAAGCTCAAGAATCATGGTTACTATTGATTTTGTAAGATTAGAGTGGTGAAATCATATTAGAGCAACCAAATCATTGTTGAACAAGCTTGAAGAAGTGAGTTTGAGTTTCAAATATGATTTTTGTGGGAGATTTGGAATGAGGTGTTGTTTGTCTAATGTCTACAAAATTTGAAGTCATTTGGAGGGGATATGGATTGGTTTTAAACAAGAATTGCAACTTAATATGGCAAAAACTTATCACTGCAATTAGCGACGTGTTATACACGATTATATTAAGTGGATACATCATTATATACTTTTATACAAGGTAGTTTCATGATTTATATTAGTATATAAATAATGTATAACTTACAAGAGTGTAACACTACTTATACGCTGTTGAAAAATAAATTGAGTATGCATGTGCAAACTCAAATTTTAACTGAATGTAAAGTATTGTGTTGAATTGTATATTTCTGATAATTTTCCTTAAGAAAACTTTACCAACATACCTAAGATGCGTATAACTATACCAACATGTCCAGTATAGTTGATACATAAAATCTATTACTCTCTGTTCCAATTTATGTCAATGATACATTTTTTATTTGATAATAATTTAACTTTAAACTTTATTTTTTACGCTTAGCGAGATGATTTATAACTACACATATATCGTTGGCTTGTTTTAGACCACAAAATTCAAAAGTCTTTCTTTAATTCTTAAATTATGTGCACAGTCAAACTATATCACATAAATTGAGACTTTTTAAAAAAGAATATAATTTTATTTTTAAGTGATATTTATCAAGATATACGAAATAGAACTCATAATTACAACAATTTACAATACTATTTCACTTTCTAAGCATGACAATAAAATTATCACATAATATATACTACCTCTAATCTTCTATGGGAGTTCTAAAATCTTAAGATTAGAAAACTTCAAAATTTAAAAAATTGTTTCTTCACTATTCATTGTGATCTCATGGATTAAAGTTGAATGATTTACGGGGGAAAATATCGTAACCACCACTTTGAAATTATGGATTTTGAGATCGACTTAAGATTTGGTGAGTTGAGAAGTTTGTAGGGGCAATCCGATGCACTAAGCTACCGCTATGCGCGGAATTGGGGAAAGAGTCGGATCACAAGAGTCGGATCACAAGAGTCGTTTGCAGTTTTACCTTGCATTTCTGAGTTGAGAAGTTTGTAAATCTGCAAAAGTCAAACTTCAAAGGTTATTGGTATTTAAAATCTGACTTGGTGATTTTGTTATCACATTTGATGACTACTATACTTGAACATTTTCATTAACGCATTCCGTAACAAGAGATCGTAGATAGACAAAAAGCAGAGAGCCTGAGGTGCTGATCTGAAATTAACGCTTCTTGTTGCATTTGAGCTTCGAATATAGAAGGAAAATTATCGAAACCCACCATTGTCGCCTTAGAGATTCAATATTTGGAGTTGTCGTTTTTGATTTGGAGTCGATTACGGTGTGAAATATGTTTTATCATGTGGTTGAGCTTAAATCGTTAAACTCAACAGATATTGGTAACTATTGGGGCGAATTTCAAACAAATCTGCCATTGATGAAGCTTCAAAGTTTCGAATCAGAAATTTGGATTTGCAAAATCAAAATTATTTTAGGTTGGATGTTGTACGTACCAAAGCGTGGGAACATTTTGAGAAGCTTATTTGGTGAGGTTTTAGATTGAATTTCATATTAAACTTTAAAGTTGAAGATCATATGTATATCGCGTGCATGTCACTTGTCTATCCTATATATATTACGTGTATGTCATGTATATATACTGCGATATACACATGACATACTGTGATATACATGTGACATACATGTGAATTTTTTCTATTTTTATCAAAATTGAAGCCTAAAATCAAAGAATACAGTGGTTCGCTTAATTTTTTAAAAAATAAAAAGTGTTGTTAAGTTGGATAATTATTTGAAAGTGTCTATAAACAATTGTAATTATCGATCCTTAATCGTTATGTGATGTATTTTTCTCATTTTTACTGCATCTTGTTAGATAATACAATGTGGCACCTAATGAGTCTACCCATCTTTAGGCAAATTATATTTAAAAATAGATAAATGAATATTTTAAAGTTTAAGTGTTATCAACGGAAAATAAAGGAACTGATCAAGTCTGAAAGTCAACGCATTTATACCACCTTGTAGTCAAGGGGCAACTATCAATGCATGGTACCACAATGACATTTGTAGTTGGCTTATCTCAACTGATACTGGGAAATAATGTCGTCGTACCACCAGAAAAAAGGACCTGCACTGAGCAGTAAGTGATTTCGATGAGCATAAATTCCAGTGAGATTATCCAACCGTTCATCCATTTAGCAAATCCTCAAAATAATACATGAAAGCAATATTGGGATATATAACAATATCTATAAATATAATAGTTATGGAGGGTAAATATGGTAGCCCAGTGCACTAAGTTCTCGCTATACGCGGGGTCCGAAGAGGAACCAAACCATAAGAGTTTATTGTCCGCAATAACTGAATAAAAAAATTACATAAGCGTGTTGGTCCTCGTATATGCATCCACTAGACCAACTCGTAAGAAAGATAATAGGTGTTTTGCAAATAAGACTGATAGACTGCTCACATAGGCCCTCATCAATAGAACTATTTGACCAAGTCTATGAGCCCTCAACAAGGCAAGTACATATTTTAGTACAAGACATCGATTGATGAATATCTCAAGGAACAAGGCAAAACACGTATAACAACATCATAAAATCTTTGCATGCTTCCAATAAGGTAATACTAGGATGTCATGCTTAATTTCTCGTAAAACAGATTTAGATCATGTTTTTGGAATTCAACAATATTATGGTATAGTCGTGAAAGAGAAATTATCTCAAAATAGTACACATGTCATAGTATGCACTCGCCCCACAATATACTATGTAATTTTAATACCTTTATGCACCCTATAAATTATGCTTTTCGAAAAGCAAGAAATCTAAAGTTTAAAGTCTCATCTACTTGAAACAAGCAAACTTCTTAGACCGGAAATGTGCAATTCTCCGTAACACGACTTCTAACAATTTATGCACAATATCGATTAGCAACATCAATTATACTAGTCGGCATCAATCTCATAATTTTAGGTCAACCCTAGGTTAAAATCAACCGAAAGTTAACAAAATGTTAACTCTGAGACAAACTAGAAACCCCATAAATAAATTATAGCATTCCCATATCGATACCGATTCTATAATCAAGTATTGACTTTGATTTAATTAATTAGCTAGGTTAAATCCTTAATTTCCTAATTGAGAAAATTAGATCAAAATTCTCCCATTTAGCCTTTTGAAACTCATTATCCCATGATTAAAATTTAATCTAAATTCAAATATAAGAGCGGCCCACACCGAAACTATGCTTTACCCCTAGATGTTCAGCAACTGCTGCGCCTCAACGCATTTCGGGGAGAACCAGCTAGCTCTGGGTGTGAGTGGCATCCGTAAAGCTTTTAAGAGTGATCTCTCTCGCTTACGGAATTTCGTCAGTCATATGGCATGGCTATGGTTTCCGCTCTACCCAACTTGGATGAACAAAGTGTGCAATGAGTGGAGTGAGATCACTACCATACCTTTTTCTATAGGAACTTGACGATCCTACTTGGTCAAATACCTAGCGACAAACTCCTATGGTCATACCTATCCAATAATGGATTATGAGTGACTCGCTATTCACTCGATCATAATCATTATGTAGGAGAGATGGCCGAGTGGTTAAAAGAAATTTTTTCTGACTTAGTTGTTG
This sequence comes from Anisodus tanguticus, assembly GCA_034509755.1. Taxonomy (NCBI): domain Eukaryota; kingdom Viridiplantae; phylum Streptophyta; class Magnoliopsida; order Solanales; family Solanaceae; genus Anisodus; species Anisodus tanguticus. The sequence continues at coordinate 41,731,465 of CM067540.1, read as the reverse complement.
TTGTATTTCTTTTCTTCCCAGTACGGTGAAGAGTTCACGAGTTGAAGAATCAATACCTTAATGATATAGGTCGACATCTCTCCAATGGATCATCACCAACGAGCTCCTCCTTTTCTAAAATGGCAAAAGCTAAATCTAAATTCCGTTGCTGTTCAATTTATAGCTAGGTCAATTCATCACGAGCGTGGTCAACGAGTTAAACTTCCCTTAACCAGTCAATAGAACATGACAATTGCGGCTCTGCCTCTCGCAATTGCAAAAATATGCAAAATGAACAGATTTGAAACAATTCATCGCGACGAGACACCAGATGATAGCAAAAATCTACAATTTTATTTTAGATTTCAAGTGTGTCGAAACACTCTTGAGCCCTCAAATTTCAACAAGTACCGAACAGATATATAAACTTCTTCAAAGGCTCAAAACAAGATTGAAACAAGAGGTCGGGTTATTACATGCAAGTTTCGAGCTTCAATGTAAAGATTGATCCTCAACGCTTGAAAGTCCAACTTAGGCCCAGGATAACGTTTGTAGCACGGCAAACCTTATTTGTACACTGTTATTTAACTTGTATTCACTTTATATAAATTATTTAAGTTTGTACACAATTTTAATGAACTTCAGGAAAAGTACCTTGCCGCCTCCTTTCTTTTTCTTCTCCTCCTTATTAATTGTTTAAATTGTGGACAAGAATTTACTATGATAAAAGAAGGCTTCTTTAACGTGAAGGTTTGAATGGTAAGTAGAGCTTATGTTAAATCTGTTATTTTTTAAACAAGAATAACTTCATAAATCACCATTTTTGTGAAATGAGTTTGTTAAATTTATTGTGAAGTGAGGCTTCATAATAACAAGCCTCCTTTAGGACCGGAATTGCATGTCATACTGAAGTTTTAATTCAAAATTTAAAGCAATGCTGCAACCACTTTTTTTATCCAAAAAGGGAAAATTGGAACACATTTCTATGTTTCATCTACATCACTGGAGGGTGACATATAGCTGCAAAAGCAACTTAATGATTTACTCAAACGACATTTCCAGTGCCAAATTACCCAAAGGAGCACTTGATAAAGGTGGCATGATACAACGATTATCAAGGATTCTGGACGATTTTTGGGTGAGTTGCAGCATAAATAGAACTGTTTGCATCAGTGTTGAGGTGGGAAAGAAGATGTTGAACATCAGGACGCAAATTTTCTGCTGCTCTTCCAAAAAGAGCCAAAATTTCTGATCTGGGTTTACTAGATGCTTGCACTGGCCCTCCCTGCCCCTCGTAATGAATAACATGATGCCTGACGAAATAAATTGTTTTAAAATGTTAAAAAGAAGGGATAAGTGAGGCAAAAGGGAGCCCTAACTGCTGCGGAATAAATTAAAAATGTAAAAATGAATACATCAAAGAAAACCGCGACTTTTATATTAAGACACAGAAGAAGAAAAAGTTTCTTACAGGAAGTCGATAAGATCAGTGATTTCGGTTGCTTCAATAGGCGCCGGCTGCTGTGAGTTTCTCCCAAAGACATCCACCAAAATATTCAAAAGCAGTGACAGTGTCTGCCAGATGGTTTTGCAACACATGGAAGGGAACAAGATGGAAACAGAAACAACTTTAGCAGTGTGAAACCAATTTCAAAAATACAACATACCCAGTGAAATCCCACAATGTGGGGTCTGGGGAGGATATAGTGTACGCAGACCTTACCTCTACCTTGGTAGGTAGAGCGGTTGTTTCCGAGAGACCCTCGTCTCAAGACAGAGGATAAGCACAAGCAAAGCAAGAGCAAATCAAGAGAAATGGTCAGGAAAAATTTAAAGCGGTATGAAAATGTTGGTATCAAAAGCGAATAAGCCATGATAGCGTATTTCAAAAAAGTAAGCAGTAACTAGCGCATGTAAATAAGCTATACAAAGTACACTAAAGGACGCATCAACCGAAATCAAATTACAGGGGACTATAAAGAAATACTACGGCCATTAGTATGATAAGCTAAGCGGGCCTACAATAATAACACTACAACTACCAGTTTGCAAGCGTAAGTAGGACTACGCTTGACTACCTACTACCCTTCTACCTTAATGCGTGTCCTCCACAACCCCCTATCTAAGGTCATGTCCTCAGTAAGTTGCACCTGCCATATCCCGTCTAATCACCTCTGTCCAATACTTCTTCGGCCTACCTCTACCCCTTCTGAACCCGTCCATAGCCAACCTCTCACACATCCGCACTGAGGCATTTGTGTCTCTCCTCTGCACATGCCCGAACTATCTCAACCTCGCTTCCCTAATCATATCCTCCATCGAGGACACTCCCACTCTGTCCCGGATATCATCATTTCTAATACTACCCCTCCTTGTATGCTCACACATCCATCTCAGCATCCTCATCTCCACAACTTTCATCTTTTGGATGTGCGAAGTTTTGACTGGCAATCACTCCGCCCCATACAACATAAATTGAAATTAAATGATGAACAACTCCGCATACATAGAGATACTCATACTTCCAGTCTATGAGAAAGTATCTATGAGTGTAGAAAATAAGAGAGAACTTTGATGGAATCCATAATCAAAATCTATATTAATTGCAATATCGGTAGACGAAAATAATAAAGTACACAAACTTTTATGCACTTTAAAAGCTAAAGTATCTTTAATAGGAAAACAAATCAAACTTGTCCCCCCACCCCCCACCCCCCACCCCCCCAAAAAAAAGACAATTTCTAAACATTGTTTGCATTTTGGCACCATCTCGAACCATTTTGATCGCACCACTCAGCAACTTCATGGTGCTTGAAATGGGCATAACTCCGTCAGTTTGAGACGTCAGAATGTAAACTAAGCTTGTATAAACCCACGTGAGTATGAAGTGAAAGGGAAGACAACACCAGCACCTGCTAGTTGTATAAGGACTAGGCGGACTCTGCCATCTATTCTGTTCGCTTCCAGAGGTGCTTAAGTGGTCATTGTCCAGGTGAAGGGATGGAATAGGGTAGGTAAGGGATTGTGGAACTTTGGTTTATACTGTATACTTAGTATTTAATCTAATTCTTTCATGGTTTCTTTTTACATGGCAAAACAAGGACTATTATGCAGGAGAATGGTCAACAAACGTGAGCATATATTCTCAACTTATCAAATTTAAGAAAAGAAAAGAAAATAAGCTAGGTTTCCCTGAATAATGTAAATCAAATTCAAATCCCCCAAGTTAACCCCTTACTGATCCCACATTAAAAGAAAAATGAACATTAACTCAAAAGAATTTGTACCTTACTGAAAAGGGTGTGAGCATTGGCCAACCTCGGAAGCAAAGGACCCATAATACGAAATGCTATTCTTAATACCGCAACAGATGTCACAGGCCTAAGGTGCTTAATGATGAGATGTGTTCCCTCGAGCCATTCTTGTGGGAGGTTGCCGAAGAAAGCATGTAGCAGTGCAACAATATTACCTAGAAGACCAACGATTACGTCAGTGGACTAGAATTGCATGTAACAGAAGACAGTGTTGAGAAAGGCAAATAGCAGCTAAATTATACCTACAAGAAGAAAAAGAACACTGTTTGAAAGAAAAACACAATGCAATAATATAACTACGGTTAGGATTTGGGACTCAAATCCTACCTAATCAGAAAACAGTAAATAAGCGAAGTACAACACACAGATTTATAGTGGTTCACCCTCAATACGAGAGCTACGTCCACTTTGCCGCTGCAGATTTTACTATAATAAAATAGGGAGTTTGAGTTTAAAACTCTCTTACTCTCTTGCTCGACCTCAAGAAAGAAAACGGCGCCCTAGTCTATATATATAAAAAACTATAGCGAACGTAATACAAGCCTGTTGCATGAGGTTTCCTTCAATCTGGTGGTCCCAACAAAAAAAACATTAGAGCTCGCAGCCTCAGTTGGAAAAATCAGGGTGGTTACCCTATTGTGAAGACAACTGAATGCTATTGTATGGTATAAGGCCCCCTATTATCTCCTAACAAGTCCTTTATGGATTTCGAGTCGGGAATAATTCAAAAATAGAAAGAATATAAATAAAGGCGGGGAAGGGCCCCCACTACTTCTTCATTTGGCCAAACTCTGCCCGGGGGTTGGCCTTTTAAGGCTTATTTCACTTCTTTTTTTCTTTTTTCTCTTATTGCTAATTGGAACTCCGGCTCCGGTAACCTCCTGAACCTTATCCATTACGTCAACCCTTCTTCAACAAGGGGAAGATAGGAGAGCGAAAACAAAATACCCTTCGTCAGCCTTTCCATCGATAGAGACATCGCCCGACCAAAGACAATGTCCCAAAACGATCTAGTCAGCCTACAGGCAACTGCTATAGATGACGCGCCTACCATGACCAGTTCAACCAAAATGCCTGTTATAGTTGTAATATTTCATTTTAATCGAATAGTTAATATTCAAGTAACAAGAAGGGCAACTTCCTTTCCAGGTTTTAGGGCGGGCCCAGTCGGAGCCTCCCATAGAGGCAAGTGAAGTTGGTGAGCCGTATGATGGGCAACTATCTCCTGCGGTTCGGAGCTTTTTTGCTCGGCCACTCTCTATTCTTAAGTAAGGGTTCCCCTCTCTAAAAAAAAAGAATATGTTAATCGTTACCGATACCAGGATTCTTTCTAGAAAGATTTTCTGCTTCTTAAGATTTGCCCCTACTAGTTTTGGGGCTTTGATTGGCAAAAGCGGTTTTCGCCTTCTAGCCTGCAGTTGCCAGATTAGCCTTCGGACTTTCCTTACCCGCCTTTATTGAGAAAGAAGAGATCTAAAGGTTGGCCTACTTCTAATGATAGATAGAAAAGGTGGGAGAGGGAGTGGCATTTATGCCAGACCAGAGCATTCTTCTCAAGAAAAGAAAGCGGAGAGGGTGACCCCGAAGCGATAGCTTCTAGCTAGTTCAGTGGATAAGATGGCTACGCTCCAGCTCACTCAAGAATGGGACGACACGTATTTGGCCGAAGAAGCATCGGACATGTTGGAGTTCTTACCTTCTTGGGACTCCATGGACCAAGATCTGCTTTTATTATATGGTCAATACCTTTTCCCGTATGAGCATTTGATACATGTATCAGTCCGTGGATATTTATTTCACTTGAGATGGGCCTTCTTACCACTGCTTCTGCCTATTACTATTCTTTTGTTGTGCTTCCTGGACAAAAGCTGGTTAGCCTTTTTTTGACTCTTCATGATAGATCCCATTTTCCTCCTAAAAACTTATTTTCTGTCAGTCACCTTGCAGCTAACCATCTTCGTGTCATCTCGAAGGTCTTCGTTTCCGTGTAGAAGCAAACTCTCCAAATTTATGACCAACCTTTCCTTCAGTAATCTTACAACGAACAAGAGTTTTTCCATTGTAAATCTCACTAAATAACATTACATTATAAAATCTCTGCGTACGATTTTCGTAGTGTCGGCAATGAATTAGGCTCCACAACTCAACAACTACCTCAAATGCAGTGTTATCAAAAGCGATTACTTATTGCTTAAAGTGACTGAAGTGAGGTGAGGGTTAATGCGCTTCAGCATGTCAACATGATGTGGGTCCAATGATGTGCTCATATTTTGTGCTTAAATGCAGGTGAACTTGAGGCCAGAACCAGTAGTTGTGTTCCTTTAGGGGGAATATAAATGAAAGATTAGGAAGAGACTAAATTAAGGAGGACCCCAGAAGGAGGCTTAGTACTGCATTGAAGGAGTATCAGTTACTCCCAAAACAAATAAAACCTATGCTGCTTAGATCTATCAAAATCCTTGTTGCGCCTGTGTCGAAACGACACAATTTGGGAGTGGGCGTGGGACCCACACTCAATATGGTTAACCTAACTTGGGTGCTTTGACTACACCTGTGACCAAGAAATATAGTTTGACTGGGTATTTGGTTTGATTTTGGATTTATATCATATATATATATATATATATATATATATATATATCACATAAAGTGCTAGAGCACTTTGCTATTATACGAGATAACTTATGAATAAGGTATGAAGTGTTTACAAAGAATTTATTTATACTAGCTTTAATTTAATAATTTCGATTAGTTGTCAAATATATACTTATATATGTCGTAATATACATCATTAGTTGTATCTTAACACCCGTACCTATAGTCCTATTCATATCCCCAAATCCTAAGATTTAGGTGAGGATGAATCCAACTTCAAGATCTACCCCTGTTAGGTTCCCACACCCGTTTCTGAGAAACATGAAATTAAATTCATTTGATAACAAGATAGAGCATGTTAGCAGTATGAAGACATGACCACTACTGCGCCCTGCTGGCTTTAGTGAGACCTGTCTGCTGGAATGCCTCAATACCCTGCTTTCAAACTAAGATTTGACAACCCTTGTATAATAAAAGGTGAACCAAGTGAAATAAGAAACATTGCATATGTTCCCTTCTACATGACCTACTTAACAATTTAGGTCGTCTCATAAGATTGACCTCTTTCCCTAACTGGAAAATTTACCATGTTCAAGAATCAAGGATAATATGCATTTCTGTTATTTTGATCACAATATGGTATCTTTACACAATGTTCTAACCAAATTATTGTTCTTTTTGGGAAAAATAACAATCTTTGTGCATGAATTATTTTGTTATTCCAATTTTAGTCCCCATATTATTCAACTAAAGACCTTTTAACCTTCAATTCAATCAAACACGGTCTTCTCCTAATCACTGAAGTTGATCAAATATAATGCCTAACGGACTCTAAATAGTAAACAAAATTGTTATTTAAAATATCAAAAATCAAAGAGAGAACATAAAAAAAAACAGTAGCAGAACTTGATGACTGTTACCCTGGTCTTCTGGAACATAATACCTATTAATGGATAAAATTGGCTAGCTTTCTGGGCAAGACCATGGGGTCATGTAGTGAGATGAATTTCAGTGGACCATAAATAGAAGTGTGGTAACGAAGGAGGCAGGGCGTCGTGGTCATGCATTGTCTTTTGTGCTCCTCACGTCCCCATTTCTCTGCCTAAACTCAACTCCTCAGAATGTTTCTTCACCCAAGATGACGATGTCATCTCGGACTTTCTGATATAGTGTTGGCACAAGATCTTTAGTAGTATAGCAACCTAATTCGTTTACCTTAAATGTTTACACCACAATTCTCTTCGCTCAACTTTTCCAGTATCATGTGCAATCGTGATAGATAAAACTACTGAAAAATCAGAACTGGATTATTTACAATGGACAAAGGAGATGATTACCTTTGTTTCCTAACATTCTAATAGTAAGCAAATGGTTAAAGTTTGAATAACTTGAACAAGTTTTTTCTGGTGAAAGCAGTAGGAGGAAGAACCGTAGGTCAGAGAGGATCAGCAAGGGCAAGGTTGGAGGAGGAAGTGGCGTCATCATCAAGTTCTACTACTTCTCTTCTACTTTTCTATCTTTAAATCAAAATTCTGCAAGAAATATATTTTCTGCTGGTTTCCTTCAACTTCAAGGAGTAAAACTGTCTGTATTGTTCAATTAAAGGCTAAATATGTGTAGTTAAATAGTACGGAACTAAAACCGGGATAACGCATTACTTCAGATGCCAAAATCATTATTTTCACTTAGAATTTTTGGATTCTCATGATCACCATACCAGTTGATAGACGTCAATCAATAGAGACAAAGGGGGTGCGCAAACAAACAGGTAAAGCTATTCCAGATTGGTTAAGAAATCATACCGATGGCTGTTGAGGTATTATCCTGTGCAGCCCAGGTGGGGTCCAGTAGAGCATAGCTAACAGCAGATTCTAGTTCACCCACTGACCTTTTAGGATCAGTAAGCCACCAACTTTCTTTTATTATGCGTGCAGCTTCAACATATAGCTGCACATGAAACTCTGAAGGAAGTTGTGCCAAAAGAAGACCACATGCTTGGATCAACAAGCAAGATAGCTGCTGGCAAGTATAACCACTACGTGAAACAAAATTAGAAGTATTCATTCCTGAAACTGATGGAGTCGTCCTAGTTGCACCCAAAGAATCAGTACTCCCCCCTGAAGGAGAAGTAGGCAAAATAGAGCCTTGTCCAGAACTACCAGGAGCTCCATGCAGCCCATTGCTGGATTGGACAAGGGTTGGTTGTATGTGAACAACAATTTGAACAAGAGATGAGACAATCTGCGATGGTGAAACAGGAAGAGAAAGTAATTCTATCACAGCTGTTTCAAGAGTCAGCTGGGTTAATGTCCCAGGGTCTTGCATCTGATAATATGGTTTCTGCCCTTCAGAAGAATTAGTTGGCCCAGGTTGTGATGTTGCTTGGATCTTTCCATGGGGAGGACGGGAAGAATTATTTGCAAAATCTCCCATTGCTGCACATTTGGAGCTATTATTTAGACTAGGAATAACATGATTCACCACTCCTAACAAAAGAGTAGCGAAGTAGTCCAATGGTGGGCACATGGCTGCATTTGATGAGTTGATATGTTGTGGGAATGACTCAGAAAATGGTATCTGAAAAGGAAAAAGAAAAAGAGAATGATTTAATAACTATTAAAAGAGAAGGGCAAAACAACAAGCAAGTTAAAGAGCATCAACCATCATCACCTTTTTAATATCTAAGATATTCAATATACGGAGTATTAGCTTTCCAGGAAGATGACCATAGAAATAAGCAAGTATATCACGAACAAACATAAAGTTCAGAGGATAGAAATGAAGGAAGGTCGAATAAACTTGAAGAACTCTATCAGCCGCATCCATAGCGTCATTTTCAAGGAGTCTATATATGATTAGGGGGATGATTGGAAGTAGGCGTGCAGCAATATCATCAAAAAATGTTGGATACCTGAAACCACAATGAACAAGCAAGAAAAGGTTGACAGGGGTATCCTCGAGATCTAGAATTTGAGAATGGCAAAATAAATCACTACCTAGGAGAACAAGAAACAAGAGCTAATACATACATACATATATATATATATATATGGATCAGCACAAGAATTGTTCAAATTAACACTGAGACTGCATCACTAGTAAATTTCAACAAATGGAAAATAAATAAATGAGAACCTTCCAACATTACCAGTTTTCAAAAACAAAAAAAATGAGAACCTTCCATAACTCAAGTAGATTCTTAATGAATTTTCACACACAACTTACCACCTAAATATCTCCATAAGGAATAACTCAAACCTCACACATTGCTAACCCCTTGGCTAATGAAGACCCGAGAGGGAGGGGGGAGCGGAAGGGTCACAATTATGAAAGAGTAGAAACTCCACTCTGAGGTAGAGTATCTCCCACTCTTCATTTCTTTCCTGTTTTTGATAACAGAGAAATTCCGTTGGGTCAGTGGCGCAAAATTCGAAACTCAGTTGATAATCGGCCCATCCCTCTACCCTTCACTTATACATCAAGCTTCTGTTTAGAGTAGGTTAGAACCCGTGACATGCGCCCAACCCACGTCGTGCGCTCTTACCACTAAACAAGGCCCTAGGGGCATTTCCACTCCACTTATTCCACCATGTTTCAGATGTCAATCAAATTGCCACCCGTTTTGCTAGATTAATTCACATATTAATTCACATAATATCTTGAATGATGAGAAGAAGAGAAAGTTATCACAGTCGCTTGAAAAAATCTTCTTTTCGTTCCAACTAGTAGTCATTTCTATTAGGTTCTACATTTTATCTTTCAATTATTGAAATTTGCGCATATACATATTTGTCATGGTAATGTATGAAATAACTGGGGAATCGCAAAAAGGACAGAGCCAAATCCAGTGTAAGATGGAGTTATAACATGTTACTTTTACAGTTTGAGCACCAATTAGAATTGTTATCTCTATTTTCCTAAAGTAGAAAGCGTAACCACTACTGTTTACCACCTTCTTTCACTCATCAGAGAATACTGATGTGAAAGATAACCCTCATATCTATGATTATTTTGAAAATCAGAGAGTTCCTTGAGAATCTACGTTTAAACCGTTTTATCCTTTTGCCTCCCCCAAAAGTGGACTGCTAAATACAGAAAAACCAATGTGTGTATGTGTGTGTGTGTGTGGGGGGGGGGGGGGGGGGGTGCACAAAGAGATAGTAGTTCAGACAATTATTAGTGACAAAAACACTAATGTATCTTCGATTATTTTGAAAACCAGGGTTCTTTGAGGACCCATTTTAACCCTTTTTATCCCTCACGCTCCTCTAAGATTAGATTGCTAAATACAGAACCCTGTAAATGCGTGAAGTTTGAATTCAGGACTATGGTCACTTGGGAAACAGTATCATAAGCGGATTGTAATTCTATGGATAATTTCAAACTGAGGTATCCTTAAGATAAATTCTTTCCAATAAGAGATGTGTCCAGTTTTCCCTTGTAAGCATATCTGAAAAAGAAAGCTTCCTAAAGTATGTGATTTTGGTACCGAAGCACTAGAGGCAAATCTAATTTGCGAAAATCTCAAGCGAGGATAGCTGAACATACTGTACTACAAAAAACTAGAAGCTTTATCCGTTATTTTTCTCATTGAATTAGAATCAGTGGAAGAATCAAGAATGTGTATCCTGAGAAGTAGCTTTTCTGAAGACGTCTTTAGCATCTTATTAAATGCTCAAAGAGAAACAAATACATAAGGATACGGAAAGTAAGAGTCCTCGTGTCCCATAAGTGTCCGATGTGTGTGATAGATGACATGACTGAGAACATGTAATACCCTGCATCATAGCCAGGCCTTTGTACTACTAAAATATTCAATGTATGGACTCACCCCTCTCTTATTTGATTTCAGATACAGGTGTAGATCTTGAGCCAAAGTATAGTAGATACATGTAGAATGCTCGAGACTGCATTTGGGAGAACCTCAAAATTGTTCTGTGGTGCTAGCCCTTATGATTCTCATTTTGTAAACTACTCTATATTTCGTTTTCTAGAGTTGTTCTCCATATACTTATATATAGATTCTGGCAGCATGTACTGAGACTATGAATTTAGCAAATTTCTCAGGTTTTCCCCCATAGATTTCAATATAATTTACTTCATTTTAGTTGAGTTAAGTATTAAGAAGTGGTTCGCTTAATGGGAGTAAGCTCATTGACTACTGGTTATGGTCCTATAAATTGGGTCAAGACAGAACACTATTTTAAGATTTGTAACCACCCAAAAGTAATGCATTTTCCAATGATCAAAAGATGTACGTTGCAGCAAATAATGTTTAATTGGATTGATTCTTCTCTTTTTCTTATAAGGTAATATTGTTTGATTGGATTGATTCTCCAATCTAAATGCCAAATGGGTTTTGTTGTACTTGTCAACCAAGTTAGCCAGAGCCTCAGAACACTGCCAAGGGTGACGCTAAAAGTATGACTATAAATTTCAGCATCTTTTACACACAGAGAAGTAAGAAAGCACCATCTCTGGTTACATGTCAATTCAGACAAGAAAAGTAGGTCATTTTCTTGGTTATCTAAATGTAGTTCTAATACATCAAACAGAAGAAGTTGAATCCCAACATATTTTTAATTCGAGGAGAATCATATGTATCTATCTGAACCAGTATCAGAAATAAATTTGGACAAGTAAATGTAAAACTGCTACCCTGATGATTAACACATTGGACATTCAATTAAAACAGTATCAAGTCAAACATGGATGTATATCTTACTCCTTTTAGATAAAATAAATGTTAACTAAAAAGTATAATAATGGTTATAGAAGATCTGGATAAACATTGAACATAGAGATATGTGTACTTAGATTGCAACCAAAGACATATTCGATCTGACAGTTAAAATCTAAACATTCATCAATTACAATGAACTTTTTTATTGCATTATAATAATGTCCAAGATGTTCAGTTTGTTACCTCTCCTTCCATGACAGATAATTTCCAAGAGCTTTCTGCAATTCCACACGCTTGAAAGGTCCAGAAGAAAGCCAATGCTCAGGCGGGCCACGATTTATGAGGTAAAGTTTCACTCTTTGTTGGAGCTCCTTACTGTCAAGTATGTTGATCTGTTTGGAATTTTAACAAAATGGTCTCAAAAAAGTGAGAGCAAACCAAAAAGAGATATTGATGTACCAAATAAGTCACCATATCGATAAATTGCAAAACAACTATTAAGATTTACTGGAAAGTCATCACTGTGAGAAGGAAAGAGAAATTGAGAGAGAACAAAGCTTGATTGGTATTTAAATAGCTAAGGATACATAATCTAAAAAGGAAAGAGAATCAAAATACATAATTACTGTAGCAATCAAGCTATACTATATTTACAAAGTCCTCGAAAATTCTAGAACATCTATGAGATTCTAATACTCCTACTCAAGCTGGTGCATATAAATCATATGTACAGATAGCTCAAACAGGGAAAGAAAGTGTCACTTGGTAAATTGGGCAATTGTCACTACACCAAGGTGTTGGGGTGGGCTTGGGGATAAAGTACAACCCCCTTTCAAAACCCCATACTTCTCCGCTGTCACCCCTCTCCAAAAAGCATGCACCTCTACCCCAAATATCCATAGCCACTTTCCAAATAGCGCCTTGTTAGAGACCTTAAGATCTTTATCCCCAAGCCCACCCCACCACTTTGGTGTAGTGACAATCACCCAATTTACCAAGTGAAACTTTCTTTCCCCGCTTGATCTTGTACATCTTGAGCCATTCAAACAGATAGGGCTGGTTTTATGCATTATCATGGTGATACAGAGAAATGAGATTCCTGATTTGGATGCTCGGCATCTCATACTAATCAAATTCTTCTGAAATAATCTATTTTTAGTAAATGAATATACTTTTGTTTCATTGAAATTCAGAGCCAGAGATTCTTTCCCCCCTCATTTAGTTCTTCTCCAGTTTTTAATTGTGGAAGATAGCTTCCATAACCCAAAAATTAGCTGATTTGAATTTAGTAACTCCGCAAGACATGTTACAGTTTGATCAGCTGGACTAGATCGTAAGAAATCATAGCCAAATAGAAGATGATGCCTTCTTCAAGCAAGCTAGTATTATCACTTTGTCCTCATAACACTATAGCTTAAGAATGGAAGTATAGGTTCTTATTAAAAAGGGAATGAAACCTAATCCAAATCTAGAAATACAAGGCAAAAACATGACGTAAAATACCATTTCCCGTGAAGACAACATTGAAATTGAGAGCAGAGAAATCGACAAAATAATAGCATAAACAAATAATATTAAAACATCAAACATAAAAATTATGGATGATATGCTTATACCACTGTTCACAACTGACAAAGATGAATAAAGACGAGAAAACTAATTGAAGAAGATCATAGAGAACATACTACAATGCGCAAAGCATGTGGATCATCATCACGGTCAATAAGTGCCAGTAGTAGGATATCTGGAGGCAGAAGCTCATGGTTCCAGATGAAAACTGAAAGGTTTCCACAGGCTTTTAGCATAAGATCCTGAGGAATAAAAAGTGTGGGACGACATTAGGCAAAAGCGATGGAGAGTCGACACTCCCATGAAAATTTGATAGGTCCAGAGAATCATAAGAAATGAGTATGACTAAACCTGCAAGGGATGTCCACGCTGTAGTTCCAAGTGAATATGATGTAGCAGGACATCTACCATTGTATAAATATTTGCAGTTACCTCTTCAGGAGAAAACTCTCTCAAGACACGTCCCTGTATCCAATTATTAGCAGGAATTCCATCACAAGAAAGATGTAATTTTAGACTTTAGTTGGGGATATCTCCATTTGAGAAAGAAGCTGCTGAATGGATCAGCACACAAAAGCATCTGATAACTTAAGGGAAAACGAAGTCAAGTCTTACAAGGTTTGTGCAGTTAATATTCTCGGGATGCCCATGCATTAGTATCCACGCACCAGCACAAAGATACTCGCGGTGCTGAGCAAAACTGTGGTTAATATAAGTCACAACATATGTGGGATCAGCTGATGGCGAAAGAAGCTGTGTGCCTTGATTGATAACAGTTGTTTCTGCCTGCAAATAGAACATCTAGAAGTCAATTATGAGCTCTCAAGATAATAGCACGAGCAAACATGAACTGGAAACATCTTGTCAGTTGTTTGCAAAGCCTCAATTCAAGAATATTTGATATCTTGTTTATTTGCTGATGCAATCCGAGTCGCCTCAAGACCATTCACGAGGAGTCGAGCCCATGAACTCCAAGTACTTCAAGGGCTATTCACGAAGAAAGAGGTTCTTGAGTTCACTTTGGAGCCATCCTAGGGTTTTCAAGTGTTAATGATTGCACGAGAAGGTGAAAAGTAGACGAATGGTGGAGCAGACACCATCTGCGAATCGCAGATGGTGCCACAGATGGACCCTGCGAACCGCATGTTGGGCCCACAAACCGCGGATGCCAACATCACTGAAGGACATGACCTGCGAATCGCAGATCATGTCACAGACAGTGTCTGCGACAGGTTGAATAGCAGATTGCTTGGGAGAGTCTAATTTCAAGTTTTAAGTCTTTTGAGTCAATTTGAGCCATTCACCATTGTTGTTCATCGAAGAGCTTGAAGATCTTGAGGTGGGTTTTGAGAAGAAGGGGAATTGAAGCGTAGAAACTATTGGGCTTAGTTCTCCTATTGAAGAAGAGTGGAAGTCCGAAATTTGGGGTGAATTGAAGCAGGATTGAAGGGCTGAAATTTTTTGAATTTTTCAAGTGTTCTCGAAGACCTTCAAAGTGTTCCTGAGGAAAAAGAAGTAAAAATGTGCCATTTGATCTTCCAAAATCTAAAGTGAAGTTGAAAAGTTGTTTTGGGGCCAAAAGAGGTTAAGTATCAGAAAAAATGGGCCCAAGTCGTTATAAAAATCAGAAAAAGGCCCAGAGCACGAATCTCCAAAAAGATTTGACGTCACAAAAGTTGTGCAGCGAAAGCACAACCTGCGAATCGCAGGTTGTGTTGCATGTGACACCTGCGAACCGCAGGGAATTCACAAACTGCTGCAGAAAGTTGGCAAGTCTTCCAGCAGCATCTGCGATTCGCAGATCAAATCGCAGATTGTGTGCGATTCGCAGACCCTGCACAGAGTTAGCAGATCGCGCTTTTTCAGGTTTTTGACTCGAAACTCGTTTCGTTTCGATTTCTTTTCCACTTCTTTGATCATCTAAACTAGTTAACACTTGTAATTGATCTTACTAAGTGATTAGCTAATTCTTGAGTGTTAATCTTCTTTTGTGCTACTTTTTTCATTTTTCCTCTTTTTAACTTCGTTGCAACTTATTGAATCAAGTCCGTTAGTGTGAGTCAAGTCGTTTCTTCATCGAATCGAACATGAATCTATTCCGGCCAAGAGTAGAAATTGAACCCTTGTGACTCGTCGAACTAACTAAAGTTCAATCATTACCAAAGCAATTTGTGAGGTAATCAAAGGTGCACAAACTTGAGGATATGTGAGTTAATTTTCACTAACCTAACGTGTTTGATTGCTTTGTTGAGTGTCTTAAACAAGCACCATGGCACATTCGGGGGAGGAACCAACCTTAAGCCAAATGATGAGTGTGTTGGCTTCCATTAGCCGACAAGTGAGTGGTATAGATGTATGATTGGGAGTCGTTGATGAGAGGACTCGAGAGTTGTGCTCCTCCCCCCGAAACCAATTTCAAGGCAGCACAAGTGGAGAGAGACCGAAATCCTCATCCACTCTACCACCCGAAGCCATTCGCCGAATGTACAACCCCACTCCACCCACCCCACTACGAGATGGCAATCCCATTGCACCTCCAACAAATAACCCTCAACCACCACCAAATGACCCTCACCAACCACCAAATGAACAATATCCACCTCAACCACTTCCAAATGCCCGCCCACAACCCCAAAATGTCCAACCATTGGGTGATGAGTTCCGAGAGGAGCTACGAGAATTGGAAGAGCAATATGGTGAAGGAATGAGAGGAAAACGATTACAATTCTAAGGTCTCATCGTGGTAGGGAGGAAGGAATGGCCCTATCCCACAAGGGGGTAGGCACGGGGGCTATCAAGATTGAGATGGTCACTAAGGCCGAAATATCTACGGAGATAATATTGGAGGAGATCACTATGGGGATCAAGGCAATTACGGGAACAATTGGGGGCGAGACATGAGTCTTAACTCCATCAAAGTGTCCCTTCCGAGCTTCAAAGGGGGAAGTGACCCAAACATATTCCTTCATTGGCATGCAATGTGACCGGATTTTTTTGACCAATGACATGTCCAGGTGAAAAAGGCGTCCTATACTATTGCCCAATTTGAAGGATTTGCTTCCATATGGTGGGAAACACAAGTTAAGATGAGGAGGTTACATGGATTAGCTCCAACTCCTACTGGGGAAGAGTTGAAAAACATTTTGAGGCGCAAGTACGTCACCGAGCGTTACAAGCAAGATCAACTCAAGAAGATCTACACCTTGAGGCAAGACAACCAGAGTGTAGAGGAATATTATGATGAGTTCCAACTTGTGAAAATGAGGATCGACTTTGAGGAGGATCTAATGAATGCCATGACTCAGTTCCGGGCCGAGATAGATAAAGAAATTGCTTCCCGAATGGAACTCAACAACTATCAAGATATTGATGAAACTCTTAAAGCGACCATTGAGATAGAGGGTTTCAAGGAAGATAAGATCGACAAGTCGAAGGGGTACACAAGTACGTGGAACAAGAACAAGGAGGAGGAACTACTTCCTCCAATTGGCAAAAGAATAAGGGCACCATGCAAGTATCCTAAAAACCCTTCATGAAGAGTGCTCAAGTTGAGAAACAACCTCTAAAGTTTGTTCCAAAAGGAGGTACGAATACTAAACCTATCCAATGCTTCAAATGTCAACGGTTTGGGCATAGAATGAGTGCCCCAACTGGAGAGCCTTTGTTGTGAGGTATGAAGAGGCGTTTGTTGAAGAGGTTGATGGAGTGTGTAAAGAGGAGGGTGATGATTTTGTGAATGATGATGAAGAGCAAAATGAAATTACTGTCCCTTGGGGGATGGCAAGGAAGGCCTTGTTGGAGCTCCCTTTCCCAACTATGTAGTGAGGAGGGCCATGATAAGCAAGGCCATGGATGATCCAAGTTAAAGGGAAAACCTCTTCCATTCCAAGTGCATCATCAAGAGAAATGTATGTTCCTTGGTAATTGAAGTTGTGCTAATGTAGCAAGCACCTTTTTGGTGGAATTTCTAAACCTTCCGGACACCAAGCATGCCAATCCTTACAAACTCCAATGGTTGAGTGAATGCGGAGAATTGAGAGTGCTCAAGCAATTTGTGATCAAATTCAAGATTGGAAAATACCAAGATGAGATCTATGTGATGTGGTGCCTATGCAAGATTGCCATGTATTACTCGGGAGGCCTTGGCAATATGATAGGTCTACAAAACACGATGGAAGGACCAATCGATATTCTCTTGAGCATGAAGGGCACACTCGTGTTACATCCTTTGTCTCCGTTGCAAGTTAAAAAGGGCAGCCCGGTGAACTAAGCGCCCGCTAAGTTAATGAAGTTTATCAAAAGATGAGGGAGTTGAGAGAGAAACACAAGGGTGGGGAAGCAAGTAAGGGAGATAGTAGTCTTCAAAATGGGAGTGAGAAGCAAGTAGAGTCAAGAGGCAAGGATAAGGTGGCCCTATTGACTAGTATGGAGAAATTAGGGATGAGATGGAGGAACGAAACTCGGTGGTCCTTATCATGCACAGGAACTACTCTTTACACACTAACGAACTAACCTCTTCTTTGCCTAGTGCTATTAATTCTCTTTGCAGGATTATTAGGATGTGTTTCCGTGGAGCTTCCCAAGGGATTACCGCCCTTAAGGGGAATTAAGCATCAAATTGACTTTGTCCCGGGTTCCCAATTGCCAAACAAGCCGGCTTACAGAGCCAATCCGGATGACACCAAAGAACTCCAAAGGCAAATCGATGAGCTCCTTGAAAAGGGAGTGGTACATGAGAGTACGAGTCCATGTGCCGTGCCGGTGATCTTGTTTCCAAAGAAAGATGGAACATGGCGCATATGTGTTGATTGCCGAGCCATCAACAAAATAACGATAAAGTATCACCATCTAATTCCTCGCCTTGATGACATGCTTGATGAATTAAATGGTTCATGCATTTTTTCTAAAATAGATCTTAGGAGCGGTTACCATCAAATCCGAATGAAACCCGAAGATGAGTGGAAAACGGCATTCAAGACCAAGTTTAGTCTATATGAATTGTTGGTGATCCCTTTTGGTCTCACTAACGCTCCTAGCACCATCATGCGTTTAATGAATCATGTGATGAAACCTTTCATTGGTAAATTTGTGGTTGTGTACTTTGATGATATTTTGGTCTATAGTAAAACCATGAATGAGCATGTTGATCATTTGAAATGTGTATTTGAAGTGCTTAGGCAAGAACAACTTTATGCTAATGTGCCTAAATTCTCTTTTTGTGTTGATGAAGTTGTTGTGAGTTCAAGGGGCGTTGAGGTTAATGAATCTAAAATGGACGCTATTAAAAATTGGCCAACTTCTAAATCCATTAGTGATGTGAGAAGTTTTCATGTTGGCGGTTTGTTAAAGGGTTTAGCACCATTGATTGTTGTTGATAAAATTTTTGAAATTGAATGTGATGCTAGCAATGTAGGTATTGGTGCCGTTTTGATGCAAGACCAAAACCCCATTGCCTATTTTAGTGAAAAGCTCAACGGTGTGACTTTATATTATTCCACCTATGATCTAGAATTGTATGCTTTAATTAGAGCTTTGGGTAATTGGCAACATTACTTGTAGCCTAAAGAGTTTGTGATTCAGACCGATCATACGTCCTTAAAGCATCTTAAGGCCCAAGGAAAGTTGAACAAACGGCATGCCAAATGGGTTGAATTTCTTGAAACTTTTCCTTATGTAATCCAATACGAAAAGGGAAGGATAATGTTGTGGCAGATGCCTTGTCTCGCAAACATATCTTGATTAATACTGTCTTCCAAATTGATGGGTTTTGAAAGATTGAAGACAATATATCCCAATGACCCCTTATTTGCATAAATCTTTCAAAATTGTGAACATTGGGAAAGGGAAAAGTGGGTTAGGGATAGTTCTTTTACTCCCTATTCGAAATTTGATAGTTTCTTGTTTAAGAACAAGCAACTATGTGTGCCCATGAGCTCTTGGAGGAACTATTTGTGAGAGAGGCACATGATGGGGGATTAATGGGACATTTTAGGATTGATAAAACCATGGAGAATTCTTGAAGAACAATTTTATTGGCCAAAATGTGAAAGGATATTGCAAATATTTGTGGTCAATGTATTAAATATCATGGTGCTAAGTCCCGACTCCTTCCCCGTGGATTGTATACCTCTCTCCATACCCCTCAAAGACCTTGGCTTAACATTTCTATGGATTTTGTGTTAGGCTTGCCAAGGACTAAAAGGGGGAAAGATAGTATTTTGTGGTTGTTGACCGATTCTTAAAGATAGCTCATTTTATTACATGTCATAAATGTGATGAAGCTCCTCATGTTGCATCTTTGTTTATTGAGAATGTGGTCAAATTGTATGGGATTCCCAAGACCATAGTGAGTGAGAGACTTTAAGTTCCTTAGCCACTTTTGGAAGGAGTTGTGGGGTAGACATGGTACTAGATTCTTATTTTCTACCTCTTGTCACCCACAAACCGATGGCCAAACCGAAGTTGTCAATAGGACCTTGGGTTCTATGCTTAGGGCCATAGTTAAGGGAAAGTTAACATCTTGGGAAGATCAATTTGCCTTTATTTGAATTTGCATTATAATAAAGTCATTCATCATACTAATGGCATGTCCCCATTTGAGGTTGTTTATGGTTTTAACCCCCTTACCCCTCTTGATCTAATCCCTTTATCTCAAGATGTTGTGAGTTTAGATGGAATCAAAAGGGCGGACGCCATGAAGACGTTGCATGATAAGGTAAGGATTCACCTTGAGAAGAAAAACCAAGAGACGGCCAAAAAAGGCAAACAAGGGCCATAAGAGGGTGGTACTCGAACCGGGTGATTGAGTTTGGGTACACTTTCACAAAGAAAGGTTTCCCAACAAGAGGAAGACCAAGTTGATACCTAGAGGATATAGTCCATTTGATGTGCTAGAGATGCTTAACGACAATGATTACAATGTTAATCTTCCTCCAGAGTATTAAGTTCACAATACCTTCAATGTGTGTGACCTTTCTCTCTTTTTTGACACCAATGATGAAGACCCATTAAGTTTGAGGATAAATTCTTTTCAATAAGGGGAAAATGATGCAACCCGAGTCGCCTCAAGCCCATTCACGAGGAGTCAAGCTTGTGAGATTCAAGTAATTCAAGGGTTGTTCATAAAGAGAGGTTCTTGAGTTCACTTTGGAGCCATTCCTGGATTTTTAAGTGTTTAAGATTGCATAGGAAAATGAAGCGGCAAAGAGTGTTTTGGCAGGCACCATTTATGACTCGTAGGGCGAGTCTGCGCCCCGCAATTCGAGCTAGAAACTACAGAATGACACAGTGGGAGAAGGATCGGCGGACACCATCTGTGAGCTGCAAAATGAGTATGCGTTCTGCAGACTGAGGATGCGGACCACAAAATGACATCAAGGAGCTAACTTCGTCAAAATGGGAAGTGTCACTTTTTGGTCTTCTTTGTAATAATTTAGTCTAAACTATAAATAGCTAACTTAGGTCATTTCATTGCTTAGATTATCTTGAATATTGACTTATACTCTTTGAAAGTTTTGAGAGCTTGTGAATCTTGTGATTGAATTTTGCTTGGAAATATAGATTGCTTGAAAATTCAATTCCCTTGAGGTCTGTCTCATAGGATAGGTGCTTGCTTTGGTTAATCAATTAAGATCCTTTGTTTAATATACTTTGGGTTGTTTTTTATTCCAATTCCTTGTATCTTCTTTTATCTTGTTTTTTTCAATTCCATATTTAATATTGCATCATTTGCTGAATCCAAACTGTTTGATGATGCAAACATATCATCTTAAATCATACTCTTATCCTTTCTCTGTTCTTTTTTACTTCTGGAGATCACTCATCAAATAAAATCATACTCTTTCCCTTCTTTTTTCTTTTTACTTCTGGACATCAAATATAGCAGTTCTACAAAGCAGCTGGGAACAGATTCAATCATTAAGATTACAGATTCCGAGTTGTTTGATAACTGGTACTAACAACTCCAAGTCACGTCTGAAACATGTGCGACTAAACAATTTAAAGTTTTGAACGTTGAGTGCAGCAAATAGAAGTCCTGATTGTCTGAATTATATCACTAAATGCAAACTTGAGCTATTCCTATGATTAATATGCAACCAACAACCACAAAAATCGATAAGTACTTCAATTACCATAATAAAACGATTAAATGGTTGCTCAGAATTTTGTTATATAAATCTCTAGTCATGGACAGTTTTGAGCCTGGAAAGATTTTAAGTGGCACTTAATGTGGCAAGTGATTTCCATTTTACATTGTCACACATCCACAATCTAATTGCTTAATATGTTCAGCTTTAAGTCCTGATTTCAGACTCTTTAGGGCATCAAATAAATATGTTGTGTTTAAGCAAACAGTTGACATTTATATTTGGCTCTGCATAAGATGCAGAGGTAATTTCTGATGAAAATAATTTTTGATAAACTTAAAGAAAAATAAGGAATAAGCAACTAGCTAATGCAAAAAATGAGCTTTATCATTCTATATCGACTTTTAGAAGACAAATCATGTAGCTATGATGAGATATTTAGTCTTTTTGAGCCATGTATTATACTAGTGTTTCTAAGACTATCGAGGTGCAGTTTAGCACCCTTCTCTTCTTTTTTCTACTTCAATGCAAGCTTTTCTTGACTCTGGTTTTCCCTTCCATTCATGAACTCAACATCCGTCGTGACCTTATCTATCAAAGTAACATGGCAAAACCAATGAAGATTAAGCAAACTCATAAAGCACAGAAAAAAATGGACCTAAGAGATAACTTATAAGATTTATAGCTTCAGATAATGTGCGAAGAGGAACTATTTCACGTACCTGCTGCCATGCTTGGATTGCCAATCCCCTTTTATCCATTCGCCCACTCAAGGCATCGCGTAAAATTGAAGGGAAATAGCGCAAAGTTTTCTCAGACCAGGTATGCTGGCTAGTTGCTAGAATTTGTTCCAGCATTGTTTGAAGATACAGTAACTGTTCAAACTCCCCAATTCCACGAGTTTTAATTATGATTGCAAGAGTAACAATTGTTATCCTATTTAAAGTCTCAGTAAACTCAGTTGGACCCTGCATATGCATTGAGTAGTTGAGAAAAAGTTGTAATTTGAGGTACAGTGCATCCACAAAAGTTCAGCTGGAGGAAAAATTTCCCACCTTCCCTTCCCTCTTCACAAAGAAAAAATCTCTGAAGGACAAAATCAGATTCATACATAAATTCTCAGCCAATCTGAAAATGCGATGATCTCCACGTTTCCCCTTCAGTGAAGAAATCATTTTGGTGACATCATACATCAAAGTCTTGCTCTTGCCTTGGTACCTAGAAAAGAGCAGAAGTTTACTGACCACTTTACTTATTATCAGTTATTTAGACAATCAAGTTACATAATCCTAATACACAAATGTTCTAGCTCTAAAAGTAGAAACGTGAATGTACTTTTCTTTAGTAGAGGCCAAAGTGAATATCATTCACAAACACGAGAAGAGAAGACAGATAATAGAGAAGAAACTGATAAATTCCCAAGATGAGTAACTTCACTCACCTGTAGAGTGAAAGGAAACGATAGTTAAGAATTTCAAACACCAAAATCGTGTTTCCTGGCTTGGTCAATGTGGTGGGATTCCTCGATGTCAGATGCTGAAATAGAAGTTTGCATCAAGAGCAAAACGAAATAGACTCCAGTAGAAAAGTGTGGAAACAAAAACACGAGTTAGACTAGCCAATTCTCCTACCAAGAAAATAAAACTGCTTCTAGCAGCACTACATATTGGAAAGTCACAATTCATCCGACTTAGCAAGAGACAAGTGGAAATGATCACTAATATATTGCACCAACTTACCATAAAAATCAATAACCCGCTGACTGACAGAATACAGAACTTAAGTGCTTCTACAGACACAGAAGAAAGAAAGCAATTGAAAGCCAACCATACCTTCGCCATTCTGGTACTAAAGTTAAATACTACACAGTTTGCAGAGCGCTAGTGAAGGGAATTTGTTGCGGGGAAGTTGCTGCCTACAGGTAAGGGAAAAAGTCCGAGGAAGGTGTATGCTACAGTATGATTCAGAGTATCCTTCCTATTTGATGTAGGACTGTATTATGAAGCTACTTAACCATTATACAAAAGGAAAAGCACCTGCATTGCGTCATGCTGGTGTTGCATGTAGGCCAGGCATAATTCTAGTTACCCATATGTCTACATTTGTGAATCTCCATTTTCTTCCAACTGCTGCACTTTATTCAATTAGGATTATGGTCTGAACCGGTTTTAGGTAGCATATATTTCGGTCTGAACCGGTTTTAGGTAGCATATATTTCTAGTGGCACCTTGAGTTTATGAAACTTCATGTACCGTCAGAAAAACAGCTACCAGATGTGCTTCAAAAAGGCCTCAGCAAAAGGATTTTTCATACTTCGATTTGCAAGTTGGGCATGTGCGACATCTTTGCTCCAACTTGAGGGGGAGTATTAATTGTGTTAATTAATTAGCATGTGAGTAGAACATTTCCCTTATTGTAATTGATTGTCTTTCCTTAATTAGTTACAGGATTCATTGTATAAATACCATGTCAGTCTCGTGGGATGTAAAGACGTAATGAAATACGAACGAAGCTTTTCCTCCTTCTCAAACTCTACAGAATAATACTGGTTCATTAGTGGATCAAAGGTCAAGTTCTGAATATTGCACTTTCTTAGAAGTAAAAAAGAAAATGTTGTAGCCAGATCAAGCGCAGAATCCGAGTTTAGATCTATGGCTGCAGGAGTTTGTGAGCTGTTATGATTAAAGTAATCTTTGATGATTTGAAGGATGACATCGACCTATGAGACTATATTGTGACAATAAATCAGTAATAAGTATAGCTCATAATCTTGTACAACAGATCGCACTAAGCATATTGAGGTAGATAGACACTTCACTAAGGAGAAATTAGATAGCGGAATCATTTGTACGCCCTTTTATCTATAAAATATCAGGTGGCTGATGTTGTAACAAAAGGACTGCTAAGCAATGTGTTTCAAGATCTAATAAGCAAGCTAGGAACGGAAGATATCCATTCACCAGCTTGAGGGGAAGTGTTGGATTATAGAGCATCCAGGAAGATATTTTCCATATTGATCTGATCCTCTAAGATTTTAGGATAATTGTTGTAATCTAGAATATCATATTTCTGCTTTTTTTCCCTTGTGTATACAATATATATGATTCTGTATAATCTCAGATTTAATGGGATTTAGGTATCTTTAGATGGTTTGACGTTTCATGGGTGATGCCAAGATCCGTGAAGGAGTTGTTCAGTTGGAAGAATGGGGCTAGGAGAAGAAGGCAAAAGGCTTGGAATGTTACTCCTCTTGCTTTAGTGTGGGTCATTTGGAGCGAGAGAAATAGGAGAGCTTTTGAAGGGACGGAGATGAGCTTTGCTCTTTTGAGGAGTAGTCTTCGTTCCCTTATTTTCTTTTGGTGCACCCATGTAGTTCCTAGTTGTATAGAAGATTGGGTGTCTTTTGGAGAGAAACATATTTTGTAGGTTTCTCCTTTTTGGGTATATCTCCTGTATATGGCCATCTCAGCCTTGTTATTATTAATGAAATACTTTACTTCATTAAAAAAAGGGATTTAGGTGGTTCTGTTTCGCAATTTCTGTATATAAAGCAAAGTACATGAAACTGAAACATATGAATGAAATTATCCACGTATTTTACTTTTTTTACAGTAATAATAAATAGTACGGGTTTACCACCATAATGATAACAAAAGAGACTAATAAGTCAGATAAGTTACTTCTTAGTAAAAAAACTCACGATAAATGTGATATCTAGACTAAATAAATAAGTTAATGGCATCTCATAGTGGGACAAAAGTTCTGCTACTTGCCTTTATAAGCACTTAAAGTGCCACACATGCAACATCTACATTGCAATAAATGCAAACTGAAACTATTCACGGCATTATAGCCTAATAAGCTATTCTTATATTTAGAAGATAGTGAATGGTTGTTAGTGTCAGAAATGCAAAGACAATCAAGAGCTTCTGTAAACTATCATCACGGAATTAACCTTATCTTTATTTTCTGCAAGTCTTATACTAGCATCAACTGTAAGGTGCTTACAGACTGTAAAAGACCATCTCTGTTAGTAAAGTGATTCAACGAAACATCAGCTTAAGATTTAGATAATATTTGCAAGATACAAAAAATCATTCGAAGATACAAACTGAGTAGCTATCTCCTTTCTTAATGGTAAAAGGCCATCTACACATGCAAGCCTACCGAATCATAGTTCTTTTGCCTTGATGAGTTTAACTTTTCCATCTAGTTGAAGGCCCTAAAATACAAGTCATACTACTTATCAGAGGATTTTGTAATGAAGACACTGAGAGGAGGAAGCAACAGATTCTTCATAACTTCTTGTTTGCAAACTAGACACTGATGTTTGAGATAAGAGGACTCTATCCAGTTCTCATATTTGGTGGAATAACTCAACATTAGTATTGCCTTTGACATCCATTTTAAGATCCTGTTAGGACGCAACATAGTACTGAACCATGATAAAAGTAACTTATTACAGCAGACCTGGTACATAACTCAACCATATGTGACATTCACACTATGAATGTAATTCCAGAGAAAATGCAGTGACATGCCAGAAAATTAAATATCAAAAATGGAATATTAGAAGGGGAAAAGAGAAGTTACAGTTAAGAGCGAACGAAACAATGAATGGGGGTTAATGAGCATCATCCTACAGTAGGTTTCAACCAGAGCAATGCTAGGCACAGCCTGCAACGAAATGATAGAAAGATATTAAGTATTGATAACTGGTGCAATGAAAAATCAAAAGAAAACAGGAAGGGTGGAAAAATACTGGCTAGCTCCAGTCAGAAAGGAGTTAGTATGATACAAGAGCTGTATAACAATCCTATGAAACAACATGATCCAAGCAAATAAAACCACAAGAAAGAGTGGAACAAGAGAGACCTATAAATCCTTTTACAAAATCTCATAGTATCACTCATGAGTACTGAACTTTTTATACATACAGAAGGCATGTCAGATGAGTTGATCAGCGAACCTATAGTAAGTACCTGTCCAGAAAACATTGATTCTTCCATCTGATAAGCCAGTTTCAAGCATAAATTTATGGACAATCCCGATAACAATGATATCGGCAGCGGACTAACTTCACGCATCACCATTAATCTCTCATTGGACTGCAAATTTGGTCCAGGTAAAATCTCAGTAACCCCCGCGGAGGTTAACCAGTGCATCACAGTGTCACAAGCAGGCTGGGCCATTGTGTAGGACACAACCCAAAACATACCAATTGATCTATCATCCAAATTCATATAATCCATCATGCGTTCCCCTGATTTTATGCAAAAGAAAAAAACAATAATTCTAATCAAAAGAAATCTCAAAAGAGAAGGGCTTGGGCAGGCAAAAGTAATACTCAGTAGCTAGAAACTGAAGAATTCCCTGTTCCAGGCTTCCAGCCAAACCTAGTTTAAACATAACGAACTATTTGCCTTCAATAGAATTGGCTGCATGAAAGCGCACAAGAGAAGAGAAAACCCCTCTCTGACTCACATAGACAGGAAAAGGTTGAGCAACATTAAATTTAAGAACACGAGCTCAACATAGACTCCACAGAGACTTGGACACATAAAGACGGCTGGATACCAATTGAATCCAGGTGATTCTGCTCAATTCCTTATGAATTACCAAGCTAAAGCTACCCTGAGCTCCACTAGACACTAAAAGTATCTTCAGTTTAGGTTCAGCAGTTTCAGTGCTGCTTGCTCTAGAAAAGAGGTACTCCAACATCGCACCCTCAGTCTCCTCTACATGAGGAGGGGTCGAGGTAGAGCCTAAGAAGTATTGGGGTGAGGTGATTAGGCAAGACATGGTACAACTTCAGCTCACGGAGGACATGATCCTTAATAGGAGGGTGTGGAGGCCGAGAATTAGGGTAGAAGTTTAGTAGGTAGTCGGGCTTATTTCTTTTACAGTCCTGGAGTGTTAGTTGTATTCACGTATTTTCTTATTCTTAGATTTATATTACTACATGTTGTTTCTTTAGCCTCGGTTACCTTATTATCTCGCTGTTTTTCTGCTTGTTGCTACTACCATTTTTAAATATTTTCTTGAGCCGAGGCTCTTTCGGAAACAGCCTTCTCTACCTTCCCAAGGTAGGGGGGTAAGGTCTGCATATACTCTACCCTCCCAGATCCCACTTCTGGAATTATACTGGGTTTGTTGTTGTTGTTCTTGTCTCCTCCACATGAGGTCACTTGACTAGAGGATGAGCTTAAGATATTACTTGGGCATATTTTTATTTTTTGATAAAGTAATAAATTCCATCAAAGAAAGGGCAAAAGCTTGCCAGTATACAAGTATAGCAAAAAAATAGAAAACCTTACAAGACGACATGGTTATCTACAAATAAAACAACAATAACAACATACCCAGTGTAATCCCACAAGTGGAGTCTGGAGAGGGTAGAGTGTACGCAGAGCTTACCCCTACCATGGGAGGTAGAGAGGTTGTTTCCGATAGACTCTCGGCTCAAAGAAAAGCAAACTAAAGCAGTCCGGAAAAAGAAACAATAATGCAGCTACCACAAAATCATAAGACAATCGAAGTACAAGAAACGACAGAAAACAGCACCCAATCATCTATACATGTAGGAATTTTATGGGTGCACCAAAAAGAAATAAGAATAGGATATTCCTCAAGTGTACAAAGACTTTCTCTACTCCCTCAAAAGCTCTCATATTCCTCACTGGTGACTTCTCTGTCAACTTTTTCACTATCACCCCAAAAAACAAACTTTGCCTTAAGTGAAGTTGTCCATATGATCCACATAAGTGCTAGAGGAGCAATATCCCATGCATTGCATCTTCTCTCTCTTCTTCTAAATTCCCAACTAAACACTGTTTCTTTCACAGTGTCTGGCATCACCCACTCAAGTCCGAACCATCTCAAAAATTTCCCACCATAAACAAGAAACTGTCCGACAATGTAAAAGAAGGTGATTCAAATCTTCTCTTGATTGCTTGCACATATAATATCAACTGACACAAGTAATCTTTCTCTTCCTCAGATTCTCCGTTGTTATGATCACTCCCCTCATAGCTAGCCAAGTGAAAAAACACCTTTCTTGGTACCCTAAGGATCCATACCGATATGTGTAAAATCAGATTCATCCCTAGTTAAAAGCTTCTCATAATATGACTTCATTAAAAAGACATCATTTCCCCCCGCCCCAATCATGGCTATCCATAGTAGTTTTTATTGATGAAGCAAATCAATCAAGCTTTGAAACTCTTAAAACTCTAGTCTTGCAACTTTCTCCTAAACCTCAAATCCCAATGCACTTCTCCCCCTTGTATACTCTATAATCGTTGAATTGACATCTTTTTGGGCAAGAAATTCTATACATGTTGGGAGATGTGATTCTCAAGATGTTCCTCCACCACCTATGTTCCCAAAAACTCACCCTACTCCTATCACCGCCCCTGAAATATATATTCCCATTGAACTCTTTCCACCGCTTTAAGATATTCTTCCATAAACCACACCTATATGGAAGTGAAATATTTTAAGTCCTCCACCCCCTTTCCAAAACCCCATACTTCTCCGCAATCACCCCTCTAAAAAAAGCATTCACCTCTACCCCAAATCTCCATAGCCACTTTCCCATCTGTGCCTTGTTAAAGACCCTAAGATTTTTATCCCAAAGCCCGCCCAACACTTTGGTGTAGTGACAATCGCCAATTTACCAAATGAAACGTTTTGAAACAAAAGCAAGCAATACAGAGGAGGGGAGGCAATAGATAAGTTGATGGCCTACACCTTATTTGTGAAATCAAAAATATATTGCAATGAAGGAACTTGTTTAAAATTCGTACAGTTTAATGAAATGATTACCTTTGTTAACTTGTCTCCACCATTCATCAATTTGCTTTCCCTTTTGTAGCTGCTCGTTATTCAGATATTCTCTTGTTGCTGTATTTAGTGTCCAAATGCGCAAGTTCTGACAACTGCTAATGAAATCGAGTAGGATACTTTGAGGATTATTGGGATCAGCGCTTTTCTCCTCTTTATGGAACGAAAGAATTTTTCTGGTTGTCTCCACCTAACAGCAAATTGTGAAAATCACAAAAAACATACTACAATCGGCTAAAACATCCAAAACATAATTTAATTACAATTTATACCTACATGAAAAGCAGGAAAAAGAAAATTAAAAATAAAGATGCTACAAGAAGATTGAGATACTAAAGCTTTTAACATGAAAAGAAAAACTGGCAACGACGTATTTCTGGTTCAGCACCTGGATCGGGAATTCTCTTTTAAAATTATGAGAACCTCAACCCCACCCACCCCCACTCCCTTCCAAGGAGCCAACGGTGGCTTTTTCCCACTTGCCCCTTGGTGGCTCGAACCACCCAACATTGGAGGGCCCTTTTCCCTCCGCTATCTATCCCCACTATTAGAGAAGTCCAAAGGAAGGTGGCATTTGCGAAGTTCGTGGAAAGTACGGATGAGAAGGAGAAGCGGTCTAATAGAGAAAGATATAAGATGGCGAGGGAGGCAAAGCTTGCGGTTATGGCGGCAAAAACGACATCTTTTAAATGCTTGTATGTAGAATTAGAGGACAAAGGCGGGGATAAAAAGTTATCCATGCAAGCCAAGGTGAGGGAGAGGAGTTTACATGATTTGGACCGAGTGAAGCGCATCAAGGACGAGGATGGTAAAGTACTTGTTGAGGCACTCATTAGGCGGAGATGTCAGCCATACTTCCATAAACTTTTGAACGAGGAAGGGGACAAAGACATTGTGTGGGGAGTTGGAGCACTCCGAGAGACATAGCGATTTTGGGTATTATAAGTGTATTAAAGCTGTCCAACTCAATGAATGTGCTTGCAGCCTCTTCTCTGCTAAATGCCTATTCTGTTCCTTCAAAGGCTAGGACATCGATTGGTGTCAATAAAGGGAGAGGGCTTTTTAGGACTACTGCTATGACTAGGAAAAAAGACCAGTATTTGAACATCAAGCTTGCTTTTATGCCGGACCAAATGTGATTCTATAGGCGGAGGTCAAGGGTGTTACTCGTAGGATATGTAGGGGAAGAGCGACCGAGCCTGAGGAGAGTCCTGTGGAATTTTCAGAAGTGCGCGGGCAGGGCAGGTATGGAGTGGCTGACTAGTCTTTTTTAGGACGACGAAAATGCCCGAAGATTGGAGGTGGAATACAATGATCTCTTTGTACAAGAGCAAGGGTAACATTCAAAATTGTAACAACTATAGGGGTATAAAGCTGCTAAGCCACTCTATGAAAGTTTGGGAGCGGGGGTGGAGATGAGGGTGAGGAGGGGCGTCTATTTCAGAGAACAAGTTCGGATTCATGCTAGGGCGCTCGACTACAGAAGCCATCCATCTGGTACAAAAACCAGTGGAGCAGTATATGGAGAGCACGAGGGACTTACATATGGTGAGTCATCGATCTAGAAAAGGCATATGACAAATTCCCAGGGGAGGTCCTTTGGAGATGCTTGGAGGTTAGAAGTGTACCTGTGACGTATACTATGAAGAATATGTATGATGGAACTAAGATCAGAGTTTAGGACAGTGGGGGGAGACTCAGAGCACTTTCTAATGGAGATGGGGTTGCACCCGGGGTCTGCCCTTAGCCCGTTTTTATTTGCCCTGGTGATGGATGTATTGACGCGGCAAATTCAAGGTATGGTGCCATGGTGTATGCTATTTGTAGATGACATAGTGTTGATTGATGAGACTCGCGACGGAGTTAACGCTAAGCTGGAGGTTAGGAGACAAACCCTGAAATCTAAAGGATTCAGGTTGAGCAGACCAAGACAAAATACCTGGAATACGAGTTCAATGACGTAGCGCATAAGGCTGACGTGGAAGTAAGGCTTGATAGCCAGGTCAACTAAAAGAGAAAAAGTTTCAAGTATCTTGGATCTATTATCCAAGGAAATGGGGCGAATGACAAATATCTCACACATCGTATTAGTCTAAGGTGGATGAAATGGAGACTCGCATCCGGAGTCTTGTGTGATAAGAAGATGCCACCAAAACTAAAAGGCAAGTTCTGCAACGTGGTGGTTAGACCGGTTATGTTGTATGTGGGGTGGGGTGTTGGTCAGTCAAGAACTCTCATATTTAGAAGATAAAGGTGGCAGAAATGAGGATGTTGCAATGGATGTGTGATACACGGAGAGATAGAACTAGAAATGAGGATATGCGGCACAAGGTGGGGGTGGCCTCGATGGAGGACAAGATGAGGGAAGCGAGGCTGAGATGGTTCAAGCATGTGCAGAGGAGATGCATGAATGCCCCAGTGCGGAGGAGTGAGAAGTTGGCAATGGATGGTTTCAAAAGAGGTAGAAGTTAGTCGAAGAAGTATTGGGAAGAGATGATTAGACAGGACATGGCGCAGTTCTAGCTCACCGAAGACATGACCTTAGATAGGAGGTTGTGGAGGGCACAAATTAGGGTAAAAGACTAGTAGGTAGTTGAGCATTGTCACGCGTATCCTTAAAGACTTATAGTCATAGTATTACTCTTGTATCTTGTCCTTTGATTTCTGTTGTTTCTTGTACTTTGATAAGCGTATGATTTTGTGGTAGTTACGTTATAGTTCCTCTTATTTCAAACTGCTTTGTCATGCTTTATATAGTATTTTGTCATGGTTGCTTTACTTCCGTTATTTCTTTTTCCGAATTGCTTTGGTTTGCTTTTCTTTGAGCCGAGGGTCTTTCGAAAGCAGCATCTCTACCTACCAAGGTGGGGAGTAAGATCTACATACACTTTATCCTCCCCAGACCCCACTTGTGGGATTATATTGGGTATGTTGTAGTTGTTGTTGTATCTCTCCCCAATAATTCTCGAAAATCAGAGAGATAAATATGAAAGCAGTGCAATTGACTACCACCTAAAGCATCAAGGTCACTACGAAAAGGATTGTATTAAAGTTCAATCAGTTTATATATCTTCCTTAACTATAAAAGAGTCATCAGCTTATATCCAAGATGGAAAACCTTTCGTGAGTCTGTATTTAAAGCATTCATCACTAGTTCAACCCGAATAATTTGTGCAAGTAACCATGTAACATGGTTCGTCCTAAGTATTTGTTGATCTCCCTCTTGAAGTCGCAATACTAACTTGTCCACAAACTCCACAAAATCAACGCATCCACTTTTCACGAGAAAAAAGAATATATCTGCGAATATAAGCCACTCCTGCCAGCAATTGATTTCTGCAGAAAGTAAGGAGAGTGCATTAAAGTTATCAAACTAAGTCAATCACAGGGGGGGGGAGGGGGGGGGGACTTACTAGGAAACAGATCAACAATATACTAATTAAACAGACAGATTATCAGAGAGTGAACATATTATGTGATCCAAGAATGCAAGCGACCTTTCTCAAAGCAGCATACATCCAGGTGCACGGTTCTCACCCACAGCAAACACCTCATATCACATTTTATTTTCCAGTTAGCCAAGTTAAGGCCATGTAGCACAACAATTTATAAAAACACTCTCGTGTCTTCTTTTACTTTTCTTTCAAAGCATCGGCATTTTCCTTTATGACATGCCCTTAGATAGAGCTTTCTGAATCAACTGACAAAACATAACTATTTTTTTGTTTTCTATCAGATTAAAATAATTTATACTTCCACACGACACTGAAGATCAAATTCTCATAACCAGGATATGAAAGGGAAGCACTACGCTGGAAATACTATACCCTACTTGTAATATTGATAATAACATTATAAGAAAGAGAAGGGGAAAAATGAGAAATGTACAAATTGGCAACTCCTAACACAATGTCAAACAGAGTTAGAAGTCTGAGAATATTGCCTGAATTAGTCAACTTCAGTAATTCAACAATTCTTTCAATAACTGCCTCGCAAACCATTTCCGATGTAAAAACAGCACCCGGAGTTGGAGCCTGGGCATGAATCCTGTGACAGGGAGCCACGAGAAGCACACGTCTCCACCAGTCTGGTGATGGAGTGTTCCGAAGAGCATGCTTTAGGCAACGCAAAGCTCGCTCCCAATCCAGACTTCCTTTTTGAATGGATGCTGCAAGATCCTATTTCCAAATAAATGCAAGTAAATTTAAACAGCAAAAATATTCTTTAACTATAAGACAGAGGTATTATAGATCAGCTTTTGCACGAGTATAAGAATGTCCTCAAGATATAACAATTGGTCCATGTAAGATAAATAAAGGTCTGGCCCGTATACATATATACATTAGCACAAGGAAAACAAGAAGACTGATATAGGCATTGTTAGCACCCCTTTAGTCTACCAACGGTTTTGCAGATGGAAAACTTAAAGAATCAGAAAGCAGATTACTTAAAGTTATTTGAATTCAATCGAAAAATATGCAGAAAATTATTCCGGTTTTTGAGTACTTTAACTCAAGAGATTGCAGGTTCTCTCTTAACGAACCAGCACCATAGGTCGAAAAAAGAATATTTCTTCCCGAACTCCTAATTCAGTGTACATTAACTCTGATTTGTCTTGCAGTGTCGCATAACTAGATCCATAACAGGGGACCGTAACAGGCATCATATGCTATAGCCTCTCTTTTTTATTTGTTAGAGAATCATATGCTATAGCCCTTTTTTTTGTAAGAACTACATAGCTATAGCCTATAATTATTTCATGCAGATTGAACCTACCTTTGAGCCCAGGTTACATACGTCATCTTTTGGTCAAACACCTCTTGTGCAGCACTTCAAACTGAGATAAGCAGCTCAGCATCTATGAATGTGCCTCAAATATGATTTAACGATCTGGTTCTCCTCAGTATATGACATAAAGAGTTGTAACTGGATTTCTGGGTATCACCTAGAACTCCCATCCTAACGATAATGAGGAACACATGTAATTTGCAAGGACTTCAATGGATGACAATAGCTATAGCATACAGTCCACTTAGCGGTAGCCTATATTATCTCCTTATTACCTTAAACCACAGATAATCTGATTCCAAAAGGGCACTCAAGTAGGTGGTTTAGTGGTTAATGAAGTGGAATGAAAAGTATGGGAGCTCATGATTCAAGTCCCTAAGGAGACAAAAATCACTAGGTGATTTATTCTGATCTGCCTAAGCCTGTAGGAAAAGATGACCGATACATGTGCTTTTAGGAACTAGCAGGTTCCTGATGGAATAGTCAAAATGCGTGCAACCTGACCCAGACACCACCGGCAGCAGGGGAGGAGCTACAGATCCGTTTACGGTTCCGCACAACCCAGTAGCTTTGGCCTAAACCATGTATTTGGATTAAAAGTCTACTTAATATGTATAAATAATTTAACCAGAACCCAGTAAGATGCCCGTTTACACAAGCACAAGGAATCTATACTCGAGCATTCCACTAGGCAGTGACGGATCCATGATTTTTGGTAAGGGGGTTCAACATTTGAAAAGATGATCAGTAATTTCTTTTAACGAAGTGATTCATATCGAAATGTAAATCACACTTACGTTTATAAAAAACTAACAGTAATAATACGTTTTCTAAACTAACTTTTAAAAAAATTAAAATACTACGACAAAACGCATTAAAGTAAGCAAAGAGAAAAAATCATTAAATAAAAAATAAATTAACGATGACTGCAAAAATAACTAATCAATAAAGAAATCAAAATTATCAGTATAAAAACAATACTTATTTCGAAGAACGTTAGACACAAATATTTTTAACCAAAACATATCAAAGCATAGATATGTATATGTATTAGTAATCCGCATATACATATAGGATAGATGGAAACAGCCTCTCTACCTCCCAAGGTAGGGGTAAGGTTTGAACCGTACATGTATCTCTAGGCGTTATGATGTCTTATTATGTAGATCATGTCTTGCTTGAGGGTTCCAAACCCCGCCCTTCTCTAATAGGGGAAAGTACAAACCCACGCCTAGGGATATACGAGCGTCATGGAAAAAGCGGGAAGAAAGGCGAGAGAAAGAAAGGTTGCCTACTACTAATAAGGGCGGGTAAGAAAGAGAGGTCAGGTGACTAGCGTAGTAACTTTATTCAATCTAAAAAGTTGGCCTATTCAATCTAAAGGGGTTGGTTTGGCCGCCTTTAAGTGAAGGGGCGCATCCACCGAAGATGGCAGCGGGAAAGACGGGAGCACGAACGAGGTAGCTTATGCTTTTTTCCATCTTCACTACCTGGTTTATAGTCGAATCCGGAGAATATGAACTTCTCGCATTCTTCTTTTTGGTACGTTGTTATGAGCAACACTGGTGCTCGATCTTTAGGTCTGAGGTATGGGTCGAATCATGATAAAGAAGGTTCGGTCCTAGCCCAGAAGGGAAGGGCTTGTTTGCGACTAGCAATAGCTGGCAACGGTCTTTGACCCATCTATTAGCTGAAGAGGCCTAAGGCTGGTCTCTTTCCTCTCGTACCATGCCTATTGAAAGTTTCCCTCTCCCGGTAGGTTGAGCCTCCTTTTCAGTCGCCCTCTCACTTCGTTCGAGCTGAATGCTGACCCCGGGCCGGCTTCTTGGGAAGCCCGTTCCCACCGCGCTCACGGCCCGGCTGGCCTGCCAGCGGTAGTGGGAGTCTACCATTCAAAGGAAAATGCCTTGCTATTCAAAGCTAGTGTGGTAAGGAGACGGTGAGTGAAAGTGAATCGGTTAACAAAACTAAGGAAGATGCCTAGCTAGTTTTATCCTAGAGCAGGGGAATGAAATAGTGAAATCGGTAGAGCGGCATTCTCCCTTCTATCTATCAACAATGAAATTATGGAACTTTCTCCCCAAGCTGCGAAACTAACGAGGAAGGTTCTCGAACCGGGTTACGACCAAATAGAGCGCGGAACCAACAAGTTCAATGAACAAGGTAACGAGTCTAAGGGAAGGATCAAGCTTGAAAGGAATGGACGGGTCCTATGTTTTTATTAGGAAAGCGGCACATACCGGGGGTAGCGACTGTTTATTAAAAACACAGGACTCTGCTAAGTGGTAACACGATGTATAGAGTCTGACACCTCGGAAGGTCTCCTTGAAGAACGGAGTCTAGGGTAAAGAAAGAAAGGTAGAGTGGGCACACTTTTCCAGTGCTTGGATTGGCATGGCTATCCCCCTTTGCTAGTTGAGGCTCGGCCTTTGACTCCGCTTGCCACTACTTTTCATGTCAAGCGTACAAGTCTAGTTTAGTGAGATTTACTTCTAAAGACAAGAATTCTTTTTCATCTCCCCTGTCAAAGTCGACGGCTTAACCTGACTCGTTTTTGTAGGTTGGTCCGGTCTATTGCTCTTTCCTTGGGCCCATTTTGCTGTAGGGGGTTGGTTCACAGGTACAACCTTTGTAACTTCATAGTATACCCATGGATTGGCCAGTTGTTATTTGGAAGGCTGCAATTTCTTAACTGTCGCAGTTTCTACTCCTGCTAATAGTTTAGCACATTCAAAGTAAGCAACAACTCTTTTCAACTATTCTAATAAGAGATATTTTCATCAAGCTTACTAGCATGAGGCGGGGTCACACGAGTAGCGAAAGACTGAGCTTACTCATGTTCTCATGCTTCACACAAACCCATGCTAGATAACTTGAAAGCCATATCATATCATATGGATTTAGAAAGTCCGATCAAAAAAGTCGAAAAAAGGACTGGGAGGGCTTGAATGGATGGCTTCCAAGGCCAGGGCTCGATCCTGCACAATTCAAAAGGAGACAAACAAGTCTCAGAGTGAATACCGATAATAGAGATCTTAGGAAGACAGAGGTCTCAACCTTCGTCAACTTCATCCGAACGGTTCATCAAGGCATTTTCGCCTCAACTCCCTAAATAGGAATAGGGGTAGTTTACAAATTCGGGTAAGAAATTCGCACCTAACTGTGATAGCCCTCTCGATACCTTATTGGAGCTTTCTAACTAGTGGTCGGTTTCCCGTCGCGTCAGCCTTTTCCCGATGCGCGGAGCCCCAACGAGGAAGGTCTTAGTGCTTTATCATTGGGTCAATAATGTTAAATCACAGAGAAAGAGAACAAACTTCATATATCCCTTTTCTATTCAATCCAGAAACAAGATCGGACGTTATCCCGGTTCGTCTCCATTTTTGTGAAACTATTCCTCAAGCAAGGCAGCCGATAAGTCATCGAAGGGTTTGTGTGAATAATGGAATGGTTAACATTACTCATTTTAAACTCTCCCACGGTGATATAATGTCTTTTCAAGAAAATGATGTTTGAGCCCACATGTACTATCACGAGGAACTGGCTTTCACAATAACAATAAATAAAGGTAGTGCGCCGGGAAATCCACCAGAGAGAAAGTCTCAGCATAATAGTGACCTGGGATTGAAGTCTAGCCTTTCCTCCCTCCCTTTGAAGTAATTCAATCTTTTCAGCCAGAGGTTCCGAATCCGAAAGCTACTATGATTGAATTCGACATCAGTGATTTCGAGAGTTACCTACGACAATTGAAAAGCAAGGGCATTCTGGAGTTGTAGATAGTAGGGGGAATCGCCTTTTGAGTTGTTAGAAAAAACACAGTTGTTAAAGTGAAAAGAACTCTATTTTTTTACTTTTAAATAAGAATAATTATCTGATCAAGGGCTAACCCACGCACAGAGAAGGAAGAAGCTATCTCAATATCCTTCACACAGATGACATTTTTCTTTCCCATGACTACAACATGTGCCCCACCCTCCTCCGACCCCATTGTGGGATTACACTGGGTATGTTGTTGTATATACATATAGGATAGTAGTTTTAGTAATAGTAAGTAAAAGAATAAGAATGAAATAAAAGGTAAAGGAAAATAGTAGTAATTAAAAAGAAGAACCAGAAAGACATAAAATAGAAAAAAAGATAATAGTAGTAATCTAAAAGGAAAAGATGAAGAACGAAATAAGAAAGAAAGAGCCGTGAGACTTGAGTGAAATGATGCAATTGGAGTTGTGCTTTCTTGCTGAATGGATTAATAGATAGTGGTAAAAGCAAATGAAACATTTGATTTGTTAAAACAAGAAAAAGGAAAAAGAAAAAAGAAAAATAGAAGTCAAGGCAGTGAAACAAACGGCCGAACACTAGATCAAAAAAGCAGATGGAGTTCTGTGGGACCATGGTGAATAATGAAATAAATAATGTAAGAAATAGTGGTTGGTGGAACACCACGAAATTGACTCTGGATAAAATGTAAAATTGAGAGCACAAAGAGTTGAATTCGGAACTTGAAACAAAGTTTTACCTTATATCATTGCTATTTTGTAAAATAATTACATACGAAATCAAAAATAATTCAGACGAAGACGCGAAGCCCCTTGCCACCAGGTGGATCCGCCCCTGCCACTAGGCCATAGTTGAGGAATCACTCTGAATCTTCTATTTTTAAGAGGAAAGATAGCGAGACCAATCCATCTCAACATTGATCTGTGTATATACGCGAATTAACTGGCAAATTTAATTGCTTTTCAATCAATTACTATTGATTTTAATGGCTTCTGCCAGTAAGAGATGGGTAGTATGAAAGTTTAGGATATGATTTCTAGCGCCTAGTAGTATGTAAGGAATCTTTTCCTCGTGTTGCTATATAAGAAAATGTTGTGGGATTCTGATTCTAAATTGTATTTGTGTTGTTACTTAGAACATATGGAGAATTATGGTATAACGGTGGTTTTGCCTAAACCAATGGATTAGGGCAATTATTACTTTTAAGTTTGATTTTGGCTTGTGATGTTTAGAAGACTTGCTTACAGTTTTTAAAATCTTGAGTTCAAATTGCTCGTGTCCTAAAATTGGATGTAAGTTGGGTATTGAGGGGTAAAAAAGCATGGATAGTCTTGGTTTTGATTGTGGGATTATAGAAATGGCTCTGCTGGCAGTTTGTGGAGGTTAGGCCTGTTCCGTGGTGATTATAGCCTATGTCTAATGCTTTATATTATGTGGTTGGCTATGGGTGAGATAAATGTTTCCACATGCTCTGGCCATTTCTGATTCTTTAGTTGATTGGGTGGAGTCTTTTCTTACCTAGTTCTCTTTAGTTGATTGGGTGGAGTCTTTCTTTACCTAGTCCAATGGTTCTCTTTAGAACTTCGTGTG
Source organism: Anisodus tanguticus (assembly GCA_034509755.1). Taxonomy (NCBI): domain Eukaryota; kingdom Viridiplantae; phylum Streptophyta; class Magnoliopsida; order Solanales; family Solanaceae; genus Anisodus; species Anisodus tanguticus. The sequence goes on along the minus strand of CM067540.1, from coordinate 41,692,238 downwards.
ATTATATCCCCAAATTTACTAAATCTGAACTTTTCCATGTAGGTCGCACTCCTCTTAAGCCATCTAATCGTCCTATCTTCAGCTCATGGATGCCTTAATATGTTCCCATCGTTTTGATAATTCTTTCACGAATTTTGATAACCGCTTCAAGTTTTTAAGTTTTTTGGAATGAAATTTAACATGACCATGTTGTTACAGGTTACATCCAAAAAAAAATGAGTAAGGAATTTACAAAAAGTGTAGTGAATCAATCAAATAAGGCCCTAAACGTAAAGAAAATACTTTGTAATCAACTAAAAGCTACTCAAATTTTCAACAAGATATCAACAGCTACCGAAAAAGGAATTCTCCTTACAGTTCTTGAGTTGGCAATTGTAGGCCATGAATACTACAACCAACTAGCCAATCTATCTAGAATAGCTCCGTCTACATAATAACTACAAAAAAATATTCATCCCAAGGCTTGGATCCTTGGCCTTGGAAAGCAATCTTTTGTTTGGATGTAACCTGTAACAGCGTTCTCTTTATGCTATTTTTTTACAGCAATAATACTTCTTATTTTAACGATAAAAAAATGGTCATGTAAAATTTCATCCCAAAAAACACTTAAAATTTTGAAGCGGGAATCAAAATTAGTGAAAGAATTATCAAAAAGATGGGAACATATTAAGGCATCCATGAGCTGAAGATAGGACGATTAGATCAACTTTGGTTGCTTGGTCCGGACCACCATTTATCAGGTTTAATAGGGGAGTATGACCTTCATGGAAAGGTTCAGATTTAATAAATTTGGGGATATTATCACAGGAAGTTCTAAAGAGAACCATTGGACTAGGTAACGAAAAACTCCATCCAATCAATTAAAGAAAACTAGGTAAGTAAAAACTCCATCCAATCAATTAAAGAAAACTAGGTAAGTAAAAACTCCATCCAATCAACTTAAGAATCAGAAATGACTAGAGCATGTGGAAACATTTATCTCACCCATAGCCAACCACATAATCAAAAGGCATTAGACATAGGCTGTAATCACTACAGAACAGATCAGATACGCAGCCTAACCTCCACATACTACCAGCAAAGCCATTTCCATTATCCAAAATCCCACAATCAAAACCAAGATGACTATCCCTGCTAAAATGTTCTTTCAGTCTGGAAGATGTCTCACCTGCTCCTTTGTTCTCAAGTAAACAGATTCCTATTTGCATATTTTATCAGTATGCTTCTACATGATATTTTAACATGTTTCTAATAAGATCACATGTACATACCTCTCCATGCAATGGTTCACCAAGCACACTACAATATGTAATTGGTGAATATCTCATGTTAGCAACTGCTTCACCGGACGAATTTGCAGTGGCTTGAGGCAGAAGTCGAGGGGTCCCAAATGTAGGGCAGTGAAGGTGTTGATCCAACATTTGCATATGCATAGCCATCATATCTCGCCTCCGATGGATCTCCAAAATAAGAGTGAACAGAGCTTCATCATCTGGTATATTTTCTAAAAACTGCAACCCACACCGGAGAAGTTCATAAAACGGCATGCGGCATTTATCATTCTCAACCAGCAACCAAATAACATCTAAACAACTGTGTAGCCACTCAATTAGGGCCTTATCTGGTTTCCAATATTTCGCACTGTCAAATTCATCAACACCATGTAACTTTTGGTCCCAATTAATCAGCCAATTCAACATATGGTGGAAAACTTCTGCATGTGTTACTGGCTTAAGATTAGAATCTAGACCGGTTAAAATAATTTTGCAACATAACTGACGCAGACTGCTTGTAGCATTATCCCTTGTCAACAAATTCACTTTTGCAATAGACTGTTGGCTAGTACCATTAACATCAGAAGACTTCATGGGAGACAGAGCAGCAGAAGATGAGGGTTCAGCTGCTGAATGAACAGGGGACCCAATACCATGGACAGTGGCCAAAGGAGATGCAGGATTTGATGACTGAAAATTAGAGGTACTCGCTACTGTGGTGGAAGATGGCAGCAATCCAGATGTTAAATTAGCAGAAGAGACAGCACCAGATGGTTGATTACCCTGACTAGCGGATATCTCAGTTGATGAAACGGAGGAAAGAAGAGAAGGGAAGAAAGTATCCCAGTTTATGTATCCAATACTAGACAAACTGCATATGGCGAAGAGAAGAAATTCTGCACGAGGTGTGTGACTACTGCAATGAATAACCAGAGAAATAAGAACAGATTCTGTCACTGCACGTAGCTGTTCCTGGTCCTGGAATAACATGTCAGACACAAGAACAAGCATGTGTCATTAGATTTATCAGATGTAACACAGAAGATAAAAGAAAGCAAAGATCTAACAGAGCTGTTGTTTTCCAAGTGAAAAACTTACAGTAAACTGGCTCTGTAGCTGTCCAAAATCTAAGAGAAACTGCTCATTTCGTGGAGGAAGCTCTCTGTTAAGAGCAGTTACTCGCTTCTGTGTCTTGTTCCTGTATATCTCTAGCCAATCATAAGACTTTCTTGTCTCTTTTTTTTTCCTTTTTTTTTAAAGTCAGTGCAATCAATCATAAGACTTTTGGCATCATAAAGAAAATATGCACAAGTTTGAAATGAAAGGAGAAGTGAAGCATAAAAGTAAAGATCCCATTACGCTTGTTACCAAGTGGAATAAAACATAACTTCATAAGGCTATAATGCCCATTTGGATTAACTTATAAGCATTTTTGAGCTGAAATAAATTTTATAAATAAGAAGCTACATGTTTAAATAAAAGTTCTGAAACTGATAATAAGCACTTTGTATGTGTTTGGTAAAAAAGTGCGAATAAATTGTTCTTTTGGTAAAATAACTAAAACACCCATAATCTTTTACAAAAATTATTATTTAAAAGATAATGAATAAAAATTGTGGTGCATTCACGCCAATACATGTAGGCCAAGTCCAATAAACCAAAATACCACCCCACGAGAACAAAAACCAATAAAACAAAAATGGTCGAGAAAGGCCTCCTTCTGTATGAAGTCATCTTAGTTTGCAATAATTCCAGCTACAATTTCCTCTTTTTTAATTCAATGAATAGCCATCTAACTTTCCACTTTGTCCGCCATGGAGCACCAACAACACATAATAGTTGTTTATCAAATTATCTAGGTTCTTTCAGTTTTCGCAGTCTAAGAAATTATGAGAGAATTAGAAAGCATACTATATAACCTGCATCAAGTAAGCTAACATTTCCATGTTTTTTTTCACTTGAAGAGCTTGATAATTAGACCTATCCCACTTTGCATTTGCATAAAATAATTTGTAGACAGATAATAAATAGTTAAGCTCTGAAGCTTATAAAACTCGATAAACAAAACAACTTATTTGATTCAGCTGCAAAATAGTGCTTCAAACTACAACCAAGTTATACATTTTAGAATGAAAAGACTAACACTTACGGAGGTTCTCTGATAGAATCATCTGATTTTTGTCCAAAATTTTTCTGCGAAAGAACATACAATAGAAAAATGATTTCTGCAATCAAACAAAAACTTTAAGAGGGGAATAATGATAAAGCAGTGACCTTTCGGGGATTTTGGTGCCCAAAAAACAAAAATTAATGAACTTCCAATGAAATAAGAAAATTCGGGAAAAAAGGCAATAGTGAGAAACAGTGAACTGCAGGAAGATTTCTGTGAAATCAGACAACAGAAATGAACTTTATGGTGGATAAATTAAAGACAAGGGCATCTGAGGAAGGGAGTGAAATTGGGTGATTTTTGTTGAATACGTCCAGAAAAGAAATGAAATTTACAATGCAATAAATAAATTCAAGAAAGAAAAGAAAAGGCAGCCCGGTGCACTAAGCTCCCGCTATGCGCAGGGTCCGGGGAAGGGCCGGACCACAAGGATCTAATGTACGCAGTCTTACCTTACATTTCTGCAAGAGACTGTTTCCACGGCTTGAACCCATGGGTCACATGGCAGCAACATTACCGGTTACTCCAAGGCTCTCCTTCCTTAGTAGAAACGAAGAAAATAGAAAGGAAAATCTGAATTAAGGTTATTTACCAATCCTAAGTAGAGATTGAAGAGATCAAGGATGGCAGGTCGAGAGGGATGAAACTGGTGGTGGGTTCTTGAAACTGTGGAAGAAGGAGACCTCAACTGTGGCTGTGGTGGCTGCGATTGAGCCTGCTGTGTGTTATGCTCCATTTCTGGTGTGGCTTGGTTTGAAAGACTGCTAGGAGTGGGAACTCGCATCATGGTTTTCTTCTCTGCATATACACAGTTGAAATTCAAGGCATGAATTATAAGGACTTTTGAGACTTCATTTAAGTTTCAAAGATTCGAAGACTTAAAATGGTTCTACACTGAAAAGATAATTTTCATATTTATAAAATGATCAATCGCTTAACAGGATAAAATTATTGAAAAAAGAAGAAATTGTGTCGAGCTGACTAAATGTAAACAACATATTAATTTTCGTACTATTTACATGAAATGAAGAACAAAGCTACCCAAAAAAAAATCCAAAAAAACAAGTAATATCCATTGGGAATGTTGAGTGCAAAATAGTACATTCTATAATATAAGGGACAATAAAGGGTGCAAGCTGGTATGACCTTGAGTCTTCAGTGCCCCTTCCATCAAGGAGGCAATCAATAATGCAACAAGCTATACTGAAAATTAGCTTGTACATTCCTTGATGTAGCCTATGTCAAGCACCTCTCACAAATTGGACACTAAGAAACTTGATATGATACAACAACATACTCAGTGAAATCCCACAACGTGGGGTCTGGAGAGGGTAGAGTGTACGCAGACCTTACCTCTACCTTGGTAGGTAGAAAGGCTGTTTCCGAAATACTCTCGGCTCAAGACAAAGCATAAGCACAAGCAAAGTAAGAAAAACAGTCCGACCCGGGCAAGAAATTTAAAGCAGTATGAAAATGATGGTAACAAAAGTGAATAAGCCATGATAAAGCATTCTGAAAAAAGAAGCAGTAACTAACGCAGGTAAATAAGATAAACAAAATACCTGAAAGAACATACAGCAGCAGAAATCAAACGACAGAGACTATAAAGCAATATTGCGCCTACTAGTATGATAGGCTAAGCAGGGCTACAATAATAACACTACAACTACCAGTATGTACGCGTGTAAGCGTGAGTAGGACTATGCTCAACTACCTACTACCCTTCTACCCTAATCCGTGTCCTCCACAACTCCCTATCTAAGGTCATGTCCTCAGTAAGTTGCACCTGCGTCATATCCCGTCTAATCACCTCTCCCAAATATTTCTTCGGTCTACCTCTACCCCTCCTGACCACGTCCATAGTCAACCTCTCATACCTCCGCACTGGGGCATTTGTGTCTCTCCTCTGCACATGCCCGAACCATCTCAAACTCGCTTCCCGCATCTTATCCCCCACCGAAGCCACTCTCACTCCGTCCAGGATATCATCATTTCTAATCATATCCCTCCTTGTATGCCCACACATCTATCTTAGCATCCTCATCTCCGCAACTTTCATCTTTTGGATGTGCGAAGTCTTGACTGGCCAACACTTTGCCCCATACAACATAGTCGGTCTAACCACCACCCTATAGAACTTGCCTTTAAGTTTTGGTGGCACCTTTTTATCGCACAAGACTCCAGATGAAAGCATCCATTTCATCCACCTGCACCAATACGATGTGTGACATCGTCATCAATCTCTCAATTCCCTTGGATAATTGGATAATAGACCCGAGATACTTGAAGCTTCTTTTCTTTGGAATGACCTGAGTACCAAGCCTCACCTCCACGCTTGTCTCATGATCGCTCCTGTTACTGAACTTGCACTCCAAGTATAATGTCTTGATCCTACTCAACTCTTTAGACTCCAGAGTCTGTCTCCAAACCTCCAGCTTATCATTCACTCTGCCACGAATCTCATCAATTAGGACTATGTCGTCAGCGAAAAACATACACCATGGCACCTCCCCTTGAATTTATCCCATCAGTCCATCCATCACCAATGCAAATAAAAATGGGCTAAGAGTTGATCCCTGGTGCAGCCCCATCATCACTGAAAAGTGCTCCGAGTCTCCTCCAACTGTCTGTACCCTGGTCTTGGCTCCATCATACATATCCTTGATCGCCCTAGTGTACGCCACAGGTACACCACTAACCTCCAAACATCTCCATAGAACCTCCCTAGGGACTTTCTCGTATGCCTTCTCGAGGTCGATGAAAACCATATGTAAATCTCTCTTCCTCTATACTGCTCCATCAACCTCGTAATAAGATGAATGGCTTCTGTAGTCGAATGTCCCGGCATGAATCCAAACTGGTTCTTGGAAATAGACACGTCTCTTCTCACCCTCATCTGTACAACCCTTTCCCAAACTTTCATAGTGTGGCTTAGCAGCTTGATACCCCTATAGTTGTTGCAACTCTGGATGTCACCTTTGTTCTTGTACAAAGGAATCATTGTACTCCACCTCCATTCTTCGGGCATTCTTGTCGTCTTAAAAATGACATTAAACAACTCCCTCCAAACCTCTCTTGCCTGCGCTCTTTCAAAATTCAACTGGGATCTCATCAAGCCCGGTCGCTCGTCCCATGTGCATCCTGCGAATAACACATTTAACCTCCTCAACCTTAATACTTCTACAATATCCAAAATCCCGATACCTTCCGAATTGCTCCAGATCTCCCAGCACAATGTATTTATCTCCTTCTTCGTTCAAGAGTTAACTCTTATGAAAGTAAGACTGCCACCTCCGTCTAATACGCGCATTCTCCCCCAGTAATTTATCGTCCTCGTCCTTGATGCACCTCACGTGATCCAAGTCACGGGTCCTATCTCTCGCCTTGATTAGTCTGTACAACTTCTTATCCCCGCCTTTTTCCTCTAATTCCACATACATGCGTTCAAAAGCTGTTGTTTTCGCCGCTACAACCGCTAGCTTTGCCTCCTTCCTCGCCATCTTATATAATTCCCTATTCGTCCACTTCTCTACTTCATCCTTGCTTTCTACCAATTTCGCATACGCCACTTTCTTTGCTTCCACATTCTCTTGAACTTTACCATTCCACCACCAGTCTCCTCGATGCCCACCACGGCTACCCCTTGATATGATAGTATTTTCTAAAAAATTTGCAACAAACACAATTCTGCTAATACGAGCTGAATAAGAAAAATCACATGAGGAACCTCACTGAGTTTCAAACTGTAATACACATGAAGTGCTAGTGTTATAGAATCAATCCCAAGTCTAAAAGAGTTTCATTAATAAAAAAATTCTTTGTAAATATGCTAATAAATGTATAATTTCACGTCATATGCAGTGGTAAAGTTTTAATAAAATTAATGCATGACCTGAAACTCTGGAATCTCACAAGATTTGACAGTAAAGCTGACGCTTTAAGCTTTCCTTTGGTTCTTTCCAACTTCAGGTTTCTAATGTCTTACCCATCTCTATGACAGTTCCATTTTTTTATTACTTCACAATCTCCCGAACAGAAAAAAGGCAACAACAGTAATTATGCCCTAAACTTAAAAAGACACGCAAGCAGCCTAATATGCTTACCGTATGTTTTAGCTTAGTATCCTCTATATCATCACCAACTTTAGTAATCACAGCCTGATGAAAAATAATAGAGAACAATAACTCAGCACAAGCAAAGAGCTTGCAGTACAGAAGAAACATCATTATAGCAACTGCCCGATTAAGAAGAAAAAACATGATTTCGATTCGAACACTAACACTGGTGATTAAAGTCAATTTCATTCACCAAGAACATTCTCTTTATCTCTTCGTGTCCTTTTTCTATTTTTTCAGATTGCCTTTTACCAAACCAACAAAATAGAAGAGTATTATCAGAAGTCAACAAAACAGATCCCATTCATCAAAACATACCAAAAAGATTTACAACTGCTCTAATCTATTTATCTTTTGACTGAATTTTTCTTGAATTTGTGAGAAACTTTATTTCCCTCGTAGGCAACACTGTCTCAAAGAGGTCCAAATTCAGAACAAAAAGTCATGAGAGGAGTGAATATCACAAAGAACTTCCTCCCAATCCAAGTAACCAACAACATAAGAGTGTATGGTCTTATTATCATCATCATATTCTCCCTAAATTCTACCAAAAATCACGCTGACAAATAAAGAGGACACAAAGAAATATTCTAATAATGAGACCTTGTAAAGGTTTTAACAAGTTCTACAATTTTTCTTTTCTTCCTTTACACTTTTTTCTTTGTTGTGTGAATTTGATTAATCAAGTCAAATTTCACATTATTGTAAAGTACCAACAAGTTCTGCAGGTAGGTGCAGGTAGGCACACAAGGAGATGTGAAGAACGACTTCCAATAATAAAGGATTAATTTGTTAATGACTCGGTGAAAATTACCTACTATGGGAAAATTTAATAATAATAATAATAATAATGAGACAAATCTAAAGTACCTAACTCCATCTGAAAAATGAAATCTCAAAAACTCCACTCACTTATTCTAGAACACAAACAGAGAAGCTGTAGTGTTTTTAAAGCAGTGACAATATACTTGACGTTCTGCATGTCTTGTTAAAAAATTATAATCACATTGTGAAACACCAAGCATGAATGCTTCATGAAGACCATACATAATGTCAAATATTGAGATAAAGGACTGATTTATTCTAAAATTTATGCACCAAACACCTATGGGTGCACCAAGCATGACTTGATGAATAACCACCTGGGAGCTTTAGCTTGCAGGGATTCAAATAAAGTTACTTGCAACTGCAATTTAAAAGAAATAAGTCCTGTGTCTAAGGTCTTGAGATGTCATATTTTCCTCAAGAATATTTTTTGAGAATAATTATTTTCCTCAAGAATATCAGCAAAGAAAAACTTACATATTGAGATACTTGATTTAACTTTCTTTGTGACTTCGCCAGCTTCTACATTGATGCTACCAAATATTTTGAATCCTTTCTTAATCTTCCTTATCGTACTCTATGTTCTCATTCTCTAAAGAATTGTTAGTTTTAGCATATGGAGGTCCTTGCAAATTAGAGTGACACACTCCAACGCCTCTCTACCTCCCAAACCTACCCTCCCCAGACTCCACTTTGTGGGATTTCACTGGGTATGTTGTTGTTGTTGTTACTCTCCAACTATGTTAGATTGCTTCTCGTTAAGCAACTGATTCTACTTAGTTTGAATAAAATTAAAATATATAACAAAAAGAAAACAACCAAAACTATCAAAGAAGCTCAAATGATATGAGAATTACCAGTGCATGGCATATGTTGTAGCTATATACACAACGAAGTGTTATTAAAAGCACTAGCACTGGGCGAGGCGAAAGATCAAGCGCTTTTGTTCCCTACAGCGAGGCGAGATCAGAAAAGAGCTCGCTTCAGCAGAAGAAGCGAGGCGAGGCGTAAAGCTCCGCTTTGGAAAAAAAGCAAGATTTTTGGAAATTTAATTGAAATAAGGATTAATTTTAGGTCTATTTTTTAAACAATTGCAACAGACTTATGCATCTTCTTCGCTTCTCTTCTTCTCCTCCGATCTACGGTTTCAAGGTAAGTTCTTCTCCTCTCTTCTTCTTCTCTTATCTTCCTCTTCGATTTTCTCTTTTTCTCCTCTCCTCTTTTTTCAATTTTTTCTCCTCTGTTTTCTATCCTTTTCTCTTCTTCTCTTCTTCTCTTCTTCTCTTCTTCTCTTCTTCTCTTCGTCTCTTCGTCTCTTCTCCTCTTCTTCTCTTTTTTTTTCTATTCTTCTCTTCTCCTCTTTTTTTGATTTTTTTTCTGTTCTTCTCTTCTCCTCAAATAGTTTGCAGTAGCTTTTTTTGCTATCTGCTTCTCTCTCTTTTTTTCAAGCTTTTTTTTCTGTTTCATTAGCTTTTTTAATTTGAGAATTGAAAGATTTGCTTAATATGTTATTTCTATTGAATTCTTGGTTATTTATCTATGCAAATTTAATATTTTTTATTTTTGTATTAAATTGCGCTTCAGTTGAAAAAAGTTTGTGCTTCACTTCCCACTTCTCGCTTCGGTGAAGCGAGCCCTCGTCAATTTTTTTCCGCTTCTTGCTTTCCAAAACACATTGAAGACATACAAGCAACGCTCTCCAAACAAACCAAAACCAATAAAAAAAAACACATGTTCCTATTCGACTGTAATATCAAATTCCTCAAGCTTAATGTTTAAATTCTAATTCTACTAAGAAACGAAGGTCAATTCAGGAAGAAAGCAGAAACGATTTAAGAACACTAATTGAAGTTCAAAACCACTTAAAGACACAAACTTTATGGGAACTCCTGCTCAATCTAGTACCAATTTTCTAAGGGGACTAATAAAAATCTCGAAAGCTTAATATCATCAATGGGCAAACCTAATTAAAATGACATTGACCAACCATTACAGACTACAACAACAACATACCCAGTAGTCCCACAAGTAGGGTCTGGGGAGGTTAAGATGTACGCAAACCTTACCCCTACTACAACTTGTGGGTTAGGCAAATCAGAAATTTCACCATTTAGCCAAATTTACCTGCTAAAAATCAAATCCAAATTGGCACTAAGTTCAATATATGTTTTCTTTCCTCTATTATAGCTACACGATTTCTCTCACTCTCACCCGCAGCTTCAAAGACAGAAGTGAATATATCACTACTTCGCCAATCAGCCATCAATTAACACATTCTCCAACTCAATTCTTTAAACCTCAATCTCAAATCCTGAATACACATACCCACAAAAGCCATTTTACGTTTAAAAAAGAAAGAGTGAGAAATTTTATATTTAACGCGAGCAAATTCCTATGATCCACAGAAAACACAGACAATACAGTTCTTAAAAAGAAAAGGAAGCCAGCATCCAGCAGAAAACCATACCAAAAACGTCGAACTCAACTCTCCAGAATTACATGGTTTAAGTTATTTAAGGCATATTGTCAAAGCTCTTGTTTGTTTCTTCTCTAATTTTGTTCTAGATGGAACTTCGATGCGTGCAGAGCATTTTACACCTATGCAGGAAAATTCAACACATGCATGTGCAAGTCAGATGTACACAATCCAAGAAACCATAAAAAAGAACAGTAAAAATATGATATACCCACCAAATAGTCATTAACAACAATTTCAACATATTTTGAAGACCCATTGGCATTGGAAAAGAAATACTCCCTCCATCCCAATTTGAGATTCAAACGAGTTTTTCTTTGACCAGGATTTTTTCATGTCTTCTAAATATTTTGAAATTTCAATTCTTGTGACTTATACTACTTTTTAGGTAGTTTTCAAATATATAAATTTTATCTCCAAAAACTTTAAAAGATTCTTTGTTCGGATACACGGTAAAGTTACAAGTTTGACTCTCGACATCCGATCTGTGCCACATAAATTGGCATGGAGGGAGTAATAAAATGACCAAAATCCGATACATATTAAGCAGAAATTAGTTTTAAAAGGCAAAAGAGAAGTAAGCACAATATGAACAAATTAACTGTAAATTCTCAAACAAGCTGTTTCTTTCAGTCTCAATTACAACGACAACTATTCAATTGGTGTTCTCTAGGTTTTGACTAAAGGGAAAAGATGATATATGCAATAAAAAAAGAACAAACCTTGGCAGGAAAATTGCTTTTTTTTCTTCTCCGATAGTCTTCGTGTTTACACTCCTCAGTATCTCTCTGAGTAGCAATTATTAATTACAGAAAATAGCACTATCAGAAGAGGAATATGGAGTGGAGAGAAGGAGAAAGAACAATTTGAATCAAAAGCCAACATACGTGTATGTATATCTATTGAAAGAGACGTTTACAATGTAACCCTAACACTCTGTTTGGATTGTTCTTAGTTGTTACTTGTTACCCATGTTTCATAATTTATCAGTGTGTTTGTACTTTGTTTTGTAGCAGTAGTAGTAAAAACAATGTCATATCAAACTTGATTTTACGGACAAATATGTCGTTCAACTTTTATTCATTTATTGTGCACAACTACACACGTCAATTTATCTTTATTTTTTTAATTAATAATTATTCAGTACTTTCAAAATTTATGTGTTATGTCAGTGTCACGTTAACATTTATATTTACTTATTTAAATTTATACCGTTGAGATATCTACTTGTGCACATATAAAATTGAAGTATATACTTGCCAATTGAAACAAAATTTGAGGACATATTTAGGTATTGTGCCTAAAACAATTGATACTAAATTATATTATCAAATAAAGCTCGAGTTTCTTTTTCTTTGTTTACCAAAAAAAAAAAACACTCTCTGTCTCTTAGAATTTAAAGCTCCCGTTTGACAATTTAAGTCAGATACACAGGTGATAGTTTTATGGTAGTTATTGTTTTTATAATCATGGTGTTCGAAGTAGATGGGAACAAATCACTTGGGGTCTATTTGGAAAGCCAATCGGTAATTGAAATTGATGTAATTATTATTCACAGTCTAGTAATTACGATGATATATTTATTTTTTTGAAAATATATTAATTAACAACCATATATTTGTAACTAATAATGTAAAAAATAATTGATATTCAATTTTTAAATTAATAAGATTTTAAATTAATTAGTTATAAAAATTAAAAACACACATTTTGGTAAGAACATGAATTGGATGTTTGACAAAAAGATTAATATTTAAAAATATAATGTCATAAAATTATTCAAATGCTTAACAAAAAATGTTTGACACGTAACATGAGCCCAATAGAGCCCTTTTAGATTGGCTTATTGCTTATCGCTTATATTATTTTAGCTTAAAATAAATATTTAAAAATATTTTTTATTTTATTCAAACACTACAAAAATATTTATAAGCTATTTCAACTTAAAAGCCCTTAAAATAAGTCAATCCAAACAGGCTCATAGTCGGCCAGTGTATTATGGATTAACACTATGTGCACAACGCGTCTCTTCTAAGTTCTTATTGGGAAAATCACATTTTAGCTCCTTGCTATGATGTCATAAAGGACAGTGAAAATTTAAATGAAAAGACATAAATTTATCTAAAAAAGATGGAATGATTTGCAAAGTTAACTTCACTACACATAATGATTTGTGAGACATAGTCAAACTATCTCATAAAAAATGAAAGGAATAGGTATAAGACCTCATTCGAAGTGTTTTGAAAATGTCCTAATGTGTGGATAAAATTACAAGTAGAGCAAACGAAAATACCCTGCTAAGGTAATGAAGTGCGATACAAATTCTACAATGAAGAAGAATTTTGTAGCTTGATAAAAGAACAACAAAGGAATGAAGTTACTAGCCGAAGTAACAATTGTAGTAACATACAATAACTTATAGTTGTTCAGAAAGATACTAATGTGCGAGTTTATGACTTGGTGAAGCTTTAAGATATTATGGAAAAATGAGCTATGTGTGAATTTTTTTATTAAAATGTCGATCCCGGAATATATTTAGATTTAATAAGTAGTTCTTCAAATACCTTTGCACAAATTAAATGTCAAACATGTACATGGAAGAATACACTTCCTAACTAGTGTCGCAACAAGAACGTAAATGTCGTTGTGATGTTGTTACCGTTCAAAATTTCTCTAAGTCGTGATGGCACCTAATCCAACCAGTCAGATGAATCAATCTAAAAGCAACCACGACATCAAGACGTTATGACATAATAAAGTGTAACAGGATAAAGCAAATGAGATATCACTAAGTCAAGTACAACGGAGAAACATTCAATACAACCCTCAAGAACTAGTGTCACAAATCATGAGCTACTAAAAGTGAAAAGATACAACTATATTACGACTATTACAAGATTCATTTGGAATACAATATTTAAATGACTTTAGGCTACCATGAACTATTCGGCAGCTAACACTGGAACGCTGATCTCTAAAGTTCTCTCACGAACTCCGCAAAAGCTCAACTAATACTTACACACAGAGGTGCAAAAAGTATAGCATCAGTATAATAATCAACGCGTACTCATTAAGTAACATCTACCTTCTCCAACAATAAAGTGGTGAGGTTTTGCTCAAAAATATTCACTATCAGCCAGTATATTTATATCTCTACAATAAAAATAATGAAGTATTAGAATAGCATAAATACGTAGGAACAATCAAATCATACATAGATATACACAGATGTGATATGATGCACACTATCTCCGCTATCCAAGGTAAACACATATATGTTATGTTGGAAATTTGCCTTTGATGGGGGTTGCGTCTACCCATTTTTAATGACTTAAACACTCGGGTCTCGCATGTTGGAGTTTTTGGTTCTTCATACGTGCATAATCTACTAAGTGAGTAGATGATCGTAGGGCCAAGGATCGTCAAATTTATTTTAGAAATGAAAGAGATATTGGTCCACTAAGTAAGGTGTTTGAGGTATGAAAATATGGTGTGGGACAAATCTACCACATCGGTGGAAAAAGGAAGAATTGTTCTTTTGATAAGCCTAAAAAATGGATAAGGGTTTGGGACCCCAAGGGGTAACCCATGTGTTTGAAGGAGGGAGGACCGAGGTGTGCTTGGGTTCGAGGCTAGCCCCACACGCGCGCCGCCGCCGCCCGCCCGTCCGGTCCAGGCTCGGGTCGTGGGGTGCTTCTGATATTATCTTTTGGACCCCAAACTATTTAGTATTTATAGTTTAGTCCCTGGAGTTTCAGGAATGTTGTCATAAAGCCAACCAGTTTTATGGCATTAACCATCTGGCCATGATTACACCTCTTAAAGGACCCTTAACACATCTCATCCTCCTAAACACTATATATTGAGACCTGAAACAGATTTGAGGGGAGAGGGGAAAAAAGAGAACAAAAAGCAGAAAGATAAGAGAGCAGACAGAAACAGTAGAGAGAAAGAAAAGAACAGAAACTCTTCATTTTCCTCTAAATTTTTCATTCTTCAACAAGTCGTTTCATGTTGGTTTTCTTCCTCAGAATCAACCTATTTGCTTTGTAGTATTAATTAGTTGTTGTTTTATCTTGGGAGACTATTGCCCGCTAACATAAAAGCATATATACGGGGCAATCTTGTCTTAAAGACAGAGAGCCATCTCTCGACTTAGCCACAGTTATAACAATCCAGATTTAGTGTTTCTTGATTTCAGGTTATCAAGATTCAAGACTCAACAATCTTGCGTCAATTATATTCTTGGTTGTTTGTTTATCCTTTCGAACACTTGTAATATTTATTTACTTTCCGTACTACTTTGATTCCAACAATTATATCCTACAATTTTAAGACAAGGTTGTATTAGTGTTCGAAAGATGTCGGTCAACAGTTGTGTGACCAAATATGGCTATGGTTGTGGTTTTCTGGAGGAAGACAGTTCTGATTATGTTGTTGACGGTCAAGGTGTTGATGGTGTCACCGCTCCCGAGAGTGGTGGGAACAAACTCCTACGAGAGGCTGAGGATGTCAACTGAGACAAGAGGAGAAGGCTGAAGATAATGTTCTATCATGTAGCAGAGGGCCTATATTTGTCCCAGACAAAATATCCAAATTATGGTAAGGAGGAAATGGACACTCAGTCCGACAAAGTGACTGAAGTGGGCTAAAATCTGAAATTAGGATAAGTTATTTTTCTTCCTTATTGAAAATGGGATTAAATGGTGTGTGATTAAAAGGACTTAAAGTAAGATTAGGAATATGAAAATGTTTTCCAGGAAAAATTATATTCCTTACGCTTTAAAATCAGAAGTTTTATCTCACATTTCTTCCCGGTTAAAGATTGGATATTGGAAAACAAAACTTAGAAGATCCGTTCTTGTGGGTGTAATTATTAAAAGTGTGTAAAGTATGTTCGCATATACGAGGGAGAAAGATCCATTGACTGAGCGAAAACTGTTAGCACTCTTAAGAAAGCGCCAGGAATTGTCTGGGCACCAATCTCAAGGGAAGAAGACTAAAAGATAATGGTTTATCTTAAGACGTTGAACCTGCCACACTATCTGACAGAAGATACTTCATTTGATAGGATGATATTGGACACTCAGTCGTACAAAGCCTACGGGCGACTGGAGTGGGCCAGAATTTCCAGGTCTTAAAAGATCTGAAGGCCAAAAGAAAGGCAGAAAAGTAATGGACACCTAGTGAGGTGGGCTAGAGTTTCCAGGTCTTAAATGATCTGAAGGCTAAAAGAAAGGCAGAAAAGAATTTGGACACTCAGTCTGCCAAAGCAACTGGAGTGGGCTAGAGTATCCAGATCACATATGATCCGATTACGCCCTAACCACGGGCAAGAGATTGTTCATGTGAAGCAACACCACCTCTAAAGTAGAAGAGGTTGGAGAGGTTGTCCTTAAAAAGGACTTTAGGGAATGGGATCACTCTAAAATGAGGTGATACATGTCCCAAACTTGGTTTCAGGGACATTGTTGGTCAAGTTGGTTTGAGACTAGTCCAACAGGTCTGTAATAACTAAGAATGGTATAGTATGTATGTAGCCAAATAAATGATATATTTGTAATACGTGCATCTATGACATCATAGATTAAGACACGTTAAATAGAAAGTCATTCAAAAGCTAACGAAGTTGAGATTGTTGCCTTCTGTCGACATAAACCCTCAAAATGAATGTATCACATTTCCATTCCATCAAAGGAATAGTGAAAGAAGCACCGCTCCTCAAGACTTAGTCACACCTACATGTGTGATTTGAAGTTTGTACAAAATAGAGGGGGGAGACAAGTACTTTATGACCTTCATTAACGATGGTACAACGTATTGCATCTTTTGTTTGTTGAAAAGCTGAAGCTGTTGAAGCGGATAAGTGCTACAAAGCAGAAGTTGAAAATTAACTAAGCTTATGGATTGAGGAATTCGTAGTGATAGAGGGGGAGAATGTGAAACATCGTTTATCAAACGACTGCTCCTTACTCACCTCAGTCTAACGGTGTTAGCCAAGCGCAAAGTCGTACACTCAAAATATGTGGGGCAAAGCAATCCTTACCGCTAATACGATTCTCAAAAGAACTCCGCATAAGGATAAGGATAAGGATAACCCTCCATATGAAACATGGAAATGATCCCACCTACAAATGTTGTGATGTGGGGTGGCTTGGTAGAGGTTGGAATACCGAAACAAGTTAAGTTGGACCTAAGACTGTAGATTGCATATCCACTGGATCTGCAAATAACAATAGTGTTTATCGCCTTTTGGAGCAAAAAATGTTGAATTCTTTGAAGATAACCTTTCTTGAGAAGGAAAAAGAAGTAATTGCTCAAGGTTAACAAGAACCCGCGAGTGCCTGATTGTTCGGAACTAGGCATTCCAGATCTACAGGACTCAAAATTTGATGACTATCCGGAACTTAATGTTCCAGATCTACAGAACTCAGGAATTCTAGATGTTAAACTGAGACGGAGTAAAGAGGGGACAAAGACTTGTTCCAGGCCTTCTAGCTTGCATGGTTGAGAATGAACCATGGATAATTAACAAAGAATTGTCATCTCTAGAAGCACTGCTTTGGAAAGAAGATGCAGAGAGAGAAATAGATTCCATCAGATAGAACCATACTTGTGCAATGGTTAACTTTCCTCCGGGAAAAGAACATTTGGGTTGTAAAAGTGGATACTCAAATTTTGTACTAAGTAGATGGATCTACTGTCGTGTATAAGGCCTCGGCTACTTGGACATGTGCTCCCCTGTGACTAGCTTAACATCCAGGGCCATTGTAGTCTTGCGTGACATAGATGTTGAGACAGCCTTCCTAACCGGAGAGTTGGAAGGGGAGGACCAGAGTTGGTTTGTTGGATTGTTAGGCTTCTTCCTGAACTTTCTTTTTGGTCCCTGAAATGTTTACATTTTAGTTCTGGAAGTTTCATGTGAAACAAAAACAATGAATCTGACAACAGAAACATTGACTCTGAAATTAGAAAGCCAACAGTTGGAAAACCAACAGTCTGAAAGTGGAAGTCATATTGAAACAAAAGTCTCGGTATGAAAGATATGGGTATCACAAATGATATCTTAGGGATTGGGATTTCTAAGACATCTAACGAACTGGTCTAATTCCAAACTCATTTGTGAGGTAGTTGACTGTCTCGTTGAAGCCACTAATGGATATGAACCATAGAATTGATTGGAATTATGGTGCACCCATATACCAGGAGCAATATACGCAGGTCACATGTAGTTTAATGTATTTTTCAACTACAACCGACCTGGTATTGGCTTACAAAGTAGATCAGTTGAACTAAGGTTCACTCGTGATTCTAAAAATGATCTATAGAAAGCATTAAATCGGATATGACGATATCTGAAAAATTCGCGTATCTACGAATTATGGTATTCTGGATGTCCAACGGTTCTGGGAGAACACAGTGATGCAAACTGGACATCGGACTTGAAGAACACCAAAGCCACAACTGGATGTGTATGGTATGTCTCTGAAAATCCTCTAAGCAAACTTGCTTCGGCCGATTCATGATGGAATCGGAGTTTATCGCTTTAAACAAACATGAGAAGAAGTTGAGTAACTTCACGACTCCTTAGAGGACGTCCCTTATTGGGAGAAACACGTGCCTTCGGCAGTTATACATTGTGGCTAGCCGGTCGGCTTCAGGAAGGCCACAGATGACGGCGTCTGGACATACCTGTCGGATACATAAGACCGTATGGCAGTTGATCATCACGGGTGTCACTTTCTTGATTACTAATCAAAGGATATAGCAGACCCTTTAACTAAGGGACTACCCGAAGATCAAGAATTCTGCCTGTCTAGGGGAATGGGCTTAAAACCCAAATAATATGAACCTTTGCGGTGGTAACCTACCATACTGACTAGAGATCCCAAGAATTTGGTTCAATGGGAAAACTAAGCTGCAAAAGGTTCAGTTGAGTGCTTCGGTGGAAGCAAGAGCACTTCAGATGATGATTTCTGTAAGAAAACATGAATCCAAAGTTGTTCCTGCGATAGACATTAAAGTGCTACCTGCATGGTGGGTAAATGTTAAGCTTCCAAACCTTTAACGATCCTTAAGCGGTTGAGGTTAAGGTTGGGGAAACTTTTAATAATTTCCAACACTTGTGAAGTGGGGTATAGCAGGATACCTTGTAAGAGATCACCTATTTAAGTGCGAGGACAGGCCGCCTCAAATGAATACACTTAAGAATTCAAGTGTGTCCATGGCCACAACGGACAAAACAATAAGAAGAAAACGAACAAGGATAGTTATTGTGTTGGTATCATTGTCTTGGCTTACACTAAACACTGACGGTTTAAGACTTCACGTTCACCGCGCAGTAAGTAAGTCCGGTGGTATTCAACTAGGGAAGGTTCAAAGAAGAAGCTACCTCTCCTGATGCAATATTCTTTCGCTGAAAGATTGCTGAAAGTAGGCACCTTGTGTGTGTGCCAAAATCTCTTTCAAGAGGGGATTGTTGGAAATTTGCCTTTGGTGAGGAGGTGCGTCCACCAGTATTTAATGACTTAAACACTTGGGTTCCTCATATTGGAGTCTTTGGTACTTCACATGTGCATAATCTACTAAGTGAGTAGATGACCGTAGGGTCAAGGATCGTCGAATTTCGTTAAGAGATGAAAGAGATATTGGTCCACTAAGTAAGGTGTTTGAGGTATGAAAATATGGTATGGGACAAATCTATCACATCGGTGGGAAAATGAAGAATTATTCATTTTATAAGCCTAAAAATGGATAAGGGTTTGGGACCCCAAGGGGTAACCCATGTGTTTGAAGGATGGAGGACCTAGGTGTGCTTGGGTTCGAGGCTAGCCCCACACGCGCATTGCCGCCGCCCGCCTATCCCATCTGGTCCGGTCCGGGCTCGGGTCGTGGGTTGCTGGGCTTCTGGGCTACTTCTGATATTATCTTTTGGACCCTAAAATGTTCCCTTAACACCTCTCCTCCTCCTAAACACTATATATTGAGCATGCAGAAATAGTAGAGAGAAAGAAAAGAACATAAACTCATTTTCCTCTAAATTTTCCATTCTTTAGCAAGTCATTTCATGTTGGTTTTCTTCGTTAGAATCAATGAGGTATGTGAATTCTGTGAAATATGTACTTTAATTGTTTCACATTAATTGATTAGCTAATATCATGAGGGAATTTCCATACTAGAGAATACTACATGATTATTGATGTTATGTTAGGCTTCGTTTAGAGCTGATTGCTTGTAGGATGATATGTTTAGATGTTGCTTAATTTTTTAATATTGATATGTCATCCATGGATATATGATTGTATATGATGTGAGAAAATTTATGAGATGAGCATGTTGAGACCGTCCGCGCAGAGATTGAGTTATATTGATTTTGCGTTTGATAGTATGTTGAGATCGTCCATACTTGCACATGGACATCGTCCATGTAACACATCATGAGTCACGCTCCCGGACACTCTCGTTGGAGTTAGTGTGTACACAATGTTATAAGTTAGTTATGGCCATTGCATTGCATATTTACATTTTCACATTGACTCTGATTTGAGCATCATATCATGTTATTGAGGTGAACTTGTGCATTTTTCCTTCTATATGCTAATTCGTCGATTTCCATTGATTTAGTTCAGTTATCTTATTCTTACCAGTTGCTTTCACATCTATTGAATTTTAAATATATTGAAGTGTAGATCGTAGGTAAATCAAGATCAACCCTCGCCACTATTTTGTTGGGGGTTGGTCAATGATACTTGTGTAACGACTCATTCAGTTGTTTTGGGCTTTTTACCCTTTTCCCCAAAATACCCTTCTCGTGGTTTCATTTTAGTGTTTATGACTTGCAGGAATGAGTGGTGCGGTTTCCGAAGAAATTGGGTGGGTTTTGGATTGGTTTAGTGATTTTAGAGATTTCTAAGTTAAATAAATGAAGATGTTTGACCAAAGTCAACATGGGAGGTGAATGTGTCTTTTTGAAGTTTCATGGATTTTATTAGGTCCAGAATTCCATTTATTACTTAATTGAACCATTGGTTTGGGTCCCGAGGCGTTAAGGTGTGATTCCGATAGTTGGTTGAAGACTTAGTAACTTGAAGAATTAGAGTTGACCTTCATCAACACTGGGTTAAGATGACATTTTTTGGGAATTCCAAGTGCGAGAGCAAGTACGGGGCTTGTTTTATGACTAAAATGCATGTATTATTTGTGTTCGTGGGGTTCTGAACGAGTTTCAGATGTTGGATCGAAAGTTTTTAAAACTTGGAAATTCTAGTTCTGGTGTACCGCATTTGCGGAATAGTTGTCGCACCTGTGCATGGTGGGCCACAAGTTCGAATTTAGGGCTGAGGCCAGGCACTTGCACCAACAAAGCAAGGGACGTAAGAGAGAATATGAACCAGTGCTTGGGTGTCCGCACCTGCGAGGCTCTGGGGTTTAATAGGTTCCCGCACCTGCGAGGAGTTTTCCATAGGTGCGGCGTCGCACTTGCAATGGAATTCCTGTACCTGCGCATATCGCTGAGTAATAACCTTTTATTTCCCTAAAATGAACTTATACTTTATTTTCACATATCTTAAGTTCTAGAGCTAGGTTTTGGGTGATTCCAGTGGGTTTTGCTCGTCTAAGTTCGGGGGTAAGAATCTAACTTTTATTTTTTCATTTTCTGTTGATTACTACCATTAATTAGTAGTTTAAATCATGATTTAGGATGGAAAATTGGGGGGGGGGGGGAGTAATGATAAATGCGGTTTTCTTAAAATTGGAGATCATCCATGGTTAATTTTGGGTGATTTTCTGATTCTAGCTTATTTAGGCTATGGGTAAACAATTTTTAAACTAAAATTCCAGTTTTACCCTTGTGGTCCTAGGGTTACCTTTTTGGATTCATTTTTGAGTTTCGATTAGAAATATAGCAATATAGGAGTCTACTGACTCATGTGATAATGTGTAATTTGTATTTGATAGATTTTGATTATTCGGAGGCACTTTGGAAGGGAAAGGCTCCGGTTTGAGTGTTCGTAGTTCATGTTCGGCTTTAAGGTAGATTATGTGTTGGAATTAACATGAATGACAAGTGTAGGTTTTGATGATTGACAAAGGAAATGAACAAGGCGAATGAACCAAGTCTGTGAACTTGATCCTTCCACTAGGAAGATGCAGTACAGAGTTGAACGAATTAGACATAGAGCATAAGTGAATGAACCAAGTCTACAAACAAGTTCCATAAAAGACATAGATAGTTGAATGGAACAAATTCAAGGACCAGGTCCAAGAACGTGTTTCTACTCAAAGTCCTACCACAAGTAGGATTTGTGGTTTATGGTAAGGACCTGGAATACAAGGCTGCATGATTTCTTTCCATACTTATCAAGATACCTTAGTGTCCTACAAGGAAACTAAAGCCGCATTAAGATGCAAGAATCCCAAACCAACTCAAACTTTTTTTTCCATGATGGGTCGTATCATGAAGGTTTTAGGGTTAGCCTGCCTTAAAGAAAGTTGCGCACTCATAGAGATAGAAAATATGAATATTAAGAAAACCATGTCAAGCATATTTGAGAGAGTTCTGAATTCAGAAGCGCGTCCAAATACAACGAATGAGATTAAAGATATGTTACAGAGATTATATTTATAATTCTTGAGTATAGTTTTGTGTATTAGGATTGATCATTGAGTTGTACTTTTATCAGATTTCATAGCAATATACTATTAGGTATAAAAGGTATTCAAATTCAACATAAAGTTGGGATAGCTTGAAGTGGGGTAAACAGTCTATGGAGATTGTTGAGATAGGAATTATGGTTTATAGTTCGTAGGTTACAGAGTTCGTAACTTCAATTTGCATAGGCTCGCGTTGTAGTGGAGTTTGGGTTAAATCATATAGAGGTATAGGTCGTGGTTTTTCTACCCTTGTGAGCCTGGTGGTTTCCATGTAAAAATTGTTGTGTCCTTGCTTTATTGTTCTTTATTATTTCGCAGACGCTATTTTTAGAACAAGTAGGGTAATGTGTTCTATTCTATAGGCGAAAATTAGGTATCGCATAGGATAGATATTTGGTCGTGCAGAATATTAATTAGTATCAGAGTAGGTTCTCTTCAAAAAGGCTAACATTTTAAGAAAATATCAAGATGAACGTTGCACAAAGAAATAGACACAGTAGCGGACTATTTATTTGAAAGCCATCATTGTTTAATGGTAAGTTTTATGCCTTGTGGAAAGATCGTATGGAAACCTACCTGAAGGTGTTGGACTATGAGCTCTGGATGATCACCACAAAAGGACCACGAGTTCCCACTAAGCTCAGACATGATGACACAAAAAGACCAAAAACCAATGAGGAATTTGTTGCTGAAGACTTCAGGATCATGGAACAAAACGTTGCAGTAGTAAAAATCCTATATTGTGGTCTTGGAAACGATGAGTGCAACAGAGTCTCAGGATGCTCCAGGGCCAAAGAGATTTGGGAGTTCCTGAAACATGTACATGAAGGCACATCTCGAGAAAAATAGCTTAGACGAAATGATCTCATGAGTAGGTATGATCTCATTGTTATGCAGAAAAATGAATCAGTCAGGGACATGTTCATCATATTATTTAGATTTGTTTGTGAACTCAAAAGTCTTGGAAGGGATTTCTCCACTAAAGATCTAGTCAGAAAAGTCCTGAGAAGTCTTTCTCGCTCATGGATGCCAAAAGTGATAGCCATTGAAGAAGCCAGTGACTTAAGCACAATGCGAATGGAGGACCCGTTCATAAAATTGAACTCATATGAACTCAAGGAAGTTGATCAAATCAAGAGGGATCCTCTAGGCTTAGTAGCAGTAAAAACTGAGTCAGACACAGATGTAGGGAAGCTAAGGATACAGGTGCTGAAAAGCAAAAAACATGGAAATAAAAGAGGCTCCGAAGAATGAATGTCTAATGACAGAGACAAGTTCAAAAGCTAGTTCGTGTGGGGAGAATCTGACCACATGGTCAAGAAACACACACCATGGGGAACAGGTTGGAAAAAGACTATGATAGTTGCATGAAACTCAGAAACTAAAGACTCAGGCTCAGACACAGGGGATGAAACCAAGGTAAGTGTTCTTGATCTAAACATGGTTGATCATCTCTCTATCCGAAGGCTAATGACCTCAATAGTCTCATTAATTGATGAACATTGAGATTTAAGTTCAGAAAGAAATAAGCTACTCAGCAGGCTTGCTCAGTTAAAAGGCGAGTCATTATATTTCAAATCCAGTAAACACATAGGCAAAAAGGAAACTTTCTCGTTCAAATAACAAGTAAAGCAACCTGATTCACCCGCCTTGGTTCACAAACCCAAATTGAATATAACAAAAAAAGAACTTGCAGAAGAGGTATCAGGGACTCTATCATGCAAAACAAAGTACTCAATCAACAAAGGCTACAAGGTAAGAAAGCTAAAAGTTGTAAACAGACTCTCCAAACTTTCCAGGAGAGATGAAACTAATACAGAAGTCAAGGTTTCGCTTGAATGGATCATGAATGAGTCAAAAACCCTGATGAAAAGGAAAAAGAAATCAAGCTGACCTCAGTTCCTGAAACTAACCCTTGATTGTTTTGCAAAAGAGAGTGACAGAAAGCAAGCCAATTTGATACATAAATAGTGCTTTCTCAAATCATACAACATGAGTTAAATAATAATTTTGTACACTCTTGAGATAAAGAAGATAGAGATTGAATCTTAAAATTGAAAAGGAAGGAAATGTATATCGACAGGGGGAACATGGGTTGGAACCCATTGTGAGAACTAGTTACTACTCTAACCTTTGACGACATAGTTTTGATTGAAGAGACTCGCCAAAGTTAATGCTAAGTTGGAGGTTTTAAGACAGACCTTGGAGTCCAAAGGATTCAAGTTGAGCAGAACCGAGATGAAATATTTGAAGTGCAAGTTCAGTGACGTAGCGCATAAGGAGGGTGTGGAAGTGAGGCTTCATACATAGGCTATCCAAAAGTGAGAAAATTTTAAGTTTCTTGGGTGCATTATCCAAGAAAATTGAGAGATTGATGACGATGTCACACACCGTATTGGGGATGAAATAGAGGCTCACCTATAGATTCTTATGTGATAAGAAGGTGCCACTAAGACTTAAAGGCAAGTTCTAGAGAGTGAGGTTGAGTGTTGTCCAGTCAAGAAGTCCCACGTCCAGAAGATGAAGATGGAAGATATGAGGATGTTACAATGGATATGTGGGCATACTAAGAAGGATAGGATTAGAAATAAAGTTATCTAATATAAGGATATGGTGGTCTCGGTGAAGGACAAGATTCGGGAAGAGAGGCTGAGATGGTTCGGGCATGTTCAGAGAAGAGGCACGGATGCCCCGGTGCGGAGGTGTGAGTGGTTGCTTTAGACGGGTTCAGAAGAGGCTGAGGTAGGCAGAAAAGTATTGGGGGAAGTGATTATGCAGGACATGGAGCACTTGTAACTTACCAAGGACATGACCTTAGATAGGAGGTTGTGGATGACGTAGATTAGGGTAGAGGGTTAAGTAGTAGTATGGGTCTCGTGTATCCCTTCATATTAGCAGGCGTAGTGTTACCTTGTAGGTTCTTATCCTTCGATTTTCTATTACTATATGCTATTTCTTGTACTCCGATTATCGTACTAGTTGATGCATTTACTGTTAAAATTTCCCTATTAATGCGTATTTATAGTATTTTGACATGATTTATTTACTTTACTTTACTTAACTTTCTTCAAACCTTATCTGACATTTTTTGTCATGCTTTCTCTTAAGCCGAGGGTCTTTTGGAAATAACCTCTCTACCTCCCAAGGTAGGGGTAAGGTCTGCGTATAATGTACCCTCTCCAGACCCCACCATATGAGATTACACTGGTATGTTGTTGTTGTTATATTACCTAGAAAGTATGTTATCCTGACTAAAAAGGGTTGAATACTGGGAATAATTGTAACTGCATTAGTATCCCTCTATGATTGGTTAGAATATGCTTGTATTATAATATGGATGCTTTAATTGAATAATGTTTTGCTCAACCTTATACATTATGTTGTATGTCATATACCATTGTAGAGCTTTATCTCATAAAAAGTCTAACCAATATTGGATGTTACAGTAATTGCCCTATGTGTTGAGATTGCTGAAAAATTGATAAAAGTATTAAGGTATGTACATTATCTCTATGTTTTAAATAAATATACAAGCCATGAAATTGTCTTCCTCTATCCCTTTATCCAATGTGTCATTTGAGACTGTGCACAACCGTCTTTCACCTAAAAGAGCCATTCACTAAAATAACTTGCTCTTGAAGAAAGGCAACCATCAAGTCAATCACCTCCTAAGACCCATCCATAGATCAAAGCCCAAGAAAACAAGTAACTTTTCCGCTTCCAATCATTCATTTTCTCCTGTCCATCTCCCATCCTTATTTTAATATTGAGGATCACTCTCATTTTCATCCTCGATCTCTTAAAACCTTTATCTCCTCCATTCTCTTCCAAAATCTTGAATTCTCAACGTCTTCCTCTTGCACCAAGATAGAACACTCAGTAACGACTTCTACCTCCCTACAAAAATCCTAAGTCTCACTCTCAACCACTTTCAACCCTATCTCTACCAATATCATACCCAATGTACCCATCGAACTCAGTAAATACCATACCCCACATAGAATCCAATCCAGATCCGATAACAGAGATAAGTCCAAAAGCTCTGATGACGCTAAATTTGGGATACATTTAGAGGAATTTTCTAACCATTCTGATGTTCTAGACAACCCCAGTGGTCTACGGAAGTATGGGTGGAAGTAACCAAAAGCTTTGTTTGCAGAAGGCCTGATGTACAAGGAGTATGCTATACAGGACTGCCTCAATAGGTAACTCTACTCATAGTTCCAAAAGTTGTAATCGTAGAGGTTACTGGGGTAGCCTATGTAGTATCATGTATCAAAGATTTAAGGGTTGAACCGGAGAAAATAGAGAAGGAAACAAGTGAATCACACAGTAAGGGGAAGTCATGAGAAGTTCCATAGCCGAAGTAGGTTCACCTGCTAGAGAAAAGAAGGCAGAGGATAGGATAAGCTCTGTTGGTGGTCAAAATAGTAGCAAATTAGGGGAAGAATGAGCTTACCCTATCCTCTGCCTCTTTTTTCTCCAGAGGAAACAAATTTTCCCATAGAATAAGCTTCTCACCTTGATCCAGGAATGAATGTAGCTGGTAATGCAAATAATAATTATGGTGATCTGCTTATTGTTGAGCTTACAAGTAAGAGGGTCAGGTACATACTATAAAAGCCATCAAGAGAGGTTGTTCTTAAACAAGATCATGAAAGGGAGGAAAAATAAGGATCCTCAGTACTTCCCAAAACCCCTTACACAAGGGGACAAAAGAGAAAAGCCGAAGAGGAACTGAAGAAGGCAATGTTAGCCATAAAAAGGGATAAAGCTCACATGATAGGGGTCACTAAGCTAACTTCAGCACCCATGATGGAACATGCGGAAGAGACATTAGCGAAAGAAAGGAAACGAAAGGGCAAGGTGGTTTCCACCCCAAAATCAAGGTCAACTACTATGAATAAACAAGTTTGCAAACCTGTTTCATCCAAGAAAAGTTCTCAGTCCAAACTGGTGGATGAGGAAACTGAGAGTGAGATAGGTGAGTCCTCTAAAGACTCAGACTTCAAGGAAATTGGTAAATACTTTGATCTGGAAGAAGTGAAAGATCATACTCAGCATATAATTATAATGATTAAAAAGCAAATTATACTCAGATGAAGAGTAGTCACTGGCCACGGAGAACCTGAGATGGCTTCACTGTTACAAAAGCTTGAGTATCATTGATAGAGTAATATGTTCCTTCTAAGAAAAAAAAGGATAAATATGTGCAGGGAACAAGTTATTGAATTCTACGCCAATGCTACTTTTACATGAGAGCAACTCATCAACACATTGCTGGAAGTTAAGATTGCCATGAGTCCTCGAACCTTGGGTGAAATTCTGTGTATTCCCTCTAAGGGTTGAGCAAAATATATAAAGAATGATTGGCCACCACTTGATGGGATGACATCAGCATCAGAAATCACAAGAAAACTATCTGGAAATCTAACAGCTAAGGAGCATAAGAGAGTGTAGAAAAGGGAGATGCCCAATCTTTACCAGCTGTACTTTGAAGTGGTGCATCATATAATTGTGCCTCGAAAGGAAGAAAGGGATCAGGAAAGCTTCTTGGACATGGATCTAATGTAACTCATTGACACTGAAGTCCAAACAAACTTGCCCGGTTTCATGATTCAGCACATTTACAAGATCACTCTATAGGAGAATAAAGGCTATGGATTGGCCTTTGGGTTCTGGTTGGCCGACATCTTTAAACACTACAAAGTGCCAGTTAAAATATGGCAATATCAAACCACGAAGGATGTCATTTGAGTATTCGAACATGGTGTTCGACTAGCTCTGAATGCAGATGTTGAGACACAAATCATGAAAGACTAACTTGCAGCTAAGGAGGCTAAAAGTGCAGCGTTGAAGGAAAACCATCAGAACAATATAGACTCACTGCATGTGAAGTATGGGTGTGAGCAAAAATCTCTTAAGGCTCAAGTTCTAAGTTTTCAAGCTGTCTTGGATAAGCAGAGGGCAGAAAACACCAAAACCAATAAGAACCTGGTGTTCATCCTAACCAAAGACTCTACCTCAACCTCCAAACCTACCTCCTAGCTGTCTTTAGCCAGATTTCATAGATTTCACCTTCGCCATCCTAATTATTTTTGGTTCTGGTTCGTATATTTTGTTTTGACTCAGATATGGTGCTACTCTTAAAAAGGAATGGAAATTGTTCACTCTCTTTTATATCTCAGTGTTGATTTCTGTGATTAGAATATTCTAGAAGATATAAATTGAGCTAATTGTTCTATTATATCTATATGATATCCCCAGTGGCTATGGGCTTAATTTTACTTACATTCCATTGAATATTAACAAAACATGATGTAATTCTTTAATGATGTCAAAAGGGGGAGGAAATACTGGTGTAATGTTTACAACCTATGTATACTAAACCGGTTCATTCTAGTGGTGTTCTGCTCATTTTTCTGATCTATAAGATGTTTGGAATAGGTTACACGGTGGTATCAATGACATGAGAAGTTTGTCATCATTAAAAAAGGAAATTCATTGGCATTAGCATGAATGACAAGTGTAGGTTTTGATGATTGACAAAGAAAATGAACCAGGTCTGTGGACTTGATCCATCCACTAGGAAGATACAGTACAGAGCTGAATGAATCAGACACAGAGCATAAGTGAATGAACCAGGTCTATGAACTTATTTTATATCAGACACAGATAGTTGAATAGAACAAATGCAAGGACTAGGTCCAAGAATGTGTTTCTGCTCAGAGTCCTACCGCAAGTAGGATTTATGGTAAGGACCTGGCATATAAGGCTACAGGAGTTTTTGTCATACTTATTAAAATACCTCGGTCCTACAAGGAAACTGAAGTTATGTGATAATGCTAGAATCCTAAACCAACAAAAACCTTATTTTCTCTGATGGGTTGTATTATGAAGGGTTTAGGGTTAGCCGACTTGTTGAAGATCAAAAGCTATATATTTCCAAGTCCTTCCATGAAGAAACTTGGGCACTCACAAAGAGAGAAAATCAGAATATTGAGCAAACCCTATCAAGCATATTTGAGAGAGTTCTGATTTTAAAAGTGTGATAAAATACAGTTAGGTATAAAAGTTAGTCAAATTCAACTTCAAATTCGGATAACTTGGAATAGGCTCAACAGTCTAGGGAGATTGTTGAGATAGGAATTAAAGTTTATAGTTCCTAGGTTACAAATTTTGTTACTTTAATTTGCACATGCTCAAGTTGTAGTGGAATTTCGGTTAAATCTTACAGAGGTGTGGGTCGTGATTTTTTCTACTCTTGTGAGTTGGGTGGTTTTCATGTAAAAATTATTGATTTCTTGCTTTATTGTTCTTTATTATTCTGTAGATGTTATTCGCAGAACAAGTAGGGTAACGTGTTCTATCTTATAGGCAAAAATTAGGTATTGCGTAGGATAGATATTTGGTCGTGTAGAATATCATTATTGTTTACACTTTAGACTTCGATTGGAGGGCATATATAATTTATAAATATTGAAGGGGTATTGGGTGTGAAAAGGGGTCCACATTAGTGACTATGATGACCACTTGTGTGGATATCGGTGTATTTGTATGGGTAATTAGTGTAAAGAAAATGTGGTTGTGACGGGGATACATTATGAGAGAATAATCATTATTGATACTCGAGTTGAGCTTATGTAATTCCATGATGTAGGCTTATCCACTCCATACTTTCATGATATTTTGGCATATGATATTGTGCATACATGCATTTATTCATACTTACATACTTGATGGATGAGTTGTGGAAAAGGAGATAACGAGGTGGTCTTTAAGGCCGAAAAATTGTAAGACTGAAGTTACATATCCGCGATAATTTATGGGATCGGGTTGCACACCGCAATATATACAAATTATGGGATCGAATTGCAAGCTGCAATATGGGATCGAGTTGCACACCACAACAGGTATATGGACCTCACGTGTCCCTCATGGGTCATGACTAGATGGAATGATTGTTAGCATGTGTGTACCGGGATTGATATTGGTCAATACATTGCATTCATACATTCATTCATTCATCTATTCTGTTATCCTTCTTATGTGATACATGTTTACTTGTCTTTCTTGTAAAATATGAATTTTTGGTCATAACTAGAAAAGCTAAGCTGGACTGGTCTAATAAGTGTTTAGATTCAGTCTTTATATGTTGTATGTGTGTTACCTTCATTGTCGGCCTATGATACCTATGGAGTGCTAGTGATTTGTAGAAGTTTAATTCCTAAAATCAAAAGAGTTTACCCCAAAACACACAAAAAACTACACACATCCCTAAAAAAACTCAAGATACAGTAATTCAATCAACTTGAAAATTATGAGAAAACGAAAAAGAAGGAAAATAAAAGCAATAAACACCCAATTGGACAAGTTGATACTATAGAGTACTAGTGGTGTGTACTCATACTACACTTGCTGCCTTTCTTGGTGTCATGACCCAAATCACGGGCGTCATAGTGGAACCTACACTATTCCCCGGTAGGCGAACCATTCCCAAAATCTTTTAAAAGCACAACTTAAACACTTGCGGAAATAAAGGAGAAATACATATAATAATAAATCGCTTGAAACTCATTAAAACTCCATTAAACTCTTACAATACCCTCTCCCAAAACCCATTCTGACTCGTACAAGGACACTAAGATACAATGTAACGAAAGAATAAATAACACCGCCCAAAATGAATAAGGGTGTCTGACTAGGATATAAGACCAAGGTTGCCACGAATGAGTGGTCTGCCTTCACCTTCACGTGCTCCAACTGCAACCTGAACTAACTATATACTTACATCCACATAAAAGATGCAACAAGTGTAGAATGAGTACACAACGTACCCCCGTAGGCAACATAGGCCGACAATGACAGAAAATATGTAATAAAAATAAACATCAAGTTGACTCTCACATAATGCTACTCTACACAATTAAATGAACCACATAAGTTACCTTGTTCACATAAGAGTTCAATCCACATATAAGTACAATCCAATTCATATTACACACAGGGATCTTACAAGTAATACCCATCGATTAGTAACTCTGCCTAAGTAATATTCATTGGTCTCTACCTACTCAAGTTATCAAGCGAAATAAGACAAGTTGACACTTAGTACACAACATCATTAATAATCCTTCTCAAGGAGCATTACAATTAGTATGGCCGCAAAAATATTAACTTCTTATTAATTCTAACTCTTAGTCTTGAATACGATTTCATACATTCAAACTAAACTCCGTGTCCAGTCAAATTAAATCATGTAAATTGAGACGGAGGCAGGGGCGAATTTATGTACTAATTTTGGGGCACGTGAATATATGATCACTCGAGTAAGCTCAATATATTATATGTATAATTCTCAAAATATTATTAATATTAATTGAATGAAGACGTGCTCAAACCAAGCCGAGTGGAACTATTTAGGGGTCGAAGGTCTCGACATTGAATGCCAGCTTATGCACATTTTTTCACCGGCCTCTGGACGGAGGGAGCATATATAAATTTGTAAAGGTGTGCTCTAAATATTCTCATAAATAAAATTTCACTAAAAACTAATACTCCCTCCAGAATGCTTTTAGCTAGAAAAAGTTTCCCCCCACGATCAAAATTCTGAAAGGGCTCTAAAACTGCAAAAGATTTTCCTTCTGGGCATCAACTCACTGCAACCACTCTTTTCAGCATCTTCTCTGAAATATTTGCACCTTGTCACCCTTCTCTGACTCTGTGTGTGTGTGTATTACTTGGGAAAATTTGAAAATCAAGTTAAATTTTTGCCGAATTTCTAGCATATTTTGATAGATTAATAGTTAAGAATTGAATCCCTCGAGTATTTCATTTCATCCATAGAATATATATACAATTATGGTATGTAGTAATAATCTAGGTTACCTAAAATATGAGATGCTAATTACTACCTAATTGATTATAATATTACTAATTGATTGTAATTACATGATTTATGGTGGATGATGATAATATGGAATTTCTCCCATAATTATTGTATGCTAACAGTCCCCCGCAGTCTTAGCGGGAGGTTCACGAATGCTGAGATTGTCCCAAAAATCATCAAAAAGTACGCGCAGAAGCCCTTTTGTGAAGATATCTGCAATTTGGTAGTGGGACGGTACATGAAGAACACATACTTGTCCATGGGCAACCTTTTCTCAGACAAATAGTATATTCATTTCAATGTGTTTCGTGCACTGATGCTGAATAGGATTGCCAGATAAGTATATCGCACTCACATTGTCACAATAAACCACTGTTGCCTTTTCAATTGGACAATGCAACTCTAACAGTAGATTACGAAGTCAATATGATTTAGCAACTATGTTGGCTACGCCTATGTATTCTACCTCAGCACTTGACCGAGACAGTGTGGATTGTCGTTTAGACGACCAGGAAATGAGATTGTCCTCCAAAAATACACAATAACCGGAAGTGAAACGGCGTGTGTCCGGGCAGCCACCCCAATCTGCATCTGTGTAGGCTAAAAGATGCGTGACAGAGGATTTATTCAAATTAACCATAAAATGGAGAGTACCCTTCACATACCACAGGATCCTTTTTATAGCCCACATGTTCCTCATTCGGATCATTCATGTGTAAACAAACTTGCTGAACCGCATAGGAAATATCTGGTCTTGTAAAGGTCAGATACCGCAAGGCTCCTGCAAGACTTCGGTAATGTGTCAGATCATTGTATGGAATACCTGCTGTATTGCTTAACTTCGCCTTTGTGTCAACTGGAGTATGGGATGGTTTGCAGGAAGACATCCCAGCTTTTTCAATTATTTCTTCGGCATATTTCTTTTGACTAAAAAATAGACCACCTGCATATTGGGTTACTGCAATGCCAAGAAAAAAATTCAATGGACCCAAGTCCTTCATTGCAAATTCTGTAGCAAGAAGAGACATGATAGACTGGCGAAGTGAAATGGATGATGCTGTGAGAATAATATCATCAACATATAGAAGTATATAGGCCATGTCAGCACCGTTCCGATAAATGAATAATGACTGATCAAATTTGCTGTGAGAAAAGCCCAACTTGGAAACAAACCTTGCAAAATGGTTATACCATGTTCTAGGAGCTTGTTTCAAACCATATAAGGATTTTTCAACAGGAAACATGATCTGGACATGAATAATCTCGAAACCCCAACGGTTGATGCATGTACACTGTTTCCTGTAAGTGGCCATGTAAGAATGCATTTTTAACATCTAACTGATTAATAGACCAGGATTTGGAGAGAGCCAGACTCAGAACCATCCTGATAGTCACCGGCTTAACTACCGGATTGAATATTTCACCACAATCGACCCCAACCTGCTGAGACCTGCCATCACCAACAAGACGAGCTTTGTACCTCGCAAAAGAACCGTTAGAATATTTCTTATGACAAAACACCCACATAGACCGAATGACATTCACATTAGACAAGCGTGGTACTAATTCCCACGTCTTATTTTTAATAAGAGCATTAAATTCTTCTAACATAGAAGCTTTCCAATTCGGGTCGGACAAGGCAGCTTTGGGATTTTTCAGTATAGGTGAATGTTGTTCTGTGGAGAGAAGGTTAAACTGATGTTTGGGCATAAAAATTCTGTGCATTGCACGAGTTTCAATGGTCCGAGGTTGGATAGTATTGGTAATGGGTCGAGAGGGTGTGTAGTGACCGGTGTTGGGCTAGGATCCGGTAGCGGGCTGGTTTGCGGGTGTTGGTAAGGGAGCAGTGGGCTCCCCCACTTGAGTCGGCCTGCTAGGAGAATGAGATTGGGCCGAGACCCCCGACAATGAGGTTGTGGTCTCTGGTCCAATCTCATTTTGTGAATGGGCCGAAAGGTGTTCGTTATGTTGTTGAGGTGGTTCCACTTGTGTTTGTGTATTAAAATGGTGGTGTAATATGAGATGTATTCCATTATCCAAAAATTCATATGAAGGTGAGGATGCCATATGAGGTTTAGCAAACGAAAATGTTGACTCATCAAAAATCACATGACGAGAGATAATTATTTTCCCATTCATCAAATCAAAACATTTATATCCCCTATGATTTTGTGGATATCCCAAAAACACGCAAGGAGTTGAACGAGCCTGCAACTTATTAGTGGAAGTAGATGGAAACAAAGGATAACACAAACACCCTCAAATGTTGAAAAGACGAGAGACGATGATATAACATTTCTGTGGGAGACATATTTGATAGTAATTTACTAGGAAGAGTATTTTAAAGATATGTGTCCATTTGAAGTGCATGTTGCCAAAACTTTGGTGGTGTGGAAGAATGCACAAGAATAGAGCGTATCATATTGTTAATTGTTCAAATTTTTCTTTCGGCTTTCCCATTTTGTGAATGGTGATGTATGTGGACATGAAAGACACATTGACATCCCATTTTGGTGACAAAAATCATTAAATTGGGCATTGATGAATTCCCCCCGTTGTCACATTGAAAACATTTAATGCTTTTGCCAAATTGGATTTTGATAAAAACACTAAACTCTTTAAAAATGGTGTAGGTTTGTGATTTATGTCCTAAGGGAAAAGTCCACAAAAAATTCGAATAATAATCTAGGATGAGCATATAATATTTATGACATGTAGAACTCAAAACCGGTGATGTCCACAAATCACAATGCACAAGATCAAATGACATAAAAGTATAAGAAGTATAGGATGCAAAAGGAAGCTTAATATATTTACCAAGCACACAAGGCTGGCAAAGAAAAGTGTCCGAAAGTTTGTTACAACCAAACAAATTATTCTTCCTAATATTATTAAAAACATGGGTTCCTAGGTGTCCCAACCGACTGTGCCATAGAGAAGGAGAAATGGCAGCAAATGTGGATGGTTTGGTTATGCTATTTTTGGAAATAGAGGTGGCGGAATATAAGTCCCCCGTGCTATTGCATATCATAAGTGGCATCCCCGTCTGAAAATCCTTCACAGAAAAGCCAAATGGATCAAAATTCATAGAAACATTATTGTCAGTGGTAAAACGTCTAACATATATCAAGTTTTAATTAGTTTTGGTGCATGTAAGACGTTTTTAAGTATAAGGGTGGGTGTGGAGGTTGTAGTTGTACCTGACCAATACCACGAATTAGAATTTCCTGCCTACCGCCGACAACAATATTTTTATTATTGTTCATATTAAAATAAGATGAGAGATTACATTGAGATGCCGTCATGTGTGACGTAGCCCCTGTGTCCATATACCAAGACTCACCCGGAACACTTAAATTCATGTTGTTCATGGCTTGTTCAATGTCCGTGGGTGCATATCCAAGCGAGGACGGTGCCTAAGCCGCAAACGCATGCTGTAGTCGAGACCCTAAATACTGGGTTGGCAATTTAAAGCAGGAGAAGGCATGGCCCATGAAGATGTCGGATATGCACATGGCGGGGTAGCCCACGGTGGTAACTGCCCCCACTGGTTCCGCCACTGCCAGCAGTAATACCATCACTGCCAGCCCGCCACTGTCCGAGCTGGTCACTACGGCCGGCGGGTTTGCCCCCGCCCCGTCCACGTCCCTTTCCACCATTATTTTTGCTTTTATTGTTTCGGTTTGAACCCCATTTTTTCATGATGTTGACGATTATTATGCCCCCCCGAACCAGAATTTTGGGACTCCAAATCAGTGGAAAATGAGTTGGTGAAGACGAGAGCAGTTCCGACAGTGGTTGCCCCAGAAGATGCCTATTTTACCTTTCTTGTTTCCTCGAGAATTAACCTCGAACGGGCCCCAGGCAATGGATTACTTTGTTGAATGAACGTAGCAACCCCATCATAATGTTCATTCAATCCGGCAATCAACTGAAGGACTAACCGTTGATTTGTCACGGACGAACCAACGTTGGACAATTGGTCCACAAGCATCTTTAATTCTTGACAATAGGCTGAGATGTTGAAAATTCATCCAATTTAACATTCGTAAATTGGTGTTCAAGATAAACGGCCCTAGAAATTTTGTTATCTTGAAAAATATTTTGCAACCGTTCCCATGCCTGTTGAGCCGTAGAATTGGGTTCCAAAATGGTATGGAGAAGATTATTTGAAATTGTGCCAGAAATCCATTGAAGGACTATCACATCTAACCGAGACCATAATTTCTTGTCCACCGTAGTGGTATCCGACGGTGACTCGGACGGAAGAATATGGTCAATCACCTCATAAGCACGACAGTGAATTTTGAATAGTTCTGCCCATGAGGTATACTGCCCTTTCTCCATTTCAAGAGTTATGGAGATGAAGTTCTTGACGTTATTGATGGCAAGAGCGAGATGAAAGGTTTGTTTTTCGGCCATAGGTTCCACTTAGAATTAAAAAAAAAAAAAGGAGAAGGAAGTGGTGTTTTGATGGAAGTGGATTGGAGAAACCTAAAGAGTGGGTTATGCTAGCCGAGGGGGTGGTGTTTTTGGTTTGTAATCGGCTAGGGTTTGTTTAGGTTTTGGAGGGATAATTTAGGTTTAGGGTTTAGGATTACTAAACCAAAGGGTTTGGTCGAAAAACAGTAGAAAAGAAAGGGTAGAAATCGGCCAAGGTAGAATGAAAAGGGAAGAGTTTAGGGCAAAGGATCTTTGACTAATGATACCATGTAAGAATTGAATCCCTTGAGTATTTCATTCCATCCATAGAATATATATACAATCATGGTATGTAGTAATAATCTAGGTTACCTAAAATATGATATGCTAATTACTACCTAATTGATTACAATATTACTAATTGATTATAATTACATGATTTGAGGTGGAGGATGATAATATGGTATTTCTCCCATAATTATCGCATGGTAACAAATAGTATCTGAATTGTTAGGTTCCATTCATTTCAATTTCTACTTGTTTCCAACTTTGTGGAACTGAAGATTAAATTAACAAGAAGATTTGCCTCTGACAGTATGGACAATTTTTACACCATGACCATAAGTGTAATTTAATTGGCCATATCAACTGATTTACTAGTTTTTTTTCTTTCCTGCTCCCCTTTGTGGTTTTACTTTCAATAGTTTCCCTTCGAGGTCTCACAAATTGGATCGGAAACAATTTTGATATTAATTGTTATCTCAGTTCCAGAAAGTAACAGAAATGAGTAGTTTTATGCAAGAAATAGATACATGTTAGAGAAACATAATGACCCTAGAGAGAAAATCTTCTAGTAGTGTAACGACTATTGGAGTCCAGACAACACATACTAACTAGTAAAGAAAATGAACACTTAAAGCAGAATAAAGAAAGTTATGAAGTCCTTGATAAATATCATTCCTCGTATGTAGCTGGTGCAGTTCATGATATGAACTTTTGCTTTAATGCAAGTGACTTAATGTTATTCCTGGAATCATCTTGGACTTTACTAGGGCACATAATAACACCTTGAGCTACAATAATCTCAAGTGATTGTATCTTTACAACTGATTTTGCTATCAGGTACTTCTTGTAGTGATCTATCTGTCCCAGTTCCAAAATAAGATTTAACACACTTGTGAGTAGGAAAGGTTTTTTCCAACTGTAAAGCACAACGGCTCTGCAATGTTTCACTATTTTCAGTTTAAAATTGTATCTGTGATCTTCTTCGTTTTTCTAAAATCAAATTTCAGCTCAGGAGAAATAAGATAAATATCCATCTCAGCCACTTGACATAATAGTACCTAACATAACCAATCATGGGCTCTTCCATTGACATATTATCCCAGAATGATTTCACCTTTTGAAGTTCTCCTGGAAATATTTCTGCATATAAGGAACTAATTGTTATGGTCCTTATTAAAAAAAGTCTAGAAGATAAGACACCATTTAGCCACCAAGACAACTTCATAGTTTACGAGTTTTTCCCTGGAAATCCTCCTTATAGTCACCAAAAAAGTTTTCCCTCTTTGTTGTTTTTCTCTGAAAATTAAGATAAAAATAGAACAATGTTATCAACTGAGCACTACTTATTCCCTATATTATAAGTGATAAAGGGAGAGGATTTGATTTTCTGTTGGTTACAATGGTGCAGGAAAAGGAAATAAGTAACTGCTAAATATTACACAACAATGAAATTACAACAAACTGAAATTTCAATGAACTTGAACAAGAAACTGGAAGAGTTTTGATATGCTGAGTCGAGTGATGACACTCTGTCTTTAAGACAAGATTGTCCCGTATATATCCTTTCTACGTTCTGGACAATAGTCTCCCAAGATAAAACAGTAACTGAACAATTGAGCAAAGGAAACTCAAGTGCTACCTTGAAGAATTTTGAGTAATGAAATGATGCTAGAAGATAGTAGGAAGAATCTGATTCGTTTGTAAGTTTCTGTGTGTCTCAACAATTGTGCAAAGGCTCCATTATATAATTGGAGTGGACTTACCAACTGCCCACATAATTGTTGTTACTGGCCAAGTAATGGCAATTATGGAGGTAGTAATTCACCAAAATAAATGGTGAATTGATGTGCAACTGATTGGCTTTTAGGGAGAGTTATTCAGCCAAAATAAATGACTGAATTGAGTGCATATTAAGGTTGGTTGACGTTCCAAAAACCAACAGTACATCTAGGTCCTACCTCCTTTAAACACATGGGATACCCCTTGGGGTCCCAAACCCCAAGCCAACTTTGAGACTTATAAACTAAACAAATCTTTCTTTCACCGTCGATGAGGGAGGATTGGTCTTTACCACCTTTTTCCATGCTTCAAACACCTTACTTCGTAGACCAATATCTCTTTCATTTCTCAACGAAATTTGACGATCCTTGGCCCTACGGTCATCTACTTACTTAGTAGATTATGCACGTGTGAAGAACCGAAGTTTCCAACATGCAGAACACTAGTGTTTAAGCCATTAAAGATGATTGGGCGCAACTCCCGCCAAAGGTAAATTTCCAACAATCCCCTCTTGAAAGAGATTTTGCGCACTCACATGGTGCCTTTTCCCAGCAATATTTCAGCGGACTGATGTTGCATAAGGAGAGGTAGCTTCAGCTTTGAACCTTCCATAGTTAAATACCATCGGACTTACTTACTGCGCAGTGAACGTGATGTCTTGAACTGTCAGTGTTTAATGTAAGCCAAGTCAATAGTACCAACACAATAAATGCCCTTACTCTCTTCTTCGTAATGTTTTGTCTGTTGTGGTCGTGGACAACTTCTTGGATTCTTAAGTGCGTTCATTTGAGGCGGCCTGTCCTCGCACTTAAATAGATGGTCTCCTACAAGGTATCCTGCTATACCCCACTTCAAGAGTGTTAGGAACCATTAAAAGTTTCCCCAAACCAAACCTCAGCTGTTGAGGATCATTAAAGGTTTTGAAAAACTTAACTTTTACCCACACTGCAGATAACACTTAACGTCTATTGCGGGAACGACTTTGGATTTGGTGTTTCTTTACAGAAATCACTATCCGAAGTGCTCATGCTTCCACCGAAGCGATCAACTGAACTTTTATAGCTTAGTTTTCCCATTGAACCAAATTACTGGGATCTCCAGTCAGTAAGGTTGGGTTACCACCATTTTTAAGCTCATTCCCCTAGACAAGCAGAACATCTGATCCTTGGGTAAGCCATTTGTCAGCGGGTCTGCTATATTATCCTTTGACTTTATGTAATCAATGGATATTATACCCATGGTGATCAGATGCCTAACGGTCTTATGCCTCCGTCGAATATGACGAGACTTGCTGTTGTACATATCATTCTGTGCCCTTCCTAGAGTCGACTGGCTATCGCAGTGGATCATTACAGAAGGTACGGGTTTATTCCAATACGGAACATCCTCTAAGAAGTCATGAAACCACTCAGCTTCTTCTCCTGCTTTGTCTAAAGCGATAAACTCCGATTTCATTGTTGATCGGGCGATGCAAGTTTTCTTAGAGGATTTCCAAGACACAACCCCACCACCAATTGTAAATACATACTCACTAGTAGAATTGGTGTTCTCTATATCAGATATCCAGTTTGCATCACTGTACCCATCTAGTACAGCTGGATATCTCGAATAATGTAACCCGAAAGTTAACGTGTATTTCAGGTATTGTAATATCCGATTCAACGCCTTCCAGTGATCATCACTTGGATTACGGGTAAACCTAGCCAACTTATTGACTGCATAAGCAATATCAGGTCGGGTGCAGTTTGTTAAATACATCAAACTACCGATCATCTGTGCATATCGCTCCTGGTATACGAGTGCACCATGATTTTTATCAAGCTTTTGATTTGTATCCATTGGTGATTTTATCGGTGAACTTTCAAACATCTCAAACTTTCTCAAAACATCCTCGATGTAGTGAGACTGAGATAAGACCAGTCCGTTAGACGTCTTAGAGATTTTTATCCCTAAGATGACATCTGCGATACCCATATCCTTCATGTCGAAGCATTGTTTCAACATGTTCTTAGTCTCTAGGATTACCCTAGGACTGCTTCCTGTGATCAACATGTCATCTACATACAGGCATATCATGACGAACGAGTCAGAGTTACCTTTCGTGTAGACACATTTGTCACACTCATTAATGGAGAAACCCTCTGATAGTAAAGTACTATCAAACTTTTTGTGCCATTGCTTCAGGGCTTGTTTCACCCCGTACAGAGATTTGACAAGCCGACAGACTTTCTTTTCTTGCCCTTGAACCACATACCCCTCGGGTTGGTCCATATAAATTTCTTCTTCCAAATCACCATTTAGGAAGGTTGTCTTGACATCCATTTGATGTATCTCAAGGTCACGCAAAGCTGCGATCGCAATGAATACCTGTATGGATGTCATCAATTGTCCTTGGTTCATCATCAACCATATAAGCTACAAAGTCAGGACCGAAGGATTTATCCTTCCTGGCCCTTTTACTTCGCCTTAGTTCCATCTCTGGAGTCTCCAAGTTCTGAGAATCTGGAACACTAGATTCCGGATATTCAGCCACCTCGAGATCCGCTAGATCTGAACCATCTACATCTAGATCTGGTCTGTCAACGACTCCCGGTTCTTGAGTGCATATTAAGGCTGGTTGACATTCCAAAAACCAACAACAAAGTTCTCTGCCCAATTTTGACTTACTTGAAACTTCAGGGACCAAACTGTAAATATGAAACAATTCTAGTCCAAATAGATAATACCAGAAGAAGCCCACGACCCATGACCCGTGACCAGACCAGACCGAAGGGGACGGGAGGGCGGCGATGGCGCACGTGTGGGCTTATCCTCGAACCGAAGCACATTTATGTACTCCCTCCTTTAAACACATGGGATACCCCTTGGGGTCCTAAACCCCAAGCCAACTTTGAGACATATAAATTAAACACATCTTTCTTCCCCCACCCATGAGGGAGGATTGGTCTTTACCACCTTTTCCCATGCTTTAAACACCTTACTTCGTAGACCAATATCTCTTTCATTTCTTAACGAAATTTGACGATCCTTGGCCCTACAGTCATCTACTTACTTAGTAGATTATGCACATGTGAAGAACCGAAGTTTCCAACATGCGAAACACTAGTGTTTAAGCCATTAAAGATGGTTGGACGCAACTCCCGCCAAAGGCAAATTTCCAACATTTTCATCACCGGAAAAAAAGAATTGATGCTGAGGACTGTAATGAGACGTTGATTTCCTTTTTTCACATTAAATTTTCAGGCGTGGTGGTTCGTAAATTTTTACCCATATTCCATTTTGTTGTTTTTGTCCCTCTGTTTTCTTTTCCCTTTCTGATCTCTTTATATGTGGTGATAGGATATTCTTTTGATGTATTTGAAAGAAATAATTCCCTTGATTATTTTCATTACTTGAAAAGCTATATATACAAGTTACAAAATAGGAGAATCTTATTCCTATTCTATTTCTAAAACCTTATTCTATATATTTATGGTAATACACTAATTATGGTAATACACTACTAATTATATTACAAAATTACCTAAACTAGGATACTAAATATTTACCATAAATTATATTACCTAAAATAGCTAAAACCGAGAGCCTTTTATGGGAGCAAATCCGAGACAATATACACACAATATACTCATGTATATTGTATATTTAACGCACCCCCGCAGTCATAGCGG
Organism: Anisodus tanguticus; assembly: GCA_034509755.1. Lineage (NCBI taxonomy): Eukaryota > Viridiplantae > Streptophyta > Magnoliopsida > Solanales > Solanaceae > Anisodus > Anisodus tanguticus. Next base: position 41,649,677 of record CM067540.1, on the reverse strand, counting down.
GCGATCTTCGAACGCTGAGACTGTCCCTAAAATCTTCAAAAAGGACAGAGAGAAGACCCTTTGTAAAGATGTGTGCAATCTGATATCTCGACGGGACGTGATAGACGCGTACCTGCCTAGTAACCTTTTCACGGACAAAGTGAATGTCCATCTCGATATGTTTAGTGTGTTGGTGCCGAACTGGATTACCAGAAAGGTAAATAACACTAATATTATCGCAATAAACCAAGGTTGCCTATTGAATTAGACAATGAAGCTCTAAAAGCAAATTACGTAACCAACATGATTCTGAGACCACATTGGCTACCCCTCGATATTCAGCCTCGGCACTTGAGCGGGATAGAGTCGTCTGACGCATCGCAGACCAGGAGACCAAGTTGTTGCCAAGGAACATACAGTAGCCAGACGTAGACCGTCTGGTGTCTAGACACCCACCCCAATCAGCATCTGTGTATGAGACAAGTGTGGATGTCGATGAAGAATACAAATGCAAATCATAGTCCAGTGTACCCTGAATATACCGAATAATGCGTTTGAGTGCATTCATGTGCTCAATTCTGGTATCATGCATGAATAAACACACATGCTGTACATCATACGTAATATCCGGTCTGGTAAAGGTAAGATACTGAAGGGCCCCTGCAAGACTGCGATAGCGGTTGGATCCTCGTAAGGGCCGCCGGCCGCAGCACCAAGCTTGGGCTTAGTATCAACTAGACTGGAAGTGGACTTACAGGATGACATCTCAGCCCTCTCGATGATCTCAACTGCATACTTTCTTTGAGACAAGAACAATCCATCGGAATGACGCTTGACGACAATCCCCAGAAAGTAACTCAAAGGCCCTAAGTCTTTCATAGCAAACTCAGAGCTGAGCATGATCATGATAGACTGGCGTAAGGCATCGGAAGAGGCCATCAAAATGATATCATCCACATACAATAATATGTAGGCCAAGGACGAACCACGATGGTAGATGAACAAGAAATTATCTGACTTGCTGTGAGTAAACCCATGGGTCGAAACATAGTCAGCAAACCTTGTATACCAGGCCTGGGGAGATTGCTTAAGCCCATATAAGGACTTCTTCAACAAACAAACATGATGAGGACGGTTGGGATCCCTGAATCCCAACGGCTGATGCATATAGACTGTTTCCTTGAGATCACCATGTAGGAAAACATTCTTGACATCCAACTGATGAATAGGCCATGCCTTCGAAAGAGCCAAGCTAAGCACAGTGGGAATGGTAGCCGGCTTGACCACCGGACTAAATGTCTCCCCACAATCTATACCAACCTGCTGAGTCTTACCATCACCCACAAGCCGCGCCTTATGTCGAGCAAATGAACCATCTGAATTCTCCTTATGAGCAAAAATCCACATAGACCTGATAACATTAATACCAGAAGGACGGGGCACCAACTCCCACATCTTATTATCAATAAGAGCATTATATTCATCAGTCATAGCAATTTTCCAATTCGGGTCGTTTAAGGCAGACACAGGATTACGAGGCAAGGGGATTTAGAGACATTAAAATGTAAATTAAAATGTCTTTTAGGTGTAAAAATACCTCGCTAAATACGAGTGACTGGCCTATGACTCGAGGAAGAATTGAGTGGATTTCGGGAATTTGTTGCGCTCGGGATGGACTGGCCAGCAGGCAGTGGGCCTGTTGGCCCAACTCGGGATGCCGTAACGGTGGATCGAATCGAAATCGGACCAATTCCAGTATTGGGCTGGACTGGCCCAATTGCTGAAGCTGGCCTAGTGACCAAACTGGGCAGAGGGGACTGTGACGGGTCAGTGGGACCATCGGGCAGTGAGCCTGCTGGAGAGTTTTGGGTGCGGGAGATGTCCAAAAATTGTTGAATAATATACGGGGATATTTGTTCATCCAAAAAATTATACGAACTAGGCAGGGGAGTATAATTTTTAGTAAATGGAAATTGGGATTCATCAAAAATTACATGGCGATTAATGATGATTTTATTGGATGATAAATCGAAACATTTGTAGCCACGATGATTAGATGGAAAACCCAAAAACACACACGGAGTCGACCGGACCTGAAGTTTGTTAATTGTGGTGGACGGGAATAATGAGTAACACAAACACTAAAGAACCCGAAGATGTGAATAAGGAATTTTATTATATAAAATTTGAAGGGGAGAAGAATATGTCAGACCTTTGGACGAAATTATGTTAAGGAGATATGTAGCCATTTGAAGAGCATGATGCCAATATGGGGGTACAGAAGCATGTATAAATAGGGTGCAGATAATGTTATTTATGGAACGAATTTTACGTTTGACTTTCCCATTTTGTGAAGATGTATGAGGACAAGAGAAATGAAAATTTATCACATTAGTAGCACAGAATTCCCGAAACACCCCATTGTCATACTCTTTTCCATTATCACATTGAATATTTTTTATTTCACGGTCGAATTGGGTTCTGATGAATGCTCTAAATTTTAGGAAGACGGAAAAAACTTGAGATTTCTTCGCGATTGGAAACGTCCATAGAAATTTAGAATAATCATCCAAAAAAAGAACATAATATCGATGACCCATGGAACTAGGAACATGAGACGTTCATAAGTCGCTATGAATAATATCAAATGGCATTAAAATATGAGATTTTGAGTATACAAATGGCAACTTAACACTTTTTCCTAAAGAACAAGATTGACAAATTGGAGTATGACTCGTACCCTTACATGAAATAAAACTATTTTTTATCTAAAGCTGACAAAATAGAGGACCCCGGATGACCAAGACGAGCATGCCATAAGGAAGGAGAGATGGCTGCAAAAACTGATGGCAGGGCTTGACTCGATGGACTGGGACTGGGTGTGATAGGATAAAGATCTCCCCTACTATCACACCTCATGAGAGGACTCCCCATCTTGAAATCCTTCATAGAGAAACCAAAAGGATTAAATTCAATAGAAACGGAATTGTCAGTAGTGAATTTACGGACAGAGACTAAGTTTTTAATCAATTTGGGGGCGTGTAGGGTATTTTTCAAGATAAAAGGGGGATGAGGGGGAGATAATATTTTATGACCATAACCCTGAATTGGAACAGAATTACCATTACCAACAATTATACCGGGAGGGTTGCTCAAATTGGAATAAGATGAGAGAGTACCTGAATCGGATGTCATGTGGGTAGTGGCACCGGTGTCCATATACCAATTTGGGTCCGGTTGAGTCAAACCCAATGTGTGCATCGCAGCCTCGATATCGGTCTGAGTGGAGCCTGCTGCATGGTGAGCTTGCGGAGGCCTGGGCCTAAGAATTCTAGACCGGGTCAGAATCGCCGGAGCCGGGCGCGTCGGGCCGGTGGGCGTGAGCCGGGGGGGGCCGGAAAGCCCACTGGCCAGTCGCTGGAACTTGCTGTGGAGGTAGGCCGTAGGGCCACTGTCCACTCGTCCAAGCCCACAGCCCAGAGGCCCAAGGTTGAGACCAGTGGGTCGGTGGCCCACTGTAACCTGGATGTGGTCCACTGCCACTGCTTTGGCCACCGTGACTGCCGCCGGAGCCGCCGCGTTTGCCCCCGCGATTTTTTCCATTATTTTTCCGGCCATTCTTGTTGCCCCCGTGTGATCGGTTTTGGTTCGAATTGTTACCAAATTTTTTAGGACTAGGGGAGGAAGTCATCATGACCACGGGACTAGCATTAGTAGCTGCCTTTTTAGCCAAACCGGATTCTTCCAAGGTAAGCATGGATCAGGCTTGATAGAACCTTGGAAGAGGATTACTTTGACGAAGGAGATTTCCAACGCCACTATAGGCCTCGGATAGGCCAGCAACCATCTGTAAAACCAGACGATCTTCACTAACTGGCGCACCAACGTTGCGGAGTTGGTCCGCCAATTCCTTCAACCTTTTGCAATATGCTGAAACGTTCGGGAAATTTTCCATGTTGACGTGGGAAAAATCCTGTTCAAGAGTAACAGCTCTGGAATTTTGATTATCCTGGAATATGTCACGCAGTCTATCCCATGCGGCCATCGTCGTAGTGTCTGGCTCGATAATCGTTTGTAATAGGTCGGTAGAGATAGTAGAATATATCCACTGAAGGACAGTAGCATCAAGCGTTGTCCATAATTTAGGATAATCCTCGCGTTTAGGCACCTCTGTATCATCAAGAGCCGCGGGGATGATGTGATGGATGACTTGATGCGAACGAGCGTGAATTTTGAACAACTCGGCCCATGTCGCGTATTGGACGTTTTCTATTTCAAGAATTAACGGGATATGATTCTTGATGTTAGAAACAACAAGGGCAGGGTGAAACGTGTTCTTTGACATAGACATAACGAAAGAACAAGAGGTGAAAGAGGGATTTGTAAGAGAGATTTTGAGAGCGGAAGAAAAAATTTGGTAAACCCGAGGGGAGGGGGGTCTCGGCCGAGAGGAACCACAAAACTTTGTGGGAAAAAATTTTTGTGTGACCTAGACTTTTGATACCATGAAAGAAATAATCCCCTTGATTATTTTCATTACTTGAAAGACTATATATACAAGTTACAAAATAGGAGAATCCTATTCCTAAAACCTTATTCTATACATATATGGTAATACACTAATTATGGTAATACACTACTAATTATATTACAACATTACCTAAACTAGGATACTAAATATTTACCATAAATTATATTACCTAAAACAGCTAAAACCGAGAGCCTTTTATGGGAGCAAATCCGAGACAATATACACATGTATATTGTGTGTATATTGTATATTTAACAGTATTAGTATTATCGATTGCAAGGGCCTTTTACTTCTTATTGTATTTTTTAAGTTTTAACATCATAATATTATGTTATCCAGTCAAGTTTATACTGGATTGGTTTTTGTAGCGGGTCAATAGTTGTAGAAATCCTTTTAACAGAGAACTCTGGGATTAATTTTGGTATTTTGCTTAATATGCCTTTTGAATTTGCATATTCAAATTGAATTTTGTGCTTATCCTCGTTCTTACGTTATTGTAAATGGCACAAGAAATGGACTCAGTCTACAAATAATTGTGTAAATTTGTGCCTTTCGAATTTGCATATTCAAATTGAATCTTGTACATATCCTCGTTCTTCCTTTTGTTGAATCAGGTTCTTCAGCATCTAAACTAGAAGAAGTCAAAAGTAAGAATTGTAGACTTTTCTTGTTATCTGAAGCATGTAAATCTCTCTTAAGGTTTCTGTGGCTCCGCCATGATACAAATATTCTGTGATGACCTTGAAATTCCCTTTCTTATAAAATTTTATGTTACATCCATGTTAGTTCTTTTTATGGTTATACTTTGACCAACATATGTGAATGTGGACGAAGCTAAAGAAAAATAAGTTCTAATGATGCGTTTATTCTTTATTATGTCATTTTGCCTGGTTGAACATACTTGAAGGCAGGAGTTATTGTGTTTTATAAAGGTTTTTTCCTTGTCAATGTGAAGAAGCAAAACTTGCTCAGGAGGTTAGGGTCAAGATCAACCTTTCTTGTTAGAAAGCAGTATATAAGGACTAATTAAATTACTACACTAACAGAAAGCAATAATGCTGATAAGAATCACTTTTACCTACAAAATCCCTGTGAACTAACTGCATATAAGAGTCAGCTACTCACCCAATCTTGGTGCACATAAGACAACTTCTTTCCATGCCAGACAAGTGTAAAATTCTAAATTTGTATAGTTAATCTTATTACCTGGAGTACTGAAGCAAGTTTTAAAACTAAATAACATGTTTTGTAATGGTACAAAATATGGTTGACTCTTCTGTTTAGAAATTTCTGTACACGTAGTTTTGATTTTGAAGCCATTACGTTTACTAAAACACAATGTGTTTTTTTCAGTCACTTAGATGATTATAATATATTCTTTTTGGAATAAAGTTTAATAGATTTGTTTGGAGGAATTTCTTATATTAAGTTCAAATTCCCAGTGAACTATTGGACTAAAATGGTGAAGAAACAATCATTTATAGGATGACTCGTAACGAGAAAAAGAACAGGAGGGATATTTTTGATGACTAATTATTTTTATTGGTTAAAGAGAAAATATGTTTTTTCAGGAGTGCATTTTTTATCATAAGTTTTTGGTGTTAGTTTGGATCAATTTATAAAATATGTCATATATTTCCCCTTATGGTTTTGGTACAAGAATGCATAGCTAGAAATGCTCAATTTCTAGGTGTTCTGCTTCTATTAGAGAAGCAACCCTTCTTTCATGCCATGTTGACACTATTATGGCAATTCATAATACGTTGCGTACTTTTTTCTCATTTTACTATGCTGGTCACAATTTTTTCCTTTTCACAATTCAGAATATTGTGAGCATAATTGTTGATGCTCTCCTGTAGGCTATGATGATATAGCTTATTGAGTTAATCGAGTTTTGATCATTTGAAACCGTATCTCAGGAAGACTTATGGTTGACTTGAAGTGTCATGAATAGGTAAGAAATTCTTATCATCTTGACCTGAGATTATGTGGTATTCTGGGTATCGAACTCCGGAACGTAGAATGTAAGAGAAATTCAAATGTGGAACAATACGTCAGCTCTTCTACTTCAATTATCATTCAATTATGGAAATATGATTTTGGATATTCATACTTCCTGCACCTAAATTGGGGTTATCTGCTAAAAACTACGATAGAGCTGTTTATGAATGTCTTCGCGGTGGACTTGGTTTTACCAAAGATGATGAGAACGTGAACTCACAACCATTTATGCGTTGGAGAGATCGTTTCTAATTTTGTGCCGAAGCAATTTATAAAGCACATGAAGACGAAATCCTGTCAAGAAGAAGGAGTCGATCAGCCTCCGATTTTTGTCGAAAAAAGCCTGTAGCACTAGATCTGAAGTTAAAATCTAAATTGTGTTGTTGAAGTCTGAAAATTTGGGTTTGAAGTTATGAGTTTGGTTTTTGAATGATGAGCTGAAATATTAATTACCGCATGCTGAGCATCCGAATTGAATTTGAGATGGTTTGATTGTAACTTGAGGCTTGAACACTGATTGTTGAACTGAATCTAGTAAATCTATTATCTTCGCCATTGCATCTGAAGTTAAAATCTGAAATGTGTTGTTGAAGTCTGAAAATTTGGGTTGAAGTTTTGAGTTTAGTTTTTGAATGATGAGCTGAAATATTAATTACTGCATGCTGAGCATCCGAATTGAATTTGAGATGGTTTGATTGTAACTTGAAGCTTGAACACTGATTGTTGAACTGAATCTAGTAAACCTATTATCTTCGCCATTGCATCTGAAGTTAAAATCTGAAATGTGTTATTGAAGTCTGAAAATTTGGGTTTGAAGTTTTGAGTTTGGTTTTTGAATGATGAGCTGAAATATTAATTACTGCATGATGAGCATCCGAATTGAATTTGAGATGGTTTGATTGTAACTTGAAGCTTGAACACTGATTGTTGAACTGAATCTAGTAAACCTATTATCTTCGCCATTGCATCTGAAGTTAAAATCTGAAATGTGTTGTTGAAGTCTGAAAATTTGGGTTTGAAGTTTTGAGTTTGGTTTCTGAATGATGAACTGAAACATTAATTAATGCATGTTGAGCATTCGAATTGCATTTGAAATGGTTTGATCGTAACTTGAAGCTTGAACACTGATTGTTGAACTGAAATTGAATAACTCCAGGTACAGAGTTAAACAACTCGATTCTATTTGGTGGTAGAATGGGTGAAAATAGATCGTTAGATATGGAAATATCGTATCAACATCCAATGAGGGCTTGTCCTGCATTTTCTTGTTTGATCTTTAGGTCTAGCTAGATAAAGGTAGGAAAACAACAAGGACTTTTAGTCCTACTTGGTTGGTCATATTTTATTTCCATTCGCCCTTGAAAAGAATTTAGGATAGCAAGTTCTAAACTGTAACATAACATAGTTTGTGAATTTACACAACAAATATAAAGAGATCATTTTTCTAGCAAAAGGGTGGTTGTTGTAGTCATAGTGGTAACATTGGTGATAATGTTGTAGTATAGGAGGGTAAGTCTACTAGAAATAGTAAGAAACAAGTACTTTGACTCCTTATTTTCTTGATATATTTTTTCTGTTTACAGTTTACTCCCCATGTAATTTGCTTCAAAAGCATTTGGCTGATTGATCTTTTTCTAATGTTTTAATTTCATTTTGGATGTGTGGAAAATGTGGGTGATCTAATTTAAATGGTGGCCACAAGTTAATTCAATTTATTTTAGTGAATGATGAAGACTTTTTGAATGATTGTAATATTTGAATTTACATTTGATTTTCTGGAATGCTAGTTAGTGCACATCTTGAAATAGTGCTTTATTATTATGTGTAGTACAAGACAGGTTGGTTTTTTGAAGTTTATTGGAAATCTATACATTTGAATTATTATTTTAAAGTTATTTATTAGCTAATTTAGTGCTTGAGGTCATCTAAATAGGATAATGTATAATGTGCTTATTGAGTATATGCAAAATAAAACTGTGGTGTATACATTAGCAAAGGCACTTCATAAATGTTACTTTAGAGGAGGTAGAAAAGACCACGCTTTAAAAGTGTGGCTATAAGGAATAAACGGCCACGCTTTGCAGGTGTGGCTATAAGAGAGCATCGGCCGGTCTTTGTAGGTGTGGGTGTGAGATAGAAAAAACAGCACTTGAACCGTGTAGTTTTAGGTCATCAGAGGCATTTTCATATGAGGTACTACAAGCATGTCCTTTGTACTTGATAGACCACGCTTTCGATGCGTGGCGTTTAAAGCAACACTTGAAAAGCGTAATCTTAGGGCAAATGTTACACTAGTTTTAGCAACCCCCAGAAAAGCATTGCCTAAAGTTGAAAAGTGTGGCCTTTCCTCAAAAAGCACACTTTTTGGTAGTTTAGGCCACACTTTTTGGGGGTGGCTAGAGGCCTAAATGTTGTAATGTCAACACATGCAATGCATATAAGTCGGTATTTACAACAACGCTTCTACATCTTCCTTGCTAGACCCTCTACCAAATAACGCTATAATTCATTAGGCAATGCAAGGACACACATGATTCCCTTTGATTTACATATTAGATCTGACAACTAGACACCACTGACCACAATAACAGTTCGACATCAATAACCCAGACCTGTGAAGGTACAACCAATAGAATCCAAACCACAGAAAACAAGTAAAGTCATAGCATCCAATCCAGTACAAAATTACGCTACCAATCAACAAGAAACCAATATATAAATGAGTGTATGATATGAATGCAAATGCAATGTACCTTTCACAAACTGGTATACACACGTTCAAGTTCTATGAACTATGACCCATATGGGACCCGCGTCGTCCATATACATCTCCTAGCTAGCCAGAATTCAACACACATATCTGACTAGAGCCCAAGAAACCTTTGGAGCTTTATCAATCATTTTCATCATTTCAATGTTTTCAACCATCTCATTAGTATATCCTTACCTTTTCAGCCTAATTTGACCCACAACATTTCCATACCACTCCACTTTCAATATCATCAGAACCATAAGTGTATGAATGCAATAACAATATCAAGGCAAGTAATCGGGATGTATGAGATGCAATCATGTATAAGAGATGAACATCACATGCTTCAGAAACTCAATACCACATAGTTCCACATAATCAGTCTTTCATATCAGAAGCAATGTGGTGAATAAATACAACAATTATCAACAATGGCGACAAGACCACATAATGGCGATAAGCTAAAATAATAGTAGTCGGAATTAGCCTAAATCACCCATCAACACAATTTAACATCGGTACCTACCCAAGCGTTCATTACAACCGCTAAGGTGGGACTCCCAAACATGCTTAATACCCTTCAATACCACTCAAGTGTATAGACACACCAACAACCGCTCCTTCGTTGTGGATTGGGCATGTTTAGGGGTCCCACTCAAACAGTTGTGATGAACGGTTGAGTGGGTACCGATGTTGAACTGTGATGATGGATGATTTGGGGAATCAACCTTAAGCTGATTGTGATTCTATTATGTTTTTTGCACTTGACTGTGTCATTTTCCTCAACCAATTCGGTTATGTCAGCCCCGAGATTGGTCTTGATTCCGATTGCTAATTGATTGGGCTTGTCGCCATTATGTGGACTCATCTTTATACTTGTTATTGTTGTGTTTAATCATCACTCATGCTTTGATATGATATCTTGATTATACTTGGATTATATGTGATGTATTTCTGAAAGCATTGGATATTCATCTCTATACCTGTTGCATCTCATGACATTATGATTTTTCCTTGTATTGTCATTTGCATTCATACACTCGTGGTTCTAATGATATTGATATTGGAGTGGTATGATATATGATGTGGGTCCAAGGGACCGGAAAGGTAAGAACACTTTTGAGATTATGGAAACATTGAGATGATGATGATATGCGGGGAACGGGTTGCACGCCTGTAACAGTTATTATTCAGCCAAGAGCTGGAGCTCCGAAGGGAAATTTCAGAGGGGTATATGGACTTCGTGGGTCCCCCATGTGTGGTGTTTCAAAATAAAAACATGAGCGCCTGTATACGGGATGATAAAGGTACCTAGCATATACATTGCATTGATATCATATATATATATCATTTCATTTATTATCTGTGGATGGACTTGTATTTAGAGTTTATTGTTGATGACTTGACTAGATTTTCGGACATGAAAGGATTGTACTTGCTATTTGATACTTGGATTACTGTTTTTTGAACTCTTCTGGAACTGAATGACTTAAGTGATTATGAAATATTACTTGAAAAGGTGATATGTGAATTCTGTGAACTATGATGTGGAAAATGTGACATTACATGGATTATTTGAACTGTTAGTATAGGACTACTTGGTGTCAACTTGATATTTATCTCTTTTTGCGTATCTTTCATCATTATCGGCCTATGATGTCTACGGGGATACGTTGTGTACTTATGCTACACTTGTTGCATCTTTTCTTGATGCAGATATAGATCCCGCTACCAGTTCGCGAGCTCGAGTGTGAGTCAGGGCAAGCAGTCTTCAAGACTGCAGGGTGAGGATGTTATATCTAGCATACCCTTGGATAATCTCCCTTATATTGTCTTTTATTTATGGTCAAGAGACATGTTCATATATTTGGTTTATCAAGTTCAGTTTTGGCACTATGTTGCCCTATTCAGACTTGTATCAATTGATTATCGCTGTTGTATTCACATACTAGATCTTGGGGATGTTGTTTTTATGTTCAGACTTATCTATTCCGCATTCATATTATGAGACAGATTATATAGTACTTTGTTATATTTCTGCATTTCTTCATATTATTCTATTTGATTTGGGAAGTGGTTCGCCTACCGGTGAGAATGTGTAGGTGCCACCACGAACCCTAAAGGGGTCATGGCAAATAACCAACTACGTAATCATAAATAATGGGTTTAGAAGTTACCCAATAGTGTAAGGCGAATAGACCACTCAAAATGATGTCCTCAACTAGCTCGTAACTCCCATAGCTCACTTTCCAAATGGGGGCTTTGAAATGGGGAAGATGGGTTTTAAAAGAATGTGATAATTGTCATCGCCGCCTCTGTTGACCATCCTCCGCTGAAGTGGCCCGCCTCAGTAAAAAGGATGTCCGCTAGAGCGGATTCATTAAGCCCTATGATAGTCACAGAAGTGAAGGAGCGACCGTTGGTGTGGCTCTGCACTTGTGTAAAAATACTGTCGAAGCGGAACGTAGCCAATATCACAATAATCACATTTGTAGACCAACCTCGTAGAGGCAGCTCCGTAGGTGCGTCTAATAACTTACCCAGGCAGACTCACCTAGTCCTGTAATGTACACTCCCACTGATTGACATTGATTCTACAATCCCCCCCCCCCCCCCCCCCGAAATTCTATCCAACTGGATTTTATACATACCCCTGGAACTTGGCATACATTCTCATGACTCATTGAACCATATTGTTACCAATTAGCACATACATATAATCAAGGAGTTGCCCTATCAATAGTCACAGAAACGAAATGAGACTAACGGTGCGGTATCAGGACGTTTCATCCATCCAAAACATTCCCGATGGTGAATTTAGAGTTGATAATATATGTAAGTTGATCAAGACAAAGTAGGAAATAAAAATGACTGAGCGGGTCATTACATTAGATACCAATTAAACAAACATTCATCCTCGAACAGTTATTAGGCGTAGGGAAGAGGAAGGTCTGGCAAAAAACGCATAACACCAGGCTTCCATAAAACGATAGAAATAGTCAGAATGTATCATTTATCTCAACTATGAATAACGACGCTAGGCAGATATCGTAAAAGGTCGGGCATTACGGCCCACTCGAAAGCATGTCTCATCACTGGTTCCATACTCTGGTGCAAACTTTAACGTAACACTACTCTAGGCAAGCTTATCTGAAAAACCAAGATTGTTCACAATGTCTTAAAAAATATTTTCATAAAAGGTGGCGCCAGTTTTTCTTCACGCATAAATACAATTTAAACTCTAAGTGGACACGAATAAGTACAATACATCTGTGAACTAACTTCGCATGTGTGAGATCGCCAAGAACCACAGTGAATCGCATAAGCAACTTTAAGATAAATAAACATCTATTATAGAAGCTGAAAGGCAGCAGTGGCGGCATCGCAGAAGTGGAGAGATCTTCCGCCGAAACGACCACAATCTCAAGACTAAGCCTCGCAGAGGCACCAGATTCTTCTGATAAGGAGCGAACACATAGGCGGCCATTTTCCGCAAAGGCGGCCACGACGTATCAGAGGTGAATAAGAAAGGACAGAAGTTCACTCATTCCCCACCCCTCCCAAAAACTCCCCCTCCCCGTGATTCTAAAACCCATTCCACTCCCTACAAACATAGAAACCCTTGTACTACTCCATACGTTCAAGTTTACTCACCCTATACCATCACTACTCGTTGAAGAGAAATAAAAGGCACTACAAATGCTTCTCGTGATTCGCGACTTGGTAAGTTTTCCTTGCTACTCTTTAGATTTTTGCATTGTTGGGGTGACAAGGGTGTTGATTCTACTGCTAGACCCGAGATAGAGAAGGAATTTCTATGTTTCAAAACTTGTTTAGGCTTAATATTAGTTTGGGTTGGGGTGTGGAAACTTGGGGTTTGTTGTTGAAAGATTTTCATATATCGTTCACAATACATGCTCATATAAGTTCCAGAAGGAAAATAGGGGGTTTGGATGAGATTCCAACACGATTTTCCGCTCATACAGAAAAGTCCTGCAGAAGCGATCCCACAGCTGCATGAAATAAGGTGCAGGTATGTACCCTCAAAAAATTTTGGCCTTCGTAGAGGCGGAAATTTATCCGCAGAGGCGACCTCGCCTTTACGATAATGCTTCCGTAGAAGCGAAACCTCCAGAAATGTTTAGAGAACTAGTAGCTTCGCACTGACCCCTTACGCATTCGTTCTTTTGATTTTTCTTCTCTAATAGCTAAGTAGTTACCTGTAGAAATATGTAGAATGTTGGAATGACTTTATCTTCAACCACTTTCCAGGTACTTGAAATATCATTGGATCATCAAGAGGACGAGATTGTGGAACAAAACAAAGGAATTAGGGATGATGCATCAGACAAGGACTATGACCACCTTAAGTTCATGTCTGCGAATTGCGAGCATAGGTACTATCGAGATTTGGTAAATAAGAAACTTCTCTCTGAGAGGGGCATTGACATTAGGAAGGCACCGCAACTTTTTCCAGGATTTTATGGGCAGCTGGTATCACCAGTTGGATTTGTTTTGCTCATACTCCTTGCCAAGCAAATGAACTGTGGGTCTGCGAATTTTATGCTAACCTGAAATGGGCTAATTTTAACAACCGAAAATTGATGATCAGGGGTAGGCTGGTAAGATTTGGAGCTGAACAGATATGACCTGCATAATTTGGAGAATCATTATCTGACGCTGATGAAGACCAAGCATATATGCTATGATGATTAGTTGGTGGCCCAAGTGTGTCCTTCGGGCACGAAGGTTCCTTGGGCTAAAAAAGAAGGGGGTACAATCGACTGACTTTACGACTGAGGCTAAAATATGGTAGTACATCGTTAACTCTTGGGTATCCCCTTCTAGCAATAGGACTGACTGCACGCACCATTGTGCGCTGATGATTACTTACCTGATGGGCGGTGTTCCGGTGATTGTTGGTTATCATGTCATATGGGAGCTGCAGGAGTATATAGCTCAGGATAGCCAGATCTTGATCTTTCCTTCCATGATTACTGATATGTGCAGGAGTGCTGGAGGACCCTACTGATCACATGGTCGATCTTATCATACATTTTCATCCTTTGAGAGTTACCAGACCTAGTAGTGTTGTGAAGTCTAAGTCTAAGAAGAGGAAGTTGGATACTAGTGTAGGGATTCTTATTTGCAACAGGAGAGACCTCTAGGTGCTATGAGTTTGCAGCTGCGGACTATTCAAGAGTTGGTGTCCCAGCTCCCTACGGGCCCTGGGGATGCTACTGGTTCGATTAGGCTTTCCTATGAGAAAGTGGCCAAGCACATGGAGTCCCAGACAGAGTTAGCCTTGACTAACAAGAAGTTTTCCAAGTTTGTGGGTGCTTTGGAGGTGTCCTACCGCGATATGGTGAAGGCGCATGCTGAGCTTCAGGAGAAATTTGAGAAAGAGAAGAAGAAGAAGAAGAACAAGTCAGATTGCAAGCTCTTGGTGAAGATATGGAGAGGGGTCAAATCCATTTTCAGTTGGTCCAACCTGAAGAAGAAGATTTCTGTCGAGGATTCAAATGACAAGGAGAAGTACTCATTCCTATCTAATGGTAATGATGTTTATTTAGACGACTCTAGTGACGAGGATGAGGCGCAAAGTTCATCCCACGCTTGATCTTCTTTATTTCCTTTGGTGTTTAAGATAATCTATCTCTTTGTTTCATGGGTTGTAATATTTGGATGTTGCTACTCCTTTCTTTCTTTTCTTGTTTGTGATATTTGGCTTTGATGCCCTTGTCGGGCTTTATTATGCTAGAATTATTCCCTCGTTGGGATTTATGTTTATGCACGACTGTTGACTGAATAGGTATTAAGAATTGATGAGGTGTTGAAAAAAAGGGGCAAATTGGTCATTAGTTCTATCTAATTGCTCTACAGAGGCGACCCACCTTCCACAAGTGCGACTCCACTTCTATGTGATTCAACTCGCACCTGCGGGTTTACTCTAGGGACACATATCCGCTACTGCAGAAGACAAACTGCAAACACGATTTTGCATTGGCGACCATAACCACTGAGGCAGTTTTAGAATAATTAAATAAATTATGCATCTACAGCCAACATTTGTTGGTGCGGTTCCACAGACGCGGGAAAACTTACGCAGAGGCGAAATGCCTAAAATCAGAACAGTAAGATCTCAAAAACTTATGCAACACTCGGATTTATCTCGATACCCTTCGGGCATGATTTCAATACACTATCCAGTCTTGTAGAGTGCCAAGAGTAAATACCAATTGGAATCGATTAGATACCAATTTGAACGAAGTAGCACAAATAATGAAAGAATGAAAGATTTCCTAAATGTCTTATAGCCTCTCGAGAATGGGTACAGACGTTTACGTACCTATCCGCGAGACTCTACCAAACATTGTCCTTGTACTTGTGAGACCGGTGAACCTAGAACTCTGATACCAACTTTGTCACGATCCAAATCACGAGCGTCGTGGTGGCACCTACACTATCCCCCGGTAGGTGAACCATTCCCAAAATCTTTTAAAAGCACAACTTAAACACTTGCGGAAATAAATGAGAAATACATATAATAATAAATTGCTTGAAACTCATTAAAACACCATTAAACTCTTACAATACCTTCTCTCAAAACTCGATCTGACTCTTACAAGGACACTAAGATATACTGTAACGAAAGAATAAATAATACCGCCCAGAATAAATAAGGGTGTCTGACTAGGATATAAGACCAAGGCTTCCACGAATGAGTGGTATGCCTTCACCTTCACGTGCTCCAACTGTATACTTGCATTCACATAAAGAGATGCAACAAGCGTAGCATGAGTACACAACGTACCCCCGTAGGCATCATAGGCCAGCAACGATGAAAGATACGTAATAAAAATAAACATCAAGTTGACTCTCATATAATGCTACTCTACACAATTAAATGAACCACATAAGTCACCATATTCATATAAGAGTTCAATCCACAGATAAGTACAATCCAATTCATGTTACACGGGAATCTTACAAGTAATACCCACCGATCAGTAACTCTGCATAAGCCATATTCACTGGTCTCCACCTACCCAAGTTATCAAGCAAAATAAGACAAGTTGACACTTACTACACAACATCATTAATAATTCTTCTCAAAGAGCATTACAATTAGTCTGGCCACAACAATATTAAGTTCTTATTAACTCTAACTCTTAGTGTTGAATACGATTTCATACATTCAAGGGTATAACACATATCACTTCATTAAACGTTCTCATTATACTTAAGGGAGAGACTACGCCATAAATCCTTGAATTAAGTGAAGGAATTCAACACATCCAAAGCATACAAGTCGGTATTTACAACAAATGAACGTATGATATGAATGCAAATGCAAGGTACCTTTCACAAACTGATATACACATGTTTAACTTCTATGAACTGTGATCCATAGGGGATCCATGTTGTCCATATACCGCTCATAGCCAACCGAAATTCAACACATATATCTGACTAGAGCCCAAGACTCCTTTGGAGCCATATCAATCATTTTCATCATCTCAATGTTTCCAACCATCTCATAAGTATATCCTTACCTTTCCGATCTCATTGGACCCACAATATTTCCATACCACTCAACTTTTAATATCTTCAGAACCATGAGTGTATGAATGCAATAACAATATCAAGGCAAATAATCAGAATGCATGAGATGCAATCATGTATAAGATATGAATATCACATGCATCAGAAACTCAATAACACATAGTTCCATGTAATCAATCTTTCATATCAGAAGCAGTGTGATGAATAGACACAATAATCATCAACAATAGTGACAAGCCCACATAATGGCGACAAGCCCAAATAACAGCAGTCGGAATCAGCCTTATCACCCATCAACACAGTTCAACAGCGGTACCTACCTAAGCATTCATCACAACTGTGAAAGTGGGACCCCCAAACACGCCCAATATACCTCAATATTTATAACAACTACGTACTTCTATCAAAGTCTAAAAAAACAAACTATAGCCTACCTTATTGCCGAGTGGGTGCCACAAACTCCTAATCCACAACATCCTCCTGAACGAATGTTAGATGATCGTAACTCAAACAAGTGCATAGATTTCCTATGTTACCACATATACAATCAACACATAAGAACCATTTCCTTAGGGGAATCGCTACCGGCCTCGGACTCATACGTGTAAAAAATGAATTTTATTTAAGAAATTGTTCCCAATAGTCTCTATAATAACAAAATTTGAAAGCTTTAGTATTTTTTTTTATCTACCATGGCCTCTAGTTTAGTAAATCATTTGAAAGGGACTCTTCTTCATGAAACTCTTAATTTATTCAATCAATAAATAGTAATATAGTAGAGATTTCATCCTCCAAAATATAGTTCTTACTAAATATAACCTCATTATCATGTCACACATCAGTAGAGCTTTCATCTTGATAACTATTTCATAAGAATTAATGACATATTTAACAAAACCCTAGTTATGCTCCTACCCCATGAATAAATTAATGGCTTGAATATAAGAATAATAACTAACTACTTAATTATAAATAATGGGTTTAGAAGTTACCCAATAGTGCGAATTAGCTTCCGAGGTTGAGCAGTCTCAATTTCACTACAGGATTGGCGAATGAATGCTGGGCTGGGCCACCTCGAATGGCGTGAGCCGCATGCGGGGAGACCCGCACGTACGGTTTTTAGGGGGATCTGGTCGAAAAACCGGCCGGCGCCCACCCGACTAGAGGAATTAATTGAGTTCAAAACTTATCTTCAAGCTTTACCAGTGTAAGGGTAATAGTCCACTAAAAAAGATGTCCCCAGCCAGCTCTTAGCTCCCACAGCTCACTTGCCAAATGGGGGCTTTTAAAGGAAATCTGATAACTGTCATCGCCGCCTCTATGGACCATCCTCCACTAAAGCGGCCTACCTTAGCGAAAAGGATGTCTGCTAAAACAACCTCATTAAACCCTATGATAGTCGCATAAGCAAATGAGCGATCATTGGTGCGGCTTTACACTTGCGTAAAAGTATCGATGAAGCGGAACGTAGCCAATTTCATAATCATCATATCTGCGGACCAACCTTGAAGAGACAGCTCCGCAGGTGCGTCTAATAACTCGCCTAGTCCTAGAAGATACACTCTCACTGATTGACATTGATTCTATAATTTTCTCGCCGAAATTCTATCCAATTAGATTTTATGCATACCCCCAGAACTTGATATACATTCACATGACTTTTTGAACCATATTGTAACCATTTAGCACATAAATAAAATCAAGGACTTGCCTTATCAATAGTCACAGAAATGAAACGAGACTCACGGTGTGGTACTAAGATGTTTCGTCCATCCAAAACATTCCCGATGATAAATTTAGAGTTGATAATATATGTAAGTTGATCAAGAAAGAGCAGGAAGGCAAAACGACTGAGCGAGTTATTACACATGGTGCAGATTTTGATCCCTCTTCCAGCATTAGGCCTCATGGTTGATCTTGAGGCGATCCATTTTTAGATTCTAGGGTGAGCTACTAGTTGGATCTACATCCCTGGATTCCATTTATGATTATCATGTCTATTTATCTTTCAAGACATCTTTATATTTTGTACTTTTAAGACTTGTATTTCTAATTAGAAGCTCTTGTACAAATTAGTATTTCTGATGTATTTAAACATTTGTATTTTTCCTTGTCTAATTTATTGACAATTTGGCGATGGTTTGCCTATCTAAGCGACAGAGTATGTGTCATCATGATCCGTGAATTGAGTCATGACAAATTGGTATCGTAGTCCTAGGTTCATCGGTCTCATGAGTACAAGAGCAATGTCTAGTAGAAACTAGCGGATTTAGAATTAACGTAATCGGCTTTGGATAAGATCATTTTTACGAAAATGCTTAGAATTAGCTTAGAACAAGTACATATTTTGTTTTGACGAGAGAGAGTCATGATTTAGACTTGCGGTGTGTGAAAACATCTTTCCTATAGATTCATGGTACTAAATAAGACTTTGGAAGGTGTGGAAGAAAGATAAGTAGAATCATACTATTTTACATGTACATGTTTGGCAATGGGTTGTGGATTCAACTAAAAGATTGTGGTGATTATGATGGTATTTGTGAAATCAACCAAATTGTATTCAGAGGTGTGGTTATAATTAGAATTAGAAAATTAGAGCGTCACTCAGTTTAAATGTACGAGAATCAGTTGTGGAGGAAGTTTCAAGCATAGAAAGTGGAGACATAGATTATTGAGGTAAGTTGAAGAAACTTTTGATGGATAAAGTGGACAGGCGATGATATCGGTGTGATTCTTGCTTGTGGAGGTTTTCATGAGTAACCAAGGTTCCTTGGCTGCTCGACAACTTGGGTATTTTTCTTTACTGTTCGTGGACGAACGCTTGTTTAATTGGTAATTGATGTAATGACACATTTGGTCATTTTGAGCTTTTTCTATTTTTTCCAAAATGACCCTTCTTGTAGCTTCGTATTGATATTTATGACTTGCGGGGATGGGTGATACGATTTCTGGAGTATCGGGGGAGAAAACCAAGGTTTTAAGTTTCTTAAGTTTAAAGTTTAAAGGGGTTAACCAATAGATGACTTTTGGGTATATGTGTCCAGAATCAAATTCAGGTGGTTCCATTATGTCCGAAATGTGAGTTTTAACTTATTTAGGTGTTAGGAACAAATTCTGAGAGGTTCGGGTCCTCGGTAGAGATTTATGTCATTTTGAGAAAGCTAGGATGTTTTGTGGATAAACATGTCTTAACGATTCTGTATCGGTGTTTTGACGATTCGAAAAAGTTTGTAACATCGTTCATACTCATGTTACATATTTAGTTTGTGTCCGAGAGGTTTCCAATGAGTTTCGACGCGTTTGGAGAAAATTCAAAAGTGTTGAAACATGGTTTTTTTCTTACTTCAGCAGCGAATTTTTCTAAATATATAAAGAATTTGGAGATGATGTCTTGATGAAAGTTGTATCCCTTTGAATATAGTTTCATGCGGTTCAAACCATTCGTGATTTCAACATCTGTGCAAGGATTTATGACCATTTTACTAGAGACTGTTGTGTTTGTTTTTTACAGCAATTTTTGTTTTTTTTAAAGGGAAAAGTCATAGATTGCACCCTGAAGTATATCCGCAATCCCGATATCACACTCAAACTATTAAGGAGACATATTACACATTTGACAATCTTAAAAGTGAATTGCATACCACTCTGATACACATATAACCAGTTGCACAAGGCGGGATGTTTCACACTCTCGCACCACATTGGAAATTTTCTAAATTTTAATTTCTTTTCCTTTTCCTTTTATTTATTCATTTTATTTTCTTTTATTAATTATATTTATACTAATTAATCCCTAATTAACCATTAAAATATTTCAATAACACCACCACCCCATCTCACCAGAACCACCATATCTTTCACCGCTATCGCCATCAATTTCACCACCACCATTTCACCGGAAGTCCCGGCTCAAACCCGCCATTGCAGCTTCAATTCAAAGCTTAACGAGTTCATATCTATGACGCGTTTGTTGTGAATATCGATTTTGAAATTTTTTTATTGTTCGAGAGTTGAATATGAAATTCTTGTTTGTTGGTGATTTGTTAGTCAAAACTGATTTGGAATTAAAAACATAATGGATATAATGAAAAAATAAAGAAGAAGAAGAAGAAGAAGGGTTTAGGGGTGACAGTTGGGTGGCGTGAAGGTAGAGTAGAAGAGGGGGTGTGGTGGTGTACTTCATCCATCTAGGTGGATATTTTATTCTAGTTGATTTTCTTGTATTTTCTGCATTTTGTCCCGTATTAAAGAGTGGCTCAGATGCAGATTATCCTACAATAGAAGGGTTTGGGGGGTAGGGTGGCATGAAGGCGGATGAGACGGGGGACTGTGGTGGTGGTGAAATGAAGAAGAAGAAGGATTTGGAGCGTTGGGGCGGGGATGGCATGAAAGTGGAGGAGAAGAGGGGATAGGGGTGGTGTAGAGGTGGGGGAGAATAGGGGATAGTGAAATTAAAAAGAAGGTAAGGCGGATGAGAAGAGGGGTGTTGGTGGTGAAATGAAGAAGGAGTTGTAAAAGATCAGTTTTTCATGAAAATTTAAAAATTATTTTTACTTTAATGTTGACTTCACTCTCCTATTATTTAATCATAATTTTTTTGTGTCACATCTGTCACGACCCAAACCGGAGGGCCGCGATGGGCACCCGGACCCTACCCATCGGGCATCACAGATACACTCCACCCTTAATCATATTTTAACAAGGACTGAGCCGTGATAGATTATATAAAGTTCCAGCCCGAAAGCCCCAACTTACATATTTATATACCAAGGCCGACAATGCCATACATGACAACTAACCACAGGACCCCTATCTACAAGCCTCTAAAGAGAA
This sequence comes from Anisodus tanguticus, assembly GCA_034509755.1. Classification (NCBI taxonomy): domain Eukaryota; kingdom Viridiplantae; phylum Streptophyta; class Magnoliopsida; order Solanales; family Solanaceae; genus Anisodus; species Anisodus tanguticus. The sequence goes on along the minus strand of CM067540.1, from coordinate 41,628,015 downwards.
AAATATACCACGACCAGACCGCAACTCCGAAACGAATAGAGTGCTCCAAATACCAGCTAAACCAGCAACCTACTAGCGCGAATCGTCACTCTCTCAATATGAACCTGCAGGCATAAAACACAATGTCCCCAACAAAAGGGATGTCAGTACGACTGATGTACTGAGTATGTCATGCATAAGAAATAACATAGCAGAGATATATCATAGTCTGAAACAGAAACAACTGAATATCAATAAATGCCTCCGACGGCCCTAATACACATGCCTAAATGTTATGCACAATGCAGTATACATTTACATCAACCTCTTTGGGCATCTTCCTAACCATAACAGCCTCTGTGGGCATCATACCATATATTGGTAAACGAATGTATGCTTTATATATATATATATATATATATATATATATATATATATTAGTATTGCGGATCGTGCAACACGCCCCAATATATGTTAGTGTTGCGGATCGTGCAACCCGTCCCAATAAGCCACACATGCATCACATCATCACATCACATCACATCACATCATCACATCATATTGGCCTCTTAGGGCTCTTTTGTGATAGTCTGTACCAGCTGCAGGTGGTGTGCGTATATAACGCCTTTCCCTTTCCCCAAATCCCTTATATATATATAATATTTACCATATAGTAATGTGCATAGCACAAGTGGTCCAAGGTAATATATGAATACAATGCAAATGAGAATGCATGAATGACAATAACACATCCTGGCCCAATATCCTTGTACCTTTGGCTAACACTGTGAATATCAACATCTTTTCCGTATGCCTCAATAAGGACTTAGAAACATACTTAAACAGACTTTTAACATAAGAGTCAATAACTTGATCATTCTTAACTACTAAGAGTAGAGTGCTTTATGGAACAATACTCCAGTTATGTTTTGTACGTAGAATATGTCAAAAGGAAGAAAGAGCCTTGCATACCTTGTTGTCAAAATTATCTAAGTTCTGCGGGTCCTCGTAAGCTCTATGAATGATTATCTATACCATATGAACGATTTAAGTCATAATCAGACCAATACACCATTAATAGAGTCATTGAGACATTTTATCGAATATCTTATACGCGTAGAACCTATATTCCTTCTAAATCGAAACCTATGCATGTAGCGAAACACCCAGCCCTCTTAATCCTTCTTCTTACTGCTACAATATCCAAATCAGTACAACAATTTCACATGCAACCCCAATACCTTACAATTACGGCAGTCCCGACAACACTCAACCCAAACTTAGCATTTTCTTTTCGATAATCATTTTAGAGCTAATGGCAAGAATCATGTTCTGTAATTTGTAAAAACTTTAGGAACAAGAAAGATTACCTCTGTTAGACATAGCGACGAGAATCATCGAAAAACCTTTCGCCCAAATCAGTTTCCGACAAGCAGAAACATGATCCAAAAATCGATTCAAGTTACAACTTCTTAGACCCAAGATCTATACTTGGTTTCTGAGTCTCTAGGTTTGTTTAAGGACTCAATTCTACTGGAATTAAAGTTCAAAACGCTTTGAATTTCTCCCGCAGAAGCTTACGGGAATTCCTAATTTGGTCGAGAACTTCCAGCGAATATCAATTGAGACTCAGTCCTTCTAATTTTGAGGTGTATAATCTCTTCTTAGGAAAGGAGTTTTACAGAAATTGAAGGAGATAGAAGGTTTTGTAGAAGAAAAGATGGCATGTGTGGAGTTTGGTGAAGCTTTAATGCTGCCAGCGATCGTTTTCTTAAACTGAGTCACTGCAACGTTGTTTTATAAGACAACACGTAATATTCCACTGAATTTGGTCCTCCGCTTATAATTAATTAATTATACACGCAACTAAATTCTCGATCCCGATTCACTTAAATCCCAACGACTTATAAAATCCTCTTATACCTAATGTCATAATTCTTGTAATATGACACTAGTCTATAACCTCTTTGGGGATATAAAATTATTATTATTATTACTCCCCGTCGTTGCACTTGTTAGATCCAAAAATTATTTCGGGATCACATCCGTCTATTTACTAATTTTCTTATTAGTATATGTAAGTACAACATAAATTTCCCGGGGTCCGGGTTTACTGGCCTACGTTGTGTGTTCAGTTCAGACCATTACCCAAAAATACGGGGTGTTACAACATCAGTTCATCGAGTGGTATTAAATTTACTTTTAAGATTGTTAGGGGTGTAATATGTCATTTTAATAGTTTGAGTGTGATATCGAGATTTCGGATATAGTTTAGTGGTCAATTTATGTCTTTTCCCTTTAAAAAATATCGGTTATGCCCTATTTTCGTCAATATATTTCAGACTTTCTTTAAAACTTCAAAACACCATATCTCTCTCATTTTAATGACAATTTGGGTGATTAAAAAGGCTATCTTAGGTGGAATCTGATCATGTAAGGCTTATCAAAGGTATATTTCGTGATCATCTAGCATCTGATTTGGGCGGGACAGTTGTTGCATTTTTTTTACTTTATTTCGGAATTTTGTTACTTTTTTCTCACAAGTTCGGGATTTCTGATTGAGTTGATTTCAAAAGATTTTTTCTCATATTTGCTTGGAGTAAGAATCTAAATCTTATTTCATGATACTCTATTGATTCTTACATTATTTATGGTCGATTTTATGGTTGGGTGTTGAAAATTGGGTGCTTTGACCCTAGGTTGAATTTTTGGAAAAATAAGAAATTGAAGGTCAAGTTGGAGACTTTTTTACTGTGTTTTCTGGATTTAAGTCCCTATAGTTAAGGGCAAACAATTTTGAAAGGAAAATTCTGATTTGATCACCATAGTTCAGGTCACTTTTTGGGTTTTAACGCCCTAAGTTAACATTATGTATTTATTAAAATTGTAAGTTGAATTAAAGTCAGTTTTGGATCATTTTCTGGATATAGACTCTATACACTATGAGTAAATTGATTTTGGGGCAAAATTACAGTTTTTCCCTTTAGAGCTCAAATTGCCTTTTTGGGTGACTTTTTGAGTCAGAAATTATAATATAGCAATATGGATGTCTACGGACTCGCATGCTAATGTAAATAACATTTTGATAGATTTGGATCGTTATGAGGTGCTCTAGAAGGGGAAGTCCTTGTTGTGAATTCGTGACGTGTGCTTGGAACCGAGGTAGGTTATGATTTACTCTCAAGACTCCATTTAGAGAGCATATATATCGTATAAATACTGAAGTGGTTGAAGGCGTGAAAGGGGGTCCCACACTTGTGACTGAGATGAGTATTTGTGTACGTATTAGTATAATTATAAGGGTGTTGTACCGTGATAAATTATTAAATGATTGGTGTTTGATATGCGAAAATTGTCTTGAGCCGAGGGTCTCGCGAAAATAGTCGCTCTACCTACCAAAGTAGAGGTAAGGTTTGTGTACATTCTACCCTCCCCAGACCCTACGTTGTGGGATTTCACTGGGTATGTTGTATTTGTTGTTATTTGATACGTGAATATTATCATGATATATAAGTGCACCTGTAAATATTTAATTTCTATGTGCTATGTGCATCACTTCTCATATGATCATTATCGTATTGTCTTGCTAAATGGGACCTGCATGCATTATTGGAACAATATTGCCTATATACTGCTTTGTATGTGATATTATGCATGTTGTGTTCATTCATACTTATATGCTTGTTGGAATGAGTCTCGAAAAGAGATACGAGATGGTCTTTAAGGCTTAGAAAAAAGTAAGAGTGTTGTTCACATAGTCCAAAGATATATAGGATCAGGTTGCACATCGTAACAAATATATGAGATCGATATGCATGCCACAATAGATATCTAGGATCATGTTGTGCGCAACAATATATATACGAGATCGAACTGCACGCCGCAATAGGTATATAGGCCTCGCGAGTCCCCTATGGGTCATGACTAGACAAAATGACCGCTAGCATGTATGTACCGGAATTTTGTATTGATAAGTGCATTGCATTCATTCTTTCTTATACTCTTTCCTATGTGGAATATAAGTCTATATGTTGTTAAATACATGAAACATAATTTCCCCTCTTATATCATCTGTTCTAGTTGAATATGTGTTGTGTGTTCAGTCTTTATATGTGATATGCGTGTCTTCTTCGTTGTCGGCCTATGATGCCAATGGAGTACTATTGGTTGTACTCATAATACACTTGATGCACTTTGTGTAGTTACGAACCCTTGTTCCAGGTCTAGGCATCATGGCTGATTGCGAGGCGTACTATCCGAGACTTCAAGGTGAGTTGTTTGGCTGATATGCATCCCTTGGATCTCTTCCTTTATTTTTCTTCTGCATTTTGTTCCTACAGACAGTTCATTTAAGTCCGAAGGGACTTGTATGTTTAGTGCTCTTGTACGATTGACACCAGGTTTTGAGAATTGATTGTTATGACTTTTTTGCATTTCTATATTATTGACTTATAAGAAATCCTGTTTTTAATCTATTTTCACACTTAATGGTTAAATGAATTTTAAAACTTGGGGATGGTTTGCCTACTGGGGATAGTGTAGGTGACATCATGATCCAATTTTGGGTCGTGACAAGTTTTCACAAGCCTTCAGAAAGCCCGACCCATTAGGAAGCCCAATTATCTAGCATTAAAATAAAACCCTAGTAGAAACTCCATTAAGTTTTTATATCGCTCATTGGTAAGGAATACTAGTGATTGTACTCATACTACATTTGATGCACTTTGTGCAGTTACAAACCCTTGTTCCATCTCCAGGCCTCGTGGTTGATTCTGAGATGCACTATATGAGGACTCAAGGTGAGTTGCTTGGCTGATCCGCATCCCCTTGATCTCTTTCTTTATTTTTCTTTTGCATTTTGTTCCTACATACTATTCATTTCAGTCCTATGGGACTTGTACTTAGTATTTAGTGCTCTTGTACGATTGACACCTGGTTTTGGGGATGAATTGTTGTTATGACTTTTTCTGCATTTCTATATTATCGAGACTTAATAGATATCATGTTTTTAATATGTTTCCTTACTTAAAGTTTAAATGAATTTCTAAACTTGGGAATTGTTAGCCTACCGGGGGATAGTGTAGGTGCCATCATGCTTCGTGATTTGGGGTCGTGACATGTTGTCACTGACCTTCATGAAGCCTGGGATATGGGGTGATGTTGTGTTGCCTTGAAAATTGATAATGGCGTAGTTCATGTGCTGCCGACTGAAAGAATTGTGCCTCACCGAAATGGTGATATTGTCAATCGCATTCGTCAACTATTGGCTAGTTACTGGGTGATCTCTATTGCCCATATGTATGGGGAGACTAATTCGATAGCTGATAACTTATCCAATTTGGCGTTTAGTCAAAAGTCTCACTTTGAATGACATTCACACGTGCCTACTAGCATTTCTTCGCGTGTTGCAGGAGATGTTGTTGGGGTATTTTTCCTTCAATTCATTTCGAACTAGTTTCTTGTTGTTTTAGTTCATTTCCAAAAAATAAAAAGGGACAATTTATGTAAGTAAAGCGGACACGATCTTCTTCGTACTTAGAACCCCACATCATTTTTTGGGCCAGAAAGAGTTAGTTTTAGGGTCCAATTAATTGCACGGTATCCCTTTAAATGGATTGGTCTTTAATATTTGCCCTTTAAAATTAAACGTATGCCTATAAGGGCATCAATCACTAAACTGGGTTACTGAACTCTTATCGAAATCGGTTTCGACACTCATGACAGAAATTCTTTACATAACTTGTGGATATTATGATACGTAACTTATGCTCCTATAGGCATAAAATCAATTTTAAAAGGCAAATATTAAAGACCAACCCATTTGAAGAGAAAAATTAAAGACCAGCCAAAACTTTTTTTTGCGTGGATTTGCCTTCAAAGGCACTGGTCTTTAATTTTTTTCCTATCAAATTTAGAATCTTTTATTTTTGCCCTTCGCTCAAAAAATATTCCAAGGTTCTGGGTTCGAATCCCTGCTCAATCAAAAAAAAAATAAATTCACAAGGTTGAGTTTGGATTCGCAAGATAGAGTTTGTCTTATGCCTGAAGACAAACTCTGATTGCCTTAAGATAGAGTTTGCTACTTTAAGACAAACTTTGTCGGATAAGGCATAGTAAGGTAGAGTTTGAAACTTTGCATGTAGAGTTCGAAATTTTGCATTCAAGCATAGTTTGCGGGTTTGTAGGCAAACTCCAAACTATATCTTGCAATTTTTTTATTTTTTATTTTTGTCTGAGCGGAGATTCGAATTCGGAATCCAGAAATTTTAGGCGAACCGCAAAAACTTAAGATTTTCTCAATTTGAGTGGCAAAATTAAGGACCATCCCAAAATAAGGGAATTCCTACGAATTGCCCCATTTTGGATGGGCCAAAAGTGCAAATGACCCTTTAGGAAGCCCAATTATATAACATTCAAATAAAACCCTAGTAGAAACTCCATTAGGTTTTTATATTGCCCATATCCCTCTTCTCATTTCTGCCTTATACTCCTCCGTTCTCGTCCCACCTTTCATCCTTCTCCGATCCATGGTACGCTTCAATATTATTAATTATACTTCACATTTTTTTTTCAATTTTCTGAAATATTGGTATTATTTTTCTGTAGGCTCCAAAGAAGGCACAAGCTCCACCTCCATCTTCCAAGCCAGCAAAGTCTGGTGGTGGAAAGCAAAAGAAGAAGGTCATCTCTTTTTATTTTTTGTTTTTGTTTTGATTATTTGATGAATATTGTAGATTTATTTGTATATGAATTGCAGAAGTGGAGCAAGGGAAAGCAAAAGGAAAAGGTGAACAACATGGTATTGTTCGACAAGGGTACTTATGATAAGCTCCTGTCCGAAGCTCCTAAGTACAAGCTTATCACCCCTTCTGTCCTATCCGACCGTCTCAGGGTATTCACGTCCTCTCTAATTTTCAATTTTCCTAATTGACTTGATGGTTCTTTTTTTTTTTATATATATATTTGGCACATTGTCTATTATACAATAGATCTATTATCGTATATATATTTATTGTAAAGTTAATATCTGCTCCGCACTATGTTTATAGTCAAGTAGATTTTAGGTTTGTGATATGGAGTATCACATCAACCACTAATGTTTTATGCTCATCGTGCTAACTTAGTTCAAGTATGTTATATTTCTTAATTATTCGTCTGTGTGTATAGGTAAATAGTAGCCAGATGTCTCGGTGCTATGTTTGTCCTTGAGCATTGTGATCTCGATTTGGACCTTAATAGTAATGTGGAATGATTTTCTTTAGAGATGTATATAGCCTTTATTGCTTTAATAATGATTCAATTATAGTTGACAATATTGATGTTATGGCAGTGTGTGAACTAGTAGAGTCGTTAACATAATTTACCATTTCCTAATGGACAGCTAATCCTAAGTTGTCCTTGGATCATCGGAGAGTTTTAGAAATTGGTAACTCAAATGTTATTTTTTATGCTCCTCCCTGACAGATTAACATATCAATTTTGATATTTGGGTTTTGTCATTGCTTTGATGTTTGTTGGTTAACTTCCATTGCCTGGCTTCTAGAGTTTCAAATAGTATCACCTGTCTTGATTGAAAAACAAAATGATTATTGCTCCTTTCTTTTCATAACCTCCTATAGAATAGAATGTGATCTTATCCATTTGTAGATGGAGCTTTGGTTACAGCTTCTAGAGGGAAGTTGCGAATCTAATGGAGCGTTTTCCTTGTGTTGGTTTCCAAGCTTGTATGATTTGTTTATGTTAGAACATGTGGTGCAAATAGGATAACCGTCAAAGCATATGCCACATAGAATGATTATCTAATGTTTAATGGTATCTTCTTGTTGTTGAGGGTAGTTTGTTGCATTATGCTTACGATCTTGCATATCATCATACTTATTTTTTATGATAAAATTGTTTGTCTTTGTTAATGTTTTTAGTACTTGGTTGACATTGGCAGCAACATTTGATTGAGCACATTTGTTTGTATGCTGATATGCTATTGTAATTTTGCTAATTTATTCATTTTTATTGAATGTACAGATTAGTGGATCACTTGCTAGGAAGGCAATAGAAGATTTGATGGCTAGAGGTGCGATCAGGATGGTGTCCGCTCATGCTAGTCAGCAGATTTACACCAGGGCTACCAACACTTGATGTGCGTTTAAATTCATTTGCTTTATAGAGCTCTTGCAGGGCCTACTTGTTTTAGACATTCTCTAAGCTTAATTTTGGAAAATATCATAACAGTATGTGCTACGGCTATTTTGAGCAATAGTTTTGATCACAGTTACTATTTTGACCATGCTTTCTGTGTTAGCTCTTTATTTGGAGTTAATCTCTACCACCCCACCCCCCTGAGGATTGTGAGTGAGTGATGAAATGGTTTACCGGAAACTTTTCATCGAACTGGTTGCTGTTTAGTTGATTTGAGCGTCAGCACTGGGGAAGTTCTTTAGCAAGGGGCATAGAGCTTTGTGCTATTATCTCATCAAATAGTGCAGCATCTGTGCCAGAAGGGGGTGATATGTTGACCCCCTTTATTTTCGAAATATGATAGAAGTGAACTTATATTACTGTGGACTTTACCACGTTGTCACAATAAGTTACCGACAACCCCCTGAAGATGATATAAAATAATGGCCTTTTCAGAAACAAGGGAAGTTCTCTATAGATTGTAGTCGAACAAAATGGAATGTTATTCTACATCTGGAATGAGAGATGATAAAGAAATTCGGGTGGCAGTAAAGAGATAATTTGCTTCTCAGTTTGATTTCAGATTGGAAACAATTGGTTGATTCTTTTGGGAAAAGATTTGTTTATGAATAGTGCAAAATGGTTTACTTTTGCACTATCAGAAAATTATTAGCACCACAAAACGTCTGATTTTAATCAAAAGAGGGCATACATGATTGTTCTACACAGTTTGACGGTATATTTGGACCTTTTCCCAAGAAAAAAGAAATAAAAACACATTAATGTGAAACTATCTTTCTCCTTCATTAATAACTTTACCAGACTAAAAAATTGCCAAATGTATTAGATTTTCAGACAACATTAAAGAAGAAGAAATATCCAGCTGGGTTTCGAGAGTAGGAAATGGAGGCTTTGTTGCAATTTTCTGGAGTCTTTTGAGAAAAACTTACAAACATCTGGAGTCTTCTAATTTTTTCAATTAAATAATTTAAATTTGTGAAAAAGGAAATAAATAATAAGAACTAGAAGTTGGAAGAGGATAGGGGATAAGTCGGAGTGTAATGCATTTTTGGAGGACCTTAAAGTGCTCCTTCTTCAGTACTATTTCACTAATGCCACTTCCCGTGATGGCAAGCATTTCCATGTGAGACTATCGATGACTATTATTAGGGAGAGCGATAAATTAAGACTATTAATTTGATGATCATGCAATTAATTTTACGGTATATATATAGAGAGAACAACTAACCAAAATAAAATTATTATATGATGAATAAATGAGAATAATCAAAGGTGCTAGTAGTGCAGATGTGCTTACTAGGGCAAATGCGATTGTGTAAGTAAGAAAAAAGTGGAAATGAAAGCACTATGATAAGGCCAAGGACTGTTTCACTATAAATTTCAACATGTCCCTTAGTTAGACTTGTGGCTCTGTAGTAAAAATTTGTTTCGCTAGATGTTTACACTCACCTAATAAATAATTATAATTAATTAAACATCAAAAGTTGTGGTATGATGTACCCGCCAAAACTCCACAAGGATTGTAAACTCCATAGGCCACACTTACCCATATATAGACCACTTTGTTACTATTGTTCTCTCTTCAAAACATTAATCTTCTATCTTAAGAACACAAACACTGAAACTCTTTCTCTATTATCAACAATGGAGTTTGTTAAAGTTCGCCTCCTCCATGTTTTTGAGAATGCGAAAACTTGTTTCTGACATGGTTACCTTGCTTTGGGAGGTTTTAGTGCTCAAGTTTACTTCCACTTGAAGAAGGTCATGGGTGTCTAAAGCATCTGCTTTAGGCCCCTAAAAGTCAAATGACCCAAGAACTTTGCTATTATTAGATACCTAGTTAATGGTACATGTTTATAGTTTATATCCATGTATTCAAAAAGTTAGTACCACATGTCTTACTATATAATATGGGAAAGATTATGTTAAGTTAATAAAATGTTAGTTATTTATTGCAATACAATACCTTGGTTCTTGTTGTTAAAAAAATTATTGGTAGCTATGAAGATTTAAGTAATTTTATTCAAAGTTATAAAATATTAGACAAAATTCAATTGTCATTTGACAAAAAGATTAAAATTTTGAAAAGGAAATTACTATATTCATAATGACAAACAACATATCCAGTGAAATCCCATAAATGGGGTCTGGAGAGGGTAGACTGTACGCATAACTTACCTCTACCTTGGGAGGTAGAGAGGTTGTTTCCGGAAGACCCTCGGCATAAGGACAATCAATTCAAAGCAGTACGAAAAAAGAATAAACGAAAACGAATAATCCATGACAACATATTATAAAAGCATGATAGAGAAGTAACGACCACAAAAAGAAGCAATAACGACCACAAAGTAATGCGATAGTCAAAGAACATGAAACAATAAATAATAGCATAAATCAAAGGATAAGAAATCACTAGAGTAATACTACGACTACTAGTATGAAAGGATAAGTGGGACAATGCACAACTACCTACTAACCTTCTATTCTGATTCGTGTCCTCCATAACCTCTCATCTAAGGTCATGTCCTCAGTAAGTTGGAACTACGTCATGTCCTTTCTAATCACCTCTCCCCAATACTTCTTTGGTCTACCTCTACCTTTTCTAAATCCGTCCATAGTCAACCTCTCACACCTCCTCACCGGGGCATCTATACATCTCCTCTTCACATGCCCAAACCACCTCAGTCTCGCTTCTCGTATCTTGTCCTCCGCCGAGGCCACCCCCATTGTGTCCCGAATATCGTCATTTCTAATTCTATCTCTCCTAGTATATCCACACATCCATCACAACATGCTCATTTCCGCTACTTTCATCTTCTGAATGTGAGAGTTTTTGACTGGCTAACACTCCATCTCATACAACATAGTTGGTTTAACTACCACTTTGTAGAACTTGCCTTTATATTTTTGTGGTACCTTCTTGTCACATATAACTCCTGATGCGAGCCTCCACTTCATCCACCATGCACCTATGCGAAATGTTTTAAATATTAATTGTAATTTTTTGATACATATAGTAATTTTTCTAGTGGTTATAAGAAGAATTTTCTGAATTTTCATATAGTAATTTTCTGAATCACTTATTCTTATTTATCCATTGGAAAGAATGTTGAATGAATTAATCCTTAAAAGGATAAAATTATAGTTTTACTTAAAAAAAAAAGTCAAAAGAGTGAAAATCGAAAAAAATACATAAATCTTATTAAAAAAATTTATGATATCTTATTAAATTTTGACTTTAGGTCATTGATTTTACAGAGCCATCCCTAATGAAGGTCATTCAAATCTGTTAAATATTGAATTCTCTTAATTCCGCTTTTTGGTCAATGAGATGTTTGTAGTATTCATATTCGAGTACCAAAGTTTTAACTCGAACAATGTGTTTTAGGTAGGAAGGTAAACCTAAGATTAATTATTAAAAGATCTAAAAGAAGATATAATCAACGCTGGAAAAAATGAGTTTGAACTTTCCTGTTGAGGTCCAGTGCTTCTGCTTTGTGAAACTTAGATTTGATCTTATTTTTATCTATGTCAATGCATATATTGTTAATTGTGCAAAGATGTTGAATATAATCATCATGTTGATTTATGGATTTCTGCTATCACTTTGTGTAACAATTTTGATTCAGGGTGTATTATATGATGCCACTATGCCAGTTAAACGCTACTACAATATATATATACCTACGTAACGCGGCCATTCTAGCAAAATTCATCCTTGATTTTAGTACAAAATAGACTATTACCATTAACAGAACCTGAGATTGCTTCTCTACTGGCGGAGGCGAAGATACCAACTGGGATTGGAGAGAATACAAAAAATAAGGTAAAAATAGACATTGAATATAAGACGGACTATATCAGGAGATTGAAAAAACAAAATTCTGAGAAAATGATTGTGGTTTTCCTAGTACAGGAGCTGTATTATGTAGCGATTGTGGGTATAAAGATGGACTGGCCAAAATGTTGAAGATCACATCTTGTTGCAAGTTCTCTTAATTATACATTTTCCTTATTAATTTTTATATTACAGTTTAGTCCCTTTTTAATTACTAGTTACTACTCGATCCCTAAATGTGGATATTGTCTCCAGCTGCCACATGTCCAGTTTATTAGTGTAGGATTCCCTTTAAATACACCATGTATTCTCTTTTGAAGGATATGTTGAATGAAACCGCCACAATTGGTATCAGAGCATTAGTTCCTCGGCCAACATCCGATAATGACGAGCGGCACCAGAGTGATCGAAGCTCAGTTTTAGACTTCTATGCCGGAAACAATGGCGCACTAGTCAGAGACGGCAATGGTATCTCCTTCATGGAACTTTCATGATCAATATTCTCTCTATTTACCAAACTCCTATGAATTTCAAATGGTTAGACCACTAGTCATGGAACTTTCATGACCAATAGTCAGAGGCGTGGAAAGTCTTTTTTTATTTGAAATGTGAGGGAATGCTGCATACTGCATAACCCTATCTGAGAAACACTTCATGCGCAGGTAAGCCAATTGAAATCTAGACCAGAGCCAGCATTCCTTAATTATATGAACAAATACTACTTTTACACTAGTGACTAAAAATGTTTAGAATCAAAATACAACAACAATAACAACATACCCAGTGAAGTCCCACAACGTGGGGTCTGGGGAATATAGAGTGTACGCAGACCTTACCTACCTAAGTAGAGGTTGTTTCCGAAAGATCCTCGGCTCAAGACAAAGCATAAGCACAAGCAAAGCAAGAGAAACGGTCAGACCCGGACAAGAAATTTAAAGCAGTATGAAAATGAGAGTAACAAAAGTGAAAAAACCATGATAAAGCATTCTGAAAAAAGAAGCAGTAACTAACACATGTAAATAAGATAAACAAAGTACATGAAAGAACATACAACAACAGAAATCAAAGGACGGGGGACTATAAAACAATATTGTGCCTACTAGTATGATAGGCCAAGCATGGATACAATAATAACACTACAACTACCAGTATGTAAGCGTAAGTAGGACTAAGATCAACTACCTACTACACTTCTACCCTAATCTGTGTACTCCACAACTCATTTATTAAGGTCATGTCCTCAGTAAGTTGCGCATGCACCATATCCCGTCTAATCACCTCTCCCCAATACTTCTTCGGGCTACCTCTACCCCCATGAACCAGTCCATAGCTAACCTCTCACACCTCTGCACTGGGGCATTTGTGTCTCTTCTCTGCACATGCCCGAACCATCTCAATCTCGCTTCCCGCATCTTGTCCTCCACCGAGGCCACTCCCACTATGTCCCGGATATCATAATTTCTAATAGTATCCCTCCTTTATGCCCACACATCCATCTTAGTATCCTCATTTACGCAACTTTCATCTTTTGGATGTGCAAAGCCTTGACTGGCCAACACTCTGCCCCATACAACATAGTCGGTCTAACCACCACCCTATAGAACTTGTCTTTAAATTTTGGTGGCACCTTCTTATTGCACAAAACTCCATATGCGAGCCTCCATTTCATCCACCCTGCACCAATACGATGTGTGACATCGTCATCAATCTCTCAATTCCCTTGGATAATAGACCCGAGATACTTGAAACTTTCTTTCTTTGGAATGACCTGAGTACCAAGCCTCACCTCCACGTCTGTCTCATGGTCGCTCCCATTATTGAAATTACACTTCAAGTATTCTGTTTTGGTCCTACTCAGTCTGAACCCTTTACACTCCAGAGTTTTGTCTCCAAATCTCCAGTTTAGCGTTCACCCCACTACGAGTTTCATCAACCAGAACTATGTCCTCTGTGAATAACATACACCATGACACCTCCCCTTGAATTTTTTGCATCAGTCCATCCATAACCAAGGCAAATAAGAAAGGGTTAAGAGCTAGTGCAGCCCCATCATCACTGGAAAGTGCTCCGAGTCTCCTCCAGCTATCCGTACCCTGATCTTGGCTCTATCATACATATTCTTGATCGCCCTAGTGTATGCCACATGTACACCTCTAACCTTCAAACATCTCCATAGAACCTCTCTAGGAACTTTGTCGTATGCCTTCTCGAGGTCGATGAAAATCATATGTAAGTCTCTCATCCTCTCTTTATACTGCTCCACCAACCTCCTAATGAGATGAATGACTTCTGTAGTCGAATGCCCGGCATGAATCCAAACTGGTTCTCAGAAATAGACACGCCTCTTATCACCCTCATCTCCACGACCATTTCCCAAACTTTCATAGTGTGCCTTAGCAGCTTGATACCCCTATAGTTGTTGCAACTCTGGATGTCACCTTTGTTCTTGTAAAAAAAATCATTGTACTCCACCTCCATTCTTCGGGTATTCTTGCCGTCTTAAAAATGACATTAAACAACTCAGTCAGCTAATCCAAACCTGCCCTGTCTGCGCTCTTCCAAAATTCAACTGGGATCTCATCAAGCCCGGTCGCTCGTCCCATGTGCATCCTATGGACATCACCCTTAACCTCCTCAACCTTAATACTTCTACAATATCCAAAATTCCAGTAACTTTCGGATTGCTCCAGATCTCCTAGCACAATGTCTTTATCTCCTTATTCATTCAAGAGTATGGAAGTAAGACTGCCACCTCCATCTAATACGCGCGTCCTCCACCAACACTTTGTTGTCCTCATCCTTGATGCACCTCACGTGATCCAAGTCACGAGAGCTCTCCCTCACCTTGGCTAAACTTTTTATCCCCGTCTTTTTCCTCTAATTCCACATACACGCATTTAAAAGCCGTTGTTTTCGCCACCATAACCGCTAGCTTTGTCTCCTTCGTCGTCATATTATATAATTTCCTATTCGTCCACTTCTCCACATCATCCCTGCTTCTTACCAATTTCATATACGCCACTTTCTTTGCTTCCACCTTCTCTTGAACTTTACCATTCCACCACTATTCCCCTCGATGCCCACCACGGCTACCTCGCGAGACCCCCAGCACTTCTCTAGCTACCTTCCGAATGCAACTGGCCGTTCTGTCCCACATACCGGTCGCATCCCCACTACTCCCCCAAGCCCCTCTGGCCATCAACCTCTCCCCCATCTCCTTTGCACTAGCCATGGTCAAACTCCCCCATTTGATTCTTAGCCTGTCATCTACAACCCTCCTCTTCTTCTCCATCTTGATCTCCAAATCCATCACCAAAAGCTTATGTCGGATTGTAAGATACTCACTCGGAATAACCTTGCAGTCTTTACAAAGACCGTTGTCAACCTTTCTAAGGAGCAAAAAGTCTATCTGAGTCTTAGCCATCGAACTATGAAAAGTCATCAAGTGCTCCTCCTTCCTCACGAACCTCGAATTGGTTATCACCATCCCAAAAGCTCTAGAGAACTCCAAAAGTGAGACGCCTCCCCCATTCATGTTCCTGAGGCTAAACCTCCATGCACATCATCATAACCCCCGGAAGTGACCCGATATGTCCATTGAAATCCCCTCATACAAATAACATCTCAGTGGGTGGTATACCTCACATACCTCATCCAAATCCTCCCAAAATCGCCTCTTCTCCTCCTCGTCTAAGTCCGCCTGCGGCGCGTAAGCACTAATAATGTTCATAGTGAACCTTTCAACTATCAACTTAATCGTCATCATCCTGTCATTGACCCTCCTAACCTCTACCACCTGATTCCTTAGCTCACTATCTACCAAAATGCCTACCTCATTCCTATACCTCGACCTACCCGAGAACCATAACTTATACCCGTCCACATCCTTAGCCTTAGGTCTTACCCATTTGGTCTCTTGGAAACATGCTAAATTAATCCCCCTCTTTTTAAGAAAATTAATTAGCTCTATGAACTTCCATGTTAACGTCCCAATGTTCCAAGACCCTATCCTCAGCCTAGAATCTCTCTTACCCCACTTATCCCCCCCTAACCTTCGCCCATGTCCCCGACCGAGAACATGACCCTAGTCTACCATCGTTTACCAACACCACTAAAACAAATAAAAACTAATCAATAATTTACACTAAAATAGGCAGAAATCAGTACTATAGCACAAGTCGGCAAGAATGTAGTTAGCAAGTCTAACTACTACGACAAGAATGATAGAACTATAGGATAAAATGTAGAATTCAAGATTCAGCAAACAGAGAAAAAAGAAAAAAAACTAGCTACAAGGATGACAAATAAATAATCAGTAGGGGCGACTGGAGGTACCAACTCCGGTTGGATAGAACTTGTTCTCTGCCGGAAAAATATTGTTCACTACCGTTCGTCGACACTGTTCACCGTCAGAGTTGTTGTTCACGCTGGTGTCGGAGTAGCTTACCTGGCCGCCTATCTGAGTGGCAGAAGAAGAAAAAGAATAGAGAAAAAGAGAAGAATAGAAGAAGAGGAGGAAAAGAGAAGAAGTAGAAAAGAGAAATGCCGAAAAAAGTCACCGGCGTAGTAATCCGGCGGCGTTACCTGGTTGCTGGTCGGAGTGGGTTACCTGGTCGCATGGATGGTTATTGTCGGAGAAAGGGGGTAGGGATCTGACTTGTTACCGTTCGGGAGAGAGAGGGGAGATGAGAGAGGAGAGAGAGACCGAGAGAATCAAGTTAATGAATCCAAATATCTTAAATTTTGAGAGAAAATTACAAAAAATCCAAATGTTGACAAGAAAGAAATATTTGAGTTTTGAGTTTAGACCACCTGCATGGTTTCAAGAATTAATATTCCAGGTTTCTTCAAGCTGTTGGCCATGTTGCACTCACCAAAAAGCCCAAGCTATAAGCAAGTAGAGAGAATACAACATGATAATGAAAAATGATGCATAACATGAAAAGGGTAAGAACAAATACAAACAACTATATTCTGCGATCATCAAAGAAAGCATACAAATGACATTCAAACATGGGATGAAAAATGAGAAGAGAAATTTTAATCTAGTAAAACAGATATTGCTCATTATTGGTTAATTTTCAATCTAAGAAAAACTTGCTACAAGCTGAAGAGAGGAGCAGGCAGTAACTCAGTGTCTTCAACAAAGTAAAGCTAGCATGGTTCAACTGTCCAATGAACTGAATCTCAGCCACTATGACGAACATTGTACAGTGACCTCATCGCCTACAAGCCAAATAGTAAATACCAAACTGCATTAGCACGTAACTACCGCAGCATCTAGATCCCTCACACGCACTGATGAAAGCAGTCAGATGAATGATCTGTTCAAGAAACAAGGTGTCTAGCATTCTCATCATACTGGTTATATAGAAAGATAATTCCATCTAAGCAAACACAAGAAGCCAAATCTAAAACAAGCAAGGTACTTACTAGCACCAACATATCGACACTAAGCTCCAAAATGCAATTGATTGCATGATCACTTATTAAGCCAGAGCACTGTTCTAGGAGGCCATCAGCAATGTCTGGAGGACTAACCTGAAGCACAGTAACTGTTGCTACTTCGTGTTTCAGAAACTACTGTTTTCCAAACTACATAGGGCCCTCTTTTTTGGAACTCACAAGGTTGAAAACCAGTTATTGCTTTTCCCATGAGAGCCATGGAAGCAATGCTTGGGGAGTGCTTCTTTTGGAAATCACCAAGTTCCAACTTTGAGCGTTGAGGCTCACAAATCACCACCGACTGAGGCTTTTTTTTTGCAGTGGCAGATCTATTATGAAGCCACCTTTGAACCCAAGATAGTGAAGTCAATAACCTTGTTCATCAGAGTTCCTTGCTAAGACTGGAGTTCTATCGTGAGCAATCAATTCTTCACCATGAAGTTTACCAACTATGAGTTCTGAGCCTGTTATGGTAACTCTAGAAATTTTGCTACGGGACTTATTTGCTTTCTCATGAGATGACTTCCCTGAAAGGTTAGAGCTCTTTGTTCCAACAGAAAAGGATCTCGAAGCACTCAATTTGAGGCGCTTGATCCATCTGCTAGCAGGATCCTCTTCGAGCAGTGTCACAGGGCAAAAATCAGCTTCCAATGGACTTGGCTGCTCGTTAAGGTCAAGGAACAATCTCAAATTCAAACTTTGAGTTCTGGAAGAAGTTGGTTCCAACTTATCAGTCAGAGCTGGAAGCTCCAAGTTTATGTCAGGTAATTTTGAATTAAGGCTTTTATGTCCAACTTCTTTCTCAGGACAGTCAAGTGCTTGAAGAGTAGGTATATTTAGGTCCATTTCACTCACCTGCAAGATACCAAAATTACCAGATTGTCAAAATTGAGTTGCACTTATTATTGCTTGAGAATCGTAAACCTTTAAACTTGCATTAGGAATCTAAACTGAAAGAGTCAAACGGGAAAGTAATTGTACCATTTCCAAGAGTACTGCTCTGCAGAAACTATTGGAATTACACAAAGAAGATCACAGGTAATATGAAGCTTTTAGAAGATCATAGATAATATGCCAGTTTTTTCACATTGCAGAAGGAAAAAACACCAGTGAGAGCACCGCAGTTTGCTGAATATTATATGTTTTATCTTATGGGGAAGAATACCTTCTTTAATGGATAAGAATTTATACCTGCGAAAGGCAGTAGAAAAGGCACATTTATTATACAAGTAAAAGTCTGTATAGCTGCTATATCTTCCAGACTAAAGCTTAGAAAGATCTTTCATATTTTCCTTGATAGCTTATAGACTTACCCATGAACGTAACAAATTCTAAAGAAGATTTTTGCACCACTTTATGTTAGTTAAGTGCTTTAGTCAAGACCTTTTTAGGCATTGTTCAGAACAATACATACCACAAAGCTGGTTCTTTTCCTGAAACACATCAATTTCCATGGTATCAGTTTCAGTTGAATATTCATTCTTTAACATCACTGATTACTTAGGGTGTGTTTGGTATGAAGGAAATTGTTTTCTTGGAAACTAAGTGGTTTTCTTACTTTCTTGCATTGTTAAGTAAGCAAAAGAATATTGTCCCAAGAGCATTTATATGTAAACTAGGAAAACACTATGGGGGTAGGGTGGTCAATGGTGGGTGTTGGGGGTGGGGAGAGGAGACAATGAGCTTGAAATGTTATTTATGGAACTTGTTTTCCCTACTCCCACTAGGAAAGTCATGTTTTTAATTTTTAAGGAACTTGTTTTCCTAGAGAAAATGTTTTCCAGAACATTTTGACCAACCAAACATGAGAAAATTGGAAACAGTTTCAGAAGATATTTCCTCCATACCAAACACATCCTTAATGAGAATTTTTTTCAATTAAATTCATTCCATATCCTTGATTTACCAATAGTTTTTTCTTCTTCACATGGATTAGCATCAGCCTTGTTCATGAATAACTGTGGGTTGTCTAAGAAATGCGAGGATAAAATCCAGTCTATTCTGCTACAGGGTCCAAAGCAGCACCTATTCTCATTGTAACTGTATCACGGATTGAATTTGGTAGTTTTTGTGGATGGTAATACCAAAAATTTAAGTCTTTTGATTGGTTACCTGTGGAGGACTACATTCACTCGCGAACAATCCAATACCAGAAATTGAGTCATCAATCTCCCAGGTTCATGGCAGCTCTCCAGTAGACTTCACTAACCAAATGTGTTGAACGGCTGTGACAATTATAGTGTCCAGTCTCTAACGTCGTCACTTTTCGAGATTTATCTTTTGAAGCTAGAGAATATCTATTTATGAAATCAGTCTTCAATTATATTCCAGCCAGGGTCTTGACTTGACACTACGAGATGCTGAGACTCTAGGATTATACTGCAATCGCACTGATGCACTAGTGCCGCCTCTTCTAACAAAAGGATGAGTTCTTTCCCAATTCAGAGGATTCATAAATGTAGCTTCAAGCTTGTGTAACAATCCACAGATGAAGTTTCACTTGAAAATTGAGCTATTGGAAGCGGTGAGCAACTTCTCCTTGTGGAAATGTAACCATAGCAGAGCCAAAGTTGGGGTCGAGTTGATGCCTTAATGGTAGAATACCATAAGTTTCCTGGCCCTTTTTAAGAGATGAACTACTTGCACCATTTCTAAGATGGCTGCATAATAGGATGGACTGGCAGCCTAATGTTTCATTTGCGATGTTTCTGAACTTGTTCTCAGACTCTTATTAATGAATTCGAACTCTCTAAATATTTTGGTAGACTTGGAAAGGTTGGACATGGTCTTCAGTTCAAGAATTAAGCTGTACGGAAGCTTAGCATCTTGGTCATGTTCATTGTTCCCAAAAGGATTAGGTGTATGACTTTGTGTTTCCTCTGTTGCATAGTAGCTTGCTGTGCCTCCCCACCAGATTGAAATGCTTGCATCGACTTCCAAATTCTTTCAACACTATCAGAATATGATTGTCTAACACGAACTGACATGATATGTTGGAATCTAGGACTTCCTTGTATAACTAGTTTTCCTGTAGGCATAGATTGGAAATCATTTCCGTTATCTGGAAAACAGAATCACACACCTTCTTCAGATGGTAATCACATAATGGACTAATGTATTATTTGGACATCTAAGACTACCATGTTGATTACCACAACCGATCCAGTGAAAAGGAAGATATCACAAAAATATAGGATAACAAACTAATGAGCTGACTCCTTTTTCCTGAGTGTAATAGATCATCTGAAACCGGAGAGCGGATGAGCAATTCTAGTATGTTCATGGAAATAGAGACAGCACTCCAAAAAGGGTAACATAAAAAATTAGCATGCAATTTTCTCAATATCATGATTGATATTAGGATTGAGAAGGGATACATACATTTCCAATGCCGTGATTATCTTTGGTCCATTCCCCAATTGGGATAGGGAAATACCAGAGCTATTTCCTTGGCAGATAATCACGCTCATTGGGCACAGAATAACAGTAAGACCAACCGTGAACTTCATAAAGGACCATTCGCTCTGCCTAACGTAGTGTTCCTAGGGAGAGATATTTCTAATGTAGAGTAGAAGTTGACAAATATACACTTTCATATCCTTCTATATAACACACGAGCACTTCCTCTTCCATGTAACACAAAAGCACTACACTCCTTTCAATTCAGTAGGCAACAGAGCAAGTATCTAACTAAATGAACTTCATTTGTTTTTCAAGAAAACCTCAAGTGGGAAATAGATTCGAGTCAGTTATATTAACTCTATAAAGATTGATTAAATTGACCCGATGCTGCTAACGTCAAGAACAAAAGAAACTGAGGATAACTAGATAAGATGGAAAGGACAGTCAAAGAACTAACTAGAAATTTGTTGAGGCCAAGGCTACATAACTGAACCAAAATCAACAATGACCAGCACCAAACTAAAAGATGTGATATATAGTAAGAGAGGATTCGGGTAGAAACGACATCTTGATAAAATTGGACTCCCAGAATGTAGAAAATAAAGGGCCTTTGCAAAACATGTACGCAAAGTGCCAATAGAAAATATCACATAAAAACATGTATCAACAACCAACAGAAAATTCCAGGACACCTATGACAAAAAACATTTTGAGGTTGCAAACAGCTCTAATATCCACATTACCGCCAATTAAGTATCACTGAGATTCAAGACTCAAAAAGTATACTCTCCACCATTCTTTTTGCAGAAAAATGACACTTTTATTTGGCAAGCCAAAGGATTGTATTCATTTCAACACCTCAAACTTATTAAGTTCACCTATGTGAGTTTGCTCACATTATCGATCTTAAGCCTAAATAAAGGAAGTGTCCCAGTAGGGTTGAAGTTAGATTGAATCTTTGCAATACAAAATTAGTCTGGACATGCTCACTTTACATCTAGTGGTAGAGCCACCCTTGCCCAAGTCAATTATCAGCACTTTGTGTAGATAAATAACTTTTTTATGTATATTTAATACTCCCTATGTTTCAATTTGTTTGGCTTGATTTGGAGTATGAGAGTTAAACTAACTAATGTTTTGTGTGAATCTGAACATACAATCTTCAATTTTTTAAAATAAAATTTACATATTTACAAAATATATATAAAAAGTATTATAGTAGGCGTTTGGCCATAAAAATAAAATATTCACTTTATTTGGAATTTTGAAGTTAAGTTGTGTTTGGTTATAGTTTTTGCAAAGAATATTTGGTTGTTTGAATATATTCAAAGTGGAAACAACATTTTAGTCTAAATTCCAAATACAACTTGAAATTTTTATAATCAAACACGGATTTTCAAACAAATTGAAAAGAAATTCTGAGAAAAAGTGAAAAATTCTCATGGCTAAATGGGTTATTAAGTCACAATAATTAACAATTCAAAATATTTAAAAAATATTTAAAAATATTATGATCAAAGAAAATATCCTTTTACTTTGAATGTCCATCATATAGCAACAAACGCAAACAAATTGAAAGGAGGGAGTATATGTTGAATTCGTTGGCTTTTTCGTTGGTAAATATCCTGGCTCAGGCTCAGCTCCTTATTATATCAGCACCCACCAAGGAGTGATGAAAATCATTATTTGGCTGAGACGGCTTAAATAGAGTGAAACAAACAGTAAGACTTCATACAGTTAGACCTCAACTTGCTCGGAATGAGTCCGCGTAGTTGTTGTAACACCTCCCTTCCATTCAATCTATACACAGTAGTTACAGAGTTTAACAAATAAAAGAATTTTTGAATATTATGATTTAAAACAAATTAAAGATATTTGTGTGACTATAAATTATCTCGTTAAGATAAAAGTAATAAAATTTAAAATTTAAAATTAAATTATTATCAAATAAAAAAATATCTTATCGATAAAAGTGGAAAAAAAGTGTGTCCTATAAATTTGTACATACGGGTACTTGTGGTACAGTTATGAAAGATGAAACTTTTGGTACACGATGAAGTGGATATTATATATGCATCATAAGAAGTCGGTAGTTTGACAAGAAGTAAACTTCAAAAATGAACTCACCTGTGTTGTTGTAGCAAAAGGCAGTAAGGTCGAAACTGAAAGGAAAATTCAGAGCTCCACTGAAATTGAACTATGAAGTGGTCATTTGTGTATAGGGGAGAGAGAAAATTGTTGGGCGATAATATGGAAAAGGGTATATATATAGCCATAGCTATTAGCATTGGGTAATTTTGATGTCGCGCGAAGGAGCAGAACAGAAAATAGAGTGAAGAAGCAAAGACCAAACATGTGTTGTGTGAAAGAGAGAGAATCTGGTACTGGCTTGGAGACTCCAGCTGAGCTTTCTTTGATTTTTTTTCCTGCTTTTTCAAGCCGCCTCATCAGCATACTATATTGTTATTTTATTTTCAACTTACGGAAATATCTATTCTACCTAAATAATTGGAGGATATTTATTATTGATATGCATAAACTATAAATATTTAAATTTTGTTTTGACTACTCTACCAGCACTTCAATCTAGTATTTTTTTCTGCTCAATCCGTTTTATTTTATGTGAACAACTTGTTTGGCTAGGTGGCGAGGAAAGAGGTAAAGCTAGCGGTTATGGCGGTGATTTTTGAATGCATGTATGTGGAATTAGAAAAAAAGGCGGGGATAAGAAGTTGTACAAACTAGCCAAGGCGAGGGAAAGGAGGGCCCGTGACTTGGATCACGTGAGGTGCATCAAGGACGAGGACGGCAAAGTACTGGAGGAGGACGTGCATATTAGGCGGAGGTATTAATTTTACTTCCATAAATTCTTGAACGAAGAAGGAGACAGAGACATTGTGCTAGGAGATCTGGAGCAAGCTGATAGGTACCGAGATTTTGGATATTGTAGAAGAATAAAGGTTGAAGAGGTTAAGGGTGATGTTCGCATTATGCGCAGGGGACGAGCGACAGGGCCCGATGAGATCCCAGTTGAATTTTGGAAGAGCGCAGGCAGGGCAGGTTTAGAGTGACTGACTGAGTTGTTTAACGTCATTTTTAAGACGACGAAAATACCCGAAGAATGGAGGTGGAGTACAATAATTCCTTTGTACAAAAACAAAGGTTCCAGAGTTGTAACAACTATAGGGATATTAAGCTGCTAAGCCACATTATGAAAGTTGGGGAAAGGGTCGTGGAGACGAGGGTGAGAAAAGACGTGTCTATTTTCGAGAACCAGTTTGGATTCATGCCGGGGCGTTCGACTACATAAGTCATTCATCTTATTAGGAGGTTGGTGGAGTAGTATAGGGAGAGGAAGAGAGACTTACATATGGTTTTCATCAACCTCGAGAAGGCATATGACAAAGTCCCTAGGGAGGTTCTATAGAGATATTTGGAGGTTAGAGGTGCACATGTGGCGTATACTAGGACGATAAATGATATGTATGATGGAGCCAAGACCAGGGTACAGATAGTAGGAGGGGATTCAGAGCTCTTCCCATGGATGGGGTGCACCAGGGATCAACTCTTAGTCCATTCTTATTTACCTTGGTGATGGATGCCCTGACGCGACAGATCCAAGGGAAGGTGTCATGGTGTATGTTATTCGCAGACGATATAGTCCTGATTGATGAGACTCGCAATGGAGTGAATGCTAAACTGGAGGTATGGAGACAGACTCTGGAGTATAAATAGTTCAGGTTGAGTAGGACCAAGACAGAATACTTGGAGTGTAAGTTCAGTAACGGAAGCGACCTTGAGACAAACGTGGATGTGAGGCTTGATACTCAGGTCATTCCGAAGAAAGAAAGTTTCAAGTACCTCAGATCTATTATTCAAGGGAATTGAGAGATTGATGACGATGTCACACATCGTATTGGGGCAAGGTAGATGAAATGGAGGCTCGCATCTGGAGTCTTGTGCGATAAAAATGTGCCACCAAAACTTAAAGGTAAGTTCTATAGGGTGGTGGTTAGACCAACTATGTTGTGTGGGCAGGAGTTTTGTTCAGTCAAGACTTCGCACATTTAAAAGATAAAAGTTGCGGAGATGAGGATGTTGAGATGGATGTGTGGGCATACAAGGAGGGATAAGATTAGAAATGATGATATCCGGGACAGAGTGAGAGTGGCCTTGGTGGAGGATAAGATGCGGGAAGCGAGGTTAAGAGGGTTCGGGCATGTGTAGGGGAGAGACACAAATTTTCCAGTGCGGATGTGTGAGAGGTTGGTTGTGGACGGGTTCAGGAAGGGTTGAGGTAGGCCGAAGAAGTATTGAGGAGAGGTGATTAGACGGACTATGACAGAGGTGCAACTTACCGAGGACATGACCTTCGATAGGGGGTTGTGGAGGACACGAATTAGGGTAGTAGGTAGTCGAGCGTAGCCCTACTTACGCTTACAAACTGGTGGTTGTAGTGTTATTATTGTAGGACCACTAGACTATCATACTAGTATGGGCAACAGTACTTTATAGTAGCGTGTTATTTCTATTGTTATGTGTTCTTTAATGTACTTTATTTATCTTATGCACCTACATTAGTTACTGCTCATTTTTCAGAATGCGCTAGCATGACTTATTTTCTTGTCTTGCTTGTGCTTATGCTTTGTCTTGAGCCGAGGGTCTCTAAAAAACAACCGCTCTACCTATCAAGGTAGAGATAAGGTCTGCGTACAATCTACCCTCTCCAGACTTCACGTTGTGGGACTTCACTGGGTATGTTATTGTTGTTGTTGTATTGTTATTATTTTCAAGTGACGGAAATATCTTGACCTAAATATTTGCAGGATATTTATTAGAGTAAGTTTTACAACTATACAACCTTAAAAAAACATTACAAAATTTTAGCATAATTATCAAAATTACCTTCATTAGCTTAAAGCATCCTAAAAAAAAGCTCCTAAAACTACGCCAATAATAACCCAAAACAAATCTCATTACTCCACGCTTAAAAGTAGGAATTGAATTCATGCTAAGTTTAAGGGATTATTTAGTTTATTTTATTTCTAAATAAAAGGTGGATTAATGGGGCCATATTTCTTTTCTTTTGAATTCAAATTTGGATAATACACATTATTTCAAGTTTTCAACATGTTGCAGATTCAATTTATAATTGTTTTATTGTTTATGATTATTTTAATGGTTGAAAATTTAAAATTTGAATAATAGTATATGTTTAATATATTTTACTTTAATTAAGTTTATACCATAAATATTCACAAATACACCATATATATGCATATATATTTTAGGTTTTGCATAATTATGACATATTTCTGGTATAAATAATTTTAATATCAACATACAAGAATTTGAATTCAATAATAAACATAATTTAATAGTATGTATATTATATTAAATCTTATAATTCATTATTGTAAATTTACTGAATAAATGGTGAATAATAATAGTATATATGAGTGTATTACTACTATATATATCTTATTGATGATATACATAAATAGTATAATACTTGTGTATTATTATTATATACTTTAAATATAACGATGATATAGAGTATAAATTATTTACATAATCATATTTTGAAGTATATTATATGAATGTACATATAATATTATTTTATTTAATATATGATTAATACAATGATGTATATCAATTACTGAAAAAGGGAAAGAAAGAATTACTGAGAAAATTTGCTAGAATCATGGGATAGAGAGAGCAAAATTGGAACAGAGAAGAAAGGTATAAATATGAATTATGACTTTGTGGGACCTTCATTAATTATTAACATAGTAATAGAATTTTCTATATGCTAAAATCGATATTAGTTATGCTATTTATGAAAGGATGCAAAAGTTATGTCACTTATGTGATTAAACTTTATTAATATATTTCAAAAAATCTCTATTTAGTATTCATATGCATAAACTATAAATATTTAATAATTTTCTTTTCTTAAATATTGTTTTGACTATTCTACCAGCAGGAAGTTCTGCCTAGTCTTTTTTTTTTTTTTTTGTGTTCTATCCATTTCATTTTACGTGAACAACCTGTTTGGCTATAGGTTGTACCAAGTTTAAGAAGCAAATACGTAATATTTTTTAAAACTTGTTTGAAAATTTTGAATGAAGCTCTATCAAAAACAATCTCTCGATCTTACTTAAGAAGGGGTTAATGTTTGTGTACACTCTACTTCTTCAGACTCTATTTGTGAAATTACACTAGGTATGTTGTTATTATTTTTAAATCTAAATAAATAATAAAAATGAAATATATTCACATAATCTCAAATAAAGAAAATAACATTAAAGTTGAAAAATTGAGGTTCAGGTCGCATGATTACCAATTCTATAACATTAACGTGATTATTATCACACATTAGCTTCATTACCATTATATGTCGACCTTATTCCAACTCTCATGTACAATTATTAACTCAAGAAATTTAAAAGTAATTTTCTTGAAGAGTATCGCAGCCACTAAATGAAGCCAAAAATAGAAGTGATCTTAAGTTCAACATTTAAGTTATTATATTGCCAAAACTTTATAATTGAAATTTCTATCCTTCATAATTTACATACAAAGTTTAAGTATAATCAAATGTCTTTCTTTATTTTTTCTTTTCCTAAGAGAGAAATGAAAAAGGATGGTTATTTTAAAACGTAAT
Organism: Anisodus tanguticus; assembly: GCA_034509755.1. Lineage (NCBI taxonomy): Eukaryota > Viridiplantae > Streptophyta > Magnoliopsida > Solanales > Solanaceae > Anisodus > Anisodus tanguticus. Next base: position 41,600,488 of record CM067540.1, on the reverse strand, counting down.
GAAATAATTATCTTTGGCGTTTGACAGAAATGAAAGGGCCGCCGGGCCTAAGTCCTGATGGAGCAAAAAAAACATCTTTCTTTTTTCTAGACCGGTATTAAAGAAAATTAATTGTAAAAAATTATGATTTCATTTATTTGATATAATATTTTTTTTTCATATCGCATTGATATATTTAAAATCAATAAATTTGTGACATATTAATATATCTATCAATATACGAAATTTAACGTCATCAATGATGTATATTTAAATAAAAAATTATATTAAAATTTTAAATTGATTCTTAATATCGTATCATGATTGAAATTACTTTAATACATTTTGATATGGAAACCAAAATATTACCTTTATCATATCCCATTGACAAATTTAAAAAAAAAATGATATTAAAAATTAATTGCTAATTAGTTGACTTCTATATTTATCTGCTTAATATGAGAACATAAAATTTTTCTTTCGATTACAATTCAAAAACTGGCATCGTTTTTTCTTTTAAAAAAAAATAGAACTGAAAGATTGTATTTATGTATTTAATCAAGTAGAATTTGATACATAATCTGCTATTTGGATTGCAGAGACAGAATTCCCAATACACAACAATAGAAAAAGAACTCTATGCAACTTTCAATCAACTATCTAAGTTCCACGAACCTCACTTAATTTTACAACATTGCTTATTGAGATTGTTAAAAGTTGTAATATTTTCTCTTTAGTGATCAATAACATTTAGTTATTCAAAAAATATATCATAAAAGATTGTTATGTCGCCTTCTATTATTAATTTGTCACTTGACTTAATATTTTTACTCATTATTCTCCTTTTAATATGAGGATAATTTAAGAAAGAACACTTTTCAATAACATAGATTATTAATTTGATGAGCGGGAATAGGAAATGCAAATATTATATTTTAAAAATTTTGAAAAAAAAATAAGAAAAAGATCAAGAAATCCTCCTTGTCCATTATAAAAATCTTCAGATCAGCCCACACTTTTTAACTTATTGCCGAAGAAAAAATTCTAGATGCAAATAATCCTATTTCTTGTGGCCATATTTTACAGTAAATGTTTGATCTAGCATTTGTATTAACTTTTTGGAGTTATAAGTTGTTATTGGAGATGACAGAACCCGTGATATACACGGTATTGTATATCACGGAAACAGTGGGTTTATTGTTGTAATCAAATTAGTGTACAAACTTATCATAGTTGTAGAATTTTTGTACAAGTACAATTAGGATATTAGATGTATAGTAGGAATAGGATTTTTCATATTTGGAGATTGTAAATTGTATATATACTCTCTTCATTAATGAAAATAATCAAATGGTTATTTCTTTCATGGTATCAGAAATCTAGGGCTAAAATACCTTCTCTCAAACACTTTCGCTGCCCCCTTCTTTTCTCGATTTCCGTGACCTACTCTCGGATTCTGTTGATTTTTTTTCTCCTTCTCTATTCTCAAATTTTCTTCCCAATCCCTAATTCATCTATTGTTCTTTCGTTATGTCTACGTCAAAGAACATGTTTCATCCTGCCCTTACAGTTTCCAACATCAAGAACCGCATCCCTATTGTTCTTGAGATGGAAAACGTCCAATACGCGACGTGGGCGAAATTATTCATAGTTCACACACGCTCGCATCAAGTCCTCCATCACATAATCCCCTCAGTACCTGGCGTGGAAAAGGTGTCTACCCCCGAGGATGGTCTTACGTTATGGACAACCCTTGATGCTACCGTTCTCCAATGTATTTACTTCACTATCTCTACAGACCACTTACAAACGATTATTGAACCCGACGCTATGGCGATGGACACTTCGAATAGGGTGCGTGATATATTCCAAGATAACAAAAATTCCCGAGCTATCACTCTTGAGCCGGAATTTTCACATGTCAATATGGAAGATTTTCCTAACTTTCGGCCTATTGTAAATGACTCAAGGAATTGGCGGACCTACTCTGCAACGTTGGTGCGCCTGTTACCAATGATCGTCTTGTTCTCCAGATGGTTGCCGGCCTATCTGAGGCCTATAATGGTGTTGGTACACTGCTTCGTCAAAGTAATCCTCTACCATCATTTTATCAGGCCCGTTCCGTGCTTACGTTAGAAGAGGCCGACTTGACTAAAAATGCGGCTACTGGAGCAAATTCCTTCGGATGATGACAATGCCAAACGACCCTCACTCATTCTCTAAAAATTCAAGCCGAAACCGTAACAACGATGGTGGAAAAAAAGGTCAAAATCATAAACATAATGGCAAAAACCGCGATGGCAATCACGGTGGTAACGATGACGGATGGAACAGTGGTGGTAGCAGCAATGGGCCTCGGGGCAGTGGGCTGCAGGACAACTGGTCCCAGCCGTAGGCTCCCTGGACGTGGAGCTGGGCTAATGGTCATTGGCCCAACAACCCCTATTTCTCGCCCAGTCCATATCTGGGTATCTGGGCCCAATTTCAGCAACAGTCCAGGCCCAGCTTCTCGGGTTCAAACAGTGGCGACATGTACTCTTCTACGCAGGGGCTGCAGGCAGACCTGCTTAGACCTCGGCCTCCGCAGGCTTTTCATGTTGCGGGCCCAAATCAGATCCCGACACCTACAGATACTACGACACTTGGATTAACTCCTCTGGACGCGAATTGGTACATGGACACCAACGCCAATTCGCATATGAGGTTCGATCAATGTATTCTCTCGTCTTATTTCAATTTGAGCAATAATCGTGGTATTATTGTTGGTAATGGCAACACAATTCCAATTCGAGGTTATGGACATACTACTTTGTCTCCCCCACATCCACATCTAGTTTTGAAAAATAATCTTCATGCCCCTAACCTAATTAAAAATTTGATGTCTGTCCGAAAATTCACCACTGATAATTGGATTTCCGTTAATTTTGATCCCTTTGGGTTTTATGTGAAGGATTTCAAGACGAGGATACCTCTAATGCGATGCAATAGTAGGGGAGAGCTTTATCCACTCACAACCTCCACCACTTCCACGAGTCAAGCCATACCATCTACCTTTGCCGCCCTTGATCATTCCTTGTGGCATGCACGTTTTGGTCATCCGGGGTCGTCTGTTATTTCTTCTTTACATAAAAATAATTTTATTTCTTGTAAGGGTACGCGTTGTACTCCACTTTGTCCTTCTTGTCCGTTAGGAAAACATGTTAGATTACCATTTGTAGCCTCTACTTCTCGTACTTTGATGCCTTTTGACATTATTCATAGTAATTTATGGACATCCCCCGTTCTAAGTTCTTTGGGCCATAATTATTATGTTCTATATTTGGATGATTATTCTCATTTTTTTGTAGACATTTCCTTTAGCGAAAAAATCTCAAGGTTTTTCCACATTCTTACACTTTAGAGCATTTATCCGTACATAATTCGAACAAGAAATTAAAAATATTCAATGTGATAATGGCAAAGAATATGATAATGAGTTGTTTCGGGCATTTTGTGATGCTAATGTCATAGTCTTTCATTTTTCTTGTCCTCATACGTACTCACAAAATGGAAAAGCCGAACGAAAAATTCGTACTATTAATATTATTGTCCGAACTTTATTAGCCCATGCTTTCGTACCCCCTTCTTTTGACATCATGCCCTACAAATGTCTACTTACTTCCTTAACGTACATCCTAATAAAAAGCTAGCATATAATTCCCCACTTAAACTTCTTTACAATAAAGATCCTTCGTATTCTCATCTTAGGGTGTTTATGCTATCCTCTTTTTCCATCCACTACAATTAACAAACTTCAAGCCCGTTCTACCCCTTGTGTGTTTTTGGGTTACCCATATAATCATCGTGGTTACAAGTGTTTTGGTTTATCCTCTAATAAAATCATAATTAGTCGCCATGTTATTTTTGATGAAACTCAATTTCCGTTTGCTAAAGTGTGTAGTTCCGTGCCTAGTTCGTATAATTTTTTGGATGACGAGGTCTCACCTTATATTATCCACCATTTATCTGACTTATCCCGTGATCGAAATACGCCAATAGGCCCCACAAAATACCCTGTTCGCGGGTCCTAACAATCAGCCCTGTGGGCTAGAATCACGACCCAGTACCGATCTCGGTATTGTTCCGCAATCCCAGCCCACTTCAGCGTCTGCCTCGGTCCCGATTTCAGCTGTTGGGCCAGCAGGCCCACTGCCTGCTGGCCAGTCCGTCACCACCCCACACATTGACCGTAATACACCCAATTCTATCTCGAGTCAAGGGCCCATTACTCGTAGTGAACAGGGTATTTTTAAATCAAAACGACATTCTAATCTTAATTTTAATGTCCCTAAATCCCCACTACCACGTAAACCTGTGTCTGCCCTACATGACCCGAATTGAAAATTGGCTATGAACTACGAATATAATGCTCTTATTGAAAATAAGACGTGGGAGTTAGTACGCCGTCCATCTGGTGTTAATATTATTCGGTCTATGTGGATTTTTACTCATAAAGAAAATTCTGACAGTTCTTTTGAGAGGCATAAGGCTCGTCTTGTAGGTGATGGTAAAACTCAACAAGTTGGCGTGGATTGTGGTGAGACGTTTAGTCCGGTGGTCAAATCGGCTACCATTCGCATTGTTCTCAGTTTGGCTCTCTCAAAAGCATGACCCATTCATCAGTTAGATGTAAAAAATGCTTTCTTGCACGGTGATCTTAAGGAGACAATATACATGCATCAACCCTTGGTTTTAGAGACCCCAACTATCCTCATCATGTCTGTTTACTGAAGAAGTCCTTGTATGGGCTTAAGCAGGCCCCCCGAACTTGGTATAAAAGGTTTGCAGATTATGTATCTACTATTGAGTTTTCTCACAGCAGGTCTGATCATTCTCTGTTCATATATCGTCAGGGTACTTCTCTGGCATACATTTTATTGTATGTGGATGATATTATATTACTGTTTCGTCTGATAATTTGGGCAAGTCTATCATGTCACTACTGTATGTGGATGATATTATATTGATTTCTTCGTCTGATAATTTGGGCAAGTCTATCAGGGATGGAGTTTTTAATGTTGTTTACGGCAAGTGCCGGATGCAATTTGGTTTTGTCAGCCATGGAAAAGGAAATTTAGGAGGAAGAGCAAGGGAGAATGGCCAGAAAAACTAGGGTTCCGTCGCGGGGAAAAGAGGGGGGCGACCGAGAGAGGTTGGCGGCTAGGATTCCGACGTGGAAAAAAGGTGGCGGCCGAGAAGGTGTATCGGCGACTAGAGTAGGGTTTGTAGCTTTATGCTACTGATACCATAAATGAATGTTTCTTGATTTTATTGATGAATGATTTACAATATATATAAGGTTACAAGAATATTTACTTTGATACCAACTAGGTAACTAATTAACCTAATTACAAAAGGATTATAATTCTACCTAAAATAGGAGATATATACCATTCATGAAAGAATATTGAGAAATGTTCTATTACTTATCCCTACATTTATATTTTAGTTTCAAATTTCAAATTTCAAATTTTTTATTTCAATTCAAATTCCAAAAAAATTACTTGTCTTTTTATTCAAAATTTTATATATCAATTCAAAATTAATATTTGCTAGCTAGGGATGATGCTAAGCCGATGAAGACAAACTATTTCTATTTTGAAGTCAAATTTTGTCATGGTTATCCAATCAACTTTTGTATTACTTATCCATTTCATTTTTTCAATTTACCCACTGCTTCAACGTTTATCCATGAGAGTCTCAATTTTTACATATTACTTTAAATTTAAATTTTTTATCTTTCAATTTAAAAGAGCCTTATCCTTATTTTACTGATCCAGCGGATAAGTAGCTTAAGCTTTTCTTTTTATTTTAATATTAAAATCTGGTATAAACCTAATAGAACTGCTCTCTAAATAGATTAATTCAAAGTTCAAATTGATTTAAAATTGTCACTGCTTATAGAAATTTTACGAAATCTGCGAAATGATAATTCAAACGAATTCTAATATAATCCTTATATATATTTATACTATTAGACTTTTATTAAAATATTATTATTATTAAGTGATGATTTAAAACAAAATATAATTAAAAAAATGATAAACCTCCGATTTTTGAATTTTGAATAAATAGACTCGAAAAAGCTGTTATGTAATAATATTTGAGATTAAACAGTCTCACCTCTATAGTATATCGGGAATTGGTTTAAAATTCAAATAGTTTATCTTTTTTTTTAATTACTAAATATTGATTCAGTTTGTTATGAATAAAATGGCGGTGACATCAAATTATAGATATCACAATTTAATTATACTTATGCTAAAATTTTGAAATATTTATTATTTCTTCTATCTTAAACTTGATTTTCTTTATCTTCAAAAAGGAGATAAACTCGAAGATATAAATTATCATACATATATTACCAGATTATCTCAAACTCGATTTGGACTTTATATATCTATATTTTATGTTTAAATTTTGAATCATATTTATTTTCAATTCAAATCTGAAAACTTTATCTTTTAATTTGAATTTTGCTTATCAATTTAAATTCAATGTTATTACACAACCTACCAAAAATGTCTTAAAATTGTCAAGTAGATTGTTATTAGCTTGCAACTTGACTTAATCACGTTGGTGGCACCTCTCCTATTATATATATGTCTCTTGGTTTTGATTTGTTTAGAAAAGAGAATTTTAGATTCTTATTATTGAAATTAAAAGATATGAAATCATTAACTACCTTATAAGGGGTGATAAGATTTATGAACGGTGTTCCTAAAATGACAGAGTTGTGTATGTCTTTTACTAAAACAAACGATGTTGTTATAGAAACTCCATCATTAATAATAGACACACTGGTTTGAGAATTGATCTCTAATTTAGTATTATTAGCAGCTGCTAATGTTTCATTGGTATTTTCGTGGAATTCTTCTGGTACTAAACCTATTTTTATGCAATTCAAATCTGCTTCTGTATCAAAAAGAGCAATTGTTGTGATCCTAAAATTGCTTGGGAATTTAAGGGTTATCCTTACTAGGTATTTTTTTGACGTGATCTGTCTTAAGACAGTAAGGAGCTCTTTTGGGATCTCTTCAAGATGTTGGTTTTCATTAGGTTCTTCTGGAATTTCAGAGTCTGAATTATCGGACTCAGAACTGGATTCTGAAGTATCCTGGGTTTCTTTTGAAAGGATTGTTTTTAGTAGCAAAGAGTCTTGTTCTTGTTTTTTCTTGTAGAGCATTGATCTCTACTTTTATTTATTTTATCTCTCTTTGGAGTTTTAGAACTGGGGTTTCTTTGGATTCTTCCATCTTTTTACCTTTCTTCAGGATTTTGGTCAAGTCGTAGGCATTTTTGGAAGTATTTGACAAAATCATATTTTTGATATCTTTTTTATCGTCTGTAAAGGATTTGAGGAGTCTATTCAAATAATCCTTTTGGTGTTGGACATCTATGTGTTTAACCATATCTAGCATAAATTCTTGGTCTTTGGTTAATACGCAAACGCGCTTTCCTTTGCCCTTATCAGAATTTTAAGATGAACTTGTTGTGAGTAATTCATCTATTTGGAGGGCCTTATTGTCTTCCGAAGACAGGGAAAAATAGTCAGGTTCTGACTCGACGTTTGAATCGGAGTAATCTATGAGTAGATTGGAGATTTTTTGGGTCACCTCATCGTTCAATTTCAATTCTTGTAATTTTTTATTCATT